>OU343126.1:13952500-15270000 GCA_910594945.2 Amphipyra berbera | reverse complement strand
AAAGATTGAAACCAAGAATTGACCAATCATTAACATAAATATGAGAATAGACTTTTTATAAACGCCAAAATTAGTCTTAGGCACAGATGTAATGCCAATAAATCATGACGAACAGTAAAACTAAAATTTCACATATTAGTGCAGTACGCAAAAAAATAGTCGATTATCATCGACCTTATAAAACAGATAAACATATTAGCGTATTAGGTGTTAATCTCGACAATGATGCGGCAATGATAGCGAAATAGAGATTAGTTAGTGCCGTCTGGATCCTGGTAAAGAGTAGACCTCGAGGTTAATAGCCGGTGTCATAGAAGGCAAGTAAGGGATTAACGTCAAGAGAACATTATTTAAAAAAAATATTTAAAATGGCAATAGGCTCAGCCCTATTACATGGGACTTGAACATAACTGCGAAATGAGGGTGTTACTATACATCTCTGACAACCCTTAGGGGAATATAGGCGTGATATTGTTATGTTACGTAAATTTTACTCATACTCTGCTTATTTGTCCGTCGTAGTGACTATAAGTAACAGGCCAGTGAAGCTTTAAAAGCGTGAGGCTTTAGTTGGTCGCAGTCGCAGTCCGTGCCTCGGAGAGCACGTTAAACCGTTGGTTCCGGGTGTCATAAGAATACCTATGACAGTCGTTACGGGTAATCAGAAACTCGAAAGTCTTAAAACCGGTCTAACTTTAGGATATCGGCATTGCCCAGTGGGTTGCGGAGGTCTGGTGGCAGTCGCTCCGTGTAATATACTGGTATTCAGCCGCATCTGGTTAGGCTGGAAGCTGACCTAAACATAGTTGGGAAAAGGCTAAGCAGAACGAGTCGCACGAAACGAACGAACGAACGGCGCCTTTTATTTAAATAAAAGGCATCTACACTGATTATAATAAATTATTTTTTATTTCTGCAAATAAATCTGTTACAGACACTTTAACAAGTCAATGTAATGTTTTTTGTAAGACTAATGACGCCGGCATTTCTCATCTGACTAGCTCTAAGAAGAAAAGAAATATACATTGTGTATTGAAATAGTGAAGACTGATAATTATGCGTATCAGAATGTAGGTACTTAATGTACTTACGGATATAGGTCGGATATACTTCCTCTCTGATACATTTAATTTTAGCGTATCTGTAAAATGCATTCAACATTTGCTATTGTTTGACTGTTCATGGTATGACGTCCCCTTTATAAGGTAAGAGAGGAAACTGCGATAGGGGCCGTGGAAGCCTCGGGGGGCCTTATCACTCATGCACTGATTAAAAACAAACTTACCTAAACAGAGGGTTTGCATATGGGGTTCTGAGATAGGGTGAAAAATGGTCCAAAGAGGAACTGATATAAAACGTACGTGTATGTCAAAGAACTTTTTAACCGACTGCTAAAAACAAGGAGGAGGTTTTCACTTCGATAGTTTCGAAAAACCGAGTAGGTACGTTGATGTTTGAAAAGTGAGTGTCATTGAGTAATAAATAAAATAGTATCAAAAAATTATTATTTTTATGAATTTTTATTGCACTTATTCAAGGAAAAATTTTATATTGCACTTAAATGTCGACGAATTCTGAATCATAAATATATACAATCTAGCCTTGCAAGGATGTACGGCTCAGTTCATATCTACACTCTCGATCCGTACACATTTCAATAAAATATTCTTCAAAGGGATACATGAAAGTAATCACGTTGTCGATATTGCTCAAATATCGATGAAATTCAAGGGTCCAATAAATATTTAATAATATCGTCGTGGAAGCATTGCGAGAGTGGAGAGGTATTTTATGAACTGATGCGAAATTTATAAATAGAGTTAAAAAATCTTACTCCGAGATCCCATAGTTGATTGTAGTAGGAACTCAGACGCATTCTATGTTAAAAAAACACTAATGAAACTTCATCAAATCCACCACACTTTTCGAAAATTTCCATCGAGTACCGGGGAACATGACTTTATACGGAACGAAAGTACTAGGCGCACATACTTTAAGAAAAGGTCGTGAAAACCCAAGGGCGGCGGAGCGCGGTAGAGCGGTCTCGAGGCGGGCGCCCTCCGCCGTCACTATGCACTAAGTGGTAAGTGCAAGTTAACCGCTGGCGAGCCTGCAAGTCTCATCGATCGCATACACTTTCTTTTGCGACGCACCTGGGTAAGGAACACGGATGTCGTCTGGGTCTTAAAGTGCAACAAAAAATGTTGGTCTGATAAATTGTTTCGCGTTTCAAGATGCCACGTTACCCTTTGTTTTTGATACATTTTGTGAAGCAGACTGCGACGAAGCCACTGCGTTCAAATAAACTTCTGTTTATAATCCACCTTAAATAGACGTAATAATAATTATTAGTGATACGTATCTCGTCTATGTATCCTATGGTGTCAATGCTTCATGAAACAATGAACCTTTCTTACCATACAATGAACTTTTCATATCAAAATTATGATACAGAATTTGATAGTTCATATTTATTCGTTTATAGCTGACAATATGTTCTTTGTTTGTAACATAACAAAGAAAGTAACATGTTGTTTGTTTAATCCAAAACATTCATTGTGTTGTATAACTTATTTGTCTTTATGACTCACTTCAGAGCCGTAACTTTTAATACTTTACGTTGTAAAGCTTAAATTTCGGTTTTATCGTTGTTTTCATAGTGAAATTGCGTGTTTTGTGGTACATTTGGAAAGATAGACGACAGTGCCTAAATTTAATTGGTCCACAGGTTTAGGTAGTATATGAAATCGAGAAATTAAAGAAAAACATGGAGAGCTGGTTGTATTTCGGAGCGAGACGAGAAAGCCGATTACTGAGTAAGGTTTAATTAAAAGCAATCTGTTTCTACATAGAGTAATTCATCAACCATTGACCAAGTTCTAAATATTTTATACAAGATTAAGCAACAAATGTTGGTCGTACAAGATATGGAAAAATAAGTTTTTCTTGTGATAGTTGCAACTCCGTTAAACCGCCAAGGATAATAAATATACATATTTTTCTGTATATACCTATACAAAAGGAATTTATTTGAAGGGGCTCCGCATCTGGTTAGACTGGAAGCTGACCCCAATATAGTTGGGAAAAGGCTAGGCAGAACGAACAAAAGGAATTTATTTAAAATGTAATAAATTATGAAGGATTACAATACAATGATACTACCTACTATCGATATAATATTATAGATTAGTTAAAACAAATCCGCGGAACCTCATAGAATTCAGTGGATTATTTGTATCAGAATATTATGTCGACATGATAATGCATTTATGCTTTTATAAATTCTTCACAGTATATCTATTTCTTATTAGTGCATTTTAAAATTATTAGTCTTTATGATTATCGATAAAGTTTATTGAAGCAATATCCTGCGTCCAGACAGGCCTTGTGTATCGATATTATAAGGCAATCGCGCACGTATCACACGTAGGTACGAGGACATCCCGGATCTACATAATATCCTTATCCTATCTATACCTATTAGCTTATTTATTAAGCACGAATTAGCAGAATGCGTAGGTAATACGTTATTACTGCATGCGGACTGCCCACATAGTGTACCTTTATAAAGGTCAATCCAAATATTTCTCACCATGGAGAGAGCCATTTGATGGCGTATTGCGGCTGTCAAACGACTCTAGTCACAGTCACAGCAAAACAGATTATTGTAAATACACCTTTAAAGTTTATAGCTGTATTCTAGGTTACAATAATTATTTATAGTATTCTTGGAGACTTCCATTAATAGTTAATCGGAATGAAATTTTGAAAAAAATATTTATTTAGAGACAGATTTCTTTTAGTTGCAAAATAAAGATATTATCTTAATTCATATTATGTACAGATTGCATAGAGCTTATACAAGTTGTAAAAGTTATGATAGCTTAGCGGTTGAATGCTTGCCTTTCATCAGGAGGGACTGAGTTCAAGCCTGGCACCTCTGACTTTTCGAATTCATGTGCGGATCGGAATTTATATACCTATCACTTGCGTAAAGGATTGAACTCCAGTTAATTTTACGATCAGGGAAAGTAGATGACGTTACTTGATACAATGTTAACATTGAAACAACAGTATGAGGTTTCATGTTATTAATATTGCTGTATTTCAATGTTGACTGTTTTTGTATTAACAATTTTAGGACGGAAAGAACTCTGCAGACTAAACTATCGCCCGATAGTTGGCCGATTCTCTTTTTATAAGGGAAAGCGAACCGTTATAATGTACGCACTTGCATACATCTTCATACTGATTAAGAAACCGACTAAACAATCGGCCGATTAAAAGTCTATAGTTTGTGGGGGCTCTAAATAAACATTGTTCATATCATTTTGTATTTATTCAATTGATATTGACTTTGTTATAAAGATTGTAAGTAGATCATTTCCAATGGCAGTATTTAAACGGTTACGTAAAAGATTAAAAAAGATTTTTTCCTTTTTCGTTACTAAATATAGCGTGTGGAAGTAATGTAGATGTAACCGGAAATTAATAGGAAACATTATCCATTGAAGTTTATAAAAATCATGCTGTTTTACAGTCCTGCTTCTAAAACGTTCCCCTTGACTTAGATCGTTGTGCGATAAGGTAGTCGCGACTGTAATAAGCTCCAAAGGACCTATAATTTATATGAACCTTCCAAATTTTATAGTTTCGTGACCCTACAAAGTTTAAACTTTACTGGTGTAATAAACTTGCGTATTTAGATAACCTGTTTCAGCTACAGCTGTATGAAAGTCATGTGATGTGACGAGGGGAAGGCTTCAACCGTTTCAGTGCAAGTGGTGTTCAGGGTAGGTCGTGCGGTCCCCCGCGGGGCGGAGGGAGGCCGTAGTAGGAATATCCTTCACCTCCCGCGCTAGGTCAGGGTTAACGGTACCCCCGAGCTCGGGTGACGGAGCCACCTTCGACCTTGGATGGGATGCGTGCGTTAATGCACTTTGTATATATACAGTGCATACAGCTTCTGGTAGGAAACAGATATAGAAGACGAATCTAAAGTCATGCGTGATGAACGAGATGGTAAATGTTAAAGTCATATACAATACTTGAAATGACTTAAGTATATCATAATTTACATACTATAATAAGTGCAACGCTATCTTACTTTAAAATTGTATTCAAAAGAACCTCGATCAAAAGAGTCGAATCTATAATGGGCCGCGAGCAGATTTTCATGTAAGGAAATTACAGGGAGCGTCATAAAAACAAAACGTCCGTGGACATGCGTAGCCAATTCCTGCGATGCCAACAGTCGTATTGCGCAGCCAACTACACGAAAAACCTTATAACTATACCATTAGAGTACATAATTCATTAACTCAACTGGCTACGTGGAAATGAAATATATGCGTTCAGTAATAGTTCACAGAACGTCTTTATTAAGGTTCAAATTTGGTATACGTACGGAGTCTTCCTTTTTGGGGATTTTGAGATGGAACTTCTGACGTTAGCTTAAGAGGATAAGGTTGAGATTCGTGTGAGGAGTTGGCATGGGTGGTGGGTGGAAGTGGGTCGATACGAGCCGGGCGTCGGGCGCGCCGATCGATAGTGGAGAGGGGCGCTACCCCGGCCTCGGACCGTGCATCGCCCGCCGCGTGCCTACACACTCGTCAACAATACATTTATACAAGCTTAATATACATGGTGACAAAATGTTTTTTGTTAATAACAGAATATCATGTAGGCCACGTTCATCGATTTTTCTTTATCTTATCCAGCACGAAATAGATGACTAACGCGAGGTATCATTATAGATTCTGTCATAACAATGTTGTATGAAATAGGGCTGGGATACGTGATGATGTTTCAATATGCATGCAACCGTCATGTTGTTTTTTTCCCAAGGGATTAGGAACAAACAGAATTCTAAATCATATTTGTCAGGACATGTTTGTACACTCTGTATGTCCATACGATTATTATAATGCGTTTTTTTTGTCAGGACTATGTATATATATATAGATATCACTATCTATACATATGTATAAATATAAATTAATTGCCATGCGTTTGTCTCTCAAAAATTCGAAACTGGATTGACCGTTTTTTTTGTTTTGTTCGCTTCAATACTGGGCTGGTTTAGTAAAAAAGAAAATTAGAAATAATCACTTTTTAACAAAAATAAAACAGACTTCAAATGGTCTATCTCCGAAGTTCTTCATCAAATCTTCACCAAATTTAAATGGGACCATTTCAAAAGAATATTCTTTCAAACAAAAAAATAATTATTAAAATCGGTTCACAATTAGCAAAGATATCGCGGAACAAACATGCAAAAAAAAAAAACAAATAACATAGGTACAATCGAATTGAGAACCTCCTCCTTTTTGGAAGTCGGTTAAAAAAATGATTGTACGAAGTTCACCGGGCTGCTAGTATTTCATAAAACAAAGACACCCACTCATTGATACTGTATCGTAACTACAAGTGGACTGCACATCCAGTCAGCAGTTGCCACGCAAGTGCACTTGACTGCATCTTAACTGCCTCCAAACTGCATTTGGCAATGGCAGCATTGAACAAACTGCATTTGGCATTGACATCGCTGTTGTTATGTAGACCTATCAATGTCAAATACTCAATAAAAATGTCAATGTCTAATACATTTGCCAGTAATTTATGGTATGTTGTATAGTTAATTAAATTACGATAATATACCTAATAATAACATAACATCACGCCTTGTATTTCCTGAAGGGTTCGGCAGAGGTATTTTTAGTATACTCTCGTATCAACACTTTGTCCGACCTGGGGATCGAACCCAGGACCTCACGATCAGCAGTCGCGCTTGCCACCACTAGACCAACGAGGCAACCCAATATTGTATACCTAATATTGTAATTTAATTGTGTTCGTTCAGCGAATCTTGTTGCTGACTGTACCAAACAAAGTTTTAACAGGTCTACATTCGCAGTGGCGCCAACTGGTGTAGATTTTAGAACTACTAAAAAATTGCTGCCATTCCAGTTGCAGTCGGGATGCAGTCTGTCTGGGGCCTTACAAATCCATTTCTGATATGAACGAAATATGATTCACATAATGTGACGTCATAAGCCCTCCTAGTTCCCCATTTGACTCTTGTAATCTGCGTGGGAAAACAAGCACGTGTAATCCGATTTACTTAACCCTTTTTTGAACAATATGGAAAAATGTGTACTTAGATGTACTTACTAGACCATTTTACATAATCGCTAAGTTATGTAACTGAATAGTAAGGGCTTCGTTACGAGTTTGTCGCGTGCAATTGTTATTGGATAATTTTAGCGCGAAATGGATGGTACGGGCCATCTTCTTAGCATATTCTCTTAGTCGCCTTTTTAAACAGTTATGGGAAGAGGAGGGGGTTCTAAAGTCTTGCCCGAAATCCACGGCCACCTTATCAGGGACGAACCCTTAGCAGCAGGATAAGATAGTTTGAGTTCCCTATTCTACAGATAAAAGTAATTTAAGTAATTTATGTACTTTAACTTTAAACATTAATTCAATTCAAGAACACATTCATGCATTCTTCTCACAATACTCAAAATTCATTTTTTTTTCATATATGTACCTATTATAAACCGTTCCGACTCCGGCAGTATCATTTTTCATTCACCAGTGAATAATTAAAAATCTTGGTTTGATTCAGGCGAGCCTTAATTTCAGTTATGGTCAAATACCAAAACGCTACTCAATTTTAAGTTGCCGTTAATTTCGTGCTGTCTTTATCACTCTAAGGCGAAGTGACAGTGACAGCACGAGGCTTAACGGCAACTTAAAATTGAGTAGCGTTTGAGTATTTGGGCCATTAGTGTCCAAGGCATAGTCGCCGGCAAGTAACTTGGCAAGGTTTTGGCGTAGTGGGAGTAAGTTCGCGCATGTACCTACACTCACGGCGTGTCCTGCGTAAGCGAGAAACGCGACGCGGTGCGACGCGACGCGACACGACGTGGTTCAAATACGCGTTACGTCGCGTCTCGCTACATAGGCCGTTTCGCTTTCACTATTGAGTTTTGGGGAAAGTTGTAGAACAAAAGTTATCCCTTATTATGGGTACTTTAAAACCCTTTCGGCTTAGTTACCCCCTTTCCGACTAACCTTGTATTAGGTGAGAGAAACACTCTTTGAAGGTACTGCCACTTATTCCTGCTGTAACTCATGAAATGTGAGAGGTAAATAGATTTATTTATTATCAGTTTCCAGTTGACAGATATTCACCGAACCGCCCTTGGAAGGCCCAATATAGCCTGACCTTTACTTGCAAAACAGAGCTCGATATTGAGTTAGCTTTTCGTTAGATATTAATACGCCCACCATTTTGAGAGAGAGTGTTGATATAAATCGGGAAGGTGACCGTGACTAATTTAGATGGATCGGTTATCCGTTTCTGGATCATTTGTTTGGTTTTAAAAAGTTCTGTGATTGTTTTGGAAAGTAGGTATACCTATACTTTATTAAAAACTAGCTGTGTCCTTTCGGCTCCGCCCGCGTAAGAAGTTTTATTTCAGTAATAAATATAGCCTATGTTACTCAGTGATAATGTAGCTTTCTAACGGCAAAAGAATTTTTGAAATCGGTTCAGTAGTTTTTAAGTTTATTCGTTACATACAAAAATATAAATCTTTCCTCTGTATAATATACAAACGAACAACTTTTATTTACACAATTATCATTTACATTTTAACCTAATATATACAATATAAAACTAAACTACAAACATACAAATCTAAAGTATAATATTAGTATAGATATTAAGTATAGATGTAGTCAAATAAATTTAATGGTTTTGTTGGATTTTTAGACCTTTCAGAATTTGAATTAGTGTCAAATCTAATTGAAGTTAGTTTTCGCATGATTAAGTATAAGAGTCGCACAGAGACAAAGCTTTTTTGTAATTTATTTAAATAAAAAAGTATCTAACGTAAACACAGATGACTACAACAAATCAAGCTATATTCCCAGTATAAAGGCTCATTTACACGGTGACAGTTTCTCGAAGCAAGTCTCATGCTATCTCTGTTTTCATCGTAGTGAAAGACAAAGACAGAACGAGTGTCGTTTCGAGAAACTAACCTCGTGTAAATCAGCCTCAAGCTGATCTCTCATTGTACTGAATTTTCGGAAGGTCAGTATAAACTGAAAATGTATTGCTAGATTTGTCGTCATTTGTGTACTTCCAATAATAAATATGAAAATATGTTCTGCACTTTCGGTAACAATATTATGCTGGTAGCTCTTTAATTTATTCATGCATTCCGCTCAAATTCCTTCTACCTCTTAATTTAAGATTAAAGCTTACCTAACTGCACAAAAAGAAGTTTGAACACCGTAAACGATAAATCCAGGAGCAATCTAACTAGATATTAAGTGTAGAAGTTACATAACCATTAGACTATTACGCGTTCTGTCTGGCACAGCTTAAAATGTATGATTGCTGCAATGCGTAATGGCCCATGGTGCGTCAATACTCAATCAAAACCCACTGATAGATTGGCCCTTTAAAAAACATATATGATAGGATACAACATGTTATATAGCTGAAGAACATATTTGAAAACATCTTCAAACACATCTGAAATAAATTATGTAAGTCACCGTGTTATTTGGTAAGTAGACCGTATCGTGTTTTGTAAGTTATAAAACAAATTATTTGACCTCTTATAGGCAAATGAGCCGACGTGACGTAAGACCCAATTCCTTAAAGAATGGGATTAGAAATGGCGGGTCCACTATTTTCTTTTCACTCGCAGAGAATGCGTGTAAACGAGACAATATTAGTAGCGCCGCCATGTTCAATCCCATTCTTTATGTAATCGGCGGTACATGGAAATAAGACTTCATCCTAATTCCTCAATTGGCTTGAACACGTTCGCTGATAACACAATATACCTCTCCCACAGATTTCTTATGGAACGAGGAAGGTCTATGTAATCATTAGGTTCAAGGCCGCTTACATCCAGCCGCTCCCCACGGCCTCCATCAGGTCGTCTAGCCGTGGGGGCAAACCCACGCTGCATCTCCCGGTTTGTAGCCTATAGTGTCTACTATCGTCTATTATTGTATGTGTGCCATAAGATAATTTAAAAATACCACAAACCTATAAGTTAGGGCGTTTTTAGAGTCGTGCGGATTTCGTCACGTAAAGGTGAAGTGCGGGCGCCACGCACCCGCGTCCGTGACGAAATTTGTAAGACTAAGACATGACGATGTTAGAATTTCGAGTATTCATTACCAACAACCCTAGCAGCCTACCGGGTATGATAAAGGCTCTAGGGAAGCAAAAGACCTTGCTCTGCCGACATTCCGGTAAATATAGTTAACACCCCCCTTTTTAGAGGAGGTGTATGACGGCAGCACAGTACCAAATAGGTACCACTACCTCTCTTCTTCTAGAAACAAATAGCAACATTCTTATGTGTGGTAATAAAAATATACTGCGCTCAAAATTGGTAAAAGAAAACATCGTGAGAAAACCTAAACACCTGGGAATGTTTCAACAAGTTCTCGATGCTGTGTGTAATCCGCCAACCTGTACCTGGACGGCTTTGTTGATTAAGGCCTAAACCCTTCTAATTCTGAGAAAAGGCAGTGATCTAGTAATGGGCTGATTATTCGTTATGACATGGCAATGTTCCGTCACAATTGTTCATTCTTGCGGTTAATGAGGAACTCCACATTCAGTAGTCGAAGTTTACAGGCTACAATGATTCTAAACAGTGGCCTACTATGATCACTAACCTGAAAGTTGATGGTAGAGGTGACGATCTTCATGGACTCGGCGTAGTTCCTCAGCACGGAGTCCGTACTGAGGCAGCTCTGCCGCCAGTCGTACAGCTGCTCCAGCCGAGTCACGCAGCGCTCGCAGATCTTCTTTGGTAAGAAGTCGTCCTTCGATATCTGCTGGATTTACGGGGGAAAGTTGTTAGACAGACGTTCATCGGGGTGTTTGGTCAGGGTGTTTCAGTCTACCTTCAGAAATATATGGTCTTTTATGGATTTGATCTTTATCGCCCAAACAATAGATTTTTTCCAAAAAGTTTGGGATATTAAAAAGAGAAACCGAGTTCTGATCCAACAAACAAATTTTTATTTATTCCTCCTTAAACAATATTATTAGAAATACTAATAAAAAAAATAACCAAATTTCCTTAGAAAATTGCCATAATATATGTACAATAGGAAATTTAGAAGCGAAAGCAGTATGTAAGGATCGTAGCATGTGGAGTTCTATAGTTTCTGCCTACCTCCATTGGAAAAAGGCGTGAGTTCATGTATGTATATGCAATATAATATTCTTCAATATTTGCGAATAACAAATATTTTTATCTCATTACCCCACGATATCAACCAAACAAAATTGTTCACTCAATAAATTGCGATCAGTGATCGCTATTTATTAAGCCGTATCATTCAACTTTGATCTCTATTCCTAACGTCTTAAAAGTCACACTAACACAAAGTCCACAGAAAGGGATTAAGTTTGACACGTGACCATTATTGTGGCCATTGGTAATCCCTGATTCCCCAACATGTATAGGATTCGCTGTGATTTGACCTACTTCAAACGATGGCGAGGTGGGCCGTGAGCTGCGAGGTCATTGATCTCGGCACGGCATTACGAATGCATTATTAAGGATCGATAGCTTCTTTATTAAATATGACTTGTGAGGTTGGGAGTTATGAACAGGAGAAATATGACTCTCTTTGTAAATGGTTTTGTTGGTCATTAAACAAAATAAATAATGTCGTGATAGATAGATACTAGTACGCAGATACTTTCAATATGTGTGACAAATTGGTCAAAGGATCATTAGTGCAACTCTTTCGAATGTGTATTATTTTGTTAATTACTAATATCCCTGTTCCTAATTAACTATAAAGTCTGAATTGTATTGTATACAAATTCAAATATAAAAGCAACATACCACCAATTTTTTTGGAAATTAATGAAATATAGAAAAAAAAATTATCATAATTTTATTTACTATGGTAAATGAATGGGCATACGATTAATGGACAATAGTTTGTGAACTGTGTTGACGTTAGATAAATATTTATTTATAACTTCACCTTACTGTTTGATTCCCTACAATTTTAGAAAAAATAGTATAATAACCTATTTATAATCATTTGGACTAAAAAAAAACTCAACAGGTATTGTGAGATTTCGTTATTCCTTGTTGTGTTCGGTTCGTAGCGCATTGTAGCGCGCAGGCGTCTACGAAAGCTACGTCCGGCCGCTACGTAGCAGCATTATTGCACATCTCCGAAACACAAAGCCACTGTTTACGTTACATTTTACCACATAACCATAATTACGTCATTAAATACACCGTGTTTTCAAGTAGTTATTGTGAGGATTAGGAATTTAACACATTTCTAAAGATATTACAAGTCACTGTTATGTCAAGGACAAAAGTCCGAGCAGAAATACAAAGGGCTTACTCACCATAGTCGGCAGGCAGGTCCTGAGTTTAAACAAGATCTGCCGCTGTTCCGACTCCTTATCGAAGATGTGGAGCCTGGGACCGCTCTTCAGGGAGCACAACCGACATAGGTCGGTGAACGCCGTGAAGTTGAGGTCCTCGGGCTCGGTCATCGCGAAGCACCTGATGAGGAGGTCAAGGAGGCAGGAGTTGTCCATGTATACGGCGGTTGTTCTCGGGTGGCGGGAGACAGGGTCAACGTCGCATGTCGCGGGTGCAGGCGTCGGGGAGGCGTCGCTCCGCCGCTGCGTCCGGGGGGCACTGGGGCCCGGCGCCCCCGGCGGCCCTCGCACCCCCTCGTCCCCCTCAGCCCGGCCCCGCGCCGCACGCAGCCCCGTCGTGCGTCCCCCGCGCCGACCACCGCGCCCCCTCCGGTGTCGGGGTGGCGTCGACGGAAAACGCCAGTTTTCCCATTTAGAATCTCAGAATGCCTGTTTATCGATATGCAATTGATTTTATTGTTTGTTTATGTAAGAAAATTCTATTTATATAGTTTAAGGAAGGGTCTAAAGTTTGTAGGTAGCTATAGAAATGAGGATAGGATGTAGATTGTCAATATAAAAGGTATATTTAGTAATTCGTATGTTGTTACCTAAATATTCAAGTAAAGTATTTGATTAAAAGTGTACAATAAATAAAGAGTAAATAAATACAGTAACTACCTATTTAACCTAGCCGATATCCTAGGAAGTACACGAATACCTAAATTCAGTACTTCCTTTAAAAAGTCATAACTTCCAATATTTTGATTATAAAGTTCGTATACAATCAAAGTATAATCAAAGAATCAAAAGTTCATAAAGTTCTTCAACATTTTCCACAAACAACCCAGGCCTATAAACAACCTTATTATCATATTCACGATCCATTAAAATTATAATAAGGCCCTCAATGCCCAGTATAACTTGGTATACAGCATAACAAGGAACTAAATTTTAATGTACTGAATTTGACATAAGATTGATACCTCCCTTTGCAAGCAGCACCACCATTAACTGCCAAAATATACTGGACATTGTGGACATTCGACCTCTTTTCAAACCAACAGAGCTGTCCAATCCAAGACCCGCGACTCATATTTGTGCCGCCCGCAAAGCGATTTTAACACCCATATTCTAAGACGTTCCTCCAAAACTTACTCGACTCATACTGACGGCCTCGAAAACACCTTCAAAATTGTATTCTTAGTCGCAATTTCGAGTGAACTTCGAGATTCCTCGAGAAGTCATTATGTAATAATTTGAATTATCTGCATCGCGCAAATAACGCCGCGATAAATAGTTGTAAGGATTATCGTAAGCATATTCGATAAAGTCTTCAAAATTCATTTTTATTACATACGAACTTTGACACTTCCTTCCTTAAGGTAGGTTTCGAGGTACCTTGAGTTTGACAGATGATTCCTTACCTCGACTGAGGATAAATCTCGAGTCGAGGACGTTTATGTCAAGTCGAGGTGGAGAGGAGTCGAGTAAGTTTTGAAAGAACGTCTTAAAATATGGGTGTATATATATCTTCAGTGTTGATCAAGAATCTTTTAAAATATTTTTTTACTTTTTCTTTAACTAAAGACTGCTAATATTCGTAATGATAAACTGCCTCGTTGGTCTATTGGTGGCAAGCGCGACTGTTGATTGTGAGGTCCTGGGTTCGATCCCTAGGTCGGGCAAAGTGTTATTGAATTTTCCCGTGTGGAATTCTTCAGTAGCAGCCCGGAATTTGGAATTGTGTCCGCTTGATGGCGATAGGCTCGTCGTCTATTTACATGGGACTTAAACAGAACGGCGAAATGAGGGTGTTACTACCTCTGCCCAACCTTTCGGGGAATACAGGCGTGATGTTATGATAATCTTCATTTCTATGCCCCGCTAGCCCATCTCGTAATTTGTATTGGCCCGTAAGCATCTCCAGCCTGCCTGGGTAATATACACAGCGCTAGATAATTTTGTCATCGCACTGCGCATGGCTTTTTGGACAGCCCTGACCTACAACGTCAAATGATTTGTCATTAAACAGTCATTTTCATTTCCACGTACATTTTAATAATACGAAATCGTAAAAATAATTAGTATCAGTAATTATGTCTTCTATATCGTCGAATTCGAATGTTGACTACCATGAGTTCTCCGAACGTACCCTGGCCATCATCAAGCCAGAGGCCTATGAGGATGCAGAGGCGATAGAAAACGCCATTGTGGATAACGGGTTTAACATTCTTGCAGTTAGTAGTACTTACGTATAACATTCTAAAGCGCCAAACCACTAGCAAGTTTAATTGCGGAAGACTGTGAACACTACTGCAGCAAGTCAATTTCTGCAAGTTTCAAGAACTAAGCGAGAACTTGCGCGCATTACCTTGCGCAATATAACACGCTAGTGGATATGGCGTTAAAGGTAAGTAACATTCAAACAGCCCACATAGCAGTGATAGCCTAGTGGTGTGACCAACGCACTGCCAAGTCATAGGTCTCGAATTCGAACCTAAGGACGCACCTCTGACTTTTCGGATCTATGTGCGTATGGTATAATTATCACTTGCTTAAAAACGGTGAAGGAAAACATCGTGAGGAAACCGGCATGCCTGAGAGATATTTCTCGACGGCATGTAAAGCCAATCAGAGGCCCATGGGCGGCATAAACTCTGACACCAGGTTAGTCACTAATCACACGAAAAGAAGAAGACCGCCTAACTAATAATTGATTTGTAAAGATATAAAGCTGTTTAATGTCAGTGTAACTGAAGGGGAGCGAGGTGTGGTGTTCCTCCTACGTAAAGGGAGGATCCTCCTACCAGCCGGGTCTTATGCCTGGCGGGCCACTGCCCAACGGTTGATGTTGGGAAGTTGTATATACACTAACTCCGTGTCAGATCTTGATATCGCGATGCAGGATTTGTGACGTTTCATCTGACAGCTGTCATTGTTGTCGCTGTAGTCTACTAGACATTCGTCGTGCTGCGTAATTCTCATAAGGCGTGATAGATGCCGCCACATAACCATATTGCATGTTTTGATGTATAAGCCTGTCATAACTTTACACAACGATTATTGGTAAGAGGGTAAAGGCTCATTTACACGGTGCAAGTTTCTTGAAGCAAGTCTCATGCTATCTTTGTCTTTCTCTCCGACAAAAACAGAGATAGCATGAGACTTGATTCAAGAAACTTGCACCGTGTAAATGAGCCTTAAGGGTATAACGTTGATGGCTGAAGATACAAGCAGATCAGAATTGTTCGTTGAAATAGTCTGATGGGATAAATAATAAATGATTTTTATTTGACTGCCTCGTTGGTCTAGTGGTGGTAAGCGCGAATGATGATCGTGAGGTCCTGGGTTCGAACCCCAGGTCGAGCAAAGTGTTATAGCGTTTTTCCGTGTGGAATTCCTCAGTAGCAGCCCGGAGTTTGGATTTATGCCCGGTTGATGGCAATAGGTTCGCCCCCTATTACAAGGGAATTAAACATAACGGCGAAATGAGGGTGTTACTATACACCTCTGCCCAGCCCTTCAGGGAATACGGGCGTAATGTTATGTATGATTTTTATTTCTGTAAATAAATCTGTTATAGACACTTAAGAAGTCAATGTATTATTTTAAGACTAGATGTCGTCAGCATTTCCTATCTGACTAGCTATGAGAAGAAAAGCCGAAACAAATTCAGTCTCTTTTTAAGTTCAGACATTGTTGTATAAACACTATGCGGGTGTAACAGTGTAGGGCAATGTCTGGAAAGGACTTTTTGAGGAAAGTACCATAGCAGAGTAGGCTTTTATGAAAAGGGGATGATGAGGATGTGAGGCAAAAAATAGGCCACGCTCTCTATCTGTCGGTAATCGGACACAACACCAAACACTTCTTTTCATCGAAAAACCGAATAACAATTTGCCTGGAAATACAGGATGTAAACAAATTCGTATAATTCCTTAATTCCATAAATGAATGGAAGCCCGGCAAGACAGCTGGCGGGCACGACTAGCGCGGTATATTGCTTTGCGCAGTCAGATAATTCGGGGAGCTAAAATGCCTCACGTTACGAACCAGGATTTTTTTTGTTTTTATTTTTTGCTTATTCTGGAAAATCCCTTGCATGGTCAATCTGTGTCACCAGTAGACCACGAGGCTTAAAAGAATTACACGATTTTGGATACACCCTGTAGAGATCGGTTATTAAAACAGAATATCAACGATGGAAGCTTTATCGTAGGCATTAATCTTGTTGTCCCATTATTACTGAACTATTAAACACAAATGTCGCCTCTGCACGCACGTGCTACAATAAGTTATTAACTTTATATTTACTTACTTTATGTAGGGCACAATTATTTATATTAGACTGCATTAAGAGGAAACGCGGTCGGCATTTAGTCCATAAAAATGTATTCCTCAGTTTCCCTCTTGGATAATGTCACTAGACCAAATATTCTTTACCATATGATATATATCTACCATCACTATGTCTCTTTGTTTTGTTTTTGTCAATAAATTAATTATTGAAAGAACTAGAAACATTTAAACTTTACAAAAATCGACCGGTTTTATCACCGTTTTCAAACATCTGGCAAACAAATTTGACGAATATAAAAAATAAAAGAAAAACATACAGACGAAACCAAAGACTCTTAAATTATTACAGAAAAAAATCGGTCCAGATTTGAAGAAGGAAACAGGAAAATACGAAAGTATGATTTCGCTAATATTCCACATGAGAATCAGTCCGAGATGCAGGTGTCTCTTTCGCGCTCAATTGGGAAGGTTTGCGGGAGGGGTGGGACAGAAATAGATCGCAAAAACCTATTCAAATTATTAATATTTTGCAGCCTAATTTCCCTCTTCAGTACCTAATGGAAATAATTTAGGTTGAAATGAAGACAAAAATAGCAAATAATAATAATAAAGTAGCCTTAGGAATACTTAATAAAATTCTTCTTCTTCTTAGTGTGTCGATGGCAATCTAAATTGAATCGGCCCAGAACTTAGCTACGAGTTTAGCGTTATCAGTAGCATCTATTAGTTCCTGTAACGTGCGGGTTTCAGGGCACGCAGGACATGATCTCAGGTGTCCCATCGTTCATGGAACAGCACTACATTTACACTCCAAGCTGGAATCGTCTATGAATCTCCACCTGAGCAGGTTTTCCTTGCTACGACCTATTAAAATTGATTTGTAGATATCATAACGGTGTATACAAGACCCACCACATCTTCTGAATATAGAGAACAGGTCAAATAGAATTACAGGCACTATGAAACTTCGCAACTTATTCTCTAAGGTTGGCAACGCCTCAGCAATCTCTTCGTGTTGTACACACTATCACACCAGCTTGTTTGCCAACTAATTACAGAAAAAACGCCTGCGATTGACAAGGAATGTTTTCTTAATTAGCTTCAGTACTCAGTTTATTAAAAAAACCCGGGAAAACAGTAGATGTTTGGATGTAGATTTTGTTTTTAGCACGAACGATTTTCTTTTATTAGATACTAGCTGTGTCCTCACGGCTCCGCCCGTAGCCTACGTTACTCAGTGATAATGTAGCTTTCTAACGGCAAAATATTTTTTGAAATCGGTCCAGTAGTTTTTAAGTTTATTCGTTACATACAAAAATACAAATCTTTCCTCTTTATAATATTAGTATAGACTAGCTGTGCCCTCGCGGCTCCGCCCGCGTAAGAAGTTTTTTTTCATATAAATTATATTTTGAAAATATTCTATCGCCTATGTTCATCAAGGATAATGTAGGATTCTAATGGTGAAAGATTTTTTTTTAATCGGACCAGTAGTTTCAGAGCCTATTGAATACAAACAAACAATCAAATCTTTTCTCTTTATAATATTAGATTAGATGTACGTAAATACGTAACGTTGTGCAAATGGCGCACTTTTCAGAGCAAGCAAAAAATTGAGACAAAAGTATTCCTTTTCTTCTAAACTCGACGAAGTTAATAAGTCTCAATACATTTTATTTTAATTAATTCTATAAAGTCTGTACTTAATTTTAACTTTAAGATAAAGGGATAAAAATGAGTTTAATTTCTAATTAAACTCATTTTTATTTAAGAAATAATTGAAATAAACAATCTTTCAAATGTAGCATATATTTCTTGTTACTTATTTATGTTCTCTCATTTATTCATTTACAATTAATGTTCTGCCTAGTCTTTCCCAACTATTTTGAGTTCAGCTTCCAGTCTAACCAGATGCTGCTGAATACCAGTATTTTATTTTTATGCATTTACAAGTAGATTATATAAAATAAATCTAGCTAAAAAGCTAAGTTTCACTATGGAAGATGTATTTCTAGAGCACTAGGCAGACGGATGCAAGATAGCAGTATATTAATAGACAGGTGGGTTCTGCCCATCCCCTCAGTCGCTTTACACGTCTCCCACCGGTAGAGGTTGGGGTGGGCAGAAACCTCACTTTTGCTTTTTAAGAGAATAATTTAATGATTGTTTTTTCATATAACGGTGGCTGGAAATTACAAAGGTGCTAATTAGAAAAACTAAAAAAAAAGTAATACCTTTATATATTAATTAGGTAATATATAAAAAATAATCGTGTGATTAAAATAGTCACATTCATGATCTAATAGAAAGTAAGTAATAAAAATAAATCATAACAGAACATCACGCCTGTATTCCCTGAAGGGTTGGGCAGAGGTGAATAGTAACACCCTCATTTCACCGGTATGTGTAAATCCCATGTAATAGGGGCCGAGCTTATTGCCACCAACCAAGCACAAATCCAAACTCCGGGCTGCTACTGAGGAATTCTACACGGAAAAACCCAATAACATTTTGCCGTAGGTACTTGGCGATCGAACCCAGGACCTTTCGATCAGCAGTCGCGCTTGTCACCACTAAACCAACGAGGCAGTTATATAAAGTAAAAAAAATTAGGGTCTATAAATCTCTTCTAAAATATAAACGATTTTCAACGAATAGGTAGATATTTTAATTTTTCTACTACTGTTTTGGCCAAAAATTAATTAAATAACACATTTTTTTCTAACCGCAACACTTTTTCATTATTTAGGACTCTTATAGTCAAATTGATTACTTATTATGCAAAAATGCACTATAATTTGATGAGCTTTCGTCTATTTCCTGTGTCCTTCCCTTTCCCTCTCATTTCCCTGACCCCTATGGCAGAGAGAGAAAGAAAATGGACGTCGGCTGTCATCGCAAGTGGCGCCACATACGCTTGCGGAAGAAAATCACAACACAACTTACTTAATCGGGGGGCACGGCAGTGCCCCCGCCAAGTCGAGCGCGAAGCAAACACTGCCGTACCATCCTTTACTGGAACCATTTCGCCGCATTTTCAGGCCCCTATTTGAGAACCTCTGGATAAGACCAGAACGCAGAAATTTTCGTCATCCAGTAAGCTATAATCACATACTTAAAATACAAAGGACATGGCCAATTTCTGTATGGGCGTCGGCATAGTTATCGAATTTATTGTACACCAATGATTTTTTGTGTTTTATATTCGTGAATATTGGCACATTAAATTGCTATAAATAAAAAACTCATAGAACTTGTCATTACTACAGACTAGACGTAAAAAGTTTCACTAAACCTTTAATCAGATCGCTGGCAATAAGTGTATAGAATTATAATGTAACATGTAATACATTTTTACAGGTTATCCTTATCTATATTTTTATAGTTTAATTACCAATTAACAAGGAAAACACAAAATAAAACACAGAGTAGGTATAAATAATTATCTATTTATTAGAGAAAACAAATAAAAATATTTTGTTAGCTTTTAATTACCTAGATAACTCAATATACATTACAGCGATGCAGAGTTAGTCTTCTGTTCATATTATAATCATTAATAAACTGTCCAAGACGATTAGGCTCATCATAAATCAGATTCAGTTTTTTCTACTCCAACTTCATACCTGGGGTTGAGCATTGGTTATCCAACGCGAAAGTGTTGTTTGATGGTGTGCAGAAAGCGAGGATATGCGATGCCTCTGCAATCTTTGTATGGCTATTCCGCAGTTGATGCATGCACTTCATAATGATTCACAAAACTAATCCGAAACGCTATGCAAATCAGAGTCCAGTGTTAATAGCAAGGTAATTGAGTGGTAGAAGGTATCGGTCAGTAGATAAGTGGGGGTCAAATTGAGAAAATAATCGCAAAAATTCAAACAGTAACGCAATGAAGAATCCGCAATGAAATGACATATGATATTACACTGACATTTGACATAGACAAAAACACACTGTCAAACAAGTAAACGCGTTCCGTTTTAAGTTTTTTTTGTCTGAAATATTAAAAAGAAACTATCTTAACGCATCAACATAAATTATGATAAGATAATTTTATTAAATGCAACAATTACCAATGAAGATAGTTTCGTATGAGTAAAATGTTCCTAATAAGAGCATTTGTCATCCATATCACACATGTTTATAAGTAGTAAGCGTGGTTTGGAATCTCCATTATTATTTTTTATCTTTCTATAAGATCCATTATGGCGGACGTTGACAAACGGAACTGTGAATTCATCTTGCATTACTTATTATTTTGTAATAAAAACTGACAAGTTCGGAGAGGCTAAAAACTACGTATTAATTCATTTTTCTATTTCTATTTTACAATATTATTTACTATGTATAAGTATATAGAATGTACTTTTTTGTCCATGTCCTTTCAAGTCTGTAGGTCATTTAGTTCCGAAGTTAAGGGAAAGCAAAGTTTCGCATTTATGACACTCACTCACTCACTCACTCATGATCATTAAAATAGAACTAGTACTTCCCATAAACTCAGAGAGCTGAAATTTGGTACAGAGTTAGGGTTTAATGGCCACATAAAGGGAAAACTATAAAAACTAGGATAATCGAAGATCTGGAGTACCTGGTGACCCTGATTAGAAAACACAAGAGCCCAACCAAACTATTAGAGATCGACATACCGCCTTTACAAAAAATATTCAACTTGGCAGGCCGCTTCATTTGATGTAAAAAAAAATGCCCCACGTTTCTACAAAAATAAGTGAAATCCCACCAAAAACATTCTGTAAAAAACTAGCCAAGTCTCTATGTAGCTGCTTGTTTATCTCTAAAAAGTAATGAAATCTAGACAAAGTCGTGCCCAGTCTAAGGTTCCTTACTGCGATTTCTTTATTATTATAGTTAATGTTGTGTGACTTGGCCGTTGAACATTCTTTATACGTTAGTGGGTACAAGTCAACGGGACAGGTACAGACGGACTTCTATCAATGATTAAAAGTCCGTCTGTACTGGTTTTTTTTATACTGTTTGTTTTAGGCTCGCCTATACATAAGTATTATTGAAATACGCAGCTTTATCAAGCCTACAATTGACTGGATATTGAATCAACGTTTTCCGAGTGGCAATTTTCCATCGTCAATGGGTAGCGGTTCTGGCGACAGATTGGTGCAATGGTGTCATGGAGCACCTGGTTTTGTATCCTTGTGTACCCTTCAACGGCCAAGTCACACAACATTAACTATAATAATAAAGAAATCGCAGTAAGGAACCTTAGACTGGGCACGACTTTGTCTAGATTTCATTACTTTTTAGAGATAAACAAGCAGCTCCATATAGACTTGGCTAGTTTTTTACAGAATGTTTTTGGTGGGATAATCTTTACGCGCATTCGAGCCGGCCCCGCAAAACTTTATAAAACCGCAAAATTATTATTCCCCGCTTATAATCAAATTAAGTGCAGTTTTTATAGACATCAGTGAAGTGCATCACACACCAGGAACACCCACAACACTGGACTAGCTTATTCAAACTTAATAACTACGTACGCTGCCGAAGAAGAACTTGGTGAGTCCTATTACCTTTCCTACGGCGATTGCTCATCAATTTTATAAGTAGGTAGTGTACGTAAACACCGCTCTTAAACGGCTCGAAAGCATCCGCTCCGCAGGTCAGGTCTACTACGAAAGTTATGCGAAAAAAAACCCTCCAACTACATTACAATTATTTCGCGATTATTACACAAGATATTCGCTTTGTTTGGTCGTTCGACCATCCCCTCATGTCCAAACTTCGCTAGCCGCGTGCCGCGGGCATTGCAAGGGTTGTGTGTGATATGCAAAACTCATATCGACATTAGCAGAGTTAAAGAGGGGCGCCTTCATTATTCCGCGTCACATGCAACCCTGGTTAGAAATAGGGATGACACAATTAGATTATTGAGAATTATTATTAGTTGGGAGTGAGATTTGGTCGTTATTTTTGTAGTAAAGAATGCGGTTGAGATTTTTGCACTTTTGTTTGTACTTAATTAAAATGTATCAATAGGTATACTTATTATGGAATTATAGTTACTAAAGATATGGTAAGTTATTATTTGAACTTTATTATGCTCATATTATGTATTTAACTATTTACCGAATATGAGAAAAATAATCTTAATTTCAAACACGAATGGTGCATGAAATTATGTTTTTTTATTATTATTTATAACCTTCTACATCAAATGCCCAATTATATTTTATCAGGTTTAAAAAATAAGTATATGGATAGGTAGGTACCTACTCCATATTAGTCCATATAGTGACAGGTAAGTTAATAGCATTTTTTATTTATTTATCTAAAAATAATAATAGATATCCATAAAACTGTTTCGTTATAAGCTTTTTATCCATATTTTTTTCTGAATAATATAACATAATTAAACAACAGCATACGACAAAAATAATAATAACCTTGTGTTCGGCAACCCTACGTCAACGGCAGATCTTCGAGCCCCAGCTCTCGTGACGGTCACCGCTGTTATCTATAGAAACCATAGAATAAAACTAATTACGGCTCCCCATTGACATTTGAAGGGGACACTGTTTTCTATCGCACATGATAATAATTGCCATTTGCGTACGGTATTTTTTTTCTATTATATTTTCTAGAGTTGGTTTTTGAGGGTTTCCCTGTAGAGAAATGACGATACTTCACCTTATATTTCATCGTATAAAAGCTGTATTTTGATGTATAATAGATGGATCTGGAACAACGTCAACTGTAGTGGTCCTAGCATTAGATCCAAGATTTATTCAAAAATCGTATAAAAATTTTACAGCGACATCTTGATTCTTAATGTTACATCTTCAATTTTATTAATCCTAAACTTA
Organism: Amphipyra berbera; assembly: GCA_910594945.2. Classification (NCBI taxonomy): domain Eukaryota; kingdom Metazoa; phylum Arthropoda; class Insecta; order Lepidoptera; family Noctuidae; genus Amphipyra; species Amphipyra berbera. Next base: position 15,246,408 of record OU343126.1, on the reverse strand, counting down.
TCTCATAATGTTAAACAACAGGTTAAACATTTTAAAGAGCGTCTGTGTTATGTATGGGTTTCTTTAGATCTTTTTTATATTAATAATCTCCCCCAAACAATATGTGACGCACCCCTAACTTAAAGATTATCTCTGTGTAGCGAGTCAAAAGAAAACGAATAGCTATGTCGCTACGTCGCGTCGCCTCACTGCGACGTTTAGTTACGTCGTCGTTTGCTACGGTGTCAAAGTCCAATACTATACTCGCTACGTGCGGACCTGTGGATGCTAACCTTATGAGTCCACAGGTCCGAATCGTACGCATCAGGTGGATCGTATCAAACGGATTTCAGTAATCTTTGTATGGTTAGTCCTTCAAGTGCGTTCACTAATCGGTAACGGACAGACCGCGCGCCTCAAATCACCGTCAATGCTGCGCGTGCCGATGACGTCATACGGTTTGCCAAATGATAGGTAATGTCAAAAATCCAATTGCTCATAGGAGTCGCGTCGGCATTCCGAATGCTGCGAATACAGTGAACACTCTACAATTGAAGGTTCCGTTTGATACTATCCGTTCGATACAGAACTTTGAACGCTTACATTTAGAGTTCGATATTATGAGTTGGTAAATTAATTGTATGTTTAAAAGTACAATAATAAAAGCCCAGCTAAACAAAGCATTAGCTACAATTTGGTGACGAACAAAAAAAGGCGAACTATTTATAATACCGAAAAACTTAGGGAATAGGTATTATTAAAAAGAAAATGTAGCCGCATATAAACACAAATGTAGGACACAGTTTGTGTAGTGCGAATAAATGGTTAGATAATATTTAAAAATTAGAACATGTTTCTGCGCCAAATAGATAATGTCCACCTAGGTCTTCCATGATTGATTAGGTTTCGTTATCTTTTTTATATCTATCGTTATTGTCAACGTGCCTAATAGTGCGTGGTGACGTCACGAGATCTACCGCAGCGCACGCCGTGGCAGTAATGGTAAACTTGGATAGACGGCTCTTGTCATATTGTACAGTAAAGGGCAATGCCAAGATTTCCTTACGACTTGGCTAGAACCGACAAAGATGAAACATTTTATTAAAATGGATAAATATTGTAGAATATCGTCGCTGAGCCTGCAAAATCCGCTATGGGAAAAAACCGAACTTTACAGAAGAAGCAAAAAACAGTTTTTTCCCAAACTGATAACAACATTTTAAAACTTAATATGCAGAAAATTAAACTTTATGTCGGGACATCAATAAATATTATTTTATTGCTTTTTTCTACGGTATACCAGATACTAGGATTTTTTAAAGTGAATTTGGGCATATACCAGTTTTTTTTTGGATCGTAAATACCGCTATGTCAATTTTCGCCACTAGATAATTTTCATTGTTGGTTTTCCCACAACACTTAGTGGATTTTCCACACTATTTTAAAATAATAAACCCGCTATGTGTCATATTGAAGCGCAATTATAAGAGGCGCGCACTGGAATAAAAATACGTAAATTGGCTCTTTGCACACATAGAGGATTTTTCAAGCCGTTTTTGGCCAAAATTAGATAGCTGATTTTGCTATCTCCTTAACCAAATAAATTATTAGAAAACGAATTTCACAGGTGCACGTGGCTTGAGAAGTACTATAAAATAGCATCAAAAACCAATTTTCAAAAATAAATACATAGCGGATTTTGCAAGCGCAGCTACGATATAGTTCAATAACAACATTTTTGCTAGTAGTTCACCAAAAAAAGTTATAGATCGATAAAGATGACCATAAAATATGTTTGTCAATCTAATGATTTTAACGACAACATTGCATTAAATGTTTAATGACTATGATAACAAAATGTTTATAAAGAGTATCCATGGAATTACTTGCCAGATCTTCTCCGTAGGACCTTTGGCAACCATGCATTTAGTTTTGACGTTTCATAGGTACCTGTTAGTTAATTTGAAATAAAAAACTTTGGCTTTGACTTATATTTCAATAAAAACACCTATTTACCAAATCTAACCAAGTTAAATTAAAATTTGTATGATTTCTAATGGCTTGCTAAGAATTTTTATTATTATAATATACATCATACTTTATTTATATATAACTATGAGTGTCATGTGCACTTTTTGCGGGTTTCTTCCTATGAGCTGCCTCTGCAGTTGGTACGTTTCTGATAGGTACTTTCGGTGGAGGAGTTGCCTGAGCAGCGGCTTGCTCGGCTCTAGCCTGTACAAGTGCTACTTCTAAACCTACGCTCACTCGTCTGCCCAAATCACGGTCAACAAGATACATCAGCTTGATAACTCTTTGCAGCACGGGTGGTGTCACTGTCACAAGACTCATAACTAAATTATCAATAAATCTCTGCCTGTGCGCCTCATTTTCAAGAATGTAGTTGTAGAAATACCATGAAGGCTCCAAGTCGACAGCGTTACTTCCCAAAACTTGCAACTTCTTCCTCGGTCTTTTCTCGTCTACATACGGTATGGGACCGTTGAACGAGTTAGGATAATAGTTGGGGGCATCTCGCCCATTTAGCTTTGTAGGTGGTCTTCCATCACGGTTGTAGGTCTTTGCGTATAAAGGCATATTAATCAAAATTTTGTTATGATTAGTTCCTAAACGATAATTTTGCGTGTCCCTGTAAAACATTCTTCTGCCTCTAAACAAAAAGTCTACTGGCCCAGGAATACCGGGTACCAAATGAGCTGGATTAAAAGCTCCTTGTTCTACATCTCTAAATTGATTTTCAACATTTTTGTTTAAAACTAAACGTCCAATCTGCACGGTGAAAAATGTGCCATTCTTCCATAACCTGGTAACGTCGAAAGGATCGTAGTCAACTTTTTGTATATCATGTGGAGTCATCACGTCCATCTCTAACTTCCACGCAGGATAGTTTCCCTGTTCAATAGCATTGTACAAATCTCGTTCGAAGAAGTCTGGATCTTGACCTTGTATCATAGTCGCTTGAGTACTTGTTATTGCCGAGAAGCCTTGTTCAGTTCTAAAGTTAAATCTCACATAATGTCTTTCCCCGTTTTTATTAGAAATTTCATAAGTATGAATGGGGAAGGAATCCATCCTTCTGTACCCATTCGGAATACCGTAATCAGCCAATGTCCAAAAGAAAGTATGAGTAGTAATCGGGTTTAGTGTCGCAAAATCCCAACGGCTCGTGAAATCTATTAACACGTTTGTTACTGGATTCCTCTTGAATGCATGAACGAAATGTGAAAACAATATAGGATCTCTGTATATATATACGGGTGTCTGTAAACACAAGAGATCCAGATTTCCTTCTTTGGTGTAAAATTTTATCGCCATGCCCTTAAGGTCTCTGGCGAGGTCAGTCCCTCCAACGTTTTCTGCTGCCGATGAGAACCTGACTACTAATGGGGTTTTCTTACCAATTCCGTTGAATAAATCAGCAGAAGTGTATTCGGAAACGTCGTTTGTAACTTCTAGGTAGCCGAAGGCACCGGTGCCCTTGGCGTGGACCACTCTCTCAGGGATTCTCTCTGCATCGAAATGTAGCATTGTATCGAGAAGTAACTGATTGTTGAACTGATCGGAGTTTATCGTTAATGTGTCCCGTATTTCAGTCGGTTCTCCCGAACTCTTGGTCCATAGCCCTATAGGTAACTGAAAAGAAAAATGAAATAATTTGTTACATTTATGTTATCTGTTTTTGCCTGTTTGTCTGCTTACGAATAATGAACAGGCACTTCACATTTAACGAAGCTAAAAATTAGGGTATCTTGTGTTTATGTACTTTTCTTTTTTTATTACTCAATAAAAATCACAAGTCATCAAAAATAATTATATTTATTTTCATTATTCTACGAATTATTCCCAAAAATCGTTGCAATATCAAAATCCTTTTTTTTATTTCACTTAGACCAATACAGGTGCTTATGAAAAGTCAAATTTTGACGCACGGTTCCAATAGTCGTTTCCTATGGAAAAGAGCCGGCAAGAAACTCCATGGTTATACTTTTAAAAATAATATCTTTTTTTGTTGCGTTAGTCATAATGTTTTTTTTGGCATATTAGAATTTGTATTACTTTTATTGTGATTGCTTCCAGCTTCTTCCCTCGTGTCGGCACAAGCTAGGATGAGAACAGCTCATGCCATGGTGAAAAGATTAGCCAGGTTGGTCGCGGGGATGACTGCTCGGGTATGTAAGATGCTGCTGTAAGACAGCGATAGACTTGTTTAAATAATTGCTACCTACCGGGTGTTCCCGTTTAAAGTCCAACAACTGCCTTACTGCGGGTTCGTACGTGACATTGTCGTATTTCACACTTTCCACATTTAGTATCACAGAAAACAAACATGCAACGATTGCTTTCATGTTGGAAATCGAGTGCGTGTTCCGTACATTTCAAGTAAAACTTGTTTATATAGGCTTTGATGAACCACTGATTTGGATTCAATTATATCTGTTTGTCTGCATTTAGGCGTATTTTTATATTATTTATCTGCAATTCTATAGTTAATAGCTTCTTCCTTCCTTTAATATAAGTTCCCTACTCTTTATATTTAAGGGTTCTGTACAGATTATATTTCTTGCGTCACCTTTACTTCTAGATGCGATTATTTTTAATTATTCTATTAATGTATGGCACCATTACCCTTGTATTATAAAAGCACTTGCTTCCGGTCCACCCTGTGAACCCAACAATTATGTAGTGTTTTTTTGTCGATTATGTAAAGTTCGTTTCTAAGGTTGTTTTAATATTAAAGTTTCCTTTGCGATTTGTCTACCAAAACTTCGATTATTCACCACTACACACAATCATTTAACCATCCACAAAGTGCACGCCCAAACATGGTCATTCCCCCCCATAGTCTAGTAATTTAGATAATATATAATGTCATTCTCCGATCACTTGTGGTCTAGACACACGGCAGTGTGTCAAGCCAAGTTCGAATTAATTTTACTAGTTTCCATGGGCGTAGCCAGGATTTTGTCCAAGGTGAGGCAAACTCAGTCAGACAGTGAATATTTGTCTTTTCGATAAATCTGAAAGTGCAGAATGGGATTATGAATTTTGCCCCATCACCTTATTTCGAGGTCCAAATAAGTACCTATATAGACGGAATCGGGAATTGGCCTGCCTATTTTAGGTAATTGTCCTGTGGACATGAATGGGAAGTTATCTGAATCTAGATCATTTACATATTTCTTCCTGTACCAGGGTGGAGAAAGCGCCCCATCTGCCCCACCCTGAATATGCCCATGCTAGATTCTGCTACGCATTACAACTTTCAAATAATTACTGATTCATAACAAAAAGTACCTATAATTACTATTATTTTAGTTAAATCGATATTAATGCATTGCACCAGATCCTACGTAATATTTCAGATCGACTCCTAAATCATTATGTTTATACCTAGCTAAACCTCGATCATAATTGTTGCGTAAATTTAACAAATAATTGTATTTTGGAAGGAAATGCTTATTACAGTCATCATCAGTCCGAGAATCATGCAACTGTAATTGCGGCAGATTGAAGTGTTCCAATTTCATAATTCCTTACTTCCTACAGTTTTTTATTCGCTGTAGGTATTTTGATAAAATTAATAAAAATATATTTAAAAAATCTATTAAAAGAAACCAAATATAAAATGTACTAAAAAATAAAACATCTGGAAACTAAAAGTTTTGGGTGTGGTTTAAATATAACATTATTGCACTAGTATTTTGATCAATTGACGTGGTATAGGTATGAAAACATGCCTACCCATCGCTGCGCCTCCGGAGTGGAACACAAAAGAAAACCGAACCGACATATAATAAGAGTTTTCACAAGCGCGTAGCAAATTCCTAGGTATTTGACGCATTAGTTCGTGTGTACCTACATAGTAGGTAGGTATCTACTATTTATTCTGTGCCGGGATGGCACGGTGTAAGTGAGGGATAAGGAAAACAGCAGGGGGCTTAGACAAAGTAACAATTTAAAAACTATAACGAAGTTAGAAAAGACTAAAATGTATGGGACTGACATAAGCCACGTTAAGTCACGTGGTCAATCGACATCGTTATCGCAAGTTGGTAGACAATGTTGAAAATTCGTAACGAAACCATAAAGTAACGAATCGTTATGTGTTTCTCCCATACAAATGCGTAGACAAGCAGCGCTTTCAGTGTTCGCTTTCGCCTCGATCGTGATCGCCAAAAAAGATAACGACACGAATGTTAAAACGTTGTAGTTATTGAAACAATATGGCCGGAGTTCATTCAACAGCAGATTTTTGACACTGAGTGATTACATACTCTTAGGCAATGATATTATAACTTTTTACTTATAATATCATTGCTCTTAGGTATTTATTCTGTGCTAGAGGCATTATTGCAAATCGAATAAATTATAAATTATAATCAAAAGCGATTAAGACAGCGACGGCAATTGGAAACAATTGAAGATATGCCAGATTTGTTGTTTATCCAACATTAAAAGAACTTTTAGGAAGTTATGTAACGACCTAAAAGGTCATGCCGGATTAAAAGGTTCCCCTGAAATTACCCTGGAAATAAAGGTAAGAAATTTTACATTAATAAAGCAATTTAATATTTTATTATAATTTGCAAACGATTAAACGCAACACTCACTTATTCATATAATTAAATTTTAAAAACAACAAAAATGTTCGCGGGTTTGATCCGTTTTGACACTTCTTGACTGACACTGACAGCTAAATGTTCGATACCATATCCAATATTTTTGTTTTTTAACGAATAAACAATTCGACACAACGATCGCGACAATAGATATAAGTACATTGGCTATGAAATGTTTATCGATATCTCAGAGACGATGACGAATTTAGATATCGTTGCGCTACGAAGCGGTGTTACTTTGTATAAGCCCCCAATACAATTAATGGTAGAAAATAGGCGAGTGAAAGAAAATGTACCTGCAAAAATTACTGAAAAAATATGGCAGTACAAAATGTGAAAACCAAAGATATTAGAAGTCTTATTTCTGTGGTGCGACCGTCGCCCTATGCAACCTCCCTGATCGCCTATCGTCACACATCTATATCTATCCTTCTATACTAATATTATAAAGAGGAAAGATTTGTATTTTTGTATGTAACGAATAAACTTAAAAACTACTGGACCGATTTCAAAAATTGGTTACCGTTAGAAAGCTACATTATCACTGAGTAACATAGGCTATATTTATTACTGGAATAAAACTTCTTACGCGGGCGGAGCCGTGAGGACACAGCTAGTTAAACAATATAATTTTATGCGTCACCTACACACGGCAAGCTTAAAATGTTCCCTATCATTAGCCTTACCTTGTGAATCACATGTCCAGCAGACCGAATTTCACTTTGAAGTGCAAAATCTACATTTCCAACCCACTTTACTATCAAAAAAATAATCTATTACTCTGTCTCCCACAGAAGCGTCAAGTCCGCCTGAGTCCAGAACAAGCAGCAGAGCTGTACAAGGGTCACTACGGTACCCACCACTTCCCTCACCTGGTAGCGCATATGTCAAGCGGACCGATCATAGCGCTCGTTATCACAGCCAAGAACGGCATCCAGAAGTGGAGGACGCTTATGGGGCCTGCCATGTAGGTATTATTAGGTTATTTAGATAAATTACCACTTAGAGCTCTGCCGCATTAGTGCGTTGCGTTGCGTCGTCGCAGCGTCAACGCTGCGTCATTTTCATATTTTAACCTTTTAGGCGCGTGGCTAAATATCAATCGCCGTGCCCCTAGCGCGCGACTACGTATCGATAAAATAATACCTACAATAAATATATTAAGCTTTTTCAATACTTAGAGCTATGAAACAATTTTAAGTTGTGAATCATATATTATCTCTATTGAATAATGGTTTTAGTTGTACCACGCCAAAGAGATACCACGCAGTTCATAGGACGAAAATAGAACAAAAAACCATGCATGTTCTGTCGCAGGAACACGACACGCGCGGTAGGGGCACGGAAATATTTGTCGCAGAAATGCGACTCAAGCGGTTAAAAGGTTAAATGACATGCCACATTAAAGCGTTGCGTCGTCGCATGCGACGTTTCAACGGATCGGCGGACAAGAGACGAAGCGGGGGAAGGGTGATGCGCTACGCTCTCGGAGCTCCGGTGCGACGACGGACAGTGTTCCACTGCTAGAGGAGCAAACGAGACTGACTGTGGTGCGTGCGTCGACCTCTTGCGCTGCGACGTCGTGCGTCGTCGCAACGCAGGTTTGGCATACAATGCGTTGATCCGTTGCGACAACACAACGCAACGCACTAATGAGGCATCGCCCGTACCCTTACAATGATTAGGTAGGTACCTAGTGGTGTTTTACTCGTTGGTGTTGATAGTAATAAGTCCCATGTAATTTAACATGGGGCGAGCCTGTTTTCTGGACTACTATTGACATTTATCTGACCTGGTAATCAAACCCAGAACGTCACACTCGACAACCATGTTAACGATCTCTTGCTTGATCAACGTGGTGCATACTTACGCAAGAACTGACATTTGACTCACAAGGGCGAGACTGGCAATGAGCCTTCTTCCTTCTAGCCTTTTCCCAATTATCTTGGGGTTAGCTTCCAGTCTAACCAGATGTGGCTAAATACCAGTATTTTACACGGAGCGACTGCTATCAGACCACCTCTACCCAGTAACTGGGCAATGCCGATATCTTAAGGTTAGACCAGTCGTCAGAGTTTCGGGCCTCTGACCGCCGCCATACGTATTCTTATGACATCCGGGACCGACGGTTTAACGTGCTCTCCGAGGTACGGAGGGGTTTCGATGTGTAACAAACGGTCACCCATACACGGACTGACTGCGGCAAGCGCAGCTTAATCTCGCAAATCTTATGATCCACGCGGTTGTTAATTGGCCACGAGCTCTTTGAGCCACGGGCAATGAGCCGTTTATCACGGTTTAATAAAAGTTCTAATGCTATCGAGTTCTTATGTCTGCCGAGGGTGCATTAAAAGAGCCTCCACGAGTGACGATCATTAAGGACGATGCCTCATTAGTGCGTTGCGTTGTGTTGTCGCAACGGATCAACGCATTGCATGCCACACCTGCGTTGTGACGACGCACAACGTCGCAGCGCAATAGGACGACGCGCGTCTCGTTTGCCCCTCTAGCATTGGAACACTATCCGTCAAGGAATATAGTACTCAAGAGTATAATGCTGTCCGGCGTCGTTGCACCGGAGCTCCGACAGCGCAGCCAACCTAGCTGACTAGCTAATCGTTTTACCACGGCATGAGCTATCCTCATATAGCTCGTGTCGACATGAGAGACGATTGCAGCCGAAGCCGAAGCCGAATTCTTTGACCTAATCTCTTTGTTTTGTATGTTTGGTCTCGTTTTGATTACATTTACTGTTTCTAGGGTGCAGGAGGCGCAAGCCTACTGGCCGGACAGCTTACGAGCGTGTTATGGCCGACGTGCCAAGTACGGGGACTACTTCAATGGGCTTCACGGCAGTGAAAATCACGCTGAGTCACTTAGAGAGATACATTTCTTCTTTCCTAACAGTAAGTTTTATCGAAACGAGCGTGTATGGCCATCGTCAACGTTGGCGAGCTCGAGTGGCTAATTTTATTTCTACCAAGCGGTAACCTAGATAACATTTTCGCGAACTGGACATAGTGGAAAGAAAGAGCCAAAAAAAATTATGAAAAATAGGAAAAAGCCGGCCAAGTGCGAGTCGGACTCGTGCACGAAGGGTTCCGTAGGTACCATTATCTATAAAAACGGCAAAAAATCATGTCTGTTGTATGGGAGCCCCCTTAAATATTTATTTTATTCAGTTTTTTTGTATTCGTAGTTATAGCGGCAACAGAAATACATCACCTGTGAAAATTTTAACTGTCTATCTATCACGGACGGACGGACGGACGGACGGACAGCGGAGTCTTAGTAATAGGGTCCCGTTTTACTCTTTGGGTACGGAACCCTAAAGACGTACAGTTAACTATGTACTTCCTTCCTTTCCATGGGACCTGTATTTATTAACCTTTTGAACGCCATCGACGGCTGTAGACGGCAAACGAAAATGTGCTCGGGCCGCCAACGACGTCTATAGCCGTCAAAAAAGTGCGATGAATTTGTAGCGTTGTGTGGAGGGAAGTGCTCTTACGTCTATATCGTGATGATCAAAAGGTTAATCAAAATCAGCCAAGAAATTGTAGTTCCGTCACTCCAAAGTACTTAAACGCAAAACAATATAAGATTATCTCGGTATCTAATACCTTTAAACGAGCAAATCTTGTATTTATATACTATAATTATATACCTACTCTGAATCTTGGAAACGGCTCCAACGATTTTCATGAAATTTAGTATGCAGGGGGTTTCGGGGGCGATAAATCGATCTAGCTAGGTGTAATTTTTAGAAAAGGCGAAAAAAATATCCTCGTTCATCCAGGTACCTACTAAATACTAATATTGCCTTGCTGGTCTAATGGTTGCAAGCGCGGCTGCTGAGCCTAGGGTCCTGGGTTCGATCCCCAGGTCAGGCAGTGTTATTGTATTTTTCCATTAGGAATTTTTCAGTAGCAGCCCGGAGTCTGGATCTGTGCCCGGTTAATGGCTGTAGGCTCGCCCCCTATTAACTGGCGAAACGAGGGTGTACTAAAAACACATCTGCCGTACCCATCGAGGAATACAAGGCGTGATATTATATTAAATACTAATAATGAAATTGATAACCCTAGTTGTCAGTTGAAAAGTTGATAGGACAGTGATTAATGAATAATAAACTCTATTTAGCTTAATGACTTTAGTATGTTGATCGTGTACTTCACTACAATGTGGTCCCTGGGGCATTCTTCGAAAAATATTAACAAAAATTGAGATCGTCATTAGCATCATCCCAAAGTTAAGAATGCAGATGTTTAATATTATAATTATGATAGTGAAAACTCAAACTATACCGCTGCCGTCAAGCAATAAGACAAGAATAAAAACAATCTGACAATACTATAACGTTAACAACCCGGGAGAAGAATGATTTGTAAAAATAATGTTAAAAAATTCTAATATTCACCCCCCTACTAATAAGTCGGATTTGACACATGTTTTGAAATACCGAAACTTAATTTGCTAGTGGATGCCCTTAATGTCCGTCAGAGACGACGTCATCAGTTCGCGAGATAGTTCAATGAATCAGCTCAGTAAGCAGCGGCTCGTGGACGCGTACACTCACTGAATTGTCTTCAAATGTTCAAAAGCCAGTGAAAGGTCAGTGTCTGAACTGTCAACTGAGTTGCCTCGCGAACTGGCCTTGTGTCCGAGAGGCATAAGATTCTATGTATTTTAGATCAGTACCTATGCAGACGTTTAGAGTACTAGTAGTAATCTATTTTTGCAAGGAACTTCATTTGAAATACAGAACATAATATCACGCCAGTATTCCACGAAGGGGTAGGCACAGGTGTATAGTAACACCCTCATTTCGCCGTTATGTTTCAGTCCCATGTAATAGGGGGCGAGCCTACAGCCATTAACCGGGCTGCTACTGAGGAATTCCGCACGGAAAAACTCAGTAACACCGCCCGACCTGGGGATCGTACCCAGTACCTCAGGATCAGCAGTCGTGCTTGCCACCACTAGTCCAACGAAGCAATCGAAGTATTTTTGAAATACAAAAATTATATTATTATTCCCATGAGGTTCCACTCAACAAGTTTCGACACCTCATGGGAATAAGTAACAGCCCAAATTGTACCGAGTGCGGCGTTGTGGAGGACGTTTATCACTTGTTGGTGGAGTGTGTCAAAACAAGGGCTGGGAGAGAGGCTCTGATGAATAGGTTAAAGATTAATTTAATAGATTTAGGTATTTTTCAAAGTATTCTATCAGTGCCTCTGTCAGAAGCAGCCAGTTTAATGTATAAATTAGTAGATAACTTAGAATAAGTGTGAACGTGTTCTGTTTAGGTAACGATGGGGCTGACATGTTTGCACATGTGATCACAAGTCCCAAAAAAAAGTGAATAAAAAAAAAATACAAAAATAACACTCTCAATTTACTCTTCCCGCAGTGATAGTAGGGCCGTTGGTTCGTCACTGGCAAGTAAAGGATTACATACAGAAGTATTTAACACCTACCTTAATGCCTGCCCTCACGGCGTTGGCACACGAGAAACCGGCAGAACCTATACTGTGGCTGGCCGAACATCTGCGAAGGCACAACCCTAATGAACCAGAGCTTGCTCCACAACCACCGGAACAGAGGGAGGATAGACGATGCCACACTCCGCAGCCATCCGAAGAATCGGTTATGAAATAAGTAGATTTTTTGATTTCGTGATGTCAATTGTAATTACGGTAGAATGGGATGACTTTGATCAATTTCAAAATTGAAATGTATAAAATAATTATGAGAGCAAAAAAAATGCAAATATCGATTTTGTTTATTTCTTGAATAAAATTATAATTTTTCTTATTACTTATTGAGAAATAAAATGTTCATGATAAATGTTAAACTATGATTGGAGTTACTTTGATACCTCCCTTTTTCTAAGGAATTTGAAAGTATAAGAATAAGGAATAAATATATATCTTCCTGCCCTGGTCCCAAGTTACTTGGGGTCGGCGCAATATGTTTTTCTCTTCCACTCTTCCCTGTCAGCCGTCTCATTATCATTTACTCCCTTATCTTTCATATCCTCCCTCACACAGTCCATCCATCTTTTCTTAGGTCTCCCTCTCCCCCTCCATCCATCAACATTCATATTCATCACTCTCTTAGTCACATGTGTTTCATCCCTCCTCAGCACATGCTCATACCAAGACAAACGCTCTCCTTTCAACTTTTCTGTCACTGGTGCCACTTTCAAACTTCCTCTAATATACTTATTTCTTACTTTATCCATTCGCGTCACTCCACACATCCATCTCAACATTCTCATCTCCGCTACGTGTAATCTTCTTTCATCCGTCTTCTTCTTCTCATTAAGAATAAGGAATAAATAATTACACAAAATTATTACCGACATATTAAAAAAAAAAACATTAACCGACAAGGATCCGCCCACTACGACCAATCACACGCTGACAATGACGTTCGATGTTGCCAACCGTAAAAAAATAATCGCTAGAATGCGGCCAGAATTCGTACAATTTGAATTTAATTATGAAACGAAGTTTTGATCAAAGTAACCCCTGGAATCAAAGTCAGCTCATTCTATGGTACCTACTTTACGTCTGATTAACAAATTCTAATATTACTGGTGTTTTGTTTATTTATTTATGAATATCTTTTGCTACAATCACTGTAACAAAGGAATGTAGTCCTTTATCCAATAGTTCCGTGAACGTTTTGATGTTAATCCTAGTGGCTTATTTTTATAAGTTAAGCACCTACTTGACGATAATTTATATGATAGATAACGTATCGACCACGTGGATTTATTTATGGCAATGAATTTGCATTACGAATTAAACAGCTATCTAGTAATATCCTTCAAGCGATATTAATATTAAATAAAGGATAACCTAACAGTCATTTTGTTCGCCTGCGGAGGCAAGACTACACCAGGTGGCCTTGCACACACTACCGTTTAAAACTGATTAAGACGACGATAGTTTCTCGAAGCGTATCTCATATTATCTCTGTTTTCATTACCGAGAAAAGGGCAGAACGAGTCTCGCTTCGAAAAACTATAGTCGTGTAGTTCAGCCTTTAATTCCTCATATAAAATTTCACACATAATAACGAAAAATGGAATTATGACTTGTTACTCTAGTACAGTCCATAACCACACACTTCGTTAAAACAGTTTTTTTAAAATATTTAATATCGATTACGTACAAAAAAAAACATTGTTTACTTTTCCCAACTTTATTTATAGAAAAACAGTTTACAAATGAGCTATCACAGGCTAGCGCGTGTAACTACAATATCGTTGCAAATAAATGACGTTAATAGCGATTGTAACTGGTTATTCATGACGGTTACAAATTGTCAAGAACTACGACTAACTTTAAAAAAATCTAAACATAATATACTTATAAGTTATAACTCATTCACTTACAAATGCTGTTTAGATAACTCGCACTTGAAAAAATAATTTCCTTCTTTTAATACATGTTCGACCAAAATGGTTCACGATTAATAAATATTTTTATGTGTGATATTTAAACAGTATTTTAAAGTAACAACTATATGAAACAAAACTTTATTGTGACTATTTGTTTCGCAAAATATAAGTACACTTCTTCGCGTCAATTTTCTTTACAAAAATACCTACTACTTTTTTTCTTTTATTCCAATAGTAACTCCATGACTTAACATTTCATATACACTAAAATTAGCTCACCCAAAAAAATAGTCACAACATTTTTTGTTATAAAATGAATCAAACTTATCACTACACAGATTTGGTAGAAAAATCATGACTTAATTAAAATTAATATTATAGGAGATTACGAATATCGGCTAAACACCGCCTCGAAGAGCGACATCTGAAACAGAATAAGCTAAATTAGAATAAAATTAATAAGACTGTCTGTCTGAAGTTCGTGGGGGACGGATAGTCCGTGGGGATGACGGATTTATACAATTCCCGATATTCGCCGGGCAAGTGAGTCTTAAGAGGCGACGAACCTGGCACCATAAGGCTGGACATCCACCAGGGCTGTGCGAGGAAAATGTGCAGTGCGAAAATATGTAGCGAGGATGTGAAACGGTGTGACCCTTTCCACCAGAGCTGTGCGAGGAATGGGTAATGTGTAATGTGTCAATGTGTACAATGAGCGGTGCCAGGATAGGTAGCGGTTCTTTTTCGAATATGAGGGTGGTGTGGCGGGAGCGGTACACATTTCTCGTAACACATCCTTCGCTCGCATTTCTCGCTTGTTTTGTATGAACAAAAACCTCGCTCCGCTAAGCCCATATCCACCAGAGCTGCGCAGAGCGAAGCTAGGTAAATGAAGTGATTCTATTGGTGCTTACAAAACATATTCCTCGCTACGCAGCTTAGCACAGCTCTGGTGGATGCTCAGCCTAAGTGTCAATTTCCACCAAACGGAAAAATCCTCGCGGTTGCTTGAGCACTATTTTGATGTCACTGTATAAAGAACCGTATCAGTATTGCCTGTAAGTATAAAATCCTACGCAGACATCAAGCGTTTCCCCGCGCATGCCCCAGCATACCTGAGCGTCGGATTTTATACTTAACGGCAATACTGATACAATTCTTTGACCCTAATTGTGCCCGGAAAATGGCAATAGACTTACCACCACATGGGACTTACACCCGTATTCTAAGACGTTCCTCCAAAACTTACTCGACTCAGGACGGCCTCGAAAACACCTTCAAAATTGTATTCTTAGTCGCAATTTCGAGGTTCTTCGACTGAGGGGTCCTCAAATGAGTCGAGGTAGAGTCGAGTCATTACGTCATAATTTGAATTATCTGCATCGGGCAAATAACGCCGCGATAAATAACTGTAAGGATTATCGTAAGCATATTCGATAGTCTTCAGAATTCATTTTTGATACATACGAACTTTGACACTTCCTTCCTTAGGGTAGGTTCCGAGGTACCTTGAGTTTGACAGATGATTCCTTACCTCGACTAAGGAAAAATCTCGAGTCGTGGACGTTTATGTCAACTATAACTACCGATGGTAGTGAGAAAGACTGAGTCGAGGTGGAGTCGAGTCGAGTAAGTTTTGGAGGAACGTCTTAGAATATGGGTGTTAATACCAGAGGCGAAACGTGGATGTACAGACTCCTGTAATAGGAGAACATCTCTGGTTACTCCTTCGGGGATTGCAGACGTGAGTTTATGTACGTATGTAATGCTGACGTGAGTTTATGTACGTATGTAATAAGACTGCAGATGATAGTGATTATGTGACTAAAACTCCATTTATGGCATTGCAGAAGTTATGGCGGTCGTATAAAACTTATTCTACAATAGAGTAATAAGTGAAATTATTTACTTAGCTTGTAATGCGGTTATATAATAATAATAATTACCATAAAACGAGATACAGGGAAAATAACAATATGAAGTCATCGACGTTATTAACGTTTTCGTCAGTACCTAAATGGCAACACAATAGTTATCCTGTCTTAAAAACAAGGCTTTATACACAATCTTCATAAAAACACATTTCTGATTATTTTACACGAATGCAAAGTTTCCACATTAATGTATCCTTTCGTGAATGCATGCTGGTTGCGAGTACTACACAACTGACATCACCAATAATAGTCTAAGATCCCAGTATAGAATGATCTTCACCGAGCTGGTTAATGGATGAAAAGTATTTTATATCAAATTAAATATGTCAATAAATATATCGCAAATGACTAAAAAATTTCAGTCCAGAAAATTATTAATAAAATTATTTTTCTAAAATATTTTTCTCTGATTTGGTTAATAGACAAATTCCATACCAGTGGAAAGTATTAAGCCTATAATGCAAAAGTTAGGTTGACTATTTTTTTCCCGTCACAACTCTTGGGTATAAATGCTGTGTTTAATTTGATATAAAATACTTTTCATCCATTAACCAGCTCGGTGAAGGTCGTTCTATACAGGGATCCTATACTATAAGCTCAGTGTAAATTATTTTAGGAAAATCAGCTCCTATTTTCAAATGCATTCGCGCTATTAATTTATTTACCAACTATTGTTGCTTACATAAAAACAAAAGTATTAGGTAAGTGTAATTAATTATTTTTATTTAAAAACAAAATTGGGGCCCGCCCTGTGTCGTGATTGCATTTACAGACACAAATCTTCACATGCACAAACACCCAGACCCGGAACTAACTACAGGCCATGCAAATATTTATTCCGAGCGGGAATCAAACCCACGACCCGTAACGCAGAAGCCAATCGATCAGCTACTGAGCCAAACGTGTCGTCAATTCAAAATGATTTAACAAAAAAACCAGGTTTTAAAATAGCCTCGTCTCTTTTTGTTACATGATGTTAGATACTTACGAGTATTATTTTAAATCTGGTTTTACCTTAGTTATGGTTTAAAGCATCTTTTGTAATAAAGTGACAAGTTTACAACTAAGTTAACATAACAATAAATCCTTTGTTATTCGTCTTCTTTACATAATTTAAAACAAATTCGCTCCCGCAGTCTGTACGCTTAGATCTTTTAAACTACGCAACGGATTTTAATGCAGTTTTCAGCAATAGATAGAGTAATTCAAGAGGAAGGTTTATATGGCCCACATTAGTATCTACACTGCATCCGTGCGAAGCCGGGATGGGTCACTAGTTGTTAATAAATAACAATTATACTAACGCAATCAGTTCCTCTTCTCCCGGTACATATGCACGTAGGCGGCGTCGGAGGACGAGCAGAGTCCGATCTTCTGGCACACGCCCTTCGTGCCGAACTCCTCGATCAGGTGGATCACGCTGTCTCCGTAGATCTCCATCATCACGTGGCACTGATTATGGCAGAAGATGAGGTCCATTAATATAGGTAATAACTTGAGTGTGGTGTGGTTTATCAGGGAGAGGGAGAAGTAGTTTTTAAGTACCAAATGACGTCAAATTAAGCAAAGTCGTCAAAGCAGTTTGCTGCAAGTCTAAATACTTTGTTCTTACATTAAACAAATGCAAATTTTCAAAAAAAATAAAATTGTATTGGAGTTTCTTGCCGACTTTTTTCCATAGGAACTAACTATTTGGAACCGTGCATCGAATGTTAACCTTTGGAAAGCATCTGGTCGAATTAAAATTAAAACCAAGAACAAAATACTTTGACTTCGCAGGTAGCGCTTGCCCAAAATAGTGATGGATAATTGGATATTACCTTTTACTTTTAGAGGGATCTACAATTAGTCAATTTACGCGAGATAGATAGAGTTCAAATGTGTTCATGTGAATGTCCTCCACAACATGGTTTAATATTTCCATACATTACTGACCAGAGTAAGCTATCATATTTTATTATTGGTATAATATTTTATTAGGTAGGTAGTATGGATATTTGGTCATCCTTATCATATGTCCACTTATCATAAAACCAAATTGTCCTCTATAATACAGATAACTTTCATATATTATTATAGATAATGGTACTAAGTCACAATTATAAAGCTATAATTTAACATAACAACCGGCAATTTAGGTAAAGGCTTGCTATAACCTTTTTATGGTTGGCAGTAAAGATATCGATATCAGAATATTACACTTAGGGATATGAAGTATGCACTTAAAATCTTTTTTATTTAAAAAAAGGGAGTGTCAGTTTGTACGGATAACTCAGTAGTTAGCATTGATTTTACAATTTTATCATTTTATGGTTGGGTTTAAAGTATTGCAAAAGTATTTAACATGGTAAGCTAAAAATCAAGTTAAACTGATATAAAATTATTGTATGTTAAAGATTATGGTGTATCCTACAGCTTTCAACTGTGATTAGTCCGTTTCTTTGTGACCTTTGAATGATTAAGTCGGAATGTTATAATTCCGAATTTAGACTCAAATATTTTTGTTTCCGTGGACGTTATCTACCCCATAACACTTCAAACAATTGAGGTCACATATCAGGATCGTTTTGTTGATGTATTCATTGATTTTTAAAAAGAGGGGAATAATGTAGGTCGCTCAAATTATTAAATACTAGCTTTTGCCCGCAGCTTCGCTTGCGTGATTTTTTTTCACCCCCTTAGGGGTTGAATTTCGAGAAATCCCTTCTTAGTGGATGTTTACGTCACAAAATGAACCTACTGTCAAAATTTCAGGTTTCTAACCCCAGCCGTTTAGGCTGTGCGTTGATAGATCAGTCAGTCAGTCAGTCAGTCCGTTAGCTTCTCCTTTTATAAGTATAGATTATCTAGGTCAGTCGTGATGCCCGAGGGCCGAGGGATGAGCGCACAATATCCAACTTCCCTCAATGTAAACTTCACTTGCAAGTCGCTCACCGACTAGGCTCTGGCAACTTGTGGATAGCCATTTTAGGTCACTAGTCCAAATATCTCAAAGTTTCGGACGGACAGTGAAATATTTCTAGCATTTACATCCATACCCAAACAAATTCTCTTTTCGTTAACATGCGTGTCGGAAACGGCCCGCTCCAGTGAAGACGCATAAACGCCTCGCTGTAAGGCGTCGTCCTAAATGGCAAGCGGTCGCGCGACGAATCGATGCTATCATACAAATGCTCAATCAAATATTTTAATGATAGTAATATTTTCTAATTGAAACTGTTACGATAGTTTTTTAGGACCATATTGTTCAAATAAAAATGTATCTTTTACTTTAAGTTATTTGATTGAGCATTCGCACCACTGCGTCGCACGATCGCGTGGCCGCCTGCCAAATAGGACGACGGGTAAGGGCGCTACTCCGAATTTACGGTCTTACAGTGTCCTGCGTAAGCGGCAAACGCGACGTGATGCTATGAACGTGACGAACGCGATCAAAACAACGGCATTCCCTACTGGCGGCCTATGTAGCAGTCTGCAGCGTGACGCGAACTAACACGTAGTTTTCATCGCGTCGCGTTTGTCGCTTACGTAGGACATCCCATTAGTATAATCAAGGGAATCTGACAGCGAACTACACTGAAGGGGCCGTATTATTACAAGTTAAAACCATCACTGTTCCGGTGAGAGAAAGTGACGCGGCTATGCAGGTCGTAAAGGCAACGGAACAATTGTGATTTTAACACGTCACGTATGATTTTAATACGCCACCAGTATGAACTTATTCCCCCGGGTAGTCGTGAACGAAATCTTTTTTTTATGATAACACTCTATGTGTATGACCTCCTTGAGTGGTCTATGTCTAGCAGTGACCTGTATATTTTCATTAATATAATATTGTAAGCAGTGATAACCTAGCGGTTGAATGCTTGCCTTCCACGCAGGAGGGTCTGAATTCAACCCCGGCCCGTACCTCTGACTTTTAGAATTCATGTGCGGATCAGAATATGAGTATCACTTGCGTTAACGGCGAAGGAAAAACATTCCGAGGAAACCGGCACACCTGTGAGGGCGCATAAAGTTCTCGATGGTGTGTGTAGTCCGTCAACCCGCACCGATCCAGCGTGGTGGACTAAGGCTTAAACCCTTCTCATTCTGTGAAGAGGCCCATGCCCAGTAGTTGGACAGTAATGGGCTAATTATGTTATGTATAATTGTACTTACTCTTTTGTTATACTTGGCGGGTAAGAGTGCGCAGGACTTCTCTACGACGTGAAGAATGTCGCGGTCCACTTTGTCGTTGCTGAGCACTTTGTTTACTGCCATCACAACTGCCTCGCACACCGCGCAGTCCAAAATTTCCTCTGTACAGAATGATCGTAAATATAAAGATTGTATGCAAAAATAAGTGTCCTCACTTAACCGATATAAGCATTAAGTTTTCATCTAAAAATTTCTGGCCGAAGAGTTAACTAAAACATTTAATTGTACCCTATTAAATCACAAGATAATTTTGTGCCTAAGTATTGCTAAAACTGGCTGGTAAAGGAAACTGAATCAGGCTACGTAACGAATACAAATATACAATAACAATATTTAGAAAGAAAAAGAAATTTATTTGGCACGAAAGATGTCAGACTCACAGACAAAAAATTCATAAGAGACAAAACAAAAGAAAAAATGGTGTTAATTCCACCAAACAGTTGATCAAGCCTGATTGCAGTATGCAGCACCGCGCTCCCGCCCGCAAATATATGCAAATGCAGAAGATGCGGTTAATAATATGCAACACACAAACAAATCAAACTACGACACGGGTTTCGCCTCACTACAGGGCATCCTCAGGAGCGTCTTCTCCTGACGATGCCCCGTGGTTGTTTGTGTTTTGCTTGTTATTAATCGCACCTTCTGCATTTGCATATACAAGGTTAGTCGGAAAGGGGGTACTAAGCCGAAAGGGTGTTAAAGTACCCAAAATAAGGGATAACTTTTGTTCTACAACTTTCCCCAAAATTCGATAGTTAAAGAGAAATAGCTTTTCAAAGATTTCGTAAAAAATATGCTAAAATCTATCTGACCATAGCTATGATCAGCTGTGTTTACTATTTAGGTCATATTTGGGGTCACGGATTAGAAACTTAATTTTCCGAATTCATAAATAAAGTAGATATGTTTTCTTTTTTATAAAACTAAAATAAAAATCTTTTTGCATGCAAATAAAAATTATCGAATTTAGGAATTTTAGCACTTGCTTTTAAAATAGTCATCAGTGATACATTAAGTGGCCCGCGGCTTAGTACCCCCTTTCCGACTAACCTTGTATTTGCGGGCCGGGAGGGCGGTGCTGCATACTGCATTCAGGCTTGATCAACTGTTTGGAGGAATTAACACTAAATATTGTTATTGTATGTCATGGATTGCCGCAATGCGCCTGATTCCATTATTTACGTAACTAATGAAGACGAATTGTGCGTTTGGATGTTGTGACCTCCGTTTATAAAAACAAATCCTGGCTGGAAATACAATGTACAATAGTATGAAGAAGAATATCTATTCAGACCCTCGAAATGAAAAAACTGAACTCTAAATTTGTTTTGCTGCTTGTCTATTACAGATAGTGCCATCCACGAAAACGCGGCCCACTCTTCGCCTAAACGCGTGTTCTCTCTCACTTTTCGTCCTAGAATGAGAGAGAACATGCGATTTAGAAGAGTGGGGCGTGTCTTCGTGGATGGCACTAACTGTAGGCCGCGTTGTTGCGATCGCAGCGGGTGCAAGAGTGCGGGTGCCGAATTGCAAAGAAAATGTGTATTCAGGTCCATCTCGTTCTATACAACGCCACGCTACACACGCTGAGGTCGCGACACAAAGGCGTTGGTCAAATAGAAACTCAAACAACGTCATACCTTTAACAGTAGCCATGCTGACGCTATCGCACAGCTTCAGTTCCTGGCACACCTGCTCCGGATCCAGCTCTTGAGCTAACAGACTGATGACCAAGTCTGCATACTTGTCCACAAACTGATCGCAGTCAGGACGGACTGATTTGGGCATGCGGCGGCACACGTTCTCGATCACCTTTTTGACCTCATCCTGGGTGAGCAAAATTGTGAAATTAGGTAAAACTAATATGCACAGACAGCTGAATCAGTTAGGTACCTCCCTGGTAACACGTGAAAGCTCTTTTAAGGCTGGCTTTACACTTGTAAGTTTTCCTAACGTAAGTCACTTCCGTAATTAATTTACGATAAATTTGCAAATGTAAACTCTTTTGTAAGTAGCTTAATTGACTGATTTTTAATTTCGTATTAATTGTCATAAGTTAATTACATAAATTTTACAGCAGCAATGTATAGTGTCTTTCAATAGAATCCGCCAATAATGTAAACAAGATAATATTTTGACAGTTGTCTATCAGTTGTATATGATTGTCTATGATCATAGTGTTGTACCTATACTGATGTCAAAGTGAGTGATTGATCATTGAGATAGAGTTCACTCACTGTTCATTGCTTCATCCTAAGTATTTTTATTAATCCAAATAATTATGAAGCAATTCAAATCAAGGTAGAACTTATATTATTAATATTATACTAGACTTTTTGTGACTCATTCGCTTGTGTCAGATTCATCATCACTTGATGTGTCACAGGTCACAGTTATTATAAAAGGCTTTGTTACAGCGGGTTTAGCCATCATTATTAAAGTTATTTTTGATTTGATAAAATCTTTTTAAAATCAAGTAGTGAGTAACAACGATGAACGACACTAACTTTCCAAAGACACTATACAAGTGTAATGGCGGCCTAATGCACGGTTTAACAACTTACTTCATTATGTTTATCTTTGATCTCGTCATCGATCTGCTTGAGCACAAACTCGCACACCACACAGACAGTCTTCTGCGACACAGGAGACTGCACCGAGCGACCGTTTACTGTGTTGTCGTAGATTTCGTTCGTTTCTGAAAGTAATAAGTTATTTTTATACAAGTCATTTTAGTACTGTAAATGACGACTTCAACTAGTGACGTCGATGTTTTACCGCTCTTATATCATCCTTATTGTGAACATAGAGTATAGTAGAATAATCGTTCATAGTAAAGGTCTACAAATATCTGATTTAATGTCAACCATGGATATGTCGTAGGAAGATTGCGATTCGAAGATGATAAATAGTTTAAAATTTAAAAATCCAAATAGGTGATTTCCTACACACATGCCAATTTGGTAAGTGAAACAAAAACCTACCCGAAACTGAAAACAAACGAACTCCCTGAACTCAACTCCTATCTACGCCCATGGGATTCAAGGTGTGCATGAAACTATGTTATGTTATAATGATTACTAATATTAGCGTCAAGCAAACTTGTAAATCACTACTCTCAATACAAATGTTACATTCATCTTCTAAGGAATTAGAGCCAACCAATTTTGCAAATTATTATAATTACTTCTACAAGCATTCACAAAATACATTGTATACCAACTCACCGATATCAATATCCTTGTTCGTCGACACCAACATCGAAGTAGGCAACAGAGACTGTCCCCTAAAGTTGTTCCTATCACCTCTCAGCTGCGGCTTCTCATGGTACTTGTCAATCGCACTGTGAGTGAGCTTCAACGGGTCCTTGACCTCATCCTTGCACAGTTTCAGGAACACACAAATTTCTTGTGCGTTCAAATTAGCGACTAACATTTCAACTAGTTGGTCGGTATACGTGTCGACAAAGTCTACGCATTCGGTGCGGAGTTTGGTTGAGAGGTGTGTGCAGAGGTTATCGAGAGCTTGGCGGATGTTTTCCTGTGAGAATAACCAAGTGTTAGGAAAAAATATTGAAAATCTAATTCGGCAATACAGCATATTAATTACTAGCTTTTGCCGGCAGCTTCGCTTGCGTGATTATTTTTCACCCCCTTAGGGGTTGAATTTCGAGAAATCCCTTCTTAGTGGATGTTTACGTCACAAAATGAACCTACTGTCAAAATTTCAGGTTTCTAACCCCAGCCGTTTAGGCTGTGCGTTGATAGATCAGTCAGTCAGTCAGCTTCTCCTTTTATAAGTATAGATAAACTACAGAATAGCTTCAAAAGATCCTGGGAGGAACACCGTGGTTGTTTTAGCCGGTAAGAGCCCAATATAACCCTCCGCCTTCCCCAGGGCGGACGATAGTTGTGAGGATTTACCCCATGATTAAAAGTAAATAGCAAATGCAATGGTTGTACGTTGCCGATATGGAGCTAATAGGTGTGCGTAGTTCTACATAATGTGATGTATAGAAAGCTTAATGATTCGAGCTGTGGCGATGCTGGTACGGTGTCGAGCTAAGTTTATACTAATGAACCCAAATGCAAGAAAATTCTATAGACGTCGCGCCGTAACTTACAAACTCTCGGGTTTTATGTTGTTTAAAAAGTAAGTTTTTCAGATAACAAGCAAGACATACCTCAGTGCGGTTGTTCTTGAGCATGGTCTCGAGTTGTTCGACAGCGAACAAGCACAGCGGGCAGTTAGACTTGTCGGAGTTGATGTCCACGCGACGGACTTCGCCGTTCTGCGGGCAGATGTCGAGGGCTGGGCAAACCTGAACAAATAAAAAAACAAAACGTATTATTTTGACTTCACGCAGTATATGTTTTGCGATTTCGGCGGTCTCTCCAGTCCTATGTCTATTACTCTCGCCGGTATATCCTTACTAGTCTGCTCCGACTTCCGGTACCTTGGGTCACTCGTTCAAGGGGATGGTGAAATTGACCGAGACGTTACGCATCGGATCAACTCAGGTTGGATGAAATGGCGACAGGTCACAGGGACAACTTGTGACCAACGGATGACCCTCAAGCTGAAGGGCAAAATCTACAAATCCATTATAAGACCTGTCGTTCTGTACGGATCAGAGTGTTGGGCCGTGAAGAAGACGGATGAAAGAAGATTACACGTAGCAGAGATGAGAATGTTGAGATGGATGTGTGGAGTGACGCGAATGGATAAAGTAAGAAATAAGTATAGGGAGTTTGAAAGTGGCACCAGTGACAGAAAAGTTGAAAGGAAAGCATTTGTCTTGGTATGGGCATGTGATGAGGAGGGATGAAACACATGTGACTAAGAGAGTGATGAATATGAATGTTGATGGATGGAGGGGGAGAGGGGGACCTAAGAAAAGATGGATGGATTGTGTGAGGCAGGATATGAAAGATAAGAGAGTAAATGATAATGAGACGGCTGACAGGGAAGAGTGGAAGAGAAAAACATATTGCGCCGACCCCAAGTAACTTGGGACCAGGGCAGGAAGATGATGTTTATTTTGACTTCCAGCTCGTAAACGTCCACTGCTAAACACGAGCTACCCAGTAACCGCTACAATAACCGGTCAAAGGCATTGTGTCACGCTTTTTCTAAAATGTATTCTTTTTCAGCAGTGGTCTGAGATAAGACAAAAAGAAATAGTAGATATACTTACAGTGGCTGGGTCGATCCTCTGTACCAATAGCGCGACGACTGCAGGTCCATATTGCGTCACGAATTGTTTGCATTGGCCGTTCACTGACAGCGGGAGTTTGTCGCAAGCCTTATCTACCGCGTCGAAGATCTCGCTCTGTTTAACGAGAAAGTCAAATAATAGTTGATAAAGCTTTGATATAAAAATAAAGTAAAGACCAGATAGGTGTGACTGAATATCTGTATTCTGAATGTAACTACTGTTAATACTGCTCTCCGTGATTCATTTACTGTGCAATAAATAATCAATATCATAAAGCCGGGTACTGACCGGCGTTACGGGGCGTAATGTAACGTGTTACACAGCGAGCGTTCGTGCAGTCAGTAAGTCACAAGCGCCTTGTTTCCCCCTACTGACTGCACGAACGCTCGCTGTGTAACACGTTACATTACGCCTCGTAACGCCGGTCAGTACCCAGCTTTAGGTTAGATCGGTCGTCAGACTTTCGGCCTTTTGATTAGCCGTAATGCGCCAAATCCTCTAACAAGTTAAATTGCGGAAATTGACTTCTACAACCGATTTTTAACTATGGATACACCCGTAGTATAGTAAATATGTAAGCTAAAGCAGTATGGACACTATGTGCAAACGTTCGAAACGGCCACATTCACACAGACGCGCACATCGACGAGACGGTCGATCGGCGATCGTCGTGTTGAGCACTGCGACCGCCGCTTTGAGTCTCGTCGATGCGCGCGACTGTCTGAGTGTGGCGGTTTCAAACGTTTGTAAGTAGTTTCCATACTGCTTTAGCTTATACAAGGTTAGTCGGAAAGGGGGTACTAAGCCGAAAGGGTGTTAAAGAACACATAATAAGGGATAACTTTTGTTCTACAACTTTTCTCAAAACTCGATAGTTTAAGATAAATAGCTTTTCAAAGATTTCGTAAAAAAAAATATGCTAAAATCTATCTGTTTATAGCTATGATCAGCTGTTTTTACAATTTAGGTCATATTTGGAGTCACGGATTAGAAAATTATTTTTGTTGAATTCATAACTAAAGCAGGTACCTACGATTTTTTTTTGAAAAAACTAAAATAAAAATCTTTTTGCATGCAAATAAAAATTATCGAGTTTTGAAACTTTAACACTTGCTTTAAAATAGTCATCAGTGATACTTTAGGTGGCCCGCGGCTTCGTACCCCCTTCCGACTAACGTTGTATATTTACTGTGCCCGTAGCGAGTTGACTTTTAGAAATTTTACGAACTAAACGAGTACTTGCTGCAATTTAAACATTTTAACTGCTAACATTTTAACTGCTAACATTTTAACTTGCTAGTTAGTGGATTAAACGTATAATGAAGTCTTTGCGTTGAAGATCAAAAAATTAACGTGTTCCTGAGGCACGGCGGTCTGTTAAGATGGGTCACCCACCCACGTAATTACCACGGCTTGACTCACTGATATTATGTTACATAACACCACGCCTGTATTCCCCGAAGGGTTGGGCAGAGGTATACCTATTAGTATACATACTAACACCCTCATTTCACCGATATGTTAAAATATTACAATACATACCTCAGTCCTCGTGTCGCTGATCTCCACTTGCAGGTAATGCAAGAAGTACTGGCAGAAGGAGCAGGCCGCCTTTCCACGCGGGTGTGGCACTGACACGAACATGCGCTCTATGGGCAGCGGGGCCGGGGACGGGTCCATCACACGCACGTTGGTTTGTTTCGATAAGGGGACACGGGCCAACTGCGGGGAACAATCATTAGTTATTTTATATGACGTCAATTAAACGGGCTGCACCTAAGTCCGCTAGAACATGTCAATAAAATGTCATAGCCAATTCGATAAAGTTTGCTAACAAACGTAGAAATAGAGATTTATTTGCTAGAAACACGGTAAGTACATGGGTCTTTAAATAATGCAGGTACAGATCTACATGTTTCGCCGGCACAGCGGCATGCAAAGGACATGGACAAAAAAGTACATTCTATATACTTATACATAGTAAATAATATTGTAAAATAGAAATAGAAAAATGAATTAATACGTAGTTTTAGCCTCTCTGGACTTGTCAGTTTTTATTACAAAATAATAAGTAATACAAGATGAATTCAAAGTTCCGTTTGTCAACGTCCGCCATAATGGATCATAGAAAAAGATAAAAAATAATAATGGACGTTCCAAACCACGCTTACTACTTGTAAACATGTGTGATATGGATGACAAATGCTCTTATTAGGATCATTTTACTCATACGAAACTATCTTCATTGGTAATTGTTGCATTTAATAAAATTATCTTATCATAATTTATGTTGATGCGTAAGATAGTTTCTTTTTAATATTTCAGACTAAAAAAAATACTTAAAACGGAACACGTTTACTTGTTTGACAGTGTGTTTTTGTCTATGTCAAATGTCAATGTAATATCATATGTCATTTCATTGCGGATTCTTCATTGCGTTACTGTTTGAATTTTTGCGATTATTTTCTCAATTTGACCCCCGCTTATCTACTGACCGATACCTTCTACCACTCAATTACCTTGATATTAACACTGGACTCTGATTTGCATAGCGTTTCGGATTTGTTTTGTGAATCATTATGAAGTGCATGCATTAACTGCGGAATAGCCATCCAAAGGTTGCAGAGGCATCGCATATCCTCGCTGTCTGCACACCATCAAACAACACTTTCGCGTTGGATAACCAATGCTCAACCCCAGGTATGAAGTTGGAGTAGAAAAAACTGAATCTGATTTATGATGAGCCTAATCGTCTTGGACAGTTTATTAATGATTATAATATGAACAGAATACTAACTCTGCATCGCTGTAATGTATATTGAGTTATCTAGGTAATTAAATGCTAACAAAATATTTTTATTTGTTTTCTCTAATAAATAAATAATTATTTATGCCTACTCTGTGTTTTATTTTGTGTTTTCCTTATTAATTGGTAATTAAACTATAAAAATATAGATAAGGATAGCCTGTAAAAATGTATTACATGTTACATTATAATTCTATACACTTATTGCCAGCGATCTGATTAAAGGTTTAGTGAAACTATTTACGTCTAGTCTGTAGTAATGACAAGTTCTATGAGTTTTTTATTTATAGCAATTTAATGTGCCAATATTCACGAATATAAAACACAAAAAATCATTGGTGTACAATAAATTCGATAACTATGCCGACGCCCATACAGAAATTGGCCATGTCTTTTGGACGACTACCTTTATAATATAGACTAGGAAGTTTTAGATTTAATATGAATTTAATCTATACTAATATTATAAAGAAGAAAGATTTGTATTTTTGTATGTAACGGATAAACTTAAAAACTACTGGACCGATTTCAAAAAATATTTTGCCGTCAGGAAACTACATTATCACTGAGTAACATAGGCTATATTTATTACTGAAATAAAACTTACGCGGGCAGAGCAGTGAAGACACAGCTAGTGATATATAAGACTGAATTAGTTAAAATACATTTTTTTAAACATGATGATAAGACAACTTCAGATATGTATTTTTTTATGATCTAAAAATTCATGAATTATGTAAAAACACCAGTCCAAGAGCCAATTACGTAAATGTTTGCTAAATTTCCCAAGAGGAAGTTATCTGAGTGATTCGAGGGATTTTATTATATATTGTTATGAGCATCATGTAACTATTTTTTTATGAAGTGTAGCGAAGCTTTCGCCGCTGTCCCCGTTTTATGTTATCATGACAACAGAACAGGAAGAGCTTAAGACGTGGCTAAAGCTAGATGTATTGTCGCTGTCTTCTTCGCAGCAGATACATTACTCTTCACACGTTGTAAATCAACAAAACGTACATTTGAATTCAATACATAATTAAGGGCCGAAACACATAACCGCGTTGCGACGCCGCAACGTTAAAATCGGCAGTTTGCGTTGCGGCGTTGCGAAAAAGACCGTTATATGATATGGTAGGGTAACCAGTTCCTCGTGATTTTTGATTGTGGATAGACGTGTCTCTGCCATGGATCGTCATAAAAAAAATATTGCTTATTTGTTATTAAGAAGACATTACTCTGTTTTAA
Organism: Amphipyra berbera; assembly: GCA_910594945.2. Lineage (NCBI taxonomy): Eukaryota > Metazoa > Arthropoda > Insecta > Lepidoptera > Noctuidae > Amphipyra > Amphipyra berbera. Next base: position 15,216,965 of record OU343126.1, on the reverse strand, counting down.
ATATACGACAAAGAAGATAATGGATACATCCATTTAATAAGGCTATGAATCCCGATGGTGAGTACTTTTCTCGAAAATACAAAGCATTAAAGATACGACGAAAAAAATTTTTTAGCTTACTTTACAATGAGTGTATCATCATTTGAAGAGCTATTAAGCGGGTTATCAAAATATATACAGAAATAAAATATTAAAGGAAGGAAACCTGTTACTGCTTTGGAAATGCTGGGCTTGACTGTAAGGTAAAGCAAAACAAATACGTTTTTTATTGATATTTATGGTACTAGGAATCAAATTAAGTTTTTTGCATTATACTTAATTAATCATTGTCAACAAGTATGACGTCATAACGCTGGAATTTGCGTCGCGGTGCGGCGCCGCGCCGCTAAAATCGGCGCTGACGCCACTGCCAATTCTAGCGGCGCGGCGCCGCAACGCGGTTATGTGTTTCGGCCCTAAGTCAAATATACAGGACTGAGAAGAATTGCGCGGCTGTCGTTCGCCGCGCGGTCGTTTAACTCGGGGCACTTAAATGCCTCACGTTAAGAACACGTGTTAACTTCTTGTATTTTTATTGAATCCAAAAGTATCCCGTGCAGGGTTAATTAATCTATGTCAGCTGTTGCTGTGTTGATGTGTTCATCACGAGATTTGAAGGAATAGGGAGGCACACGCAAAACGAAAGCAGATGGCAGCAGCTCTGTTTGTACCAATTAATTACAACCAATCAGAAAGGGTTAAATTACCATTAGCAATAATTTCAAACTAACATTAACCAATGAAATTGCGTTGGTACAGTCGATGGTGGCGCCATTAGTTCCCCAGTGTGCTCCATATTTCAAAACGACTTGTTTTTAGCATCAATTAAAATGTACAAACAGATCCTAATGATTTTCTCATTCACCGTGAACGAATGGGGAAGGCAACGCAAAACTAAAGCAGATGGCAGCACCTCCATACTTAGTTATTTCCACCAATCAGAACCATCAGGTTGATATTAACAATAATGTCAAACACATTGCAACCAATAACATTGCAGTGGAACAATCGAAAGTGGCGCCATTAGTTCCACAGTTGCCTACCCCATTTGAAAATACAAAGTTCGGTAAAAAAATACCAACCTTCTCCGTAGTATAACTGTTAGATTCATCAGCGCCAATAAGTTTCTTCGACATAGTCTTAGCGGCCAGTTCTCCCGCAATCAGCGGAGCGATCGGGGTATCAGTTTTGTTTCCGCACATGCCGATCATAGTGCAGAGGGCGTCGGCTTGAAGGTCTTCCACCAAGTATTTGTAGATCAGAGGGTAGTATTGTTCGGCAAGGTGGAGGCATTCGTCCTTGAAGTTGCCTGTCTGTTTGCAAAGACCTGTGGAGAAAAAGAAATCGTGGTTTTTTGTTGGTTAGAAATTTTAATATTACGTACATTCCATGTAAAGTTGCCATCCGTCCGGGTTTCCCCGGATTTGTTTTAGATTGGGATGGCGTCAGGCGGCGTCCGGAGAGGTGCTCAAAAACTGACTGGATGAAACCCGGACGTCGTTCGAGTTGGCATTTTCGTTCGTTTTATTTTTTGGCTATACATATCAAATGAAAATTTCTTAGGAAAAATTTATATTTTCAAGGACGTCCGGGGATAAATCCCAATTTCGACCAAATGTCCGGTTATTTAAATCTTTGTCCGGTGTTGGCAATTTAGGTGATGGCAAACCTAATTCCATGTAGCAATTGACAAAAGTGGCCCACCACCAATCATGAGTCATGAATCATTTATTGAAGTAGTTTCAGCTCATGTTGATTGAGCATTAAGGTTCATAAAAACATAATACTGTGTTGAATCCCTTCTAGAATCAAACATCCTGCTTATTTCTATACATTTCCTTGTTAAAATGGGTCTTATTTGTCTAATATTATATTAAATAGAGTATAGTAAGTGTAATATCATATTAATTAAGAAACAATTGTTAAGTATTGAACATATGAGTGTGTTTGAAGCTCCATTTGACGCTATTGCATAAATCCTCTAAGGTCCGTATTACAGAACATTCCTCAAGTCCAGTTTGATCTTTAATTAGTTGATCACTGTTTAAGTATAGAATCCGTACTTGAGTACATTTATATTATAAAAAGTGAGAGTGACGTAATGACATTAAATGATATCACGTATTCTATGATCCGTTATACGACAGTACAAAAAAAACTGTCATTTTCAAGCATGTTTTATTATCGCATAATTATCAGTGTCATTCATTTCTCTGGGTTCAGGGGACTTCGAAATGGAAACTTATGTCAGCTATATATTTATATCATGATCACGTTTTAATAGAACGTTTTAAGTTAGCGTTTTTACTATAGGTAGTCATAATAGCGACTGTTACCTTTCAGCACCCTGTAGAATTCCATCTCGGTGGTGTTAGCTACCATGACGTCACGCAGGTGCTTCACGAGCTGCTCGCACAGCTCACACGGCACGTCACTGTAATAGATACACACAACTAAAACCACTGATATTTACATGCTTTTGACAAAAAAACAACATTACGGCTGTATTCCCCAAGACGTTGGGCAGAGGTATATAGTAACACCCTCATTTCGGCGTTATGTTTAAGTCTCATGTAATAGGGGGCGAGCCTATTGCCATCAACCGGGCACAAATCCAAACTCTGGGCTGCTACTGAGGAATTTCATACGGAAAAATTCAATAACACTTTGCCCGACCTGGGGATCGAACCCAGGACCTCACAATCAGCAGTCGCGCTTACCATCACTAGTTCAACGAGGCAGTTGCTTTTAAGAAGAGGTAAATCAAGCTTGTATGCTACTATCTCAGTTATAAGAGAGCTGGGCTACTCGTACTGCACATTGCCTTCTGACGTCAGATGTTCTAGAACTTTCTGCTATAATGGTTTTATTATTATATTATCCCCTGCTTTCTGTAAGATTGAACAACGCAAAAATTTACTAACCAACTGTTCAATCTCGTATCAAGTGATGTGATTGGTGGTTACTATTTTGTTTGACCAATTACATTCGGACAATGACGGGAAAGAAAGATGACCCACTTGATTTTCAGCCTATTACAACTGCCGCCTAGGACGTGCCCTACAAGTTATTGCACTGCGCCCTTCACCTAGATATAAAGTTAAATAGTCTCATGAGCCTGTAACTTGGCATACTCTTTAAAACGGACCATAGCAATGCTGTTTGGCGAGAGCTATGGATATGGTAGTAGTACTTAGGTGATCACTGAAAATCAGCGCTGTGTCTGTGGTCCACGCCATAGCACAGCATTATGCTGAGTGGTCACCTTTTTATCACAGTTGTCTTTTATTTCAATATTATTATTTTTATACTATCATGTTTTGTGTATCTGTGATAAATAAATGTTTTTCTTTCTTCTTTCTTTACTTCACCAGACGAAATACTTCACAAAGAGATCGCCTAAAGTTCGGTCGCGGTGCAGGACGAATTTCGTACAATGACCTACTTATCTCTGTCGCTCGCGCAGAAATATCATGCCGTCACGCTCGCACAGGTGCGGTGACCGCCGTCAACACAGATTGCAATTGGTTGTAGGCACAAAGGTCATTGTACGAAATTCTTCCTGCTCCGCAACTGGACTTTACTTATAATATACTAGCTGTGTCCTCACGGCTCCGCCCGCGTAAGAAGTTTTATTCCAGTAATAAATATAGCCTATGTTACTCAGTGATAATGTAGCATTGTAATGGCAAAAGAATTTTTGAAATCGGTCCAGTAGTTTTTAAGTTTATTCGTTACATACAAAAATACAAATCGTTTCTCTTTATAATATTACTAGCTGTGTCCTCACGGCTCCGCCCGTAGCCTATGTTACTCAGTGATAATGTAGCTTTCCAACGGTAAAAGAATTTTTGAAATCAGTCCAGTAGTTTTTAAGTTTATTCGTTACATACAAAAATACAAATTTTTCCTCTTTATGATATTAGTATAGATTAGTATTAGAATATAAGTATAGATGAACGTGACTCACTCAGTTGGCTTGTAGTCAGTGAACTGTACGGGGAACGTGAAGTCATCGTGCTGATGGTACCGGTAGGAACATTGTCCACTGACGTGGCACACGCTCTTGGGAGTGAGGTCCTTCTGTAGCGCTTCCACTATGTTCTCGAAGTATTTGAATACCAGCATCGAGCACGAATCTGATAGGGAGTCCATCTTGCGGCACATCTGGGGAAAAATGATAGTTTTATTATATTCTTTGTCTGTGGTTGTTGTATCTTTGTGTAATTTTTATATCGTATGATTCAGAAAGTAACACACCTTATTTTTGTTTAGAAACTATTTATGAGGATTTGGTGGACCTCTTATAGTAAGTAGAGGACAAAACAAAAGACTAAATGGGCCAATGTGCCCAGGGTCAGAAGCTAAAAATGACAATCAAAAAGTTCTCTCAATATAGGTACCTGCAATAATCCGACGAGGAAGTCTTCATAGCTGGTGGCATCGAATTTCCCTCTCAACACGCGGACAGTTCTCTCACAGTTGTTACATTCCAGTCGCAGGCTCAACTGCTCGTTCTGCAACAATAACGTAATATATGAGATATTTTAAAATTTCTAATTTCTGAGCGAAGATTAAAAAATAATGTTGCCCAACAAAAGGATTTCTCCTGTATCGTGGGTGCGTTTAACAAATAAAAATCTCACATGGAACAACTACTTGTAGATTATAAAAATATATGTTCTGTGTGGGAATGGAACCCACGACTCGCAGCGCAGAAACAAATCGCCCACCCGATGCACCAATCGAGCCGAAAAATATTTTTTGATCAAAACGCTTGAAATATTTAATCACCCGAGAGGAAATCTACCCAACAGTGGGTTGAGATAACATAACATCACGCCTTGTATTCCCCAAAGTATTCAGCAGAGGTGTTTTTAGTATATGCTCGTCTTGCCGGTTATGTTTAAGTCCCATGTAATAGGGGGCGAGTCTATTGCCATTAACCGGACATAAATTTAGAGCGGGCTGCTACTGAGAAATGCCTAATGGAAACACCCAATAACACTTTGCCCAACCTGGGGATCGAACCCAGGACCCCGCGACCACTAGACTGACAAGGCAGTAGGTTGAGATAAAGGATATATAAGTTTGAAATTCTCACAGTTCTCTAAATATCAATTACATACATACATACATACATAAACTCACGCCTTTTTCCCATGGGGGTAGGCAGAAACTATAGAACGCCACATGCTACGACTCTTACATACCCCTTTCGCTTCATCCACATTCATACATCTTGTCATACACGCACGCCGGTTGAGAGTACTACGCACCTGACCTAAAAACGCCCCTAAGTCTTATAACTGAAATTAATGACTTTATCGATATCCTAAAAAACTATACAGTGATCTGCAAAAGGAGGGACACGGTTAAACAGATTTAGCTCCAGTTTAACTGCAATCATAAAACAAAGTATATTTAAAGTTGATATCTCAATGATGCATCCTACGTTATCCGTATTTCCTCTGTTTGTTGATATTCTATTATGTCAAGTGCACTATTTATCTGTCTCGAGTACAGATTTTAGCATAAATAATAATATTATATTTTAGTGCCTGCCTCGTTGGTCCAGTAGTGACAAGCGCGACTGCTGATCGTGAGCTCCTGGGTTCGACCCCCAGGTCGGGCAGTGTTATTGGGTTTTTCCGTGAGGAATTCCTCAGTAGCAGCCTGGAGTTTGGATTTGTGCCCGGTTTATGGCAATAGGCTCGTCCCCTATTACATGGGACTTAAATATAACGACGAAATGAGGGTGTCACTATACAACATAACTATATACATCTAGTCTTAAAAAAAAACATTACATTGACTTGTAAAAGTGTCTGTAACAGATTTATTTACAGAAACAAAAATCATTTATCATTTATCAACTCTGCACAACCCTTCGAGGAATACAAGCGCGATGTTATCTATACTAATATTATAAAGAGGAAAGATTTGTATTTTTGCATGTAACGAATAAACTTAAAACTAGTGGACCGATTTCAAAAAATATTTTGCCGTTAGTAAGCTACATTATCACTGAGTAGCATAGGCTATATTTTTACTGGAATAGAACTTCTTACGCGGGCGGAGCCGTGAGCACACAGTTAGTGTTATATATTATTGTAGCTTATAAGATTCGTCACACAATTTTAGGAATATTATTACTGCATAGACGTGACTAATTCTACAAGGAAAATCAATCAAGATTAAGTATAAAAAAATATTGTGGCTTGTTATTTAATGATTTCCTTTGTATGATAGCAAAATATATGAATCATACCAAACACCACTCAAATAAAAATTAAGAATGTATTGAATGAAAATACAAGTTTCGCTCGGCCAAAACGGAATGACAATTGGTGAAAACTCAAATCTATATCCAAATTATATAACATAACATCACGCCTGTATTCTCCAAAGGGTTGGGCAGAGGTGTATAGTAACACCCTCATTTCGCCGTTATGCTTAAGTCCCATATAATAAGAGCCCAGCTTATTGCCATTAACCGGGCACAAATCCAAACACCAGGCTACTACTGAGGAATTCCACACGAAAAAACTCAATAACAGTGCCCGATCTGGAGATCGAACCCAGGATCTCACGAACAGAAGTCATGCTTGCGACCACTAGACCAATAAGGCAGTTAAAAAGGGCAAATTATATATTGTGCTAAATATAATAATTATAGCATATGACACATGTCATCAATTCGTAATTAGAGAAATACTAATTAGAACCATTGAATATAGGTACTTATAAATTGGAGATAATCTCAATGACGCATTAAGTTCATTGTTGTCATAACTAGGTCAGGTCAAAGTGTGCAATGACTGGACTACAATCTTCGTCTTAGCGTGTCGATGGCAAACTAAATAGAGTCGGTCCAGAACTTAGGCACGAGTTTAGCGTTATCAGTAGCGTCCTTTAGTTCCTGTAACGTGCAGGTATCAGGGCACGTAGGGCATGATGTCAGGTGTCTCATCGTTTGTGGAACAGCACCACATTTACACTCCAAGCTGTAATCGTTTATGAATCTCCACCTGAGCAGGTTTTCCTTACTTCGACCAAGCTGGGTTCGGAGTCTGTAAAGGCTTCCAGGTTAGCAAAGGCAACTTATGTCCAGGTGGGAGATTTTCAGCAGGTGGTACAAATGGGATGGGTAGAGAAACTCTATTATGTCACAGCTGTCTTTTTTGAGACTTTCGCCAGTGAGTGGGAGGACACACTTCAGAAATCTGGGCTACAATAGCCAAAGTCAAACCTTTGTATTTAAGAAAATTACGTTATGAGTAGCATAAAAGATTCTTATAAAATTCAGAGTACAGTAATACCCCGACTTACTCTACCCCGTTTTACGCGAATTCGGAGATACCCGGTTTTTCTTTTTGATCATCGCGCGCATCGGCGTGTTCGGTTTACGACAAGTTCGAACGTGTTCCGTGTGGAATAACAATTCCAATTCCGTAAAACATTACGTACGCAGTGCAAATTCGGTTTATGACACAAACTTTATACGTATTTATATGCAAGGTTGAATTCCGACTTACGCGAATTCGACTTATACGGCTATCTCTTGGTCCCACCTATCGCGTAAGTCCGGGGTATTGCTGTTCATGATTGTCTTTCGGCAAAAACTAGCTACGGCATTAATTAGGATTTATTAAACGCAACTCCAATTCCTATAAGATGCTGGTTAATTAATAGTAATACTTGCTGGAACAACGCTTCGACAAAGAGAAATATCAAACAATGTTACTTACGAAATTTTCAAGAAGATTATCAATCCTCTTACTATTACAGAGGCCGGCAACGGAGCAGACTTGCTGAGGGTTCATCTGCGAGGCCAAGGTCTCCACCAGCTCGGGCACGAAGTCATCCGCCAGCTTCATGCATTCCTTCGCCACAACCTTGATGGGGATCAGCTTGCATGAACCTTCGAACACTTCTTTTAGTTCCTCCTGTAAATATATTGTTTGATTTATAGAAAGTTTCAAGACATGTAGCAGTGCGAGTCGGACTAGCGCACTAAGGATTCCGTACCACCACACCTGTCTGTGGAATGACTGTTTTTATTATTTGTTGATTAACTATAGAGTATGCACTACAATCATGTCAAGTTTTACGCTTGTTATATCCGAGCATGACCTCAGATACAACTTTAACACGCGGCGCACCATCGTTCGATTTCCGCTTACTGCGATTATGCAACACGGCTTCATCGATTGATAAAAACTGTAACCGACCTTCCGCGGCGCCTTTTGTCACCTAACATCAGGACGTTAGGACATCTTAGAATAAGCTTTAATTACTAAGTTCAATATTGTAACTTTAAAATAAATCTTTTATTATATTTAGTTGTTTTTTTTTAGGACTCCACCGCTGCCCATCTATTAATTCGCTTGTAAACATGTTTTTAAGATAGAGCAGTAACAAAGAAGTCAAAAATATTTTTCAGGTTTCTTGTATGAGGAACCCTTTTGACATAATTATATTCTGTAAAAATTTCAACTGGGTACCAATTACAGTTAAAAAGATACAGCCCTGTGACAGACAGACAGACAGAGACGCACGACAAACGGCGTAGGCTTAGTAATAGGATCCCGTTGGCACCCATTGGGTACGGAATCCTATAGTATAAGAATACTTTTGGATACAACTGGGACCAATAACTTTTTTGAGTGGTACAGAAGAATTATGAATAATACCAAGACATGGTCACCACTCAAGATCCTCAATTCTACATGGTACTAAATGACTAAATATTGTAAAAATGACAACATACTATCTACATAGGTATACTACATTTGTATATATGTAGATAATTTACTATAGCAACTATAACTCTTCACTTTTGAAGGAAAACATTGTACGCCTGACATTGGTGTTGGAAATAAAATAATTCGTCTTGCAGCTATTACCAAAACTTTGTTTATGTATTTATGGTTACGCTACCAGAGCTACAAATGAATTCCAACAACGCATTTTTTTGCTTTCTTACAATTTTCTTAAACGAATATTTAAACATAGGTACTAATTAAAAAAAATTAAAGAAAATATTATATTATTTTCCAAAATAAAAGTTATAATACAAAATGAAGAATTTCAATCGGATGATTAACCCGAATTTTGTACTGTTGACGAGCTTTTTAATCTGATTAAATTTAATTATTTCCAATGTAAATAACCTTTTAAAACAAAACAATACTTACATACTATAATCTACAAAGATAAAACAACGTAGCTGCATTATCATAATATGATTAGCAACAAAATATCAAACAAAGAAACTAATTAAGAGTTATAAACTATGACGTACATATTACGTTCAACATTTCTAGCACTACATGCTGACTTACTATTAGTGCCGATACCACTACCTGAAACCATGTGTACCATGTTATTATGGAAAGAAAAAGGATTTATTGACCAACGTCAGAGGCACACAATAACAATCTTTATCTTTATATAGTATAAAACAAAGTCGCTCCCACTGTCTGTACGCTTAGATGTTTTAAACTACGCAACGGATTTTAATGCAGTTTTCAGCAATAGATAGAGTGATTCAAGAGGAAGGTTTATATGCCCCACATTAGTATCTACATTGCACCCGTGCGAAGCCGAGGCGGGTCGCTAGTAATATATAATTTTAACATTAAGATACCTACAACTTAATCCTAAAATACCATTGAGTGCCCCACGGCTGCGCCAAATAGGCTCAGGTAGCCTTTTAATGACGTGTTAAACTCATAATTGTTCCGTTGTGAGAGTGTGACGGCGCTTTACGACCTGCATAGTCGCGTCACTTTCTTTTACCGGAACAGTGATGGTATTAACAGGTCATAATACGGCCCCGGTTCAGCAAAAATGGTAGACGACTAGTGTCTAGCGCTGGTTTTCAACTGGACCTTATTGGGAGGCATCACGGACGAAAATCAGTTTTATAGTAAGTAAACATAGATAAAATGAAATAATTAATTAAATCGTGTATCGCAGTAATATTAGGTCCCCACCTATGAAATCTGCGTTTTGTATAGAAACTTTTAAAGAATTTGCATTTTTCATACTAACATTTTCTTAATTTTCTTAATTTATTTAACAACTATGAACACTAATGTTTAAAAACTAAGATAACGTATACCCCTTAGATTATGCGACAAAAATAAGTTTTGGCTAAGTTAAAACAAAAATAGTGGTCATTTCTGCTAACAAACAGAGTAGTAATTTTAAGGTATTTTTTATGTTTAGAAAACTATAAGTACCTAATAAGGTTTTTTACTATTGGTAGTTGTCTATGAACCATCATAATTATGCATTATTCATCAATTGCTTGATATTATATCGAATAATGACCACATTATTCGATATAATATCAAGCAATTGATGAATATTTTAAATCATAGAAGTGACGAGGTTCTCTATTTGTGAGAAAAAAACGCCAATTTCATAGGTAACGATGAAATTGTACACACCTAATAGTATAATGAATACAAATATAGCGACATATTACAATAGGCGTTCAAAAAAAATTTGCTGGATCATATTTTTCTCTGTCGGGAGGTCCTATATTATCTCAGGTTAGTCAAAATGAAAATGATAACGCCATAAGTACAATGCTTCTGCGTTTTGAGTGAGTCGCCTCCTGATTCGATCAATTTGATAAATCAGTTGTCGAACGTTCGGTTTATTGTCCCTTTTTGTCTCGTTATGAGAATCGTAGATATAACGAGATACTAAATCGAATCTTTGGACAACTGAGTAATCGACACGTTCTGATTTAGGGAGTAGATGTGGTAACTATGTTCTGAAAATGTGATTGTACACACGACGACTTTGTGATACTTTTTGTGAATTATGTGCGTTCTGTTCTGCCTGGCTTTTTCCCAAGTTGGAGTCAGTTTCCAGTCTCACCAGATGCGGCTGAGTACCAGTATTTTACATGGAGCGACTGCCATCAGACCGCGGACACATCAGTCAGACTTTCGGGCTTCTGACTTCCCTGAACGACTGTCATAGGTACTCGTATGACATTCGGGACCGACTGTTTAATGTTACATGTATTACTACTATATTCATTAGCAAAATCCGACTTACTGGTTGTAGCCAAAGAGCTATATCAAAAGAAAAATTATTAAACACACGTAAGTGTTTTATAAACTACCAACATATATAAATAAATCATTCATTCATTAATTCAATAAACGAATAGCTCTAGAAAGGTAGGTAATAATACTGACTGTTATTCATCATCGTCCAATCATAACGAAGTATGATAATTGTTCAGTATTTATAAAATAACGTTACGATACGTGAGCATTGTTACTATCGGACAACGACTTCCACCTAACAAGGTGTAAGTTCAACCCACGGTTCAACCTCTGTTTGTTCTTAGATAAGTAAGGAACACGCGAGAGTCGAAAAAAAGATTGGAAGGTCTTGCCAATAAACTGCCCGGTTACGTAGAAGTGGTCTGCAAGGACTATCTACAAGCAATCTAAAAATTACTGGGACTAAAGTATAGCATGATATTCCAATCAACTTTTTAAAATATATTCACAATTTGATCTTCAATTTGTTATCATAATTCATCATTATCCTCCTCCTTTATCTCAACTTATTTGTGGTCGGCGCAGTACGCCTCTTTCTTTCAAATATCTCTATTAGCCGTCATCTCAGTAGTCACCCCCTTTCTAGCCATATCATCTTTCACACTATCCATCCATCGTTTCTTTGGTCTTCCTCTACTCTTATAATCATCCATATTCATACTCAAAACGTTCCCACGACATTTTCCTCATTCCTTCGAATCACATGCCCATACCATGCCAACCGGTTTCCACACAATTTCTAAGTCACCGACGCCTCTCTCAGACTTCCTCTTACATACTCATTTCTAATTCTATCCATGCGTGTAACATTTGTTATCATAATTGCTGTAAAATATTAATGTAATGTCGTCAGGAGATAACGACTTTGGGTTCAATCTTTTAGATTATTAGAAGGTCTAAGTTATTGTTGTATTAAGGTAAACGCACACTTTTCAGAGCCGAAGGAAGCGAAGGAGCCGAGATAATCGAATTTTAGAATTACTTGTATGTAATCCTATGAAACTTCGCACACTTATCCGCGACGAATTGGACGTACGTTTCGACGTCGTTTAAACTTCATTACTTTGGGTGCGGTCGATTCTTTCGGCGTGGACAAGTGTGCGATCGCCTTTAAGAGCCGACCTACGTTAACTTAGTCCTCAAAGTTTTATATTGACACTTTGCTAGCAACAAGTTCTTTAATTTGTGATTATTGAAGTCTTTATCATCTGCGGCAGCACAATCAAAGTATAGGCGATGTCAACATGCGTCAGACCTTGCAGTCATTGACAACATTGTCACATAATGTCTACCCACTGCTAAGTGACGGCCTCTGTTTTGTGCCAATCATTTGTTCGGTGCCAATCATATCAAGATTTACTAATATTATAAATGCTAAAGTTTGTGAAGATGGATGGATGGTTTGTTACTCAGTCACACATAAACGGCTAAAGGGATTTGGATGACATTTTGCCATACAGATAGACCATATCCTGGAATAATATACAACGTTAGTCGGAAGGGGGTACGAAGCCGCGGGCCACCTAAAGTACCACTGATGACTATTTTAAAGCAAGTGTTAAAATTTCAGAATTCGATAATTTTTATTTGCATGCAAAAACAAATTTATTTTAGATTTAAAAAAAAATACCTGCTTTAGTTAGGTATGAATTCAGAAAATTAATTTTCTAATCCGTGACCCCAAATATGACCTACATTTTAAAAACAGCTGATCATGGCTATGGACAGATAGATTTCAGCATATTTTTTACGAAATCTTTGAAAAGCTATTTCTCTTAAACTATCTAGTTTTGGGGAAAGTTGTAGAACAAGTTATCCTTTAATATGGGTACTTTAACACCCTTACGGCTTAGTACCCCCTTTCCGACTAACCTTGTATAAGATCCTTTTATACGGGTAGGTGAAGTAGTTTCCTCAGGACGAGTGAAACCACGGGCAACTGCTAGTACAGAATTTCCGTAAAATAAAGAGGTTCAGCTTCTACTGAAAATGTTTGATTTGTCGTCGTGTCTACAATCTTGTCCGACTGGAAGGACCAATATACTTTGGAAAAGGTTAGATTGATAATGAAAATCAGTGGGATATTTTATATTTACCTGTGTCTCGTTACTCTGTAGTTGATCTCGCGCCTGTTGGACCATGTCGGTACAAATCTTGCAGATGCTGTCGTTGTCTTCAGGGTAGGACGTCTTGGACCACACTTTGGACACGCAGTGATGAGTCGCCTTGCATTCACGACCGGTGCTGGAGAAATAATGTTTGATGTGAGGAAAGCAGTCATTTTGGATACCTTTGGTCATTTTATAGGATGTATACATATAGTACCTATTAAAAATGGCGTCGGGATTATGTTAGATCACACGAAATTGAGTTCTCGGTGCGCTTTGATAACCCTTGTGGGATCACAAGCGTGACTGGCGGTTATGTGCATAAAGATAAATGTTGTACAACAGCTGTTTGTTGTACAACAACTGTTGACAAATGTTTATACATATGCACATAACCGCCAGTCAGTACTAATCTATTAGGTTTATAAATTTTTACAAAAGCACATCAAAACCTTTATGTAAATATGACGTTACCATTAAAAAAAATTGATTCTAGATCAGATCAATAACAAAGATGCTAAAAGATTATAGTTTATTGGTCAAATACTGTCTTTATGAGCAAATTGAATATTTATTTATTTATTTAAACTTTATGTACAATTGGTGGTACATAAGGCGGACTTAATGCCAATGGCATTCTCTACCAGTCAACCTTTGGGTCAAAAATTAAGCACTTCGAAAAAGGTACAAAAAAAGAATTTAAAACAAATATTGAAAAGGTAAGAATAAGAATGTGAAATGTGAAAGCCGAGAAAGATAAAGAAATTAAGTATCAAGACTTGGCACACGAGGTTGTCGACATGTGGGAGGTTGACTCAGCAGTCATTGTGCCGATAGTCGTTACGGCCAATGGCTTAATAGCCAAGAGCCTCGACCAACACCTGATGAGGCTCTCGTTGGGCAGCTGGGTCAAGGGCCTGATACAGAAAGTGGTACTTCTGGACACGGCACGTATTGTCAGGAAGTTCCTCTCTCTGAGGCCCTGACCACCGGTAGCTTGGACCCTGTTCCCGATGCCGGTGGGCTACTATTTTTTATATTTTTAAATGTTTTTTATATTTTTTGTTGATATATTTAAAAATATAATTTATATGTATAGAAAGAATAAGAATTATTTATTGCGTAACTGTGTACAATTAGATCTTATAATATAGCAGATTTTAGGATCAACAGTCTACCCATGTCAGATATGCAATACTTAACAAAGAAAAGCAAAGGTAAATAAAAATTATTAAAAACAAAATAATACATAAGTACTAACAAAATATATACTTTATATATATCTATAAATTACAATAAAAATACATATTAAACCTATATATCTATACATACTTCTTATGTAGTATTAATAAAATATAAAAGAATATAACACAAACAATTTGCGTGATTGTAAACTATTATTTATTACTAGCTGTGTCCTCACGGCTCCGCCCGCAGCCTATGTTACTCAGTGATAATGTAGCTTACTATAGTCCGACCGGATAACTCAGTCCTCGCCCACGACGTTATAGGGACGCGGGAGATGACGACTAAAAGATGATTTCCAACAAAAGGCTCGCATCGCATCGGAACGGAAAGGATACGGACGGATGCGAGCCGTTTGTTGGAAATCATCTTTTAGTCGTCATCCCCCGCGTCCCTGTAAAGTCGCGGGCGAAGACTGAGTTATCCGGTCGGACTATAACGGCAAAAGAATTTTTGAAATCGGTCCAGTTGTTTTTAAGTTTATTCGTTACATACAAAAATACAAATCTTTCCTCTTTATAATATTAGTATAGATAATAGTTGTATAAGTTATCATTTCAATAAAGATTTAAATCTGAAACATAATATTTTGGTTGACCGACTGTAACTAGAAATACAGCGATCAAATTCAATGCAAACGTGTTGAAATTAATTCGACACGTATTATTCGATTAAGGTACTTGTAACTAGACAGTGAACGGGTTATACAACACAGTTATGTAAAAACAGTATTTTACAATCGATTGTAACCGAAAACGGAATCGATACAAACCGCTTGTTATATTGCCAATTCGATTGAGTGCATAAACAATGTTGAGACGGCTCGTTATAGTTATGCAATCTAATTTAACTATTGTTCTAACGGATCTATGTGAATTATATGAACAAAGTTAGCCGGAAACGAGGTACTAAGACGTGGGCAAATTACGTCACTGATGACCGTATTACCACCACCAAGGGATAAAAATTCAAAAAAGTTTATTTTTATTAAATACCGTGCAAATAGAAATATTCAGCCAAATTCTGCTAATATCCAAATTCTACATAAAAATATAATTGCAAATACATACTTTAAGTAGCAAACATGTATGTTGTTGTTGGGGTCGGCTTCCAGTCTAACCAGTTACTAGATGCGGCTGAATACCAGTATTTTACACGGAGCGACTGCCAGCAACCCAGTCACTGGGCAATGCCGATAACCTAAAGTTAGACTGGCTGTCAGACTTTCGGGCTTCTAACTTCCCATAACAATTATCATAGGTATTCGTATATCACCCGGGACCGACTGTTTAATGTGGTCTCAGAGGGGTCTCGACGTGTAACGAACGTTCACCCATCCACAGACTGACCGCGGCAAGTGTAGCTTAACCTCATAAACCGTATGATTAGTAATTGGCGACAAGCCCCTCAGTAGCAAACATGGATGTAGATCGTAAAAACGATTTTTAAAAAACAAGTACTTAACTACTTTGAATTTAAAAAGACCGTTGTAATAATTTTGTATTTTTAATTAATGTAAACGAAAGACCACATGGTTTATAAAAAAAAATTGAGGTTTTCTATAGCCGCATCGTTATGCAATATAATTGAACTATTGTTCTAAAAGATCTTTGTGGATTAGGTACTAGTTATGTTGAAACAATGGTCAGCAGCAAATTATTGTAAGTAACCACTTTAAGGTTGCAATAGTATTGCTAGGAATAATTTTGAAATTCAATACTTTAGTATTGCGATTTCGAAGAGTGTTAAATACGAATGTGGATGGATATATGTATAAGTAGAGGTAGGTGAAAGAAAAGGTAACAGGCCCAAGGAGGATGGCGCGCCGTGTCCCGCGCGCGCCTCTCAGAGAAAGTGGGGCAGAGGAGCTATTGCCCCACCACTGGAGAGGTCCACCAGAAGAAGCTGGTGGACCGAGACCTGCCGGGGTCGCGGTGCATGCAATAGCGAATGCCGCGAACCCGGCCTTAGGTCAGAAGGAGGGACACCGTTGGTTTTTAGCCGGTAAGAGTCCGGCAGACCCCCTCGCTTTCCCCGGGCGAGGGACATCTATGAGGATTATCCGACGAAAAAAAAAGGTGAAAGAAAAGATGGGTGGATTGTGTGAAGGATTATATGGGTAAGAAAGGAGTGAGTAGGTACTGAGATGACGTTTGATAGAGGAGAATGGAAGAGAAATACATGTTATGCCGACCCCACCTAGTGTGGGAATAAGGGCAGGGAGATGATGATGAGTATTGCAATTTCCTAGTCGTGCTATCGCATATCATGGGCTTCGTGGCTAATTAACAACCGCGCGGATCATATGATTTGAAAGGTTAAGGTGCGCTTGCCGCGGTCAGTCCGGGGATGGGCGACTATTCGCTACACATCGAGACCCCTCCGTGCCTCAGAGAGCACGTTAAACCGTCGGTCCGGGTGTCATACGAATACCTATGAGTCGTTACGGGTAGTCAGAAGCCTGATAGTCTGACAACCAATGTAACCTTAGGATATCGGCATTGCCCAGTTACTGGGTTGCGGAGGTCTGATGGCAGTCGCTCCGTGTAAATACTGGTATTCAGCCGCATCTGATTAGACTGGAAGCTGACCCCAACATAATTGGGTAAAGGCTAGGCAGAACGAGTATAGCGATTTCTGCATATACAAATATGACTGCGGGAAATATAAATATAAATAATAATAATAAGCATATCAAAAAGAAATTAAGTATCAAGATTTGGCACACGAGGTTGTCCACATGTGGGAGGTTGACTCAGCAGTCATTGTGCCGATAGTCGTTACGGCCAATGGCTTAATAACCAAGAGCCTCGACCAACACCTGATGAGGCTCTCGTTGGGCAGCTGGGTCAAGGGCCTGATACAGAAAGCGGTACTTCTGGACACGGCACGTATTGTCAGGAAGTTCCTCTCTTTGAGGCCCTGACCACCGGTAGCTTGGACCCTGTTCCCGATGCCGGTGGGCTACTATTTTTTATATTTTTAAATGTTTTTATTATAATTTTTATAGAAATATTTAAAAATGTAATTAGTATGTAAGTTAATGAATAAAGGAAATAATAGCATATCAATATTAATAGAACTATTTTGCCAATTAGTTAATTGGCACGGTGACGAGTTTAGATACTCGCATTGTGAAAAACAATATTATTTAGCCTACAAGTGTTTATTTCAATTTGAATATTTCGTATAAATAACAGCTAAAATGCAGGGACAAAATTAGGTAATGATTTATTGGCCACTAATTGGCGTATTAGCGAGGTTCGATTCTCGCGTGACAAACATTCATGTTTGCTTCAATTTATCTTTACTTAGTATAAAACAAAGTCGCTCCCACTGTCTATATGCTTGGATCTTTTAAACTACGCAACGGATTTTAATGCAGTTTTCAGCAATAGTGATTCAAGAGGAAGCTTTATATGCCCCACATTAGTATCTACATTGCACCCGTGTGAAGCCGAGGCGGGTCGCTAGTTGTTTATAAATAGCGGCTACGATACAGAAAAATAAGAGTAGCATTAAAATAATGTAATTAGTTATTAATTATACAATTACCTGAAATTGCTGCACCAGTAAGACGGTCCCCATGTGCATTGGGAACTTCCCAAAAGGTTACCTGAAATTAAAATGCATGTTTAGCCAAACAGTCGTAATATTTTGGTATAATGGTTTATTAACTGCCTCGTTGGCCTAGTGGTGACAAGCGCGACTGCTGATCGTGTGGTCGTGGGTTCGATCCCCAGGTCGCGCAAAGTGTTATTGGATTTTTTCGTTTGGAATTCCTCGGTAGCAACCCGGAATCTGGATTCGTGTTGATGGCAATAAACTCGCCCTCTATTACATCAATTACATGGGACTTAAACGTAACGGTGAAATGAGGGTGTTACTATACACCTCTGCCCAACCATTAGGGGAATATAAGCGTGATTTTATGTTATGGTTCTTTAAACATTAATTTACCAGAGTAAACAAATTTTTAAAAATAAAAAAAATAATCGATTGAAGAATATCCCTCGGTAATTTAAACAATTGAAGAATATCCCCCCCCCCCCCCCCTGGGAAAGGCTTATTAAACGTAAAAATTAAATGAGTAGCAGCAGTTGACATGATATTGGACAACTGATTAAATTGATCAGAGTTTAAGACACCAGGGGTATGAAATGGTTTAAGAAAAAAAACGGCATGAGTACTTAAGTGCTCCTAAAAAACATGAAAGTCATGGCTTGGCATGACAAACAACATGTGCTGAAAGGTGAATAGCAAATTATGAAAAATACAGTTGAAAATTTACATAAGTCGTATACACTTAAGTGTGTCGTTAATTTTGTTAATTAGTAATTAAATTTGGTAATTGAATCCGTTGTACCTAAATTAATGGCATTCCTTCGGTCAAAATATAAAAAAAATATTACGTAAGATACTTTGAATATTTATTGAAGTAAAATGCGATTGATTTTACGTCGAAATTCTCTGAATTAGGTATACTTGCATTGTTTTACTACAATATGGTGTTTAACAGTCGTTTAGACTTACCTAACAGGGCTTTTGTAGTGAGACACACTATATCTAGCGATTAGAATGTAGATATAACGTCATAACATCACGGCTTGTATTCCCCGAAGGGTTCGGCAGATGTTTTTTTTTTAATAGTACACCCTCGTTTTGCAGTTTATGTTTAAGTCCCATGTAATAGGGGGCGAGCCTATTGCTATTAACCTCGCACAAATCCAGATTCCAGGCTGCTACTGAGAAATTCCTAATGGAAAAACCCAATAACACTTCGAACGCAGGACCCTATGCTCAGCAGTCGTGCTTGTGGTCACTAGACCAACAAAGCAGTAGATATCTACCTGCTTATCATTAAATTATATGTACCGTGTAGTTATACGCGTAGTTTATTTTTTTAATTTTGATGTTGTGGACGTTATGTTTCATGTGAAATAAAACATGACCTTGATACAGCCTACACTTGAATAAATATTCGATTTTGGAATATGTTTTCATTAAGTTAGTAATCAAGTTGTATATACATCCATCGAATTTTATACTTCTTGCAATAATATAAAGGAAGCTAGAGATTAGTTAAAAAGATATTAATAGAAAGCAATGATAACCTAGCGGTTAACGCTTGTGTTCCAGGAGGGTCTGACTTGGACCCGTCGCTCGACCAGTAACAGGCCCGGGAGGATGGCGCGCCGTGTTCCGCGTGCGCCTCTCAGAAGGAAGTGGGGCAGGGGAATAATTGCCCCACAACTGGAGAGGTCCACCAGAAGAAGCTGGTGGGCCAAGACCTGCCGGGGTTGCGGTGTATGCAATAACGAATCCCGTGACCCCGGCCTTAGGTCAGAAGGAGGGACACCGTTGGTTTTTAGCCGGTAAGCTCGCTCGCCTTCTCCGGGCGAGGAACATCCATGAGGATTTTCCAAAGACAAAAAAAAGAAAAAGAAATGGGTCTGACTTCGATCCCGGCCCGCACCTCTGACTTTACGAACGCATGCGGATGAGAATTTGATTATCACTTACGTTAAATGTGAAGGAAAATATCGTGAGGAAAAGTGTAATATATGAGAGGGCTTAAAAAAATACGAGTATAGTCTGCCAGGCCAACGTTGCCAGTAGAGTGCTGTGCCCAGCAGTAGGACAGTAATGAGTTGCGTTATGTATGTTATGTATGTACAGAGATTAATTCTATTCTATATCTTTCAAAAACAATTAATCAGCTTTTTTATTAGGTATTCAATGCAATTCGTAAAGTCGATTACAGAAAAGGGATGCTGTGGGCGGCGATATTAGATAAACAATTGACCGGTAAACTCCGAATGAACTGTGATTTTATCTACGTTTTTATTTATTTTTAAATATAAGTAGGTACCTACTATTTGCTGCATATCGTAATAGATAGTGTAGTCCAAGCCATTGAAATCTTTACATAGTATGAAAAAAGTCGCTCCCGCTGTCTGTACGCTTAGATCTTTTAAACTACGCAACGGATATTAATGCAGTTTTCAGCAATAGATAGAGTGATTCAAGAGGAAGGTTTATGTGCCCCACATTAGTATCTACATTGCACCCGTGCGAAGCCGGGGCGAGTCGCTAGTGACATATAAAAGGTTAGCAAATATTGCATTATGAATCAATTACACACTCATTTTTAGAAATCTTTTGTTCTTGCCTCGTTGGTCTAGTGGTGGCAAGCACGACTGTTGATCGTGAGGTCCTGGGTTCGATCCCTAGGTCGGGCAAAGTGTTATTGGGTTTTTACGTGTAGAATTCCTCAGTAGCAGCCCGGAGTTTGAATTTGTGTCCGGTTGATGGCAATAGGTTCGCCCCCTAATACATGGGACTTAAACAAAACGGCGAAATGAGGGTGTTACTATACACCTCTGCCTAACCCTTCGGGGAATACAGGCGTGATGTTATGTTAAGTTTTAGAAATCTTCTTTTTTTTTCATTCATCCAATGAATAAAAAGTGTATCTACCAAATGATTTCTGACTGACGCAACTTTAGTTTTACTGAATCGGACGAAACAATGCCATTGTCCTGTGTCAGTGGAAGAAACAAGTGCCAAGTTATCATTCTTTCATCGGCGGCAGAAAGCAGTATTGGCTTGCATAAATACCTACACGAAACACGTATAGCATAGTTCTCTATAACGAAATAACGCAAACCTGAAAGAAGTTTGTTCAGATTCGAGAGGAGTCGATAATGTAGGTATTTTCAAATAAATATGTACAGTAGGTAGGGGAATAAAAAGGTTCGTCAGTTTCAAATTCATTCCGTTCCCACATCGCGGGCAAATGTTACCTTTTCAAACTGTTGAACGGAGCAGACCAATGCATGGAAAATTATGTTTAATTATTTGGTGGCAAAGATCAAAATTGCCTTTTGCCTCCATATGACGTAGTAGTGCAATGTCTCTGATTTAAGGAGTTATGTTGTAAAAACCATTACATCAATCAAATCGATGATTAAATAAATTGACATTACTAGTGTCTTTCATCTTGTCAATATAATATTTTGTAAGATCCTGTCAAAAAATACTTGTAGTTTCATTTCTATAATGTTGGCAATACGTAGTCAGTATAAAAAAAACTACGTTTAAAAAACCGACTTCAAAAACTAAAAAGTATAAAATAACTTAATATAAAATTAACAGTTTCAGCAGTCGGTGCTAATCTACGCTGAACTAAATTGAAGGCACCGACTTCTGAAACTGTTAATTTTATATTAAGTTATTTTATACTTTTTAGTTTTTGAAGTCGGTTTTTTAAACGTAGTTTTTTTTTACTTATTAGTGTCCGTAATAGGCTGTTTTGTAAACTACAGTAGGATTTTTCTAGATTACATTAGGTAGAATAATTACATCGTCCACGTAAACTAAAATGTTCATAAAAAATAAAAATGTTCATAAAATTAAAACTACTTACTGGGCCAAACTATGTTAAATTTTTATGGGACCAAATGGGAACTATTTCGCATCAAACTAAAGAAGAATTACGTAAATCGGATCATAAATCTCAGCGTAATCGGTGTACATACATAAAAAAACCAAAACCTCCTCCTTTTTGAAGTCGGTTAAAAATAGTTTGTCTTGCACTGTGCAAGCAAAAATAGACCTCAAGGTAGGTATATACCCTTTTCGTACCCCTTCTGTACATGTCATTTCTCAATTATAACGGACCACGCGCACCATTCGCACTTAGGACTAAAATTCTATGCGAAAGTAAGTAAAGGTCTGACCACAATAATCAGACCAGAATATACCGATCAACAAATAATAATAATAAATATTTTTTACACGTTGTATTATGACAGATGTATGGTAACAATTGTTAACGGATAAGTAGGTACAGTATGGAGAAACTTACCCTTGGGTTTGTTTGATTTCGGCACTATTGGCTTCTTTTTCTAAGAAACAAAAAAATTAACATTAATACGGGGTTTCTACAAATGAACTGGAAACTTTACAGGGTTAAGTATCATTAATAAATCCTATCTAAATAAAAAATACCTAATCTTTAGTTTATTGAACCTAGGCGACTCTCCCGCCTTAAATTAGACGTCAGGCGTACTATATTATTACTTGGCGTATTACTACGTAGTAATAACATAATTTTCGAACTCTACAAACATCATTCATTGAAGTTGTATCGCAGACGTAATATTGTACAGTCCGTTACTACATTCCTCTTAAGCAAATCGTAAATAAAATATACATTTGAATAACACAGCAATACATTGACTACGGATGCTATCGCTTCAAAGACAACAGCGACCATAAATAGGTTAAACTAGCTTCGGCCCGTGACTTCGCCCGTGTGAACTTTGGATGCTCCATTAAATCCGTTTCTTGGCAAATTTTTTAAATTTCTAGACCCAGAGGTTTAGGCTGATTCAATCAGTCAGTCATTCAGGGAACAGTCATAAGGTGTTTTTAAATAACGCCCAGATGTTTCGAAAAACTAGGCAATAAGCACCTTCATCTACACGTGGCGTACCCATGACCGTGTCTAGGCGACCTGGCGCTGGGGTTCGAAACTAGCTCAGGGCGCCCCTTAGCCAAACCCCCTCCCCCGTCAGCGCTATGTGTAGCAGTCATTACATGTGGGGCCACCTATGGTACTATGTTTGAGGTGACTGCTGAATAAAATATTCATTTCGGGCCTCGGCGCCCTCAAAACCCTGGGATTTTGAGGGTACTGGCACCCGAGGCCCAAGCGCCCGGGTAGAGACGGCCCTAGGCGTACCCTGCATTTACCTGACGAAGTTTTGGAAATCATTGTAATAACCAATACAACCTATTAACTGGCTAGCTGCTATCCTGCTGTCGTGGACCGATAGCAGAAACGTCAGTACCAGTTTCTAACTACCTAAGATCTCCGATGATCAGGCTCGTGTCCAGCACTAGACTCCAATAAGCGTAGTACGAAAGTAGTAACGACACGTCCAGCACACCCTGGGCAGTCAGCCCCGCTACCAACTTTGCTGCCTGGCTAATCTTTTCACTACGGCATAACGGCATCATGGGTCTCCAGTTCGAAACCAAGGCACGCACCTCTGACTTTTCGGACTCATGTGCGTATTGTATAATTATCACTTGCTTAAAAACGGTGAAGAAAAATATCGTGAGGAAACCGGCATGCCTGAGAGATATTTCTCGACGGCATGTGAAGCCAAGTCAGAGGCCCAGGGGCGGCATACTCTGACACCGGGTTAGTCACTAACCACACGAAAAGAACATGACCTATTCTCGTAAAACTCGTACCCATACCAGAGAAGAAGCAAGAGTAGCTAAAGATTAATCTACTTACATTCATGGACAGGATGTTGTTAACCTTCATGTTGTTACACATGCCAATGAGCTTGCACATGGTTTCCGCGCTGGTCTCCGACTGCAGGACATGGTTGATGTACTGCTGCAGCTCCGCTGTGTTTTCCTTGCAAATTTTGGCGATGGCAGGGTACTGCACGTCTTGGCATTCCGACGCAACACTGGAGGCTAAGTAATCCTGGTATAAAGGGGTTCATAATATAGTAACACTGCTACGCTGTTTTTCTATAAGGTTATGGGAGGTGTACTGTTGTACTTACAAAGATTTCGCTGACGATAGGGATAAGTACCATGTAGTAGAGGCCCATGCCCAGTAGTGGGACAGTAATGCGCTGATTAACAACATAACATCACGCTTGTATTCCCTGAAGGGTTAGACAGAGGTGTATAGTAACACCCTCATTTCGCCGTTATGTTTAAGTCCCATGTAATAGGGGCCGAGCCTATTGGCATCAACCGGGCATAAATTCAAACTCCGGGCTGCTACTGAGGAATTCAACACGGAAAAACCCAATAACATTTTGCCCGATCTGGGGATTGAATCCAGGACCTCACGATCAGCAGTCTCGCTTGCCACCACTAGACCAACGAGACTGATTATGCTTGTGCTATTAGTATAAATTGGTCTAAGTATAAAGATGCTTGAGAAGTTTCTGGATGGTGGGTGTTAGGACATATTTGTAGACGCTTAGATAAGATAGATAAGGGAATTAAGATCAACAGCTTGGAATGTGTGGGTTACTCTCACAATTCCCACATACCACGGATTTTATACTGTGTTTAAATATTATATTTGTAAGTATTTACAGATAGACATTACTTAATTTCAGTGAGAATGCAGTTGGTTCGTAATTAAGTCATGGATTACGACAGAAACCTAAGGGCGCTTTCAATTTAGACGTTTCGTGTCGGACCGTTGCGGTGCCGAAAACATGCGTTCGTCGTATTGCGTACGGACGGTTGTTTGTTTTCATACAAAGCACGCGGTGCGGCAGCAGTGCGGCGTCGGTACCGCGAACGCTCGACAACACGCACTGTTGTCGCACCGCGTTCTCTGTATGAAAACAAACGACCGTCCGTGCGCATTACGACAAACGCACCGCTTCGGCACCGCACCGGTCCGACACGAAACGTCTAAATTGAAAACGCACTAAATAGTGTGTTGTTGTCAATGTCACATACCATTTTTATTTAATAATAAAATAAAAGCTGGAAGGTTAAGGGGAAATAACCTAACTTGTCAAACATTTTTCATCTAAATAATCTAACATAACATCACGCCTATATACCCCGAAGGGTTGGGCGGAGGTGTATATAGTAACACCCTCATTTCTAATAGGGGGCGAGCCTATTGCCATCAACCGGGCACAAATCCAAACTCCAGACTGCTACTGAGGAATTCCACACGGCAAAACCCAATAACACTTTACCCGAACTGGGGTTCGGACCCAGGACCTCACGATCAGCAGTCGCGCTTGCCACCACTAGACCAGCGAGGCAGTTAAAATTTAATAACCTAATATTAGGTACTTAATGCATTTTATCACCAATTATCTTATAAGAGCCGTCAATTAAGCATGCAGATCGATCACCTCATGGTAAGCCAGCACCACCGCCAATGAACATCCGCCAACTCAAAGTAGTCGTTGACAACGCTGATGCCTTGCGAACCTTTTTAAAGAGCCACTAAACTGCCTCGTTGGTCTAGTGGTCGCAAGCGCGTCTGCTGAGCATGTGGTCCTGGGTTCGATCTCCGGGTCGGCAGTGTATTGGGTTTTTCCATTAGGCATTTCTCAGTAGCAGCCCGGAGTCTGGATTTGTGTCCGGTTCATGGCAATAGACTCGCCCCCTATTACATGGGACTTAACTGGCGGAACGAGTGTACTAAAACACCTCTGCCGAACCCTTCGGGGAATACAAGGCGTGATGCTATGGGGCCATTCAAGTATTACGTAAGCACGAAAAGGGGGTGAGGGGGTCTTTAGCTTATTTTTGATGACATGGGGGACGGGAGTGTCTAGATGATGATTACGTCAGCAATTTTTATTTATCTACTTATTTTTCTAGACTTAAAAACTGCTATTCATGAATAACAACAAAGAAACCTGATCAGTTTAAAAAATATATATACCAATGTTTACGTAAGCATAGGTGGGGGGGTAAAAGCCTTGCATACTTTTGCTGACAAGGGGGAGGGGTGGGTCAAAAATTACTAAAATTCTGCTTACGTAATACTTGAATGTTTTATACTAAACTATTTTCTCGAAGAAGTTTATCTACAATACCAACCTCATTAATAAGTTCCCTGATATCCTTCAGTTGTTTAAACAGCTTGATGAACTTGTTGGCCACATCATTAGCGGTTATAACCTCGGTTTGTTTCTCCCATACGGTGGATGTACAGTGCCCCACGGCCCCGCAATCCGCGCCGCGCCTGCGCATCAATAAGTCTCGTTACGTGATTCATGCGTGAGTAAGGAAGTTGTGTGTAGTAAAATATGTATAATGCTGTTTTATTGTCTTTACGTTGTGTTTTTTTTACTATTCACGTAGATACGATGACACAGTCTCGACTCATAATAAGCGAAACGATGACTTGATATGAAGGCTGTGATTGTTTACCATAGAAATAAATTGTTGAATTTGAGTTTTTATGTTGATAATTTTAGAAATATCTGTCAAAAAGCCTTTCTTTAGCAGTTAGTCTACTCTGTATCTAGAACTTAAAAGCTTATCTTCTTTACATAGTATAAAACAAAGTCGCTCCCGCTGTCTGTCTGTCCCTATGTATGCTTAGATCTTTAAAACTACGCAACGGACTTTGATGCGGTTTTTTAAATAGATAGAGTGATTCAAGAGGAAGACTTATTGGCCCCACATTAGTATCTACATTGCACCCGTTGACGTGCGTTAGTCTGGCAAAACCTCGAAAATGGCTTGACGGATTTGAATGTTTTATTTTTGTTTTGTTCACCTCAATAGTGCGGTGGTTTAGGGAAAGAAAATAAGGAAACATTTAAAAAAAGAATCGGTGATACTAAGTTCGCCGAGTCATCTAGATAAATATGTAAACTCTTTTCATTCATACACCCAATGCCGATGCAATTTTTTTTAATAATATCGCCAGTGGAAAGTTAAAAAGACTAAAGCGCCAATATACCTACTTTACAGTAGAGAGATTCAAAGTATTTTTTTAAGAAAATAAACAGTTATTATTCGTAGAGTATACATATTAAATAGATAATTTAATTATAAAGTAAGTATATTGGCGCTTTAGTCTTTTTACCTTTCCACTGACGATATGTAAGTAAGTATAATAATGTTTCACGGTATGACAAATGGTCCAATTTAGCTAGCTATCAGCGTTACTGTATTTATCCCCCCTTGTATATAGACTGAACGGACGTAGTTAACACATTGTCAATAATATAATCACAATGAAATTGTTGACAATGTGCTGATTTATGATTTGCCTTTGTCAAATATGCATTAATAATGTGTGTACCGTAATAATGATTATTTTTGTTTTAAGATAAAGTTATCAGAACTGTAGGGTCAACGATTCGAATATCTACTTAATAGGTAAATAAACATTAGAAAAGTTACAGATAAAAATTATTCAAACAATCTCAAATTAGGTACACAATTACAAATGACATGTTTATTAGAACCAGAAAATATGTAGTCGGTGTGATTCTATTCAAAGTTTAAATGGGATGTCTTTTAACTTCACCTAGTGCTACACAATGTTGTTCTACGTAGCTTTTCCCAACTATGTTGGGGTCAGCTTCCAGTCTAACCAGATGCGGCTGAATACCAGTATTTTACATGGAGCAACCCAATTACTGGACAATGCCAATATCCTAGGGTTAGACCAGTTGTCAGACGTTCGGACTTCTGACTTCCCGTAACGATTGCTATAGGTATTCGTATGACACCCGGGACCGACTGTTTAACGTGCTCTCCGAGGCACGGAGGGTTCTCGATGTGTAACGAACTGTCACCCATCTACGGACTGACCGTGGCAAGCGGAGCTTAACCTCGCAAATCGTATGATCCGCGCGGTTGGTAATTAGCCACGAGCCCCTCCACAATGTGCTACACAATGTGTTAAATAAAACATCGTCCATTATCTTACTAAGTAGCTAATATTGCTAATATATTTATAACTAGCGACCCGCCCCGGCTTCTAGATGGTAGTGGTAGATACTAGTGTGGAGCATCTAAACCTACCTCTTGAATCACTCTATCTATTGCTGAAAACTGCATTAAAATCCGTTGAGTAGCTTAAAAGATCTAAGTGTACAGACAGCGGGAGCGACTTTATTTTATACTATATAAAGAAGAAGATATGTGTTGTATGTGTGCATTATTTTAAACTTACTTGAGGCTCTGACACCATACTGAAGGGCCTTTAGCGCACTCTGGCGGTACTTGTCGCGCAAACGACAAATCTGTGAACAAAACACATCAAAATTGAAATGACACAGAATAATATAAACCAGCTTATCTACATTTAATTATATATAATAAAAATAATGCCAGCAAAACAAGTCGTACGGGGTCAGCCAGTGTTTATCACTAAAGTTCTATACAAGTGTGAACAAGTGAAACTGATAAGGAAACAAAAGCAGACAGAACATATTGGTCTACTGTTCTTGGGTTTGAATAATGTTAGAGGCATTATATTTAACTAGCGGCCCGTCCCGGCTTGACATTTTTCCCGTTTTTGCAACATTTCATTTATATTTGGTCGTAGCGTGATATTATATAGCCTATAGCCTATAACCTTCCTCGATAAATGGACTATCCAACACAAAAATAATTTTTCAATTCCAACCAGAAGTTCCTGAGATTAGCGCGTTCAAACAAACAAACTCTTCAGCTTTATTATATTAGTATAGATAACTGCCTCGTTGGTCTAGTAGTAACAAGCGCGACTGCTGATCGTGAGACCCTGGGTTCGATCCCCAGGTTGGGCAAAGTATTATTGGGATTCTCCATGTGAAATTCCTCAGTAGCAGCCCGGAGTTTGGATTTGTGCCTGGTTGATGGCAATAGGCTCGCCCCCTATTACATGGAGCTTAAACATAACGGCGAAATGCGGGTGTTAGTATACACCTCTGCCCAACCCTTCGGGGAATACAGGCGTGATGTTATGTTAATTAATAACTATACTCTATTTAATATAACATCAGACAAATATGACCCATTTTAGCTTACAGCAGGGATCAACACAGTATTATGGTTTTATGAACTTTAATAGTCAGTTGATGAGCTGAAACTTTACTTGTATAAATGGTTCAAAGGTATACAAGTCTTGGTGGGCCACTTTTGTCTCATGTTATATTACTTAGAGTATACATGTTTTTAAACAAAGTTTCTGGTACTGTCTGTATGTTTATTAAGCATAATACTGAAAACGAATGAGTAGACTTCATTCAGTTTTCATACTGTGGTCAATATTTCTAGTGACTTGCTAACATATTTTTTTACAGATATCTATACTAATATTATAAAGAGGAAATATTTGTATTTTTGTATGTAACGAATAAACTTAAAAACTACTGGACCGATTTCAAAAATTCTTTTGCAGTTAGAAAGCTACATTATCACTGAGTAACATAGGCTACGGGCGGAGCCGTGAGGACACAGCTAGTATTATATAAAGTTAAACAGAACCTATCTAGAACAAACAGAATAAATGAAATAATATTGTGCAAGTAGCTCCCGTCAAACTATGTACAGCAGGTAGAAAGCAAAATTATAATGCCACAATATGAAAAAAGTATGTTACGAAGTACTTATTCCCAACAACCATGCCATTCGGTTTCTTTTACTTAACTTTTAGGGTGCAAGTATTTAAAGATCGAGAAAGCGATCACATCTGTATCATGCATGCAGTATAGGAGTGATCAATCTTACTAAATAAGCGAGTTCAACTTCACATCTCTATTCCCCAAATGGTTGGGCAGAGGTGTATAGTAACACTCTCATTTCGCCGTTATGTTTAAGTGCCATGTAATAGAGGGCGAACCTATTGCCATCAACCGGGCACAAATCCAAACTCCGGACTGCTACTGAGGAATTCCACATGGAAAAACCCAATAACACTTTCCCGACCTGGGGATTGAAACCCAGGTCTCACGATAAGCAGTAGCACTTGCTGCCACTAGATCAAGGAGAAAGTTAAATACAAACTTTACATAATATTTAAACCTATAAACTTAAATACCTATTGTGTCAGACTACAGTCACACAACATGCATAGACATAGATTGCTGTATTTCTACTAATTTACCTGTTACTACTTATAATAATGTTATTGTTACATTAGTTCAGAACTCAGTTCACAATAGATTGATAACTGGATTATCAACAGATATAATACATAGCTAACGTGACCATTATTTTTTCCCCTCAAAACGGGACACCTGCATATTTTAATAATTTTTATAAGAATGAAACACATATTTATGGAAGATTTGTTAAATTATTAAAAAAGAAATAGGAACTAATCTTGTGTAGTCTGGTTTCCTATATTTTACGGATGTGCAATTTGCTATAAAATATTAGGTTTGGTTTTTAGATTGGAACTGTTGGCATGACTTGTTGATGCTATCCTTGGTTATCAAAATGTTTTCTGATGCAATTAATAAATACACACCTGTTTTTTATTGAATTCATTGCCACTGATTGTCTTTTTTCAAAGTGGAACATTTATATGTTTTTGGGGACAGCGGGACACATAGCTCTAAAGCGGAACACATAGCTCTAAAGCAGGACTGTCCCACTCAAACTGGGACGTATGATCACGTTATACATAGCTGCTACTGGGATGTTTAAAAACAGGAAATATGATCCAAACACACAACTACCCAACAAACCCACTGATATGATTCACTGGCTACTGCGTTTGGATAATATTACATTTTACTATAAGTACCTGGATGACCGAGCCTTGCTCGGTTTTTTTTTGGTAAATCGTGTTTTTTGGAAAGAAAAAAAGGGGAAATAGAAAAAGAAGGAACTTGAAAACAAAAAGGGAAAAAAATAATTGTCTGGATTCGAACCGAGATTTTCTGGTTTCGGGACTGCCCTATTTCCCACCTGAGCTATTACAACCTTGAGAAGGGTGGCGAAATTTACATTCATATTCTAATGATATTGTAGCAGTTTTTCATTGCCTGAAAACACGGATAAAACGACGTTTTCTAAAAATGAAACCTAGCTAGATCGATTTATCGCCCCCGAAACCCCCTGCATACCAAATTTCATGAAAATCGTTGGAGCCGTTTCCGAGATTCAGATTATATATATACAAGAATTGCTTGTTTAAAGGTATAAGATAAGGAATTCACAACCATTCCAAGTTTAGTCAGTAGATACTAAAATGGATTAATTAAATTATTATTAATTAATTATTATTATTATCTTTGCAATGATTATAAACAATGTAAGTTGTTTTTCGAGAATAATCTAAGGTCATTATTACACGATCATTATTTTAATTATAAACATGGTTTTAGAACATTACAGAACCAGAATCAAAGAATGTAACTAGATTCTTAAATGTTTAAACATTACGAATTCCGAGACGATCCAACGTAATTAATTACCCTGCATTCGTAATAACGCGATGAAATCACCGTGTAACGCGAAAAATAATATTACGATTAAAAATTTTATATTATTAAAACGATACCAGGAATAGTAAAAAATCTGTACAAAGAGCACAGTTTTATGCCAAAGTTATTTACCTAAACTGTACTAAACAAAAATATTACAAGGACGGAATTAATTGCAAATACAAATTATGCCTATAAAAATGTTGGCGTTACTCACTTGTACAACAAAAGATTGCTATTAGACAAAACACAAAGGTGTTTGTCATGTTTAAAGTTTTCTCTTTATCTCGTGCAGTCCAGTTTCGTTCTCTCCGTACAAATTACTACACAAATACTATTTAATTTCACTTTGTTTGAAAGTTAATGAAGTTATTGCGTATCGATCGATTGATAAACAATTGTCAAGTCACTCGGCCGACTTCTGACTAGATAGCTGTCAAACTTATAGTGATGGGCGCACCGCACTCGCACGCTATAATACTCTTGAGTATTATGTTCTGTGCTATATTAGGAATGAATAACTTGTTATAACGATAACTTCTTTAGCTTGACGATATGTAATTTTAGACTTAATTATTTTCTAAGTACCTATATTTAACTCAATAATATTCTAACGTAGAGAAAAGTATTTCCAAAACATAATTTTGTTTCATTTATATTTTATAGCTAGGAAGGTTTGGTTAATAAGCATGCTGCATGCGATAGTAGGACCAAAATTTTTGCATTTATGTTTAAAATGAAAGTAAAGTTTGAGTGAAGGAAGCGACACCATGTAAAATTGTAACAATTTTTTATTTATTTACCCAAACAAGATCGTCGAAACTTAATTTTACTATTTGCTCCTACCTTTTTTTTTTTAGCGTGGGGAAATCCTCATGGACTATCCCCCGTCCGGGGGAGACGGGGGGGTGTGCCAGACTCTTACTGGCTAAAACCACCACGGTGTCCCTCCTTCTGACCTAAGGCCAGGGTCACGGGATTCGCTGTTGCATGCACCGCGACCCCGACTATTTGCACCTACCTGCCTCATATTGAACTGACAATTATTAGACGATAAGGATACTGATTTATTACAAAACTATTTTTTTTTATTACAATCATGACCATTATTTTATTGTAAAACTCTTATAAAATTCCGTGGTGAAATTTTGTATAGTCTTCATTCTTAATTTTAATTGAGTTCGAGCGTCATACAGATTATTAAACATAAATTTATCGCCTGATAAACCCATACAAAGCACTGAAGTAGTTAAGTTCCGTTTATAAACTTTTATAGCATGCTGATAAGATTTATATAAAAAAAACTCTAAAAGAAAATACGAACGCATTAGTAACTAAATTAATTAGTTTCCAGATTCAATAAAACGAATATAACGTTTCCAATACGTTCTCCGTTTAGCTGAAGGCGCATCACTATTTACATATATTTTTTAACAGCGCCATCTAGCACATCTTAATATACTGAGTAACAAGAAACATTTGCACAAATCGGAACTACTCGACACTAGATGGCTATAGTAACATTAAAATAGTTTCTGCTTTTATACAACAGATGTCAAAACATGCAATTTGTAGACAAAAAAATCAAGTGGGTTTAATTTTTTACAATGTATCTCTATTTAGGAATTATAAACCGTAACCCCGGCTCATCGCACATCAATTAATTTTATTTACGGGATGAACAGTAGATATGTGCATATACAGAATAGGTACATTAATTATATTCCTTTACAAAATTCCAGCTAAATCTTTTCAACCTTTACCAGTTGTTCAAAATATAGAAACCCATACAGAAATATCTAACAACCGGTAACTTTGTACGGCACGATGAAAAAAATTCTTACTGTCCTAGACCGTAATTAGTTTTTCACTTCAGTAGCTCAAACATGTAGGTTTTGCTGCCTGAAATCAGTGAGACCAAGTAACTTTGAATTTTTTTTTCAGAAAGCCGCGAATATCTTATTCAGCCTTGGGTTAATCATACAATTCGAAACGTTCACACTTTATCTCTTTCCCGCCATTAGAAAGAGAGAGAGACAAAGACCAGCCCTTTCGAA
Organism: Amphipyra berbera; assembly: GCA_910594945.2. Classification (NCBI taxonomy): domain Eukaryota; kingdom Metazoa; phylum Arthropoda; class Insecta; order Lepidoptera; family Noctuidae; genus Amphipyra; species Amphipyra berbera. The sequence continues at coordinate 15,183,459 of OU343126.1, read as the reverse complement.
GTTCCGATTTTGAATTCGACCTCAAAGACAAACACGTTCGGAATTTCGTACTAACTAAAGGAATTTTACAGAAAGATAATTATGTCTTTTAATGTAATTTATTGAATTTTTAACTTATTGTTGTATTTAAACGAAAATAAGTATTTACTGCAAATCAAACTGATATTTAACCAGTAAATATTTATTTCTAGTTTCAATAATGTTACGTAATATATTTTGAATAATAAAATATCATGGGTGCTATTTCCGAACACGCCTTAATTTAAATAAAAGAGCGGGAATAAAATTTCGTGGCTGGCGTAGAGAGTTGAATAAGTTAAAAAACATTAAAATAATCGTAAAATATAAGTGAAACTAGCGACGAGAACAGTATTTTAACACCGGAAGAGTTAAAACAACAAGTTATTAATGCAGAATTAAGTTTCCTACCTGAGAAGTCTCGCGAGAAATATCTGAAAGCATACCATTTCTTCATTGAATGGAGACTTACAAAGGACGCAAGCAGTTTTTCGGAGACGGTGTTGCTATCTTATTTTTTAGATTTATCACAGACGAGGAGATCATCTATAATGTGGAGTATTTACTGAATGTTGAAAGCTACTTTAAAAACAAAACATAACGTGCATATTGAAACATACGCAAAACTATTAAAATTTCAAAAAAATTGAAAATATTAATTTAAATTAGATTTTAAATTTTTACATTATTTTGATTCACAATAAATAGTTACCTATTTCAATATATTCCTGTTTATTATTTTATCTCCTAAAGTGTTCTCGCTGCTGAAGTGAAAAGTTATGTGTGTTACACGAGAGCAAATTTTTTTGCATCTCGTGCCTTTGAATCCCTCGCCACACTCAGGATTCAACTTTAGAATCACTCGCTACGCTCGTGATTCAATCGTTGGATCCTTCGCTTGCTCAGGATTCAAAACCAGCACTCGCAGCAAAAAACAACTTTGCTCTCTTGTTGCACAAATAACTATTTCATAAATAAGTTGAATTATAGGTTCCTCTAAAAACAATTCACTTCATTCAAAATACATAGAATACTTACCTGTATTTGAAATATAGCAATAATAGAAAAGTTTACACCGAATAAAAAGTTAGTAGATAGGTAAGTAACAGAGATCGAATAATCGGATGCATATCTACCTAAAGTTCAGCTAATATGGAATGCACTTTTGTATCGAAAAAATCACGCTATTCCGGGACCCTCAAAAGTGTTCTGTAGAATAGAATCATATTTATCTAGAATTGGATGCATATTTATTTATTTACATACCTAAAGTTGTGCCTTTTTATTAACTAACACAGACATGCACTTTCTTACACCCTACATACACACGTATTTGCATCGGGGGTTAAAAATTTACTTAGGTAAGTAATTGTATGCATTCGATTAGTTATGTAATCCCCGTGATACCGGGTAATTTTTTCTAATAAATTATTTTCATAAGCCATTTCCATAGTTTCGTAGCAAAAAATTTACTTTAGGTAAATATGCATCCGATTATCCGATCTCTGGTAATTAAGTACCTACGTAATGTCAATTAGGTTTCCTTGAAATTCAGCATCGAGATACCTAGTTTACAAAGTTGTGTTCACATAATTTCATCATTTTCAGGAACCCTGAACCCAATCTGTCAATATAAAAGATGGGAAGGGTTGAAAAAACATTGCTGCTTACCTTTTTCATTCTTCCGTTCATTTGGCATGGTGGCTGAGCGATTTGATTCTGCTCTACGGTTCGCTTCAAACACGGATTAAATAAGTAGGTATTTGTATGGCCTACAGATAGTTGTTCCCGGTCTGGGTGATTGTGCATGTGAGTTTTGTGTCTGTAAAAGAACTCACGATACCGGAGAAGTTTCTAGATAAAACTATTTAACAAAAATAAAACCGACTTCAAATTGTCTATCTCCGAAGTTCTTCATCAAATCTTCACCAAATTTAAATGGGACTACTTGGAAAGAATACTCTTTCAAACAAAAAAATAATCATTAAAATCGGTTCTCAGTTAGCAAAGATATCGCGGAACAAACTTACAAAAAAAAACATACAGTCGAATTGAAAACCTCTTCCTTTTTTTGGAAGTCGGTTAAAAAGAAGAAAAAACAGGTAGTCTTAAATTATGTACTGTAGATACTTATATGATATTGAAAATGGTAGGTATCATCACAATCATACTCAGTAGGCATAAAGGTCCAATTTCAGTCTAACCAGAATCGGCTGAAACGTAACAATTGTTATCTAACCTCCGTGACTCAAATGGTTGGAGTTTTTGACCTAGAAATGAGGGAGAGGTGTTCTTAGTTCAAACTGGTTTTCAGACACTTTTCAGAATTTTGACTGACTTTAACATTTGGCATGTAAAGATGAGCTCAAAGCCTTAACACGCCCTTCGAATCCATTGCATGGAAAGGTTCTGAAGTGTTCAGAACGCTTAATTCTAACTTAAACATTTCTTTACTTCATACCTCGATCGATTAGCGCAGGAGTTGTTTCGTCACAAGCCACAGAATAAACAACAGTAGATGTACCACAAGAACAATCGTTATTAACTCCTACTACCTATAGGACTACTAACGATTACAAATAATTATGTAGTACAAGTAAAAATGCAAAGCTTGCCTTTAAATTACCTGATATTAGTAGATCAGGTAACTACAGCTACATTCACAATATATCCCCCTTTCTTTAGTCAACTTTATATAAATACATCTGCAGAGTAAAAATAACAGAATATACGAATACCAACGCAGTACCCGGATAGCAGAAGCAAGTAAATATATTAAGTAACCGTACACAAAATCCAAGGGAAGGAGCCTCGACCCAATAAGACGTCGAACGCCCATAGAAAAGGACGAAACAAAATTGGTAATTCCATTCTCCAGGTTGGTTTTTCGAGACACAATTAGGACATTTTGTTGGAGTTCGGGTCGTGTAATAAAATTAAGGAGACGCCGGCCGGACGGTCGCGGTAAGTCGATGTCTTCGGTGGGCATAAAACAAATCCGACCCGAGCCGGCCCGTGAGGACTAGCGCATATAAATACGTGGAGACTTCTTTGTGACTATTTTATTTTTGTTGTATCTAGATATAGAATTTTAGCGTTATTGGGTAAAATTAAGAGTTTTGTATCGTTACCAATAATGAAGCAAAGACCCTATAGTTTTGCATAGTAGACCCTCCTATACGTTTAGTTAACACAGGTACGATTAGCTTACGTGTCTATTTATCTCCCCAGTTTGTCAATAAAAATTGGCTAGCAACCATTCGTTACCAAAGCGATTTGTTTTTGGCCATAGGATCCAGGCATTAGTGGTCAAAAATGCATTTTAAACCGTTATAGGCCTGTTAAACACTTTTCAAGTATGAAATTAAATTACCTAGGTATCTACCCCCTGTATGAAGACAAAAAAGTACCTACATTTCAATGAATTTTCCCTCCATAGGTAGGTACAATTAAAAATCAATAATAAAATGTTTTAATATTATTAGGATTCTAAAGTACATTTTTTTTCGATTCCTATGTACCTACTTTGTACAGTAATTATTTCTATGAAAATTATACGTTTTATAATTTAATAACTCGTGCGCTGATTTTTCATAGCGTTGTTAAGACTGAAATTTTTGCTTCTGACTGATAGACAATGTAGCAAGCTTTGCTACCGACTGATAGGTAGGTACCTAATGCAGCAAAACCTCAACATGCAGTTTGAAAAAAATACCACCACAATACCCTCTCTACAGCCGTGAGCACGTGCGCGATGTTCACATATTCTGAATAACACTTGAATAGCGCGTCCTAACGCACTGGGCAGTGCTCCTCGTACCACGTGACGTGACTACCCTCACATACGATACTTTGTTTGTGTATCAAATCGGACAACAAGGTGACTTTGTAAATGGCGGGGACGTGGTTATGTGCTGTTTTAGGGGTCCGTTTTGTTATTTTATGTTAAGATGGAGGCTTTTTCCTTAGTATCTACCTTATCCTTACAAGATGTAGCGTGACTGTCAGTACAAATTTTACAGACCTATATTTATTATTATATATATATTATTTGTTATTTATAAATACAATTACAATGACGAATGTTCTCATAACAATAGAATTTTGAGTTAACTTCAAGATTGTATGGATATCGTAGGAGTTTGAAGTAGCATTTGCTCCTTCATTTACCTCTCACAGAAATGTCTGGATCTTTATATAGGTACCAAGTACGCCAGTACTCTGCAGTATGACAGTAATAAGTACCTACTTCATGTGATCTGGTATTCACATATGAATTAAAACATAACATAACATTACGCCTTGTATTCCCCGAAGGGTTCGGCAGAGCTGTTTTTAGTACGCCCTCGTAATAGGGGGCGAGCCTATTGCCACAAATCCAGACTCCGGGCAGCTACTGAGAAATTCCTAATGGCAAAACCCAATAATACTTTGCCCGACCTGGGGATCGAACCCAAGACCGTATGCTCAGTAGTCGCGCTTGCGACCACTAGAGCAACAAAGCAGTCAATTAAAAACGGCTACAATAAACATTACCAACAAAGCTCCACGCCCAGATAGCAGACCAGCGTTCCACATTCAGCATTCGTTTAGTCCGAAGCGTCCGTTCGAAGCAGGTGTAGTCTACAAAATATAGTGCCAAGAGTCGAGAGCTAACGCCGAGTGGAGTCGCGAAGTTGGCCGGAGTTAGGAAAGATTTGTCGCGAGCCCGCCAGCTAATGCCCTATACTCTTGCTCTTGTAAGTAAAAATTATGATTATCGCCCGGCGCGGGCTGAGCCCTTGATCCCTAACTAACGGCCGGAGACGCGAGACTTTCCTTTTCTTCTCAGCTATAACTCTTTTTTATTGGCTCCGTGGCGGTTGCAGCGCCGGCGGCCACTGGATTATGGACTGACCTAACTGATCGGCGAACTAACGACTCTTGAACGTACGTTATTTACAAATCGGGATCGCAAGATGGTTGTTTGTGAGGTAGCGGGGTAAGGTTTGGTGAGATAGTGACCGATGTAGGTCGTGCTATTGGAGGAAATGGTGGTAATTTCTGTAAAACTTTTACGCGATAATCTTGTCAAAAATAAACCAACATTTATGATATTTTTGGCTATTTCTGTAAATATTTTAAGGTAGTAAAAATTTTACTAGTGATGTACCTAAAAATTTTACGCAATAATTTTGTTTCTTCTTTTTTTCGTTTTTTTTTACCAAATTATTACATAATTTTTGTTATCACCTTGCAATTCAAAATCATAGACTCTATTCCAACATAAATGCATCTCAGTTAACTTTAAGGAAGTGCATAAAAAAGACCCAGCTTAGGTAGTACATAGGTAGCGAACATCATAAAACACAAGTCAGTCCTCAAGTGCAATACAATACATAAATGAGAGTGGGCTGGAGACGGCGCGAGCCTGCGACGGTCGATTAAGGAAGCGACTGCAGCGTTGCCTTGGCGACGCCGCCATCTTGAACCCACCCCGCTCCACCCCGCACACCCTCGCGACCCCCGGCAGCCCACCACAACCCCCCACTGTAAACAACTCGCTGTATCGTTGCACTGAAATACTCGATATATTTAAAAGGCTCTCCACTCGTCCCCCTGAATCACTGGCGTAAGATAAAATTGACAATTTATTGAGGATCAAAAAATATGATTGCCTTGCACGTTGGTAACTATTTACTGAATAGGCATATAAATAAGAGAATGCATTTTAATAGACTTTTAGTTTTCAGTAGTTCTGACAAATATCTGGCTCTCTTTATACGAAAAATAAAATGTATGTTACTTGAGTCAAATAAGTTCTTCCCTCTTTGGTCTAGTGGTGGCAAGCGCGACTGCTGATTGTGAAGTCATGGGATCGATCTCCAAGGCGGCCAAAGTGTTATTGGGTTTTGCCGAGTGGGATTGTCCCCAGTTGTTGGCAATACGCTCGCCTGGGACATGGGACTTAAACATAACAGCGAAATGAAGGTGTTCCTATACCCAACCTTTCAGGAAATACAGGTGTGATGTTATGTATTATTTTGAGTCAAATAAGCTTTAGGTACCTCAAAATACCCTTAACTAAACTTATACGTGTTTTAATTATTATTTTGATAACTGTGGTTCATAATATAAACTGTATTAACAACAGTTCATTGTATATACGACAACAAATCGACTTGAAAAGTAAATCGGCATGACTTTTTTATTCCTTGGAATTGAAAAGCTGAACTTAAATAAAAATAATATTCCAAGCCGGTCGGGAAAAAAGCCTTTTTCGCCCATTATCCTGGCCCGCCTGCAAGTACATTTTGCAAGCTTTTAGGCTTAACCATAAGTTCACTAACAATTTGCAGCCGATATTAGACACTATATTTACAATGTCGCAGCCGAAGACAATGGTAAACTTATAGGAAAGCGTATATATAACAGTGAATAGTTATAAAGCAGAATAAATGCTGTAGAAATGCGTTCCTTGCGAAGTATGTGCAGTGTAACTTTGAATGATAGATTGAGGAATGATGAGATTAGACAAAGTTGCGGTTTAAAAGATGATGTAGTGACAAAAATTTAAAGGAGTATGCTTAGGTGGTTTGGTTATGTTGAGAGAATGAGTGAACGGCGATTAACAAAAGGAATTTATTAGGCGGATGTTAATGGAAACGCTGGTAGAGGACGCCCTAGAATGATATACATCGATGTTATTGGTGATGTTCTTCACAAAGGACAGGTGCGTAGTACTCTCAACCGGCTTGCGTGTATGTCAAGATGTATGAATGTGGATGAAGCGAAAGGAGTATGTAAGCATCGTAGCATGCATTCTATAGTTTCTACCCCTATGGGAAAAAGGCCTGAGTTTATGTATGTATGTGAATAGTTATAGACTGCCGAAGATTGGTCTTACCAATAGAGTCTGGAGCAGGTAGTTTTAGTTAGTGTTAGAGTAACATTTAAGTTGGTAAAGACCCATTGAGGTGAAGCGGTGATAGCCTAGAAGTAGAAGCTTGCCTTCCATGCAGGAGAGACCGAGTTTGACTTCAGCCCATACTTTTTAACTGCGAATTTATGTGGTGGTCCTAATTTAATTATCACTTAGCTAAACGGTGAAGGAAAACATCGTGATGAACTTTGCACACCTGAGAGGGCTCCATAAAGTTCGCAATAGTGTGTGTAGTCCACCAAACTACACCAGGCCAGCGTGGTGGACTAAAAACTTAAACCCTTTATATTCTGAGCAGAGGCCCGTACCCTGGACAGTAATGGGGTGAATATGCGTATGCATTGAGGTTCGTTCTGCCTAGCCTTTTCCCAATAATGTGGGGGTCAGCTTCCAGTCTAACAAGATGCGGCTAAATACCAGTATTTTACACGGAGCGACTGTCATCAGACCTCCGCAACCCAGTTACTGGGTAATGCCGATATTCTAAGGTTAGAACGTTCGTCAGACTTTCGGGCTTCTGACTACCCGTAACGACTGTTATAGGTATTCGTATGACACCCGGATACAACATTTTAACGTGCTCTCCGAGGCACGGAGGGCTCTCGATGTGTAACGAATGGTCACCCATCCACAGACTGACCGTGGCAAGCGCAGCTTAACCTTGCAAATCATATGACCCATGACCCGTGCGGTTGTTAATTAGCTATGAACCTATCTCTGCGTTTCAGTGCATTGATGTATCGTTACAAATATAAGGTGCTTTAATAAATTCATGAGCCAAGCTCTCTTAGTTTGAGATATTTTACTATCTTCTTGTTTTCGTGTGGTTAGTGACTAATCTGGTGTCAGAGTTTATGCCTTCCATGGGCCTCTGACTTGGCTTCACATGCCGTCGAGAAATATCTCTCAGGCAGGCCACTTTAATCACGATGTTTTTCTTCACCGTTTTTTAAGCAAGTGATAATTATGCAATACCCACATGAATCCAAAACTCAGAAGTGTGTGCCTTAGGTTTGAACTTGAGACCTATGACTTGGCAGTCCGACGGTCACACCACTAGGTTATCACTGCAAATTTATTTTACTATGAAAGTACTTTTCTGTTAGCAATTCCGGGTTCATTTGTTAGGGCCTGTTTCAGGATCGTCAGTTAACTCTTTACTGTGACATAAATATGGCGGATTGGCAGTTTCGCTACAGAAAATCTGTCAAACTACCATATTTATTTCCCAGATAAGAGCTATCCGACGATTATGAAACAGACCGTTAGCAAATTAGATATCTGTCCGTAACTTCCCAGTGTATAAATGAAAGAAAAATGAAATACTGAAGGACTAGTTCACTTTATATTATGCTCATTTTTATATCTTTAGATGACTCGTCTCACTGTTGCTTGCGTGCTTTGGGTGGTCCTTGTCAGCGAGATATGTGATAAGGACGAGTTTCTTCTTAATTATAGTGACTACGTAAGTTGTATAACATAACATCACGCCTGTATTCCCTGAAGGGTTAGACAGAGGTGTATAGTCACATTCTCATTTCGCCGTTATGTTTAAGTCCCATGTAATAGAGGACGAGCCTATTGCCATCAACCGGACAAAACTCCAAGCTCCGGGCTGTTACTGAGGAATTCCACACGGAAAAACGCAATAACACTTTACCCGAATCGAGGACCCAACCTAGGACCTCACGATCAGCAGTCGCACTTGCCACCACTAGACCAAGACAGTTAAGTAAGGTTTATATTGAGTAGTTTTTCGAAGATATTCTTAGGTGCAATGTTAATAATATATTGAAATCAAACTGAATAGCCCGTAATGAGCTGTTTGATATTAAAACACGTTATTTTTAACCAACTTCCAAAAAAAGGAGGAGGTTCTGAATTCGACTGTATGTTTTTTATTTAGTATATTTGTTCCGCGATATCTTTGCTGATTGTGAACCGTTTTTAATGATGTTTTTTTTGTTTGAAAGAGTATTCTTTCGAAGTGATCCCCTTTAAATTCGGTGAAGATCTGATGAAGAACTTCGGAGATAGACAATTTGAAGTCGGTTTTATTTTTGTTAATAAGTTTTTTGTTATTCTTATTACAATACAAAGTACTCCAAATAAATATAAATAAAGTTATTTTTCCACGATGAATATTGAAGCAGTGATTTTGACCGGTGACCGTCCAATTACACGTGAACGGTCGCGAAGACAAATGGCGAACATTACTCAAGATTAGGCGACGCCCGACTGTAGTCCACCTAATGTCGCCGAGTGCACTAAATCATATCATACGACTCGTTCAAAATCATGCGAAATAAACGATTCATATTTTTCCAAATAAAAAGTAATATTTTAAAAAGGGAAGAACCGACTTCTATCGATATACGCACGCTTGAATAATTCTTAATAATGATAAACATAACATCATGCCTTGTATGCCCCGAAGGGATCGGCAGAGGTGTTTTAGTACACCCTCGTTTCGCCAGTTATGTTTAAGCCCCATGTAATAGGGGGCAAGCCTATTGCCATTAAGCGCGCACAAAATCCAGACTCCACGCTGCTACTGAGGAATGCCTAATGGATAACCCAATAATACTTTGCCCGACCTGGGGATCGAACCCAGGACCCCATGACCCCAACAGTCGCAGTCAATAGTGATAATTCACTGTAAACTTATTATTTCAGGATTTCACAAAATAACAGAATTGATTACAAAAATAAAAAAGATGGGACTAACTTGGGAATATTTTCCTTCAGATTTTTTCGTAGATAGACATGAAAATAAATCTACAAACATGCCACGTAATATTCATCTTTGTTGATTCAAGTTTTATGTAGTATATAACAAAATGAAGACACAGAATTTCCGTTACACATAGGTACTAATACCCATTAAGTTCATATTATTAAAGTAGAAGGCAATCTGTACAACGTTTTAATGTATTATGTAGAATTATAAAGGCGTAGAGCCCCGCTTACTTCTTATGATTTATTCATGAGGGAAGAACAATGTTAAATTTGAACATGCCTACTTGAATGGGCGCATTTTAGTAGAAAATATCAAGCGGTTTATTAAGTAATTTGTTTTTCATAAAGATTTATTGGTAAATATTATGAATGTACTCATGCATACTTCATTAATATTGACAATTAATTACTTGTTGTTACGCTGCAAGCTAACATAATTGTTCAAAAAAATTTGAGGTAAACGTATTTCCTGTATTGTCCATTGTTTTTGTTGTCCTTTTATAATTATTCATACTGTCGGTAACTCGCTCAATTCAATCAATTGGATCACTTTATTATAATATCTTTTATATTAACAGTGTATAATGAATGATAGAAAGTAGGTATTAGAAAGTCTATAGTTGCATATAAGAAAGGAATAATAAATTCATAACCAGTAAAAAGTTGTGGTGGAAAATAGTAGTGTTTCTAAATGATATTTATGTTCGAAAGTGTAATCTTGAAGCAGTAGAATCCGTTGTAAATGTACCCATTTTGTCAGTGCTTACAAAATTCTAAAGCTGGTAGAGAGTGCAATATACAACGACAGAACTTTGTGCGCCTGTGTGTGTGACGACTCCAACAGCTCTCAGCGAGCGAGCCATTTTATACACATAATATTTATACGAAAAGAAAACTTGTTTGAAGTCGTGAACAAAGCCAATCCGCCGCGGTTATTCGTGATATTTTCAGGCAAAGTCGTACCTTATTCGCAAACATCGAATCCCGTATACAATACAGTGCGAAACGAAATTCGAAGGATAGATAATTTCGGAGAGAAAGAAATAAGGCGAAAGGGAAAAAAATATAAATTGAATAGTCGAATACACGCATCCCGGCATTACCATAAAGGCAACAGGGATCAAGCCGGATTCCTCTACGAACTTTTTTATTTTCCTTCCACCTCTAAATCTCCCAGGCAAAGCTTCGCGAATCTGCAAATGTTGATTTGATGATGTGGTGTCTGCGCGCAGCGTGCGTGCGACAGCGCGACGTTGCGTCGTGTCGCGTCGTACCGCGTCCCTCACACGTCCCGCACTGCTTATTGCTGACCTGAATTTTATCGCTCATGACATGATGTCGCGACGTCAGCATCCCAGCCTTACGAGCCGGCTTTTGATTACTTGCACTTTTATTGTCGCCCGCTCGTCTAAGATTTGTAGCTCCGCCGTAGCTCGATGAAATCTGCTTTAGTGTTTGTTTATTCAGCGCGACGGAGGAATAAACATAACTGTAGATCCCGGCGCGGCGCGTATATCTAAAACAATTGAGTAGGAGGGCAGGGTTGTAGCAGCGAGTAGATAGCTAACGAGCAGGAGCAAAAGGTTGCGGGCGCGCGCCGCCGGAGGGCGGATTACGGTGCTCATCCATTGCGGTCATTAAGACACATTACCCTGCCCCGCACCGCGCCGCTCCCCGCCGCCGCCCGCACGGACCCGTTTTTTAATTCAACTTTCCTCCTTCACCAATTTGCATGATTACTTTCGTTTTTATTGTGCTCCTCCACAGCTCTATTCTTTTAAAGTATTGGTTATTTGGATAAGCCGAGCACACTAAATAAACATGTATCTCGAATTAAATGACACTCGTGCAGCAGGGGCAATAAAAACGTATTTTGGGAAATCACTTAAAAGAGAACCATTCACGCAACATCTATGTATTCTTTCTTATTTACTTCAGGTTATTAGGTACGTAATCTCGTTGCTAAATTGTTATTATTATCAAAGTGTTTCATTCTAAAATCAAGTAGGTATAATTTCCTATGTATTGTATATACTAGAATATTTATGTGATAAATCATCAATCAAACGTCGTAAATCAACGTAACAACAGCAATACATTAGCGGGCCACACTAAACCGCCGAGAAACAACTATCTGAGCTACAATTTTGAAACAATTACCTCCAGCTCAATATCGTAAGATTAAGAAAGTCCACGGTCGGAATTAGGATTTGGGAGCGAATGAGGGCAAACCGTCTTAACAGCCCGACTCCACAAATTGCGGACCTTAACGAGGGCATAAAACTCGAGTCGCACTCCCGGAGACGCCACAGATTGTACTCAGACTTAGTTCAGGATTAATGGTGTAGAAAACAGATTATCATTGGCTGGATTTCCATTAGTTTGGCCCCTGCCACCGGCGCGTGAAACCTACGGAGATAGGAGCCACTCGGTGTTATTATTTTCCACATAACGGAGCAGCGCGTCTCCCAATTTAATTCTATTAGGTTCTGTCGCGTTTGAACGACAGCACAATAAAGTCGTTTGAGTGGCGACGAGCCGCTCCGCCCGCTCCTCTCGCTCCGCTCCGCCGCCGTCGCTCCGTGCCCTCCGCTGATATACGCTCATTTGATTTCCGCCACTGTTTTGTTTATAAATTTTATATCGAACACGGTTTATGCGATGTTTGTTTAGTACCGACAATGTATGTGAGTGATTCATATTGTTTTTGGATCGTGTTTCAGTGTATTGAATGAATGTGGAATGATAGAATTGAATCTTGATTATGACTAAGTATATCATTTAGAAATGGATGTTCATACTGTTCTAGAAGTGCATACCTAAGATAATTACTAAGATTAGTTTATCTTATTAAGTGAAATGTAATTTCTTATTAGAATAAAGTTGTTTAGCCACGAAAATGAAATTGAATGAAATTGGCCTAGGATAACAGTCTTTGCATTTCTCGATCTAATGACAGAAGACACACTTTTTACTACGAAACCTAGTCGGTAATCAAGTCAGTATTTGTGTTGATACTAATAGGTATTGTTTTTGTATTTGTTTGCTCATGTAATAAAGACCGGAGAATTAATAAAAATACGTCTTCGTAGCCCGTTTACGTAATCGTGCTACGTAGATTGGGTAATGCGTGCTACGAATATTTTTTTGGATCGGCAACAATGTCACATCTGTCTGTCTTCAATGATCAACAACTCTTCAAGTAGTTGTTAATTTTTAATCATTACAACTACGAACGTCTCGTACCTACAAATAAAACAATCCTGAACACACATTATTTCGGTTATTTCGATACAAAACCGGTTCATAATGAAATGTCGCACCGGTTTTTCGTTTAAAAACATTACACGTACGATGCTGTGTTGTTTTAATGAATACAAATTACATTTGCAAATGTGCTTAATCCAGAAATTAGTTACGCCCTCCCTTTTGCCCCTCGTGTGCCCTGGCTGGCTAAATACCGCTGCACCCGAGTTTCATATTCCGTCTGCAGGTAGAAGGAAAATTTACCGCAGTGTATTAGATATTCGTAGAGCACATAGTTAACATTGTATGTAGTTAGGTTCATGTATTATTTTGTAGGTTTAGATGAAGTAACTAGGGGGATATGGTGTTGCATGGCGTTTTGAGGATTTTCAGCTGCAATGAACATAAAGTGGAACAATACTTTGACCTATTTACATCGTTTTTATTACGCGTGTCTTAGACTTAAAAGGTTAATATCGTCAGTGGAAAGGTAAAAAGACTAAAGCGCCAATGTACCTACTTTACAGGAGAGCGATTCAAAGCATTTTTTTAAGGAAATAAACATAGTTATTTTTCTTAGAGTATACATATTAAATAGATAGTTAAATTGTGTTATTAACTATGTTTATTTTCTTTAAAAAATACTTTGAATCTCTTTACCTACTGTAAAGTAGGTATATTGGCGTTTTAGTCTTTTTACCTTTCCAGTGACGATATAGTATTTATTATAATGGACAAATAATCAAAATAGTAATTACGTTATATATCGCTGAAACAGTTCTACCATTTTTGTGTAAGTGCAGTTTCGTAAGACGTGAATATTTATATTAGAGCCAAACATGTACTTTTCATTTTGTAGTACATATTATTTATTTTTGTGAACTTCTTCAGTCGGTTGTATTTGTTACACGTTACAATTTATTAATATGTCTTTATGAAAAATATTATTTAGAACCTCGTATGTACTACATACAGTGTACTGAAAAAAATAATAAATAAATAATAATAAATTTATTTTTCAGAAAAGTTGAACGAACGATCGATGAACTCTGGTTCCCAATGTAAGATTTAACTTGTGTTATGGGTACCAGGGTTCTCGCATTCATTGTTACAGGTAATGAGACTAAAGTTAAAGAATAAAATTAAATAAAGTTAATCGACAACTTCATCAAAGTTTCTATCTCATCATAATCTTGAGTCAGTAGCCATTTACAGATCTTACTCTTACATTCCTGTCGACACATAGGATATATGTTGCAAATTGAAATAAATAAAGTTCGAAAGTGTCACTTACGTTACAAGTATTATACAGTGCGTACAGTTATTTAACTCCGACATTTGCGTTTGAACGCCTCGCCAGCAAGTAAGTTGTAGGTGTCGGGCATGTTTTTTTTTTTATAAATAACGTTGCTCCACTCAAGGATTTCTCCTGTATAGTGGGTACGTTTACAGACACAAATCTTCACACGCACAAACATCCAGACCCGGAACAATTATCTGTAGGCCATACAAATATTTGTTGCGTGCGGGAATCGAACCCACAACCCTTAGCGCAGAAGCCGATCGCTCAGCCACTGCACCAAACGTGTTGTCATTCTATTTAGTTGCGACAAATAAATAATAAATAAGTAGTAATTAGATGCTCAGAAGGCCTTGTTGGTCTAGTGGTCGCAAGCGCGACTCCTGAGCATAGGATCCTGGGTGCGATCCTCAGGTCGGGTAAAGTGTTATTAGGTTTTTCCATCAGGAATTTCTCAGTAGCAGCCTGGAGTCTGGATTTGTGCCCGGTTAATGGCAATAGGCTCACCCCCTATTACATGGGACTTAAACATAACTAGCGAAACGAGGGTGTGCTAAAAAGCACTTCTGCCGAACCCTTCGGGGAATGTAAGGCGTGATGCTATGTTATGTTAGATGAGCAAAGAAAAATGACAGAGGTGAAATAACTGCGAACGCAATGTAGTGGTTTTCAGGTCCTAAACTTTACCTTCGAATAAGTAATGGATGAAATAAGAGATAGACGCAATTAACAGATTATATCGTCAGTGGAAAGGTAAAAAGACTAAAGCGCCAATATACCTACTTTACAGTAGATAGATTCAAAGTATTTTCTTAAAATAATATAACCTTTTAACAAAAATAAAACCGACTTCAAATTGTCTATCTCCGAAGTTCTTCATCAGATCTTCACCAAATTTAAATGAGACCACATCGAAAGAATATTCTTTCAAACAGAAAAATAATCATTAAAATCGGTCCACAATTAGCAAAGATATCGAGGAACAAACATACAAAAAAAAAGCATACAGTCGAATTGAGAACCTCCTCCTTTTTTGGAAGTCGGTTAAAAATACTTTGAATCTCTCTACTGTAAAATAGGTATATTGGCGATTTAGTCTTTTTACCTTTCCACTGATGATATCATGATTATGTAGAGCAGACTACATGTGTACTTACACTATGAAGTGTCGTACCATTGACTATTTGAATGAAAATTCGAAAAAATCAATCACTTATATCGAATGTTCGTAAAAATTGAGTCGTTCGACTTGGACCGCAACTAATCTAAAGAATAAACTGTAAGAAAATGCTAACAGTCCTATCTTTTCAATTAAAGCAACAGTAAAATTCAATAAACCCGCTAAACGATTTCAAAACGATCCACTTAATTTTCAAACCCAAAGACTACCGATATAAGTTCCATAAGGTATAAAATTGTATAAACACAGTCTATAGCAAGTTGAGTGTAGGTATAATAACCGGAATTGGGCTTCTTTACGCCTCATCTAGCGCTCGTTATGCCTCGATCGTAAATCTTCATTCCCCACCCCCCGTGCCGCGAGGCAGCACCCCTCCCCCGCTCTTGATTTCGGCTTCCCACCACTCGAACCTTGGATATTCTCGTAACATATCATAATATGTTAGTGTTGACGTGATGAGTATTTAAATGCGCCGTTTATGGAGCCTCAGTATTTTCGGCAACACTTTAGAATACATAATATGTAAACCATGTAAATTTTAGCTGGTGATTACGACGTAAGAAGTGCATGATTGGATTTTTTCGGTCCAAGTCAGGACCAGATACTAATTGACAGATTTTTATGTATTAATTTAAATTGTAAAGTCATTTGTATTGATTTCTATGCTTTTTGCATTGAAATGAAATACACAAATGTACTTTCGTAATCAAATTCGCTTCACAAAACAATTCAATATCACACAAATCTCGCAAAATAAAATGTTTCTATCAAAGTTTCAGGTACGTGCCTATCAAATCGCGGAATTCACATCTCTTATCACAATTCACTTCTGTGATAAACGAAATTCAATGCCGTTATGCACCTGTTTAGTATTATATAATAATATGTGCAATAATATTTACTGAAATTGATAATTTATTAAGTAGGTTTTGTTATTAAATCAAATAGGCCCAGCTTCCTACGACGCAAGTTTATAGATATCATAATAAGTACTTAACTTAAGCACAAATGCAGTTTTGTTAGTATGTATATAATTTTGAAAAAGATAACTTTTAGGAAAGTCGTAGTAAACACAAAACCCAACTTTGTATTCAACTACTAACGATTGAATGAATTTGGAAGCAAAGCTACGAAGTTTCGTAGCACCGTAGCATGTTGTGAATAGACTATTAGAAAGCCCCAGAGTTCGTAGCGCACTGCATACTTATTACATAAGGTTTTTCTATATAATTTACAGTATATAAGCTGTAGGAAAATAAGAATATACCAACAGGATTATCCAATTTTTCTACTTACAAGTAGAAAAATCTAAAAGCCTTCAACGGGCAACTTCTTTATGAAGTAAACATATCTGCATGAGTTGAGTAGTGTTTGCAATAAATCCGTGTCGCAGTGTATTTATTTACTGTTCCCCCCTCCCCCGGCTGAGCAACCCGCCCGCCCAAGTCGCCCGCCCTACACGATGCACGATGTAATATGTCTAGAAAGTTTATTAAACTCCCTGTATGTCATATGATGTAAACTAGGTACTTGTTTATTCATGAGAAAGTATGTTTTATGTTGATAAGTTAAAAGGTATGAAGTGACAAGAGACTTGTGTAGAATAACTTGTAGGCGAGAGCGCTAAGCCTCAGTAAGGTAAATTACTCGTATATTTTAAATTCTTAGAGGCTTTGGGTTACAAAAAGAAGTACATTTTGTAAATTCCACTATTGTGCCCGAAAAATGGCAAATGTATCGCTTAATACAAGAGGCGAAACGTTGGTGTCACCTTTAAAAGAAGAACAACTCCGCTTATCCCTTCGGAATTACAGTCGTGAGTGTATGTATATAATTTATAGCTTTCCTAAAGTCTAATTTCCTTTCCTTTATCGAAAATATTTAATCAACAATATTTACAAAAATATTCTAAAGTTTGATATTAATTCATATTAAATTTCCTAGCAAAGCGTTTCTTAGTGAAGAATCATAAATAAATGCTCAAAGAAAGAAAGAATCAATCAACGTTCTTATTATTGTTAAAATATGTATCCATTATGTTGTCTCACAAAACGTAAAAATCCTCCCATATTCGAATTCCAACGCCAAAGAAAACCGAATCTATCGAGACTACCAAAGTTATTGTAAACAAATTTTCCATTACGTACAGAATTCGGGTACATTTTCAGTTAAAGTTATATAGACGCACAATGTAGTGAGTACGATATTATTCCGTAGTCAGGCGGCTTCAGGCACGGAACACAATTAACTTGTAAGATTGTCTGCGGAGGTTGCACTCGCTACCCTCGCCCTCCTCATCCATCTACCCTCCCTTCCAAACAAAACATCAATAAACTCAACAACACAACCGATTTTCAAATCTCGTTGTACGAGTTAGAGTCTATAATACTTTGGCATCGAATAAGTTTTATGTGCCGCATTTATTTCGCGTAGGTATAACAGTCCAGTTACCCTTGATTGGTTGTCGTTCCTCTAATCCCGTTTTGATCCTTTCCACCCAAAACCTAACCCTCTACGTTCCTCTAACTATTGACATGCGTACCTACCTTTAGGTTTGTGTGACGTAATCATATCGACATCTAAAAACATAATTGCATTTCAAGGGTTAGCCGGGAGAAGCATAATTTTACTACCAAACTGTTTTTGGGATAAGTGTCCTAAGCTTTGAGGTTATTATTACTGAGATTATTAATACTTGAGGTATAAACATTCATTTCTAAAAGTCAGAGATTACAGCTACGATAAATGAAGAAAAATTAATCAAGTATTTTATCAATTTGGTTACAGATATGCTTCAGAACTAAAAATATTTATTTTTATCATTTACCTTAGTCTATAAATAGTGTCCGTGACAAGGATTTTCAAATATGTAACCAAAATAAAAGATATTTTTTCTAACATCTGGCGGAAAGGCAAATAATAACTAAAAAGAACTCTTTCACTCAGGAATATGCCTGATTCATGTAAAATGACATGATCGCAAACAATGACTATCATCTCTGATTGGGATCTAACTATTACTTGATAACTTACGAAGTACGCTACGTATATATGCGGTATTGTCACCATGTCTACACACTTTCACCGCACGTATGGCACACGGCGCATCGTGAATGCGTATGTATGCATGTATTACGTTCATATTACATCTTATGTTGGTTAAAGGTAAATATTATATAGGGTTGATATGATAACGTGTTCACATACGCACGTAGATTCCGGACCTCGGTGACTAAGGCGATCCTTGATAAAATAAAAAGCCACGCTAATGTTTGTCACCATAAAGATAATGGCAGTGACGCGCGGGCCCCAGTCGCGGCCACCGCACACTCGCGCTTGCGTACACACAGAACCGTGAACAAATACTATGTACCCTAATTAAACATCAAATAATAAAAACTCGACATTGACTCTCTGATAATGACAGCGTCGACAAACACAGTGCTGTACAGACCGGCCCAAACCGACCTTTGACGTCAAAGCCGTACGGAACAATCATCGCGCCACCCGAATATGGTTTGATCGCGTCCCAAACCGAAAGCGATTAGAACGGGCGACAGCGCGGCCGCGTTAGTCCGCGAAAGCTCCCACCAAAAGGAGCAAAGAATCGGAAAGCGATACGGCTAATCCCACTAATCGGGGAGCAATTGAAAAATAAAAATGTAGATGGCGGAATGATTCCATTTAGAGCCAAAACGATGCGACAAAATAATAAAAAAGGTACGGGCGGAACGGAATGGGCCTGCCCCGGCGGCCGGCGGCTAATATTGAAAGCAAATCCTCGGCTAAATCCTTAAAGCGCTCGGATTCGAGCACCTGGAAACTGTGTGTTTGCGCCGCGCCGAGTCCGCACCGAGACCGCTCCGCGGCCGCACTGCCGCCGCACCGATAATCATTCGCAGGATTATTGTATACTTTCCGCCTAATGTCACAGATTTTCATGAATCAAATTGTTGACAATTTATTTGTATTCGGAGCTTAGGACCAGTTTAAATTTTTTAAATTTCAATAGGATTTCTCTAATTAATACCTTTTAAAATGCAATGCAGAAAGTATTTAAAAATAGAATAATGCAATAGGAAGATGATTATATCCTGAGAATATAAAACAACCTTTTTTGCGCTACGAATAATCGGAATGGGATTTGCAGCTGAGGCAGCAAAATTGCCTATATACCTAGGCACCTACACCTATGTATATTAAAGTCATTTAATTTTTTGCGAAGTCTACGCGGCTAGGGCTGCGTTGCCATGACAACGCAATCTATCTCCCGCGCTGGCAGCCGTCGTCGACCGCGCTATAAAATAGCTTACAGTAACGTGAAATTTATTTCCATTTCACTATAATGCACATCTTTCGCTGTAACGTTGTAGACGCGACTTTATCGTGTCGCATTCGAGAGACCTAGTTTTGTTCGAACATTTTATTTTACTCTGCATTATATTGTTTTAAAACTCACTTTGAATATTTTTGAGGTGGCTTTACTAGAGATTTATTGAATATATTCAATAGAGTTAATGAAAATAGCCTTCATGAGTGACGATACTTAAGTACCTACGTCCGACACATCCTAGGCAGTCAGCCTCGTTACTAACCTTGCTAACCGGCTAAACTTTACACCACAGCATAAGCTATTTTCATATAACTCGTACCAACATGAGAAAAGAAGTAGGTATAACCACAGTTGTAACATAACATCACGCCTATATTCCCCGTATGGTAGGGCAGAGGTGTATAGTAACACCCTCATTTCGCCGTTATGTTTAAGTCCCATGAAATAAGTGGCGAGCCTATTGCCATTCACCGGGCACAAATCCAAACTGCGGGCTGGTACCAAGGAATTCCACACGGAAAAACCCAATAACACTTTGCAAGACCTAGGGATCGAACCCAGGACCTCACGATCAGCAGTCGCGCTTGCCACCACTAGACTAACGAGGCAGTTATAATTTAATTTTATTGTCTATTCCTACTTAATCACACCTCTACTGCTAGAAATTAATCTAGCGTAGATCTCATGTAAGTAGTTAGTACCTGGATGACCGAGCTTTGCTAAGTTTATTTTTTTGGTAAATCGTGTTTTTTGGAGAGAAAAAAAAGGAAAAAAGAAAAAGACGGAACTTGAAAAGAAAAGGGAAAAAATAATCATCTGGACTCGACCCAGGGTCTCATGGTTTCGGGACCGCCCGATTTCCCACCTGAGCTATTATAAACTTGTCGATGGTGGCGAAATTTACCTTTGTATTCTAATGATATTGTAGCAGTTTTTCATTGCTTGAAAACACAGATAACACGACGTTTTCTAATAATGAAACCTAGCTAGATCGATTTGTCGCCCCCGAAACCCCCTTCATACTAAATTTCATGAAAATCGTTGGAGCCGTTTCCGAGATTCAGATTTTAAATATATACAAGATATATATACAAGATATATTTTAAATATATACAAGATATATTTTAAATATATACAAGAATTGCTCGGTTAAAGGTATAAGATATGCTCCATTGTGTGCTTCATCCCACAATAATATCATTAAAGTAAGATTTGTAAATCATTAGATCCTTTTTCATGATCTAAAAACCCATGTCCATTAATTACAGGTAATTGTTACGAGCTGATAGATAATTAAGATAACTTCAATGATAATTTGAGTTACACTATTCAATTGATTTCATTAGATATTTTCCGCCACTTGATATAATAATACACTTTATCAATCGAACAATGCACACTTCTATTTCATGGGAAGCGATAGTTTACATTTAGAATTGCTATTTTTTGGTTCATTTTATATAACACTAGCTGTGTCCTCATGGCACCGCCCGTAGCCTATGTAACTCAGTGATAATGAAGCTTTCTAACGGCAAAAGAATTTTTGAAATCGGTCCAGTAGTTTTTAAGTTTATTCGTTACATACAAAAATCCAAAAATACAAATCTTTCCTCTTTATAATATTATTAATTACTAATTATTAATAACGTATAACTACATATAATTACATATAACTTTAACATAGTAATTACATATAACTTTTATAAGACTAGTGACCCGCCCCGGCTTCGCACGGGTGCAATGTAGATATTAATGTGGGGCACATAAACCTTCCTTTTGAATCACTCTATCTATTGCTGAAAACTGCACTAAAATCCGTTGCGTAGTTTAAAAGATCTAAGCGTACAGACAGCGGGAGCGACTTTGTTTTATACTATGTAATACACAGTATTACTGTCTCGTTGGTCTAGTGGTGGCAAGCACGACTGCTGATCGTGAGGTCCTGGGTTCGATCTCCAGGTCGGACGAAGTGTTATTGGGTTTTTCCGTGTTGAACGCTTAAGTAGCAGCCCGGAGTTTGCACTTGTGCCCGGTTGATGCCAGTAGGCTCGCCTCCTATTACATGGGACTTAAACATAACAGCGAAATGAGGGTGTTACTGTACATCTCTGCCCAACCCTTCGGGGAATACAGGCGTGGTGTTATATTATGCTATACACAGTATTATAACCGCAAAGTTTCTTATTGTAGTTTATTGCATTTTCAACGAATCTAATAATTAATTCATGTACATTAGTAACTTTTAGGACCATCTTACGCTAAAAGACAATTTCAATATAGTTAGGTAAATAAGTTTGGGATCGCTTGATTTCCCAGTTATTTAATTACTTTGGTTAACGTCATTATGGCGGGACTAAGTCCCGGATTTTGATGATTTGTATTTCAGAATATTGTAACTAATTTGTACTATTTAGTACGTTACGTGGCAAAAATTCTACCTGTTTACTTTAGAAGATACGTTTGGTCTCACCATTTATTGTCCAGTGTATAATTTCTTCATTGACACCAGTTTTGACCGTCACTGCTTCAAAGTCAAAATATTTATTGCTTTCATTCATGTGTACATTGAGATCTTACGAATACAATAGGATATACAACATGAAATGGAGTTTCTTGCCGGCTTTTCGCCATAGAACCGACCTTTTGGAACCGTGCACCTAGTTTTGACGTTTTAAAAATGCCTGAAATCTGGTCTATTTGAAATAAAAAGCTTTGACTTTGAAACTCCGTCAGGGCACAGCACTTTTACACAAATTTTATACTACTATTACTTCTAAAATTCCACCTGGAGTATCAGGAGGTCCATTAGGAGGTCATTATCATTTCCGACTCACATATAGATCTGTTCTTAATAAACCAAAGCCTCACACTACATAGCATTGGGATCTTACACTGCTGTAGGACAACGATGGATGTATTAAATAACCTTCAGTGATTACTTTCAGTACAACGAAATATCATCGGATTCATGCCATCTCATGTCCTTATTTTCGCGGCTACATAAACCTGTCATTTTCTGTTATGAAAAGGGATATATATATATATTGGTATAAGGAAATAACTATCAGTATTCGCCTGAATAAGGACCTACCCACTAATAACATCATATAGCGAAAACCAATCTGCGTGTCATGTGTGTTCATTCTGGGAATAGAGGGGATCTTCTATAACCTTCGATCTTTGGATGAGATAATAAACTCAATATTCGTCCACTGCTGGTAAGTAAGAGCGCTCTTACACTGCTTCCGTTCGAAATCCGAGGAAACTCTGCTGCAAATCTATTAAAGTTCGGATCGAATTTTCTCGAATTCGGCTCGGACGCAGTGCATAAGTACTATTACTTTTAGTCGCTGGCACGTAACTTGACAAGGTTTTGGCGTAGTGGAAGTAAGTTCGTACATGTACACTAGTGCAACAAAAAAATGGTCACTTTTATTGCGTGTGATTATTCTAGGTTATTGCCATAATTTATTTTTAAACTACCTTTTTTGACTGCCTCGTTGATCTAGTGGTGGAAAGATCGACTGCTGATCGCGAGGTCCTGGGTTCAATCCCAAGGTCAGGCTGTGTTATTGGGTTTTTTCATTAGGAATTTCTCAGTAGCAGCCCGGGGTCTGGATTTGTGCTCGGTTAATGGCAATAGGCTCGCCTCCTATTACAAGGGACTTGAACATAACTGGCGAAACGGGGGTGTACTAAAAACACCTCTGCCGAACCCTTCGGTGAATACAAGGCGTGATGTTATGTTTATATTATGTTATTTTTAAACATGTCTGTTTAGTAGAAAGAAAGGAGAGAAATTCTCTTCTCTACTCTTGCCTGGTTACGTGCCGGCGACTGTACCAGTCGTGGAATATTGATTTTATTATTTCACGTTGGTAGCAATACTGTGTCAGTTCTTTCAATTATATCAAGCCTAGCTTTGTGAGTTATTTTACACAAATTAACCTACGTTGTTCTCACACATCTCTTATCACAATATTGTAGCAAAAATATTGTATTATTTATCATTTGAAAAGATAATCCATGGAGTCTCTTGCTGGCTCTTCTCTAAAGGACGAACTTTTTGGAACCGTGCAAGTAAATATATAACCTTTCTTAAGTGCTTTTAAATGCCTATTTAGAATAAAACAGTTTAAACTTAGAACTTGAACTATGTTTCCTATAGTCTTGAACTTTCGTGATCGATGAGACACATCCATCTACGATGTATTAATGCGTAAATTCCATCGTCAATTTAGTTATAGATGCTATTAACTATGGCAAGTAACCTTGGGAAGTATAAAAAAATAATTATTAAAACCAAAAATACTCAGTGATATCTTTTATTATGACTAGAGGTTTTTTAAGTTACAAAACAATCGGTATCCTCTTAATTGTTACTCACAAAATAACTTCAACAAACTATTTGTGTTCGCAGATATTCTGTTCTGATATGTATAAAATGAAAACCTCGAATTTCACATCAATTATTATTTAAGTCAAATCTATATATTTACATATTTGTTTTCATAATTTAAGTGTTTCCTTCACTGTGAAGTAGGCACACGGAAGTAGGATATACTAGTTCGTGTAATAAACTAAATTTTATAGCTAGTAAATGTTTACATCTAAATAGTTACAATATTTTACAATTACATCCATAAACGGTGTTAAGTTATAAATATTTTTAATAAATATTGAGATCCTGGTTACGTTAATCTCATTGTGTAGGTGGCTATTTCTAGCAATGGATGTTACTGGGAAATCTCATAAAACAAAATGGCGGTTGTGTATAGAATTTAAAAATCACTTTCGGCTACAACGACAAATGAATTCAGCGGCGGTACCTGAATTTAAAATATTTATATTTTAGGATTTAGTATCGAATTCGCACAAAAATTTAGTAAAAACTTCAACTACGACATAGTATTATTGCTTAAAATCAAGATATAAAAAATATGGTTCAAAGGTACGGAAAATTATCTTCGTAGCACCGCGTAGCATTGGTCGTCGTAGCGCATGTCGTAGAACAATATTTACATTTCAAAGTCTTTAAACACAGATTGCATAAATAAGTCCTTTGCTAAAAACTGCAAGTTACAATATATTGTGTAGATAATATTCCAAGTTCATCACTATACCACACTGGAAGTAATAAAAATGTCTAGACACAATTAAACTGAATAGTCTCATAAAGTAAATTTGAGATATTTGCAATTCAGACTGATGGCGCAAGAAAATTAATTCGTACAAAGATATCATCTGGTAGTTTAAGTTAAAGCGAGTTTATTTTAGAAGAAGGAGAAGTATAGGTACTAAAATTATAGGGTTGTAGCACAAAACTTTAGACATGGTACTTGTTAAAACCGTCGGTCGCCGGGCAAATCTAATACCTTTAAACGAGCAATTCTTGTATGTATATATTATATAATGTGAATCTCGGAAACGGCTCCAACGATTTTCATGAAATTTAGTATGCAGGGGGTTTCGGGGGCGATAAATCGATCTAGCTAGGTTTCATTTTTAGGAAATGTCGATTTACCAAAAAGAAATAACCGAGCAAAGCTCGGTCATCCAGGTACTGAGTCTTAAGAGACGCTGAACCTGGTACAATAACTTTGCCCGAACAATGGATATAGGCTCGCCACACGGGATTTACCAGATACCACGGGATACCAGAGGCGAAACGTTTACAGACTCCTGTAATAGGACACCTCTACTTACCTCTTGGGGGTTACAGGCGTGAGACTATGTATGCATTATTATTTAAATTTCTGTGTTATGTTTGTATGTACTTGTGTACCGTGTCTAACGTCGAACTGTATTCATAAAAAAGTATTTAAGCCTTGTTAAGCAATATTTGTAGTGAAACAGTTGGTTACAGGTTATTTTAACCTGGCAACTAACGGCTGCGTCTTGCGTTTTGTTTTCAGCAATATTTTTATTGATTCATGAAAATACGCTCTGACAACTTGCCTTATCTATTTGGGTTTTTTTCTTTATTGCTATAGGAATCTTTAACGTTATATTTAGAGCTAAAAGATACCACTTTTAGATTTTCTTGTACACAATAAATAATATGCAGCGGGAAACATCGTCTTATCGTGAACGAGATTGCCAAATATTTTATTCTGTGTGCCATTTGCATTATTGAATTACCATTCGTTTTGTTTAAAAGAAAAGTTGACGATTATCCGTTTTAAAATGTACTCAATTACAATTTTATTCAAATATGTACCCTATATTTACATTATTAACGTATATTTAAAACCAAACTGTTGCAGTATATAAATAAAAAGTTACTTGTTAGTATTTATTAGACGTATAGAGCAACAACCTATGTATTTATTTTTGATTGAGAATTCAGAATAATCTTATTATAATATAACATGTAAGTAGGTATTTTGATTCTTGTGATTGATATTATTATAATGTTTGTACTGTTATAACACAACTTCAGTGACTCAGTGTACGGGTATTCACATGTTGGGAGCACTTCGTATTAATTTAGGTACTGATTGTCTGATATGCAAGTATTAAATGCGAAAAGTGACGAAATTTTAAGTGAAAAGACTGACACATAATAAGTTCAGCTTTCCCAATGAAACACAACAAAAAGGAACATTTCGAACAACAACATTAACTTATGATTGCTATAATATTCACTATTACGATCTCAAATGCTCGTTATTTCTTTTCAAATAAATTATAAAGTTCATTTATTTACAATGTTTGATATTAAGCTAAACACTTACATTACATAATCTAAGTACATTGTAAGCTTGTAAAAATTGCACACATCGCTTTGGTATACGTACGTACATAACTACATATTTACAATAACTTTAGAACGACATCGTTAAGTTTTTATTGCCCGAAGTTTCGTAACGAACGTTTTGTACATGTTTTAGACATGTTGTATTCACAGTCGCTGCACTGATCGTTCTCGCACCTCGACACACACGTGACGCAGAGTCGCGTCAGTCAAACCAGTCCCACAGGTGGCGGTAGAGCGGGTGTGGCGCGTGGTGCGGCGCGGGCAGCGGCGGCGACTAGGAGGCGCGCGACGCCAGCAGCGGCGGCGGCTCTCGCTCGTCGCGGCCGCGCGCCTCGTCTCAGAGCCGCTCGGCCACGCCACCCGCGTACTGGCACGCGGCCAGCGGCGCCGAGCCCGCGCGCGACACCGGCGACACGCCGCCGTAGCCGCCGCCGAACCCCGAAGAGTGCTGCTTGGCCTTCAGCCGTAGCGATGCGATCGACGACGACATCGCCACGCACGGCTCCGCGCGGTACATGCCGTACGGGTTGGGCGGCGTGTACGGGCACGGCGCCACGCCACCGCCCACGCCGCCCGACCCCGCCACGCCACCCATGCCGCCGCCGCCCACGCCGCTCATCGACGTTGCCGTGTTGAAGCAGTTCACCGAGCCCTGGTGGTGGCTGGCCGGCACCACGGAGCCCAGCGGGTTCACGGGCCACGGAAAGCTCTTGGTACCGAGAGGGCTGGGTACCTTAGCAGCCCAGTTGTTATACGGATAGGACGAATAGAGCGCGTCCGTGTCAGGGAAGGGCTGCATCAGTCCATTAAACTGTGTGCTAAAGCCGTTCTTGAAGTCTGCGGCTGCGGCGGCTGCAGCGTTCATAGCGTTTCTTTCCCGTTTCCGCCATTTTGCTCTTCGGTTTTTAAACCATACCTGCAATAAAGAAAGTTTGTAAGTATGGTAAACACTTCCGCAACTTATGAAGAAGAAGCTGGTTATTCCTATCCTATCTTTTAAAATATCTTTTTCCTTAATAATTTTAAGCAGAACAACCTTTTTAGGGGTAACAGGGAAATTATAGGGGACAGGTAAATTGGGTGTCCGGCGATTTCATGGCGAATCTACAAGTTTTAACGAGATTCACAATGTGGACGCGACTTGCGTTACGTAGTTATCAACTTTACTCATTACAAAGTTGACAGAGCAACGTGGCTGTGGCAGTGGTGGCGGCGGCGGCGGCGTGTATTCGAGCCACGTAGCGGAGGCCGAGCCCCGCCCGGCCCCGCCGCATGCCGCAGCCAACGACCCGTCTAATTGCGGCCGCGAAATGAAGATAAACGAGCGTCGCGATTGGGCGGGACGGGTGCCGCCACTCGCCGCGACTTGATCGAGCCGCAATAAATGAGCGGCTACTGGGGGCCAGGACATCGCCGAGGAGCCGCTCAATCGATGTAGTTATTTAGCCGTGCCGCGCTGGAGGCGGAGTGGTGGCGGTGCGAGCGCGGTGATAAGTCGCCGTGAGCGCAGATAACGCGCGCGCTGATGTATGGCGCGCGTCCGTCACCCGACGATCGATCGCTCCGACGACACCTCCGCGATAAATTGCGCAATCCACGTAGCGACTGCAATAAATATTGTGCCGCCGGCGGTATTTGTCTCACTCACTGTGGCGGGTTCACCCAGCCGAAACGGTAAATAATACCCTCTTTCCTCGGTTAAGTGAACATAAACGGTCGTTTCCACCCCATATACAATCGTTTATTTTTCGAAACATAAATTTCACAAATTCGCATGAGCGCATGTTTCGTACACAGGATAACACAGGTAAACCGCGCTTTAAATCTAAATGCACGCGGCGTTGTAAAGATTCATAACTCGTTACTTTTATCAATTTCAGATACAGATTATATTAATGGCAATCGAAACAACCAATGTGGGCACTTCCATTACCAAAACAAAAAGCTTTACACATCCGCTGTTTCCCACTCAGACCGCGAACAAACGGGTGAAAATAACTCCACAGAAACATCGGGGGTGTTCAATAATGACGTCGGAATGATATTTATTTAGGTGCACATATGTGGAAATAATTTCCATTATTTGAATAGCGGCGGACAGCGAGCGCGGCGCTGCGGGGCGCACGGGACCGGAGGAGGGTCGCGATATTGCGACGCGGGCTAATCCTTTAAATATATTATTGCAGAATGGTGACCGTCCCGCGCCCTCCGTCACCCGGCAAGGAGACACCCCGACATTTTTTAATGCTTCCGAAATCGATACTAATGCGTGTTCCCTTTAATTTATTCTATACGATGGTTGTTTGTCGCATTTCGAGGGTTAACACCTACACGAGATGTAACAAATTCAATTGGTGGTTTTACGCATATTTTAGAATGATCCAACATTTCCCAAGACGCAGCTCTACGACAGCGATTAATATTTACACACAACTGTTCAAATGCTCTAATGAAATTATAGTTATTATCTAACATTTGCAAATACCCTATCTACAACGTACATTTGCAAGATTGCAATTAATTGACCACTTTCCCTATAACGATAAGTAAATTCGCGTATTATAGTCCCGGAGCCGAATACAAATGTGTACATTACCCAAGTCCTTATTACAGCCTTTATGGCTAGATCGGATTCGATACAAAAACGATAATGTGATTCCTACATACAAAAGTAGTATTTATTTTATTGCGCGACTTACTCTTCGTTTATGAACGATTTAAAAGAAGCTTAGAGGTATAAATTTATTTACACTATCATCTTCAACACAATCAACTCGTTACTGTCGCCCTGCTGGGCAGGTTTAGGCCTTAGTCCACTACGCTGGCCTGGATCGTGTTGGCGGACTGCACACACCATCGAGAACATTTTAAAGCCCTCTCAGGTGTGCAAATTTTCTCACAATGTTTTCCTTTACTAAGCAACTGATAATCATATTGTGGTCCGCACATGAATTCGAAAAGTCAGGGGTGCAGGCCGGACTCGAACTCAAACCCTCCTGCATGGCAGGCAAGCGTTCAAACGCTATAGGCTACCACTGCTTACGCATTACCATTTGTAATACACCGAAACTCTTGCTCGAAATCGCAACAAGAGAGCAATCATGAAAAGCCGTCAGTCTTCCAAAGTGACGGTACACGTCTGGGTTATCAAGTTATCATGCGGGAGCGGCGCATGTTCAGCAAGATTAATGTGAGCCTACGTGCACGCCCGACTACCTACTGACACATGCCTTCAACGACCGACGCATATTATGTGCATGGAAATTATAATACCACAATTAAGTAGTCGTAGCACTGGCTACGGATGCTACGAACTTCTGTAGATGTTGGGATTTCAATGTTCGTATTCATAGTCTACATACTTAGGCAAATTACGTATAAAAATGAAATCGAGATGCAATAACACAAAATCGGTAAAACGAAATTATTCTTTTTCGGGTAAGTAGTACCTACATACGCGTAGCAAAATCTTACCTTTTGCAAAATGCTCAGATGTCATCTTTAAGAAATGAACAATACTTTATCATGCCTTTATATTAAGATATAAACCTACTTAATGTGTACACTTGTAATCTGAATATTAATCAAGAATTATTAGACGCCAAGTCAACCAACACAAAAATCAATTATAAAGACATAATTTTGCTGCAATTAGGACTGCATGTTTCTATACTTATTTGGTGCAGCGTTATATACTTGCAATTACAAGCAGTCCATAATAGATATACGTCCGTACATACCGTATATTTCCAGTCCATAGCCAAATATCTCGCATAAAGATTATATTCTGCTGAAGATTTAATATCAACACGCGCCGAATAAATAGTAGACGTCCTAAATTCATTAATTATATTAGTAGTGATGAATGATGAGACACCCCCAACAGTAATGAAGTCATTTTACGGTCAGCAGGACCACAGGGTCGCTAAATTGCCTTAAATTTAAATTAAACTGGAATCACAGTTTTATTAGTGTCATCAATCAAACTACGGTTTATCCGACAGGATGGCCATAGTTTGAAGTCATTGGATTATAGTTCTTATACCGTAAGCAAGTGGAACTATTATTGCCGAAGCAATTTGGTCCGAGACTATTCCAAAGTCAAATAAACACGCGCTCGCATAAATGGATATAGTATAATAAACTCGGGATTGACTCGTATTTGAGTCAGGGTTGCCAACGCATTTGTGTTGAATAATAAAATATAGCTTCCGGAGTATCTTTAGGTATACACTATGTGGAAAATTTCACATTTCAAGCAATGTTTAGTGAAAATATTAGATTTTATCAACGTAATTGTATGTACATTTTTTTATTATATTGTTATTCTTCATCAAATTCGTGGTCAGAATGAATCAAATATGGCAGTCGCTCCGTGTAAAATACTGGTATTCTGCCGCATCTGGTTAGACTGGAACCTAACCCCTACATAGTTGGAAAAAGGCTAGGCTGATAATAATCTTCATCAAGTTCTTATACATTATCACTAACAACTTCTAACAAAACCATCACCAGATTTAAGTTGCGTAGACTATTGTGTGGCCTGAAGTACACATAAACGTACACAACCTTCATACATAGTTAATTCCAACAAACAGCAATGTTAGAGCCAGAGGATAGCCGCTGTTAATCTGTCGTGACCAGTCGCTGACGCCCCTAACGTTGAGTAGATTATTAAATGCACCCTGCCGAGCGGAGAGGCAGTAACTTCCATATTATGGACAATACTACCAACAGTAAAACCACAAACCGTCTTAAAATTGTTCCAAGAATAGCACGTTCTAATTGTTACATAACGCTGAAACAATTTTCAGAGCTTGAAGCATTTTTTTTCAATACTGACTGAGATAAAGTATGTAGAGTACCTAAACCACAAATTACGAAAAATAAGACAATTATTGTGAGAGATTTTTATGTGTTCAGTAAACAGAGATTACTGAAGTTGATTTGGCGCAAAATCGACAGTTATACAACCACAATATCTGACAGTGAGGTGATTTTAGCTTCCATTCATTGATATAAATTCCATACTAACACCGTCCAAAGTCCGCGGGATCACAACACTATACCGTAAGCCTATCAAAACATAATCGGGATAACTCATTGGACATCTAGTATGCCGGGCGCTCAACCTCGACTTAACTTGCGATTTTCAATAATAAACTCTAAAACTTCACGTTCAAAGTAAATTTTCCGGGAATACAAATACTTGGCATGGATACGCGAAGCGAAATAAATTTTGTAATTGAAATGCGTTAATACCGTATCTCTTGTTTACTGAAACAAATTCTTCGTGTAAGATTATTACGGAGACTACCGGATGGGATCGGGCCAGCCGTGGTTAGAACATGACAATGTTATTTAATAATTCAATAATATCAACATTTGTTTGTATTATAAGTGTCAATATTGATGGGATGCCTTAGCGGACTTAGAGATGTCAAGGCAGGCGGTTTATTTCATGATTAGTTGACTCATTTTAGCTTGACTAAATTATTTTGCTCGTATATCAACTCAAAAGTAGTTGATTTGCTGTGTATAAACAAAGTATTATGTAGATTAACTGGAGGTTAAATAAAGTTGCAATATTATAACTACATAAAATATTATTTTCATGGAGTTTCTCTATTTCCTTTGCTTTTGGAAGTAGCGAATGTTAGAATGAAGGCACTCGAACAATTTATTTGGTTCAGTGCGTTCGAACACTATTAGAGAATGCAAACACTGCGCTGCTAACACTGCTATATCCGCGCATAGAGTTAGTTCTTGCACGCGTGGCCAGTGTGTAAAAACAAGGTAAATCTCGCTAAACTGTTTGCATGCAACGAGACAGGCGACAGGGACGTGCACTAAAAGCTTCGCAAAAACAGACCGAGAGCCGGCGGGCCGAGCCGTTTTCACGTAAAATAAATAATGTTCCGTGCCGCCTGCCCTGTCGGCGGACGCGTTTGATACACGCCTTTTTTACACATATGCACACTAAAATGTTTTCACATCTTACATCTATTTACTCGATATATATTTTATTTAACCGTTACTGGTCAATAAATTAAATTTAATATTTACACAGAAAACATTTAGGTACATAATTACAAATACATCCTAGTATAAAACTATAAACTAAAATGGGGCATCATAATATTCCTTCGCATCGCTGTCGACTGGGTAACGTGCAAGACTGGCCGCATCGCCAAAGTAAAGTAAGTCAATATAAGTTTTCTTTTTTCTTTTAAAGATAATTTTATCGAGCCTTGTGATGTATATAATTGCGTAAATAACTTTTTATTTTCAACTTTTTCTTTTTTTTAGATACTACCTTTGATTCTCTGCGAATAATCAGCATCGCTAAATAATTTGTAGCATTTAGGTACAGTCACGTGTAATAATATGTATACACATAGAGAAATTCAAAAGCCATTTCCTTCTAAAATATCTATTTGAATTACGAAATGTTACACACATATTAGTTTCTACAAATACATACGAATTATGGTTTCGAATTGTTCTTAATTACAATCTATTCTCTTAAAGAAATAAGCTTTTTAAGTTCGTTTTTTATTATTACACGTGACTGTACTTATTATTCTACCCCTTAAGGAGATGGAATATGAAGAGTAATACAAAGACAATGAAAGTGAAGGAAGCTAACTTTATACACAAACGCTCCTCGCTCCCCTCTGACTACTCTGCCAGGAATCTTACTAAGGATTATCAACATCAATTCTAGACCACCTAAGTAAGATTTCATGAAATAATACCATACATTCTCTCACTAGAAATGAAAACAAGTTATTATATTTACAATAATATTTAGCCACGGTTCGCCGTCTAATACGTCAATAGCAAAATTATCTATTTGTGTGTAAGATCGATGTTCTAATTCCACGTCACGCAAGGATCGGCGGGGCGGTCTCGATCGCATCAAATGAAATGTGTCAAGAGCTGTTTCACGGACGATTGCGGGCGACGCGCGGCTGTGCGGCGTGTGTCGCTTCGTTTCTCAGAAGGGAATACTGCCAAAGGGCGGTTTTACGTTTACAAATTGCTGTGTAACAAAAACTGATCCCAAATTAGTGATGTTTGCAACTTTGAAGTGATTATGTGAGTTATTCAGACAAAAGCATTGGTTTTTATATTTCAAGAACTCTAATGGAGCATTTTTAGAAACTTGAGATTTTCGCGATGATTGAACTAGCATTGTTAGAATGGCAAACAATACGTAATTGAACATAATGTAATGTTTTTGCAATTGGATACTTTTTAGACTTTCTCGTGTTCTCGCACACATTACAGAGAAATAGCTAACTGTTGTCCAAATTAAAGAAAAAAAATACAAATAGCACAAAAAGTCTATTAAACTCGCTTAGAACTTTCGTAATGTCTGCAGAATACGCCATTTTCTATGACGTATAATTTTGTAAGTTTAAAAAAAGTACTGAGGAAACGATGAAACAATAAAATTGTCAACATCTCAATATAAAATGTGGTTTGATTTGACAAATATAATTTGCAAGGAAATGCGTGTAGAGAAAACACAAAGATTAACATATCATATTTTACGAACGCTAATTGAGTCAATAAGCAGCCAATGACCCTAATGAGTTGGTAACAAAAATAATGTTCAACGATTTATCGGTGCGCGCGCGCACAGATTTATTGGACGGCGCGCGGCGCGGCGGCGCTGCGCGGACGAACGAACGATAATCCCCTGTTTAGGGCTGTCTGAATTAGAATATTGAACTACATATTATAATTTTATATTTATTTATAACATGCACGTACAGTTTTCTTCATGTTTATTTTCTTTTCCTTTTCTTTTTGTACACCGAACTATAAATGATGCCTGGAGGACACTCGAGATATCGAGCAATATCACATTAGATTTTTTAGGATTCATTTAGTATGTACCTTATACAATTTATTTATCGCTTTTTTGCATTTTATAATTTGTGAATTATTTTATCAGTGAGTGCGGTGTGGGTAAATCCTAGCGTTCACAACGAGAGACTACAATCCATCATTTTCAGCTACAATCGGAGTTGACTACAAATGTAAAGTCATGGACGAGAACGGTGTCCCTAGCAAAACTGAATGAGTGGGTCGTGGAAGTGCAAGTATACTCCACCAAGAAGAACACAGCCTGCTTAGTTGTCGGCAATAAGACTGACAAGCATATCATTTTGGGACCCAGTGCATAATATCAGCAAGCACATTGGGTCACCCACGCGACGGCGCAACGAGCGAATTACGCGGCTATCGCTCGCCGCGCGGTCATTTAACTCGGGGTGCTAATATGCCTCATGTTAAGAACACATGTTTACTTTTTGTATTTTTTTTTATTGAATCCAAAAATATCTCGTGTAGGGTTAATCTATGTCAGCAGTATATCATGAGGTTTGAAGGAATTACATGATTTCGTTTACACCCTGTATAATTCCATCGTAGTTTTATTTTAGTAAAAATTAGCTAGAAATGAGGTCTTGAATGATCAGATATTGAGAATCTGGTAAGAAGAGCGTAAATATTTAAATTAAACACTATGGTTATGATAAATAGTGGTTTTTGTTTGAATAGTAACATAATAATATGAAATAAAGATCCAAGGAAAATCACTTCTTCATTCAACCTTTACAATGAATTACCGTAAGGTTTGCGGTAAATCTTAAAATCTACCGAGTTTAAACCAGTTCCGGGCAGTTACATTTACACAATGCGTACGTAAAATGCCACGGAAACGATAACTGCCACTCAATAAAGTACTTCAAATTCAATAATGTCTTGAGACGCACCGCACAACCCTAGCGCACACAAATGGGAATGTTTTGAAGAACACACGCGTATGATCCAGTGCAGTCGAGTACACTGAAACGAATACCTACCACTTGAACCAACGCGTTCAACTCATAAAGTATCGATTTACACGTATCTGCATGTGATAACCGAGTAATTAATTGCCCACGGTGTATTTGTGGCGGGATCACTCTTCGCAATGCTATGGTTAGCTGAAAATTATTGTAAGGTTGGAATTTTCAATCATATCCATTGAATCTGTAAGCCTATGGAACTAGCGGTAGCGGTTAACGGCGGCAAAGGAAATTAAACCGTGTCGGCCAACTGCCCTTGCGGTTAACCGCTTAGTATGGTATGGTGGCTCTACCGATAGATAGATACAACATTTAAAAGATATATACATAACCAATGAACTGATCTCTTACTTCATATCAACTGCATAAAACATTACTCAAGTATTTTATCAATTCGATAAATTGTTACAAGACGAAGAATTAATCGGTAAAACTATTATCTGTTTCCACTACTACGTTACTGGAGTCAGTAACCGTATATAATTGATGACAAACGACACTTGCCAAATTCTTGGAGATTTTCTCTGATGGGTATTTCGAGATGAAAAAAGATGCAGTGATTTATCTCCGTTGTTTCATTTAAAACTCTATTTATCATGTCGCGATGAAATATAGTTACACAAGAATATACAATTCTAAGTACTCCAATATGAGACTTGAATCATTTATTTTGTATTCAATTATGCTGGTTATTAAAATGTATGTAAATTAATTCGAAGAATTCATCCGATACACATGTACAAAAGATTATCCAAACTAACCGCTCCACATGCCAAAGAAACCGTAAACTATTCTATGAATTCAGTACAAGCTAAACACTACAAACTCGGTTGCAACCGCAGAATCTCTAACAGGGGCCTTCCAAAACTATTGACAGTGAGTGTGGATGCGATCAGACTTAAGCCGGGGATTATGAAGAGACCGAAATAGACGCATCAAATCCTCGTGGATTAAGGGATTCCGTGTTCCGTCGGCCGGCACGGCACAAAAATACCGAAGACGCGCCGGATGCGACGATTAGCCTAAACATCTAGCTCGTTAATATTGCAATGCACTCGTGCTCCTGTCACGTCGCATACAAAGACATAAAAAGTGGCCATATACGATTTGGTGGCTGAAAATATACCATTATTGTGTCATACAAATATATTTTGAAATATAATGCAATTTATCTACTCACATCAAGCGAGTAATCAAATAATATTTTGTTTTCTAAAAATAAAACCACGCAATCTCGACGTATTCTATGGAATCCTGGAGTGTATTTAAAACCAACAAGTACCTAAGTATACGTAAAAATGTATTCTTACCCTAACTCTCGCTTCGGTGAGGTTGGTCCACATGGCGATCTCTTCGCGTGTGGACATGTCAGGGTAGCGGTTCCTGGCGAAGGTGGCTTCTAACTCCTGCAGCTGTTGGCTGGTGAAGTGCGTCCTCTGGCGACGCTGTCTCTTGTTCTTCTTGTCGCCCTTGTCGTCAAGAGACGGCTCGTCGGGCCCGACGCCAGGAGTCGTTGACTCCGTCTTTATCGTCGGCTCAGACGTTAGCGGACGATTGCCTGAACAGATAGAGGGTGTTAGTTCCAAGTTTGGTAATTTCGGGGGAAACTTTTCTGCGTGTGAGTTCTATAAAGTTACTAGTACAGAGTTTCTTGCTTTGAGTTAAAATTTACCCATCAGAGAGCCGTTAGTGGAGTTGAAAGTTTTAGAATTCATTCGAATAATTTCAACTGACAAATCAGAAAGCAGATCTAGGTTGTGTGTTGCAGTATAACTACACTCCGGAGCAATGAATCCGGGTCACCAACATAAATAAAACAATGTTTAACAATGTTTTCCGAGATATTAAGGATTATGTTGGTGACCCGGATTCATTGCCCCCGAGTGTACTAATAAATAGGTTACAGTGTAACCTGTAGCCTTGTTCCAGCTTAATATCTTTGAAAAGTACAAGAGTAAAAAAAACATCAAAATATAAGCAACATCTGAAACTTTATAAATTATGCGGTGTTAAAATTAATATAAATTACATTTTATTAGTAAGAAAAACTACAATAAAACAACCATAACAACATGTTACATAAAAAGGATTTCCCATTAAATATTATTTAGATAAAAATATAGAATCAGGGCCACGGTCGGCAAGTACCGGTAGCAAGCCCATAATGCGGCAGAGGATTAAGCGCAAGCGCACCTAATACTTTTACGACAGTGCCGTAAATTCGTTGATCTCGATGAGCGACGTCACACTTCACGTAATTTATATCACTTACATGCAATAAAATCTATTTTCTGTACACATTTTTAATAGGCGATTATATTATCAGCGAGTAATCAGTATGGGGAAATAATTTTTTATTGAAAGAAATGAGATTGTATAATTTTATAAAATGTTTTCGAATGTTTTACGTGTGTAATAAAATGAATATTTTTAAAATACAGATATTCTAAAGACTAAGAATAATATAGAAACAAAAATTGAAAGGAGTATGCTTAGGTGCTTTGGTCATGTTGAGAGAATGAGTGAACGGCGATTAACAAAAGGAATTTATAAGGCGGATGTCAATGGAAACGCCGGTAGAGGACGTCCTAGAAGGACATACATCGATGTTATTGGTGATATTCTTCACAAAGGTCAGGTGCGTAGTACTCTCAACCGGCGTACGTGTATGACAAGATATATGAATGTGGATGAAGCGAAAGAAGTATGTAAGGGTCGTAGCATGTGGCGTTTTATAGTTTCTGCCTACCCCCATGGGAAAAAGACGAGAGTTTATGTATGTATGTATGTATGTTAAGATTCATAGTTGAGAATAAAGACATGTCCTGTCTTTGTCAAACTCCACGATAGACACTGTCTAGAGAGAGAGAGAAGCACGTTTTTATAACATTATCTCAAGAATCAACGGCAACAGTGTAACATCCTGCCAATTAAAAGACTCAAAACAGAATCAAACCCGTTTTTACAACAGCTATAATCCAACTACTAAAAGAACAACACAACTATGTGATTGTACAACGTTAAAATTCCCTCGAAAACGCTATCACCGGCGAGGGGACAAGTGATACGGTGTTGTTATTACATCAATTCGTTACTGATAACGCGTCGATCGCAATCAAGCCGCGTATATTGGCTTTGCTCGAAATCCCTGTGTCAATGTACCTATTGTCTCTGGCTGCAATAGAGGTCACTACTGAATGAACAGCGGTGTCAAAAACTAGCCCGGTCAAAACGATTTAGGGTCTATCAGATTATGGGTTTAGGTCTCTTGATACTTGATCTAAGTTCTCAAACACTTGACCTAAGTTTCTTAGATTAAATCACGCTATCTCACTAGGTAAATAGATTGATGGGTAGTCCGGTCGCTGATAGTTAAACGTTAACCAGCTAGCTAGCTTTAAAAAAGTCGACTAAAAATGTAGATAAACGTTAACCAGCTAGCTAGCTTTAAAAAAAACGACTAAAAACGTAGATAAAGGTTAAACAGCTTGCTAGCTTTAAAAAAAGACACATAAATGTGTAGTAAAACGTTAACCAGCTAGCTAGATATAAAAAAGACAAAAAAAGTGTAGTTAAACGTTAACCTGCTAGCTAGTTTAAAAAAACACACGATAAAGTGTAGTTAAACGTTAACCAGCTAGCTAACTTTAAAAAAAAGACATAAAAGTGCTTCACAAGGCCAATTTACAGAATAAAGATTTCATTTTCAATATATGCATATTGTGGAAAACTAATTGGGAATTACTCAAATGGGTTTCCCCTACGATTAGCGCCAGATACTAATTTGTCTTTTGATCAAAATTAAAAAATGCATCAATCAAAGTATCACGAAGAATTACTGATAAACCAAAAGACCGGTTTCCTTGGAAAATCCCTGCCCCTAATGAATATTATGTACATACATTATATCAAAAATAAACATATACCTATAACGAGACATTTCGACAGGCACGGTAGCGAAACAAACTGATAGTAATGAAATCGTGTTTTACATTGATAATAAATTGTTTTAACTTGTATTTTCGTTTATTACATATCGGATTAACATTTATATTTTTATTGCAGGTACTTATCTTGATTAAATATTGTTAAATAATCATGAGTGTCCGTCATAACACATACAATAGGCTATTAAAACACCTATGTAGAAATAGTAATAAAACATTTGATATTTTTAACCGACTTCCAAAAAAGGAGGTTCTCAATTCGACTGTATGTTTGTTTTTTGTATGTTTGTTCCGCGATATCTTTGCTAATTGTGAACCGATTTTAATGATTATTTTTTTGTTTGAAAGAGTATTCTTTCGAAGTGGTCCCATTTTAATTTGGTGAAGATCTGATGAAGAACTTCGGAGATAGACAATTTGAAGTCGGTTTTATTTTTGTTAATAAGTTATATTATTGTTGTTTTATACATTGTGCTAGACAGCGATTTCTGATGTATAGTGTAGCCAGGTCGGGCAAAGTGTTATTGGATTTTTCCGTGTGGAATTCTTCAGTAGCAGCCCGGAGCTTGGTATTGTGCCCTGTTGTTGGCAATAGGCTCGCCTCCTATTACATGGGACTTAAACATAACGGCAAAATGAGGGTGTTACTATACACCTCTGACAAACCCTTCGGGGAATACAGGTGTGATGTTACGTAGCCACACTTAATAGTACACAATTAATACTTTGTTTTAATGGCTTATGTGTCACAGTTCGCGTCGCTGCTGAGTGTAGCCTCAGCCTTAATGTATTCTGTATACTCTTCTCGTTTAAACGGTAGTGCATAGGTTTAGCTTCAATATATTACAAAATTACAAATCAATTTTAAATACCTCGAAACTTGTTAATTTTAGTAACAAAGTGTGAGAAATTAAGAAATCATAATAAAATGGCATAATATTTGTACAAGATTTAAGGAAATGTGTACCTACATATTCCTATTAAGCAGTGGCGTGCATTGGTTTTCGGACTAGGTAGGCAGGCACTAGCGATGTCGCCTTTCAATTGTACGCTAAGCCCATTTCAATACGATTCTGACCAAAAGAAATCATAGCATAGTTAAAGATGGAGTAGTTAATTAAATCTTATGAGGTAGACACTGCTTAATTGCATATAGGCTATGCACGCCACTGCTGCACTGCTATTAAGAAACAATCTGCTACTATTTAGTGATATAAAATGTACATAAAATAAGAATTGCAATGGTTACCTGAAAGTCCCATGGAATAACTTTATTAACCCATAACAAAAACATTCCTCTACAATATAATGATATATCGCGTTAATTCGTCCATGTGGGTAGGTACCTATATGAAAAGTGGAAAGCATAAATCTGTAGAGCTCGTCAATCTCATTGGTGTATAATGAACAAGGCGGGATTATGGTCTCAAAGGTTACACACCCGACACCCGGCTACCGATGCCATCCTAACGACGATTATTGGCCGCCGATACTAATAGGGCTGCCGCGAAAATTGGGAACTTTAAATGTATCAGTAGGCATAAAATAAGTTATGGCGTTTGTTTGGCCTAACTTTCCAACTGTGTGAGTATATAAACTCGTCACAATTTGTAATTTTTCAACCAACATTAAAACCATTTAAATATAACTACCAAAAAAATGTTACAATTCTTTTGGTTAAAATGCCGGAACTTCTGCAAATATTTTATAACGCAAGGCCACGGACCATATAAACTTAAATAGTCCGGCGTTTAGCGTGCGGTTGCGACAACCCTAGATAAGTCCGATACGCGTCGATAACGCGTCGATAGCGTTTATCAGCGATACGCTTTGAGCGTTCGCCGACCCATCCATCATTTCGAACTAACCTTTGCGTTAGTAGGTAAAATATTTAATCTATGCCTTTGCGTTTGGCCGACATGACAAGAGCGGGTTGGTAAACAGCGTAGTTACATGTGTTACCGATATCAGAACATGTTGCCACTTCAAGCCGACACTCGATTTTGATAAAACATCGCAACGTTTCCTTTAATGTGTTTACTTTCAAATAGTTTATAACGAGTGTACATTCTTACTATAATGATTCTTATCGTAGGGCTTCAAAATGTAGGATGCGTGTAGTATTTGTGGATGGTTGTTGCTACGAGTTTTATGATAGCTACGTAGTAAGTAGCTACGGTTTTTATAAGGAATTAAATGTTTTTATCGTTCTACATAAATATTTTAACAGTTGGTAAATAAATTGTATTAGACAATGTAAATAAATATTCAAATTCAAATAAAAAAATCTAATAACGTTATATCCTACCTACAACGACATTATCGTGGAGTTTGTGAATATTTATTCAAATAAGCTGCAATAAAAAGATTATATTCATCAACCACGTATGTATAGACTATTGTTATATTTAAACGTC
Source organism: Amphipyra berbera (assembly GCA_910594945.2). Taxonomy (NCBI): domain Eukaryota; kingdom Metazoa; phylum Arthropoda; class Insecta; order Lepidoptera; family Noctuidae; genus Amphipyra; species Amphipyra berbera. The sequence goes on along the minus strand of OU343126.1, from coordinate 15,141,733 downwards.
AAGATATCGCATCACGGACAATCCGGAATTAGAGCAAATGTCCAGACATTGTCTCAATCACGTGATATTAATTTGCTGCTAATTGTCATATTAGAACATAACTATTTATTAGCTACCTAGTTATTATAGGTATCATTAATGTCATTAACTATGAATAGTCTGCAATTAATTGCTATTGTATCTTCTAAACATAAGCATGGCGCCACAGAGTGGTTTAATTAACCCTTTATAAGGCAGTGGCAATATGTTTGCCACCAACTTTTTTGGCAGATGTCGCGTAAGGCTCCTTGTTATATTTTTATTTTCAAACCTGACTGTATGCAATTTTGTTTACATGTTTTTTAATAACATAAAAAAATTCACTTAAAAAAAGTTGTGATTTTAATTTATTAGGTATTTAAAATAATTACGAAATTGTTTGTTATTTACTTTCCTAAAATCTTCTGCCTTATAAAGGGTTAATCATTCAAATTATGTGACACAACCTTTGTGATACCATAATATTATAATAATCAACTGTAATAAAATAAATTACCTTGAACGCACAGTTTTTGCAATCGGTGACGGTTAAATAAAATCTGCTGAACTCTTTCCACGAGAAACGCTAATCAAATCAGCCAATGTTAATAAAAGAGCAATTAGAGCGACGTCGACGTACGTAGTGCACAAAGTTAGGGCCGGGCCACAACCGCGCACTGTTAGGTAACCGCGCGCCGTGCTCGCGCGGCTATTTGTGAAAGCATTAGAATAACGCGCGGCCGTATTTGCCATAGATTTCCCTACGCTTTACTGGGTTTACTTTCAGTTTTAAGCTTGTCACTTTGTGTGGTCCAGCAATGAAATTGCTTTGTTTCCACAGTGTAATACGTAGTGTTTTTTCTTTTATTGATAACGATGCGAAAATAGACTTTTTAAAGAAAACAACTTTCGTGACGTCAAAACAATTATCTTTGTAGTAATTATGAGGCTAGTTAGTACCAGTTGTGGCGGTAGGTATAGATTATTATCACAGTGTTTAATGTTTATTTATGTGATACATATAAAACAAGTTACCTTTAATTAAAAAATAACCATTAAACTGGCAAACATAAAAATGTTTTTAGTAAATAAACTATTTACCTACAAGAATTGTGAATAATTGAATAGTGAACGCTCCAAAAGTCATGTTTATAAAGAAGAACCATGAGAAATACCGAAGTACAAATTCCCCACAACTTTGACAAAAATTGTTATACACCGAGCTTTTTAATGGCTAGGAAAATATTCACGACTTTGTATTGAGATAGATTTATTTTGGTCTTATTTAAAGTTAGAACATAAGTTTTTGTTATAATGAGTATGAAAGATTTCCTATAGACTAAAATTATGATGATTAATAACCACAATTACTTAGAGAGTTTGACTTACAAAAATACTCACTGTCGTCAGTGGGTTTCCGATCGCGTCTTGGCCGTGGTGGCGCGTACAATGATGACTGATCAACTCCTGAGCCGACTGACGCTAATGAGGAGTGACCACTATCTCGGAACTCGCCGGTCTCTGCCCATACTGCAAAAACAAGAAAATATTAGTTATACTTATCATCAGGACACACATCGAAGTTCTTCACAAAGGACAATTACGTAGTAGGTACTCTCAACGTGCGTGTATGACAAGATGTATGAATGTGGATGAAGCGAAAGGAGTATATAAGGATCATAGCATGTGGCGTTCTATAGTTTCTGCCTACCCCCATGGGAAAAAGGCGTGAGTTTATGTATGTACCTATCACCGTTAAAAAGAAGCACATGTAAAGGCGTTTACAGGCAGATGACATACGAAACTTCAGCCGTCGATCCACGTCAACGTCAGCCGTCGATTGCCGTAAACGTCAACTGCATGTCGACGGCAGTTAACATGCGACGGTTGACGCTGACGGCGGTCGACGGCTGCAGTTGCTTATATCATCGGGGAAGTGCCATCCGTCAGGAACAGCTGAATTGATTGGCGCAGAGACTAAGTAAATGGCTATCTGCGCTATGGGTCGCAGTTTCGATACCTGCTTTGAACAAATATTTGTATGACTCGCAGATAAAATCATTCTGAATCTAAGTGCATATTATGTATTGTGATTCATTTTTGACATTTACAGAATTAATTCTGGAGTACTCACATGCAACTGTTTAAAAACACACATTTGTATGACTCGCAGATAAAATCATTCTGGATCTAAGTGCATATTATGCATTGTGATTCATTTTTGACATTTACAGAATTAATTCTGGAGTACTCACATGCAACTGTTTAAAAACACATATTTGTATGACTCGCAGATAAAATCATTCTGGATCTAAGTGCATATTATGCATTGTGATTCATTTTTGACATTTACAGAATTAATTCTGGAGTACTCACATGCCCCCAACTGTTTAAAAAGCCCTATTACACAAACGAAATCGTTCGTTCTGCTTAGCCTTTCCCAACTAAGTTGGGGTCACCTTCCAGTCTAACCAGATGTGGCTGAATATCAGTATTTTACACGGAACGACTGCCATCGGACCTCCGTAACCCAGTTACAGGGCACATACCGATATGCACATCTTAAGGTAGGACCGGTTGTCAGACTTTCGGGCTTGTGACTTCCCGTAACGACTGTCAGGTATTCGTATGACACCCGGGACAGACTGGCATAGTACGAAAACATCTTAGTTATATTCATCAAACGTGTTTCCTCTTAAAATACTGTGTTATGAGGCCGTTCCAGTTTCACTACTGTCTCACTCTAACTTAAGGTCTTTTACAAAGATTTAAGGACATTTAAGGCGATTTTGAAAAATGTATTCTTTAAACATCCTTCAGGATAATATTATAAATATTTGTAACATATTTTCGACTTGATTTATTGCCTAGAAAGAGGAAGAGAAAGAAAATTTACGTCTTTTGTTTTTTTTTCTATATACCTAAATAATGTATGGAAATAAAACTACTGTTTAAATATTTGTGATGACACTCGAAAGGTGAATACACTGAACTTCTACAGTTTACATTTTTCAGTATCACCTAAACTCTCTATAAATCTTTAAAAAAAGCTTAAAGTTAGAACGAGACGGCTATGAAACTGGAAAAGCCTCTTAAATAACTAAGAGCTCCATGATTTGTAAGAAACAAATCAAATACTTATTCGTATTCAATGTAACTTGTCTTAAAATAAACTATCACTAGTAGTAGATAGTGTCTGATCGTGTGAATGAAGTAACATTCAAAATAGTCCCTGAACAAACTTTGAACATAAATGATTATGTTAACGATAAGTTTTACTAGTTACAATATCAACACACAATACACCGTATTTACTGACTAATAGGTTCGCAAATTAATAAGTCTAAACAGTTTAGTTTACCTATTAATCCTCACAAGCACTGATTGCCTAGCGGTTGAACGTTTGCCTTCCATGCAGGAGGGTTCGATTTCGATCCTGGCCCATATCTCTGACTTTTCGAATTCATGTGCGGATCGGAATTTGATTGGCACTTGTGTTAACGGTGAAAGAAAAATATCGTGAGGAAACCTGCATACCTGCGAGGGCTCCATAAAGTTCTCGATGATGTGTGTAGTCTGCCAACCAGCACCAGGCCAGCGTGGTGGACTAAGACCTAAACCCTTCTCATTCTGAGAAGAGAACCGTGCCCAGCAGTGGAACAGTAATAGGCTAATTGTGTGTGTTTATTAGTCCTTAGTGTAAGATAGCAATATTTTATCATAAACTACGCATTCTGACACAATTGTGTCTTCCAATTTCGGTAAAGACAGGTCATAAAGAGGTAATAACGGAAGCAAAACATGAACCGTACATGTTTCCATAAATTCAATTAAGGTTACTAATAGCAGCATTATTTAACAAGGATATCTTGACAAAGTAATGTATTCGTTGAACGACGATGACGCCCCGCTGCTTGCAGCGTAATTAAGTGTCCCCGAACACTTGTTAACAAATTAGTCACTGGAGACGCGGCCGTGTGAGCGCGCCCTTATTTATAGCGCCCGCCATATGAGACCAACACATGCATGCGTTTTTAATAATACATTTTGTGAATGTGTAAAAACATAATTAAAACGTTTATCTATTAACGGTATAATAATTTCAGAAAAGAATTATTGTATTATCGCGCTTAGATCTTTTAAACTACGCAACAGATTTTAATGCAGTTTTCAGCAATAGATAGAGTGATTCAAGAGGAAGGTTTATATGCCCCACATTAGTATCTACATTGCACCCGTGCGAAGCCAGGGCGGGTTGCTAGTATTATATATATTGAATCAGTATATATTGCCTCGTTGGTCTAGTGGTGCCAAGCGAGACTGCTGATCGTGAGGTCCTAAGTGCGATCCCCAGGTCGGGCAAAAGTGTTATTGGGTTTTTCAGTGTGGAATTCCTCAGTAGCAGCCCGGAGTTTGGATTTGTGCCCGATTGATGGTAATAGGCTCGACCCCTATTACATGGGACTTAAACATAACGGCGAAATGAGGGTGTTACTATACACTTCTGCCCAACCCTTCGGGGAATACAGGCGTGATGTTATGTTATACCCGATAATTTTCTGTCAGCTCTACATTTAAACTCCCAGTTTATTTTCATTTAAAACGTAGTGAAATGCACGTTATTTTCCATTGTTAACATCGTTATAACTGTTTTTTTATCAATGTTTATTTAAAGTCGTCGTCTTCGTTGTAACTGCACTGATCCCATTGTTTTGGGAAAAGTCACGAACCGTACAATTGATAGCTGGGAATGCTGTCAGTAATTACAATTAAAAATGTGACCGCATTGTAATTCTTTCTTTATTTTAATGTTCTGTTTATTTTTAATTTCAAGAATAAATGCCCAGCTTAAAAACATTGTAAAAAAAGTACAATTGCATTATTATAATTTCTTCCATTTTCATTGGCATTTTGACATAGATAAAGTCTGGTTCCTGATTGATTTTTCTTTAGGCTGTCAGCACACGGGCCACTAGGTGGCCGAGACACTTTAGCAGCCACATAACAGCCGCTCGAACGATCAAGACGGTGGAACGTACACCAATCGATCGCTACAGCTAAAAACAAAATAGGTATCAACTGTATCTGGAGCAACTAAGTCCGTTACCCTTTTGTAGTCAGCCTTATTGATTTCGAAATAAACAAATTCAAACCAATGTAAATGTTTAAATCTATTAGCGCGTTTCTCATTACGTAAACAACATTGTCAAAGGTACTTCTTAAACAGCAGTGAAATTTGATCAACTGCATTTCAACATTTATTGATTCGTAAAGGCTCATTTACACGGAGATAGTTTCTCGAAGCGAGTTACATGCTATCTCTGTTTTCATCGCAGAGAAAGACAAAGACAGAACGAGCCTCACTCCGAGAAATATTCTCGTGTAAATCAGCTTTAAGTAAAGTGAGACGGGCGAGTACGACGCGGTATCTAACATCCATTCATTAATCATTATTATTATTGATCGACAACTTTTAGTCTAACTAAAGTAATGATACGATCAGAATCTAGATGTGAGTCCATATTTTAATTTCATGGCATAATCAGCCCATTACTGTCCCACTGCTGGGCACAAGCGTCTTCTCAAAATGACTAGACCTTAGGCCTTAGTCCACCATAAGTACTGGCCTTGTGCATGTTGGCGGACTACACACAACATAGAGAACTTTATCAACCCTCTCAGGTGTACAAGTCTCCTCACAATGTGTTTCCTTCACCATTAACGCAAATGATAATCAAATGCTAGAGTGAGAGTGGTACATACTTCGCGCAAAGTAAAACGACGGTTAGATAAACTAATCCTTACCTACAAAGATAATTGTTAAGTCATTTGCAATTCACTTAGCATTAGTACCTTCATGTTCATACATGGTTATTTTAAAAGGAATACAATTAGTGTATGTTATCATGTCAGTGTAGAACAAACGTCGGTCCGCACAAACGTATTTACGAGTACATTAACAAGGAACGCGTACAAATAAATTTTATGTTTGCTGGGTTTGATAACGCGTGATAAGAGCGCGTTTATTGTTTTATTGGGGGCTCTAAACCGTCTCCTCTACACTCTCGTTAAATGTGATCAACTGCGGACGCAATCGCACATAAAAGTGTTTTATATTCCACACACGAGATGAAGCTACAATGGTACCTACATCATATTTGTTTAATTGTATTTGGTTTGTTGTGCTCTACAACAATATTAAATATAGTATTCAGTTAAATAAGTTTAACTGTAATTTGTCGTTGTATTACGTTACGTTGGTTGGTAATAGTGAAACAAAATATTAACTAAAGCTGGTAGATATATTAAGATACAATCTAAACTTTGTCTTACTGATAGTTCTCGTCTTGTTGTACAGTGACGGTCGGGTATTTGTAGACAAAAATAGATGATTAAAACCTTATTTTATTTCCAAATATTATGCAGAAGGTTTGCAAATACTAATAAGAAGACAAGATAACAAAATAAAGAAAGTAAATACAAGTAAAAGTAAATAATATCACGTTTGTTGCGTTTACGAAGGCATGTGGCAACATTTACAAAAATAATTGTTTATCAGCATTTTGTTAAATAAAAGAATTATACACAGTTCAGTGTTAAAAAGAAAAACAGACGGCCAACCAACCTATACCAATTGAATAGTTTAGGATAGGAAGAACTGAATATTAATTTTGCATAAATAACTAAAATGTGGATAAGAAAAATAATGAAGGGTGGCCCTTTTAAGACACTAATTTTAGTTATATCAAAAAGCCCGCAGTATCCTTTCATGAGCTTACATAGGGTGGAGATGAAAATAAGATAAAGACTAATACCTACCACGTATTCAATGATGCGTTCTGTGACCGTACACAAAAAACAATAAAGTATTTTCACGCATGTTTATAATTATTCGCATGTTTTTTCTCTTTCACTCATTCGTCTAGGACAGGTGAAGGGAGTTCAAAGTGGAAACTTATGACAGCTTTACATTCTACGCCTGTAAATGAACATCATTTTGATTTGCAGACTTACCAAACTTCGCCTAGAGACATTGATAATAATGTGTAAAATTATTAGAACGTAAGAATATTCCTGTGGCTAAACTATTGAGTGTATTTGTATTTTTTGTACGTTTGTAGAATGCATAAAATACGTGGTGTCATTTATTTGTAGTATTGCCATTTCTACCTTGTATAACAACTGCGGTCTCCAATCCATTTGTAATATAATTATGAACACTTTCCTTTTTGACAATACAATATCTGCTGATCAGGAGCCACTTGATGGCCGCTCTCCCTATCCTCTGCGGCCGAAAAGTGGTAGGCGGCGGGGCCACTAACCTGACCCGTCGCAGGAGGATCAGGGGTGCCCAGACACGGGGTAGTCTGGCGCCCATGTACTTGTTTGGTCCCCGGGGTGGTCACGGCGTACCATGTGTTCTGGTGCACCGGCGATGTGGGGTGCCCCCCGCGCCTCTCAGGAGGTCGTGGGGTGGGGCCCTATAGTGGAGAGGTCCACCAGCAATTGGTGGACCAAGACCTGCCGGGGTTGCGGTGCATGCAATAGCGAATCCCGCGACCCCGGCCTTAGGCCAGAAGGAGGGACACCGTGGTGGTTTTAGCCGGTAAGAGTCCGGCACACCCCCCCGACTTCCCCAGACGCGGGATAGTCCATGAGGATTGCCCCACGATAAAAAAAAAAGAAAAAAAAAAAAAGGAGCCACATGATCAGCTGTTTAAATTTACATATTCATAATAATATTATGAATTTAAAAATTAATTAGTAATCATTTCGTATCGTCACTTTGCATCATGAGACTATGGAGACTGTAGTACGCCAAATAAAAACAATGTTCTGTCTAGCCTTTTCCAAACTATGTTGGGATTGGCTGCCAGTCTAACCTGGTGCGGCTGAATATCAATGTTTTACACGGAGCGACTGCCACCAGACCTTCGCACCCCAGTTACTAGACAATGTCGGTATCCTAAGGTTAGACTACGATGCATCACAAGAAACTTTAAAACTCATCTATTGTAACGTTCATATTTATGTTTGTTCACGGTTTTACTCAAGTACATGTTTCGGATTTTCCCAACTAATTACATAGATCGTGCACTAACGTTAGCGACTGTACTTCCAACTAGTCATAGCAATACACAATAGCCAAGTGTATCATCGTCAACTGAGCTCATATCGCACAGTTTATAGCGGAACATTACGGTGCTATTTTTACAACAAACACGAGGTAATTCACGCCTCCAGGATAACACGCGATACTTGTTACTCAAACTAGATTAGAAACAAAACTGTGTCAAACAATGTACATTGATAACTGTGTCTTTAGTTAATTTTCTGCTTTTAACAACACTAATTACGATCGAAATTGATTGCGGCTTATAAAACTTGATTTATAGGAAGTATAAAACTTTTCTGTTTTGTAGCTTTTATGTAAATCTTATAACGAGTAATTTAAACTTTGATTGCTATACAGTTTTCCCAGAAAAGCTTAATCCAGATTAATATATTGAAAAATCTTTTTCTATCCTATAAAACATTATTATTTCATTACTTTTAATTTAGCACGAACATCAAACTTTGCATCTAAAAGATACGTCCCGAAGTCGTAAAGTTATAAATTTTAGAGGCTGTAGAAAAAACGTATAAGAATATAAACAGAGAATTTTGTATTTACAGTAAAGACAGATAGTCGCGCGAGGTAAATATAGATAAGTGCTGGTAATTTACGAGCGCTGGCCTGCTGCGCTCACACTCGCTCCTTTTGCTTTTTGGGAGTCGGTAGAGGAGGAAGATAACACTCACTCATTATCCAACAATACGTGAGATAAAGTATTTCTAAAGCGATATAATAAGACCAATGCGAATGCAATGCGCTATTCTTTTCGCAAAACAATCGAACTCTTCTCACTATCTCTATTAGATTCTACCCAAAGACGTCGTGTGTTTTGAGGTCTACTCAGACAATAATTTATTTGACATTTGGCAAATGTTCTGTCCAATCCCATTTAATAGACGTAGGTACTTTATCTACATCAGATAACAAAAAAATTCTCAAACAATTTTCCTTAAAAACTAATTCATAGTAATTTTTTTAACTACTAAAGAGAATCAATTACTTCTTGAAACAAACATATTAATAAAAGCCACAACTACCAATAAATGCTAATAAATATTTATTGTCTTGATGACATAAATAGATAACTGGTATTAATTCTAACGTATTAACTGTAGAGCACTCGAAATCAAAACTAATCCATTGTGACGTCTTTGACGACATGAGTAAAACATAGCCACGGTAATAAAGCTATATTAATTAAGATTTACTATTGTAAACTGTATTGAACACACGAATGAACTCCTTGGCATGACAGCCGTTTCGTCGACCCTTCATTTTGTTATAACGTCGTAAGGTTAGGAATGTATGTTCTAAGTATTTCTATAGAAAATTAATAATAGTCATCCAATTTTATGTTTATCTATGTGAAAAATTTTATGTTTATCTATGTGAAAAATCATTTCATTTAAAAAAAATGTAATAGATACTTATACGTAGTGTAAACGAAATCATGTAATTCCTTCAAACATTGTCATGTACTGCTGCACATAGATTAATGCTGAACGGGATACTATTGGATTCAATAAAAAAAAATTACAAGAAGTAAACATGTGTTCTTATCGTAAGGCATTTTACCGCCCCCCGTTAAATGACTGCGCGGCGGGCGATAGCCGCGCAATTCGCTCGGGGTGCTAAAATGCCTCATGTTAAGAACACATGTTTACTTCTTGTAATTTTTTTTTATTGATTCCAAAGTTATCCCTTGCAGGGTTACCCTGTATGTTTGCTAAACCGACAAGGCCGTCAAGTTGGTGCAAGGAGAGAAAACAAAATTTGTCTCGTCAGTTTATTTTCATGTGAGCCATTATAGACACAAAAAGTAGAATAAGACTGATGAAAAGTATCAAAGTATTCATCCTACAAAATCAACCATCAACCTGTCAGTACACCAATACCTATATTAAACCCAATTAACTTAACCAAATTACTTAACCAAATCGCCCCAGTACTCAATGGAATCGTTAGTCTTAAGCAGCTATTATCAGCGACCACCTCGGTGGCGCGATGGCGTCTGCTTAATAACATAATCCTGATAGCCGAGACGGAAGCACTGACGGCCGGCCACGAGCACCCACTTCCGGCTATGCAGTATGTGTACACTACGTGTGACTTGAGGTCACTGGAGGTGGTCCACGGATGTGGAGTAACATATCTAATGATAGTGTAAGAGGGTGCTTGTTACATGATTTTGATATCTTTCATCAGATGTACGTCATTGATCTAAATACTTGGTCAAATTAGTTCAATTACTTTTTAGCACATAATTTAAACAAAAGCGTCGAACCAAAAGAAAGTAAATATCTCTTGTATATTTATAATGATCACAACCGGACTAACCTTAGTATATCGGCATTGCTCAGTAAATGGGTTTCGGCAGTTAATGTTGGCAGTCGATCCGTGTAAAATACTGGTATTCGGCCGTATCTAGTTAGACTAGAAGCTGTCCCCAACATAGTTGAGAAAACGCTATATAGGCAGAACAATATTACTAATTATCACAATCAAGCCGTTACAGGTCTAGAGATTTTGAAGAAAACTTGTATTTCCGGGAAAACAAAGAACTTTGCACGCGGCCAAAGCCGTGAACGTAACTAAAATGTTACGATAATTTGTCTACTCATTTCGTTCCACCTTTTGAAAATGCAAAAATGTTATCTATACTAATATTATAAAGAGGAAAGATTTGTATTTTTGGATTTTTGTATGTAACGAATAAACTTAAAAACTTCTGGACCGATTTCAAAAATTAATTTGCCGTTAGAAAGCTAAGCCGTGAGGCGGAACAGCGGCGGTAAAGCGGAGCCGTGAGGACACAGCTAGTAGGACAATATTTTCGATTCAAAACTCGCTTATATTTTACGTTTACGATACTATTACATCAAACGTTCGTGCGAGGCCTACTGGAGTGCAAATGTGGTGCTGTTCCGCAAACGATGAGACACATAACATTATGTCCTGCATGCCGTGATACCTGCACGCTGGACCTAATGGATGCTACTGATAATGCAGTAATCGTAACTAAATTCTGGGCTAACATAATTTAGATTGCTACTGACTTGTTCAAAAGAACAATATGGGTGAGGTCTGACCCGAACCAATTTGAAAAAAGGTAAACAATATTTATAAGTTTTTTTAGCTGGAACTACTTTAAAAATGCATATTATTTAAAACAAATCAAATTATTTTCTAATATTATTACGTACGCTTGTAGTCTTTTTTTTTTGTTAAAACACGTGACACTTTTTAAATAGTTACCTACCTATCTTTACAAGCTTTTATTTAACTTGCTTTGTTCGTATGTTTCCGGTTCAAAATTTGGGATCCATTTTTAAAGCACATGCTGGCATCCGATTGAGTTGAAATTTGGCATATCAATATGGTACCATGGAGCTGGTTTGATGATGGAGCCGGAAGATAAAAGCTTGTTATTAAAAGTTTTTTTTTAAATAAATCTCCTACGATTGTTTACTTTTTTATCAAATTGGTTTGATCCAAGTAATTGAAGATGAACCAATTATCGTTGATATGAGATGACATCTATATTATCACAGTTTGTAAGCCCACGGTGACATGCGGTAAATGGGTGAGTAATTACAATAATGTAAGATGTCTTGCAACAGTGACTCAACTAGGTGTGCCCCAATTAACTACAGTACACAAGTACATACCGTTTACAGAACGTGGAACGTGAACCCTTTCACGCATAGTACAAGATGAACTTTACCCATTATCTTAAGTACATTGGAATAATTAAAACAAAGCTTATTCTCAGTATACCTATATATACTTCATATTTAGTACATAGGAGGAATATAAATTATTACAGAATGCATAGAGCATTCACTGTAAAATTTGATTAGATTACCCACCTACCGAACTGATAAGGAAACTGTAATACGCGAGTTTCGGTAGGCACGGCTACTGTGTACTTTACCGAATCCAATATCTACGACCAATCGCGTCGCTATTCATGAATTATCACTCAAATTAATGGCGTGTAAGTTATAAATGGCCGGTGGATTAGGGCCTATCCATTTTATTCCTATTTTACCTACCGTAAAGAGGCTTCATTGAAAACGTACACAAATTCACGGAAGCATCAGCTAATTTTCCCCACCTTGCGTCCTTCTCGCGCTTACTGTTCGGTTCAGATTCTATCTCGCTCTAGCAGGCCTTTTCTCTGGCACGATTCATCATCATTTCGCGGTTTACTGGTTTTCCATTCAAATTTTAGATTGGCTACTGTCGAGGAAAACGGTGTTTGAAATATACATTAGAACTACCTGTGTTTATTTGAGGAACATAGTTTGGTGAATAATCCTCGAAACAGAATAGAGGAAAAACTGTTACCGTTTAGATATAATACCAATAAAAAGAATCTCTACAAGAGTGTTATGATAACTTATTTTTCGTCCCGGAAAAAGTAAATAGACAAGATTTGGAATCCGTAGGCATGCTCAATTAGTATTCCAAATAGCCGCCAACATATCGTACACGTACATAAAATGTAAAGAGTGGACCGCTCGGCGGCACGAACGACGCATAACTTTCGCGCGGACGACTCGTACACTCGCAACTCCAATCTTAAAAGAACAGGGGTAAGTGCTAAAGTTGTCTGCGACTGTACCGAGTGTACGTCTCGGTCGCGGTTTCTATTTCACCCAAGCAATAACCGTCTTACCGCACTTGTAAGTAGGTTCAAAATGATGAAGTCACACCCGCCGGCCGTGGAGTGCGGGACTTTGAGGCTTATGGTAATTGTAATAAAGCGGAGTGCAGCAGTTATGGGACGTGAGAGGTTCTAGACCAAATCCCAAGTAAGCTGTAACTTCCTTTTGGATTTTCGGAAGCCATTTATCAGTCTGATGTGGGCGTCTGGAAATTTTTCATGTTTCGTTATTGTTGCGAAGAGACATGACACGTACGCTTCGAGGATTCCTCGCCTTTTGTTTATTGGCCACGTGTCTTACGAGCTCAAGGTCGCACGCATCGCTTCCACATTTTACAGTTCGTGGTGAGGCGCATTATCTCTATTAACAAGTCAGTTTTCATATAATTCACTCACATTATTTAAAATTATGTTTGCCGTATTTCGTTTTAGTGGGAGTTATTTCGGTTAGTTATGAACATCATAAAGAAAACAAGGTCGTTAAATCACGAGTGAATATCATACAAAGCAACTAATTTGCGGTGCTAGATGAATTAGTGTTTATGGTTTGTCCGAAGAGCGCAGGGCGAAATAGTGCGTCCCCAGGCGCGCATTACGGCCGAGATAAATCAAGTGTAACCCTTCCTGTGCCGCAAGCAAATTACCGACCACCTGAGACTTGTAAAAATGCCTCACGAAATTATTACTATTTACTAGCAGCAAGCTGCTACCTCGCTCCTATTAACCAAACTTAGGGGAGAGGTATTGTGGAATTAATATTTTTAAAAAGCATAGTTTCGTGGTAGATATTAATTAAAAATTGGATCTTAATAAACAAAAGAAAATATTAAGTTTTTACGACAGTTTCTCCTTTTACTAGGGATACCTAATACAATACACAAATAATTACCTAAAATATAAAACAGGTATTTATAAAATAAATTGACTCCATTTATGATATCTAACCCTAACAAAACCAACCACAATGTAAGAACATCGGAGCGTGTTCCGCGATATTAAAAGAGATCTAAGGAAATGAGTTGGGGGCGTCGAAATTGCCCACCAAAAGACCATTCGGCGACCCGGTCGAGGGTGAGAGTGTTCAGAAGGCAATCACTGGTCCCATATGGACACAAATTACTTTTCCTATTTGGTGCACAAATCTACTATGATGACAAGTGGAATAGGGTGCTGTGGTTTGCCGCATTCTGTTTACAAATGAATCGCAGATTGGTGTGAAATTTAAAGTTATTTGCGGTAAATATATTAATGAAATAAATAAACGCAGTTTACTCTTTAAAAGTTTGATACTAGTCGCGTTTTAATGACTTCAAAATAAAAATAAATGGCGTAAGGTCGTTTTAAGGTTTAGGATTTGATACACTCTGAAGAGTTCTACGCTATAGGGGCGAGGTGAAGAAGTCTGTCTCTTTACAGACTATTTTTATATATTGTGCTAGTACAATACTAACTAAAAAAAGTTTACCTAATATACCTAAAACTACTAGTAGAATAAAATTTAACAGTCAAAAGCGACATATGTCGATGTCGGTCTCCGTTGTACAGGGATTAGGGTCGCGTAAACGATGCCATTCTGCACGTTTTCAATTTGCATAAATATTAGTGGGAGCTGTAATGTCATAAATATATTAGTGCGGTGATACAGATTTTATGGTGATTACAAAATTATAGCCGCGATCTGTTTAGGGGTGTAGTTACAGCGTTATATTTAGCCCTCATAACTTTGGTAGATGATTTCGGCACCCTGTTAGCACGGCACCGTAATTTTTCTTGGCAGTATCGCGCCGAAAAAATATGAGAACGCATAAAATGTACAATTTTTATCAAGGGGTGTGGATAGTAATAAGCTTTTATGTTGAAAATGTGCCAATACAATAGGTTATCTCTCCCACCTCTAAGGGTTTGAGCCATACAACCATATTTATGGAATAATGTGAAGTCATAATATTATAATTATGAGGCAGGGTCTCGGGGACCGTCGCGTCGCAGCTCATAAAGCGACGTCATTCGCCTTTGTTAGATGCTCGTATCATATTTCACGTTAGTGTCGCCGTGTTTTATACTAATACCACATGAAATGCATACATATAGCTGCAATTCGTTCAAAATTAACGGTGTTTTATTATTATTTAGAAAGTATTTATATTATCAAAGGCCTGAACAGAAATCTTGGAATTAAAACATTTTCTTTGTCTTTCGCCTCTTTCTCTTAAAATTTATATAAAGTTCCAACGTACTGACTGCCCTAAAAGCTATAAATCAGGGCGATACAATACAGTATTTTGTGTACTTTCATACAGTTATTGCAGCAGGGTATCATTGTGTTTATGTTTACAAATAGTTCACGTCGCGGTGTGGTGTTTGACCATCATAGCATTATGTTACTGTTTGTTCTAGATCTTTTGTTACCGTGAGGGTGACTGAGCCACCGTTCAGACAACAATTTGTCATAAAATAAAAAGATTTATTGCCAACTCTCCGGTATTTGTACAATGTGTACAGATACTGTTTTAACAACCGTTATTCTTCCCTTTTATAGCAACAAATAAAATGAGTATAAACGGAAAGTAATATTATACAAAAGATGAGAGCATTATTTTAGATACATATTACCTGCCCGTGTGTTATAAAAACGTATCTTTATGGCGTCATTATTCAAGATAAGAAATAAATATATATATATTCGTATTGGGGCTTATAGAAAGGAATGGCAATTGCAAATGATCTTTATTTTATTGTGATCAGATTCTGCTATTTGATGTTTGCAAATAATTTAGAAGTACGTAAACGAGTGTAATTTATATCGAGAATTTCACTGCTAAATGGATTTTTGAGGGTGAAAGTGTAGAAAAAAGATAGTTCAGTTAGTATCTCTCTGACCATTATAACGGGGCTCAGCGACAGATGGGCCGGCCGCAGCGCAAGGGTTGACCCGACATCTGTCATCCACTATCAATCACACACATTGTAAATATTGTTTGTTTGTACTGTTGACTTATTGTTTGCCGATACATCAATGGAGTCCATGCTGAGATGTGTCATTACTTGACTTTTGTCAATAACTAATGTGGCCGCGGAAGGGATTTAATTAATTTCAATCATTTCCTCGTAATATTGATGGATCATTTAAAGCAATAGGTGTGAGGCTGTTTCCAACTTTTACGATAGTTGAATATCTATTCCATAAATAAACAAAACCTTTTTTTTTCCTTTTTTTATTTAAAACCTTGCCCCACACTAGGATTTCTCCTGTATCGTGGGTGCGTTTACAGACACAAATCTTCACATGCACAAACGCAAACTATTTTGATTCTATAAGCCCCATGGTATCTTTAGAGGATCTTAAAAAATAAGTAAATATCAATTACTTGTCTATATTAGAACTGTTTGATACTCGTGCAATAACTCTATCTGCTGAAAGCTATTCTGAGGATAAATTGTGTTGCAAGGCAAACTTCAGGATGACACAATAAATCTATTTATTAGATATAAATATTTTTTTAAATTCACGACTTTTTCGCTTGGAGGGCGTGACCACGTTTTCTGCGCGACAGATGTCACGGCATCCGCCCTCTATGAGGAACCAGAAAAAAGGCCCGTCGAGGAGGCGTGGTAGCAATAAATTTTGTCAAAATATGCTCGACACAAACACTTCTCACAGCTCGCCCTATTAGAATAACAGAACAAATCGGTTTAATTTGTTAACAGGCGTTCAGAATGGGTGTCACATGTCTCGCGAGGTATGCCAAGCTTTTTATTTATTTAGTTTCGCCTTCACTAATTGCCGATGACGAAGTTTAATAGCTCGTGCACATGTTAATAGGTATTTATGAATTAAAAAGGGAATTACTAGTTTTGACTTGATTTACAATTAAGACGATTAAAGTATTAAAGCAGTGGGTAGATAAAATACTGGCTATATTTACGGAATGTGATGCATGAAATTAAATGGCTGCACTATACTAGCAATAGTAGATGATAAAAATAGAATGATGAAATAGCGTTATCTGAGCACGACGTAGCCGAAGCTGTGCTCTCTAACCGCGATGTATCAATAGGGTTTAGAATCAGTTCGGCGTAGACATTAAAACATATTTTTTTTAACAATTACCTAGTCAAAAATACGGAACTCTAAAAAGTATTTACTTATAATGGAATAATAAGAGCGTAGCCTAGCAACAAAGGAAGGGTTGCCAGAAGGAAAAACGTAACCTTTATCCCAAAATAAAAAAACTTTTTAACAAAAATAAAACCGACTTCATATTGTCTATCTCCGAAGTTCTTCATCAGATCTTCACCAAATTTAAATGGAACCACTTCGAAAGAATACTCTTTTCAAACAAAAAAAGAATCATTAAAATCGGTTCACAATCAGCAAAGATATCGCGGAACAAACAAACAAAAAAAACAGTCGAATTGAGAACCTCCTTCTTTTTTTGGAAGTCCATTAATTACCCAATAATGAAAATCCAAACTATATCACTGCCATCAAGCAACGAGACAAGAATAAAAACAATCTGAAACTGTTTTACTATTATGTTAACAAGGCAAAACGAATAATGATTTGTTAAAAATATGTTAAGATTTTTCGGATAATTATTCCTCCTGCCCACATATTACTGTATGCCGAGTTTTATCTAACTCGAGGAAATAAAAATCTTCGTTCGATAAGACTGTAAACTAGTCACATTACCACATATCTTATGTTCTACAACGCAAAATTTGTCAGTATGATTTTCTAAACATCAATTATAAGAAAAAACACATTAATTTATCGCCAGTGTCGACGATCAAAGCAGGCGACAACGGGCCCCGGTGTTAGGCTCATGTGTCAGGGGGATGCAATTTTTTTTCTCCTATAGAAAAAAATACTTTATAGTAACGCGGCAGGGTTGTACGGCAGACAGTGTGGCACCGGGTTTTTGCTTATTTTTTTGTTATTAGACAGATAAATAATTTCTGTCTGTGATTTTAGAACTTGTAAAACAAAACCGCTTTGAAAGAAAAAGTGATCAGACGGTTCCTACCCTAGTTTCATCATTCTGGAGTGACTGCTACAATGCTTATTAATTTTGTTTTTTATTTTATTATAAAGATCTCCGGATCTCGTAACTGAAAAGGGATAGAAAAATATGAACCAGACTGATAGATAAAGAAAAAGATGCGCTTTTAAGTTGTATATAAAACTCAAATGTGACAAAATGACACTTAACTGTGTTTTAGAAATCGGACAGAAGAACTGAGGAACGTCTTTGACTTCCTCTTAGCCTTTTCCCAATTATCTTGGGGTCAGCTTTCAGTCTAACCAGATGCGGCTGAATACCAGTATTTTACACGGAGCAACTGCCATCAGACCTCCGCAACCCAGTAACTGGGCAATGCCGATATCCTAAGGTTAAACCGTTTGTCAGACTTTCAGGCTTCTGACTACCCGTAACGACTGTCATAGATATCGTATGACACCCGGGACCGACGGCTTAATGTGCTCTCCGAGGCACGGAGGGGTCTCGATGTGTAACAAATGGTCACCCATCCACAGACTAACCGCGGCAAGCGCAGCTTAACCTCGCAAATCGTACGATCGGCGCGGTTGTTATTTAGCCACGAGCCTGAAGAACGTCTTTGACTATTAGGTACTAATTTTATCAAGCGATATTTAGAAGGATATCTGGCCGGAGCAAACCAAGGAAGATTGAACCGAAACATGAACTCTCGTAACTATAAACTGTTAATCTCAACACTTATGTATAATCAAAAAATATTGTTACTATAACATATTAAGGAAATTTTGAAAATTCTCTACTACCTTTATGCCTTGCTTATAATATCCATCTCAATGTAGGTTCGTAGCTAACGTGTCACAATTCAACAATCAAATGTAATCTTTAAAAACATACTGAACACATCAATATATTTTTCTTAAATTATCATCCTAACTATTGCTTAATTATCCCAGCCTGACTAATAATTCAGTCAAGTGAAACATTCTAATGTAATCTAAGCGTGGCGGTTGCGCCGTGCGCGTGCGTCGGTCAGATTTGGGTACATTTAGATAAAGTCAGTAATCTCGACCCGAGACGTGAACTAACACCACAAATATTTGTTTGGGCCCGTGGCCTCACACCTCATGGGCACACACCAACCTACTTGATGAAATATGCACAATTTACATACTGGCATACCGATAAAACTACATCTTTTTTAAAGCTCTTTAATACATCTCAAATATTTAATTATTTAATAAAATAGTACCTACCTAGTCAACAAAATAATCCATAAAAAAACTTTTAAGTTAATCGGTTTTACCTTGCAGTACCTACCTACCCCTGTAGCATCAGGATTTGAGGATTGAAGGTTGAAATTATAATGTTGTATTTTCATGGGAATTGAATTTGAGTGCGAAGTTTCAGGAGAATCAGCAAAAAAAGAAGTAAAAAAGCAGTAGTTAAAAAATCTGTCGCAAGATTTGAATCAAGCAAACAAATATACGAAGTAACCCTAAAATGAGAAATAAAATCAAATGACAATATACTATTTTAGTTGAATTGATATACTTACCTACAATAAAAATTTCTACAAACGTTACAAGCAAATAAATACGTGTAAAAACATTTAATGTTAGTTGAATATATTATATCCTTAATGAAAGTGAAACGCAAATGGAAAGTATCTATCGTAAATTAATCAACCTACTTGGAATATTAGTCCAAAATGAGCGTAACATCTTACTCGGTGGCAAACTGGCAACTTGTAATCCTTCACATCACAAAATGGTTGATTACGTGCGCGACCCCGCTTCTCAATTCTTTGTTTGGCAAACTTCCCAACACAAAGTTGGTTAATCGATGAAAAGAACGTTTGTTTTTCTTATTAAATATGTTTAATCGACTCTATAAGCGATTGTTTTGCTAATTTAATGACTGAGGATTATGCTTTTATCCTATAATACCGTAAAATTAATTATATTAATGTTGTTTAGATGAACGTAAAATTGATGAGGCTATAGTTTTATAAATGAGACAATTACAGTTATCATAATTCTGAAGCGGACGCAATATTAGACCCAGAATTAACTTTGTTTTATTTCGAAACAAAAACAGTCGAGATACTTTAACATAATACTTTAATATCAGGGTTTTTTTGTCATTTTCACATACATGAAAAAAGTAATGCGCTCAAATCCCACGTAATTAATTTTCCATATTTTGTTCCAAGGAAATAATGAGATCCGCCCCCGGTTTAGCGCCGGATGAGGTGAAAAAAAGGCATCGACAGAATCAACGAACGAGGAGGCTTTAATAAGATTCCGCAAAACCTGATCAATTTAAAATTAAAGCCACGAAACGTGTTTTTCGCCTATTTTATAAAAATCTCGGGATATGGGAACAATCTTCGACGGATAAGCTGAGAGGAGGGGCCAATATCATACGCAGAACAGATGGGATTTTTTAACCGCATATGCAAAAAAATAAAATCGAGACACGATTTTTGCAAAGACTTTTTACGATCCAATCAAGACAGGTTGAAAATTTCAGGTAGGGTTTAAACACGATATATAAGGCTTAGCATATAATATTGTTATTGATAATAATCACTCGACAAAATTAAGTGATGTAAAGATTGATAAAGCAAATAAAGACAAAATGACGACAGCAATCGCTTAATGAACTAACGCACAATAGAGCTTTAATAATATAATACACACAGTAGCCATTTTAATCCCCCATTTAAATTCAATGGCAAAAGCGGCAAGTGCAAGCCTAATCATCGCAATATAATGCTCCACCGACTCTGGAGGGTTGTTTTTTTAGTGTGCAAGAGAGACAAAACATTATTTTATTAAAAAACACTGTGTCGTGAAAGAGAGGGATGATGCTCAATTCATTCGAATTGACTTTAAATGATTGCCTCTGCTGCTCTTTTTGTCCGACGGTGATGGATTGCAAATCGTTGCGTTTACGTCAGCCTCACGTGCAAAATGTAACTACGTTTATTTAAATATTCAAGAGTTAGTTATCCAGATATTTTCTGCAAACAAACACAATGTATCGAATCTAACTTTGATACAGTATAACAGATAGAAATAAAGATACAGATAGAAGTAAAGAAATAGCAGGCTTACTTAGATTTCATGATAAAATACTTAAGGAATTGGTGTTTATGCTCTCATGCATTGTAGTTCCGCCATCGATGACGAGCAGCTCGATTCTAGTATTTATACACCGTGTACTTGCATTTATTAAATATTCTGGCCCATTGACATTTTTTTCTGGTTCATCAAATACCCACCTACTTAACATTCAGAATAGAACCTCTATACATTCAAAATGATAACAACAGCAGAGCATCTTTCTCGCAGTTTTAAACTTCGGTCCCTCGGGGCATGACTAATTGCGTAACTAAACATTAGGGGGCGCGTAATCCGATATTGATGTGTTAGTAAAAACTATCCGATTAGCCCCGGCACCCTAGCCCGTGTTGATTTGCTTGTGATTATATTGTACAAATTGTTTCCTTGTGAAAGCGATTGTTACGTCTTCATTTATGAATCGAGAGTTTTTATCCGATTGTGATTATGTTAGAACCAAATACATATACTAGTCTCTGGTTAGAACTGACATCGTTTTTGACTAGTAAATAAATTCACGATAACCATCTCCTAGCTTGGGTTAACGGGTACATATTTAAATTAGCTAAAAGATTTTGTAATAATAGGTAACTTGATCTAACATACAGTTTGTATTGTTTTCTATTATTATCTTTTATGCGACATCACTACACCTGCCTGGACAAGTTATCATAGGAGCGAATTTTGTGTTCAATATTTTATAGTGGTCATTATTTAAATTTTTCCCTGGTTTTCAGAAGTGGTTTCTGGTTTAAATTTACCTAAACAAAACAGCAACATTACAAAAAAAACAGCGCATCGGGATGTGTGACGTGACATGTACTGACGGAGACAAAAGAGGCGAATTGCGTGTCACGCGGGCGGGAGGTGAATAATCCCTAATTTTGTATACAAAGTGCGCCCACATCGCGTCACGGTTTTCCTGCCCGATCGCCTGTGACGATGCACCGCGCTTTTTATTCACGTCACTCCATAAATAAAATCATCGGCGACTGTACCACGTGTACCGAGGTCTTTTGTCAACTATTGATGACAAAAGTCATCTAATTTTTATTGCTTTATTGTATAAATAAAATTATGATATTAATGTCGTGAAATTAAAGCGATTAGTTCCGTTATAAATAATGTTCGCAAAATGTTTTTTTTTTTTAATTTTCGATTAAAAACTGCACGTTTTCATTTACAAAGTAATATTTGATAGCGTTTTTAGTATTTTCTGTTCCAATAACCTACTCTACTAGATCTATTCTGTGGCCGCAATGTGCGATACAAAAAACGTTACGCCGAACTTTAAATGTACAGAAATTCAATAAAATTCGAGAACGCCTATATAGGAAATAAAAGGAGAAAACAGTGCATTTATTTACCTCGCTAAATCCTTTGTAGGTTCCTATCTGAGGACAGGAGAAGCTACATATCTTCATAAAAATAAAACGCGCCGAACGACTCGATCGTATGCGAGCACGCGTCGCGAAATGAAACGCGAATACTCCCTTTTATTTTATTTACTGGCCGGATAGAGTTTAAAACGGGATTTATACGCCAATATAAGAGATCCTCGTTGGTTTGTTTCTTTATAGAAACGAATCGTTCGATTGGAAGATACCAATTTATTAAGAAATGTTCTGAACAGCATAGATTTTATTTTGCTGGAAAATACTACGCAGAAAGTGTAGTGTCGGGATACCGTAGCGGATCGTAGCTTACTGTAGCGAACAGTAGAGTACCGTAGCGGAAGGTAGCGAACTGTAGTGTACGGTAAACGGTAGCGTACCGTAGCGGACCGTAGCGTATCGTTTTTCCAACCAGTTTTCCCAAACACTGCCTAGTTGGTCTAGTGACTACCTTGTTGACCTACTCGTCGCAAGCCCGACTGCTGAGTATGGTGTCCTGAGTTTGATCCCCAGGATGGGCAGTATTTTTGGGATTTTCCATTAGGAATTTCTCAGTAGCAGCCCGCAGTCTGTTTGTGCATGGTTAATGGCAATAGGCACGCCCCCTATTACATGGGACTTAAGCATAATTGGCGAAATGAGCTATATGAAATGTACTGAAAAACCTCTGCCGAACCCTTCGGGGAACGCAAGGTGTGATGTTATGTTATGTTTTCACTAACATAGTTATAAAAAAAACAACTCACATTTGAGCTTCTCCAGCGGTTCATGATGCAGCGGCGGCGCGTGATGCAGGGGGGCATGCTGCGGCTCATGATGCAGGGGGGCCATAAGACTCGAGATGGCTGAGCCCACAGACGCGGCCACTGACTCGTGCAAGTGACCCCCTCCATGCAACTCCAGCTCGGACAGACAGAGCCCGTTCTCGCTTAGCGGCTCCATCCCGGCCGCCAGCGCCTCTTTGTACACCCGGAGGTGAATGATGATGCTTGTTCTGCTGGTGGTGGAAATAGGCGCGCGCAGGTGTCCGTGTGAGGGATCACGCGCGATTCCACATTCTTGTGGCCACTGAAAAGAAATTGGGCTGGTTATGATTCTGTTTTGAAAACATGATTATTGATAATTTATTTACTTAGTAAAAAGTCGTGTCATTCTTGTTGAAAGGGTTTAATTAACCACATAGGACTAACAAAAAAATAACATGATTTTTTATTACGACAATTAGATCGTAAACTTAAGATAATAAGTTGATAAATGAAGAAAACAAAGTGTAGTTAAAGCATATCTACACTCACTACCCACTACAATCCAAATTCTGTAATTGACGGCTTCTATCGTAGTAAATAAGGAAAAATTAAGAAACACATAATTACATAAAATTACGTTACTAAAATAATATTTTATAATAAACCTCACAAAATTAACAAAGTTACAAAATACCTAACCCATTTACTAGCATTATTTATTTGTGTCAGTTAACTACACAAACAAGCTTACAACAACTAGAAACTTCCTGCACATACGAAAGTTCCTAAAATGTGAATATAAATCAATTTTAGTGAAAACATCAGCTTGATTTAAAGCGGCACACGACGTTGTTTGAGCAGTAAAAAAAAATAACCACCATAAAAAACGGCCTGATGTAGATATATCACTTTACAACTTTCATATTTCAAATAGCGTTGTCAGTGGCCGGGCATTGGTGTTTCAGTGAGCACATAAAACCGGCCGTAATGGCTAGGAAAGGTAAAAGTAGGAAAAAAGGGCATACACAAATGATTTACGGCTTTAATTGCCTTTTTTACGCGGTAGTGCCTATCTGCGGCCGACGGGAATTCAATATTCAGAAATAAGAGCAAAAAGTTGTTTTATTGAAGCGACGATGTGAACGTTTTGCAATATTTCCGCCGGACTGTAATGTCTTTTATGACTATTTAAATAATTTGAATTTTATACCTGTTTAAAATTCGCTGCCTGATTGTATTTTAGTTTTGTATGACACGTTATTAATTAAGCGAATTTGTTAATAAAATGAAAATGACAATTCTTGACATAAAATTCCCTAAACACTTAAAAAAAAACAAAAGCCCATCGCTGATTCCATTCTACCATTTTAAATTTCTTCGACGACTTTCCAGCCAGCATATTCTTTATTCAAACATTTTACATCTCGTCTTGTCAAATATTTTAATATAAGGAAATTGTTTTTTTTGTACTAACCTCCTTTCTACGTTTAAATTTAATAATAGTAATTGTTGTATAACGATGATGAAACTACTTTTTCCATTCTAAAGACCGCTTCGAAAGTTGCACCTAAATTCCGATAAATATTTTCAATTATTCGGATATATAAATGCAATCTTCCAAAAAAGTGTTAATATTTCTTTACACGACTTATTTTTTTCATTTATGCTAAATAATATTTTTCAAAGGCCAATCCTATGTCCAGCAGCATGCCAAAGCCTATTGATAATCATGATGACGAAAACTTTTTTTAAAGTTAAAACCACATTATTACTTTTATAGTTCTAAAAATCATGAAGAATGGTAACAACTTAGCTACCAAACACTGCATGGAAGTCATCACCAATTTGAGGTAAAATTAGCTCAACTATTTTTGTAACATTTTCTAAAAATACCACGAAAACAAAGCTAAGTAAATATGACAGGCACAGTAATAGTCGCTCACACAACGCGATTGTAATCTTGACTAGGCGGTGAGTAATTGGCTAAAGCTAAAGGCAGCAATCGAGTCGCTTGAGCCACTCTCATCCCTTTAAACCAATGTAAAGCCTTTTTTAAGCCCAAAGATTTAAGTTGGTGAAAGTGCTTCGCTCTATTAAAACGCCATTTGGTTCGAATTTTACTTGGAAGTCGGTTCGGTTTTGATGGTCTCCGAGCAAGAAGGTCGAGTGTTTGTGAACTTTTTTGTACCTGTTCTTTGGAATAGACACGCTGTTCCGATTTTGAATAATAAGAGTTTATCTACCGGACTAAGCAAGTTGGAGTTCATGGTGAGAGAGTACATATTGATATAAAACTTAAAAAGAACAGTTTCTGTGATATGACGTTAGAGAGAGAGAGAGGGAAAAAATAAGCGCTGTAGAATAAAGCGCTTTTATTTTTAGTATTATTTTTGAAGAGCTTATCATCATTACATCATGTTCATAAAAATAATCTGTACAATTACGTTTTAAGTAATTAATACATTTTATATTAAACCATACATGACGACGTAAAGACGACATATTCAGATACAATGTTACGTTTTTAGTATTTACAACTAAATGAAATGATACGCTCTTTACCTCGCCCTCTTGTAATCACATTAAAAAAATTGAAGCGCTTAAAGTCATAAGTGCTTTAAAATGCTTTTTTTTCACATCGCTAAAGAACGTAGATTATCACCAAACTGTCTATTTCATTATGTATGTATATAGCCTTTATTTTTCCATAGATACAAATAGTTATTTGCACACGTCATGCCAATCACAAATAGATCGAGGTCAAAATCTTCAACGTCGAACAACAATCATTGACAGTCTTATCACGTTTAGCTAAGCTTTGTAAAATGCCGCCAACACGTCTATTGAGAGAAAATCAAATCATATCAGAATTACATGAACGTTACAGATGTTCACAGATAGTTTGACTTCAATATCAACTGTTACATGACTTATCTTGGCAGATTTTTACTCATCTATACTAATATTATAAAGCTGAAGAGTTAGTTTGTTTAAACGCGCTAATCTCAGGAACTACTAGTTGGAATTGATAAATTATTTTTGCGTTGGATAGTCCATTTATCGAGGAAGGTTATAGGCTATTTAACATCACGCTACGACCAATAGGAGCGGAGCATAAGTGAAAAATGTTGCATAAACGGGAATAATGTCCACCCATGCGAAGCCGGGACGGGCCGCTAGTCATTGATATGGCTGTCTTGGCTTGGTTGATACTTTTAAATCGATTGCAAGTTATCGCATTCACATATAACATTATGTAAATTCAATAAAATGCATTATATACACAATTAGAATCTGTGATGACGAATTCAACACCATTAAATTAGTTAGAATTTTAATTTGACTGTAGTTGGGTATTTAACTTTTTTATGGTAAAAGAACGACAAAATATACCGTGAAATTTTGATCGTTTTCAATTCTCCGGTGTAGGTAGTCTACTACTCAATTTCAGTCGTACCTACTATCGATTAGGCAGATCAAACTTTTGAAAGTAAGATAAAAAACATTGAGAGTTTGAGACAGTTTTTTTTAATAAAATTAACACCCATATTCTAAGACGTTCCTCCAAAACTTACTCGACTCATACTCGACTCAGGACGGCCTCGAAAACACCTTCAAAATTGTATTCTTAGTCGCAATTTCGAGTGAACTTTGAGGTTCCTCAACGGAGTCATTACGTCATAATTTGAATTGTCTGCATCGAGCAAATAACGCCACGATAAATAATTGTAAGGATTATCGTAAGCATATTCGATAGTCTTCAAAATTCAATTTTGTTACATACGAACTTTGACACTTTCTTCCTTAAGGTAGGTTCCGAGGTACCTAGAGTTTGACAGATGATTCCTTACCTCGACTGAGGAAAAATCTCGAGTCGAGGATGTTTATGTCAACTATAACTATCGATGGTGGTGAAAAAGGCTGAGTAGAGGTGGAGTCGAGTCAAACGTCTTAGAATATGGGTGTAGGTCTCACCGTGTATAATCTAAATTGGATTCAAAGACGTCAAATCTATTCTAAAAAAAAACTATATCTTTGGTCTATATTCTGCTATAATATCAACTGCAAAACTTAACAAATGATACTATCATAATTTTCTATGTTCTATGGTACGGTTTTTCCCTACTTTGAATACTAATGTCGGTTTCGGTTTAAAGAATTTATTCTCATAAAGAATACAAATAGTTCACTTATAATATGAGATGTACAAATAGATCATGCAGTTCTTGATAACATAATGACTCTGTGAGACGATATTATTCATATTGTTTTTTTATTTTATTTTTGTTTGTTAATTTTTGTACTCAAGTCTTTTAGTACTACATTACTCATTTGTATGTGGTCAGGACTTCATTGTTCTCTCACTATCCTAAATCATTGTACTGTATCCACTGAAATTGTCAAAGATATTATTTTTAAAAGAGTAACCATGGAGTTTCTTGCCGGCTCTTCTCCATAGGAAACGACTGATTGGAACCGTGCATCTAAATTCGACTTTTCATAAGCACCTGTATTGGAAGGTATATGTGAAATAAAAAAAATTGATGGATTTGATTGATTGTTTGATTGATTGATGAAAAAGAAAAAAGAGTGGTAAATTAAAAGTAGGGTTCTATCTTAGATTATAACACTAGGTTCTATAAATTTTAATTAGCGAATATTTATACACTGGCAAGTATTTTCTTGTTTTTTGTTCTAGTTACAACAATATTCCTGAACATAAAATGTGAGCATTTTTTTTAATAGTTGTATGTTTGCATTAACAATTTTGACTGGTAATTTATTGTAAATATCGTTCCTTCATATAAAATACTAGTGACTCGCCCCGGCTACGCACGGGTGCAATGTAGATACTAATGTGGGGCATATAATCCTTCCTCTTGAATCACTCTATCTATTGCTGAAAACTGCATTAAAATCCGTTGCGTAGTTTAAAAGATCTAAGCGTACAGACAGCAGGAGCGCCTTTGTTTTATACTATGTAAAGATGTAAAATGTACTAAAATGTATCTGAATTTATGCAACCAGCCCTAATAATGATGCATGTAAAACACATGTAACATAGGTGATAGTACATCGGTAAATATTCGATTTTATTTGTACGTGTGATAACATGATGTTGTGGCATTGTCAATGAGCTGATATCATCTCGACGCAAGAAACCGTTCGATTTGTAGATAAGATCTGTTTGTATACGTGAGACCTTTATTTTTAGACGTTTTCCTGTCTAGCTGTGTGTATATCTGTGAGAATTTTGCTTTGTAAGACACTTCAGTATTTATATCAGCGTTTTGTGTTCCAATGTTTAAAAATCGATAATGATCTTCTATACCTACCTACTTAGTATTATACATACATAATGAGCCTGTTACTATCCCACTGCAGGGTACGGGCCTCTTCTCAGAATGAGAAGGGTTTAGACCTTAGTCCACTACGATGCCGGTGCGTGTTGGCGGACTACACACATCATCGAGAACTTCTTAAATAACTATTTGAAATGTGTTTGGTAGGTATTTTGGCTAGGTACACATAGTGTTGTTTAGCTCAACAAATAAATCAAACAATCATTACCAAAAACACGATTTGGTTTCTTCATTCTTGATATGGTGAATTTTTGTTTTCCAAAAGCAACTTTCACGTAGATAGATCTTTAAATAGATATGAGACAAAAGGTGATTACAAATAAGTGTTATTATTGTAGGTATATTGGTGTTGACTCTGTAGGTAACCAGTTAAACAAAATTTAAAATGTAGATGTCTTTTACTAACAAGGGAACTAAGAAAGAGACGCAAGTTGTTCAGTCTTTTTACATACCCGTACTCTGTGTTGTTTTTAGGTTAATATCACTTAAGTACGAAGTTTTCTCGCCTTGTATTTAAACATCACACTAGTTTATTATTTTTAACACACACTATTAGTATGATCTACAAGTAAATTCGCTACATTCAATACAATTTCACATTGATAGCGTATGAAAAAATAAACGGCTGTGTGTGCTCGCCATTTGTGATAGTGTATGTATTTCATTGATAAATAAGATATTGTATCTTGCTTCTCTTTCTGTCATATGTAAATGTTTCAAGGTAAACTGTTTAGCATTTGCATACTAATCATAGTTGTAATGTTTGCAATTTCTAATTTTAACTGTGAAGTGTGAAGTCATGCGATTTGTAGGTACAAAACTCCATCTTTAATTTAGAATTTCCCGTCGTGATTCTTAAAAGATAATGAATTTATAGAATGATATTAATTAACTGCCTTGTTAGTCTAGTGGTCGCAAGTGCGACTACTGAGCATGGAGTCCTGGGTTCGATCCCCAGGTCGGGCTAAGTGTTCTTGTGTTTTTCCATTAGGAATTTCTCAGAGGCGGATTGAGATCTGAATTTCTCGGGGTCTGGATTTGGGCCCGGTTAATATTGGCAATAGGCTCGCCCCCTATTACATGGTACTTGAACATAATTGGCGAACCGAGGGAGTATTTAAAAAAAAAAACACCTCTGCCGAACCCTTTGGGGAATACAAGGCGTGATGTTATGTTGTTATTAATTAACTAAATTAATTAATTATCACGCGAATCTGATCTTAACTATTAATTCACGCATTCAAATAATTACAATACAGTCTCTATTTTTACCAAATATAAATTTGTCAAAATTTATTTTTCGAGTATTTAAAAAAAAATTGATTTCTTATTGTAAATCGCCGTTTATTTCTATTGTCAACGATGTCGAATAGAAGTGTGTAGTGTTTCAAGTTTTCAAGACAAGCATATCATTTTGGGACCCAGTGCATAATATCAGCAAGCACATCGGGTCACCCGCGCGACAACGGAACGAGTATTTCCAAGGAGAGTTGATGTCAGGCAAGCGGCCGGTCATAAAACAATAAGCCAAAACCTCTAACAACATAGATTTATGAAATACATGTCGTATCAACCCAACCTAGTGTGGGATAAGGGCAGGAAGAAGAAGAAGTCTCTATTTTTACTAAAATTTACGCTTACTATAAAGTATTTTGGGCGTAACCACGAATTCAGAAGTAAAGGTATGAACCGACGTCATGTCAAGTTATCTATATGCGTTATCAATTTAACACACAGATAAAATTATCATTCGGCAGATAGGGAGCGCGCTGCGCCAACACCTAATTTTTGTAATGCTACGGTTATTTATAGTTGTCTGTGGTTCCATGTTTTTGAATACAGAATGAAATTGATATTTTATGCAGATTCAAAAGATGCTCTGAACCGGACTTTAGAAATAGTTTGATAATTATTGAATACAAATTATTGGGAGCTGATGGGGTTTATTAGATCTCAAGTAGGTACTACTTATACCTACTTGTTAAAAAATATTGTTGTAAAATGTGTTTAGGTTATAAAATTATATACTTGTGAGACATTAGTAGGTAACTAAGCATGGATTTTTTTCTCGTTATTATAAAAGTAACAAAAACCACACACACACTTTACATATTTCTCTCCTGTGAATATTGTAATACGATATGATTTTAATTTTCATTTACTTAAGACTGATAAATTATTAGAATCTATCTGTCCATGAAGAAAAGGAAATAATTAAGAATATTTATTGTTGTTAAAAGTTTAGGTAATATTTTCTAGCTGGATAGATACCTACTTAAAAATGGATCATAATCCTAATCTATTCGTCTAAAGTCCTCTTCTTAATTCATCTTAAGACCAACTTTAGAATTTAATTTGCTCCGCAAAACTTGCGCTAACAAGCAAGTTTCAAATCACATCTCAGAAACACAAATCAAGTTCACCGTATGTACTACAATCTCCCAAATATTAATTATGCCTAACACTTTTGTGTTTTTTTACTCAAGCATTTCGTTATTATCGAATGCCCCCGAAATAGTAGTTCAGTTTAATCAATAATGATAATATTTATCAATACAGTATTTGATTCATCGAAAAAATATGATTTATGTAATTAATTAGAGCTACTATCAATTATGCACTTCCGTAAAATATAACAGGAAAAACCGAATATACTTAGACCTACTGATTTTAGCTATTAATAATCCCTTAAAACTTTTAATTTAAGCGGTTTTATCTTGCAGTACCCCTAGTAGCTGCAGCATCAGTATTTGAGGATTGGAGGTTGAAATTATTATAGTGTTGTATTATCACGGGAATTTGATTTTTTGTGCGAAGTTTAGGACAATCGGTTAAGCAGAAGTACATAGTTGAAAAATCTGTCACAATATTTGAATCATTTGAAAAAAACAAACCGATACGTCAGTTCTAAAAAGTAATAATTCAGAAACTGGTTCTTACAAGATAATTTTAAAATTTAATACTTTTATCACTGTATTTTTTAATCATTATTTAAATAATTTGAAATGGCATTCTTACTAATATTACATTTCAGATAAATTTAATTCAGTTTAAAAATACACTAGTAAAAGTATCACTAATCATTTAATTTTCAAATTATCTTATGAGAACCTATTTCTGAATTATTACACTTTGGAACTGAGGTATCGAAATACACCTACCTACGTAGTGAAGCTAATTAAAACCATTTAATAATAAAATGATATTTTTGTTGAACTTTGCTTATTCTTTCAATGGAAAATAAATCCTTATTTTTAATTTTTTTGGAGATTCAGTTAATTCTTAATAGGTAGGTCTAAATGACGTCATAAAATGTGCCTAATTTCCTTTAGGTTAGGCCTACACCGTGATATCAATACATGCTTAACAATGCACTAACTACTACAATATACTGTATAGATATATATAGGTATAACATTAATTTCCTAAAAATAACTAAAACTTTGATATGAGAGGAAAGAAAATCTGCCGTTATGTAAGTACAGAAGTTATGAGCTTCCTTTGGCAAAACGACGGAACAA
Organism: Amphipyra berbera; assembly: GCA_910594945.2. Taxonomy (NCBI): domain Eukaryota; kingdom Metazoa; phylum Arthropoda; class Insecta; order Lepidoptera; family Noctuidae; genus Amphipyra; species Amphipyra berbera. The sequence goes on along the minus strand of OU343126.1, from coordinate 15,109,778 downwards.
GTTAGAAGTGAACAAGCACTTTTGAAGTTACTAGTTAGACATGTACCTACAGATTTTCATGATCCAGGGAGATATAATAGTCTGAGATAGTGCATCACGAAAACTGTTCGTTCTGCCAGTTTCCAGTCTAAACACACGTGGCTGAATACCAGTATTTTACACGGAGCGACTGCCATCAGACCTCCGCAACCTACAGGGCAATGCCGATATCCAAAGGTTAGACCGGTTGTCAGACTTTCGAGCCTCTGACTTAACGTAACAACTGTCATAGGTATTCGTATGACACCCGGGACCGACTGTTTAACGTGCTCTCCAAGGCACGGAGGGGTCTCGATCCATGGTTTGACCGCGACAAGCGCATATTAATCTCACAAATTGTATGATCCGCGCTGTTGTTATTTAGCCACGAGCCAAAGGGGCTCGTGGCTAAATAACTATAAATATAGATGCCTGAGTGTTAAATAGGAATAATACCTAAATTATGATGATTGAAATGTGAAACTACAGATTATTATACCTATATTTAGCTATAATATTTTTACTAGAAATTGTGTCTGTAAATTTTCCTATAATCAAGTTCCTTTTCTTTCAGGCTAAACAAAGTTCTTCTGTAGCTTAAAGATTTCATGTCGCTTTATTGCCAGCCATATTTTGAATAAATTACTGAGTGTATTAGTTCATTACTGGTATTGTAATATATTTTAATTAGCTAAGTAAACAGTACCCACCCTACAATGCATAAAACTGTTTTAAACTTTGGTGTATCGGTTTTAATAAAATGCAATATACAATTTAAATACCACATCCAAATCTTTCTTTATCGTTATTGAACTAAAAATAATAATTTAGATATAACAAGTTTTTTTAAAGTAAAGTTATTTACCAACTGACACCATATTTCATAAATTAAATTAACACAATTATTTCATGATATTTAATATTTATTAATTTAAATTTAATAAGTAATAACTCTTACTTTTTTACATTTATATTTTTCTATTGAAATATAGGTACCTAGGTACCCATACAAGATTTATGATGTGATTTACGGTAGTGTAATAATCATGTAGTACTTATTTTAATACTTGTTTAAGTACCTATAATTAAATTCAAAAAGTTATAGCTCATATTACACAGATTTTTCTCCAATTCTAATTCTTTACTTTATGCCCAATAAATTGCTTATTTTTGCATTCATTTGACTGAACTGTTAATTATTTGTCTATTTAATATAAGGAAAACCCTTTTGTTCAAAATTCAGTCAGACTTAAATCATATTGAATTTGTAATGAAATAAAATTATTGTTTTTATTTATTTTTTTAATAAAAAACTTTGCCCCACACTAGGATTTCTCCTGTATCGTGGGTGCGTTTACAGACACAAATTTTTCACATGCACAAACACCCAGACCCGGAACAACTATCTGTAGGCCACACAAATATTTGTTCCGTGCGGGAATCGAATCCACGACCCGCAGCGCAGAAGCCAATCGCTTAGCCACTGCACCAAACGTGTCGTCAAAAATATAATATATGTGTATAATAAAAATATAATATGTGTGTATAATATATAGTGTATCTCTAAAATAATACTTTTTTATAAGTACAACTGTAAATTCTAGAGTTACTATATAACTTCTGCAACCTAACCCTACGTAGTTCAAATTAAAATACAATAATTGAATAATATTATTATATTCACAATGCAAATATTAGCGCTTCTGTCTGTTAAACAATAGTAAGTACCAGCTCCACTAAGTAAGCAGCTAAGTAACCTGTTTGTTGTAGATACACTTTCTACTACACACATAATAATACCTTATTAAGTAGGATTACATGGTCACTTAAATATACGCGGTTGTCTTATAAGAATCTTAGTAACACGCCGAACGCAGTTCAAGTTGCAAGGAAGATGAACGGCGCGGGCGTATTGAAATTTTGTTGGGTATCTTATAAATGTTTATAAATTCAGGATAGACTCAGTGTGGAATTAGCAATGAAGATTACTTCAGGAGAGTGATAGAAACTGTACAATCCACGGTCCACCTGCCATAAATAATGTCAAACAAGAGGAACATGTGACAGGGATTATACTTACAGTTAAAACGTTAGAGATGCTGCAGACAGGTGATGGCGGTGAGCTCGATGATTCCTCGGAAAGCTGATTTTCACAGTGTCACACGAAATCCGATGATATCCGTCATAATCTGGTACAAGCCGCGGGATTACGCGTCCACGCGCCCGGCCGTCACCCACTAACGTAAACACCAGAGAACAAACCAAATACGAATCCGATACCGATAAATCAAAGCGCACGATCGCGGCGACGTCGCTTATCCGCTAAATCCTGTCGGGATCGCGTAAAAAATACTAGTATTAAAAACAGTCTTAAGTGGGCTTACGTACGCGGCGCGTTGCGGCCCGCGCTGGCTCTAATCTCGGCCACTTCCCGGACCAATTTGAACCTAACTCCACCACTCTATACATCATCCGGAGGACGCCCGCCCACCGCGCCGGTCCAACAAGCGTGCGCGCCCATACTGTCATCTCTTTCGATCACACCGGTTCCCCTTATACCTTTCTCTCTCGCCCTGAAATCTCGCCACACTGAAAATTCAGTGCGTGCTGCCGCGGGCTGCGGGGAGGGGGGACGCAGTCAGCTGGCCGAACTTGTGCGAATAAAATCGACTTTTTATCGCCTCGATGACGCTTCGTGACGTCACTGTTTACTTCTGCCCGTGAAGTGTGGACACTGGATCTTTGACGGACTACTGTGACGCAACGACATTCAGATTTATGGAGTTTGGAAAATATTCCACTGTACTGAGTAAGATTTTTAGCTAACGCCGTAGTTGGTGGAATATAAATATATAAACCATGTCTAACTAATATTTTAAAATGACATAATGAATTACTACCCACAAAATTTGGCTTTCTATACGAGGGGTTAGTAACTGACTACATCATCTGCTTTAATAAATTGTGTTGTAAAAACTCATTTAAATGGTGCAATATGTTTTCCTTATAGCGTAAAATAATTGCAGTTTAAATCGCGTGGCGTGCACCGGAGTCGGGCGCAATAAATCGCTAGCTCGCTCCCGGTTCGCAACGTAAACAGATCGGGCGCATTAACCGCGCGTCGGCGTACATAAAGAGAGCGGTATAAATATAAAGTTCCCACTCGCCGCCGCGCAAACTTAGCTAAACAACGCCATAATTGCCTTCATTACTTAAATTACTGAAATTATTTATTCAAAAAGCTGGCAACATTTAGCCGGTGGTGGTTCCGCCTTAAATATAGTGCTCGTCCAATGAGCGGTTGCGAGAGCGCAGGGGGCGGGGCTTCCGCCAATATGGCGGCAACCTTCCCGTAGCGCTCGCTCCTGTACGCTCGCCGCACGCCGCCGGTGCATGCTGTTTCAGTCTGTTTTCACGCGTCGACTTTCACGTGTTTTCGAGTGGTTAATTAGTTTGGCATTGTTAATGAGTGCGACTGTAGCAGGCGGCGGTGCGGAGTGGCCGCTACGCAGCCTCTACGCGGCGGCTACGCGCTACGCCCGCCCGACAGCCGAGCCGAGCCGTCGCGATTGCGCCGACGGCAACCGACCGACGGACAAATGATTCTCCTTTAAAATTAACTATATCTACATACAATTAACTAACTATCAATAGATATATCAACTGAACAGTGTTAGATATTAACATCTAAGTATTTTTGATAACTGTTTTAGAATTAGATTCCTTTCTTTTAATAACCGTTATTACTACAACAAGCTTGATTACCGAAAGTCAAAACCGAAGTTTCCGAAGAAGGTTGAAACAGAACCTTATTACCTACTACTAACTAAATATCAATGGCGTAGTTACCTGAAGTTAATCGATATATAGAGATTTATTACACAACATAAATATACACTAAGGTCATAAGTACCTATATAGAATCAAAAACTACAAACAGACAATAACTTTTATCATTATCACAAAGACCGGATGCATAGAGCTGTAATTTTTAATTTCTTATCAATTCATATTTATTATTGATAATAAAAATATTAAAGCAGATAATCTATCAATAATAACAGTATAAATGCTTAATTATTAATAATAATCATACAGATCTTCTAATAGTAGCCGTTGACAGACAATAGGTATTAGTCTATAAGATTCTAATTCAGTAGATTTATTTTATTTAGCTTAAAATTGTTTTGATCTGAAACCTTATCTAAATATTTTGATGATCTTAATACGCAAATAAAAATAGTTTAGACACTTTCATCAAGATTTATTTAATGCGACACAAGTAGGTACTTACCTAGATTGTTCAATAGATATTGATAAAGCTAATCTTGCATAGTCGACATAAAGTTTATAAACTAAAGTTTCGGTTTCATTACTGTTTTTTTAGGGTTCCGTACCCAAAGGGTAATACGGGACGCTATTATTACTAAGACTCCGCTGTCTGTCCGTCCGTCCGTCCGTCCCTCCGTCTGTCACCAGGCTATATCTCATAAACCGTGATAGTTAGACAGTTGAAATTTTCACAGTTGATATATTTCTGTTGCCGCTATAACAAGAAATACTAAAAAACTGAATAAAATAAATATTTAAGGGAGCTCCCATACAACAAACGTGATTTTTATAGATAATGGTACGGAACCCTTCGTGCGAGAGTCCGACTCGCACTTGGCCGGTTTTTTAAATAGAATTCTTCTTTTACGATGTTTCATTAAATGTTTCCCACACATTAGCCGTTCGACTATCAGCTTGATTGCCTAATTAACCATGGTAAAGGCCATCTTAGGGCAACTAATTAGAAGTATTAATATCTCCTTGACTGCCTTGATGGTCTTGAGGTTGCAAGCGTAACTCCTGAGCATAGGGTCCTGGGTTCGAACCCCAGGTCGGGCAAAATGATATTGGGTTCTTCCATTAAGAAATTCTCAGTAGTAGCCCGGAGTCTGGATTTGTGCCCGGTTAATGGCAATAGACTCGCCCCCTATTACATGGGACTTAAACATAACTGGCGAAACGAAGGTGTTACTAAAACACCTCTGCCTCACCCTTCAGGGAATATAAGGCGTGATGTTATGTTATGTGTTATGTAATATCTCCTTGTGAAAGAGTTCGTCCAGGGAAGTACTACCACCATCATATCTGCCTCTAAGCAGCAATACTGTGTTCCGACTATAAGACTATGGGTGCTGGTGAAATAAGGCACATAAGACTTTCCAACTTTGTCTAAGTTTGGCAATGCTTCAGCAATCCTCTAGGTGTTGTATATGTATACAAACGGCGTAAACGACTTCGGCTCGGGTTCTTTGCTAAACGGTCATAAAAAAAACAAGAACTTGAAACAACTCCATCGACTTAATTTAGCGTATACCTAAACGTCGATCCAATAACATGCGAACTACAAAAAAAATCACACAGTTCACCAATAGCCGTAATTTTCCAATTGCAGTTTTCATACACTCGAAATACTATACCCATGGGCGGCATAGACTCTGACACCAGGTTGGTCACTAACCACACGACAAAAAGATGAAAGAAGAAGAATTGGCTTGCAACTGCAATTTAATCCTGTATTACTCTTAATGCTATGGTTGTCCCGATTAGTAGCATCATTCACTCCAGACAGTAACGTCGATCGTCTGCGCGCGCCCTTAATCGAGAGCCACAGATGTGTCGCTAAATATAGACGACTATTTATAACGAAGATAAAACGCGAGGTAATCTAAAACATAGCTTAAAGAAACACTTACACAGATGACATGTAATGTGTGAGTTACTATACATTCCGTACTGATATACCATTTGAAACATAACATAACATCACGCCTGTATTTCCCGAAGGGTTAGGCAGAAGTGTATAGCAACATCCTCATTTCGCCGTTATGTTGAAAGTCCCATGTAATAGAGGGCGAGCCTATTGCCATCAATCGGGCACAAATCCAAACTCCGGGCTGCTACTGAGGAATTCCACACGGAAAAACCCAATAACACTTTGCCCGACCTGGGGATCGAACCCAGAACCTCACGATCAGCAGTCGCGCTTGCCACCACTAGACCAACGAGGCGGTACACCATTTGAATTAACTGATGATATAAAAACTATACTAGAACTAGGTACTCTACCGCCGCGCTTATGACCATAACACAAATGTACCAACTACTTTTATAATTGTTAACAGGATAATCAGAGTTCCTTTATGGTAGTCCATATCTATTAGCTTCTTCCTCCTATCCTTTTCCCAACTATGTTGGGGTCAGCTTCTAGTCTAACCAGATGCGGCTGAATACCAGTATTTTACACGGAACGACTGCCATCAGACCTCCGCAACCCAGTTACAGGGCAATGCAGCGATATCCTATTGTTAGACCGGTTGACAGACTTTCGGGCTTCTGACTACCCGTAATGACGGTCTCCCGGGACCGACAGTTTAAAGTGTTCTCCGAGGCACGGACTCGGAGGAGTCTCGATGTGTAACGAACGGTCACCCATCTACGGACTGACCGCGGCAAGCGCAGCTTTACCTCACAAATGGTATGATTTGTGCGGTTGTTATTTAACCACGAGCCCACTAATACATATCGTCAGTGGAAAGGTAAAAAGACTAAAGCGCCAATATACTTACCTACTTTACAGGAGAGAGATTTAAAGTATTTTTTAAGAAAATAAACATAGTTATTTTTCTTAGAGGATATAGGTACATATTAAATATATAATTTAATTATCTATTTAATACGTATACTCTAAGAAAAATAACTATGTATATTTTCTTAAAAAAATACTTTAAATCTCTCTCCTGTAAAGTAGGTATATTGGCACTTTAGTCTTTTTACCTTTCCACTGACGACATGTACCAATGTATAATAACTTAAAAGTGGTACTGTATAATATTCACAAGTTGCTCTGTAATTTATAAGTTACAAGCCAATCACTGTTCTCCTTTTAAAACAGTACTTAACCCTTTAACTTAGACGAGTTTTACGACTAGCAGGGGCTGATAACCAAGAAGAATCTACTTTCCTACTACGTTTGTCCCCAAGGGCCAAGCTATATCTGACTGAAGATACGTCGCCGATCTTCCGTCGCGTAATTTTACTCGAGGAATTTTAGTAATGCATCTTCGGTCAAATATGTACGGTGTGAGATGTTTACGAGTATATGGAATTATGTGAACCTACCGGCAAATAATCGGCGACGTATCTTCCGTTAGATGTGGCTTGGCCCTAACTTTGAAATCAGCATGCATTAAGTATAGACATACCAGCATGGAAGCTTTATAGTTCAGCCGTTTAAATTTTGTATAAAAGGTAAACAAACTTTTGATTGTAAAAAGCATTTAATTTTCTTTAAGAATCCATAAAAAACACACCTTGGATAAACAATTATAATTAAATTTTAAATAAACAATTTAGATAATCAAAAAATAATTGAAAAATTGTTTTCTAAAAATGTGTACGTTTAGTAGATTCTTAAAGTAAAATGAACGTTTCACGATCTTTTATTTTCTATTCGACTACTTGTAGATAGTCTTGCGGACCGTTTCTACGTAACCGGGCAGGTATTGGCGAGACCTGAAGGGTCTCCAACCAAGTTTCACGTTCAAACGTGTGTTTGCCTTTTATAGATAAACGGCTGAACTATACACATGAACAACATTGGCAATAATGATCGAAAACAGATGATCGTACCATTCCCCATGACAAATATAATTGATAGTGTTCACATCCCCTTTTATTGCCTCTAAACCATTTGCATTAAATTTGAATTTATATTTCAAACATACGCCAATATTCCACGCTTTTATTTAGGATTGAATAATGTTATGACTTCTAATCGTATTTTGCAAATAAACAAATTGTTTTGGTAACAATTGAAGATACAGAATTAATCTTAGACCCAAGCCACATCTGACGGAACATACGTCGCCGATCTTCCGTTGCCTAATTTACTAGAAGACTTTTAGTAACGCATGTTCGGTCAAATATGCAGGACTAACGCTGGGGAACGAATACCTCTTCGACGCCTTGTTGATTCTTACAACACGCATTTTATGGAACTGGATATATTTTCTTTGCCTAAGCAATTATTTAAGAAAATGGATCTGGATGTTTTGTCTGGCGATTAATTTAAGCGTACTTTTAGTTAAATTAAGATAAGCTAAGTAACATAGCATTACTGTGGCAGCGACTTTTGTTTTGTTCTGTTTTTCCTTCTTTTTTTTTCACTTGTCTTCGCCACTTCTATTAACCTTTAGTTAAATCATGGACAATGGTGTGAGTTACATGTTTGTTAAATGTTAGTTTAAGTATTTCTCTGTATTTTTCAGTACGTAACTGTTTTTGGTCCCTAATAAATAAAATAAAATGTGTACGGTGTGAGATGATTATATAGAATTATGTGTACCGGTGAAAGCTCGACGACGTATCTTCCGCCAGATGTGGCTTGACCCTTAATAGTAGTAGAGCTCCTTGTGAAAGAGTTCATCCAGGGTCATACTACCACCAGGGGCGTAACTATACCATCAGAGGCCCATGGCAGTTTCATCGGATGGGGCCCCAGTAAAAATCGTCACGTTGTAACAAAATTTTAATAAATCACTGATGTAGTTGCCCAACAATTACAAATTTCAAATTTTGTTGACAATGTTAGGTTACTTCTGAGCTCGCGGCCTCTCGAACCGGGGGCCCCGTCAGGCCGGGGGCCCGTGGCATTTTGCCAGCCCTGTCACCCTATATTTACGCCACCGAGTACCACCATACCTATTTCTGCCGCCATGCAGCATTGCTGTGTTCCGGTTTGGAAGGCATGGATGCAGGTGAAATTAGATGCACATGAGACTTTACAACTTTATTTCTAAGGTTGGCAAAGCATCGGCAGTCCTCTTGGGGTTGTAGGTGTATAGGCGACGGTTACCGCTTTCCACCAAGTGTGCCTCCGGTTATTTTATAACCATACGTATAACATTAAATAACTAAGTCAGTACTGTCCAACTACAGGGCACGGGCCTCTTCTCAAAATAAAAGGAGTTTTAGGCCTTAGTCCATCACGTTGGCCTGCTGCAGGTTGGTGGACTACACACAACATCGAGAACTTTATGGAACCCTCTCAGGTGCGCAGGTTTCCTCACGATGTTTTCCTTCACCGTTAACGCAAGTGATAATCAAATTATGATCCACACATCGAACTCAGATCCTCCTGCATGGAAGGCCAGCGTTCAACCGCTAGGCTGTTCAGCTGCTTTTAACATATCTATAACATTTAATAAAAATCTTTGTTACACGTATATATCTATGGGTAAGTGAATTTGATCCACCAAATCTGTCGGCACAACGAACCGGTGAATTTGGGTAGTTACCGGTAGTCAGTTATATTTATTAGAAATCTGAGATAAAGTCTGGAGGATACATAGTAAGTATACATATTTTAAACATCCCGTAACTAGAGATGAAATCTTATTCGGATAGATAATCGAGGTCGAGTAAATACTCATAAACACAATAGAGTAAAACCGAGTATTTACTATCTTTGTATTGTTTATCGAGTATTTTCTATTAGAATATTTATACGTAACCTTATCATCTAAACGTGTGTACTTCCCGTAAGCATCCACAATTGATGATCTCGAAAGGAAATTGACATAATATAATGATTATTATAATTTCTTCCGCAATCATTCATACCTTGGCGGGTATTTGCGATCAGAATTTGATATAGAGAGGAGCTACAGAATATTTCTCTAATATATTACCCAAGTCACATAACAGAGCTACCTGGTTATGGATTCCTACTACAGCGTGGTGGTGTGATCCAGCCGGCTAACCTCACACGATGATTACACATATTTATAAATGATACTGACGACACGTTTGGTGCAGTGGATGAGAGATTGGCTTCTGCGCTATGGGTCGTGGGTTCCATTCCCGCACGGGTCAAATATTTGTATGGCCTACAGATAGTTGTCCCGGGTCTGGATGTTTGTGTATGTGAAGATTTGTGTCTGTAAGCGCACCCACGATACAGGAGAAATTCTAGTGTGGGACGTTTTTTTTATTTAAAAAAAACCGTTTATGTGTGTAATTATCGTGTGAAGATAGAACATTGAATTTCTGTCGAATACCTACGTTAATCCAGATATTTTGAATTGAGATCGGTAAATAAAAGGAATTTATAAGGCGGATGTCAGTGGAAACGCCGGTAGAGGACGCCCTAGAAGGACATACATCGATGTTATTGAATATGTTTTTCACAAAGGACAGGTGCGTAGTATGTACTCTCAACCGGCGTACGTGTATGACAAGATGTATGAGTACCTATGTATGTATATATTAATATCGGCTGTTAGTCTATAAGTAACCAAAATTAAACAACTGAAATAGGTTTTTAATAATAAAAAAATGTACTATGAGCCTGACTATGAGGAACATTGCGTTTTATTTTATGGACTTCACGTCTGTTAACGACCCAGATAGATCGTAACATTTATTATTTTTATTCGTCAAAAGCTAAACAGCTTTAATTATTAAATTTATCGTTGTATTACATTGTAACTACTTACATAGAAGCTTACGGGGTGTCCTGCGTAAGCGACGAACGCGACAAACGCGATCAAGACAACGGCATTCCCTACTAGCGGCCTATGTAGCGAGACGCGACGTAACGCGTATTTGTTCCACGTCGTATCGCGTCGCGTCGCACCGCGTCGCGTTAGGCGCTTACGCAGGACACCCCGTTAGATTTTTAAGTTGGGTTAAAAAATAATTGAGTCCCCCTTCCTCCTAGCCTTCCTCAAACTATGTTAGGATCAGCTTCCAGTCTAACTAGATGCGGCTGAATACCAGTATTTAACACGGAGCGACTGCCATCAGACCTCCGCACCTTGTTATAAAATAATTAACTACTTAAGTCATAATGTCTTGTTGGTCTAGTGGTCGTTAGCGCGACTGCTGAGCATGGAGTTCTGGGTTCGATCCCCAGGTCGGGCAAAGTCTTATTGGGTTTTTCCATCAGGAATTTCTCAGTAGCCGCCCGGAGTCTGGATCTGTGAGGCTCACCCCCTATTACATGGGACTTAAACATAACTGGCGAAATGCGGGTGCACTGAAAGCACCTCTGCCGTACCCTTCGAGGAATACAAGGCGTGATGTTATGTTAAGTCAAACTCAAAAAATCTAAGTGTCATATTTCACATAATTATGTAAACCATTACAAGCGCTTATGAAACTTCGATTTTTGGCGGTCAGTTCCAATTATTCGTTTCCTCCAAAGAATAGCTGGCAAGACACGCCATCGTTACTCCTTTAATAAATTATTTAGAAAAACAAAAACCGACTTCAAACTTAGGCACTCAAAAGCGAAAAATAAAATTTAGAACAGGCTATTATGGTTAAATCCATTTACAAAATTTCGTGTCTTTGCTGTTCGCCGTTGAGGAGTTCCACTATCCACCTCCTGACTCCATCATCACATCCTGACATGATGATAATGGGACCACCTTGGGAGTATACCCTTTCGAACTAAAAAATGTTTTTTTAAATCGGTTCACAATTGGCGAAAATATCGATGAACATACACAAAAAATACATACAGACGAACATAGAACCTCCTCCTTTTTGGAAGTCGGTTAAAAAGCAATAATATCTAACAATTAACTAAGTAAGTATGGCATGGCATTAGATTGATGATACCTAAAGTCTGTAAAACATTCTTGACCACACATCATCCTCGCATGACGTAAATGGGAGACACGTAAGTACGTACCTACATGTACTGCCTGCAGCGAGTGAAGATTACATCGAGATTAGCAGTAAGAACATAATCCTGTGCCTGCCATCACTGGCTGAACTTGACCGAGACTTACCTGCAGGCTGGAACTAGATGTAGGTAGGTATGTTGAGGGTAAATATAAGTATGTGGCGTGCACACTTGTGTATGAGTGCAGTTAATGTGGATTGGTGTAAAATTAAATCGCTAAGTATCTGATCTGCTGATAAGTTTTCGAATGAAACTTGCCAATCAAAAGTTCTTACCACGGCAATTATTATTTACTAGCTGTGTACTCACGGCTCCGCCCGTAGCCTATGTTACTCAGCGATAATGTAGCTTTCTAACGGCAAAAGATTTTTTGAAATCGGTCCAGTAGTTTTTAAGTTTATTCGTTACATACAAAAATCCAAAAATACAAATCTTTCCTATTTATAATATTAGTATAGATAAAAACATACGACACGTTTGGTGTAGTGGCTGAGCGATTGGCTTCTGCGCTACGGGTCGTGGGTTCGATTCCCACACGGAACAAATATTTGTATGGCCTACAGATAGTTGTTCCGGGTCTGGGCGTTGTGTATGTGAAGATTTGTGTCTGTAAACGCACCCACGATACAGGAGAAAACCTAGTGTGGGGCAACGTTTCTATATTATTTTTTAAATATTATATAAAACACTAGCTGTGTCCTCACGGCTCCACCCGTAGCCTATATTACTCAGTGATAATGTAGCTTTCTAACGGCAAAAGAATTTTTGAAATCGGTCCAGTAGTTTTTAAGTTTATTCGTTACATACTTAAATCCAAAAATACAAATCTTTCCTCTTTATAATATTAGTATAGATAACATATACTTACGCCTATAATCCCCAAAGGGGAAAGCAGAGATGTTTTCCTATTACAAGAGTCTGTAGACCGACGATTCACCTATTTATTTAATACCCAGCCTATTGCCATCATTCAGGCAGAATTATTATGGTGCGAGGTTCGTAGCCCCATACCTACAACTCACTTACCCGGCGATAGACAGGAATGATATTCTTAAACCGTCCCCTTATTGACTTTATACAAAATGCACGCAAAAATAACATGCACTCATAACATTGATGAGAATAGCGTCTTAACCAACATCGAAAAAAGCTACATGAAGCATTTTTTTTTTTAATAAAACGTTGCCCCACACTAGGATTTCTCCTGTATCATGGATGCGTTTGCAGACACAAATCTTCACACGCACACATCCAAACCCGGAACAGCTATCTGTAGGCCATACAAATATTTGTTCCGTGCGGGAATCGAACCCACAACCCGTAGCGCAGAAGCCGGTCGCTCAGCCACTACACCAAACGTGTCGTTAGTAAGTGTATAGTAACACCCTTATGTCGCCGTTATGTTTAAGTCCCATGTAATAGGGGGCGAGCCTATTGCTATCAACCGGGCGCAAATGCAAACTCCGTGCTGCTACTGAGGAAGTCCACACCGAAAAACCCAACAACACTGCCCGACCTGGGGATTGAAACCAAGACCACACGATCAGCAGTCGCGCTTGCCACCACTAAACCAACCAGGCATCATTATATAACAATAACATAACCCGTTTCACATGCTACGGATTAGTCCGTACGTAGTTGCAGTCTTATCTGCACAATAAATGAGCAATAAATCTAACCGGTTATCTGTGCCACTGAGTTTGGGCGCTAATACCTTGATACCAATGTCATTACAAGCTGTTTTTTGAATAAATATTTTTTACGTATGTAAGGTTTAAAGTACAGTAGGGGAATGATAAGTATCGTCAGTTTTCAAATTCATTCCTTTCCCACATCGCGGGCACATGTTACCTTTTCAAACTGTTGAACGGAACCGACCAATACATGGAAAATTATGTTTAATTATTGGGTAGCAAAGATCAAAATTGACTTTTGCCTCCATTATGACGTATTAGTGCCATGTAATGTCTTTGATTTGATTTAAGGTGTTTTGTTGTAAAAACCATTACATCAATCAAATCGATGATTAAATAGATTGGCATTACTTGTCTGTCACCATGTCACCATAATATCTTGTCAAAAAAGACTAGGGCTCAGTTGCACCAACTAACTGTTACTGTTAACTTGACATATTTATGTCACATTTGTACTGGTTTGACAGAAATTTTGGCATGGTTACGGTTAAAGTAAGTTGGTGCAACTCAGCCTAGTATTTTCTTTTCTATAATGTTGGCAATACGTAGTCGGTAAAATAGTTCATTTCTTGCACTGTGCAAGCAAAAATAGACCTTAAGGTGTATAACATTATCATTCCGTGACTGTACATTTAATTTGAAGCAAATAGACTTGTAGGATCGCTATTACAAGGTTTAAAAATATTAAAACATTTTGACTGCCTTGTTGGTCTAGTGGTCGCAAGCGCGACTGCTGAGCATGGGGTCCTGGGTTCGGTCCCCAGGTCGGGTAAAGTGTTATTAAATGATGTCATTTGTGTTTTACTTGCATTTTATGAGAACCATGTTATCGGGCTTGTGGTCGAGCCAAGAGTGATATAAAATGGATAGATGTCAACGCCTCATCTTAACAGGAAGTGCGTACCGCGCCGCCTGCTATTTCAATTGACCTTGCCATATTTTGATTTTGATTAGCTATCATAAATAAAAAGTAGTTTTTATCTTTTATTTTTATTATATTTTTGTAGTTCATCTCAATATCTTCCTAGTATATGCATTGTTTATTGACACATAAAACACTTTTATCCGTTCAAATATAATAGAATATAGGTATATTTAAAATTAACTACCTCCATCCGTGTGTCACTGCGGGGGTACCAGCTGAAAATCAGCGCTGGGTGTTTGATGCCTAGCATATGCTGAGTTGGTGACCTTTTCGGCATGGACATGCTCGACAGCATAAATTATGTATGTTTGATTCTTTTTATATTGTTCTTTCTTTCTTCGTGTTTATTTATGCTGTCATTGTGTTCTTGGCTGAATAAATCAATTTTCTTTCTTTTCCTTCTTTCTTTTATTGGGTTTTTCCTACCCGGAGTCTGGATTTGTGCCCGGTTAATGGCAATAGACTCGCCCCCTATTACATGGAACTCAAACATAACTGGCGAAACGAGGGTGTACTAAAACACCTCTGCCGAACCCTTCCGGGAATGTAAGGCGTGGTGTTATGTTATGTAGAACATTTTCCATAGGCATTCAGACAAACTAAGCTCGGAAATGTGTCAATTTGTAGTTACCAGCTTGATAAAGAACAGAAATCCGAACGCAGTAGTTGTATGTATCATAATTAGTACTTGATTTTACCTTTAGGCCGTTTTCCACAGCTCAGGCTCGTTTTGTTCGCCTGGCTAGCACCCTGACATTCCAGCATACACAGTCCACAGTTTCACAGTCCAGCGCCAAGCAGTAAACTGTGTACCGTCATGTGTATGTGAGAGCCAGAGGGGTATAGGAGAATCCCTTTATATCTCTGTTCCTTAGATTCATGTGCTTCATCTTAGACCATGTTTGTGTTTACTATCAGGTGAGACTAGGGTCAAATGCGACCAAGAATAAAAAAATAGCTGCATATCGACTCGTTGATGCATTATATCCGCTTCTAATCATGGATCGTCATATCCACACTATTTCTCGTAAACATAATATCTAATAAAAAAATAAAAACAACCGCGCGCACACACACACATCGAGACCCCTCAGTACCTCGGAGAGCACGTTAAACAGTCGGTCCCGATTGTCATACGAATACCTATGACAGTCGTTACGGGAAGTCAGAAGCCCGAAAGTCTGACAACCGGTCTAACCTTAGATATCGGCATTGCCCAGTAACTGGGTTGCTGAGATCTGATGGCAGTCGCTTCGTGTAAAATACTGGTATTCAGCCGCATCTGGTTAGACTGGAAGCTGACTCCAACATAATTGGGAAAAGGCTAGGCAGGACGAAAAAATATAAAACAAATGTTAAGAGAATGAGTGGACGGCGATTAACAAAAGGAATTTATAAGGTGGATCTCAGAGGAAACGTCGATAGAGGACGTCCTAGTAGGACATACGTCGATGTTATTGATGATGTTCTTCACAAAGGACAGGTGCGTAGAGCTTTCAACAACAAGATGTATGCATGTTGACGAAGCGAAAAGAGTACGTAAGGATCGGAGCATGTGGCGATCTATAGTTTCTGTCCACCCCCATGGGAAAAATGTGTGAGTTAATAAACAGTATTCTGAACGAATCTAACAAAAAGTACTTCTACGTCTACCTATGCAGAATGCTCTGTGTGTCTAAATAATCTAGAACGTAAGGAATATCATCCTAACTAACGAATTAACGTTGGCATAAGATCTCTAGGTCTCTTGAAAGGAATTTATTACTTCATTAAACTCCACTCTATAACTCTACATCGCTTCATATCTTGAATTGCAGCATACGACGTTCCAAAGTTAAAGGCAAAATATTTGTTAACGGTTTTAATTACATTCACTTCGTATATTTGTTTGATTCAAATCTTGCGACAGATTTTTCAACTACTTCTGCTTAAGAGGAAACGCGGGCTGCAAAATATTAATAATTTGAATAGGTTTTTACGATCTATTTCTGTCCCACCCCTCCCGCAAACCTCCCCAATTGAGCGCGAAAGAGACACCTGCATCTCGGACTGATTTCTGCTGTGCAATATTAGCGAAATCGTACTTTCGTATTTTCCTGTTTCCTTCTTCAAATCTGGACCGATTTTTTTTTCTGTAATAACTTAAGAAAGACTTTGGTTATGTCTATATGTTTTTCATTTGTTTTTTATGTTCGTCTGTTTGCCAGATGTTTGAAAACGGTGGTAAAACCGGTCGAATTTAGTAACATTTAAACGTTTCTAGTTCTTTTAATAATTAATTTATTGACAAAAACAAAACATAGGGACATAGTGATGGTAGATATATATGATATGGTAAAAAATATTTGCTCTAGTGACATTATCCAAGGAGAAAACTGAGAAATACGTTTGTATGGACTAAATGCCGACCACATTTCCTCTTAACCTGAAACTTCGCACACAAATTCAATTTCCGTGACAATACAACATTATAATAATATCAGCCTTGAATCCTGATGCTGCCGGGTAGGAGTACTCCACGATTAACATTTTAACTTTAAAGTCTTTTTAAGGGATTTTTTATTTTTATTTAGTTGTTTATCGGTCGGACCTTTACTTTCTATTTTTGAGAGGAGCAAAATCTGGCATGGAGCTCTTTGGCTAAAAGGAAAATTGTTTATTTCAATTATGTCTATTAATTTTATCTCACTCTTGGGTGTCTTAAATAAACATTGCTACTCTATGAGATTTGTTTAAATATTAACAACACTAACTTTGTTACGCCCAGCACCTTAACGAGATTAAAACATTATTATTCACAAGAACACGTAAAAGGCTAAAACATTCAAAGTCAACAAAAATTATATAATAAACGCCGTTTTCTGTAACCAGGCGCCCGCCTTACAAAGTAGCATCATGATGATGTACGCAAAACAATTTGTTTTCCCTCTTTTGTTTGACGACGCCGCCTACATTAGCCTTAATTTATTCCCTTTGAATATTCAAACCGTTAGCTCCTCAATACTCGTTTAATTTTCTAATATAGGAATAGGAACTCGCAAGATGATATTTTGCTAAAATCTCGCCCGATTGTAACGTCTCCGAGAGCGGTGACCACGCTTGTTGGCAAGCAAAACAAAATTGAATAAAACATAACATCACGCCTGTATTCCCTAAAGGGTTGAGCAGAGGTGTGTACTAACACCCTCATCTCGCCGTTACGTTTTAGTGTTTTGTAATAGGGGGCCAGCCTATTGCCACCAACCGGGCACATATCCAAACTCAGGAAAGCTACTGAGGAATTCACTCGGAAAAACCCAATAACACTTTTCCCGACTTGGGGATCGTACCCAGGATCTCACGAATTGAATAACAATTTATTAATTTAAGTAAATACTTGTCACTTGTCTTGTTATATAAAACAAATGAGGTATAACTTAATTTTGCTGGGAACACGCAGATTTAAGAGGTAAGGAAAAATATTATCAGGCTTTTTCAAAGTTTTCAAACGTTAATCTCATCAACACGCAGTACGCACTGCCGCTAATAACCAATGAGGCTCTATTAGATGGGGTTAATAATCATTACCAGTAGTAACCCACTATTAATAGCAGGACAAGAGCGTCATTGGTTTTGGGATAGCTGATTCTACTATCCAACCCACTTGCTAGAGTAGCCTATGTAGTGGACTGCTTTAAGCAGAGATATAAAATCTATACTTATAAAGAAAACTACCTGGATAACCGACCTTTGCTCGGTATTTTTTTTTTGTAAATCGACGTTTTCTAAAAATGAAACCTAGCTATATCGATTTATCGCCCCCGAAACCCCCAGCATACTAAATTTCATGAAAATCGTTGGAGCCGTTTCCGAGATTCAGATTGTATATTATATGACATATAATATACAAGAATTGCTCGTCTAAAGGTATTAGATAGATAATAGAATAGGCTCGCCCCCTATTACATGGGACTTAAACATAACGTATATATACACCTCTGCCCAACGGGGAATACAGGTGTGATGTTATGTTGTAAAGAAAAATGTCCTGACTGACTGACAGACTGATTGATCAACGCAGAGCCTAAACCACTGAAGCAGGAAAAATTAAATTTGGACATCAGGTTCCTTTTGTGACGTAGGTATCCACTAAGAAAGGATTTTTGAAAATTCTACCCCTAACAGGGTAAAATAGGGGATGGAACTTTGTATGAAAATTCACGCGGGCGATTTCGTGGACAAAGTGCTAGTCTATATAAATAAAAATTAATCACCAAATGTGTTGCTAAGCGCAAAACTTGAGAACGGCTCGACCAATTCGACAATTTTTTTTAAATATATTCCTTAAGGCACAAGGAAGGATCTTATGGAGAGAAAAAACAAAAAATGCGTGGAAAATAGTAAAAACAACACTCTTCTTTTCCCACTACAGGCCAATAACTTTTGACAGAACGAAGTCTGTCCAGGCAGCTAGTTAAGAATACAATTGTACCTAGTCAATCTTTTGTCCTGCTTTCTTCAAACCTCATGGTAAAACCAAAGTAAGTAGGCCCAGAGATCCCTATTATTAATCATTTCGTTCCTTTAATGAATGGAAATTATGCAGATTCCGAGTCGGTATCACAATGGGAGCGATCTTTGCCGCGGGTCCTCAAGATAAAGGCTTCCAACCAGAACGTGCCTACGTGCTCTCATTCGCACAAAACTCCCTCTTTATTTTATTGAGATAAACAACACAATGTACGAACCTTTTTAATACATATTTATGTATTCTAGGTATATATATGTAGGTTTGTGCGATCTTTGTTTCTGTAGTAAGAAATAAGAGTCATAACAACGTTTATTTCAATAGGCAGGTTCCCATTAAAATCAACTTTTGTAATAGGCAAGTATAGTTCTTACAATTCACGAGTTCGTGTGAGACAATTGAATTTGAACCCTATAAAAGTGTACATAAAAGTCATGCCACGCGCGCTCTTGAATTATAAAAACTATATAGGTACTTCTATACCAGCTTGTGAACGTCTGCTCTTGAACGTAGACCTCCTAAAAGACTGCCAGGTACCATAAATAATAAAAATAATCTTGAGTTAATAATGTCATAAATATCAATAATCGAAACAAATAAATCATACACGCTATAAAGTGATAAAAATATTGTATCCGTTACATATAGAAGAATACATTATTATTATTCAGCCATGATCACCCCACTGCAGGGCAAAGGCCTCCCTACCATTCTTCTTCTCCACTTGGTTTATGGTTCCCTGCGGCCGATCCTTCCAATAAGTGTCTAGCTCGTCCCGTTATCTCCTTCTGGGCCTGCCGCGACGTCGTCTGACGTTGGGTGAGCTCCACTCAGTGATGAGTTTTGCCCACAGCTCGTCCGGCATGTGGTATACGTGACCAACCCAGGTCCATTTTAAGCTTGCGGCTTTCTGACTAACGTCGGCGATCTGAGTTTTAGAGCGCAGTACACTATTCCTTTTAAGAATACATACATATTCTTAATATCTATCTACTAAATATAAATCAAACTTAATGTAAGATACACGTAAAAGCACGAAAGAGCGCTTGGCACTGCGTCCGATCCGAATTCGACTTAATACGATCCGAGAAAAGTCTGCTGCAAATCTGTGACATTCGGATCGGATGTAGTGCACAATCGAATGTATGCCCAAATAGTAAAACGCCACGTACAATTTTAAGTTGCAATTAATTTTGTGCTGTCACTTTCACTTCGCCTTAATAGAAACGCGGGCTGCAAAATATTAATAATTTGAATAGGTTTTTGCGATCTATTTCCGTCCCACCCCTCCCGCAAACCTTCCCAATTGAGCGCGAAAGAGACACCTGCATCTCTGACTGATTTCTCCTGTGCAATATTAGCGAAATCGTACATTCGTAATTCCCTGTTTCCTTCTTCAAATCTGGACCGATTTCGATATTTTTTCCTGTAATAATTTAAGAATGACTTTGGTTATGTCTGTATGTTTTTCTTTTATTTTTTATATTCGTCAAATTTGTTTGCCAGAAGTTTGAAAAAGGTCGTAAAACCGGTCCATTTTTATAAAATTTAAACGTTTCTAGTTCTTTTAATAAATTAATTTATAGACAAAAACAAAACATAAGGACATAGTGGTGGTAGATATATATCATATGGTTAAAAATATTTGCTCTAGTGACATTATCCAAGGAGGAAACTGAGGAATACGTTTGTATGGACGAAATGCCGACAGCATTTTCTCTTAAAATGACAGTTACTACGCGACTTAAGGGCAACATAAAATTGAGTATTGTTTGAGTATTTAGCCATTAGTGTCATTATCGTATAGCTCTATCAAAGTTATGACTTCTTTAGAGACGTCACACAACTGACGGAAGATGTGCTGCGCATCGTCGGTCGCATAACGCCAGAACAGACAAGTAGATAATAAAACTTTCAACCTTACACACTGAACGATGATGCGTTAGTGCGTCTGGCGTACTAATACTATGTATCGATGATACGCCCGACGCACCTTCCATCAGCTCTGCGGTGACCCTTATTCTACTACAGTTAGACGCAACTTGACAGAAAGAAAGTATAAAGCATTTATTTGGATCATATAATGACGCACATGGCCACCAAAAACAAAAAAAACAAACTGTGCAAATCGTCCATCGCTGCACAAACTGTTGTTACGTGCACAGAGCTTGGCTAATAACAAGTTACACTATTATTTTCATACTCAAAAAAAATTTAAAAAATCGTTACTTATGTATTATCAGTACCTACGATCCTCACATGTATGGGAGTGGCTAAATATTGGCGATATCACATAAAGTAGGTACTTTGTGTTCGCAAAAAAGATAGTGATGACGTCAATGAATAGAAGTGTATAAATAATTACTTTTCGCAACAAATTGTTGGTTTTTTTTTGTAATCATGCTGACGACCCACCTGATAGAAAGAAGTTACCGCTGCTTACACCTAAAATCCCAAGAGGATTGCCGATACTTACCCAACCCTGAGACAATGGTAAAAAATCTCATGTGCCTGTAATTTCACCGACAGCCAGACCCTTCAAACTGGGACACAGCAATGCTACTTGGCGGGCGGTAGAAATAGGTATGGTGAAGCTTCTTCAAGTGAACTGATTCGCAAGCTTTAATACTACTAACAAGGTTGTGAAACGATGAAAAAGGTTGAAGATGTTAACGAACACGAAAATATTTTTTTTTAATTTTTATGTTCTTGGTTTGGTCGCCTTTGACCTAGTCTCACTTGATGGTAAGCGCAGACAGGGTCTAAGATGGAACACACGAATCCAAGGAACAGAGATGTAAAGGGATTCCCTTATACCCCTCTGACTCTCACATATGCACGACGGAACACAGCATACTGCTTGGCGCCGGACTTTAATGTGAGGGTGGTAACCTAACTAGTCAGGCGGAACGTATAGATCCTACCACCAAGCGTGCTTGGTTTTATTGAATCTTACAACACGCAGCTAGTCCCAGCGTGCGGTGAGGAAGTGTTATATTCTAACCCATCCCCATACGGGATAAAAACCAGTTCATCCTAGTAAGGTCAAGCAGTTTCAATTAGTATAACAAAATTTCTTAAAACGGCGTTTTGTATAATTGTGGTGAGCTTTTAGTTGACAAAATCTGCCTCCTAGCCTTTTCCCAACTATGTTGGGGTCAGCATCCAGTCTAACCAGATGCAGCTAAATACCGGTATTTTACACGGAACGACTGCCATCAGACCTACGCAAACCAGTTACTGGACAATACCGATATCCTAAGGTTAGACCGGTTGTTACACATTCGGGCTTCTGACTACCCATAACGTCTGTCGTAGGTATTCTTATGACACCCGAGACCGACCGTTTAACGTGCTCTCCGAGGCATGGAGGGGTCTCGATTAATAATGAACGGTCACCCATCCACGGACTGACCGGTTTTTTTTTCAGTTGAAAAAATATACAATTATCACTTCGGTTAACGATGAAGGGAAAACATTGTGAGGAAATCTGCACACCTGAGAGGGCTCCATAAAGTTCTTGATAGTGTGTGTAGTCTGCCAACCCTCACTAGGCAAGTGTGCGTGAAGGCCTAAACCCTTCTCGTTCTGAGAAGAGGCACGTGCTCAGCAGTGGGACAGTAATGGGTTAATTATCTTTACATAGTATAAAACATAGTTGCTCCCGCTGTCTGTACGCTTAGATATTTTAAACTATGCAAAAGATTTTAATTCAGTTTTCAGCAATAGATAGAGTGATTCAAGAGGAAGGTTTATATGCCCTACATTGCACCCGTGCGAAGCCGGGGCGGGTCGCTAGTCTATAATATAATAATATTAATTAATAATAATATTATAAAGAGGAAAGATTTGTATTTTTGTATGTAACGAATAAACTTAAAAACTACTGGACCGATTTCAAAAATTCTTTTGCCGTTAGAAAGCTACATTATCACTGAGTAACATAGGCTACGGGCGGAGCCGTGAGGACACAGCTAGTATTTTATAATGTTGATAAGTTGCCAATGTATGCCCGACTTAAATAATGGTACAATTACTACCTCCCTTTTCTTTCAGTATATATCTACAAATAAGGTATTATTAAGGATCTGTACGTCTGTATTTCACAGTCTGA
Source organism: Amphipyra berbera (assembly GCA_910594945.2). NCBI lineage: Eukaryota > Metazoa > Arthropoda > Insecta > Lepidoptera > Noctuidae > Amphipyra > Amphipyra berbera. The sequence goes on along the minus strand of OU343126.1, from coordinate 15,086,777 downwards.
TTAAAGCGGATATCACATACATACAAAGTTTTGATGACCGTTTCGCCTTAGAATCTAGATAACCTTGTAAGTATATTAATAAAGACATTTCAAAGAAGGATATTTATTTGTCCTTCCTTTCTTCCGACTAAGGAAAACTCTATAGAAAGTAAAAAGTTTGTGAATAGCGTACTACTAGAACCTAAATTAATTAGTCCGAGGCTCTACAGCCTCCGCTAACTTCGCAAATTGAGATCTTATCTCTTAATGCGGTCGCCACTGGACAGTCGTTGATTTATTTACGGAAACGCCTTTTATTACCGATCCGAACCGATCCCTATGTAATCACAAAAGAAATTGGTATGTAGGAGTCGATAGTGGATCGATTACATAGTAAACTCCAACAAAAAGCGAAGCAACAAAAGCATAGCGTCGAGTTGTTATGAATATTTGTTGATAACAACTCTACAATAAATCCCGCGAATTAATTAATATAACAGAACATCACGCCTGTATTCTCCGAAGGGTTGGGCAGAGGTGTATAGTAACACCCTCATTTCGCCGTTGTTTTAAGTCCCATGTAATAGGGAGCGAGCCAATTGCCATCGACCTGGCACAAATCCAAACTCCGAGCTGCTAACACTAAAACTAACTAAAACCCAATAACACTTTTCCCGAACTGGGGATCAAACCCAGGACCTTACCATCAGCAGTCGCGCTTGCCACCACTAGACCAACGAGGCAGTTTTATTTAATATCCAGTATTGATTAATATCCCAATCAAACTGAATGCTCTCAATGTTTTTTAAGAGTAGATACTCAACACTATTTTGTGCATCGGTTGGTTCCTTGGGCTTGGCACACGATGATTGTCAATTCGTATCCAGATACTTCAGAATACAAGACTAACCAAAGATGTAACTTTGGTTATGTATCTTAAAAAAATTACGAGCAGAAATGAATTGAAAAATTATGTCTAGGTAATATTCTATTTTCGTTCGTCCACTCTTTAGACTTCCAAAAGTCACATCATTTATATCCGGTTCCTATGGCCAAAAAGGAATCGTTTTGCTTATCAATGGTAGCATTTTTTATTAGGCTCGTTTTAAATGGACTTGTAAGCTAATTTTACCTGTGATAGCGACTAACGTATTGAGGGTCAACTACGCAAAGCTATTAGGTATTTGCTTCATTATTGGTTAAGATAGAAGGGTGACTCTTGTTGGTCAAGTGGTCGCAAGCGTGACTGCTGACCATGGGGTCCTGGTTTCGTTCCCCAGGTCGAAAGTGTTATTGGGTGTTTCCATTAGGAATTTCTCTGTAGCAGCCCGGAGTCTGGATTTGTGCCCGGTTAATGGCAATAGGCTCCCCTATTACATGGGACTAAAACATAACTGGCGTAACGAGGGTGTACCTACTAAAAAAAACACGTCTGCCGAACCCTTCGGGGAGAGGCGGTGATGTTACGCTCAATTAATCATAGGCATCGGTCATTAGCAGTACTTAATAGGTAAGTACTAAACTCAAATTCAAACGTAATAAATACATCAAGTACAACCAAACAACACAAACGACCATCAAAACTTACCCCTTCACTCCCAAAACAACGCACAAGGACCAAACTACAATAACAGCGTCTTAAAAACAAATAATTAGTTATTTAATTCGCAGACAGTGACTAAAGTTTAATTACCCACTGTATCCATAAAGCAAGGGGAACTTGGAGACGGTTAATGGAATGGTTGGGGACTCAATCACATGGCTCGTAAGGCCATAACTGTAGTTCTCCGGATAGTTACTTCCACTACATATAATTACGATTGAATTTATGGCGTATATTGTTGTTACTTTAAACTATTGTCTGCGAGTGTAGTGATGTTGCTTTGTTTTGTGGTTGTGTATGGTTGAAGTTTGTCTATGCTGTGTATACAATTTAAAAAAAAAGTTGACAAACTTCTTCTTCTTTTCGTGTGGTTAGTGACTAACCTGGTGTCAGAGTTTATCCCGCCCATGGGCCTCTGACTTGGCTTCACATGTCGTCGAGAAATATCTCTTAGGCATGCCGGTTTCCTCACGATGTTTTCTTTCACCGTTTTTAAGCAAGTGATAATTATGAATGCACATGAATCCGAAAAGTCAGAGGTGCGTCCGACGGTCACACTATTAGGCTATCACTGCCATTATTGACACTGCCTCGTTGTTCTGGTAGCAAACGCGACTGCTGATAATGAGGTCCTGGGTTCGATCCACAGATCGGCCAAATGTTATTGGGTTTTTTCGTGTAGAATTTCTTAGTAGCCCGGAGTTTGGATTTGTGCCCGGTCGATGGTAATAGGCTCGCCCCCTATTACATGGGACTCAAACATAACGGCGAAATGAGGGTGTTACGATACACCTCTGCCCAACCCTTCGGGGAATACAGGCGTGATGTTATGTTATGTTGACAAATACGGCTCTCCGTGGGCTTGTCACTTGGCATGTCCTCCTCATGGTTGGTAAGTGGTTACCGTTGCCTATATGCACCCACAACACAGAGGTATCTGAGGCATTGCCCAACTTGAGACAATGTTGGAACGTCTCATGTGCCTGTGATATATCATATCATTAGGTAAGTTATGCTGTATATAACGTCAATAGTTTTTTCAGGAGAGCAAAAAATATATTTTTTTCTACATATCATATAATTGTTTTTAATCTGCAATATTCTATTTTATTTTGGTTTTTTCGACGGAGCACTTTCGCGACACGATCCAGTATGGAACTCACCTGACTTACACGCTGTTTTAGCTGTTTTCGTAGCTTAATGGAAAAAATGTTACATACGAGGTGGATTTTGTTTTTGAAATAACGTGTTGCTATTGGATCTAACCATTGATTGTGATTAGTCCAACGATGCGTTTTTCGATTCCCTATCGAATGACGTGCGTAACTCAAAACTGCTATTTTTTGAGTTACGCGGTGTTAGAACTTCGACGACGTTATAACAGATTCTCATAATTATGGATAATTTGAGTTGCAATCGTCGCGTACCTACCTACTTTTAAGTAGCTATGTAATGGTTTTTAGACTTCACTGAAATAGTGTCTCATACATATAGTAACATAGTTTCTAATTAGAATAGAATAGAATATACTTTATTGTACACCAAAATTGTAACACAGCTCTTATACAATAACAAACATTAAAGGGTACAATGGCGGTCTTATCGCTGATAGCGATATCTACCAGACAACCTTTGGATGAACAGGAAGTCAATAAATAAGATAGAGGGGGTAGTCCATGGTGTCCTGCTGCAAAATATATACTACACACCATACATAGACATAATACTTACATATAGGTATATATATACATTTATAAATATAATTAATCATGTCATTTAGGTTCAAAATCAACCACAGTATTTAAATGTAATTTCCAACAAACAAAATTGCACGTCATTAAGTACGGAATCCATAAATAACATAATCCTAACACGCCGCAGAAAATCAATCTATTCCCCGAAATGTGACAAAATTAGCGTGTAATATTTCCTGTTCGAATTATAAATACCCCTATTTTCCCGCGAATGTCCGGAGGCAATACAAGGGGACAACGCGAGGCGCGGGGGAGTTCCTTACAGGGCACGCGGCGGGCACGCGACGGCCACGTGGCGGGCACCAAGTAACCAATCCCTCTTCCACTATTTATTCTACAACTATCCTCTCATTTAAGGCTCGTGTCATCCTCGCGACAGACGCAACGCCCCGTGTAAATTCAGTTTAGATTTCATCAAGCATCCCCTCGTTTGCGACATTTACAAAGCAAATATCGTTCCCAGATTGCATTATTATTTAATTGTTTCGAGTGGCGCTCAAAGAGAGCAGTCTTGTTTGATCCATTATGCATGGAACATTGTTTTTAACTTCTGTTTCATATTTCTCTTGCATACAATTTTAATGGAAACTGTATTTTTATGTAACATACTCTAAAATTTTAGATTTTCAAATTGCATTTGAAATGAATTATTTTTTATACTTAGATTGGAAGATTGTATTAATAATGTGAAAGAAACAATGTTTATTAGTGTATAATGTATACTAAAAAAATTATAATAAAAGACAAAGACTTTAAAATTCGCAAGCCTTTTATAGAAAACATTATATATTTATTTCACAACACTTAATACAAAGTGCATATTTACGTTATTTCATTCTAATATCCCAAAACCGATTCTCATGATGAAAGAGCGCAAACCTGGTGCAAAGTAAAGCGGCGGCCATACATCAGGCGGCTCCATTCTAATGGTAATTCGGGATATACGCGCGCCCGATATTGTTGGCCGGTCCCTTCTGCCGTAACAAATGTTTATTTTATACACAACGCCACTAACAATAGTGTGCAAATACCTAAACACCGTAAATGGTGGTGCGATGCGATTTAGATGATAATGCTCGCAGAAATAATAATGGGAGGCGTTTGTAATGTTCGTGTTTACTTTGCGGTGTGCCGTGTGCGTTGTTGTGTGGTCGCGTGCTTGTATTTTGATTTAGTTTTGTGTTATAATTTTATTTTGTTGCAGAGCTGAGAAGAATATTGTGTTGGAATGATTAGAGCTAGATTTGAAATTATAAAATTAATATTTGGCCAATGTGATTATTAACCAATAGAAGTATAATTTGTGTATATTCAAATCTAAAAAGAGTCTGGTAACTGGTAGTTACTACTCTAAAGTACGACGAAAATAGAACATTTAACTACATAAAATAATTAATAACTCCTCTAATAAATGTTCCAATCACCAAATAATACTCATATGACTACAAAATCCACTTTTCTTCATAATTCCTCCTTATTATTCTTATAACTCTGAAAAGGCGTTAGTCTCTAACAAAATCAGGAATAAAACGTGAATGTTTTATTTACGTACAGGTAGGCAAGTACGGGCTTCCTACATGTTTAATTTGATATTGTTTAAAGACGGTGCGCCGGCTGACAGCCCTAACGCTCATGCATATTCATGTAGCGTGATTAATCATGGCGAACCTACCTCCCTTCACACACCTACGTACCTACCTCCTATATACTTTGTTTATTATACAAACACCCACTGCGATGTTCAAATTGTGAGTTATTGGTTAAAACACCGCGAGTAAATTAGTTACGCACGTTAGTGGTAATTTGTCGACGAAATACTTCCTCAATTTTATGTGGATTCTTTTACGTAATAAATTAAGATTGTACGGAGAGATTTTCTTTCAATTTTTCAACTTTAATATTGGAACACGTACATTATTCTTAATTAAATGATCATTGATCCTTATGTTTATGTAAATAGTAACTACAAATTCAAAAGTCTTTACAAATCATTTGTCGGATATTATATATATTTTCATTCTTCCATTAATTATAAAACAAACTAAACGACCTCTAAAATTGCATTTAAATCCCTCAGAATTAGCTCCATTAATTATAATAATTGATTACAAAAAACGGATGATTTATGCATTCCTCACCCAGAGATTTGTCGCGTGCCCTAATTTTTTTTTTACTTAATAAAAAATTGTTAACAGCCTCACTGAAAACTCTTTAATGAATAAAAAAATATATATATTAGCATAGGGAAGCAATAAAGTGGATATTTTGATCGTGCATCTGCCGGTGGGCGGACGTACGCGCGATGCATGTCGCTTTTATGCTAATAATCGCGCTTTAACCGCGATTAGCGCATGTTATTACAAAAGTGACGTAACGTACACGCGTTATAATTTATAGATAGTCGGCAATAAATGGCGAACAGATAACTCGTAATGGCACTGCCGAGATAATGCAGTATTGCGTACCTACTTGTTACTATAATAGTAAGCGAGGAAGCTACCTATAAGCTATAATCAGATGTAGATATTGAAACAGATTAGTTTGTTAAAGCGACAACATAAAGTACCTGTCTACGTTTCCTATCGAATACCGACTTGACACATTCAATCAAATTCCTTCAGCGGGTCTCTATGTAAGTACCACGGAGCAAGTACAATAGCAAGTACCTACCTACATGTCTATCAATGCGATAATTAATTGCAATATGATATCTATAGACATAAATATCGACAGCTTAGATAGAAATTATAAACCTATGTATCTAATTACATGATATAGGTACATAACGTGACCTTGTCATGATTACGACCTTTGGACATTATATCGTCACCGGAAAGCCAACACCTACTACTTAAGCGCCATTTTGGCTAAAATGAGTTATGTATTATATCGTTGAATTGGATTTTTTTCTCTGCATCGATTAGTTGGGATTTCGTATTTTATTCTATTATCTTACGAAATCCCAACTAATCGACGGAGAAAAAAATCCAATCCAACGATATAATACATAACTCATTTTAGCCAAAATGGCGCTTAAGTAGTATTGGCTTTCCGGTGACGATATGTAAGTAGAGATTATGAGTTTATTCTGGCTATACAGGGTGTACCTAAACGAAATCATGTAATTCCTTCAAACCTCGTGACGTATTGCGGACATAGATTAACCCTGCACGGGATACTTTTGGATTCAATAAGAAACAAATTACAAGAAGTAAACGTGTGTTCTTAACGTGAGGCATTTTAGCGCCCCCAGTTAAATGACCGCGCGGCAAGCGATAGCCGCGCAATACGCTCGGGGCTCTAAAATGCCTCACGTTGAGAACACGTTTACTTTTTTCGTTTAAATATTTTTTAATAGAATCCATAATTATACCTACCGTGCAGGGTTAATCTATGTCAGCGGTACATCACGAGGTTTGAAGAAATTACATGATTTCGTTTACACCCTGTAGGTATAGGTTCAGAGACCGATGGAAAAACTACGACAACGTCAAGGGCTGCGATTTACTGATTGATAGACCGGTTGCGGATATCGACTTTTCCAATACAAATCTACTAAGGTAAAGCGCTTTGGAAAAGGTTTTATTGAAATCAAAAAGCTGTTCTAACAACGTCCCGGAAAACGCTGGGAAGAACAACCAATCTACCAATTCCCAGACCTTACGACAAAGATACAAGATCAAACACGTTATCAGTAATGTAACACAAAATGAGGGCGACACGTGACGTCGACGAGGCGGCGACATGTCGCCGCCAATCGTGCGGCAATCCGTCAGCGCGGACGGCCCGGCGCGGCGGCTGGCTCCCGCGGGACGTGCCGCACGGCCCGATTAGTATCGCTCACTGACCCAGCTAATTTGTGACACCGCACATGCAGCTTTTTGCAACTGCCAATCAAATACCCACACGTCTGATCGAAATTTGACCATCGATATCGGTCTTTGTCAATTTCGTGATCCATTTCCCATGTTCGATTTTTTTTATCGTAAAATACCGCGTCTCTTTTTGTTTTATTTCACGTAACATAACATCACGCCTTGTACTCCCCGAAGGGTACGGCAAAGGTGTCTTTAGTACACCCTCGTTTCGTTTAAGTCCCATATAATAGGGGGCGAGACTATTGCCATTAACCGGGCACAAATCCAGACTACGGGCTGCTACTGAAAAAATCCTAACGGAAAAACCCAATAACACTTTCCCCGACCTGGGGATCGAACCCAGAACCCCATGCCAGTCGCACTTGCGACCTCTAGATCAACAAGGTAGTTGTTTTATTTCAATATATGATAAATATGTAAAAAGGGGTACCAATTACGTACTTAATATCGTTAAGCTTTTCTACGTAATTTCAGGTAAGGAGATCGTGAGATTTCAGGAAGGCAGTTATATGGAGACTGTCGCGATGTTAACTCCTCAAAGTTAGGTGTTAAGGCAGAGGTAGGGTTGTGAGGTGAACTGTGTTCTTATTTCTAGTTTTTACCACCCTATCTACGGGCTTCATAAAGGACAGGTACGTAGTACTCTCAACCGGCGTGCATGTATGACAAGATGTATGAATGTGGACGAAGCGAAAGGAGTATGTAGGTACCTACCTAAAGATCGTAGCATGTGGCATTCTATGGTTTCTGCCTATTTTCATGGGAAAAAAGCGTGAGTTTATGTAGGTATGTATGTATCGTTGTTGACATCATAAGACCTTAGTAGGTAATTAAAGTTTGTATTTTATATAAAAAATACTAAATTGATGTGCATAATAATAAGTATGTTCGGACTCGCATTTCGCAATCGTAATTAAAATCTACATACATAAAGTCAATAAGAGATCAATTTTATTTATCGTCCAATCTTTTAAACATCGCTCATCCAGACGGGATTACGGGCGATGCGACAAAAAAAGTACGAAATGTAGGCATCATATTTTCCACTACGCTGAATCAACACTCGAGCCATTCATCGGCGCAATGAAAATATTGGATCGTTTATCTTTTTGTTTTTCCATTCCCAAACCTTTCGGTTTACTCGGTGTGTGAGCGCGAATGCGTCCGCTGACAGAATTCATTTATGCAACAACTAAAAGGATACGTACTCGCTGATATGTGAAATCACTATTTTGTTTGATGGAGTTGAGCTTTTTCAATTTTATTTTTGCGTATTCCGCTATGATATCGGATTGCTTGTTTGTAGATGTTTGGAATGAGTTTTTGCTTTTATGCTGTTTGTAACGACGTTGTTATTGAATGTGGGATACATTATTATGTAGGTACCAAGAATACCTATGAATACCAACCAGGTTCTATGAAGTATTTGAATCCGATTACCGAACACCGAACATTTAAGTAACTAATAGGTACTGATATCTTTTCAATGTAAATGCACGCTTCATTTCCCGAAGAAGTAGGAAGAGGTGTATGTAGGCACCAATTCCGCTAAAACTACATTTCACCAATGACAAACAACAATAAAATTCAAGATCACAGCCACCCGGAAATCGAACTCTTGGCATCCGCAATTACTTTATGCTCGGCAACCGCGTTTGCGACGACTGGAACAACGAATTTTTATGACTAGTGACTATAGCTGGTTTGGACTACTGCAGCCATCTTACTTACAAAATTAATATAATTTTATTTCAAATCTCTATTTAAAAGTATAATATAAATGACGTTCGCATTTTGTAAAAAATAAAAGTTAACTTTAAATGTCATTCACAGAAACGTTAATTGTACTACTAACGCCATCTTTCGTGGAATAGAAAAATGATTCTGTTACATTCATCTTGGAGTTTTTGAAGCAATTTCGCCTACTGAACAATAGATGGCGTTAAAATAAAATTTTATTATGACCTATTTTCATGAAAACGAACATGACATGACTTTGTGAATGCATGCATGCATTTACCCTGCGATTGTACCCGAAGCATAGAAACTTCAAAGAAGAGACTAAATTCAAATTAAACAACAAAAAAATTGCTATGCATCTGTTGGTCTGGCTTGGTTTATCTTGGTCGTCGAACTTTCCATTCGTCCGCTGGGTGCGTTTACGGACACAAATCTCAGAACAATCGGAGTTCAACATTTTTCATTATCTGTTGTTTGGTGCCGCCACAATCGAAAGTGAAGTCACCGAATTTGTTTTGATGAAAATCACGCCATAGGTAGCTTATTGTTTTTTTTTCGGGGAGCTTCTTTGTACCTTCATATTGTTTTTTTGTACGGGGAAAGGATAACTAATATAAGAAATTAAATACTATGTTGACAATTTTCAATAATTTATGTTTCATCATACAAAACCCAACTCCCAAACCAAAGAAATATAAAATTAATAATAACAATTACTTAATTAACATATAAATATCAATAGCAAGTAACATTACAATTAAAAATGTAAACAATGTTTACAATTGAATCACAGATGATGTCAAAAAGTCTAAGATGTTAACAAACAATATTACTAAACAATGTATCAACTTTTTAAATCGTGATATTTAAAAAAATAATAATATACTATAGTCTTTTAGACCAATGATAGAAATAATATATAAACGAATTAGTCTCATGTTCAAGCACATTATAATAATCAGATCTATTTTGTCATGAAACAACAAGCGTGATTATATATTTATTTATTATGTATATTTTTTAGACAAGAGTTATTCATGTCTTTAAAGCGTTAAATCCACGAGCAAGTTAAATTGCACAAGTTGACTTGACCTCTGCAACAGACTAAGTTTTACCAACTTGTTCAACTTGGCGCAAACTGCCCATGAAGCAGTGGCGTAGCATTGCAAAGGGGGCCATGGCCCAGGTGGCGCAGCTGTAGGGGGCGGCAAGCTGCAGCGTCAGCTCATAGTCATCAGATAACTATATTGTCATCGGGACTACATAGGTACTTATTTACGCAAAATCTCAAGTCAAGTTTTATTTTGAATCCTTTTGCAATCAACACAACAACAGGGTATAACAGAATTTTCACCGATTTTTTGCTTAGTTGCGAAAATTGGGTTGGAGGGCGCCAAATTTATTGCTTTCAGTGTAAATGGGTGAGCAAGCACTTGCTTCAGTAACTTGCGCAATTTAACTTGCCAGTGGATTTAGCGCTTAAGACTGATGCAAAGTTACCGAGCAATTAATTCAAATATACAAAATGTCAGTCTTACAATGTAAATAATGGAATGCAAGTTACCTTTGTAGTTTATGAATAAGTATTCCTAACTATTTTAGAGATATTATTATATAAAGCGTGAGCAATGATTCTATTTAACAACTCAAATACTTAATAAAATTCAAAGATACAAATACAATATTCCTAAATTCAGATGTAAACAACCTTTTAAAAATTTACTAGATTTTGGTTATTTTGTTTCTCCTTTCTATTTTAGAAATAGAAATAACATTTGAGCAGCTTTGTATCAGCATTTCATGCCATGCACGGGCGAAGCCACGATTTTAGAGGGTCGACAACGTAGATAATTAGGTTTTTTACAAAATGAGTATAATTTTTTGAGTTTGGAACTCAACATCTCTCGCTTCCCTCACATTATGCTGTTATTTGTTTAACTTTTTGACCGCCCCAGTCGGCTTTATACGACAAAGGTTTTCGTGTCCATATCGCCTCAGGCGTATAGATATGACTGAGGAGGTGCGGGCACGAAAGCACTTTTATTTGTCGTATAAAGCCGACTGGGACGGTCAAAAGGTTAATAAGAATACTAGCAGTTAAAATTGACATACTTTTCATGAACCAACTATACTAGGTATCTTCTTGTAGGCAGTGGGAGATTTTTAGAGATTTTAGTCTCAGAGGGAGCTTCCTAATTACTTAAAACAAGTTTTAGTTTAATAAGGCCTTAAGCACCTTTAAAATAAGGCATATTTTCCTACACAGCATTCCAGTAAACTCTATCTGGAACTAGCTTAAGGCAAAATTCGCATCTACTTACTTAAAAGATTCACGTGTGTCCTCATTTGTTGATGAGGAGTTATACCTCATGAGGAACGTATTAGTCTATTCGTTTAAAATATCCGCATAGTGTTGGCACAGCCGTGGTTCATGCGATACTGGACGTACATCATTCCGGAGTTATGCCAGTAGTAGAGCGCGCCTAGAACTAATACGTGCCACCATTGGTGGGAGTGGCCGATGTAGTCCACCTTGCCAGGGAACCAACGTTCTGGCACCTGGAAATTAATTATTATACTAGTTTAGATGTTGCACATGTTGAGGGATTAACGTAATAACATAATTAGCCATTACTGTCTTGACTGCCTTGTTGGTAATGTAGTCGCAAGCGCGACTACTGCTGAGCATGATCATGAGCATGGTCCTGGGTTTGATCCCCAGGTCGGGCAGTGTTATGGGGTTTTGCCATTAGGAATTTCTCAGTAGCAGCCAGGAGTCTGGATTTGTGCCCGGTTAATGGCAAGAGGCTCGCCCCCTATTACATGGGACTTAAACATAACTGGCGAAAAAACGAGGGTGTACTTAAAACATCTCTGCCGAACCCTTTGGGGAATACAAGGCGTGGTGTTATGTTTTTTATGTTACTGTCCCACTGCTGGGCACTGGCTTCTTTTCAGAATGAGAAGGGTTTAGGCCTTAGTCCACCACGCTGGCTTAGTGCGGGTTGGCAGACTACACACACCACCGAGAACTTTATAGAGCCCTCTCAGGTGTGCAGGTTTCCTCACTATGTTGTTCCTTCGCCGTTAACGCAAACGATTATCAAATTCTGATCCGCACATGAATTCGAAAAGTCAGAGATATGGGCCGGGATCGAACTCAGACCCTCTTGCATGGAAGGCAAGCGTTCAACCGCTAGGCTACCACTGCTGGTAGGGATTAGGAACCTTAAAATATAGTTAACTAGCGACTCGCCCCGGCTTCGCACGGATGCAATGTAGATACTAATGTGGGCCATATAAACCTTTCTCTTGAATCACTCTATCTATTGCTGAAAACTGCATTAAAATCCGTTGCGTAATTTATAAGATCTAAGCGTACAGACAGCGGGAGCGACTTTGTTTTATACTATGTAAAGAAGTTTTTTTCCATTGCAACTAACAGTTTTATGGCAAAGTGATTCAAATCCCCATAATAAGTAGGAAGTAGGAAGGATAACTCACCTTGAAAGCGTATATCACGAAGGCGGTCCCACTTATCACGTACATCCCTATGACTCTAGGGAAGAACATCTGAAACAACGCAATAACAATTATCATTAGATAATAAACAAAACTATTACACATAGATAAGATAGATAATCATGTCTTTTTTTCGGCGCATTTTATAAAATGGGGTAAATAGGTCAGAAAAATATGTAGGTATAATAAATTAGTTTTAGACAAATATTCGTTACTTATACCACCGTGACGTCTGAAGAGATTAGCATGTTTAGAACATAAAGAAGCTGTAGGTATCAATATAACCTGCAAGCTTAACATGTGCAGCGTGACATAATAGCGTGAAGCTTATCTCGTCTCGTCTCGGCATGACAAAATTATGTAGCACTGCGCATGTAAACACAGCTGGATTAGAAAATAGGGTAGGGTAGGCAGATTTCATCCAGGAAATCAAGGATGTCAATTATTTACTTTGACCAAGGAAATGAGGACGGAGCAATACCGATTCTACTTTATTAATAACACCTTTTTCGACTATTATGGTGTCATGAGCGTAGCCAGGGTGGGACAGATCGGTCGCTTGCTCAACCCTGGCAGAGAAGAATCTGAATCTGAAGAATAGGTAAATAGTCTGGAACCAGTAAACCCAACACCATTGTCTACTGAAATAGGCAGACCAATGCCTGGCTTTATGTGGGCCTCAAAAAGGAAGAAGGCCGTGGGCAAAATAGCGCAACCCCCTTCTGCACTTCTAGATAGAGTGAAAAATTAAAAATTTAAGGTTTGATGGAGCTGCTTTCCCCCACTGTGGTCAAAATCCTGGCTACGTCCATATATGGTACCCTTGTAAGCGCAGTACTGATCCAAAAATTTCAAGATACTGACCTGTACCATGGGGTTTTCGAATCCGCCCAAAGTATATGTCCAATGCAGCGTGGGCAGCACTCCATACGCTGCCCAGCCGATGAACACGCACATCTTCACTGGATACGGCACGCCGAGCCGCGGGATCTGCAGTACCATCGCTACCACGAAGATCACTGTCACCGATGTCATGTAGAATGTTTTTAGTTCCTGGAAAATTAGAGGAACTATTTAGAAGATATTATTACAGTTTACGGGTGGGGGGGGGGATTAAAAAAGCGTGTCATAAGTGGCGACGAACCTGGCACCATAATTGCAGCCGAGTGGCGACGAACCTGGTACCATAATTGCAGCCGAGTGGCGACGAACCTGGTACCATAATTGTAGCCGAAAAATGGCAATAGGCTCGCCCTTTATTACATGTGACTTATTACCAGAGGTAAGTATTACGATATCCGACTAACATTGTATATACAAGGTTGGTCGGAAAGGGGGTACTAAGCCGCGGGCCACTTAATTTATCACTGATGACTATTTTAAAGAAAGTGTTAAAATTAAAAAAATCTATAAAAAAAAATCCATGAAAAATTATTTTTATTTTATTTTTTTCAAAAATTCTTCATCCCTGTTTTAGTTATGAATTCAGAAAATGGTGTTTCTAATCCGTGACCCCAAATATGACGTAAAATGTAAACACAGCTGATTATAGCTGAGGATAGATAGAATTTAGCGTATTTTTTATGAAATCATTGAACAGCTATTTCTCTTGAACTATTGACTTTTGGGGAAAGTGGTAGAACAAAAGTTATCTATTATTATGGGTACTTTAACGCTCTTTCGGCTTAGTACCCCTTTCCAACTAACCTTATATAAGTTACGTACGTTAACAACAAAAAATAAGTTTATGAATAAAACGTTCACCTGTAAGCATTTAAGGCTAATTTTGGGTAAACGCACCGATCATTCATTGTATATTAACATAAAAAATCGCTGAAGAAACACTATAATTCATTTTATAATTTTACAGGCGTATAATAAAGTCAGCCGTATACGTTGCAATCATTAGCAGCAATTTAGATGTGTAAATATCGTTACATCCTTGTTACAGTGAACGTGCGGTCGAAAGATCATTATCCTTCCTTAGTCATAATAGCTATAATAAGTATTTCACTCCGCTAACTAATGTTAAATACACAGTTCAAATAGTTACCAAATTCTTTTAGTTTTAGGTCGTCTACACACCTTGCCACCCGTCCCATTATATGTACTGCTCGACATAAAGACCTTTTTTTTTATTTTTATATTGGTTTAATCCTCATGGAATATTCCCCGTCTGGGCAAGACGGGGGGGTGTGCCGAACTCTTACCGGCTAAAAAAACCACGGTGTCCCTCCTTCTGACCCAAGGCCGGGGTCGCGGGATTCGCTATTGCATGCACCGCAACGCCGGAAGGTCTCGGTCCACCAGCTTTTTCTGGTGGACCTCTCCTGTGGTGGGGCAATTGTTCCCCTGCCCCACTTCCTTCGAGAGGCGCGCGCAGAACACGGAGCGCCATCCTCCCTGGGCCTGTTACAGGTCGGGCGACGGGTCCCCTAACCCGCCGCCCGCAGGCCACTCACTAGGGTGGCCGGAGATCGTCACGTGCCCTCCGGCGCCCGGTGCGTCTAGCTCGAGAAGGGAGAGAAGAAGCGGCCTCCCTCTCCCTCTCCGCTACCTCCTTGGTCGCCATCACCTCCTCGCAAAAAGAGGCGATGGCTTCCCACGCAATCTCGCTCCCGACCATGGACAGAAGCACGGCCGGAAGCGAGAGGTCACCGCCGACCGCCGCGACTAGTCCGCGGCGCTGCGACCCCCATGCTGGACACGCCTGCAAAGTGTGCAGCGCCGTGTCCTCGGGGCAGTCGCAGTGGTATCGACATAAAGACCTCCCCTAAGGTGAATAAATGTCTGTTTGAATTGAAGAGTCACAGAGAGCGATTGTTCATCAAATTGACCGCCTAATTAAATTGTCCGTATTTAAAATCATAATTGTCAATCGTTATCAGTCGTATGGAATGGGTATAAACACGGTAAACTTACGTAATGGTGTCAATTCTGTTACACATTTTGACAGTACCTACTGTAGTAGGTACTTTCTTTTTCTATTGAAACAGAAAGAGACAAACACCCTGGCGCTTATTACAAAAAGTGGTTTAAACGAAGACTAAGGTAAACCCAGATTTATAATATACCCATCACTTGCTAACGTCATACAACAAAAAGAGATGGAGCTATTTTAAAACCGAGGTTTTTCTTAGTCCATCTTTCGCAAAAAGTGGTTTAAACCAAGACTAAGGTAAACCCAGATTTATAATATACCCATCACTTGCTAACGTCATAGAACAAAAAGAGATGGAGCTATTTTAAAACCGAGGTTTTTCTTAGTCCATCTTTCGCAAAAAGTGGTTTAAACCAAGACTAAGGTAAACCCAGATTTATAATATACCCATCACTTGCTAACGTCATATAACAAAAAGAGATGGAGCTATTTTAAAACCGAGGTTTTTCTTAGTCCATCTTTCGCAAAAAGTGGTTTAAACCAAGACTAAGGTAAACCCAGATTTATAATATACCCACCACTTGCTAACGTCATACAACAAAAAGAGATGGAGCTATTTTAAAACCGAGGTTTTTCTTAGTCCATCTTTCGCAAAAAGTGGTTTAAACCAAGACTAAGGTAAACCAAGATTTATAATATACCCATCACTTGCTAACGTCATATAACAAAAAGAGATGGAGCTATTTTAAAACCGAGGTTTTTCTTAGTCCATCTTTCGCAAAAAGTGGTTTAAACCAAGACTAAGGTAAACCCAGATTTATAATATACCCATCACTTGCTAACGTCATACAACAAAAAGAGATGGAGCTATTTTAAAACCGAGGTTTTTCTTAGTCCATCTTTCGCAAAAAGTGGTTTAAACCAAGACTAAGGTAAACCCAGATTTATAATATACCCATCACTTGCTAACGTCATACAACAAAAAGAGATGGAGCTATTTTAAAACCGAGGTTTTTCTTAGTCCATCTTTCGCAAAAAGTGGTTTAAACCAAGACTAAGGTAAATCCAGATTTATAATATACCCATCACTTGCTAACGTCATATAACGAAAAGAGATGGAGCTATTTTAAAACCGAGGTTTTTCTTAATCCATCTTTCGCAAAAAGTGGTTTAAACCAAGACTAAGGTAAACCCAGATTTATAATATACCCATCACTTGTTAACGTCATATAACAAAAAGAGATGGAGCTATTTTAAAACCGAGGTTTTTCTTAGTCCATCTCTCGTAATAAGAGGGCCATAGTTTAATTTAGTCCTGTCAAAGTGCGCAACAGAATCCACACCAATGTCTTATAGCCGATTCTTATAATCTATGGAGCGTTATTGGTTCATTTATTTATTTTATATTCATTTTTTTTAAATGGTTGCTTGTATGCTTGTATTTCTCCTGTATCGTGGGTGCGTTTACAGAAACAAATTTTCACATGCACATACGCCCAGTCTCGGAACAACTATTTGTAGGCCATACAAATATATGATTCGTGCAAGAATAGAACGCCACTAAACCGTAGCAGAGAAGCTAATCGCTCAACCAATGCACCAAACGTGTCGTCAAAAATAAGACTCTTCTTCTTCCTGCCCTTATCCCACACTAGGTGGGGTCGGCACAACATGTATTTCATAAATACATGTTGTTAGAGGTTTTGGCTTACTATTTTATGACCGGCCGCCTGCCTGACATCAACCCTCCTTGGGAATACTCATTGCGCCGTCGCGCGGGTGATCCAATGCGCTTGCTGATATTATGCACTGGGTCCCAAAAAGATATGCTTGTCAGTCTTATTGCCAACAACTAAGCAGGCTGTGTTCTTCTTGGTGGAATATACGTCAAAAATAAGACTAAAAAATTTTTAAGACTTATATCTTTACCAATAATGAAGCAAAGACCTCATGGCTTTGCATAGCAGACCCTCCCATATGAAAGAAGCTATCACAGGCAAAAGTAGTTATCACAGGTAAAATTAGCTTACGAGTCTACTTGCATGCCCAGTGTGGCGATAAAAAATGCTACCATTGGTACTAAACGATTCGTTTTTGTTTATAGGAACTGGGCCTTAATTTGCTAAACAATTAATTTCCTTGACCGTACAACGATATTTATATTGAGAGCTACCACAGCCTTATCGTCAGTCTCGAGTATTCCTTGAGTTAGTGGCTGAATGCTAGTGAGATTGACGTTTACCCAAGCTGGGTGGTGTGTCTCCTTAAACATTTCAATTGTAACTGCGTCGTTGGTCTAGTGGTGGCAAACGCGACTGCCGATCGTGAGGTCCTGGGTTCGATCTCTAGGTCTGGCAAAGTTTTATGGATTTGTGGCCAGTTGATGGGAATAGGCTCGGCCCCTATTGCATGGGGCTTAAACATAACGGCGAAATGAGAGTGTTACTATACACATCTGCCCCACCCTTCGGGGAATACAGGCGTGTTTTTATGTAGTAACTTATTGAGATACATTTATACGCCTAACAGCCTAATTCAATATTCTATAACCGTCCTTCCTACATGGGTGGCCGCTCAATTACCTCATCTAAAGTAATTAAAACAATCGCTCTAGAATAAATATATGTAAAATATCAATTTAAATTCGAGTAGACCGACTAGGATGGAATGAGGAGGTCATTGCCGTCATTGGTGCTTTGTTTTGCAACGTCAGTTACAAAACGAAGGACCGTACGCGCATACTTATAAGCAGTTGTAGGTTTCATTGGCTCGCAGTGTGTACCAAGCCTATTGACCGGGCTCTTGACCTTAAATATTTACGAAACAAAGAAATTAATCATATTGTCACCGGAAAGCCAACACTACTTAACCGCCATTTTTGGCCAAAATGAGTTATATATATCGTTGGATCGGGTTTAAAAAATCCAATCCAACGATATATACAAGGTTAGTCGGAAAGGGGGTACTAAGCCGAAAGGGTGTTAAAGTACCCATAATAAGGGATAACTTTTGTTCTACAACTTTCTCCAAAACTCGATAGTTTAAGAGAAATAGCTGTTCAAAAATGTCGTAAAAAATAAGCTAAAATCTATCTGTCCATAGCTATGATCAGCTGTTTTTACAATTTAGGTCATATTTGGGGTCACGGATTAGAAAATTAATTTTCTGAATTCATAACTAAAGCAGGTATGTTTTTTTTTTTTAAAAAACCAACATTAAAATCTTTTTTCATGCAAATAAAAATTATCGAATTGTGAAATTTTAACACTTGCTTTAAAATAGTCATCAGTGATACATTAAGTGGCCCGCGGCTTAGTACCCCCTTTCCGACTAACCTTGTATAACTCATTTTGGCCAAAAATGGCGCATAAGTAGTATTGGCTTTCCGGTGACGATATACTTGAGGAGCTCATGGCTAACTACCAACTGCGAGGTTAAGCTGCGCTTGCCGCGGTCAGCCCGTGGATGGGAGACCGTGCGTTACACATCGAGACCCCTCCGTGTCTCGGAGAACACGTTATCACAGTCGTTACGGGAAGTCAGAAGCGCGAAAGTCTGATACCCAGTCTAACCATAAGATATCGGCATTGCCCAGTTACTGGGTTGCGGAGGTCTGATGGCAGTCGCTCCGTGTAAAATACTAGTAGGTATTGAGCCGCATCTAGTTAGGCTAGAAGCTGACCCCAACATAGTTGGGAAAAGGCTAGGCAGAACGAAGATATAATTAGCCCATTACTGTCCCACTGCTAGGAACGGGCATCTTCTCAGAATGAGAAGGGTTTAGGCTTAAGTCCACCACGCTGGCCTGGTGCGGATTGGCAGACTACACACACCATCGATAACTTTATGGAGCCCTCTCAGATTTCCTCACGATGTTTTTTCCTTCACCGTAAACGCAAGTGATAAACAAATTCCAATCCGCACATGAATTCGAAATGTCAGCAGTTTGGGCCGGAATCGAACTCAGACCCTCCAGCATGGAAGGCAAGCGTTCAACCGGTAGGTTATCACGGGTTATGTACTAACATATTGTTAGTTTTTTATATAAAACATTTGGGATCACGTTTCAATTAGATTTACGTCAATGCAACGGCATTGGAAAGAATGTTTAAGTTAAAAATTAACACTTATAAGGCTAGTGTTTACTGACATTAACTCTCTGTTTAAACAAACGTTTACCTAAAATTCCAGTACATTTTTAGAGTTCTTTCTTTCTTTCGTGTGGTTAGTGACTAACCTGGTGTCACAGTTTATGCCGCCCATGGGCCTCTGACTTGGCTTCACATGCCGTCGAGAAATAAAATCTCAGGCATGCCGATTTCCTCACGATGTTTTCTTTCACCGTTTTTAAGCAAGTGATAATTATACAAATGAATCCGAAAAGTCAGAGGTGCATGCCTTGGGTTCGAACTCGAGACCTACGACTTGGCAGTCCGACGGTCACACCACTAGGCTATCACTGCTAAATGAATGTTATCAAGTAAGTAAGACAACAAATTGCAACACAAAAAGTAAGATTAAAAAGACGGCATAGGGACACAGTCAGTAGGTTTTATAATCACCTCTTTGAGGCATAGGTCTAAGTGCTATTTCAGAAATCATTATGCTACAGTAATTATAGAAGCAATTAAGTGTACAGTAGGAAGACTCATTTAATTGCGTGATACCTACTCTTAATTATATACACCTTTTATTTCATTAAACCTTTTGAGGGGCTCGTGGCTACCGCGCAGATCTTAACAATATGCGAGGTTAAGCTGCGCTTTCCGCGGTTAGTCGGTGGATGGGTGACCATTCGTTACCCATAAACCCCTCCGTGCCTTGAGAGCACGTTAAACAGTCGGTCCCGGGTGTCATACGAATATCTATTACACTAGTCCCGGGAAATCAGAAGACCGAAAGTCTGACAACCGGTCTAACCTTAGGATTTCGGCACTGCCCAGTAACTGGGTTGCGGAGGTCTGATGGCAGTCGATCCGTATAAAATACTGGTATTTAGCCGCATCTGGTTAGGCTGGAAGCTGACCTTAACATACACTGGCCTGCAAAACTAAGTACCTATCACACTTTTAAAATTGCAATAACTAAAAGTGTAGTAGGTACTTAGTTTTGCAGGCCAGTGTAGTTGGGAAAAGGCTAGGCAGAACATTTGATTACACCTTTTCCCGTGTGGGGACGGGCTAAAATATAAAATTTCCTCACTGCATGCTGGGAATAGACACGTGTTGTAAGATTGGACAGAACTCAACCCTCTTAGTGGTAGAATATAACAGTCCGACTGGCTAGCTACCACCCTCACATTTAAGTCCGGCGCCGAACATTTTACTGTGTTCCGTCGTGTGTATGTGAGAGCCAGAAGTGTATAGGGGAGTTCCATACGTTTGCTACTTGGATTCGTGTGCTCCATCTGAGAGCCACAGCGGATCCGTTTTAACGGACCCGTCGTTACTGGATGTGTTGTTCACACCTATACCGACGGATCAGTTAAACAAATGGCAGCTGCGTCGCATCTGGCAGGCAGGATACGGTAAAAATAACGGATATTTAAAATAACGGAGTATTTTTTACTGGATTCGGAATACTGTTGTGTATGTGAACTCACTCATACAACTACAGGCGTCATCATCAAAATAAAAACGGATTCGCTAAAACGGGTCCTGTAAACAGTTTCTGTGTGAAACAGCTGTTAGACCCTATCTGCGTATACCATCAGGTGTGACTAGGGTCAAAAGCGACCAAGTTAAAAAATAAATATTACATAATCTTCTTCTTCTTCTTTTCGTGTGGTTAGTGTTTAACCTGGTGTCAGAGTTTATGCCGCCCATGGGCCTCTGACTTGGCTTCACATGCCATCGAGAAATATCTCTCCGGCATGTCGGTTTCCTCACAATGTTTTATACAATACGCACATGAATCCGAAAAGTCTGAGGTGCGTGCCTTGGGTTCGAACTCGAGACCTATGACTTGGCAGTCCGACGGTCACACCACTAGGCTATCACTGCTACATAATGACACATTCAATTAAAAAATTACACAGTATAATTTTCGATTAGAAAGCAGTTAGATATGCTGATAATAAGAATTAACTGCTAACTCTTATGTCACTTTTTCTTACAAAGCAAAGGTGAAAACACGTGTCTGTGCGTTAATCGACACGGAACATACTGGCTTTTGTATTTAATATATCGCTGAAGCTTGACCTAAAATTTTCGGGTTAACTATCACTAGTAATTATTCATAAATAATACTTAAACTAAAAATTTCTCGGAACATATTTAAATTGTAGTTACAACAACTTAAATATATTTTTAGCAAAAAAGAGCATAACTCGACGCCTACTGTAGCCCTGTTTTTATCTATACTAATATTATAAAGTTGAAGAGTTTGTTTGTTTGAACGCGCTAATCTCAGGAACTACTGGTTGGAATTGAAAAATTATTTTTGTGTTGGATAGTCCATTTATCGAGGAAGGTTATATAACATCACGCTAAGACCAATAGGAGCGGAGCATAAATGAAAAATGTTGCAAAAACGGGCGAAAATTTCCACCCGTAAGAAGCCGGGACGGGCCGCTAGTTTTATAATAAAACAATAGTAATGTTAAATCCAAAAGCGAAAGTAGCTCTCTGTCCAGTGGCGGTTCGAGGTGGGGGGTCGTAGGGCCATAGGGCCATGACCCCTCACCAATCGTACACCTCTAATTGACAAACATGCTAAAAATAGAAAATTTACACCCCCCCCCCCCCCCCTCCAAGTCTATGGCTGCGACTGCGCCTGTCTCTGTCTTCCGGTAATTTTAAACCAGGTTAGTAAGAATAAATCGCATGGAAAAAGTAGGTTGTTATACCGAAATTATATAGCAAATGAGACGTTGTCTAAGTGAAAGTAAACCAAGCTACAATACGCACACACAGTTATTGTGAATCTTTTGTATGAACGGCTCAAGGCGGTGGTTAACCAAACTGATGGTAGTGGTGCCGGTTCTGCTGTGCATAGGGTTACCATATCTCAGGATTTGTCATGAGATTTCAGGATTTTTGGACTCTTCTCAGGATTGCGGCTGGATTTTGCAAATCTCATGAAATCTCAGGATTTTTGAATTTTCAATAAAATACAACTTACAAAATATACGTAAATATCCGCAGTGTATAAAAACAATAATATTACGACTTTTTTACATTGTTCAGTATATTTTAGAGAAAATTCTCAAACTGTAAAAAATCTCAGAATTTTTCAATAGAAATCAAGCCTTTTCTCCGGACTTGATTTTTTAATCTGGTAACCCTAGCTGTGCACAAACTAAACTTAATTTAAGCTATTGCCATCTTTGTCACTCTGATAAAATAAGAGAGAGACAGGCGTAAATAAGAGCTGCCTTTAGTTGAAATAAAAATTCCATCCAATTTTAGGTGACATGTTATGACGTGTCGTCTAAAAACTCGATAAAATTCAAGGCGTAATCTAGTTTGACATCTCTAACTTAGTTCTTATCTATCGCCGTCCTTTTCTCGCGCTGTCTGTTAGTAAAAGATAGCAATTCTCTAATTTTATTTTAGATAGTGAACAAGAAAATTGGTCCCAGTGTTCCTTTTACTTATACTTCGCAAATATAGAAACTGTACAACAAGTATTGATTGACGTCTAGACTCTAGACATTTCTGTGAAAGTGAATTGTATATTAAAAAGGTTGCATGTTTTGTTTTATGATGGATTGTTAAAATCCTCGTTGGTCTAGCGGTGGCAAGCGCGACTGCTGATCTCAAGACTCATTTACACGGTGCAAGTTCTTGAAGCAAGTCTCATGCTATCTTTGTCTTTCTCTCCGACAAAAACAGAGATAGCATGAGACTTGCTTCAAGAAACTTGCACCGTGTAAATGAGCCTTTAATGTAGCCTTTAATGTCCTAGGTTCGATCACTAGGTCGGGCAAAGTGTTATTGGGTTCTTCCGCGTAGAATCCCTCCAAACTCCGGGCTGCTAGCCCGGAGTTTGGATTTGTGCCCGGTTGATGGCAGTAGACTCGCCCCCTATTACATGGAACTTTAACATAACGACGAAATGAGGGTGTGACTATACACCTCTGCCTAAGCCTTCGGTGAATACAGGCGTGATGTTATGTTAAAATATAGCCAATAACTCGTCAATGCAATGAGCGGCCGGAATAATCGCTTGCAGTTAGGAATTTTGATAAATACAGTTTTGGTAGGTAGTGAAGTAAATCCGATCGTAAAACTGCACGAACGATAAACGATAAGAAATTAGAGTCTGTAGATTGTGTTAGCTTCTGATGCAGGGTATGTAAGTCTTATTTACAGCATCATAAAATAATCTTTTAGTCATATCTTAAACAGTACTTCAAGTGGCGTCAGTGAAAAGAAAAGGCGTCATAAAGGGGATTTTCCATTTAGTATGAGACTTTGGCCTGGTATGAACAAACATTGACAAATATGTTTTTACAATAATTAATTAGTTAGCAGTCCTAAGAAAAAGAATATGAATATTAAAGAATTTAAATAGAATCTATTACATGTGACAAATAAGGTTACAAATGTGAAATAAAAGACATTTTTATGAATTATTTTTATTTTATTCTGATTCATAAGTTAACAATATGTTATCTAGAAACTGGGCAGGTGGAGATACCTATATGTTCATAAAAATGGCCAATTTCCTTTGTTTCATAGACGACCGGTATTATAATCATAAAAATCAAATAAAATACTGGTAAAATTCATATTCATAAAAGTGTTGATTGATACAAAGATATAATCAGAAAGACTTGAAAAAAAAATGAAATTATTATTGTTAAACTTATTAATTTTGTAGCATTATGTTCACGCGTAGCCTAAAATGGACATTGCCCTTTAATTTTAAAAATGGATTAATTATATTTCCTCTAACAGGACGGAACTCTCGGTACGCGAGTACAACTCTCATTTGGCCGGTTTTTATTGTTGGGTTCCATAACTTGGTTGCCTCAGAATGACTCTGCCACAGATACTATATCTATGGGCTATGCAAACGTTTGATGGGTTGCAGTGTCAATCTATCCAGTCAAATCTTGTCTAGATCTACTAAATATTCAGAAATTGCAGAAATCTAAGATATCTCAATTAAGATCACTTCCTAGGTAATAATCCTAGTCTCGTAAAAACAACTGCGCACGCAAACAGCGAAACACGCGAAATAACTGCACACGTGGAACCACGTGGAATTCATAACAACGTACAATATAACATTTTGGCGAATGTTAACTTACACTGACGGAATGATGGCCAGCAGTGGGCAAACGTAGCGTAAGAAAACCGGTAGCAAGATTTAGCGGTAGCGGTTGTTAGTTTTTATAGTAACGCCTGAGGGACTAGGTCTTCTTCTTCTTTTCGTGTGGTTAGTTACTAACCTGGTGTCACAGTTTATGCCGCCCATGGGCCTCTGACTTGGCTTCACATGCCATCGAGAAATATCTCTCAGGCATGCCGGTTTCCTCACGATGTTTTCCTTCACCGTTTTTAAGCAAGTGATAATTATACAATACGCATATGAATCCGAAAAGTCAGAGGTACCTTGGGTTAGAACTCGAGACCTATGACTCGGTAGTCCGACGGTCACACCACTAGGCTATCACTGCTACTAGACTGGACACTGGACTAGGTAATAATATCACATTTGGTGAATCAGATTGGTAATCATAACTACAAATGGACTGCTCATCCAGTCGGCAGTTATCACGTAGTTGTAAAAACTGCATCTTAACTGCCTTCATCTGCAATTGGCAGTTGCATAGTTTGCAGTTGCCACTGGATGTGCAATCTACTTGCAGTTAAAATTACGAATATGAAACGAAATTCATTCTCCAAATGTGACGAAATTAACCCCGTTGGGCAGGATTGGCGCAAAACAGGGAAGACTGGCGTAAAAGGTAGCGTTATAAATGATGATGGTACTTACAGCATGACACCAGAACGCGTAATAAACGCCGGAAGTGTAGATGGCGAGTAAGGAGAGCGCGATGCCGAACAGATCGTACATGAGGAACGTGTTGTAGTCGCATTCTGATCGACAGGAGAACGTGTGGTACAAGGCTGATAGCGCCATGCATACCTGGAAACAAAAATATGAAAATTATTTAAAGATCCTAAATAAAGAGGCGACACATTTTGTTAGTTAGTACAGTCAGAAGTAGTAACATCTGTCTAGTCTACCGACAGATTTAAAACCCCCCAATAATCGCTATATAACCCAAGCTATGAGAATAAGTATGTAACTATGGATAGTACGTCTATCCGTTCCGTATTTAGGTACATATTTATCTGTTCTATTCTTCGTTTAGAAGTTATTTTTCACGATTTTAAAACCGCGGTCGGTAGGTACATATTATTGCTTCTGTACCTCTGAATTTAGTTAAGTATCTGGTAGACAAGATCTGGAATGTCAGTAAGCCTGCAGTAGAAGTTTTCTTGATAGTTGACAACACTTATCAAGTATACGTTATTAGGTTTATAGATAGCCTACATTGATACAGTCGCATAGGTTTTATACCACAATGTCTGGACTTTAAAAGAGACCTTGATCTCAGAGCTTGTTTTGGCTTTTCTTCTCAGAGCTAGTCATATAGGAAATGCAATCTAGTCTTAAAAAAACATTGCATTGACTTGTAAAAGTGTCTGTAACAGATTTATTTACAGAAATAAAAATCATTTATCATTGTGAATGGGCCAAAATTAGTAGGTAAATACTAAAATTATTCAACGCACAGGCAGTAGTAATGTCAACTATCCACATAACTTAAACACGTACAGACAACGCCGTCAAAATACTGTATATGTGCTTTATGCTCCAACTGTATCATAGTATAATTATTAATAAAATACCAACGATAACTATTTTTTTTAAGGTTCTGTGCGTCATTTCAAGATGCAGGTAGGTACCTGTTTTTTCTTTCTTTCTTAATAAAGGATCAAGAAGGCCTACTCCGAAAATCGAATAACGAAATTTCAGCTGACGGATCGCACGTTATTCAACCACGAAAGTGGTTCGGATCCGACCATACATACATAAACTCACGCCTTTTTCCCATGGAGGTAGGCAGAAACTATAGAACGCCACATGCTACGACCCTTACATACCCCTTTCGCTTCGTCCACATACATACATCTTTTCATACATGCACGCCGATTGAGAGTACTGCGACCTGACCTTTGTAAAGAACATCCCCACTAACATCGATATATGTCCTTCTAGGACGTCCTTTACCGATGGATGGATTATGGATATTATTATGGATCCGTCCATCGATTCGATTGTCGTGATTTGATATTTTGTCTTTCGTTCACCGTACTCCCAAACGTTTATTGACATCTAGTAGTTCGTTGTGTGACAATACTTTGATCGGATATCTATAAGTTCGATGTTCGTTGTTGTTTCGTTTTGATCCGAAACTTCGACGTTAGTTTTTCGTAGTAGGCCCACTGCATCTACTCAGTTCTTACTTAACACTAGAATTCTAACTTAGGTTGTCTAGTATGGCTCGACGCCAAGTGTGTCATTGGTCCATTTTATTACAACGAACATTCCAAAGTATATTGACTTGAAATAATTTTGATATAACTTCCTGATCTATAGGGTCGTTGGACCAAACATAACATAACATCACGCCTGTATTCCCCGAAGGGTTGAGCAGAGGTGTATAGTAACACCCTCATTTCGTCGTTATGTTTAATTCCCACGTAATAGGGGGCGAGTCTATTGCTATCAACCGGGCACAAATCCAAACTTCGGGCTGCTACTGAAGAATTCCACACGGAAAAACCCAATAACACTTTGCCCGACCTGGGGATCGAACCCAGGACCTCACGATCAGCAGTCGCGGTTGCCACCACTAGACCAACGAGGCAGTTTAGTATAAAATTGGGCTTGTGTTTGTGAAAAGGTAAGACACAAGTTAGCACTTTTATATATTACTAGCTGTATCTTCACGGCTCTGCCCGTAGCCTATGTTACTCAGTGATAATGTAGCTTTCTAACGGCATAAGAATTTTTGAAATCGGTCCAGTTGTTTTTAAGTTTATTCGTTACATACAAAAATACTAATCTTTCCTCTTTATAATATTAAGTATAGATTGAAAAAATCTGTCCACTTTGTGTCCACGTCATAATTATCTAGTCTGATGAACGCAAGTTCCAGTTCTGGAAACTTGAATACTTACATTAAAATTTATACTTGATACGCTTTTGTTTTTCTTTGGATACTAGAATAATGAGAATGGTAAATCCCAAGTTTACTTTTTATTACCAGTATAATTATATTATTATTTAACTGTCTCGTTAGTCTAGCGGTGGCAAGCGCGACTGCTGATCATGATTCGATCATGATGATGCTGATCATGATTGAATTCGATCCCCAGGCCGGGCATAGTGTTATGGGTTTTACCGTGTAGAATTCCTCAGTAGTAGCCTGGAGTTTGGATTTGTGCTCGGTTGACGGTAATAGGCTCTTAATTTTCGGGTTATTCAGTCTCTGCATTCAACATAACTTTTTATTATTTTATGTAACAGCGAATTATGCAACATCAACTAACGTTTATATACGTCATCATCACTCATCGTATTTACGAAACTGAACGGTTTGTTTTATACTTATTGTGTGTCTAGCAATTTATAAAAGTGAATAGTTCAAAAAGAGCAAAAACAATGCGAATTACTTATCTACGTAAGTACAAAATTTGCATAAGAGTCTCAATTTCCTTATCAATTTCATTACCTACCCATATTTAGAGATGGTCTTAAATACATTCATAATTCCGAAAACATAATCTCGATGTGACACGGTAGGTAATATACGAAATTGTATTTTTTTTTCAATAATAGTATCTATTTTGACATAAATTTCATGACATTTGAAGATGTCCTTAGTTTTAGCCTAAAATCCATTCATATATCCAAAAACATAAACTCCATAGAATACGGTTGTGAATCTCAAGAATTTACGCGGAAGCATACGACCTTGTTAATTTTTGTTCCGAGTAATCTCGTTAAAAACAAAAACAGCAAAATATAATTTAAAAAAATATACCTAACACACACAATTATACGTAATGGTTTCAGAACTAGTTTAGAAACGGTTCAATAGAACAATAAGTAATTTATGTAATAAGGTAGTGAGACGTTGAAAGGTCGTCGTCAGTGCCTACCATCTTGTCTTGTATTATTAAACGTAATGAATACCTAGAAAGAAAATCAATGTAGCCACAACAGGCTTCGCTCAATGTAATATTAAATACTAGCGACTCGCCCCGGCTTCGCACGGGTGCAATGTTGATACTAATGTGGAGCATATATACCTTCCTCTTGAATCACTCTATCTATTGCTAAAAACTGCATTAAAATCCGTTAAGTAATTTAAAAGATCTAAGCGTACAGTCAGCTGGAGCGACTTTGTTTTATACTAATAAAGATGCACTTTCCTATAAATAAAAAACAATTCCCGTGTCATCTATACTAATCTATACTAATATATAAAGCTGAAGAGTTTGTTTGTTTGATTGATTGTTTGTTTGTTTGTTTGTTTGTTTGAACGCGCTAATCTCAGGAACTACTGGTTGGAATTGAAAAATTATTTTTGTGTTGGATAGTCCATTTATCGAGGAAGGCTATAGGCTATATAACATTACGCTACGACCAATAGGAGCCGTGCATAAATGGACAATGTTGCAAAATTTGGAAAAATGTCCACCCATGCGAAGCCGGGACGGGCCGCAATGGTTAAATGGCTAAATGGTTAAATGGCTGATCATGTATCCTCTTTTATGTCACCACATTTGTTTGTACCACCCATATTTGGAAAATAAATATCTTTATATTTTATCTTTATCTTTTGTCTTTATCTTTTAACTTTATCATTTACCTTTATCTTAATCTTTTATCTTTATTTTTTGTTTTTATCTTTATGTTTTATCTTTTATTTTTATCCTTTATCTTTTATCTTAATCCTTTATCTTTATTTATGTTTTTATCTTTAATTTTATCTTTTACCTTTATCTTTATCTTTATTTTATGTTTTTATCTTTATCCTTTATCTTTATATTTTATATTTATCCTTTATCTTTACCTTTATCGTGAAAAGTTCGTCCGGGAAAGTACTACCACCACTATTACCACAGTCAAGCAGCGTTGTTGAGTTTCCAGCTTGAAAGGGTGCCGCTGAGTTACAGGACATGGTGACTGCAACTTTGTAATAATGTGTATAGTCTGGCCATTTGAATCATTACATAGTATAAAACAAAGTCGCTCCCGCTGTCTGTATATCCCTATGTATGCTTAGATCTTTAAAACTACGCAACGGATTTTGATGCGGTTTTTTTAATAGATAGAGTAATTCAAGAGGAAGGTTTATATGCTCCACATTAGTATCTACATTGCACCCGTGCGAAGCCGGGGCGAGTCGCTAGTATACAATATGTAACATAATTAACGCACATCCTGAAAGTAGTTTGTTCAGAATCGTTTACTGAATCGACTCCAGTCATTTTTATTGTGTATTTTTTTATAAACGTGTTTTTTAATAATTAGTATTTTAATCGGCCGAACGAAAATTGAGCCTTATGTCAAGGGCATAAGACTGAATTTTAAATGAAGTTAACAATGAAAAAGTAATACTATTTTCTTGAATAAACAATATTTAAGCACATAAAAATAAAATTTCAGTGATTATGATTATAACATAATATTATAATTGGGGTGTTTGAGGGTGTGCGTTAATTACGTTACATGTCGTATAGCGTTTCGATGCGGCTTGGCGAGTTTCAGCTTCAATATTAGATAACTTCTAACTTGCTATAACATAGAATTTTATCTTAAACGCATTTTAGCAAGGAAATGTATAGAAATAACCAAAATGTTTGCTTCCAGCAGGGATTCAACACAGTATTATGCTTTTATGAACTTTAACTGTCAATCAAGATGAGCTGAAACTCTACTTGTAGAAATGGTTTAAAAAAACATTCGTGCATTGGTGGACCACTTTTTTCTAATGTTGTATTAAATGGAATATAGAAAGTTGTAAAGAATTCTCCGTCGTTCATTTTGTCGTCAAAATAAACGACAGTCGACTCATTTGTTGGTTGTAGATAGCTTAGATTACCGTATTAGGCGCTATGTTTATCAATCCTTAACCAGTTTTTTGTAGTAAACCTATCTGACAGAGTGCCTCTTCATCGTCGGCCCCACTACAAACATCGTGCCACCATTTACAGACTTGTTCGCTTCGTTACAACATCGGACCAACCGGAGACAGAATACTGCGAACGTAGAACAGACATGAATGATCATGCAAAAAATTAAGTCTCGTGGCCAGAACTGAGTTGCTGATTTTGCTTCTATTACAACAGTAAGGCCCGTGTTAATAGACAGCTCTCATTTGACAGACCTTCCAACAGCTACCATAAAGTAGAATTCCATACATTTGACAAAATACGTACATAAACGTACGTACGTACTTTTTCCCATGGGAGTAGGCAGAAACTATAAAACGCCACATGCACAAGGATCACCTTACATACTCCTTTCGCTTCATCCACATTCATACATCTTGTCATACACGCACGCCGGTTGAGAGTACTACGCACCTGTTCTTTGTGATGATGATGTTCTTGACAAAATATTTTTTTAAATAAGTCTCAAGTCATGTTAAAACTACACTTAAGAGGGATCTCTCAAATGAGAGCTGTCTATAAATACGGGTCTTAAATTTTGTCGATAATACCATTGAGTGCTGAGTCCTAGGTTTCGCTAATATTATTATGGTCAAGCCTAGCGTTGCTGATACATTCATCATTCAAAAACGTTATATTTCACACAGCGACCTACATTGTTCTCACATAACTTTTATCAAATACTAGATTGTAGCATTAAAAATAGTTCTTCTCCATAGGACCAACTTTTTGGAGCCGTACAACTAAATATTTGTACCTACACCAAAAATGGTAGAATATAAAAGACAATTTGTTAACACCTATTTTACTATATTTTCACAAATAATTTGATCTTCCATTCTTTTTTTAAATTCTCGACGTTTCTTATGAGCACGTACTGAGCACATTTGAAAAAAAAACTTGAATCTTCAATTGACGTTTTCTCGTTTAAACTTTCATTCAATTGAATGTTCTACATTTACATTAAATTTGTATTTACCTAACCTTGCTTTCTTCGACAAGAATTTCTTAGTTACTTTTTTTTATTAACATGTATTTCAATAAAACCTTGAATACTGAGTATAACAACAACGCATAGTAAATAGTGAAAGATGCTCCGTCGCTTACTGGCACAATAGTAACCTGTTTTAATGAACGACCTACTATGGCCACTACTACTTGCGTGGGATTTATAATACTTCTCCTTTCATTTCTATGGTTAATTTAAACATGGATATAACTGAAAATATCTTGATTCATAGATAACATAACATCACGCCTGTATTCTCTAACGGGTTAGGCAGAGGTGTATAGTAACACCCTCATTTCGCCGTTATGTTTAAGTCCCATGTTATAGGGGGCGAGCCTATTGCCATCAACCGGGCACAAATCCAAACTCCGGGCTGCTACTGAGGAATTCCACACGGAAAAATATAATAACACTTTGCCTGACCTGGGGATCGAACCCAAGACCTCACGATCAGCAGTCGCGCTTGCCACCACTAGACCAACGAGGCAGTTCATATTGAGAATATTATTCGTGTCATAAGAAAAAAAATATTATTCTACAAACACGTTTTATTTTACGACAGTTTTTAATTTATTGTTTTTAGAGTGGTCTGCGAGTACGTAATTAACTTTAATACTGCGAAATAATGTATTTAATCAACACTGGTTAGATTCGCATTGTGAACATGGCATACCTGCTATCTATATCTCGGCATGTAATGTTGACAGTGAAAGCATTTCATAAGTAGGTAGATAACTGGCAATCTCCCGCATGTATCAGTTAACTTGGAAAGTTCTTTACACTGTTACATTAATTTTTAGCCAAGTATAGTTCACTTTATGCCAGTTATTAACACACAAATACCTAATATGAATATTAAATTTGTATTTGCAACTCCTTTGTCCTTTATTTATTTCTTTTGTTTAATTGTTCACGTTTTGGGTTTGAGTAATATGGTTCACCCAATATGCTAAATCTGATTTGTTTTTTAAAGGTCAATAATAAAAAAAATACTTAACAGAAATTAATGATTTTATTAAGTAAATTCCAGTGGTAAGGTAGCTGGCCGACTTCCTATTAGGTCATCTAAATTTCAGAACGAACAAGTAACAATACCAATAAGTCACTAAATAAAAGTTGTTTTTATTTGCAATAAAGTGCAACATTGTACCTACCAGCCTACTCAGATGGTCATTAACGCTCTTTTTATAATTTCGTACCTACTTTCACTAACGGGAGAAAATCGGGTCGAACATCTGAGCCGCAAACTTTCAAGACGTCGACCAACGACCAATGGTGTAGAGCTCATTTCGTAATAGCTACGTCACGACATGGAAATAATATATTACGACGCTCACAAATGGACATGCGACTGCTAAAATCACACTAGACTGACGGAGGGGGGCAACAAACCTTGTTCTGTTGATATAAACATGGTTTTTGCTCTTCGAATGACGCACAAGACTCAAGAGTGATATTTTGCATTTTAAGCATTTTAAACTATAAAGATGGTCGTTTAAATCTGGTTTATCTGAGATACGAAATAATAAATTATATGGTATTTTTAAACTTTTGATATTTCATGGAACAATAACAATATACAGGGTGTAAACGAAATCATGTAATTCCTTCAAACCTCGTGATGTACTACTGACATAGATTAAGGCATTTTAGCGCCCCGAACGGATTGCGCGGTATCGCTCGCACGCGGTCATTTAACTCGGTGCGCAAAAATGCCTCACGTTAAGAACACAGTCACGTTTATTTTCTGTAATTTATTTTTATTGAATCATAATGTATCCCGTGCAGAGTTAATCTATGTCAGCAGTACATCACAAGGTTTGAAGGAATTACATGATATCGTTTACATTCTGTATATTAGTGAAAGCAAAACAACTCTAACATATTTTAATCTTTAACATAACAAAGATTCGATTACTATTGTGCGATTTGTTCAGACAGTAACACCAGCCTATTATTATGATCTTCAATAGCAAAGACAATTGGGCAAAGCGCCTGGTGACCTGACATACAGGTTTTGTAAAAAACTTAGTTTAGGCACCAGTCTTCCACAAATTAATTATGAATTTGTATCTGTAGACTATTAATTACAATCTCAGTAATTTGTGGTAAGAAATAAATAAATTATTATTAATTAACGACTAACATTAACCGATTGACGTAAAACAACAATGGTAGACTTACCAGAAAGCACGAGAACAGTAACCCAGCGACGATTTTGTCTGTGACGGTGGCGTGAATGTTTATGATGACCAGATCGTTGATGGTTAGGAACAATAGCAAGAAGAAGCCGAATATGTGCGTCCATATGTTCATGGTCTCATTCGTCCACCAGAATATGCTAAAACAAAATTATAATTCAATCATTTTTGGAACGAGGAAACCTCAAAACGTAGTAGCATTCGAATTGCATAATAGTACATTTTTGGTCGGTTAGGAGGTCACACGTTTATTACGTGTTTAAATGCTTATAGACTAAAATCAATGATAGTAATTGTATGTAAACTCTATGTTTTACCCACATAATTCACACGGCAGTAGAATTTCAACATTACATCACGCCTGTATTTCCCGAAGGGGTAGGCAGAGTTGTATAGTAACACCGTCATTTCGCCGTTACATTTAAGGCCCATGTAACCGGGCACAAACCCAAACTTCGGACTGCTACTGAGGAATTCCTTATGGAAAAACCCAATAACACTTTGCTCGACCCGGGGATCGAACCCAGGACCCCACGATCAGGAGTCGCACTTGCCACCACTAGACCACAAAACAGATAGGTACAGAAGTCAATTTACATACAAGTGCGCTCGAGCAACGCACACATAGACACTGCTCACGGACACGATATCTCGGACTGTTTGGGAGAGTGCGAGTGAGTGCGAGCGCGAGTGCCATGCGCTTGAGAGAGATAGATATATAGATAGAGCGACCGCGGAGCGTAGGTATGAAAAGTGAAATACATACATATGATTGACTTCTGTACCTATCTGTTTTGTGGCTAGACCAACTAGCCAGTGTAGAAACTAAACGTAAAGCATAAATTGGTGTCGATTCTGTTGCACACTTTGACAGGACTAAATTAAACTAAGGGTGTTTGTCTCTTTCTGTTTCAATAGAAAAAGAAAGTGACGGTTGCGTTTAGTCCAGTTTAGTACTCTCAACATGTGCAACTGAATCGACACCATTGATAATCATAACTTGAGTTAGAATTAATTGTACATGCAGTAAGATAACAACCTGTTACTACCACATTTGACCTTAAATGCAATCAATTAGTGATTCATGTCGCTACAACCGGTAATAGATCAACTCGAATCTCCAGTGTAGAGTGACACTCTTTACGTAAGAGATATTAGAAGAATGTGAACATATTTAAATATAAGACGTAACGTCTTTGAAATCGTAAGGTGGAGAACCGGATGTTGTGCCGCAATTTGATAAGAGTGTTTTACAAATCATATCATAACATCACGCCTGTATTCCCCGAAGGGTTGGGCAGAGGTGTATAATAACACCCTTATTTCGTCGTTATGTTTAAGTCCCATGCAATAGAGGGTGAGCCTATTGCCATCGACCGGGCACAAATCCAAACTCCAGACTGCTACTGAAAAATTCTAAACGGAAAAATCCAATAACACTTTGCCCGACCTGGGGATCGAACCCAGGACCTCACTCACAATCAGCAGTCGCGCTTACCACCACTAGGCCAACGAGGCAGACTAGGTCAACGAGATAGACGACATTACTAATGTCGTAATCAACGTTGGAGTCGTGATCACGTTTTGTCGTATCGTATCGTGTGAGTGTGCCGTTAAACAACGGTCTAAGGCCTAGAAGTCTGTGTCCAGCTACTTCGATAGGCTAAGCTTAGTTGAACAAAATCTCCTTAATGGAGACACATAGACCTATAAACATTATATTACATATATAAACTCATGCCTTTTTCCCATGGGGGTAGGCAGAAACTATAGAACGCCACATGCTACGATCCTTACATACTCTTTTCGCTTAATGGGATTAATGTTTGAACAACCTATTACAACAGCTTTGTCTTACTGCCACTTTCCCTCAACAAAATCACGAATGGAGTGACAAGACATCTGATATTATTCGTAACTCCCTGATTTCAACTTCTTCCGTATCGTGTTGTGGTGAAAACATACATACATACATAAACTCGCGCCTTTTCCCCATGGGGGTAGGCAGAAACTATAGAACGCCACATGCTACGACCCTTACATACCCATTTCGCTTCATCCACATTCATACATCTTGTCATACAAGCACGCCGGTTGAGAGTACTACGCACCTGACCTTTGTGAAGAACATCACCAATAACATCGATGTATGTCCTTCTAGGACGTCCTCTACCGGCGTTCCCATTAACATCCGCCTTATAAATTCCTTTTGTTAATCGCCGTTCACTTATTCTCTCAACATGACCAAACCACCTAAGCATACTCCTTTCAATTTTTGTCACTACATCATCTTTTAAACCGCAACTTTGTAGAATCTCTTCATTTCTCAATCTATCATTCAAAGTTACACCGCACATACTTCGCAAAGAACGCATTTCCACGGCATTTATTCTACTTTCATGCCTCTTCTGCCACGACCAACATTCACTTCCATACATAAGCGTAGGTACCAGCACACCATTATGGACAGCCAGTCGTGCCTTTTTGGACATCGACTGGCTAGCCACAGCCGCATGCATAGCACCAAAAACATTAGATATTTATTTAGCAAGGTTAGTAGCGGGGTTGTCTGCCAAGGGTGCGCCGCACGTACATATTGTATCATCGTCACTCGTGGATAGGGTTACCATATGATAGGCATTCGCCGCATATGACAGGCATTTTAAGGTTGAGACAGGCGTGCGGCCGGCATTACTCTGAGACAGGCATAAGGGTGCATTTAAATAGCCTCTATGAGTGACGATACTTCAGTAGGTACGTACGGAGCACACTGTATAGTCAGCCCCACTACCAACCTTGATAACTGCCTAATCTTTTCACGACACGGCATGGGCTTTTCTCTTACCGACATGAGAGAGAGAGAGAGAGAGATCTACAGGCATTTTTCTGTAAAATCGGGCATTTAAGGCATTCTAGTCAGGCATTCCTTCATTTTGAAATCGTAACCCTACTCGTGGACGCTGTTTCACGGCTTTATTCGCAAATCCTGTTTACAGTACCCGTAAAATAAATTAGCCGCTCTGAAACCAGGCTCTAGGCGTTCTGTTCCTCACTTCAGAAGGGTAAAGTAATTTTATTCTTACTGTACCTTTATTATAAAGCTCTTACTTGTATCTTACAAATAGGTAACAGTGGTTGCCAACATTGCCTGCATTGCAGTAATACATGAAATTTCATTATACAGTTACACTCTGATTTCCACCGGAGACTTAGATAATATCTAAATAATACCTACGTACTGCGATGTATCTGTTTAGGCCTTTATAGTGATTGTTACAAAATAGACACTTTTTAATATTCTGTTGGTATTTATAGGCCTGTTGCATTTAATCTCTTAAACATATTTGGATTTGGAGTTCTTAAAGAATTTGGAGGTAAATTGCAAATGGTATCATATAAATGGTTTTTTTAAACATTATTAGGTAAATTTTTGTTAGTTTTTTCGAAATTTTTTGTAGTATCTATTTACACTGTCAATTTAATTCCTCTACTAATTGTCTCGCCTTAAAATAAACTTTATCAGAGAGTTCAAACTAAACAAATTTTAAGGTCACACATTCATTTTAAATCAAGTTCTAAATATTCTTATTTGTACATATAAATGAATGAATATCAATTATGGTAAGCAGCTACTTTAACGGCCGTTTTCAATAACCTATCTATCGATGAGTAGTCTTACTAGAGATAACAATATGACATTACTTCTATGGAGCTTATGTCAAATTTCTATCTCTAGTAATGGAAAAAGCCGATAGATAGGTTATAGAAAACGGCCGTAAGTGGACCCTGGAATTAAATACAGTTATTGAGACTTGACTTCAGGCAGTGATAGCCTAGTGATTGAACGCTTGCTTTCATGCAGGAGGCTCCGAGTTCGATCCCGGTCCGCACCTCTGACTTTGCGAATTCATGTGCGGATCAGAATTTGATTATTACTTTCGTTAACGAGGAAGGAATAACATCGTGAGGAAACCTGCACACTTGAGAGGGCTCCATAAAGTTCTCGATGGTATGTGTAGACTGACAACCGGCACCAAGCCAGCGTGGTAGACTAAGGTCTAAAGCGTTCTCATTCTGAGAAGAGGCCCGTGCCCAGCAGTGGGACAGTAATGGGCTAATTATGTATGTATGTTATTGAGACTTCAGACACGGAAATGAGTGCAACAAGCATACGATCTCCAATCCGCTTTCTAAGCGTCAAAAGAGTCTATTATGTTGAGAAAGTGGAGTTTACTCCCTCTCTGCCTTTGTAAATTGAATCTTATAATAATGACGAGCTGTGTCCTCACGGCTCCGCCTGCGTAAGAGTTTTATTCCAGTAATAAATATAGCCTATGTTACTCAGTGATAATGTAGCTTTCTAACGGCAAAAGAATTTTTGAAATCGGTGCAGTAGTTTTTAAGTTTATTCGTTACATACAAAAATACAAATATTTCCTCTTTATAATATTAGTACAGATGATGATTTGTACCAAAACATTGTTTAGGCAGACTTTCGGGTTGGATGGTAACTGCCTCGCTGATCTAGTGGTGGCAAGCGCGACGCTGATCGTGAGGTCTTGGGTTCGATCCCCAGGTCAAGCAAAGTGTTATTGGGTTTTTCCGTGTGGAATTCCTCAATAGCAGCCCGTAGTTTGGATTTGTGCCCGGTTGATGGTATTTGGCTCGCCCCCTATTACATGGGACTTAAACATAACGGCGAAATAGTGGGTATTACTATACACCTCTGCCCAACCCTTTGGGGAATACAGGCGTGATATTATGTTTTGGTCACAGCCGCAAAAACTGTAACTTTATACTCGAATGTTTCATAGTATTGTATTTATATACCTTCGAAAGTACGCACTATACGTGGTGCTACGGCTCAATGGATCAGTAATGAGGTCTTCAACTGTTATGAAAAATATATCGCGCTATTTCTTAACAACCTAGCATTGTATTGACCTGTAAATGATGCAACAGAATATAACATGAAACTCTATACCTTGTAGGTACTACATCGTTTCAACTTTCATTATGAACTCTCAGTTAACGATAATGACAAGGTATGTATGTTTGTAAATAATACGGAGAAAATATTAATGACTGTGTTGCATTTCCTCATCTCCATTTACTGTCAGGCTGATGTGTCTGCGTACATAACATAACGCCTGTATTCCCCGAAGGGTGGGCAGAGGTGTATAGTAATACCCTCATTTCGCCGTTATGTTTACGTCCCATGTAATAGAGGGCAAGCCTATTGCCATCAACCGCGCACAAATCCCAACTCCGAGCTGCTACTGAGGAATTCCACACGGAAAAACACATTAACACTTTGCCCGACTCGAGGATCGAACCCAGGATTCAGGATCAGCAGTTGGGCTTGCTACCACTAGACCAACGAGGCATGATGTGTCTGTTGATTGCTTTTAATCGGCGCTAAGGAACGTCTTTACTGGGCTGCAGTTTGCGGTCGTGTAAGGCGTGTAAAGCATGCGGGGACTAGTATTAGAGGGTCGGCGAATCACATCAAAATCAGCCCCTTAGTATTTAAACTGGGATCAGAATGACGGTTTCGCACGCGGGTGCTTAGGGTAGCAGCGTCGCCGCTCCCTACACGTCTTGTAAGATAAACTTTAAGGCTCTTATTACAAAAGATGGTTTAAACCAAGACTAAGGTAAACCCAGATTTATAATATACCCATCATTTTCTAACGTCGTATAACAAAAAGAGACGGGGCTATTTTAAAACCGGGGTTTTTCTTAGTCCATGTCTCGTAATAAGAGTGTAACTGACTATGGTAGGCACATTCATACAATACACAGGCTCTTACAAATTGATCTCTGGTTTAATTTTCTGTATTCCTAGTCTAATGGGCTCCCTAGATGATGAAACTTGCTTGTCAAGTAGGTACGTACGAAAAAACGTTGCCCTACACTAGGATCCCTCCTGTCGTGGATGCGTTTACAGACACAAATTTTCACATGCACAAACGCCCAGACCCGGAACATCTTTTTGTAGGCCATACAAATATTTGATCCGTGCGGGAAACGAACCCACAACCCGTAGGGCAGAAACCAATCGCTCAGCCACAGCGCCAAACGTATCGAAATCTGCATTGCAGTGAATACGCCAAATATCTGCTAACATTTTTGAACACACTAACCTAAAGTTACGCACGCATACATAAACATCAGCTACTTCAAATTGAGAATTAACATGCTTCAGAATTAGAAACTTTAATTCTATTACCTACAGATAATTCAATTTCTATCGCAACTAAAATTGTTTTATGACCTTTTCTGCTGTTTTTGTCATTCTGAAATCAACTTTGTTATCATGTTAATAAAGTTGACATTCGCGAAAAACATGTCAAAAGTTAATGCCACAAGCATAGACGTTACAAATGAAAATAATTGACGTCACTAAGAAAGCTGCTACGCTTAAGTAGAATTGAGCCGGACACATCAGCCGCATGTAAGACGACCAATGGGCCGAACTGACGACCTAATGCGTCCCTCTATGGAAAGCGCTAACGAGACAGACCCAGACAGAGATGGCAGAATGAGCTGGACTCCGTCTAAAAGGACTAGTCCTTTGCCGCAACAGACTGGGAGAAGTGGAAACAGAGGGAGGCCTTTGCCCTGTAGGGACACTTCACGCTTTTATCTATACTAATATTATAAAGAAGAAAGGTTTGTATTTTTGTATGTAACAAATAAACTTAAAAACTACTGGACCAATTTCAAAAAATCTTTTGCTGTTAGAAAGCTACATTTTCACTGAGTAACATAGGCTATGGGCGGAGCCATGAGGACACAACTAGTTAATAATATCTTTCTAGCCCACCCCAATTAATTAATATTATTATCCAATATTCAAATATGCATGAGAAGGTTAATGAATGTAGATGAAGCGAAAAGAGTGTGTCAGGTTCGTAGCAGGTGGAAATCTATAATCTCTGCCTACTCCAATGGGAAACAGGTGTGATTGTATGTATGTATGTAACATTAAAATAATCAAGGGCATATTTACCTCTCCCAACATAATCTAGTGGGCAACAGCTTTCTGTAACCATCTCTTATAAAAGGGTTATGTTTAATGTATTCAGGTGCCTGTTCATATTTGAGCAGTTGCCGGTAGTTTATATACTCCTCCTCTTCTTTGGTCAAGTTATTGTTGTCTTCCAGTTTCTTCCCTCTTCGCAGCAGACCATTTCCTTGGCAGAAGCTGTCTGTTCTACATTCATCTTCTACCTTAAATAAATGAGACGGTTTAATATCACATGTACCTACAGAGCTACGTTTGTATTAAATTATTAAAGGGCTTGCTTTATGAAATTGTTCTGCTGTACAATTTTAGATTTAAAAATTCACATGAACAAAATAAGCACACAATCTATACTTGCTCGCGAACAAGAGTGCCTTTGAGTGCAGAAAACACTGGACACATTTTCGCTGCTAGCATGTAAACTTTTGCGAACAGTTCTCAAAAGTATCAACACTTGCTCATAAAATGCACGTAGAATGCGCGATTCGCAAGCGTACGCCATGTGCGCAAGTGTGGTGATAGCTTTAGGCTGGGCTTATATTTATTGGTCTGGTCAGATTCTTCATTGCAGTCCATTGCATGCTTAGCTTTTAAAATTTCTAGAAGTCTACTAGCTGTGGATGTCCCAACAGGTTGAAAGTAAACTAAGCAAGCAATGGACTGCAAGGAAGAATCTTATCAGACCAGTTAGTAGAAGCCTAGCCTAAGGGATTGCTGTGGGTGATAAGCAAGATCACCCAATTCTTATTCTTGTTTGGCAGTGGACAACATAACCCTTCTCATTCTTAGAAGAGGCCCGTGCCCAGCAGTAAGACAGTAATGGGCTAGTAACATTTGTTTATGGTGGACAACAAAGGGTTTCAGTATAAATTAATACTTATAATTAGGGTAAAAGGTAGACATAAATTAAACTGTCTAATTATAGTCTTACCTGAGCAAAAAATAATTCACTAAACAATCACTCAAGGACTTTGCAACCATAATATATAAGGATAAGAACTTGTTTCCATAAACTTATTTTTTTTATTGTTTTATGGAAACTAGAAAAAAAAGTTGTGATTCAATATTTGGAGTATAAAAACTTCATCTACCTACAAACAAACTTTCCATTATTTTGTTAAGTGTTAACACGATTTATTTTACTATAATTACGATTGAATGCATAGATTTTAGTCAATATTAAATTTATTTAACAATACAGACGGAAGTTGTGGATAAAGATAAGACATTAAAATGTTGATCGCTATTAAATCTCTTTCTCAATAAATAAACATAACTTCGAATACATCTATTCTATGAAATACACTTACTTTTTCTATTGGCATAAATTGCACTGTCTCTGCTTGGCATTCGCTGAGTTTTTTTGTCATAGTGAGAGTCATTTTGGATGTTTTCAGAAAATCCAACACTATAATATTATATCTCAAACTCCAATAAACCCGAACAACATTTTAAATATCAACAAAAAATATAATAAATAGGCATTGTATGATAATGTGATTCAAGAACGTAAACTTTTATTTAAAAATCACGACTAAACTCGAATATAAGTAAACACACAAAAATAAACTGACACAACCACCTTCACTTGCGATGTCAACCGAACTATTTTTTTTAAACGTCACATTTGCTTTGACATACGTCAATAAACGTCATACTGTTCGACCAACTCTTCTGTGAAATGGCAATTCCTATGGAACAAATGTCAAAATTTACATTTTCCTGTTTGTAATCTTGTCATTGCGTGTCATTGTTATCTTGCTATCCATCCACTGACCTCTGGCCTATTCAGATATAAGCAATTTTCATAAAATACCGAGAGGTATTCCGCCGGGTATTTCATACTTTTGTGAGCGCCGCCGCCCCGCGCCGGATATTAAGGTGCAGATGTGATAGCAACACTGGCCTCTTAAGTGCAGATGCGATAGCAACACTGGCCTCTTAAGTGCAGATGCGATAGCAACACTGACGTCTATATACTAGAGCTTAAAAGCCTATTCAGATATAAGTGATATTCGCTACCGCTGTGGGTAGCAAAAAATGAAACGTATTATGGCCGGCGCTCACAAATAGTAGGACGCTACGGCAAAGGATTTTTTAAACTCAAATAATTTTAAA
The DNA here is from genome assembly GCA_910594945.2 of Amphipyra berbera. Taxonomy (NCBI): domain Eukaryota; kingdom Metazoa; phylum Arthropoda; class Insecta; order Lepidoptera; family Noctuidae; genus Amphipyra; species Amphipyra berbera. Next base: position 15,043,853 of record OU343126.1, on the reverse strand, counting down.
CCTTACCGATTTTAAAACCATTAGCACTCATATTTGCTTAAGCATACTGCAGGATGCTTCGTCAAAGCATGCTGCGGTACGGTAATTTATTATAAGAGTCCTAAGCGTGTTAATTAAAATAAGGTTAAAAATTATTTGACCTTAAAAAATCCATTGCCCTGCCGTTATGTTATTGAACGCCGGCTATAATGCGTTCTGCAGGGCTATTGGCTATCTTTTACACTGACAGTTACCAACTGACTTTTGATGACAACCGAACTTCGATGACAACTGTGAATTTCATAACATTGGTATTGCGTATCACACTGAGTGGATATCTAGTTACGGTGCCTTACGTGCGGGGCACGGTGCTCATCGTCCTACCGCTTGACGCCTCTATTTTTTATCGACTATTATACGGCTAAGTTGTGTAATGCCCTTTGAGCATTACAATGCTACATTTTAGAGAACATTTTATTTTAACCGGTTTAAATACACATGACACGTGAAGTTGGCGGTAAATTCAGTTCATTGTAGTTAACTCGAGAGTCGAGCGGCGTAAATAAATTTAATTGTGTTATTAAGTTTAGTGCGTGAAAATAAATTCTTAAAGAAAGGTAAGTAAAACCAAAAAAATAAGGATGCTCCGGTTAAAATGACGAAGTTTTGTTTATAATGTGAAAGTTGTTAAGTATCAAAGTTTGTTCTAGTAGAGGACCGATTTCTATGTTTTTGAACTTCAACATACTAAAATAACATAACACTTTAAGTTATATGTAACGCAAGGTGAGTGTAAGTTCATAATATAATATAATGGCGTAATATATCTTATTTTAAGATGCCTGCATGACGAAGAATTTCTATGAGACAAACGGAGTTGCTTGTGGAGTTTGCGGAGATATAGCATTGGGTCGCTTTTCGGGAGGCCCTCAGGGTGCTCGAGGCACCCGAGAAGTGTGGGGCTTCGTGGCGGTCCAGCTTAACCCCGTAGCAAAGGGAACAACCAAAACACCAGACCAATGGTATAGAGTACGTTTACATTTTAATAAAGTATCCTCTAGAAATACACCATCAACTTAAAATATTACTTACCTACCTAATACATTTCCACTCACTTCATCATTTCTATAAATACCAGTAAAGTTATTTCACATACATTTTTTGTCACACTGCCCTTGGTTCCTTTAAAATCCATAAACACACCCCACTTAAGAACCCAGGGGCTCACAAAACACTTGAGTATAAAAGAACTATCTAAAAATAACTTGCTTATTATCATTGTGTTCTAAGTATTAGCTGCCTATCCTTATAATGATTGTGTAGATATTTATTAATTCTATCTTAATCCAATTGATTTTCTTCAATACGATTAGGATATAACAATAGGATAAAGTTTGAAATAGTAATGTGACCATAGTATAAAATTATTGTAAAAAAATATATTTAATATTTTACAGAAACTATCAATAGATGGGACAGGCCCCTACTGATTCGGGAATTGCAGCAACCAACCCTTTCATGTCCTATCCCAGTACATCAACAAGTATTCCTCAGCCCTCAACTGGATGTGGAATGGCTTGAAGACGAGGTTCCATCTCCATTAGGGCTACAACCCGAATCGAAGACCTTAGCGCCGTCACTCTCCGCTGAGAGACAGCCCGCCGATACTGCTGTTTCTATCCAGTCAGACGAGCAGCCCGAGGTTCCGTCAAGAGAAGCTGGTAAGTATATCTTAATACATAATTATACAGTTTCAACGCAATGATAGCTCAGTGCTAGTGATGTCGAATTCCTTAAGGTCGTGGATATGAATCCTACAATGAGCTTGAGCTTTCGTTGAAGGGAAAACATCGTGAGGTGGTAAAGTACTTTGTAGGAGGTACCCACCTGTCTGGTTACCACACCCTCAAGTTGTAAATCTATTGCCTAGCACCACCACTGGTGTGTTCCGGCAGCTGCACTTGAGGCCCATTCCCTTCTAGGCCTTATGAGCTTACAACCATGTATTCTAGTCAAACACTAGCCTATACATTGTAAATAAAAAAAAACTAAGAAAAGTAGTTAGAAGAAAAAAATTAAAAAGCAAATTGATTTTTAGGGCGTGCTGAGCTCCTCTCTACCAGTCTGAAGGTCCGGAGACAAAGTTAGTATGTTGTGTTATAAAAATAATAAGTAATAATAAGTCTTCAATGTCAAACCAATGTAAAATTATATACATTTCAGTTCGTAGAGATGAGAACGTGCCACGCTGGGCCTACGACATCGAAATGCGGCGTATTGCTGCTGATGCACAACTTGCAGCCGCAGTAGGAGCCATAGTCGAATGAGGGAGATATGGGATGATGTACATCGTACGTGAAGAAGTCTCGTACATTATAATAAGAATAAGTTAATAAGTACGATAAAAATTGTAAATAAGTTTACAATATTATTTATATTATCATTTGTTTGTATTATTTGTGTGGATAGTAAAATGATAAAACAATAAGAAAAAATTAAATATAAAGACAAAATGGCATTTATTAAATTTAGGCTAAAGCCCATTAGCACTCATTGAATGTCGACAATAAAGACAACCCCCTAAAAAGCCTGCCCTTCACCGCTTCCTAGTGTTTAAACTGGAAAGAAGAAACGGCGCAACAAACTCCCCAGCAACATAAATCTGTATGTAGCATTAAAAATGATTCTATATAATTATAATTCTCATTTTTTACAAAAATAAGGACATAATAAATGTAATAGTTTACAAAATGTAAAGAATATAAAATACATTATGTCAAAATTAAAATAGGAGAAAAAACACTATAATAAAATTATTATAGATGTCACAAAAGATAAAAAACAAATGACTTAATATAATTATTACAAATTACTCCTAGTATTCCATAATCTTTGGACTAGTATGTTCCTAGTCATCTGGAATTGCCTCGATTATTGCCACCTCTCTAAAGATTTGGCTCTGTTGTTCATTGTCAACATCGTCACTCTGAGGCTCAGAAATTGGAACATCATTCCGTACGTTGGCTATAATTATGCAGAACAACACATGCATTCACTATGTTGGCTGCTGTAACTGGATCATAGTGAAGTAACCTGTGTCCTAACGAACACCTCCAACATGCTTTCAACTCCAATGCAACGTTCTAGTGTTTCTAACTATACAATGAAGATCTGTATAGTGTTCTTCTGAACCTGGAGCTGCACCTAAACTAGGTGTCATCATCCAAGGGCACTGTGCATATCCAGAATCACCTAAAATATATAAATAATATGTCATGTATTAAAATATAAATAATATATTATTATTAATCAAATATTAGTTTTATTTAATGATTGAGCTCACTAAATATTTATTAATACAAATGTATTATGTAATGTATTAATAAATAATATAATTATGATAATAGAATGCTCAATAATTAATGTATTAATTTAATTCATTAATTGATTACTCCATTACCAACAAAATAAATAAAATCCTAAATTTTAAGATATTTGCATGTCAATAATTTGACTAAAGTTGTAAGACCTAATTCTAATTACATGTAGACCAAATGTGTTATTTACTTTTCTGCATATAAATGAATTTGAATAACTAGCCAAAATAATATGTTAAAAATTATATTTTTACCTAATAGCCAACAGCTCTCTCTACTCCTTTCCAGCCTTTCTAAGAGCGGTTTTAAGGGGCATTGATTCCAGACATAGGAATCATGTAAAGCACCACCAAATGATGCATCAACATGCAGTATATTTATATTTACATCACAAATCTGAAACAAGAGTCAAAAGAGTCAATATTTTACTCAGTAATTAAATATAGTACATAGGTATTTAAAGAATATGAGGATTATTCACATATCTTTAAATTTTCTTTTACTTTGTAGAATATTATATGTATCACTTACTAGTAAAACATTCGAAGAATTATATTTTTTTTCTATTAAAATATGTCTCCTCATGACCAATAGGATGGATTAAAGCGACATGTGTACCCTCAATGCACCCAATAATGCTGAAAATCCAAATTTTTCCATGAACCTGAAAACAGCAATACAAAAGGACAAATCAAAATATTTTCTTTTTAATATACTTAATTATGTTTTACTATTATAATAAAAACACATAATTAACTTACACTTTCATAATTGTTTCCCTCAAAATCACAATCAAACAACAAAAATCGCAACTTTTACTCCCTTTATTAAATGTCAGCTTCGGTGATGATCACTAGAATTCGTAAAACACTACCTATGAGTAGTGTCTTTCACGAAAGCGATGACAACTAAAATTTGATGTCCACTATGCTTACGCGATCGCAATCTTACGAATATCGATACGAAAACAACTGTCAAAATGTGTTACGGTGGCTATCAGCGATAGTCGGTGCTCATGACGTCATCTTGGTTGGTCACTGAAGATAGCCGATACGAAACTAGCTGTTTGACAGTTAATCGTTGTACACTTTGCAAAGTGATCATCACTATGAACTGTCAACAGAGATACGCAATAGCCCTGCTGGTTGTTCTATTCAAGTGAAAGTACAAAAAATGGGAGCGCCACTAGTAATACATTATCAAAGGTTTTAAAAAATCTTCTTTGGTAGAACTTTGGATAGTCTTATTAATTTTAAATTAACTCGATCGTCTCACTCTATACACATTTATCACCTGATATAACGATAACTGGCGCAGCACTGATAAAAATAAATTTAAAATATTAGACTTTTGTGTCAAGCTATTAATTCATTTTTGATATTTTGTATAATATTACAAGGTTTTTTTTATTGGTAACAATAACTGAAGCATTGCTTTATTCTATAGAGATTATTGTTCTGAGGCTGCAAGGCTTTAATTTAAGGCTGCGCTAGTCAACAGCTCGAAATCATTTGTGCCCGTGGCTAATATGCATGCTATTTCACCTAACATCATGTGAGAAAGGAATATACCCAATAATGAGCAGTAAGAAGCTATTGCGCGCACATACAAACACTCCCGTGTTGTATACCACCGCTAATTACGAAATGAGCGCCTAAAAATTGACGAAAATACTTGTAGAAGAAGTATTCTTATGAAAAAACTACTGAATGTTTTAGTTTATAATAAAATTATTTAAACTATTCAATAATTGGACTGTGCCTCTACGAATTTTGTTTTGGAGATTTCATCCTCCTGTTATTTATTTAATGCCAAAGTTGCGTTAAAAGGAGACGGACGAATCTGGGCCTAACGTTACACAAAATAAATATTTATTATTTTTTTTTTTCAGTTTTTTAGTAGTTAATCGCGTAATATTAAGCAGTTTTGTTATGGCATAAGAAATTACATTTTTAATAATAATATTACTGATTTCCCTCATCTGTACCTCATTTTCACGTTTACGCAATGTTGCCAGATGAAATTAATTAAGTAATCGATTTATCAATTCATATATAATTTAATTATTTATATAATTATACATAATTATACGTGTGTCCATTAATACTTTTTATACTACTCTTATATATCTTCTTGTTTTAGATAAATCTTCTCGGTTACCCAATGTCACTTCGTCGTAAAAATAAATTGATATTAAAATCGATTTCACAATTGATAATCATATTATTTTTTACTGGCAACAACTGGAACTCATGTCAATGTCAGGTGCTACTGTCAGCAGTGTTGCCAATTTAGCGACTTTGTCGCTAGAACTAACGACTTTAGATGGTGCCTCAGCGACAAAAATAAGATTAGACGCCAGAAATGTTTTAGCGGCTAATCTGGCGACTTTGAGTACAAATGAAATCAATGGTAGGGCTTGTAAGAAATACAGTTTTTGTACATTCGACACAATTATACAGTGGTAGGAGAGGCAAACGCAGGGCTGAAAGCTAAAAAAAAAAAGTCAGCCGAAAGAAAAAAAAAAGGGTCATCCGATAAATTATAGGCTTTTAGCGACTTCCTGGCGACTTTACATATTGAGTTTAGCGACTCCAAATTTTTGGAGTTGGCAACAGTGACTGTCAGAGTGTCAGGTACTGGGCAAGGCATCAACAGAGCTTAATACCGCCTGCACAGTTTTTAGACGATATTTTAATAATTTATGATGAAGATTAATAAATCACTAAAAGAGAAAGTGTTTTTATTCATACTCCCTTTGCTCTTATATAATTATCTCAAACCTTCATAATTTAGTTCGACGGCGTTTGAATCATCAATCTGTTACTATACAATATATTCTGGTAAATTCTAGTCTACAATAGTCTGATAATTCTTTTTTTAAAGTATAACGTGAGAGCTTAGTCTATGAATAACTAAATAAGAAGCAAAAACGTTGTTTTTGTACAAACAAATAACATTCTATAGGTAATTTTTTTTCTACCATGGAGCAGTTGTAAACATTTTAGTTTTTTTTAAATAGTATTAAAATATAAATAAAATTATGCAGTAATTGTTACTGTAACGATAGGCCCAACAGTCCATGAACTGCCCGTCTCCTAACTCTTCCGAGGCTTATAACTTTCTAATTACTTTTTATTTTACTACCTACTTGGTTTACTTACAGGCATAGATAACAAGACCAGTCGAGATCAAGCTTAACTTTGGACGTACGATGTCAAACAGTGGAGTAATCACCCCACGGTCGACCCAAGAATTACACTTTTTTTCGAGTTTCTAACATTTTACTAAAATATGAACATGTTTGAGATTTTATTGTTATTCGCGATAACTACACATTGGAATTTTTATACACGTATACATTTTGCCTATAAATAATTTAAAACGCAACGTATACAGCGTAACAGCTATAACAGCGTTGCTTTTTTTTGTTTTGTAACAAACCGGGAAAACTTTTCTTTTTATTTTAATTTTAAAGTTGCTTTCAGAGTATAAAATAATATATATATATAGCATAGCTAAGTGTAACGTGTCTATACGAATGAATGCGATATTATTGCTGTACTATAAAATATATGCTAATAACATACACACATACATAAACTCACGCCTTTTTCCCATGGGGGTAGGCAGAAACTATAGAACGCCACATGCTACGACTCTTACATACCCCTTTCGCTTCATCCACATTCATTCTATCATCTTTTCATATGCTAATAAGCTATGAAAAGTTTACCAAATATGAATACTTACATACATAGGCTGGTTTACATAGTTCAAGTTGCTGCTCAGGCAGAAGACAGCTGCTGGCATGTGTACTCGTACGTCAGTAGCTCGGCTCGGCTCGCCCCATCTGTTTACATGATGACAGAAGTTCCTTAGTCACATTGGGAGTTGATTGTGAGTTGATTGCTGATTGAAGAAGAAAAATAAAAGGATTTGGATCAGTAAATTGATGGCAAGAACAGCTGATCTATTGACGAACACGTTTCAATGTTGACATGCGAGCTACAGAGGTCTGAAATGGTGGGGGCAGGCGACTGGCAAGTAAAAACAAAAATTTGTAAAATAGGGCCATTTTAATAGGTCACATTTGACACTTCATCAGAATACTCATTTGCAACGGCAGTCATGTAATATTATTAATTTTTCCAAAGTTAGAAGGCACAGTTGGACAACATTTTTCAGTTACTAAATATATATTTATATTAATAATGAAAAAAAAAGACAATTTTACGATTTACTTTGACAAACAGACAATAGTCTTACATGTGTTAAATGTGACCTATTACAATGGCCCTACTTTAGTAACTTGGATGCAAGTTATTGATCGAGTCTTATATTACAGTTACTCGCTCGATGAGTTCACATAATACTTGTGCACTGGAGTTGCTGACCCTGCCAACTCGCACGCTGTCTCGCACTGTGTAAACTAGCCCTTACGAGCTGGACTATAATATTTTAGAAGTTTAAAATGATTGAAAACTGATTCTCTATCATTCATATACTTTTTACTATAGCAGGTACCTTATTTGTATTAATTGACACTCATGTTTACAACTAAGGCACATTTAATTCAAATAATTAATAAAAATTATACATTTAATGTTTAATTTCGAAAGGAATTTAAATAAAGGTATTTTTGGAACATGACATGGACTTTACTTTGAGGGGTTGCCCACAAGATTTTTACGGTCTTGTTCATTATTACGAGACCAATCAATAATAATTGCGATAGTTGCAACCGTTAACGTAAAAATTAAACAAAGAAATGTTTTTCTAATTTATGAGATGTGATTTTTTTTAATGGCTACTTATATATTTGATCGCATATTATAAGCGATTTTACCTGGGAAGTTTCAAATTGCAAAAATGTGCTTTAAAATAGCTGGCGTGCCTACTTCAGTAATGAATATCTACAAATAATCCAAAAATAGCGCCCCGGAGAATTCTTTACAGTGTATGACGTCATATCCTATTATTTCCAGTGTTACCATAGAGCAATATGATTTTAGAAAATCAATAATCATCATTAATTTTTGTGAACAAATAAGTTTAATGAATTGTAATTTTTGTTTTAGTTAAGATACTGATTAAAATAACACTTTTATGCTTACAATTTACTTTATGATACAAACTTGTATTAAATTCAAAGGGAAAGACAAGTAATTTAAAAAATCGTGCGACCATAAACGGCACTTACACGTTAAAAACCTGTGCAATTCTGAACGCTCTTTGTAAATGGTCGATTTTCCTGTTTGCTGTTCTCCATTTGCTGAGAGTGTATAATTTTGTTACAATCCGTGCTCTGTTCTAGTTCTTATTTTTTCTTATTATAAGTTATTATTATTTTTTATTTAAGCGTTTAAAGTTTGATCCTCGATAACCCAAAAACATTATTACTGCATAAAACGACTTAGGTGGTACTTTTGCGTTTAGACGGGAGCCATCTTGCAATCTCTAATCAAAGGTCCTTGGCTCACAGTTTCGTTGTCTAGTTGAAAGTCAGTTTATTCCATCATAAAATAATCAAATGGCGTTAAAACGAATTAATAGGGTACGTATTGCTATTTGTGTCCTTTATTTTAATAATTTGAAGCAGTATCAAATGAAGTGTTGTAAAATTGGTATCAGACTTCGTAGTGAATGTTTCGTCATTGTGAATACCTATTATCGAAATTTCTTCTGGATAATTCCGTGTGCGTGATGGTTTTATTGAAATCATTAGGTGGTTAAATATTTGGTTTCAAGTGTACCTTTTATGAGGTAACGGTGTTTTACTGGTATATGTAGGTGACAATTTTGTGCACACGGCGTACATAAAATGTCGGAAATATGTGCCAATTTTGAGGTTTTCTTGTCATGAAACGCATCTGTGCCGTGAAAATGTGAAACATTTAGGTATAGAGCGATGATTAGTGACAGGAAACAACACCGATCACGTATCGATGTAGCCGTTTCGAACAATATGTTCAACCCTCATTTATTTTCCGATGTGATGATGTGACATGTTCTAGTCATGGTATTGTGTTCCCTATGTTATTGTGTACACATGGTATTGTTTTACTGTTCAGGAATTACAAGATCTGGGCAGAGATCCACCAGCACAATGTTCCGCAGGCCCACACGGTGAGGACCGTAAGTACCTATTGATCTACAGCCTACTTATTTTTTGTGACTCATTGTGTTGTATAATAATAATACTGAGAAATAGTGTCATGGAAGCAGATCATTTGATTTTTAAGAGATATCAGTATTGATTTTTAAAGTGTTAATTGATAAGTCTCAAAATCTACCAGAAATCAATATATTTATGTTTTATTATGAATTTAAGTTAATTATCCTTAGATTCTTAAGAGATATGTTCATTGTTATTGCTATATGATATTAAAAGTCATCAAAATATAACAGTTGTATCTTAGTAAACATGCTAATCTTTCAAAACATCATCCTTAGTTTAGTGTTTAGAATATATCATGGCAGAATTATGCAGTTGTATGCTTGTATCATGACAATTTCTAGTTTGATAATGGGATGTTGATTTAAACCACATATTTATTAATATAATGCTACTGTGTTCAGTTTCCTGACTCAGTCATATTTTATTCTTTGTAGAATGACTCACTTCCATGTATATATTTTCTATGGTAAAAGGCTACTGTACAGAGGATAATGAACCCTGAGTAACTAAACTATTAAAATATCTACCTAGCTGAACCATGGGCTTGGCAATTTAAATAAAATAATAACTAGGTAAAATCATAATGAATTATAAATAATTTTCTTTGTGTTGGACATAGCTGTTTGCTATAGTGACATTTCATGTCAATGACCTTGCTTGGTCAGAAATGATGTTACTTTTTTTGTTTTAACCTTCCTATCTACTAGAAATTTAATTTCCAAGTGTCTTTTATTTTTGTAACTCTATTATTTAATCTTATTTTTGTGTTTTCAGTATTCCATTGGCAAGCCACAATTATGGGTCCAGTAAGTAATTCTATTTCTGATTAACATTTTGTTTCAATTTCTTAAATGATAACAGTACAGTAGAGATAGCAAATTTAAGTTAATAGCACAAAGATTGTCGATACTTTTATTTATGTCATGTGTAAAATATTTAATTTTTATCATTACAGGTTGACAGTCCTTATCAAGGAGGAGTATTCTTTCTTACCATACATTTCCCAACAGACTACCCATTCAAACCACCAAAAGTTGCATTCACAACACGTATTTACCATCCCAACATAAACAGTAATGGTTCCATTTGTCTTGACATTCTGCGCTCACAGTGGTCTCCAGCACTCACCATATCTAAAGGTAATATTTTTACATATTTTTCTGTTTTCTATTCTTGTTCTCTAGAATATTTGTTGTTGGCTTACATTTTTGAAGAATAAAAATTGATTGATAACATTTTAACTTCCAGTGTTGCTCTCGATCTGCTCATTGTTATGCGATCCAAACCCAGATGACCCGTTGGTGCCAGAAATTGCTAGGATCTACAAAACGGACAGAGAAAAGTACAATGAACTAGCCCGTGAGTGGACGAGGAAATATGCCATGTGATGAGTCAATTGTGACGTCAGCAAACATACACACACACATCGCCACAGCCCGGGCTCTAATCCCCCTCCCTTTCCCCTGTTCCCGCTCCCCGATCCTCTGTTGTCCTCATCAAACCTAAATTTACTGGAGATTGTAAAAATGTTCATGGTCATTCTAGGATCTGCCTAATTTCTGTCGTATCTGATAATTTTTGAATGCGAATTATTGCATCTAAGTAACACGGTTCCCATGTGCAAATATAGTTTCTGTTTTTATCTAATAAGAAACATTTTCTATAAGAGCAAAATTACTTTTTGTTTTACATTGATGTGTCAGTAGATATCTTTACACTCCTTTAGTTGAAGTTTAAAGATTAGTTAAATTTACATCAATTGAATTTATGTAATTCCTAAACTATTTGTACTTTAACTAGATCTAAATTGCATTGTGAAACTGTACAATAGCCATATGTTAGGAAATGGAGCGTTCCTTGCTTACAACTTACTAATTGTCCAGTTCACTTAGGAATTTTGTCAATGAAATGTAAGTAAAGCTCATAAGTGTTAAGAACATTTTGGGTAATGTAAGTAAGTGGTATCACAAAATGAGCTCGTTGACGGAGTGAGTGTTAATTTTTTTTACTAGAAAAACAACTTTTTTTTAAGTTAGTAAATGTAGCGTGCTACAGACCAGACTGACATTGATTGAAGTGGTCAGTTTTCTTTCATCCACAATATTTTATGACAATGGAAAACGCTCCAATAGTTACAACATTCAGTATAAATTACAGTGTATCTCATAAGATGATAAGTTACGATTAATCTAGATTTTTTTCAATATGGCGATTTATATTATAATTTTATCTAATATATATTGTGGTTGTAAGGATACCTGCGTTGTGATTTCCACGAATATCCTTTCCATAGAACCATCCTTGTTTCCTCTGAATAATGAACAAAACTTATAGAAGTGAACAGCGTCACGGCACGAGTGGCTAGCATGGGTGTGTTAACGTTACAGCTGCAGGCAAGAGGAAGCTTTTGTTCACTTGGTCTATCACTGGGAGATTCAAATTTAAAGCTTTTCAAATTGTAATCAACCAACAACTTGTATTTTAGCTTCACTAAATTGTAAGAAACAATAAATTATTGTGTATGTAAATAATACCTTGAGCTTTATTTAGGCAACTTCCTGGTAAATACGTAAGCAGCTGTAAATATTCATTTTGAGTTTAATTAGCTGACATACATAGTTGGTTACTGGGTCACTGACTGAGAATCTGCCAAATAATTGCTATGGAAAAGATTAAATCTTCACAGTAGTGCGATGACGAATCCGTCAATGTCGCTTACAACATAATTAAAATTTAATCTAGAAAGGTGATTAACATGTGTTTCTGTAGTTACTGTTTCTAGAAAATATAATAGAGATATATTGTTGTGCAGCTCAAAATTAATTCATCGTATCATGCATGTGGCTGACGAACGATAAATTAGTGTAATAGAAACGCTACACACTCATAGCTCCAATTTTTAGTCACATACAGATTTCGTGTCGTGTTTGCCGTTAATACATACACAAATCACATTCACAAACACCCAAACTCTTGAGTAAACACCGGTAAGCCGCACGCACCTGACTCTTGAAAGCAGATTGCGGATACTCTAGTACCGCACCTTGCGCCATTTTAAGCTCATTGCTCAATGACTACCACAGCATCACCTCTCCTCATAATCAACATTGAAAATTGCGCTTTAAGTATTGCACCATACAGTTGATTTTAATCAAGTTGAACTAGTTGATGGCGCGCCGTCATTATCGTCCCATCAGTTTCGCAAAAAATGCGACTGTATAGCGCACAACGTACAATTACATTTTTCAATGCACTATTTTGGGGTGAGGCTCAGTGCCGCGACATAATATTAGCGATGAGCTCTAGTCGTCGAAAATCGTTATCAAAATTCAGTTTAAATAATAAAATTAAATATCTTTTAGTAACAGCAGGAACGTTAAGTTAAATCTACGGAAACCAATTGGATTTACCCTATCTTTTGAATTACTGATGACTTGCAGATATACATGGCTACGTAGTGAATGTTGTGAAGATAAGGGAGTTTGTATTGTGGAACAACACTGATAAGAGGATCTTATATTTTCGTTTGTCGTAAAAGGCATTGTTCATTGAGACCTATTGGGATCATATCTGCGTCTTTTCATTGAAAGAGCAAGTAAGGTTCAAGTGTGTCTATAATAGCCCCTATACATTTGATTTCTTCTATCAATAGGGAAGGTCGATCTAATCTTGGTACAAAATATATTATTGTAACCTCAATACGTAACTACCCAATCTACTAAACTTTTTAGAATAAAGTAAAGCGCAGGCCGCACCGCGAGCTAAGCTAATTTAGCTTCACTCGCGGTGTCCCGAGTTTGAATCTCATTCACTACATATTGATACTATTAGGTTATAAATATTGTTGTAACGTATTTCTATGAACGTGATTTTTGTCTATTTTTTAATATTACTGATAATGCTAAAAGGTTTAGTTAATAGCAGAATAAATGTAAAAATAGTGCGTTTGGTGATAGTCCAAAACAAATCAATTTTTTTTCTTAGATAAACAAAGGAAACGCTAGTAAAAGTCATTATGACATACAGTTTATTACAAAATGTATTCAGAAAATATTGGGAGGTACATAATTTACAAAGGCACATAATTATCAATATCGTATCATTACACTTAACACTAGAGATTATAATTCAGTCGTTTCCATATTTTTAGCGTTTTTCATTTGTTCTAATTGTTGATAGAAGTCATATTTCGCTTGATTGGTTTGGGCTTCAGCCTCGTTGGATTCGATCGAGGGGAACGCGCCTGTGGTTATGAAGTAGGGTTTTTCATTTGATAAGTCTTGGTCCACGGCGTTTTCGTCTAGTGAGTCGCGTTCGGAGCGACTGAGTTGGTCCTCTGACTTGTACCAGTCATTTTCGTAAGCGTGGAGCCATATCGGGTTGGATCCTTTTGTACTGTGTTTGTTTGTGTTGGGCACACGGCCCCCTGAGCTGCGGATGGTCATGTCTGACTCGCCGGGCGTTGGTGAGGCTGAAAATATAAAAATGTTTGCATTATATCTAGTATTCTACTCAGATGATATTGAAAACTTTATCTATTATAAAATAAATGATTGAATCCTTTGCGAGTTGTGTATTTTGTGAAGTAGCGTATGCAATAACTTTCATGCTTATCGTAAAATAAGGAAAGTCCTCATGAAGGAGGCCTCTAACCCAGTCGATGGATGTTGTAGGCTACCACAAAAAAATACTACTGACTCATACTGCTTCCTTCAAACGATTGGATCATCATAACGCTTTGCAGAGGTATTGTTGATCGAAGTATGTTCGCTCAAATGACGATTCTGACTATACTTTTAATATAATTCCTGTCTCTAACAAGAGTGGAGACCGATAGCTTATTCTTCAGATAGCGCAATTATTACATACCCAATAAATTAAAAATAAGCATGACTACTAAATACTAACAATATGCCGTTGCTGTGGCAGCCTTCAGTCTCCTCACATAATCTGCCCGCTGCGACAGGCACATCATGACTGTGAGCACTAGTAGTACTGACAGGAACAGCGTGGTCCACACCAGCCAGAACACTGTCTGGTTGGACGACAGTGTCTCTGCTGTGAGGGGCTGGTACTCTGCCGGCTGAGTGTCGAGCACGTTGAACTCCTAGGGAAAAAGATTGTTGACGTTCAGTGGGTAGGTATTAACTTTACAATGTACACCGTTACACCTGGTTGGTAAGTGTAGTCAGAGCTATTCAAACACTTTATTTGCCGACGACGGTAGTAGGGACTAAAGGCGGATTTACATCGATCCAGTAGCTAGATCCAGCGTCGCGTCTAGTCTAGCGTCCAGTATATATCGCTTGAACGTGTTTACATTAGTCCAATGCCAGTGGGTGCTGCAATTCAGTGATTCAGCTACTGGGTCAATGTTAATACGTCTTTAATTAAGAGGAGGCTAGTCTGCCACCGTTTTTACTGAACACAACATTCAGATTATAACTAGGTATTTTTAAAACAAAAACACATTACACCTTTGGCAGATCTGGGGATTGAACCCAGCATTTCAGGTCCCGCAGCCGTGCTTGCCGCTATTAAAACCAACGAGGTTGCGGTGGTCGTACCTGCCTAGTATAAACTAAAACTCACCATCCATATGTATAAAATAACGATGCCATTTTTCCTAACATGCAGACTTAATTTATGCATATAAATACGGTGTAAATTAAATCATGTAATTCCTTCAAACCTCGTGCTGTACTGCTGATATAGATTAAGTCTGCATGGGATACTTTTGGATTCAATAAAAAAAAATTACAAGAAGTAAACAATTGTTCTTAACGCGAGGCATCTTAGCGCCTCGAGTGAATTGCGCAGCTCTCGCCCGTGGCGCGGTCATTTAACTCGGAGCGCTAAAATTCCTCACGTTAAGAACACATGTTTACTTCATTGTACATTTTTTTTATTGAATCAAAAAGTACTCCTTGCAGTGTTAATCTATGTCAGCAGTACATCACAAGGTTTGAAGGAATTACATGATTTCGTTTACACCCTGTATAAATATGGATACCTTGGAAGCTAACTCATCCAAATAACATTATTTTTAAAATTGAATTATAGGGTTACACTGCAACTTAATTTCACCAAAAATATTATTTGGGTCAGTTGCTTCCCAAGGTATCGATACGTTCATTGCATCAACACTACCTTGAAAAGATCATCCAACTGTTCAATATTCTTATCCACCAATTTCAGTACTTGTTCAACTTCCAAAACAGAATGATCTTGACCATTCACAAGGTGTAAGTACAAATCCGTCTTAGTATTGTCCACTGAGCCATCTTTATTCTCGTGTACTCTCAAATCATCGACATTGACGACCGAGTCGGTGACTCCCGCCAACCGTTCGCGGAAGACGTGTATTTTGTCTCGTATTTCTGACGGATGAGAGCGAAGGACGAAGCGGACGCGTTGATCTTCGCGGAGGAGGTAGATAAAGACGTGTGCTTCGTCTTGTAAACCACCTGTGTCGTTTGCTAATACCTGGAAATAAATTATATAGATAAAAATACAAGTAGGTAAGTATGTGTGGTATAACATCACGTATGCACTCCCAAAAGAAGTAGACTGTTGTACTCTACACAAAAATTACGTTGATTACTGTAATAAATAAGTCGGATGAAATAGGAGGCGAGGCATTTATCGAGAGTTATTCCTAACTCCAGGCTGTAGGCTGCTACTGAGAAATTCCTAACAGAAAAATCCAATAATATCTACCCAACTGGAAACCAAACCCAGTCCCCTGATTTAGAACGTTTAGTTGTCTACGATTCAGTTTGCTATCTCGTTTTGTCTACGAATCTTGTAACGAGACAAAACGAGAGATTTCTCATATATAAATTTTCACCACGCGGTATGGAAACCTATATAAAGCTAGCGGCCCGTCCTGGCTTCGCACGGGTGGACAAGTTTCCCGTTTTTGCAACATTTTACATTTATGCTCCGCTCCTATTGGTCGTAGCGTGATGTTATATAGCCTATAACCTTCTTCGATAAATTGTCTATCCAACACAAAAAATATTTTTTCAATTCCAACCAGTAGTTCCTGAGATTAGCGCGAACAAACAAACAAACTCTTCAGCTTTATAGATAATATTAGTAAATATAGATTCGTAAGTATGAGTTTGCTGATCACTCACTGTTCTAATTTTAATTAGCAGTGGGTATTTATAAAACCATAATTATTCAAATAGTACCGATGTATGTAATTGTTATCAAGAGTTCCACTTTACGAATAGGTACTTGCAATAAGGAAGTTTTTTTATCCATTATTTTGTCATTTACGATTCACAAGATAAAATGATAAGAAAAAGTCAAAGGAAATATAATTGGATAGAGCAATGTAAACTTGTCTTGAAGTTATTTATTATAATCGCACTACTTATTGATTTACAACATACGCAGTATTAAATAAGTAGCTATCACCCCGCATGCGCGGCGAGGTACCTAATTACAGAAGACATTGCCGCCTTCTAGGCTTCTGTCCGACAAAGGCCACTCCCAATCGGTGGACTGCGAATGGTGGTTGATGATGAATAATTAAAAGAAATATATAATAACTATAAGGGTCTCTTATCATTCGGCCGATAACTTATAACAGCTGATATTTTATATAGACATTCTTCAAATCGTAAAACCATTTTTTGACTAGCGTTCCGTCCCGGCTTCTCACGGGTGGACATTTTTCCCGTTTTTGCAACATTTTTCATTTATGCTCCGCTCCTATTGGTCGCAGCGTGATGTAATATAGCCTATAACCTTCCTCGATAAATGGACTATACAACTCAAAAATAATTTTTATTCCAACCAGTAGTTCCTGAGATTAGTGCGTTCAAACAAACTCTTCAGCTTTATAATATTGGTATAGATAACAGTTATCTGAGCAGTGAAATATCGGCCCCTAAGTGTTAGTTACTTACTTTAAAATCGAAGTATCCTTTCATTCCCTTCTGTGGGTCAAAGTTCAAGGAAACTGCGCCTGTTTCAATATTGACTAGAAACGGCGACACAGCCAAATTCTCTAAACCTTCAGTCAGAGTTTCTTTTACATCTCCCATTAAATAATAACTTATTTTGGCATTTTCGTCTTCATCTAGATCTATAGCCTGGAAATAAAATTTAAAATAAGAATATAGGATTATCTGTTCCTCCAGTAAGTTTTGTAAGATAACTGGCAAGAATCTCTGCATCTGTACGTTCATCTATTTGTCAAGGCGTTACACTCTATTTGCTATATTAAGAGATGTTTAGTGGTTTGCGCATAATAAAAAACACTAAACAAAGAAAGTGGACTGTATTTGTTATAAAGCATTGCCCAATATTAACAGTGAATCAGCCGAACCACACCATGACTGCGGTAACTACATAGATAATAATTATCTGCGTAGGTACCGCAGCCAACAATGATTATGATGCTCATTAATTATTAATGACAATCATATCATTGTTGCTACTCGGAAAAACAAATAGTTATGTACGAGATTCGTACAAGATGGGAACCAGTAGTGTGCTTTTTAAAAGGCCGCGAAGAACTCTTTGTAGATGTACTGGGAAAATTTTGAGATGAGGTTTAGTTACTGTTAGGTTTGTATAACAATTAAAATGTAGGCATGCACTAACGCAACTAAAGGATGACAAAGGTGATGATGATAGTTGTAGTAGGATGATAGTTTGAGGTAACTGCTGAATAAAATATTTTATCGGGCCTCAGCACCCGAGGCCCGAGACGCCCGTTGTGGCGGGCGCGCGGGTGCCCCGCACCCCTTGTTGCACCCCCGCACCCCCGCACCCCCGGGTAGAGACGGCCCTGGATTTGAGCTTACCTCCTTCGTGGATTTTTGTAGTAATCTGCGAGTAAAAAGTTAGCGTAAAAAGTCAGCAGAAGACATTTAAATATTATGATGACAATTACCTTAACATGCATAAACTCAATCCCAAAGTCAGCTTCAGTAGTGATTCCTCCAGTGAATATCTTGCTGGTGAACTTAGGGGCATTATCATTCACATCGTTAACAATAATGTGCACTTTTAGTGTGCTGATCCCATCTACCTCTTCCTCATACTTTGGTTTCGTCACACAGTCTTCTGATGCTAGTATTGTTAGAGAATATTCCGACTTCTGCTCACGGTCGAGTGGTTTTTGAGTTGATAGTCTGAAAAGATTATGCAATTTTCCTTACAGACATTCGAGAACTTTGATTAAATGGTAATTACCTATGTATTAAGTTTTATGACTTCCCAAAACCGACTTGACTATGAAGTGGTGATTTGAAATTATTTTGATAAGTATTCATGAATTAATAAGATTCAGCATTGTAGAGCAGACTAATTAGCAGAGCATAAAATAATTATAATTATGTAAATCGTTCAAACAGCCTGGAGTATCTACCTCAGGTCTAGAAGAATTAAAACGTTGATTTACTAATCTAGTTACTGCTAAAGAGTCGAGGCTTTAAGTTTAGAATATTTTATTAGCACCTGATTTAGTAAACATTGGTGTCGATTCCGTTCTGTTGTTTGACAGGACTAAAGACAGTTTGTCTCTTTCTGTTTCAATAGAAAAAGAAAGTGACAGTTCCGTTTAGTCTAGTTTAGTAGCAAAATGTGTAACAGAATCGTCACCATTGTCAATTTTATTCAGAGCACGGACCATAACTGTTCAGGATAAAAATAAATAAAATTCACTACCTATGCGTACTCCTTTGCAGTTCAAACACATTTTCCTTGTCACCATCCACAATATAGTAGCATACAGGTAGCACTGGTTCATCTCCTCTATCTATTTCATCTCTCTCTATAACACTGGGCAAGTAAACGCCATTGTTTGGCGCATTCTCAGTGAAATTGATGTGTATGTGTTTGTTGGGGAATCGAGGCCGATAGTTGTCTACGTTTTGAACGTATATTGTTAGGTCCAAGTCGGAGCTTAAAGGTGTAGGCAGGCCGAGGTCGTAGGCTTCTATTCTGAGCTGAAAATGGTACACATAAAAATCAACTTGCAGAAATAACGTGTGGCTTCTAGAAAGAAGCCCTCTTTTTTCTTGCGTGTCATATAATCAGGGTCAAGTCGAGAAGAACAAACAGAAGAAAGAGTCGAGCCACACAGGAGAATTATTGTGGTTTCATCATGACCGTCACAGGCTTATAACTCCTACATACACATTACACAATTTAAAGATGCCATTTTCTGGAGCAGGTCTTTAAAAATGCATTAAGTGTCTTAAGTGACTCTTAATTTAGGTGAGTATTTCGCGAGAATTATCTCTTAAAGTTATAAATAATTTGACCAGCCACAAAATTTTCGACCATGTGATTAATAAATCTGCAAAAGATCCAAAATAGTTTTTTTAAGATATACGCAATTTTCAGTTCCCAAAAAACATAATTTTGTGAAATAAACCTTGATTCTAAGCCTTGGTTTGCTACTTAGTACATGCTACAGAGCCCTAAGTTAATGCGTGTGTGGCACACACTTGTCAGGTTTTTATTTATTTAATAAATTATTGTCAATAAACACTGCGGTAGGCAAATAATTAACATTGTATTTATATGACAATGAATCAAGAAAATTATGTTAGTAAAATGTTCCGGAATAATTATAGCCAGTGATCCGGAAAACAATGTGTAATGAAAGGTTATCGCTGCTCGTCCTCCATCATTGTGTCGACCGACGTCATACGCTGACGTCATCAACTGCGATCGACTTTAATAAAATAAGACGTAAAACCAGAAATAAATCACAGACGTCCAGTCATTCAACTGACGACCGCTTTTTGGCAAATGATAATCACAACAGTGATATAATATGATCAATTTTACGACATTTTGTAATTTTGTATCGCATGCACGGTAAGGGCGCGCCTGTTGTGACCAATACCTTATTGGAATTTTATATATAATTTGGACTATAGTTCTTATAATTTACGAGCGCGCGTGGCGTGACTTTTATATACCCTGTCATAGGGTTCAAAATCAATTGTTTCACGAGCGCTCGTGAATTGTAAGAACTGTGGTAGACAATTTAAACTTCTGAATTCCGATGTAGACATGTGCCGTCTTTTAGTCCGTCTAATACCAAGATATACCTTCTACAAATAATTTGTACGTATACTCTTCTTGTCGCCAAACGACGGTCATAGACAGATGCGTCACAGATTCGGTTACCAATCTGCTCGACTTCCAGAGTGGTGATCAGTGAATTACAACAAATTATACCTGGTAAGCACTATATTTGTCTCTGTCTAACGCCTGTGTAGTTCTAAGCGCGCCGCTAGTAGCGTGGACGGTAAAGACGCGCTGAACTCCAGCGGCGCTTATCTCTTGCGGTACCTAACTAAACCTACTAACTATACCTGGTATGGAGTCTCTCTGTCTAAAGGTGACATAATTAGCCCATTACTGTCCCACTGCTGGGCACGGGCCTCCTTCTGAGAATGAGAAGGGTTTAGGCCTTAGTTCACCACGCTAGCCTGGTGCAGGTTGGCAGACTACATACACTATCGAGAAATTTATGGAGCCCTCTCAGGTGTGCAGGTTTCCTCACGATGTTCTCCTTCACCGTTAACGCAAGTGATAATATTCTGATTCACACATGAACTCGAACCCTCCTGCATGGGAGGCAAGCGTTCCACGGCTAGGCTATCGCTGCTATTATTACTCATTTATTCATTTTTTATACATATTGGTGTCGATTCTGTAGCACATTTTGACAGTACTAAACTAGACTAAACGCAACTGTCACTTTCTTTTTCTATTGAAACAGAAAGAGACAAACACCCTTAGTTTTGTTTAGTAATGTCAAAGTGCACAACAAAATCAACACCATTATTTACATTTTTAAATATTTCTTTAAAAAATAGTAGCCCACCGGCATCGGGAACAGGGTCCAAGCTACCGGTGGTCAGGGCCTCAGAGAGAGGAACTTCCGTACTATTATTACTCGTTTATTCATCTTATATACATATTATAATACATTTTTAAATATTTCAATAAAAGCTATACAAAAACATTTAAAAATATAGAAAATAGTAGCCCACCGGCATCGGGAACAGGGTCCAAGCTACCGGTGGTTAGGGCCTCAGAGAGAGGAACTTCCTGACAATGCGCGCCGTGTCCAAAAGTACCGCTTTCTATATCAGCCCTTGACCCAGCTGCCCAACGAGAGTCTCATAAGATGTTGGTCGAGGCTCTTCGCTATTAAGCCATTGGCCGTAACGACTATCGGCACAATGACTGCCGAGTCAACCTATTATTACTATTATTAAGGTGACAGGTCCACAGTAGAGGTAGGCACGCTCCAGCCGGGCCTTGTTTCACGCGGTTCCTAACTAAACTAGTCTGTGTGTTACATACCTGGTAAGTAGTCTGCTTGTCCCTGTCGAGCGGCTGCGTAGTCCTAAGCGCGCCGCCGGTAGCGTGCACGGTAAATGCGCGCCACGCTCCGCCGGCGTCCTGCCGCACGCGGTACCGCACGGCGCCGTTTGGGCCTATGTCCGCGTCGATAGCACGTACTTCTACCACTGTTGTGCCTATTGTTGCGTTCTAGGAAACAAATGATAAATGGTATATAGGTTTCGTTTATTTCGTGTTATTGTGAGCAAAATGTTAATGCCAAAGCGGGACTTCTTATTGGAAATTAATTAGACTGTTGCAAAACGCGTATCTCCTCCATTTTTTCCAAAATATTTTTTATAACTTGTTGTTTTGCCTAACCTTTTCCCAACTATGTAGGGGTCAGCTACCAGTCTAACCAGATGCGGCTGAATACCAATATTTTACACGGAGCGAATGCCATTACACCTCCGCAACCCATTTACTGGGCATTACCGGTATCCTAAGGTAAGACCGGTTGTCAGACTTTCGGGATTCTGACATTTTTTTAACAATCATGTTATGTTTAAACCATATTTTTTATAAAACGTTTGTAATTTGTAATAGAGTAGTATTTGAAGTAATAGTAAGCTCACCTCAGGTACTTTGATAGTGACATTCTGTGGCGGATGCACGAACACGGGCGCGTGATCATTATAATCAGTCACACACAACCGTAGCTCCTGTCTAACCGTATTAGGCGGTATTCCTAAGTCTCGAGCCTCAACTATTAGAGTGTAGTTGCCGAAGCGATCTTTCAGCGACTGCCGCGCGAATAAACGCCCCGTATTCGCATCACCACCCACTTGCTCGAAGCGGAACAAATCTGTTGAAAATGTAATTATTTAGATATCGAAATTATAACGAAATCGTAAAGGTCACTGGGCGACAGTGGCACACTGGCTATGGCGTCAAAAAGGAGGAAAGTAGGAGGAGGATAGACAATTTGGGACGAATAGATAGATCAACATAATTTGATGTTAAGTGTCCAGTGTTGAGTGTGGAACTCCTCGACAGACGACGAACGATTCTAGGACAATATATTACTATACCTAATCACTTGATTGGGATCGCAATTTTACGTTATAAGTACGTACATAGGTTGACTGCTAGTCGTGATGATATTCCTTACCCAGTCTCACCTCATAGATGAGGCTCTGACGACCGTTAGACACAGTGTGATATTTTTTTCAATCTTTTGTCCCGCTCTTTTGTTTCTCCTGTATCGCGGGTGCGTTGACAGACACAAATCTTCATATGCACAAACGCCCATACGTTATTTTTCTGCCAAACGTTATTTATTTAACCTGCTAGCTCAAATAGCCTAAGCCGTTGACGGGCAGAAGCGTTGACAGTGCTAAAGGCTGGATTTGAGGTTACCTACTCGCTTGACTACAGACAATACCACTGTTTTGGTCTGCTCTATGTCCAGCAGTGAACTATACTAGGTTATTACTGATGAAGACTTACCATGTCCCTTCCCGGCAACTAGATGGAACTGCACACGTCCATTGGGCGCTGAATTATCATCTGCATCCGTGGCTGATACCGACACGATAGGTTCCCGATAGTTGTGGAACTCCGTTATAGTGGTGCAGTCTGAGGGAACGTGGAGGATCGGAGGATTGTCGTTCACGTCTTCTACGTGGACGCTGAGGAATACAAAGGTTTAAAGAAATCGAAAATGTGACCGCGTCATTAAGTTATTAAGCAGTAAGTTATTAAGTTAGTAAGCATAACTGCTTACTAACTTAATAACTTAAGTACTAACATAGAATAAGTCACTTTGTTACTAACACACTAGACCCAAATGTTGTCTGTAAAATAAAGATTAAAAAAAAATGCCTTTGAAACACGAGGCTCTGGTTCTGGCTAAGTTTATGATTTAAAGCAACTGATGTTAAATATATTTTTCATAATTTTACTACTTAAAAATGTGATTAAAAATCGCAGTGTCACTGTTATCGATATTTTCCTCTCTTTCGTACTTGTTTCACCGCAAGCGAAATGCGATAAGTGGGGTCGACATTTCTTTACGAATGATTTAATTATGACATTTATATTTGTTTGGCGTGGGTCACATCACTTGTCCTTATCACACCACACATGACCGCTCAAAGCCTGAAAGGTCAATCAAATCCATTTATGGTGTATCTTGTAATATAAAGAAATAACATGTACTCACACAATTTGCTTAAACGCATTGCGACTTTCTCCGCTAAGGTATCCAAACTGGTAGTTGTCCCAGGCTTCTATGACTAGGTTGTATGTGACTTGAGTCTCCCGGTCCAACCAATCGGAGACGGTTAACGCGCCTGTGTCTGCATTTATTAGGAATTTGCCCTGTGAAGTAAGAGCCTTTGGTAATAACATATAACATAACATCGCGCCTGTATTCCTCAAAGGCTTAGGCAGAGGTGTATAGTATCCACCCTCATTTCGCCCTTATGTTTAAGTTCCATGTAATAGGGGGGAGCCTATTGTCATCAACCGGGCACAAATCCAAACTCCGGGCTGCTACTGAGGAATTCCACACAGAAAAACCCAATAACACTTTGCCCGACCCGAGGATCGAATCTAGGACCTTTCCTTTGTTAATAGCACGAATCTATCTTGGCTTGGGTAGACAAAAGGCAACGCTTATATACCTGTCTGACTTATCCAGCTTAGGACATAATATTAGGAATAGCGCCTTCAGTTTTTATATCCATCGACAGATAGCCATTTTACATAGGGTAGGTTAGAAATAAAAACAGTGCATAAACGAAGTGAGTTAAAATTTGTCAACATTACGTAGATGTACTCTGAGAGAGTACATTACTATCTTTTACTCTCAACTTAAATAGACTTGGACGACTCTTCAGGGGGGATTAATACATGTTATGAATGATAACTTATCATAGATCGGCGCTCATAATAATTTTAGTGCTAACACACAGACAGACAGACACACACAAACTAATAGTATAAGAAATGCTAAGATTGCCTCTGTCCTTAGCAGTCTTCATTATTCATATACTTCTTTTGTGGGAATTAAGGGCTGGCGGACCTTAACACAGGTTATTAGGTAACCTGGGAGCGAGGGTGCGTGGGAAGACATCGCCTCGTTTTGCGAGGAAATGATGACGACCAAGGAGGGGGTGGAGAGGAAGAGGGAGTTTTCTGCTCTTCTCCCTTCCCGCGCCAGAGGCACCGGGCGTCGGAGGGCGCGCGTACGCGACGACCTCCAGCCACCCTCGTGTGTGGCCTGCGGGCGGCGGGGTAGGGGACCCGCTGCCCGACCAGTAACAGGCCCGAGAAGGTGGCGCGCTGAGTTCTGTGCGCGCTTCTCAGGAGGACGTGGGGCGCGGCCCCACAGAGGAGAGGTCCGCTAGTGGTTGGCGGACCGGGACCTGCCGGGGTTGCGGTGCATGCTGACGCGAATCCCGCGACCCCGGCCGTACGGTCAGGAGGAGGAACACCGTTGGTTTTTAGCCGGTAAGAGTCCGGCAGACCCCCTCGCCTTCCCTGGGCGAGGGACATCCATGAGGATTTTCCAACGGTAAAAAAAAGGTTATTAGGTAACCTAGCTTGGAAGCCAGATTTGCTTCGTAATTGTTACCCCTCTAGTTTTATGATTTATCCCTAATTAGTGAAATTATTTTTTGTAACAGTCTCTATCACACTTTTTTGAAACAAATTATAATTATAAAAAAAACATGTTATTAATAGCTAAAAGAAATACCTATATAAAATTTTGCAATTCATCAATATTAGGCATTTATCGCATAATTTGATTTGCCTTTGTTGCAATTCATTGTATCGTTCACGCAATGTGAGCAGATTAATAATCTCTATGCAAATTAGAATAATTTGATATTAAATACCTATTCAGAAGAGTTTCTAAAGATTTTGTTACTAAGCAAATTCATGTAAATGGTAACTAAGTTGTTATATTGGAGTTACGTAATTATACGAACCTATCTTATTTATCAGGGAGTATGTTCTTGTGGTCATAAAATCAGATTACAAAAAAAAGAAACTAACTGGTTTGCGATTTAGAAATTAAGTAGAATTGGCCTATATTTTTAACTTGGTTAAAGGTCAGAAAATAGGCCAATCCTTATTCCGACAAACAATATAAACCTTCAGGTCTTTATATACAAAACCTGCAGCAAATAGCACCATTTTCTTCCAATCTTACCTGTGTGGACATTCGATCGAGTAAATAGGTGATCTTTCCGAACTCGCCAGAGTCGGCGTCCCTTGCAACAATATTAGCGACGGTGGTTCCCGGTTCTACCTCTTCAAGAACTCTGTACTCGAACGCAGAAGACTCGAATACTGGGTTATTGTCGTTTTCGTCTAACACCTATAAATAATTACGATCATTAATGGAATAAAGTGATTTCAGTGGGTAGTTCGTAATTTCGATTGCTGCAAACAATAACATTTCAAAAATAAATGATTAACAAGGTATTTCGAGTTTTGACCTTGCAAGTAATTATGACTATTTTAATGAGTCATGTAACATTTTATATTTATGCATCATAATTCTGTTATTTTCCTTAATAACTGCAGTAAGGCAAGTATTATTATTACATTTCGTGAACAGTTGATTTTAGACCTAAAATTAAGTAAAGTTTACCTGAATAAACAAGTCAACAACGGAGTATCTTGGAGGCACCCCGCTATCTATCCCTTTGACAGTAAGGTTGATCCACGGATACAGTTCGTGGTCTATCTTGCTGGCTACTACCACTTCGCCTGTTTTGCTGTCCATGTGAACTAAGCTTAGAACCTCTTCGCGACCTGTTGAAGTCAATATTGTGGTTTTTACTTTGATAAACCCGCAGTCGCTAGTCAAGGAGTAGGAAAAGAGGAAAGGGGGAAGGAGAGGGGTGGGGGAAAGAAAGCACCTGTAGACGAGTGTTAAGACGCAGAATTCTACAAGATTTTTGCTGCACTTTGATACAAGTTTTCTTTATTTTTCGGTTTTACTCACGTGTTTTTCGGCAATGCCTGACTACTTCGGACTCGATCAGACCCCTAAATCATATGGTCTTTACGCGACAATGCTGCGAGCCAAACTAACCTCGCTAAAAGTTCACGATTAAGGCCTCCCGGCTGTTATGCAAACGTCTTTGACTTTGACGATCGGTCAAGAACCCAACGTTTGGCAACCGGTCAACGATCGTAAAGTGCTATGATCCATATAAACATTACTAGCGGCATTTATTAATGTCTTGTAATACTTGCCTTCAAGAAAATAATTCATCGACTTATTCTTATCGGCGTCATCAGCTATCACTGTGGCAATATTGACTCCATTCTTCGAGTTCTCAGTAATAGAGGTTTTGTACAAAGGTTTTCTGAACACAGGGTTGTTATCATTTTCGTCGTCGACGATAATCGTGAGGGTTGCTGACGCAGTTTGTCGGGGACCACCGTCTATGGCTGCCATGTCTTCAACTGTTATTACTAGCTTTACAATCTCGACCTTTTCTCGGTCAAGAAGTCTGATGGAAGAAGATGAGATTGGTTTAAAATAAGAGATTTAAAAAAACTAAATTTTTCCTCGTTTTTCCAGGTTATTGTCTGACTCAGCTTTGTCAAAGGTCCCATTGTTGCTTAGAACTGTACGATTTGTTTATCGATACATCGACGTTTTTGGAAGTGAGAGAAACAAGATCTTTCGTAGTTCGCTGTTAAGTATCAATGTAAAGCCATGTGAATTGTGATGCTGTTCATCCATCTAGTATATTCTTTGAGTGGTAGTTAAACACATAGGAAAAGATAGAGTAGCACAGTCTTAGCTGATGACGACACAGCTTCAATAAGTTCATATCATGCATTTATTAGAAACAAGAATACCACCAACATTTAAAAAATTAATATATGCAATCAGTTTGTTTACCTGACTACCCTCAAAGTCCCATCCACCGCATTCAGGTCCCATAACGAAAGGTAATCATACTCTGCCACAGAGATAGGTATGCCGTCTTCATCTCTGGCAACACTACCAGTCTTGTCTATGGTAAAGCGCAACACTGGCTGGTCATCTGGATCGTGGGCTGCCGCGTGGTATATTTGGGTGCCTACCTGAAGGACGAAATTCGAGGTAAAGCTGTTGAAATATTATAAATACTCTTTGTTGGGATATTAGAAACTTTCGGATCTGCAGGTCAATAATTCAGCAATGCGTTCAGGATTTGAGAGGGAGATAAAGCTAAAGCATGCATATCATCGCTAAAATATCTGTACCATTTTAAATAGTTTGGATAGGTCAGAATATTATCTTATAAAACAAGGTCGCTAGACAGCTTGCCTTCATTGCTGGTGTATCTTCTATACATAGTATAAAACAAAGTCGCTCCCGCTGTCTGTACGCTTAGATCTTTTAAACTACGCAACGGATTTTAATGCAGTTTACAGCAATAGATAGAGTGATTCAAGAGGAAGGTTTATATGCCCCACATTAGTATCTACATTGCACCCGTGCGAAGCCGGGGCGGGTCGCTAGTTATTAATATAAAACGAAAGGTAAGGGGTCCCATGCACCGCTAACTCTCTAAGAAGGTCTTATCACCTGAGTGTTTTCCCTGACGGTGATAGTGCCGGGTTCCACGAGCATCGGCGGCTTGTTGTTCACATCCACTATGGTGATGTTCACCAGGACCGCAGCACTTAGTTGTTGGTCACCAATACCGCCATCTAACGCCACCTATATTTCAAAGTTCACATTTTATAGTAATCTTCGCCAGTTCTTCACTACATATTTCGCCAAATAGATGTCCGCAGAGTGGGATTTTTATAAGTTACATTTATGGGCTAACTATACTGGCCTGCAAAAATAAGTATCACACTTTTAAAATTGCAATAACTTTTTAAGTACACAAGATATATTTTCGAAGCAAAAAGGACTCAAAAAGAGTTTAACTTTGTTACTATAGTTTCAAAAAAAGCTGATAAAAATTGCTATAAAACGTTTTTTATTTTAAATCTCTAACTTCTATAGTTTAGAAAAAATTGAAATTTTAAAAGTGTGATACTTATTTTTGCAGGCCAGTGTAGTTTGTTTAAGTGGGCTGCGCAGAGGCTGGGTTATGTTATGGTTCGGTCGGGGGTGGAGTGCCTTCGACGATGCATGAAAGTCGAAACTCCAAGGTGTAGGTTGGAGAAGGATCTGGAGGCGGGGCGTAGGGCAGACAACTACGGTTGAATAACATCGTGAAGATTGCGAAGAGGAATAACACGGTATAAATCTCGGCTGTCTTACTACAAAATCGTGTTTAACAGTTGTTTAGACATCTGTTTAAAACCTATTTCATGTTTGAAGTTGACGTCAGAGACGGTTTAAACAAGTACTTATACTTTTGTAGTTCGACCCCGAATATCTACATTTAGCACTAAGTAGATACGTACCACAGTAAGCGTGTATCTATTACTCTTTGGCGTAGTTTTATCAGGGTCAAGTGTAGATCCATTGGCAACTGAGACTACTCCTGTGCGTGACTCTATCACGAACTTGTCGCTGGCGCCGCGCTGAATGCGGTACACGACTCGGTTGTTGGGAGACGAGCCGTCCGCATCGCGTGCTTTTACCTGGAGGGAAAAAAGTGTATGATAAAGATTTTGCTAAGTAAATAGACAATTTTTTTTTACTTAATCTGGCTCTATTCATCTGTAAACCAGCCGTTTTATCAGAAACTAAAAATGCAGTTTTCGTTTTGTTCAAAATCGAGCTTGACTCATTTGACGATTTCTCGATACTTAAGAGGAAACGCGGGCTGCAAAATATTAATAATTTGAATAGGTTTTTGCGACCTATCTCCATCCCACCCCTCCCGCAAACCTTCCCAATTGAGCGCGAAAGAGACACCTGCATCTCGGACTGATTTCTCCTGTGCAATATTAGCGAAATCGTACTTTCGTATTTCCCTGTTTCCTTCTTGTATTTGCTCTAGTGACATTGTCCAAGGAGGAAACTTAAGAATACGTTTGTATGGACTAAATGCCGACCGCATTTCCTCTTAATAGTTTCGAATCCTAATCCCAATCCTATCTTTTAAACTCCCCAGTATTTAGATTTATATAATTTCTTCATTAGCATTGTGCGCTAACGTCAAGCAAACTACCTCAAGCACACTGGTGCCTCCAGGCATGTCCTCCGGTATAGATCTCTTGTACATCATTTGTTGGAACAGCGGTGCGTGGTCGTTCACGTCTTGTACGTAGATCGTCACCGGCACTGTTGATGATAAGGATGGTTCACCGAAGTCTCGAGCTCGAACCTAAGAATAATAAGGATTTTGTAACTTAACGCTGACTGAGATTATGTATAGAACAGTAAATAGTAGGTATTTTCATGACCCAAAAAGATAAAGGTTGCGCAAATCAGGTGAATACCCACAAATTTTTGCTCAGGCTACGTCATCGACGCGGAAATTCCCATTTACCTGATTTGCGACGGCCTTATCTACTTGGGTCATGGGTATTTGTTAGAAGCGCTTTGTGTATTTGACGTGTTAATTCATCAATCTTGCGCCAAAAGACGATTCTGTCGCGCAAAACCTATGACAAACGTGTCGTGTTAGTTCCTAACCATAACGTTAGGCGTAAACATAGCTGTATACACTTCGAACAAAGTACAATACTCGCCCAACTTATTGACCTCTCTGAAGTTTGGCGAGTAGTTGCGCAGTAGCAAAATATGATGGTAAATTTGCTACGGAGCAACCATTCGCCTGACTTCATAGCGGCCAAAAAGTTTGGCGAGTAGGTACTGTAGTTTAGAATGTCGTTAAATGAGATTTATCTGATAGCATATACTTACGGTAAGATGTATGGGTCGTAGGTTGGTATTATCTCCTGGTATCTGCTCGAAGTCTAGCCCTCCAACAGGTGTGATGATGCCCAAGTTAGGGTCTATTGAGAAATTATTCTTATATTCACCACCGACTATTGAATATTCGATGTGGCTATTTTTCGTACCTGAAAGAAGAAAAAATGGTGCTTATCAAATTCTTATTTAACCTTTTTACCGTCACGGATTTCAATAGAAGTTCCAGATTTTCGTGCCTCCAGCGCCACAACTTCATTAGTAGCTCTTCATTTTAACTGTTATTAAAATAAGTTTACTGTATTTAACAGGTCATCAGCTCATCACTATTGTTTACTATATATTTCGTTATACATTTATAGCTTGGCGCTGGCGAGGCATTGCGTTCTGCGTGTACATTGGCGGTGAAAAGGTTAAGGAATTTGCCATGATACCATACATACAATACAGAGTTGAATGACGCAAAAAAAGTGCTGTTTCAGCATTAAATTCGAAATTTATTTATTTATTTTTAAAATAACGAAACAAAAATTGTTGTACCATTCAAATCCAGATCTCTAGCTTCAAGCACCAGTGTATTCTCAAACTCCTTCTCATTTTCCAGTAGCCTCGCTTCATACTTATTGGCCAGAAACATCGGAGCATTATCATTGACATCCTCTATGTTAATGATTAACTGGGCTGTATTCCTGTTGCCTTTGCCTAAATCGTCTCTGGCTTCCACGGTGAGGTAGTGGCGGGAAATTAGCTCGCGGTCGAAACTGTCGCCGCCCGCTTGTTTCACTGTTATAATGCCTGATATTGGGTTGAGGTTTAGTCTGTAAGATTAACGTGTTAATTAAGGGTAGAATCAATTGTAACAGCTGGTCTACCGTGCTGATTGACACACCATGAAGTGTAGCGATACACCATGCGGAACTGACGCGGCCGAAGAATGGCGGCTGATTTTACGTTTCGACGTTTTCGTTTGCAACAACACTAAGGAGTAAGCCACATCTGACAGAAGATACGTCACCGATCTTCCGTCGCGTAATTTACTCGAGGAATTTTAGTAACGCATCTTCGGTCAAATGTGTACGGTGCGAGATGTTTATGGAATTATGTGTGCCGGCGGAAGATCGGCGACGTATCTTCCGTCAGATGTGGCTTGGCTCCTGAGCTGAAATTACGCGCAACGTAATTTGCGCTGTTGCCGAATGGACGGACGATTCAATTTAGCGTGTGTCATGATTTTTCGGTACGGTTAAAGATTCGGTTGCCGAACTTTTGATCGCGTAATGGTGTATCGTGCAAATCGTATCATACTTACAAATTAGCAATGCTGCCTCCTAGACTGGTATATCTAATCCCCCTGGTGCCAAAATTCTCCGAGTCTTTGTCCAGCGCCTGCACCCACGCGACAGTGGTGCCAACCCCACAATTCTCGGGTATGGATACCGTGTACAAAGACTCTGTGAACTCCGGAAAGTTGTCGTTCTCGTCCTTTATGTGGACCACTATTGGCACTATGCTGGAATGGGGATAAAGAAAGTATGGTTGTTGTACAAGAGGTTTATTTTTAAAGTAGATTGATATACTAGTGGCAGGTTGGTTTTCTATAGGAGTGGCATGAGCGGGGTGCGCGCGGTAGACAAGATAAAGCGAACTGCCACACCGCGTCTATTGCCTCGCACCCCCCTACTGCCGCGGTCATACCTCAGGCGGTGTCTAGCACTTGCGCACGGACAATGGTGTCGATTATGTATGTGATTCTATCGCACATTTTGACAGTACTAGAGGAAATGCAACTGTCGCATTCTTTTTCTATTGAAAAAGAAAGAGACAAACACCCTTAGTTTAGTTTAATCCTGTCAAAGTGCGCAACAGAACCGACACCAAATGCAATTTTGTTAAAAAAATTGTCTCAAGCTTATTTTCTATTGGTTACAAAATTAAATATCATGTATTTTCCAAGGCCGAAA
The DNA here is from genome assembly GCA_910594945.2 of Amphipyra berbera. Taxonomy (NCBI): domain Eukaryota; kingdom Metazoa; phylum Arthropoda; class Insecta; order Lepidoptera; family Noctuidae; genus Amphipyra; species Amphipyra berbera. The sequence continues at coordinate 15,011,162 of OU343126.1, read as the reverse complement.
GTTTTGCAAAAGAAGACAGTAAGCAAAGATAGGTGACTAACTACCCAACTAATGACAAATTATCAAAACTTTTTGTACACACCTCATTTTAGGATCTTTGGTAACAATTTCTTTGGCGACTAGAGTGAAATTCATTACAGTAACCTTCTCGTAGTCCAAGGAGGACGCGTCATTGACTCTGATGAGGAATGAAGCCTCGTTGATACCTTTGAACGGTGTCACGTCGAACACGCCGTGATCTCCCATTAGGTATAGTTCAAATGTACCATTTTTACCCTTAAAATAAGAAGAATCATAGTATTGCTATTAATAAAAATATCTCCACACATTTAAATGGTCTACCCAGGCAGCTAAAATAGAGTTGGACCCCATAATCCCAAAATGAAAGCAGAAAATGGCAGCCACTTTGTGACAGCTTGATCCACAGATTGCAACATATATGCATAGCTTATAATATGCAGCTTGTTATCCTAAGATAGCTAGGCTAAGTAGCCCGGTTGTACTACATATTCTGCATTATCAGATTAAAGACTAATTTTTCAATCGTCAGATAACTTTTGTCTGAGAAATAACATAACATCACACCTGTTTTCCCCAAAGGGTTGGGCAGAGGTGTATAGTAACACTTTCATTTCACCATTATGTTTAAATCCCATGTAATAGGGGGCCAGCCTATTGCCTTAAACCGGGCACAAATCCAAACTCTGGGCTGCTACTGAAGAATTCCACATGGAAAAACCCAATAACACTTTTCCCGACCTGGGGATCGAACCCAGGACCTCACGATCAGCAGTCGCGCTTGCCTCCACTTGACCAATGAGGCAGTTGACGTTCATCCTGAGAAATAAGTTTGACGTTTTTACAGCGTTTGTATAGCAAATATTAGTTAAGAACAACCATACCTGATCATAATCAAAGACCTCAGGGATAGCTTCCTGTAGGAATGTGATGGGTGTATTCTGTTGAGCGTTCTCCAATACTTCACCAACATATCTCTCATTTCTGAACCTTGGTGTTTCATCATTCACATCTGTTACTATGACTGTCACCTCGGTGGTAGCACTGGGCATCGGTGATATGGTGCGGGATTCTTCTGTAGCCTGTTGTGTAGGGAAATATGATCAATGGAATATGAAAATTATATGAGCAGTTTTTTTTATAGACATTGCCCCACACCGCTGATTTCTCCTGTATTGTAGGTGCGTTTACAGACACAAATCTTCACATGCATAAATGCCGGGCAAACCCGGGACAACTATTTGTAGGCCATACAAATATTTGATACGTGCGGGAATCGAACCCACAACTCGTAGCGCAGAAGCTAATCGCTCAGCCATTGCACCAAAAGTGTTTATATTATGATTTTTGATATTTAAGCAAACTTCATGTATTTATGCTACATTAAGTTATTTTTCTAATGCAGATACAGTGGACCCCTGGTAATCCGACAAACATTTTGCAGGGCAGTGTCGAACTATCGAATTTGTCGGATTATAGAGTACTGCCTAAGACCCCCTATAGTCTGGATATTTACAAAAGAGTACCTTGTAATCTGACAAATTACAGATCCAATGATAAGATTCTTTAAGTTATAAATGTACTCCGAAGTACAAATCATACACTTCATTATCAAATCAAATCATTTATTTTGTGAACATAAGTAAAAAAATAGGTGGAAAAATATGTAAAATTCAGAGACTGGCTATGTTCCGCCGTTAAGCATGCAAATTGTTAACAAAGAATTAAATTACATTAAAATCAACAATTTATTAAATTACATAACATTATGTATGTCAAATTTAGTAAATTAAACAACACAATAGAGAGATTACGTTTTATTATAAAATTAACCTCATTAATGCTAAAAATAATAACTTTACATTAGGACATAATTGTGTACAAACAAATGTACATACTAAAATAATCAAAAATTATGAATAAAAATTCATTATCTACATTAGCGGAGATTGTCAAAAAAATATTCAATAATAATAGACATGTCGGATTACAGGGGGTGACGTATTAGACAGGGGCTGGATTATCGGGGGTCCACTGTATTTATTACTATAACAGGCTTACAATTGATTGTAAATATAAAATAATTTTTGTATATACTTGAAGATTTAGGTATGATCTTTATCAAGCGAGAAGTGTTCAACATAAAACAAATATGAGACGCTAAATATTGTTATTGTATTAGGTCCCCACCTATGAAATCAGCGTTTTGTATGGAGAATTTTAAAGAAGTTGCATTTTTCATGCTAACATTTTCTTAATTTATTTAACAACTATGAACACTAAAGTTTTAAAACATTTATGCACTAATGTTTAAAAACTAAGATAACGTATGCCACTTTGATTATGCGACAAAAATAAGTGTTGGCTAAGTTAAAACAAATATAGTGGTCATTTCTGCTAACAAAAAGAGGAGTCATTTTTAAGGTATTTTTTATGTTTAGAAAACTATGATTAATAAGGTTTTTTTACTATTGGTAGTTGTCTATGATGGTCATTATTCGATATAATATCAAGCAATTGATGAATATTTTAAATCATAGAAATGACGAGGTTCTCTATTTGTGAGAAAAAAACGCCAATTTCATAGGTGGGGACCTAATATTTTGTATGTCATGGATTTCCACAAAGTAACGGCCGATTCCACCATTTAACTTATGACTGTTATGATCAGATATTCTTAAGGAGTTTTTTTAAGTATACACTTACCAAGATTTCCAATATGTAAGCCCCATTGCTGTTATTAGGGTCTTCTCTATCAAGTTGGTTGATAGTATACACAACTCCAGAACTGCTATCAATATCAAAATGTTCCTCTCCTCCGGATATGATACTATATGATATGCGGTTGTTAATCCCACGGTCTCCGTCAATTGCTCGTACTGAAGTCAAAGAAAGTTTTAACAATTTAATAGATACCTAATTCTATAACTTAGCTGCCTCGTTGGTCTAGTGGTAGCAAGTGTGACTGCTGATTGTGAGGTCCTGGGCTCGATCCCCAGGTCAGGTAGTGTTATTGGGTTATTCCGGGTGGAATTTCTCAGTAGCAGCCTGGAGTTTGGATTTTTGCCTGGTTGGTGGCAATAGGTTCGCCCCCTATTACATGGGACTTAAACATAACTGGCGAAACGAGGGTGTACTAAAAACACCTCTGTCAAACCCTTCGGGGAATACAAGGGGTGATGTTATGTTATGCTCACTCTATAAACTACAGTGCTTACAGCTTTTTATTAACTTTAATACACTAACCCTGGGCTTCTGGAAGACTGATCAACAAAAAATATTACAAATGGGCTGTTGAATCTCATGTTAAGTGATGTGATTGGTGGTAAGCATGTTGGTTGATCAATCAGATTAATTAACATGAGATTTGCCCAACAGATTTAAGTATTTATCCTTTCAGAAACCAGGAGTTAAACTTTTATTTTATTAAATAAGATATGCTTCTAAAGTGGATTGAGGCAGTTTATAACTACCAATTATCTTATAACAATATTGTTCGCTATTAAAAAAAAAAAAAAATATGTCATACCTTGCAAAACAGATGTTCCAACCGGTGCATCCTCACTGATTCTAGTCACAGGGCTGGCTACAACGAATTCTGGAGGCTGATCCTCCACGTCCTGCACCTTCACAAGGATAGCCGCAGTCCCAGTATTCACCCTGCCTTGGTTGGCACGGTCCACAGCGAGCACTCGAAGTTGGTACAAAGACTTCCGCTCATAATCCAACCGGTTCGTCAAACGTATCACCCCCTTCCCATTAACGGTTTGCACAGCAAAGTTTTGTACGTCTCCGTCTAGTTCTTGTAAATGGTAAAGCACCTAAAATAAAGGTCATTCTAAGGAGATTAATATAAGAAAAACAAACAAAAACAAAGTTTCATTTTTTTACAAACTTTTCCAAATATCAAAATGTCAAATAACGTCAAATTAAAATGACAGATGATCAGATGACCCAGCAGCAGTGACACTGACAGTTGATGGAGAGACGTTTACGAAGGTTGTAATTATAGTAACTATTTGTAAAACTATTTTGTTTTACTTCATTTAATACATTAAAAATGTTGTCTGGGTCTGCTTAGTTTGAAGTAACCGATTGTGAGTGTAACAGATGGCTATTTTCATCCCCCATTCAGGTCCCATCTCCACGGGATAGCGACAACTCTGCCGTTGTATTATCGGCAGGTAATCAAATTAGCCACATTGGATGGTTCTTCCAGCAGAAATTGCTGGAAGCCAAAAACTTAACCGCGTAAACGCAGACAGAGGAAATAAATGTAGCGATAATTTACTCACTGGTTTATTATCGAACGCTAGGTACCTATTAACATTATTAAGCCCGTACTGTCTCAATTTTGGGCAAAGACCTGCCTGTATGTTTTCTAGCGATCTCTATCATTATCCGTCTGTCCATTTTTTAAAGGTATTCATTTCTTTATTTCCAAAAATGGAGCATACTTGTGACGCAATTTATTATATAATAAGTTGGTAGGTATAAAAAATCACTATACTTGTCCGTAAGCTCCTTCATCAAGATCAGTTGCTTCTACGGTTGTTAATATGCCAGGAGAAGCGTCTTCTTTTACAGTGATTGCGGAGGGATACGGTTTGAAAATTGGTTCGTTGTCGTTCACATCTTCGACTAACAACAAGAAGCTTTGCGTAATGAAGTTTCCATCTCCTAAATGTCCATCAGTCAATGTTAATACAAAAGAATATTCATCACGGACCTAAAATAAGAAACGAATGAACATTATTATCAAAGCAGTTATATCAAACTTAATCTTTTTGGTGCTGGATTCATTAAATGCTGGCCCAATTAGTCAATAAAATAGAGTGATAGCTATTTACCGAATAAAAATAAAAATTCTTTATTTTAATAAGAGCAAAGGGTCTTTATTTATTTTTTTGCAACTAATATAACCAGTACTTAAACGGCGAATGTTATTGGAATTTAAAAAATATTAAAAACGATTTTGTATTGCACCGTAACTAAAACAAAAATGAATTCAATAATTAGGACCTACAAACTTTTTAAAACATTATAATTTAATATTTTTATAGACTGGGGTTTTAAAAAAGGAATAGGGCCGTGATACTTGCATATCCACTTTTTAAAATTTTATATGGTTTAACTTATTTTTGCGGAATAATTTTGTTTTTTAAGTTTAATTTACAGTTAATTATTGTGATAAGTTAGTTACAAGTAGCAGTTGAAATTATTTTAGTGTCGACGCTTAAAGGGACTTAGGAATACAAAAATAAATAAGAAGGCAACAGAGTGAGCAGCACTGCCGCGCGATTCATAAATGCAGTAAGTAACATTTTGGTCAAAAATTTGTTGATCATATATACAATCCTATGGTGATTACGAATACCTATATGATCAACTCATTTTTTGACCAAAATGTTACTTACTGCGTTTATGAATCACGCGGCAGAGCAGTTAATCTGTTTAAGGATGCCGTATCAACACAACTGGCAAAAAAGGTAACAGATTTTTAGTCTTGTTATGTCAATGTTATATTATCAACCATTACGACGTTCGACAAACAACTTACCTCTCTATCTAATTCCTTAACTAAATAAATATTAGCTTCGTTGGATGAAATGGCTTCTAATCTTAAAATATCACTACCAAGTTGGTCTCTCATACCAAATTGTAACGTGTCTCCATCGGGGTCAACGCCCCTCAGCCGGTATATTAGGCTACCTGAAATTAAAATAACGGTCACTTTTTATAATTAAACACACACATATTTACGGTATTTACCGTTTCTGCTTGAAGTGTAGGTAGTTAAGAAAATAAAAGTAAGTAGGTGTCTAACACATTCTTCGTAGTATACCTACTTAAGTATACCTACTACAAGATAGTGGAGATTTGGTAGAGATTTACGAGTTATATAAATATCCCGTACTCACTGCAAGAGTTGGCTTATTCATCAGGAATTGGTCAAATAACTTTTAGAGTACAACCAGCCGATGATGGGGAACCGTTCGTTACATATCGAGACCCCTTCGTGCCTCGGAGAGCACGTTAAACTGTCGGTCCCGGGTGTCATACGAATACCCATGACAGTCGTGACGAGTAGTCAAAATCCCGAAAGTTTAACAACCAGTCTAACCTTGAGAGTATCGGCATTGCCCAGTAGCTGGGTTGCGGAGGTCTGATGGCAGTCGCTCCGTGTAAAAGACTGATATTCAGCCGCACCTGGTTAGACTGGAAGCTGACCCCAACATAGTTGGGAAAAGGCTAGGCAGATATAGTGCAACTAGCCAATCTTATTTCAATGTATTGTAATTTGCTGCTATACAAGTAACATTTAGATATCATCTTCAGCTTCCATCCATCAGATAAACTAGTCGGCTGATGATGACGACGCAGGGCGCCGTATGTCCCCCCCGGTGGGTTCCTGCATTGTCGTTGCGGGGGGGGCTTAGTAGCCGTGGCTTCGAGCCCCACGGTGAAGCGAAGAGGAACCCGAGGAGGGGCTGCTCGTCGGGGCTTGGGCCTGGAAGCCCTCGACGTAGCGGCCAAGTAGGTTGCGGTGTCGCCTGGGCGACATCGCAACTGAGGAGGGCCGCGATGTCTTATGGGAGGCATTGCGGCTGAAGGGTGGAGGCCGCGGCGGGAGAGGAGTGCCGGTATTACGGTGCGCCGTTCTCCCTACCTTCCGCGGCCTGACGGGGCCGCCACCGTCAGATGGCGGACGCGGTGGGGCCGCAGGGGAGAGGAGTGTCGGTGTTTAGTTGGCCGCTCTCCCTATCCTCTGCGACCGAAAAGTGGTAGGCGGCGGGGCCACTAACCTGACCCGTCGCAGGGGGACCAGGGGTGCCCAGACACGGGGTAGTCTGGCGCCCATGTACTTGTTTGGTCCCCGGGGTGGTCACGGCGTACCATGTGTTCTGGTGCGCCGGTGATGTGGGGTGCCCCCCGCGCCTCTCAGGAGGTCGTGGGGTGGGGCCCTACAGTGGAGAGGTCCACCAGCAAATGGTGGACCAAGACCTGCCGGGGTTGCGGTGCATGCAATAGCGAATCCCGCGACCCCGGCCTTAGGTCAGAAGGAGGGACACCGTGGTCGGGGGACAGTCCATGAGGATTTCCCCACGATAAAAAAAAAAAAAAAAAAAAAAAAGGGCGCCATATGTGTTTAATGATAGATATAGTACGGAGCGTAGCTACGTAAGTATTAATTTAAGTCTCTTTTTGCCACAGTTGTTAAACACACAACAGCAGTGATAACCTTGTGGTGTGACCGTCGGACTGCCAAGTTATAGGTCTCGAGTTCGAACCCAAGGCACGCATCTCTGACTTCGGATTCATGTGCATATTGTATAATTATCACGTGCTTAAAAACGGTGAAGGAAAACATCGTGAGGCATGCATGCCTGAGAAATATTTCTCGACGGCATGTGAAGCCAAGTCAGAGGCCCATGGGCGGCATAAACTCTGACACCAGGTTAGTCACTAACCACACGAAAAAACACAGTCATTAAAGATGGCAAGGTTTTCTTAGAGCTACAACGACCCGGTAAAATAACATTAGTTTTCATGACACAAGTAATCGAAATATTTTTCCTAGCTTTTCATACGATTCAGCAGTAAATGACAGCAAATTGGTTATTTCGATTGATGTGACTCTAATTACTTTGGTCAAGCTGACGTTTAATTTCTTTTGTAATATCAAAGCTCATCAGGTGTTGCGATGGATTTCACGCTTCAGTTCCTTTTGGTTGACTAATCGTTACGTAATAACAACGATTAGTAAGTGTAGGGTGAGGAAGGGATCATTTTAACAGCTGTAGGGTTTCCCTATGTTTGCATCAGTTGCCGTGGTAACTCCACTCTACCCGTTCCCCTACTATGAATAATTTCCGGTTGTCAGTGCCTTGTGGTAAACGTCGGGTAATGTCCAACTTTGAATAGCTTTGGGGAGTTAAAAGTACAGGTGTTTCGTTCTACTTAGTATGGAATAAATACTTTGATGTTACAAGTAGGTCCCTAAGTATCTTACGAATGTGGTTTTGTAAACGGATACTTTTGTGAAGTATCATATGCAGATACTTTTAAAATAAGTTATTCATATATTAAAGACACATTTTGAGTAACTTGAAACTGCTTCCCTCTAAAATAGGTTACGCAATTTACTTTTAACAGCAAGGTCATCATTAAAACATAATATCACGCCGGTACATAGTAACTCCCTCTTTTCGCTGTTATGCTTGTTCTATGTAATCCGGGGCCTGCCTATTGCCATGAAACGGGCACAAATCCAAACTCCAGGCTGCTACTGAGCAATTCCACACGGAAAAACCCAATAACACTTTGCTCGACCTGAGGATCGAACCCAGGACCTAATGACCAACAGTTGCGCTTGCCACCACTAGACCAATGAGACAGTTAGCATTATTAGTTCGTTACAGCAAAATAGGCTAACTCCACTGATACGAAAATTATGACGTAGATCAGAAGGCTCCAATGCTTGAATGGGACTGGGCGGGCCCGTACCTGGCGCATGTTGAGTGAACTGTGGGCCCGTATAGCACAAGCTCGGAGGCCTGAGAAAGCTGCTAAACGGGGTCGTGGTAGAACACGTAGGAGATGGCTGGAATGGCACTTAGGAATGGTCGAGGAATGTCGCAACATCGGGTGAAGTGAAAAGATTGGGAAAAGGCCTTTGCTCAGGAGGAGATGGACAGTACGAACTGACAAAAAAAAAACTCCATAAAAAGTACGATGTAATGTATTTCTACTTACCGACTGGCGTGTCAAGGCCTTCTTTCAACCTGACCACAATTTCTGACTGACCATCTATAAGAAACCTGGGCGGTCTGTTGGCGACCACCACTTCTAGAATCGTCAGGAGCAACCAGAACCCTCTGATACATTTGTACTGAACCGGTTTTAACCGCGGCGGGTGAGATGTAACCCTCGCATGCATTGTACTTAGTCATCTGACACATCTGGCCTTGTTGATGGTTGGTGGTGAGACCATTTTCTCACTTCGCACGGTTTCACCGTGGGAAGACGCGTGCCTTATCGGTGAAAGTGTCACCTCACTGAGTTGATTTGAACTCCTCGACGTGACTTCGCGGTCACCTGTAATACGGGCAAGTGTTAGTTTGTTGTTTTATTGTAATATTTGAAAGGTGATTAGTTCTTACTTTTGTTGGAAATGTGTGATAATTATCATGTTATTGTCGGTTACGCTAAGTTTATAGAGAGTTAACATAGCATTTTTGAAAGGTGATAAATACTTTTGGCCGCAGCTTCGCTAGCGTGATTTTTTACACATGTGATGTATTTTTCAAAATTGTGAATTTTGAAAAATCCTTCCTTTGTAGATACTTACATTATAAAAGGTACCTACCTACTGTCAAAATTTCAAGTTTCTAACCCCAGCGGGTTAGGCTGTGCGTTGATAGATCAGTCAGTCAGTTTCTTCTTTTATTATACAGATTTTACGTTGCTCTATCAGAAAATTTGTCTTTCGTGGTATAAAGAGCAAAAATAGATGTTAAGCACGATCACAACAGAACTTTTTCTTTCACATAAAAGCTGTGAAGTCCCTTGTGTCAGTGGGTTATCTTTGCTAAGTATCTTGGTACGAGAACTAGCGCGTGGCGACGGTGAGCATTTGCTAACTGCCTGTATCTCATTGTCTTGTACTGCCTAAGTATTGCCGCCGTTGGCACATAATCTTGCCTAAGTAATGAGAAACATCTACTTTCGAAGCAATCTTTTATAAGTTAGATCCTGATGATACTACAGGTCATTGTTTTTATTATATTTTTAAACACAGCTTTATATTTTTCTGTTAACTGATCTGCATAACGACAGTCTACCGAGGTGCACTAAAGGTTACACAAACTTTTAACAATTTAGTAATTAATATCCTCTCTGTGCACTATTTCGGCAACCTAGACATTGAAAATAATCTCGAGGAATTATAGGCATATCATTTTTCATGGACTATGATTTTGATACCTATCCCAATGGCGTGCTTCACATAAATACTTTCATTTCAGTGGAAATGCAAAAATTATGTAACACTAATTTGTAAAAGTAAAATAACAAGGTTATATTTCTCTCATTGTAATGTAACATCTATTGTTTAGAGCGGGTTATTAACCATTAACCAAATGTGTGATTAAAGCTAAAGATGTTACGACAGCTCGCATTATTAAATTGAATGAGTTAATACACAAGGGTTATTCACACGCATCGAGTTTGCGAAATAATTATGTAAAAACAATTAAAACGTGACCTCGCGACCCGTGCCGGATGGTAATGTATGAATTAGGTGTCGTTGACGTATTTTGGCGGCAGAACCGGCGTCCCGTCAGGCTCGCGGGCTCTGAAACAAAAGGGGCAGCGAGCGCGACGGGTGCGAAGGCCAATGACTATTGTACATAGCGATGGTACATTTACTATCGGCGACTGACCTTTGTAGATACATCATCACGATTAATGAACTTTTAGTGCAGTTTTGGTCATTAGTTTAATTGAAAAGCCTCATTGTTGATTGTGAGATTACTGCACACTTAAATTTTATTAGTTTCTTAGGGTCAATTTATACTAGAGCAGAGTCGAAGCGCATCGAAGCGTCAATCTGAAACTTAACATAACATATTCACCCTTATCTCCACAACATAGGTAATACACATATTTCTTCTAAGATAAAAAAAGACGCGCGAATTCTGTGGAATGCGCGTGATCTTTTTTTTATCTTAGAAGAAATATGTGTATTATGTTGTGGAGATAAGGGTGAACATGCTATGTTAAGTTTCAGATTGACGCTTCGATGCGCTTCGACTCTGCTCTAGTATAAATTGACCCTTAATAAAATTCATATATTACGGCGTGTTTATTGAATGAATCAGTAGTCGAATGGGAATCAGGGAGTACTAAGTATTGCAAAACGTAGAAATTCCATTAGAAACTGTAATGTACTTATAATAAAAACCTTTTAGAGGCAAATGAAGTTAAGTGACTTTCAAATATTCAGTCACCAAGAAAGTTGGTTGTACAAATCGGCTTGGATTAAATTTGTTCATTCATGATTCCTGTCCTTGGAGCGTGACGGACTTTACGTCCAAAAGGAGTGCATGACCGACGAACGAGAGAAAGCCTGCATACTCCGTTACACATGTGCTTGTTATAAAAATTAACGCCATCGCCATCGCCATGGAAAGTGTTTTTTTTATTATTGAATATCGAAATTATTTAAGCTTTTATTGTGTTATTGTAATATTCGGAACTCGGATATTACTGTATTTTTTAACTGTAACTTTTTTCTTTTACGCTTTTATAAAGATGTTCAGCCTAGTTTTTGTTAATTTTTTTTAGAAAACGAAAACTTTTTTTCGTTTTAATTTTGTAGGTATTAGAGCAGCTTTTTTTAGGCACAATACTCTTATACAGATTTTACATAATTGTTTAACTCTACGCTCAAATATATTTCCATGTTTTGTTTTCATTTCTTGCTAAGAAAATTGAGATAATTAGATTTATTGTGAAATTTATCGTAGGATCAGATATTATAGGTATCTACCTCATATGTCATAACATTAATAAAGTCTCTATGTCGAGGTACTTGTTTATTAGCACAAAGTGCACTGATTGCGGTTTCTGTGGTTGCAACTCAAAGATCTTATTTCACTGTGGCTAATTTTATCTCATGCTAAGTATATTGATTACCCAGGTACACGTAAAAATGTTTGTTATTAGAGAAATAATATTTACGGTGGATAAAATGCGTTAATTGGCCGAGGGCATGAATAAGATGTAGAGCGCGTTTATGGAAGCGTAAATTAGACTACCGACACAAGTATATGCAAAATGTGCCTTGAATTGGTACTTTCATGTCATGAATCGTAAACCAGGGAACATAACAATTTGATTAAATAATTCCAAACATAAGTAGCTATAAAGAAAATATCTTTTTTGACTTGCATGCTTGCAGTTTGCGTAAGGACTAAGGTTACATCGATAACTTTAGCGCTCTATATACCTGTGAATTTACGCATTTATCTCTCTTGAGTCTTTCTCTCTCCTTACTATTTGAAGCTTGTTTTATTTATACTCTTAGGTAATTACTCATAAACGGTCTAGTGGTAATGAAGTGGAACCCCACGAGTGGTTCAAGAAGATATCATAAAAGCCGCTATGCGAACCAACAATCTTACGGAGACAGTGGAGAACTTTAAAATTTGAGTTTGATAGACAATAAGATGGAATAGCCCTAGTGAGAAGATTGTGTTGTAGAAAAGACACTATCTTTTAAATAGGTGTGGCAAAAGGTTGTTCTGCCTACCCTTTTTCCAACTATGTCAGGGTCAGTTTCTAGTCTACCCAGATGCGGTTGAATACCAGTATTTTACTCGTAGCGACTGCCATCAGTCCTCCGAAACCCAGTTACAAGATAATGCCGATATCCTAAGGTTAGACCGGTTGTCAGACTTTCGGGTTTCTGACTATCCGAAACGACTGTTGTAGTTGTTCGTATGACACCCGGGACCAACGGTTTAACGTGCTCTCCGAGGCACGGAGGGGTCTCGATGTGTAAGGAATGGTCACCTATCCACGGACTGACCGCGGCAAGCGCAGCTTAATAGCAGATCTGCGCGTTTGTTAATTAGCCACGAGCACCTTGAGGTGTGGCCAAAGGTATTTGAAGGTTTTCGGTGCTTATAAACTGTGTCGTGGACGTAGTTGTAGGTACTGAACTGTGGTAACGAAGATTCATTTATTATCTTTACATAGTATAAAACAAAGTTGCTCCCGCTGTCTGTACGCTTAGATATTTTAAGCTACTCAACGGATTTTAATGCAGTTTTCAGCAATAGATAGAGTGGTTCAAGAGGAAGGTTTAGCCCCACATTAGTATCTACATTGCACCCGTGCGAAGCCGGGGCGGGTCGCTAGTGTTTATAAGCCTGTAATCAATTGTCTCTATGCTGTAAAGAGATTATAGGATGCGTTATTATAAAACAATGTTTTGTAGCCTACATACGTTTATTATTCTGATGGGATAGTGGCTATTTTAGTGGTAGTATAATAACAATGATTATGTTGTCTTTTATTCAGGGGTGGATTTAATTTCCGCAGCAATAACAATTAAACAATTGTACGTCTAATATGTACAATTTTCTAATTCTACAATAATTACTAGACTTTTTATGGGCCTCATGTTAGAGTTGTGAGCAATTGATTTAAATTATAGAGTACTATAGCAAATATTAAATAAATTAAGATATTTAAGTGTGCTAGTTTCATGAATTAAGTAATAAAGCTAAGTACTATTTTTATTTTGCCAACGTATGAGAGTTAACCGAATTAATCATAATTTAGTAAATTGTTCGGTTAAGTTAATAGTTCTTAACTACGGTTATAATTACTTAGCATTTTAATGTTTTGAAGAGAAACGCATGTTTTAGATGTTCATCTACGTGTGTAATATCATTCATAATAATATTAAAATGAATTTTATGAAAAAAAAGATGTAAGTAATAAAAAAAATGATTAAAGGTGTAGCAGACACTATAGGCATATTATAAGTTTTGATTCAAGAAAGTTAAATTTTTTCAGTTTTATATTTTTATTTGAACAAAACACAATTTCTTCTATTACTGTAGACACCATATTATTATTATTGTGCTGTCATAAATTACATCAAGTCGCTATTGGATTAAAAGATAATCTCTCAGTAGTGCACCAGTAGGTATACCAGTTTTCTAGGACGCCACCTACGGATAGCCGCAGGTAGCGTCCTTGTTAACCTGTCTAACCCTGTTATTTATGTATAAGCGGATACTTTACATAGTTAAGGTACTTATTCGATTTTTTATATCTACCTACCACAGATTAGTAGCTGAAATTCAGTAACCTTAATGAGTGCTATCCCGGCGGGCTTTCCTTATGTTTTCTTATTATCCTCAATAGTTGGGGCACGCACAGTTGATTTCCAGTTCATTTATCGAAGAAGGTTTTATTTTAAGTCGCTTACAAGTTCTACGAGAGGAGTTCTAATTATTTTCAGTCGAGCATTCTGGTTTAACGTTGTTACTACGAGAAACTATGCTTCTAACTATCATATGAAGCGTGTTTCGTAAAATATATATATTTAAACAATTACAATTAAAATAAATTGTTACTTTAGCAATCATTGTTACGGACTTATAATTTCAGCTATCAAGATATTCCTTATAATTCTCACGCTTGCACAAACAAAATAATGGTTAAGAAATCCAACAGTTTGCTCGTCCAAGACGATTCACATATTTGGGTAAAAAATTGCAATCGCGGCCGTTATTGGCAATAACATAAAGTTGTTTAGAGCCCTTGTCGAATTCCAAGAGTTGTTTTCAGCAATAAAGTTTAATGTAACTCTAGCAATTAGAGGGGTACTTCCATTAATGGTTTTATTGTTTTCTGTGATCAGCTAGGGTGGTTCCAATAAGCTTCTATGTACAGAAATGGTGAAACGCTTTGGATTAATACTCAAGATATAGATGTGTATTTATAGGAACCTATAGTTTTCTACGATGATAAATTGAACGTAAAATGTGAAAATAATTTGTTTAGAGATAACACAACATAACATTACGCCTATATTCCCCGTAGGGTTGGGCAGAGGTGTATAGTAACACCCTCATTTCGCCGTTATATTTAAGTCCCATGTAATAGGGGGCGAGCCTATTGCTATCAACCGCGCACAAATCCAAATTCCAGCCTGCTACAGAGGAATTACACACGGAACAACCCAATAATACTGCCCGACCTGGAGATCGAACCCGGGACCTCACGATCAGCAGTCACGCTTACCAGATCAACGAGGCATTTGTTCAGAGATTGTCAGGTATAACTTTGGCTTCTATTATTTTGTACAATAGAACGTCAATTGTACATGTGCCTACAGTAGGCCTATGTTTAATTAAATTGCCGCGCATTATAAGTTTCTCGCATGCGAACTTTTGACAATTTCGTGTTTAACTGCGATTACGCACTGTTACACTTATTACATACATGACTAGCCGTCATCAACACAATTCTTTCTTCGTTTGTAACATTAGAAAACCTTTGGTGCGTGTCCATTTTCCTTCTTTATATACATCAGTCGATGCGGGAATGTGCTTTTTTTATCTTTTATGTATAAAGGGCATTAATTAATATTTACATTATAAGATCTAGATACAGTCCGTCGCAGTCCACTGCACATTGTTACTGAATATTATAAAAGCGGATAAAGCTAGGAGAACACAATTGCAGAGGTCCTCATTTGAGATCAACTTTATTAATAAGTGTAATATGAAGTTATGTTATTCTATTGTATTTTTTTAATTCACTGCCAGTAACTTCAATTTAAAACGGTGCAGCCATTTTTTTTTGCAATTACGGTTTTTAAATTAATACTACCAATCCCGTGATTTAAGATTATCGTGTTAACAATGGAAACAGAGTAAACAGAAGATCCGTCAAAGATAAAAGCAGGTGAACCGCTTTTTCTATGATACGAAAGTATGTTGGCTTGCGCCGGTCGTTAATTATAGGGCTCCTTCCTTATTCAGATTGCCGCTTACGTACATTTTTTGCTCCAAGATATCCCCGTTAAATACAAAATCATCACTGAATATGTAGTTAGAGCTGTCAGTCATGCAATATACACTTTTTTGTGGCAGAGAAGACGTCGTTTTGAATGGTTTGCGTACGTATTTGCATGATAAATTATACAACATGACAAAGAGAAACTTCTGCCTGTTTAACCGACTTCAGAAAAGGAGGTTCTCAGTTTAACCTGTATGTATGTATTTATTTTCAATATCTTAACGTTTCTTATGATGTAAAATGTACGCGTAGCATGCGCGTAGCTAGGCACAGCAGTATTAGAGGGAAATGGATAAAAATAATGAATGTTAGCGGTTATTTGTCAAACAATAGACAATAATATTAAGGTTAGTGCATAAATATAATGAGCAGCAACTCAAGTTGATGTGACATAACCGTTATGAAGCTTGCAGCGAATCTTTTATTGTTACCAAGTAAAATTCCTAGGTTGTGTGGTTTTGTTTGTAACCTTACATTATTAGATGTTGTAGTGGCAACTCAGATTTAAATATAGATATCAGTTTGAGTATCCTTTGTACTCCAATAACACCTTAAGCGCCAGATGCATATCAAGATAAATTATCTTCTACAGCCGACTTTTAACTGTGGACACAACCGCAGCAAGTCGATTTTGGAAGTTTACGAACTAAGCGAGCACTTGCTGCAATAACTTGTGCAATGTATCTTGCTGGATTTAGTGGATCTGGTTTCTTTAAGGGAAGCGAGTAAAGCAGTTACTCCGAGCCCAGAATCATCTATCATGGATTAACAACTGGTGGATTACAATGGACCGGGTAAGTGCTGAAGAAGTTAGACTTTTAAACTTAACTATTATTAGGGTCCTTATTTTTAATCGACCATAGATTTTTTCCTCAAAGTCCACGGTCCAGTTATTTTTCTTACTGTGTTGTATGAATCACAAGTGCGCTACCATCGCAATGGTATTTAAACAATTCCTACTAATTCCTATATTTACCCGATGGGTGGCACAGGTGAGTGGCGCGGGCGCACGAAGCGTGTCGGCGCGTCCGAGCGTGCCTCCCCGGGAACCAAACCCGTCGCACCACCGCATCCGGTATCGTTACTCATTGATAGAACGATAGTTTTTGCGATATAAAAATAAAAACATTTTTTTCGGTTGAAAATATTTCGTAGTTCATATTATCATCATTCTAGTATGTTCCCATATATTTTTGAATAGCGGCTACCATATTTACCAGATATGGCTGAATATATCAGCAATTACTCTGTGCAAAGGCTATCTATTTCATTAGGTTGTAATAATATATTTTTATTAAAGAATCAAGTACCTACACAGACAGACGTGTATTAAATAGTTTATCGGTTAATCAATAAAAGTCCATTTAGAATTGATACAAAAAGACTAACCCTCAAAATGCTAACAGATCAATAAAAGTTCGATACGGATACCGATCACGAACGATCGTGTACCGAATAACGACTAACAGCATTGCTCACACAAGTTAAAAAACTTCAGCGAAGAGGTTAATCACCAGGGATTATGCGGATTTCGTGTCTATGTTGTTATTTTTTTCTAAATCCCATACTTTCGATTTCAGTATCATTATGCAATGTAAAAACGTGCAACTGTAATTCTAAGTTCTATCTTCTTTTTATTTAGGCTGTTAATGTTGTTTTTCATCAATGCGGTCATTGCTCGACGTAGTGCTTTGTGCGTTTTTGTATTTATTTCGAATTATCCACTCGGTTTGATATTTTTAATAAAATACAAATTATTTTTCCGTAAATGAGATCACGCAGACAAGAAATAGTATTTTAAATTAAATTAAGAAAACGTGAAAGTTACCTAAATCAAGTACTTATCTATTCGTTTATTACTTCGTAAACTGTCAGTTTGACATTAAATTATAACCTAACGTGCCGAGAGACATCGCAGCTTTGAAAATTATAGTGATGGAAATGATTGATTCGCTGTATCATATCGATTTCTTATCTACATGAGCCGTTAGCGGCATCCAGTCCACACGGAAGGGTTAGTTCAATTTCTAAACTAGGAAGTTACTCTAGACGCATGTTATCTATGCAAATATTCCCATCAATATGCCATTTATCAAGTACAGGTTGGTTATGAAACAGTTGGCATAAGATTATTAACGTAACGAGAGTGACAAGAGCCTCTAAGGTGATATTAGCTTTCAAACATGATAATTGTCGTACGTAGAAACTTACAAACTGATAAGTTTTCCATTTCTAACTATATGTATTTTCAAGTATATTAAGTTTAATGATAGGTGTGATGATAGATTGTTACTGCTATTAGTATCAAGTTATATAATAATATCTTGTTAGTTTTCTCCGTTTCAGCTGATGATAGCCATCGATTCTCAGTTTCCCACCTTTCCATCAATTTTAAAATATCTAATAGATAATGATCGCGTGTTGTATGTATTGTATTGCAATAATAACATAATTTCTAGTGCGATACTGATCGACACATCTCATACCACGTCATTGTTTATGTGTCGTGATTTCCCACGATTTCGAACTGAGCAAGAACTGAACTTGACAATGCTATCGATTTTCCAACAATCACAGGAACCCATTAAGTTTTTAGTTGCGCCCGCGCCGGTGAAATTCTTAAACGTTTCGCTAGTCAACCGCTGATGACGACGTAAAGAATTAAATTAAGATGATATAGATAAGGTCATTTTTGTGTAACCTGGTACAAATTATGGGAACTTCAAACGACAACAATTGTTACGCGGTCGAGCAATAAATTTGTTTGCATAATTAATTCACAGAAATGAAAGTGTTTATTGTGGTTAAGTTACTGCACTTATTTTCACATTAGAGCAATTTTGTATGAATCGCACAAACCGCAGTGAACTAAATGTTCTCATTAATTTTTATAAACACTAAGCTTCCTCATGATGTTTCTCAGGATTGTATTAAATATACATTGTGTCTATGATTATTTTGATTGTTGTGAGTGTAAACAATTCGATATTCTCACTGTAGAGCTAGATTTACCTAACCACAGGTTCACTGAGACTTTTGTTAATTACCAAAAATAGTATTATATTGTACTGAAAAAAACCAATATTCAAAGTTGCACCAATGAAGCCAAGCTTCATCTACTATCATGAATTACGTATGAAAATTTGTATGGTTGCACTTTCTTGTCCGAGCCACAGTTTGAATGTAAAAGGCAATATTAGTTGACCCATAAATCGCGATTTGATCTGTCACGATCTACTTAACGGAATAATTTGTTTATGCGGGTCTGGCGTACAAACAGAAAATGTTTCACGCTACAAGTGACAAGTAGCGTGCATTTTACTTACGATTCATCTCGGCCCTTTACTTAATTAAAGATCAACTTTTACTTAAACGACGAAAATTAGTTTTATTAATGAACGTTTTGAAATGTAACAATGTTGTTAATTTTACGGTTATAAGGGTTTTAGGAAAGTTCGTTTTACATTTTTTCGTTTATTATTTTGTGTTATAAACACTTTCAACTGTTTAATAGTTAATAAATAAATATAAACTGATACCTAGTTGCGTCGGACTAATGACCTGACACATTGATGTCGTTTGCAACATATAAACCCGATACATCCGCATTATTTCTATGCTAGGCCCTAGCGACATTAACACACTTTTCATGAAAGTACTAGCTTAGTCATAAATCGAATTATCTCGTAGGTACAATAAGTTAGTAGTAATAGTAGTATGTACAGAAAGTAGTACATAATGTCATTGCATCTAATGTATTTTAAATTACATCGTCGGTTTTTTATTTAAATTGAGAGGTAGCAAAATGTAAAGCCTATTTCCATACAACATTTTAAAAAAAACAAGAAAAAGTTTGAAATTAGAAGTAGAATTAGACGTAGAACCAGCCAAAAAAAAATACTTACAGATAAAAAAGTCCTTGGCTCACACCGAGCATTAAAAATAATTTCGCTTTCGGAATTTGAATGGTTGTAGTAACAGTTGTTTGGTCCGGTAATTCACTGCACTTCCTGTGGCGCGCGCACGCAGAACTCTCGACAGGTGTATCAGGCCGCGGGCCGCTCGCGACTGCCTGCTCAACAACGGACTGCGGGCACTTTTCCACATCCCCTTGTAAGCTGTACTATGGTATGGATGAGTCCGATGGGCATTGGGGGTTAAAGTTTTACCCTCATACGTAATATAGTGTTTTTTATGTTACAGTAGATTTCTATGTTAGAAAAGCTTGTTTTTGAAGACTTGCTTGCGTTACAGTTCTTTGGTAATCATTGATATGAGAAAATAGATGTGTTTTTGTTTAATTTTGTTTACTTTATCAAGCACATGAGTAAAACGTGGGAATCGAACTTCCAATGATTAAGATTTTATTCTTCAATCATAATATTAATTGAATAGGAAGATTTTAAATTCATTTTCTACGGTTTTTTTATTTTAAATCAGAGTTGGAACTATAAAACAATTTGACATAATAATTTCCTTTGCATTTTCTTTCTCACCTAGGGTGACTTTTCTACGATTACTTAATAAGTACTATTGTTCAATAGTATGCGTTTTGTTTTTTTTTTTGCTTTATGTACTTAACAATGGTGACGATAAGTAATCAATGGGATATTGATTATTATATGTGTTACGTATTATTAAAACCCGTATTTTGCATAGACAGGTATTTCTTTGCCTAGTATTGTGTAACATTACATTCTTTTTTTTATACTTTAGATCAGCATGAACATTACACTTGTTTTTCGCTCTTTACAACTCGTTACGTTTTCTTCATGGTTCACAAAGATGTTTGTGCGTTTATTTTTAAGCGTCAAATGCGTTTAACACTTACTGATCCGGTCCCGTTACAGTTTTATTCTGTAAATAACCAACAGCTTTCTTTGTTTGTTAAACCTGAAATACAATTGTAACTGTTTCATTAATTTATCGGTTCAATTTAAAACGTTTTTGGCGTTTCTTGGGTGGTCCGTCCTTCCTTAAGTTTAGCTGTCCGATACTACCGACCTACTTGACAAGAAAAATCCAATTTATCCAAAACGCTACTTTCAATGAAAAAGCGTTTTTACGTAGTCAAATCCGACAACATTTATTTTTTGTGCTTTTAATTTAGTATTTTAAAAGACCTACAATAGATGACCTGATTTTATTATGACAGTTCGGTTGATCGTAATAGTTACTTAGATAGTTAGTTTTTTGGTACATTCGTTTGTCAGCGAAGCGTAGAGAGGCGGGCTCCCTCGGACTGACTGGTCGGTGGAGGAGCGATGACCGTGACGTAACCATATGGTACTGGCTACTGACCATACTTACTGCCAGTGAAGAAGTTTAACTGTAGCTTCAAACGGGATGCAAATTACTACGCACTCATTAATTTTGGATTAGGTACTTAGACACTTGAGTAAAACTTTGCCTTTGTATACATCCTAAACGAATTTATAGATCTTTGTAAATAAAATCTAATTTAACTTGAATCAACTGAAGATTTTGTAAAATCTTCACGCTCATTTTCCTAACGGACGAATAGTTTAATTCGCTCTTTATGCGATACTAATACAGATTGCAATGACATTGACCAAAACTAGTTTAGCTGAAAGTGTCAGGTTATAAATCATAATAGTATATAAAATAGTAAATGATACGTCTGAGAATGATCTTTATTGTCCACTCTGCGGCTCTCTAAGCCGCAATTTACATCTCCACGACCCATAAGTGTTGTTTTATTTCTTAGCTGTTAATTGCAATAAACTCATTTAATTGATAATACAACAAAAACCCGTATTCCAAACCTTGTTTGACTGGAAAATGTCCAAAAATTTAAAAGAAAATCAGTTTATCTGATCTTTTTTGGATAAGAGAACGAACGGCCGCAGAAAAGATAAGGAATGAGGCCTCTGTATTTTTTTGCGTCCCCGAAATGTATCATAAAATACAGTTTACCAAACCACGATAGGTAAAATCCATGAAATTAAAAATATTCTAGAAAAGCTGTTCTGTAATAATCGGTTCAAATACTTCTCTATGATATAACACTCAAGTTTATCCCTATCAGATCGGATCAGTTCATACGTGTCAATTTGCATTCCCCCTGCACGCGACGCCACAAAAAGTGGCCGGCGCTAATGGCGTGTTCCTAGTGTTATGGATCGATGCTACTACGAAGAGGCACCGTTCGATTGTTCCGCCCGGCGAGTTTGTTGCATTCGTAATAGGTGATAAGAGACGGGTGAAGGAACATGAAGCAACACACGGCTTTGCATAAGAATAAAAATAATGAACTTGAAATACGTAATACTATGTAACTCCTTAAAACCTCGTGATGTACTGCTGACATGGATTAACCCTGCACGAGACACTTTTGGATACAATAGAAAAAAATACTAGATATAAACAAGTGTTCTTAATGTGAGGCGTTTTAGCGCTTCGAGCGAATTGCGTGGCTATCGCTCGCCGCGTGGTTTTTAAACTCGGGGCGCTAAAATGCCTCACGTTAAGAACAGAGTATTTAGGTACTTCTTGTTTTTTTTTTGTTAAATCTATAAGTATCCCTTTCAGGGTTAATCTATGTCATCACGAAGTTTGAAAGAATTACATGATTTCGTTTACACCCTGTATAGATTATTGCTAGTATTTTTTAAGGAATGTAAATTGCACACTGGTTAACGTATTCGTTTCGGTACATACTTACATCATCAAGAGTATTGGCAGCAGCGTCCTTTTGTCCGTTAACTTTATCTCTGAGGTTGGCAACGCATCAGATCCTCTTGGTATTGTCAGTGTAAATAGGCGGTGGTAATCACTTCCATCAGGTGCCGTGGGCTTGTTTGCCCACCAATTACATTTTAAAAAAGCAACATAGTGCGATTGTCGTTTCCGTCTGTCAAGCATGGTCATTATGGCAATATGACCTCTTCTTCCACCTAGCCTTTTCCCAACTACGTTGGGGTCAGCTTCCAGTCTAACCAGATGCGGCTGTCCGGCTGAATACCATTTTACACGGCGCGACTGCCATCAGACCTCCGCAACCCAGTTACTGGGCAATGCCGATATCCTAAGGTTAGACCGGCAATATGACCTTTAGGACTATTTAAGCGGTAATTGTAAAGTCCGTGTTCAGTGGATATTAACGGGCTGATAAGAAATATCTAAGCTCAGAAAGTTATTGTTTTTGGTGGCTTAGAGGTAATTTGGTCTGAATTCGTTCTCGGCACGCACCACTGATTTTTAGAACTTATGTGCAAACCAGAATTTGATTATCGCTTGCGTTAACGGTGCAGGAAAACATCGTAAGGAAGCCTGCACAACAGAGAGAGCTTAAAAAAAGTTCTCGGTGGTGTATGTAGTTCGTCAACTCGCACCAGGCCAGCGAGGTGAACACAGGCCTGAAGGAGTGGCACGTGTCCATCAGTCGGACAGCTATGAGGTGATTGTACACTCGAGAGCAATGAATGTCACCAACATAATCTTAATATATCGGAAAATATTGTATAACATTTTAACATTGTGTTGTTAATGTTGGTGACCTAGATTTATTGCTCCCGAGTGTATTATGGTATTATGCTAAAAAAGTACTGCTTTTTACTGTCCATTCGGAGGGTTACGTCAATACTGCTCAATACATAAAACGCCATCTTAAAAAGTATCATGGAGTGGAACGGGCCATGTTCGGTATCAAATTACAAGATCGTGTTCGTAACCCAGAGATCCGACGTCCTACAAGACTATCTAGAGTTACAACATTGCAGGATACAACATTTACAACCACTGAAAATGCAGGGCGCATAAAGTTTATTAACGACGTGGTATTAAGACGGTTGAGACTTGAGGTTTACAAAAAGATGTCAGTACCCAGAAGTTGGAAGATTTATGTAAAATTCCGAATTCTTTTATTTTATGCGCAGAAGTAATTGAACAAGTATCCGAATGTAGAAAAGGGTTCTGTGCTAGTTACATATTCAAGGGCGTAGCCAGGTACAGTCAAGATGGGGCAGCTGCCTCCTCCTAGCAGGGTCTAGTTAAGGGCTCAGTCGTAGTGCTCCCGAAACGAAGAGTAAATCATTTTAAGCAACGTTGCATTTAAAATCATTCAGTTTATACGCTTTGCATATTTTACACTTGCCTTTTTTCCATTAATAAACTTATTGTAGCATGAATATTATTAGTTTTCCCTTGCCTGTCTCCTCCTTCAACTAAATCCTGGCTACGCCCTTGGTAAGATTAGGTTAAGATAGAAAGTTAGGTTAGGGTGCCTTTCCACTATGTCGTGACGGTACATTTATCGTTGGACGACTGTCGTGTCTAGCTGTTCCCATTATAACGACTGTTTGTCTTAAAAAAATTTTATCGTTTAGCGACTATCGTATCTAGCTGTTCCCATTGGATCGTGACGACATTTTATCGTTTCATGACAGTCGCTTTGTTGTTTGCAAATCAGTAGCAAGCTATGACGAGACTATATTTTTATCGTGGCCACCACAGATAGTCGTAACAACGATACATCACGATGTCGTGACGATACGTTTATCGTTGGATGACTCTCGTGCTAGCCGTTCCCATTGACTCGACAATCTGTCGTCACTGTAAAAACAAATCGTGAACGACAGTTAATCGTGTCGTCTTATATGTGAACACCTCCATTTAAATATATAAGCCACGACACTTAAAATTACACGACTATCTGTCGTCACGACAAAGTGGGAACGCGCCCTTAATGTTCTAGTGGTTGGGTCATATAATTTTCTAAGTTCTACGGGAACAGTAAAATAATACAACATGATAATTTTAATCCACATTTTTATTCGTATCATAGTAAGGTAATTAAGTTAATCGTACATTCCATTAATATTTCTATGACTGACACGATACTTGGTGAAATAATATCAACGTCACATAACTACTTCGGCCCAGACTTTGTTGAGGCTTGAGAGACTAGCAAGCGATGTGCAATCATTACTGAGCACCATGAAATATACGTGAAGTTAAGGGTTTAAGGACACGTATGTAAAGTTTGCGTCTTATATCTTGACACTTAATGGCGGCACTACAAAAGTAAATATCAACAATATTATGTCGCATTCAGTATATTTTTAAACCCCGACGCAAAAAGAGAGGGGCTTTAAGTTTGAATCCGTTGTCTGTCTGTGTGTCTGTATGTGGCACCTTACTCCAAAACCGATTTTATTGTTTGAATTCTGGTTTATCGGGATGGTACTTACCTATGTTTAGTTGTTTTCTTAGCCATTTTAATGTCGGGGTGTTTGTAATTAACTAATTTAGACCCTATTTCACTGCTTGTCAAGATATAATTACTAGGCACTCTGTATTTTAAAACTAACAGAATATGCTAAATGAAAAGAGTATCTTGTGTTTCATAAATTAAATGCAAGTGAGAAATATTTAAAAAAAACCGACATGATACGTTTACAATTTTGTCTCAATAAAAAAGTTAGTATTCTGATAGTCTCAATATGCTTACTTAGTTCTTATTTAGAGTTTAAGTTAATAACGACATAATGTAGCTTTTAGTGATTTTATTTGAAAATCTTAATTTTTTAAGTGTCTGATTTTATTTATTTGTAAACACTTTTCCACGTGAATGTTAGAAGTATAAGCTTTGTGTACAATATGACAATTCATAGATCTGGGGACTTACCATACATTCTATGTAGGAACAAGTTAGCCTGCTCTGCTAAGGGCCGATTTCACCAACGACGTACAACTTTTATCTGAGGAATAAATTTGACGTTTTGGCAGCTTTTGTATAGAAATTCTGTCAAAACAACTAACTCTTCTTTAGTTAAAAGTTATCCGACGTTGGTAAAATCAGCTCTAAGTGCCGATTTCACCAGCGTCGGATAACTTTAATTGAGGAATAAATTTGACGTTTTGACAGCTTTTGCATAGAAATTCTGTCAAAACGTCTGTCTTATTCCTTGGATAAACGCTATACAACGTTGGTAAAATCGAACCTAAATCGTATAATGTTTGTTTCAGCAAACAGTTCAGAGGCGATGAAACAGAGATGCAACTTTGAAGTGATTTTGTTATGTCGTCGACAATCAATTAATGAGTGATTAAATCAATCTATACATCGCAGGAAAGAGCTACGTTTAATACACTGGGCCAATTCGCACTACTGTAATGCTCCACATTATTACATTCAATAACTCTAGTTACATGGTTAAACTAACACAATTCCATCACAATTACTTTAGAATATCAGTTGATTGATTCGTTCAGCTTGATTTATGGGTAATGATTCATTATACTTCTTCTCTAAACAATTATTCTATCCACTTATGGCTAGTATCGTTAATATTAAAATAGATTTGTTGATAAAATCTTTCAAGTTCATAACAAATAGACACCTTATGAGAAATCAAAGAGTGAATATTGTATAATATTTATTTATGTAAGAATATAATTTAACTACTGTTTTACGTCAATATTATATTTCTCAAAGGCTAACTGTGTAATAGTTTCAATTAAAATTTAGATTTGACTAGAATTTATATTCAGTGCCTATAGGAAGTATAGCGTATAATGCATTAATTTTAAAATTTATTAGCAATTTAAAACAAATATTTTAATTTAGTTTGTCAAACTAGCGCATTTTGACAAACTTCTGTACTTTTTCATTATTGACCAGAGCTCTTAGTGCGGTCGCATGCAATCGCGTATGTGTATTTAAACCGCGTATTTAGCCCGTGACGCTACGAATATGCTAATAAAAACGTGGTTATAATACGTTACGGGCAATCACCAAAGTTATTATTGTGCTCCGACTACAATCATATATTTGAGCAAAATATTATCGAACAATAAAAACTAATAAATTATGCGAGATTTTGCAGTTTATTACGTTTGACAATTGCACATAACGCAACTTCACAACGACTACATAAACTGTCTTTTAACTTTACATTATATACAAAGGCTAACCTCTTGGAATGCTATACTTCATGACATTTCAATATTCTCTACTATAACATAGTCTACTTTTTATTAGTCAAGGGATTTATATTTGCACAAATATAATAGGCCGCCAAATGCCTTAACTTGTCACTTATATTTAAAATTTCTACTCTGTAAGTCATTTTCTAATAAGAATATAATAATTTTAAAGTTCCATAGTTTTCATAGTCATAATTATTATTAAATTTAACATAAAAGCTGCTTATTGCCTTTCAATCATTGTGTTCATATAAAATAAAATACTTTTTTTTATTCATTAGACTATCTTTGTGTATCTATATTGGTCGGGTAAGATAGATAAGTAAATATTATGATGTATATTTCGATAAATTTATATTTCCCTAATAAATTGTCTATGAGATAGCTACAGAGATCTTTTCCGAAAATAAATTATTTTATTAGGTAACTTATCAAGTAGGTATATGAATTAGAATTTACGACGGCAGAAGTTTAGCACGATCCACTATTAGGAACTTTAACAAAACAGCATGTATTAGATTGTCTGGCTTATTTACAGTATATGTAAGATTCAATAACGAAGCTATGATTTAAAATGTTCATAATATATTATAAAAAATACATGATATAACCGAATCTTTTCTCTTTAACGTATACATAATATATTAAATACTCGACTTAGCAAATCAAAGAAGAAACCAATATATCATGAAGACATTTAAATTCATCTCATTTTGATGAATGTTTGTCTTCACGCAGTATTATTATGATATTGATTGTATTTCCATTGTTTTAACGATTAAATTGAATCTTGATCAGGAGTAATAAATGTCATGAAGGTACAATCGGTGTGCAACAACACCATCGCATCGCAATATTAGGAAGAGATTCATTTAATTCCACTTATTTTACTTTCTTCTAAGGTGCGTTTTGTTCCCCGATCGTGGGTAACATCCATCTAATCTCGGCATCACCTACGAGGTATCGAAGGCAATGTTTTCATCCACTTCTCTTTGCTAGGCCCTTTTCGTACAGGCCTAGGGGTGAGCTTCATCCATAATAATATATTCGTAGTATATCTTCACTGTGGGTTAGGCGGCCGCAGTACAGTAATACAAATAGAGCCTCGTAATATTCGCAGCAGGTCGATCACTTCTGGTGTCTTCATTGATGTTACGTTTTCATCGTTTACCTGGAAAAAGAAAGGTTTCGTCATTATTTATTAATTGTCCATCACCTTTATTTTGCCTTGGATGCTGGTTTTGTGTCGTCAATTTCCTTTTGCACATAGCAGCACATGCATCTTTACGATATCTTAAGGCTTTAATCCTATTTAGTTTATTTATTAGACTATTTGTCATACACTTTTCTAAAACGGTCTATCATAAATAGTGTACATGGATTTTGGGTAATTTTGGAGATGTTATTGATAAATAATTATTTAGCCCAAGAATGCTGCCTTGAGGGACACGTACACGAGTTCTGTTTTGTAGGCAGATCTGCTTAGTATTATAAATCTTTATTTTTATCGTATTATTCATGATTCCGATACTTAGCATTCTATTACTCAAGTCAGATTCTACATAGCAATTTTATATTAAAGCAGCTACAGTATCTTTTATCTGTATTTTATCATTTTAGTGTGAAACAAAGTCAAACGCTTTTAACACATCGAAACATATTGCTGTTACCAATTTACCACTGTCCATGTTTTCAAATATATTGAACAGGCCAATGGTTCTTTTTCTTTTTGGGATCTGAATTATTTGTTTTTAAGAATATTTTGCTTATAATTGAACTTATAAAGTCGTTTGTTTATGTGAAATCAAAAAAGGTTAGAGATATAGTATGTTATAAGAAAGGTTAAGAGTGATTTAAATAGACTATATTTTACATTTTTGTGTAACATTTTCTTTTCCTATTGTGTATTTTTTTAAATATTTCGTGTTTATATTTATCTACCTGTAGTATAACGTCACCGCGTCTTAGTCGTCCATCACGTGCGGCGACGCTGTCATTATAGACAGCAGAGATGTAGCTCTGACCAGAATCGGGGTGACTTTGAACGCTGAACCCGAGTCGACTGTTCCACCCACGGTTCAGCTCTACTGTTACTATCTGAAATGAGAAATAGAGAGCTAGAGAAATAGAGTAATGGAAATAGAGAATAGAGAGCTTTTTGGATTGATATGCAACTGATACAGTGGTGAGCTTTTGGATCAAGAGCTTGACATAGAATGGAAGAGTCTTTACTTAGCACGTATGGAAAGTTGAACACTATTTAGTTAGAATACAAGATGCGTTATTACCATTTAAAGCCACACACCATGCAATCAGCTTGAATGTAGTTTTTATCTTAAGTAAAATCGTTGTTTTTAGAAGATCTTGTTAATTTGATAAAACATAGCATAGCAAGATATCTTACCGTAGGTTCATTGCTCGTGTCGTCTTTCGGCGGCTCAGGTTTGACGTTTTCTTTCTGGACGGGATCGATTTCTTTAGGTTTGGGTTGGGGGGGAGGTTCTGTCTTTACCTTACGCTCATTATCAGGGGACAACGCGACACCTTTCCATTTCTTTAGTCCGTTGCCTGGAATTGAAACAAACAAAGCATTTTTTATACTGAGTGGACATCAATAAACAGTATATCATCGTCCACAGTTGGATGTCGGTGTCGTCCAGAAACAAATATACTTCGAAGCAAAATTTAAATACCTCTAAGATATTGTGTTTAATTCAAAACGTACCATCGTCCTTATGTCCATCAGAACTAGTAGGATGTCCATCGCTGCTAGTTGTATGGAGTACAGCGCTCTGATATGCTGGATTTGCGTGTTTGAACCGTGCCTCATCGCTCAACATTTCCACAGGCATCGACACCGGCTCGTCAGAGCCAACAGGAAACACTGGCTCCGTGTACCGCTGACGTGAAATGTCTTCCTGGTACACGTTCGGAGCATCCAGAGTATCGTTGTCTAAGTTGTTAAGTTCATATCCGTGAGGAGGCACTGAAATTTCACAAATTCAATATTTAATTCTAATTCATGGAGTTACTGTTAACAAATGACAGGTTTTAAATTCGTTCACAGAAAGTTGTCTCTGAATTTAGAGGTCTTCAGAAAATTAACCGTCATTGGTTAACAGTTTTCTATTAACGCTTTGACATTTATGAGTGCAAATGAAAACAAAGTAGAAGATCACGTACATAAGGCTATACACAACACTCTTCGGGGTAATGTCGAATGACCGAAGAACATCTATGAAGTGCTGTATGCTACAATGGTGTGTTAACATAGTCCTGGTATGGTTCAAAATCCGACAGTCAGTTTATACGCTGCTTTGGATCAAAGGTGTGAAGCGATGGGTTATGATTGGACAGTGTGCACTGTGCGGCCGACAGCGTCTCACCTGTCAGGCTCAACTTTTGTTTTCTACAAGTGGGTGGTGCGGTGGGGCTGGCGAGGGATACAGTCCGCACCGGCCGCCTCGAGTCCTGAACGACTTCTTTATGTTCCGAACCGTGTTCTACTTTGGCGGAACTTGGAACATCTGCGTAGAAAACCTACATCGCTTAGTGTGTGGCGTGTATTTTGTATGTGACAAAGTGTTAATGTAGTTAGCAAAGTTTCGCTGCTCACTAGCTTTGTGCAGGCTTTATTTAATTAAGCTAGCCGGGTTCCACCTGTGTGATAAATATACATCCATCGCGCTGTTTGCATTGGTAATGCGGATTAGTTAATGAACACAGAGCCAAAGATAATTACGTTCATTTGTGCTTTGAATATATTATGAAGCTGTACCACGTAATATGATTCCTCTCTGTCTACATACTTCAGGTAATCAATATAGAAATTAAATCAAAGGATTTGGTTATATTACGCGTAAGATACATTAGTAACATTTGCATTATTATATACTTAATATAGCAATAGAAATTAATTTAACTATGTATGTAGGTACCCTAAAATAACTACAAATATAACGTTTTAATTGAAAACCCATTAAGATTGTGGAAATTAACGTATTATAAACAGTTTAGCGTCAACGCTTGAACCTATCGAGTGAAAGGTTGAGTTCACCTTTAATCCATTTACAGCACTTTCGATCAGTTAATCACTTAACAAGATTAACCTTTCAGTTTGGGTCAACAAGCGTCAGAAGGGGTACTATATGAAACAAATAAAATTTGGTCACACACTGACACTATTTTGGTTAAAAGTATTTCTGTGTTACTATCTATAGCTGAAATGGCACAACTTTTCAGTCACTGATTGACAATCGAAAGTGCTATTGCATGTTTTGCAAAGAGATTTTAACCAACTTCAAAAAGGAGGTCAGCTCACTACTCCTAAAGTTAAGAATGAAGGCTTGAAAATAAAATCCGGGATTTCTTTTTACAATTTAAGGGGTAAATCAAAACAAGGACCGTTTAAGTCAATAAAATTTATAGGTAAAGGTAGTAAAAATATTTTGCAAAAAGACTTTTCATAATTATGTCTGTAAATAGTTATTTCTACCTTCGTTATTCAAAGCCAAAGCTTCGATGGTATCTATCAATGATGTCATCATCCAATCGGTATCCAGTACATACCATTGGGTTGTTCATAATGGTTGTTATCCTTGGTGAGTTTGCGGTATTTGCGGGGTGAGAGGCAGGGGGAGCGGGAGCCGTCCGCCGCGTCAGGGGTGAGGCGCCGAGCGGCCAGATCGCACAACATTGATACTGCTTCAGGCCTGAATTCATAAGTTCATTGTTTAAATTTCGGTTAAAGTTAAGATATTTGCCTAGATTTGCTGAAAATAGACGCTTTTAGAGAGGTTGCTTGCATTTTCAATTAGGACATTTAATCTTAGAGTGATCTTAATATATGATATTGATAGGGATCACTTAGTAATTAGGCTGAGGAATCACTGATCAATGATTGAGCGCAATTTTTTATGATAATGCCGAGAATAAAAGGTAATGCAAAGAAAATACGATTAAACCTCGCTATCACCATTTTGTTTCACTTTCACAAGTTTATAAAGAATTCGAGCAGTTCCATTCCAACTAACCTCAGCGGAGGTTTAGGCCTATTCATCGGCGCGTCAGAGTCCGTGGGTTCTTCCCTCGGTGACATGGGTGACAGCGGCGTTGCTGCATGGTCGCGGTACAGGCGCAAGCGCACCTCGGAACCGCACGCACGCAGGAACGCCACTGCCTCTGCGTGCGACATGTTGGACATCGCCGTGTCGTTCACCTGTACACACAGTTTAGAAGGCTAATGACCGAGGCGTTATGATAAATATGGAATGTGAATAATGCTGTTGGTATGTGGAGCGTTTGAAGTATTTTGGGTTTTGTACTAAAATTTTATGTACCTACAGATAAAAATTTGCCTCCAGATATAAACGCGCGCATAAAATAATATTACAGTCTGATGATGACAAAAAAAATCAACGATATTTTTTTAGTCACATCTGGTTATACTGGTCGCAGAACTAAATAACATAAAAGTAAGAATTCTGGGAGTTACAAATAAGAGCCTGTTCACACAGCGTATCCGTTTTAACGGATCCGTCGGTACTGGATGTGTTGTTCACATCTGTACCGACGGATCAGTTAAACAAATGGCAGCGGCATCGTATCTGGCAGGCAGGATACGATAAAAATAACGGATCCAGTATTTTTTACTGGATTCGGAATACTGTCATGTATGTGAACTCGCTCATACAACAACAGGCGCCATCACCAAAATAAAAACGGATCCGCTAAAACGGGTCCTATAAACAGTTTCTGTGTGAACTAGCTGTAAGATGATATTGATGATAAAAGTTGTATAATTATTTAATTACAGTCATTATAATTGTTTTATGGTCCAGTAATTCAAAGCCTCGTTATAACGGCTTCGTTGGTTCTAGTGGTGGTAAGCGCGACTGCTGGTCCTGGGTTCGATCCCCAGGTCGGGCAGTGTTATTGGGTTTTTCCGTGTGGAATTCCTCAGTAGCAGCCCGCAGTTTACATTTGTGCCCGGTTGATGGCAACAGGCTCGCCCCCTATTACATAACGACGAAATGAGGATGTTACTATATACCTCTGTCTAATCCGTCGGGGAATACAGGCGTGATGTTATGTATGTATGTAATTTAAAGAAATGATAACCAAATTCTAAGGTAGGCACCGAAGTTGCTATTCATTTTCGGCTACAATTCCATTTGTCTACAAATTACCAACACGAAACACATCATATGAATGTGATGTTTTTGCAAAACTGTTTCTATAGTAGGACAATAATATTGATTCAAGTGTTTCTTCCAAGAACATTAACGATCGTTTATTCTACTTTCTGGTTGTTTAATTTTAATGAGTCATTAACCGGTCATAAGTCAAGAATATGTACTGTTGATACTTATTTCTGTATTACAAGGCCTTTGTCATAAATTAGGATAATTCAAGCATTAAACTGTAAATAGTCCAGTAACTGGGTTGCGGAGGTCTGATGGCAGTGGCTCCGTGTAAAATACGGGTATTCTGCCGTATCTGGTTAGACTGGAAGCTGACCCCAACATAATTGGGAGAAAGCTAGGTAGAACAGACCATGTAATGAGTCTTCGAATATTACATATGTATATAAAATCGCGCCTGTTTCTGATAGGGGTAGGCAGAAACTATAGATTTCCACCTGCTACGATCCTGACACACCCTTTTAGCTTAATTTACATTCATTAACCTTCTCACGCATACTCGTCGGTTTAGGGTGCTACCAACCTGGCCTATTTTGAGAACGTCCGCGATATTATGGAGTTAATAAAATATTTTCTTCCTATATATCTTTCCTTCGCTCCTTCAACTTGTGGTTAAGCGCTATTCAACTATTAACAGCGTAATTCAACTTTGTCATCAAGTTTGTAACTGATATATGCAGCAACAATCCTATTACCAGGTTGTATTCAACAGATACCGAGCGTTGGTTCACTAAAGGTCTGACACAACGCCCCAACGTACTGTGGCCTTCTTCACCCCCTCCGTAAACCCAAAGGACCTGTTCGTTTCCATCATCAAATCAGCTATAACTGATATACTTACAGCAACAATCCGGTCACCAGGCTGTATCCTGCCGTCGCTGAGCGCAGGTTCCCTCACGAGAGCTCTGACGTAATGCCCCAACGCGCTGTGGTCTTCTTTCCGCAGTGTGAAGCCGAGGGAACCGTTCACCTTGGTCATTACTATGTCAAACTCCTGAAAAAAAGTACGTTTAAGGTCAGCATTGAATTCAATAAATAAATAATAATCTTTATTGACAGGATAGGCAGGGAAATAGACTCGGACATAATTTTCTCATCAATGATTTAGAAACTATTTACATAATCATATTGTTAGTTTTGACACTATGTAACTAGTGACTAAGGTAAGTTGCGAGGCAACCCCGACACAAGTATCCTTTAATTTACTGGGGCTGCCTCAAATTTTGTAAGTAATCATATCTTTGAGACACAATAAACATTTTAATTTTTTATTTATTTATTATAATCAGCCCATTACTGTCCCACTGCTGGACACGGGTCTCTTCTCAGAATGAGAAGGATTTAGTCCTTAGTTCACCACGCTGGCCTGGTGCGGGTTGGCAGACTACACACACCATCGAGAACTTTATGGAGTCCTCTCATGTGTGCAGGTTTCCTCACGATGTTTTTTATTCACCGCTAACGCAAGTGATAATCAAATTCTGATCCATACAAACTATTATGTTATAATATTTCTATTCTACGAGTATTCTATCTTCATTTATGTCCGAAAACCAGCTTCTGTAGTCGTACAACTAATCCTAGAACAGCTCTACAACGTAAACTCTGAGGGCAATCAGAAGTTATCGTCGAAATAATCCAATGCAAAGTTTTTCTACGATTTCTCATAAAATTGATACTAACACTATTACTGAAAGATGACTTGGTATTGCCAAAAACACGTCTGCTGTTCGGCACTATGTCAGGAATTATCGCAAGCGGAACTAGTATGATGTATCTAGGTACAATCGCGTGTCAGTCACCGTGCCAAATGCTTGGCACTCGATGCATGCAACTTGCGTCAGTGGTCCGTGCAGACGTGATAGGCGGCGCTAAACATACTAGCATTGTTCTCAAGGTATTGCTATACTGAATTTATTTTGAACGTGTGGATTTTGTTAAACATTTCTTCTAATGGTTCTTGATCAATGCTATTTAGGAAAGTGAAATTAGAATTTGGTGTTTTTCCTGTTTGAAAATCTTTTATGGGTCGAGTTGGTGTTATCTCCGATAAATGGCATTTGACTCGTGCCACATACAGTCATTGGCAATTACTCTGTCTATCCGATACACAATAGTACACTCCTGAACTTCTGGCTAACCAACCCTTTAAATTGTAATAAAACTGTTTATTCATTATCATACTTAAAATATTATTCTATTTTGTTCCAAGATTTGAGTACGGCACCCTGTATACGGGCTTATAGTAGCTCTACTCGCTCTACATTAAATTTCCATAATACAACATTAGTTAAAACGAACTTACCACTGATCCGTCATCCTGTAGGCGTGAACAAAGAGCTTTATTAATAACTCGCACGGATTATATTACTGAGTCGCACATACCGATGAAATTATACCTCATAAAATATAACGTTTGTAAACAAATGACTCGCCTTACAAATGTGAGGTCTCACGATTATAAGGTTCTGTTATTTGATTCTGTAATTACATAACATATTTAGCACATTACTGTCTCACTACTGGGCGCGGGCCTCTTCTCAGAATGAGAAGGGTTTAGGCCTTAGCCCACCACGCTGGCTTGGTGCTGGTTGACACACTACACACACCATCGAGATTTTTATGGAGCCCTCTCAGGTGTGCAGATATCCTCGCAATGTTTTTCCTTCACCGTTAACGCAAGTGATTATCAAATTCTGATCCGTACATGAATTCGAAAAGTTAGAGGTACGGGCTGGGATTGAACTCAGACCCTCCTGGATTGAAGGCAAGCGTTCAACCGCTAAGCTATCACTGATTCTGTAATTACTGTACTATATTTAAAACCTATCTTAAATTAGCTATGTGAAGAAATAATTACTAATCCATCAAATTAAGTGGTTGTAATATGAAGTAATTAAAAAATTACATATTTATAGCTGCGTAGAACGTAAATGTAGAGTGGAAGCAAACTTAAGA
The DNA here is from genome assembly GCA_910594945.2 of Amphipyra berbera. Taxonomy (NCBI): domain Eukaryota; kingdom Metazoa; phylum Arthropoda; class Insecta; order Lepidoptera; family Noctuidae; genus Amphipyra; species Amphipyra berbera. The sequence goes on along the minus strand of OU343126.1, from coordinate 14,975,427 downwards.
TAAAAATTAAAACATAAATCAAAAACGCAATTAAAAAAGTTAACTCCGTGACTATAGATCATTGTGGAAATAACCGACCGGACTTAAACGAAACAAATTATGTGTGGTTAATAATGTAGTTCGTTCACGTAATGTACCGTACACACCTAGCCTGCGACGGTCAACGAACGTTCGTCTTTTGTTACATTTGACCAAACTTTGTATGGAACGAATCCGGTTTCGTTCGGTTTTTAGCAGTATCAAACATTGTTCTTTAGCGTTCGTTGACTAGGTGTGTACAGTGTGGAATAACGTATTGATATCTTCTACTCCACCTGTCGGTAGCTTAACACATCACTGGCCTAATGATAACTTGTGGTAGGTAATCGTAATCTTTGGAAAATAACTAGTATTTATGTTGTTATAGCGTGCTAGTCTTTACTTTGAAATCCAATGAAACGAATTAGTGTCAGATACAGTCAATTACCGTCTTAGCGAACAGTCTGGAAATAAATTGTTTTATCGGTAGAAAACGAACGAGAAAAAGTGGACATAATTTTTCTATTTCCCCGATAAGTCCGGTTCCACCTGAACAAATATTTGTTCCGTTGTAGGCATAATCCGGTACTATTTAGGCATTTTCAATTAAAACGATTGTTGCTGTGCTACAGAGTAGCTATTCAAAAGGCTACTTAGAGCTTTTAAGTACTTGAAGACATGTCTCTGGCGACTCAAGCGCCTCGTCGAGAACAATAGAGGTAGATTAGACTAATATATTCTCTTGCATTTCTACGTACACGTAGAGATTGCGTCCATGTCGTCCTCCGACCGCGTCTATAGTAGACTACATAAAGTGTAGTGATACTCTAGCTAGGGTAGTCTCGGTACTATGTACACGTCGTAGATTGCTCTACGTGATTTTAATCTATTGTGGACAAGGCGCTTTCGTTTCTCGGCGATTGTAAATATACTATACTGGGCTTGGTGGTCTTGAGTTTTGAATATAGAACCTAACATAGAGGTGATCACATAACAGTAAAAGAGGTTCTAAGTTCTGTAGAGCTGACGTCCCGCTGTAACAATCACTTTTATTTGTTTCCTCACCCCATATTGCACATCGTACACGGGCAGCGGTCGGTCGAGGTCCGGCAGGCGCAGGTCGCGTCGGTCGGGCTCCGGGCTGGCCTCGCGCCGCCCGCGCCCCTCCGACGACGACGTCGTCGCGCTGCTCGTCGTTTGAGACAGTCTGGACACCAAATGTCAAAGGTCACATACGAATTCACTTCTATCTCCATCTAAAATCTAATCTATACGACCGCAGATTGTATTTAAATGCCACAGATCAAATTCTAGTGATACAGCGACCATAAGACACGTTCGAGGCGGGTTCGTCAGTTAACGTCCGATTTTGCTATACAATGAGATGGGAACTCCGATAACACGATGTAGTTTCTGACGTTCGTGTCTCCTCGCCTATACATTTGCGTTTAATCTCCAGGTACGTGTACCGAGGTTTGTTTGTCTGTCCTTAATGACGCGAGGTATTGTACGATAACATTCATGCTACACAGGAATCTGTGTGCCTTCGTACCATGTTTGGTTTATTTATCATGCACGACATGAGTGACCTTAGAGCGTGGGATGATCGAGGGGACAAATTACGCGAGCGTGACGTGTTATGGTTGCTCAGTGTAATGAGTGTTTACCTGGCATGCATAGGGTGACAGTTGAGGGGGTCTAGCGGCGGGAGGTGGGGTGGGTGGGGGGTGCGGGCCGGTGGCGTCGGCGGCTCCGGCGGCGTGACGCTGTCGAGCACGTCGTCCGGCGGCCGGCACACGCGCAGCTCCACCCTCGCCGCCGCCGTCCGGAGCACCTCGAGGGCTTCCTAGTATTAAACAGATGGATTAATTGTTGCCGGATTACCGGTCAATAGCTCCCCAGACATTACCAGATCAAACACCTGAATTCGATATTTGACCTTTCTGATAAAATTTTCATTTGATGGCATGATTGTTGCTGCTCTGCTTCAAATTATTCAAGTTGTTGTGTCGGATTCGCAAAGTGATAAAAGCGAAAGCTTTGAAATGTTTCAATCTGATGAATGTTTAATTGTTAGCAAAACTTTCTTCAGTTTCTATTTTAAATTATGACGCTTTAGACAAATACTTTGGTTGTATTTATAATACTTGCTTAGTTTTGAATTCAAAATTCGTATCTTACCATATTCCGTAATATTGGCAAAATATTATTCAATGCTATTAATATTGTATCAAAACACTTTAGAAATAGAGCAAAATAATAATGACAATAGTCAACAAAATGTATTTATTTACTAACAATGTTTTTTTCACCTAGACGTAGCTAACGGTAGATTAAAAAAGTTTAGGTACACATTACGGCATTACAATTCATTGTACCTAGGTATTTACAGTTAGGTTTATTATAGTGTACACGTATAAGACAGATTACCGATTAGTGCCAGAGAATTTATGTATTACATGACTGTTTCCGCTAGTTACGATAAAATACGTTGCTTTTTTTTTTTTTTTTTTAAAAACATTGCCCCACACTAGGATTTCTCCTGTATCGTGGGTGCGTTTACAAACACAAATCTTCACACGCACAAACATCCAGACCCGGAACAACTATCTGTAGGCCATACAAATATTTGTTCCGTGCGGGAATCGAACCCACGACCCGTAGCGCAGAAGCCGATCGCTCAGCCACTGCACCAAACGTGTCGTCAAATCGTCGTGCTTTCGTTTCAATGTTTGCCGTTTTCTATTGTTTGTTAATAATTACTCCTTTTAGTAACTTTAACTGTAAAATAATACGTCTACATATAACCGTATAGGTACATAGTTATTTTAAGTAAACGTTTACGACAGGTTTTAAGTCTGTGGTTTTGTCAGGCTCACTGACTCTGCGACTAAGAAAGTAACCACAAGTTGCGAAGCAATACCGACCAGAATAACTTGACAACGGTGCGCACCCCGCTGCGACCGATAAAAGGAACTCCGAGGGAATTAATAGAATTTCCCAAACGAAACTGAGTTAATGGCCCATTTATTTATTATAAGTATTGAATTCGGTTTGCTCACGGAATCGCTTTGATACGCGCCTGATTTAGCTACATTGTAATTTTCTGGTGTTATTCTTTTTCCTAACGACTAAATGCTGTACAAATGAGAATATTTTTCATCGTGTAGTGTACAAGCAGTCTAATATAATTTGGTATAACTTTGTGGCAGACATTTTACAGTTTATTACATTTGAACCCGAGGCCTCGACGCGGACCGTGTTGGAGTTTTCATAAAAGTTTTTACGTTTATAACCCAGCCTCCGGACCGAGGGAAGTGCTGCGACAACAAATGGCATTTTTAACATGACTTACTGTTTATTTTTGTAAGCACGACACCGTGTTTTATGTTTGAACCTTCATAACAGCTATGCAAGCAGTGCTCCGTAAAGGGCAGAGCAGCACACTTAAATTTCATAGGCTCTGTTGTAATGAATAAAAAATGTTGGCCGTGCACTCGCAAATAACGTCGGTAAAGTGAGGTAGCCGTGCTAAAGATAACAAAAGATGCGCAATATGCTAACATTATTTCAGGAAATTTATTAGTGTTTGGACTCTGCCTGGCAAAGATAAAAAAGAAAACTTTTTTTGTGTAGTTCTTTTGGGGTCGAATGCAGTTGAATAATGAGTACGCTCTCATAAATATTTTAATCTTTGAAACTTTAAGGATCTATTAATGTACTTACGTAGGTACTAAGTCCGGCGAGGGGTACTCCGTTGGCGGAGAGGAGTAGGTCTTTAGGGGCAAGTCGGCCGGTTCTCCACGCGGGCTGTGGAGGGTATAGTCTTCGTATCCTCACCAGGCCGCCACCGCCGCAAACTGACATGCCCAAACCGCGGCCATCTTTTTCTACTACTACTGTGAAGGAGTTTTCTGTTGGACAAAAAAATAAACATTAATTTTAGCTAATTTCTAATTTGAAGCGAACTTTTTTGATATCGTTGTTAATTAGTCAGTAATTTCGGAATTGGGGGTTTTGTTCCCATTGGGCTTCTGGTTTCGGTTTCCGAGTCTTAAGCTCCAAATCCACTTGCAAGTTTAAGCCCCTGTCGACGACTTTCAAGCTGTGGACACACCCGCACCAAGTCGTGTTCTGCAAGTTTTACGAACTAAGCAAGCAATGAAGTGCATTAAGCGCAAGCCACATCGCGAGCTACCCTTTTCATACTTCGGCTCACATTGTTCGAGTCGCTGACGTAGCTAGGCTCGGTTAAACGGTGTTCGCCCGCCAGCCCGCCTGCCCGCCAGCTCGCGGTGTGCGTTTTAACTTGCGCAGGATCTTGCGAGTGGATTTGTTTCAGCTCCAAGTTCACAGATTCGGTACAGTGTCTGATAAGTAGCAATAGATTTATACCTATCTCAATATACCAAAATACACCTCTGCATTAGTACTGTCCTTCGGGTGCGGCAAACGTGACGTACCAACATTTATTTTATCTAACAATTATCGGTATCAATAAAATATATCTATATATTCATGAACGAGAGTAGCGGGTTGTCAAAGATTCTGTTTATGTAGGGTGCGAGATGTTGAGACGTGCTCGCTCCCATCACTAGCAATAAACTCGAGAACCGAATTCCGTTACGAGCCCGTTTTACAGCTTATTTACACTTAGGAGCTGACGCTGCATCCGAGATACGAGAAATAGTGTTATACGCTTATAGTTAGGTTTACGATAATCTTTAGTAAAGCCTTTAGAATAACGCAAACGGGAACAGCTTTACATAACCATACGTTTAATGATCGTTTAAATTCGGAAACGACTGGAGACTATTTTTTTAGGCGTTTACTTGATAATATTGTAGGAAATTTATTCGAATACAAGCCTAAAACGACTTAATAAAAATTCTGCCCTAATGTCTCGGGTAATTACTGGATAATAATAATACCGTCGTTTAGTACTAAGTTTTAACTAAATAAATGTTCTTATTCCGGGAATTTATATGAAATTAATATTTGTTTGTGGTCAGAACAAGTGCCCAGATTGTAAGGACCGCTTTAGGCAGACCCAAAAGAGCCCAGGTGTTTTCATTTCGCACAAAGCAAACGAACGTAAGTACGGCTTGTTTGGGCACAAACATTGATTATTCAGTACTTTTGGACGTGTGTAAGCCCAGAATAAGCCTATATTTGAAACATAAATTATGTATAACCATCCGGAATATTTCATTCCCCAATAATTGATATAGAGACCTCCATATTGCAAATGAAAGGTAGACAAGTGTCGATCTACGGTCAATTTAAGCCCCTTTTAGGTCCAAAATGGACGTTAGAGGGTGTCCGACATGAATTATGCATTAAGGGAGTCCATAGCAACAATTTAGACGGAATGATTTCATTTATTCTGTTTTATGATTAGGTACTGATGCTGTTCCATTTGAAAGCTTTTGAAAAGAAACATATTTTTGCAAAACGTATGTTATCATAGGTTTTACAATTAAGAAATTATATCGTAATCGATGTAGTATTTTTGGTTTTAACAAAAAGTTAATAAGAGGGTAGTCTTACGGCCGAAACGAATAACTGGTTCCAATCCAAAATGTCTGGATGGATGTAGGTTTTTGACAGAAATTTAATGTCAAAAACCTCCATCAATTCAGAGATTTTGGGGTTTTTGACAGAAATTCAATAGAAGTAATGTCTAAAATCTACATCAATTCAGAGATTTTGGATTGAGATCGGTTTTGCATCGGCCGTAAGTAGATTTTTTTATATCAATTTTTGGTACGGTAAATATTTATCAAATTTAGAAGAGTCGATATATAAATAACAAGGAACTGGTTGACACAAGTTCTGTTCATTTATAACTTTCAAACACAAAATCAAAGGTTTTGACATAAATAGAACCGTATGTCCGTTTGTAGCTCATTCAGAATGTGCAGTTAACACCTGCTAGGTGTCCCATTTGCCGTGATTTGTTTAACATTCCAATATTATTAATGTGCTGACATTAAATGTGTCTAGTGACTGCATACCATAGGTTTAGTTCACTAATGTTTTGTTACTGTCATACTATTAATAGCTGGTGGTCCGTGTTACGTAGGTATTATGCATAGCTTGGGCCATTGCTTGTTTTTGTATAGAGGGATCATTCGTACATTCGTATATTACACATTTAGTTTATTCATATTTCAGCTTATTAACTATATCGGGGGTGCATTAAAAGCGCCTCCACGAGGAAAGGTGCTTCTTTTCGTGTGGTTAGTGACTTACCTGGTGTCAGAGTTTATGCCGCCTATGCCGTCGAGAAATGTCTCTCAGGCATGCCGGTTTCCTCACGATGTTTTCCTTCACCATTTTTAAAGCAAGTGATAATTATACAATACGCACATGAATCCGAAAAGTCAGAGGTGCGTGCCTTGGGTTCGAACTCGAGACCTATAACTTGGGAGTCCGACGGTCACACCACTAGGCTATCACTGCTATACGCTATAAATATGTCTAGCAGTCCTGGGCAGTCAGTACCACTACCAACCTGGCTGACTGGCTAATCTTTTCACCATGGCATGAGCTGTTCTATATCTCATGCTGACACTTGAGTAAAAGAACTATTTTCGTAGCTTTATAAGACCAACGACTTACTTTCATAAAAGTACAAATAGTAATTTGACAATTAGATGTCCTTCTCTGCCTCAAATTTCTTCACAATGATCTTTTGGTGTTTTTCCAAACGGTCACTCACTAGTAATCTCTCGATGTGTGGAAATACGTCAACATTAACCAGTGTGTCTACAATAGTACAAAACCCCGATGACGTCATTTACGTCTGACACGGTAATCAAAATCAATAGTATCGCGGCATTCCTGTCCCTAGAGCCGCATTTGCTAGTTGTGAAACAATACATAATGTTCAACCACAATATCTATAGGAACTAGTAATATATAGAAAGTCATGCCTATTAGCCTAGCCTTTTCCCAACTATTTTGGATCGGCTTCCAGTCTAACCAGATTCGACTGAATATCGTCTGAAAGTCGTCTGACTTCCACACATAAGAAAAACCTATATCCTAAGATTAGACCGGGTATCAAGATGTCTTGCTATTGACTACCTATGTAAGGAGTGTCATAGGTGTTCATAAGTCAATCGATGGCCGGTGATTGATCAGCAACGAGATTTCCGAGTCATAGGGGGGATCTTCATGGGTGTTATAGAAAATTCCCATATCGTTGGTCTAGTAGTGGCAAGCGCGACTGCTGATCGTGAGGTCCTGGGTCCAATCCCCAGGTCGGGCAGTGTTATTGGGTTTTTCCGTATGGAATTCCTAAGTAGCAGCCTGGAGTCTGGGTTTGTGCCCGGTTGATGGCAATAGGCTCGCCCCCTATTACATGGGACTTAAACATGACGGCGAAATGAGGGTGTTACACACTTCTGCCCAACCCTTCGGGGAATAGAGGCGTGATGTTATGTAACAAACTGACCGCGGCATATTAATTAACCTCCCAGATAAATTGACCTACACAGTTACTATCTAGCCACAAGCCCTTGTTACAATGAACCGACCAAACCGCTATAAGTACTTATGGTACACAGCGGGCCGACCAAAGTAGCTATGAAGCAGTTTGAAAGGACAACAGCTGAGTGCACTAGTTGTCCACAGTTTCGATATTGGCAAAGTTCTTCGGTCACGAACTTGCTCGATGGCCTGTATTTAACGATACAAGTAATGGTCAGCTCGTAATGGTAGTATCGCACCATTACTTTAGATTTGTTGAATGAAAACAAAATCTTTTTTATATAACAATTTTCGTGAGTCACATTTATATTTATGATTGTTTACGGTATACTCACGTGCATTTTTTCGACTCACGACCTCGTGTGTGTTTAGTTTATGATAAGAGCTCCGGTTGAGTACGAAACTGATCGAGCAATTCCGAAAAATTGCACGTGAGTAAAGTGTAAAGAATCATAAATATGAAAACATATAGTTTTTGAGTCCCGAAGATACACAATAATTTAATTATTCGGTCTAACTTTGAAGCTAAGTGGAAACGTATGTAGAGGACGCTCTAGAAGGACACACATCGATGTAATTGGTAATGTTCTTTACAAAGAACAGGTGAGTAGTACTCTCAACCGGCGTGCGTGTATGACAAGATGTATGAGTGTGGATGAAGTGAAAAGAGTTTGTAAGGATCGTAGCGTGTGGCGTGCTATAGTTTCTGCCTACCCTCACGGGAAAAAGGCGTGAGTTTATGAATCTATAATTTTTAAAAATCTGAATATAATGCAGGTGGTACAGGCGAGAATGTACTAGGTACTTATAACGTTTCATATGATTTATTTGTAGGTTTTATAAGTTCACTACTCATTTCATTACAGTCTGTACAATAACCAAGTTTGCCGATTTCCGGGGTTGGTGCTATGCTTGTGCGAAGCGGATATGACATTCTAAACCACTTTGCTCGGGCCATGTAGGGAGAAGATTATCGAAGAACGGATTGTCTCGTGAAAACACTGGAAAGTGTCAGGTCCGTAATAGTATAGCGCTCTTAAGTAGAATATAGATCATTTTAAGTGTAGTTTTCATAACTCTTAACTTTAAATTCTTTTGTTGTTAAGAATACCTGTATTTTTATCAAGAAACCTTTGAAATACCTACCTTGGGGGAATCTTAAAATACTTAACGCACTCGAAGAAGATAATATTATGAAGTTTTCATTTTGACTGTGATTATTGCAAGTACCTATCTTCGCTTTTTTGAGAGATATCAACTCAATATTCTTATTGAGTTTTTCCATTAGGAATTTCTTAGTAGCAGCTCGGAGTTTGGATTTGTGCTCGGTTAATGGCAATAGGCTCGCCCCCTACTACATGGGACTTAAAACATAACTGGCGAAACGAGGGTGTACTAAAAACACCTCTGCCGAACCTTTCGGGGAACATAAGGCGTGATGTTATGTTATGTTAACTATGTATCAACTCAAAAGAGACAGTTTAATAATATCTACAGGATGTAAACAAAATCATGTAATTCCTTCAAACCTCGTGATGACAACTGACATAGATTAACCCAAAATGGGATTTTGGATTCAGTAAAAAATTGATTACAAGAAGTAAACATGTGTTCTTAACCTGAGGCATTTTAGCGCCCCGAGCGTGTTGCGAGGCTATTGCTTGCCGCGCGGTCATTTAACTAGGGGCGCTAAAATGCCTCACGTTCAGAACACATGTTTACTTTTTGCATTTTTTTTTATTGAATCAAAAATTATTCCTTCCAGGGTTAATCTAAGTCAGCAGTACATCACGAGGTTTGAAGGAATTACATGATTTCGTTTACACCCTGTATAGTTAAAAATGAGACATCGGAATGTGTCGATACCTACATAGACAATGTTACCGATAATTCCAGCCTAACATCAACAATATCCGCTCGGTCGTTGATTTAAGCACGTGCTTGCCTACCGACTAATTACTAAACTATTTAATCCATGCTTAGTTCTACGTAGCACTTGATTAACCTTGTTTGCTGAAAATTAACACAAAATTCAACCTAAAACCAGAAGCTTTATAATCTATTTTCGGGTGACACATGTTTGAGGAGTCTACAGCACGTATTCGGCTCTACATCTTGGAAATTCTAAGCTCTTCTTGGTTAATTATACTTACAGCTCAGATGCATTTGAATAATAATTATTCAGTGCTTCACGTGCTGCATAGTTAAGCAGGGTAGTAATATTGTATGCTAAAAGCACACTGTTAGTAAAAGCATATATTATTACAATAGTGTATGAAGATTATTTTACTGCAAATATACCTACAATATTATTTTTTAACTACCTTGTTGGTCAGGTTGTCGCATGCGTGACTACTGAGCATGGGGTCCTGGGTTCGATCCCCAGGTCGAGCAAAGTGTGATTGAATTTTTCCGTGAGGAATTTCTCACTAGCAGCCTGGAGTCTGGATTTGTGCCCGGTTCCCTATTACATGGGACTTAAACATAACTGACGAAACGAGGGTGTACTAAAAACATCTCTGCCGAACCTTTCGGGAAATACACGGCTTGATGTTATGTTATTATTTTCAGCTGTCTGGCAGTTTGTGTATGAAAATGCAGTACTATTTTGCAGCCTTTTCAAGTTTTTTTTTAACTTCGGAAGTTAGAAGGTAATTGTATTTTTTTTGCGTATTGTTATGAACACGCAAATTCTAGTTCCAACAACATAGTTTCATATTATAAAAAGCTGTTCGTAATATATCTAGGGCCGACTGAAACTTTATAGAGGGGCTAAATGAAACACTTAAAAGCTCCAGTGACAGACGCGGGGCGGAAGCTCTCGACATTTATTAAAACTTGAGGACACACTTAATGATGTTTGTTTAGAGGAGAACATTTGTTAATTTTGTTTTTGTCTGTTTATTAGGTACTTTTATAGATAGACGAAGTAAATTAAGATTGGTCAACATTGTCTAATGGAAAATGGGAAATCATGAAATAAAGTCGGAGAGATCTGAATAGAATTATCTGAATCCGGGGAAAAGTTTTCTTGATAACTTATATTATTATGTAGAAGTCTTTGCCTTAATCTGTATTAATATTATAAAGAGGAAAGGTTTGTATTTTTATATGTAACGAATAAACTTGAAAAATACTGGACCGATTTCAAAAATTCTTTTGCCGTTAGAAAGCTACATTATCACTGAGTAACATAGGCTATATTTATTACTGGAATAAAACTTGTTACACGGGCGGAGCCGTGAGGACACAGCTAGTTAATAATATAGTGAAAATTATTGTTTTCCCTATAAGATAGATTTGCACCGTCCTACGGCAGATAGGACTCGGACTAATTAACAACCTATCGCTAATTAACAATCGCATCATTACGAGGTTAAGCTGCTCTTGCCGCGGTCTGTGGTTGGGTGACCGTTCATTACACATCGAGACCTCTCCGTGTCTCGATGTCGCACGTTAAACTGTCGGTCCCGGGTATCATACGAATACCTATGACAGTCGTTACGGGAAGTCAGAAGCTAGAAAGTCTGACAACCGGTCTAACCTTAAGATATCGGCATTGCCCAGTAACTGGGTTGCGCAGGTTTGATGGCAGTCGCTCCGTGTAAAATACTGGTATTCAGCTGCATCTGGTTCGACTGGAAGCTAACCCCAACATAGTTGGGAAAAGGTTAGGCAAAACACAGTCCTAAGGCAGATACAATAAAGATTTAGGTAGTAATTTAGATACAGGCTTGTCAAGCTTGCAAGGACAAAATGTTCTGCACAATCTTACATAAGTGTCTACAACTGAAATGTTTGTGCAAGATTGTCCCCTACATGCTCAGGGAAGCTTGCACAAAACAATTGCTCATGCATGCATGACAAGCGTGCAGTTTCAGTGTTTAGCTAACCCGAGGGTCGAAGCTAGACAGCGTTAATAGTCTAAATAATAGGCTTGCAACCTGTTACTGTCTTGGACTACGGTAGTGTGAAATTGCGACGTGTGACACACAAACCTACATACATATTTTGACCTGTCTTGTGTATTGTAATCGCAGAACAAATCTCACATACAAGAATATTGTTAAATTACAAAAACAATACTATAGTTTCAATCTAAATAATAATTCAGATAGTCCTCTTCTGGATCTATATCAACCACGCAGTCACGGTCTTCCATATCTAGTCTACCATAGTCGCCATCTTCAAATCGTTGCCTATTCACCATCATAACAGTAATTTTACTCTACATAGAAATCAGAATACTTGTTTTAGGAGGATAATAAAAATTTATCCATTTAAACCACTGTTGGACAAAGGCTTATTATATATTATTTTTTTAATAAAAAAAAAACATTGCTCCACACTAGGATTTTTCCTGTAATTATCGAGGGTGCGTTTACAGACACAAATCTTCACATGCACAAACATCCAGACCCGAAACAACTATCTATAGGCCATACAAATATTTGTTCCGTGCGGGAATCGAACCCACAACTCGTAGCGTAGAAGCCGATCGCTCAGCCACTGTACCAAACCTGTCGTCAAAATAGACAAGATGATGATAGACAAGATGAGTAAGAGGATCGAATGTCGTAGCACAACTAGAGAGTTGCTGCCTAAGTGATCTTAAGGATGATGGGTGCACATAGTGATCATGTGCCGTCGTGTGCACCGAAGCGCGAAGGTCTAGAGGGAGACGAAACAGTCTCCCCTTACAGGTTTAGCACTGGGAGTTCCGGATGCATAACTTGGTCCCTTGAGCCTTCCTATTCTACTGAAGATGGCCGCCAGGGAGGTTTTAAAGCGGTAAACATCCAACACACCTTCCCTGAGAAAGCCAGCAGACTTTAGAAGGTAGAAAAAAAAGAAGTTCTTTGAACTAATATTTCTACATAATATTTTGAACTTTCATTTACCATTCAACGTTAAGTGAAACGTAAAGCTGATTAGGGTAGTTCTCTTTTACATATACATTTTACTTGTATCCTGCGGGTAGCTGCGTACTTTATCAGAACCCGAGGGGACTTTGTTTACCTACATAAATAACATTACGAAAGTTATGTACTTTGGAAACTTAGTTGAAATATACTAATGATGTAATATCTACAAGAACAAAGTTGTTTTGACATAATTCTCGTCTAGTTTAGAACAATGGAGAAGTAGGCATGTTGTAGAGAGTTAATTTTTAGAACATAGAAAGTTTTAAACCTGCCTCGTTGGTGCAGTGGTGGCACGCGCAACTGCTGATCGTGATGTCCTGGGTTCGATCCCCAGGTTGGGCACAGTGTTAGTGGGTTTTTATGTGTGGAGTTTTTCAGTTGCAGTCAGGGGTTTGGATATGTGCCCGGTTATGGCCATAGGCTCGCCCCCTATTACATGGGACTTAAACATAACAGCAAAATGAGGGTGTTACTATACGCCTCTGCCCAACCCGTCGGGGAATTAAAAAAGTTTTTACGGTATGTTCATCGGCTAAAGCTGACATATAATTGTTTTTGACTAATCTAGGAGATTTTTTTTGTGTCATCCTTATAGTGCACGTCGCTAATCACATTAATAGGTATTATAAATCTGAAAGTTTGTAAAGATAGATGTATGTTTGGTACTCAATTACGCATAAACGGCTAAACGGATTTAGATGAAGTTCGGTATACAAATAGAGCATGTTCTGGATTCACACAAGGAATACTTTTTATCTTAGTACCTACATTAAGTATTTCCCCTAGGATGCGAGTCAAACCTCGGGCGACAGCTAGTATAATATAATAATATTAATATTTTAACAGCAGTGATACCCTAGTTGTGTGACCGTCGGACTGTCAAGTCATAGGTCTCGAGTTCTAACCCAAGGCACTCATATCTGACTTTTCAGATTCATGTGCGTATTGTATAAATATCACTTGCTTAAAACAGGCATGCCTAAGAGATATTTCTCGACGGCATGTGAACCCAAGTCAGAGGCCCATGGGCGGCATAAACTCTGACAACCAGGTTAGTCACTAACCACACGAAAAGAAGAAGACATTAATATTTTAATACCTTTATGTAAAACACTCCTACTTTGTAAGCGCGTCAAAGGAATACCACTGCATTGATTTAATACAAAAGATCTTTTATATGCCACCCAAAATCCCTGTACAATAGACTTTTAATCCTGAGGTAAATATTATCCGTTGTCTTAATTACCCCTGTCATCCAACGTCCAGCTTCGTAATGAGCCTCGCTCGGCAATATTAATCTGCAATAATCTGCACAGATCCGGGTCTGACCAGACAATAGCGGTATTGGAACACGTACGAGTCACGACTCCGAGATCTGACCCGGCTGTGTCGTTTATTACTTGTCGGTTACAAATGTTACGAACGGTTAAGTTGGTGGTTACTTCGCACGTTTGTAGTACAGTTTTAAGACAACATTTGCGGATTGTTTGGTTGTTTATTTACGTTTTTTATGTTGTAAGCAGTGATAGCATAGTGATTGAATGCTTGCTTTCCATGCAGGAAAGTCAGAGTTCGATCCTGGCCTGCACCTCTGACTGCGAATTCATGTGCGGATTATAATTTGATTATCACTGTGAAGGAAAACATCGTGAGAGGAACCTGCACACCTGAGAGGGCTCCATAAAGTTTTCGATGGTGTGTGTAGTCCGCCAACCCGCACCAGGCCAGCGTGGTGGACTAAGGCCTAAATCCTTCTCATTCTGAGAAGAGGCCCGTGCCCAGCAGTGGTACAGTAATGGGCTGATTATGCTTATGTTATGTTTTGATGATTTTTAAAGTTTGATTTTAAGGGTCATTGGCCCGTCTGTAATAACTTTATTTCCAAAAATGTTTGACACAATTTACATAGGTATATGGGCTAGTAATTTTATGACAATTTATTTGAAAATAGCATCCACTGCCGAACTAGGTTAAATACCTGTATTTCAGCACTTGGCGCCACTCCCCGTAGGAATGTTGAGACAAACTAGCCTTCCTAATACAAGTTAGGCAAGTAACTACAAAATAAACACGAAATATTTTAAAAAAAGTCTAAAGTCACAATGGCTAGATACGTGTTTATTTCGAAGTATTTTGAACGCAATATGCAGGAACTCTATAGATATTCTAACAAAAATTTCTAAATGTAATATTTACCTTCTTACAACAACTTTCAACTAAAGACATTTCGCCTAAATAGTTTCTTGTTTATGATATAAACAAGGAATTTATATCAAAAATTCTTGCACAAGTTTTGTTCAATCAATGTACAATGTATCTAGGTTGTTCGTACGTTTAACGTACGAACAACCTAGATACATTGTAGGACATAAATTGAAAATGAAGCCGTAGAAGAATGAAGATAGAAAATCCTTTATTGTGCATCATTTGAATATCTTCTCCTTTACCATTTGTGTATAAGTGTACCTATAATCCATTTACAGCATCAGACAGAAGTTAAAAAAGGCTCTTTTAGGGGCACACTTTGTAATAAAAGTACAACAAACATTATTACGGTCAAGATTGATGTGGAGTTAAATATAATCAATTTAAATAACAGCTGTCACACTTTATTGTACTTATTTAACCTATCTACCTTCTGAAATTACAAGGCTTTCATTTAATGTTATTTAGTTTTTACATAAAATATTGTCGTGTCTATATTTAAAATCTAAAAGAAGCAGGGGCGGACAGTACCTGGAACGTTTTTCATGTCACTATAACTCTACCAAATCTAAAAGTCCCTTCATAAGTTGTGGCAGCACGTGTTTTTTATTTTGGTGGTTTTTTTAAAGTTGTTTTTAATAAACTGATTGTTACTAAAAATTGTTTTATTTCATGTACCTATCCAAGCATCGTGACGAGTAGATAGAATATGCTTTATTGTATGCCATAAGTACATTGTTACTTACAAAAAAAACACATACATTATTTATTAAAATTGTTTGAACTTAACTTGAAAATAAAAGGTTTCGTAGTCCTGCTTCTGCGAGCCTCTTTTTTCTAATGTTATAATAAATGGACTATAAGGTAATTGAAAATAACACGGAACTGTACCAGGCTGGTAGGAAATCGAAGCATGTTTGTTTTGTATCTTACGGTTCGAAGTTACAAAAGGAGACGCCGGGCGCGGTCAGAATTTGCCTAGCATAACTTCTACAATTGATTCTCAAAGTTCTCATTTGAAATGAGAACTCCAAGTTTACGATACACTTTATTTGATTTCTTGTACGTGCCCTACACAATAAACATTCATTTCATGTGATATTTTATAATGGAAGCTTCCAACTACGTGAAAATTCTGCAAATAAGTAATTGAGGGGAAGTTTTCGATGTAACGAGTGTTGATAACTGCTTTACGGGTACGTTTTCCTGGTACTCAAGTTATAATGTATTGGCTTTGTGTTAAGGTTTACTTGGTTCACATAGCGGTGCTCGTTCACCTATTGCGTGTTCTGGATCACTGGCCGGTGACCTGCCCCGCGATGCATGCCACACCTACCAGGGCACCATAAAAAATAAATACTACATTTACTGGGCGAAGAGATTCAAACAGGAATTCGATATCAGTTTTGGGTGATAATTAGAGACTACATTCAAATGTAGTTCGATTGATTAATTTGCATGTGTAGTTCAATAATTATTCATTGTGCTAAATTGTGATTAGTAATTAGAATGTTATACAACTAAATCAATAGTGCTCGTGGCTAATTAACAACCGCGCTGATTATACGATTTGCGAGGTTAAGCTGCGCTTGCCGGGGTCAGTCCGTGGATGGGTGACCGTTTGTTACTCATCGAGACCCCTCCGTGCCTCGGAGAGCACGTTAAACCGACGGTCCCGGATGTCAAGCGAATACCTATGACAGTCGTTATGGGTAGTCAGAAGCTCGAAGGTCTGTTAACTGGTCTAACCTTAGGATATCGGCATTGCCCAGTTACTGGGTTGCGGAGGTCTGATGGCAGTCGCTCCGTGTAAAATACTGGTATTCAGCTGCATCTGGTTAGACTGGAAGCTGACCCCAAGATAATTGGGAAAAGGCTAGGCAGAAGAAGAGACAACTAAATCCATATTCACGTTAGTTCACTTTAAAGTGACCTTTATGCAAAAGTATTTTTCAAACAAAGGTTTACCTCAACGCTGCTCGCTTTCAAATTCTAAAGCCGCAGCATCGTTCCGATTCGTTTTCCCTTTCTATCACGTTGAGACAATAAAACACGACTGGAAGTGGTATTCAGAATGCAAAACGTTTACCGCGCCGCGCCGCGGTTGAATCCGAACAGTTCTAACTCTTTGTAGAGTAATGTGACTAAGTAATTAGTACGGCAGAACTTCGTTTGGATTCCAAGAAATTAAGTGGAAAATTAAGTTGGTTTTATATGCAAATTTTGAAGGAAACGATGAGAAAATTTATAGTTACTTATCTCCTCGTGAAAGTTTTCTAGTGGAAGAAAATTATATGTATTAATTAATATTACTGCGTTGAATGCACAGTTATACATGTAATCTTATAACATGAAAGGACTATTTTTTTTATATAAAACGTTGCCCCACACTAGGATTTCTCCTGTATCGTGGGTGCCTTTACAGACACAAATCTTCGCATGCACAAACGCCCAGACCCGGAACATCTGTAGGTCATACAAATAATTGTCTTCTTCTTCTTCTTCCTGCCCTTATCCCACACTAGGTGGGGTCGGCACATCATGTATTTTATAAATCCATGTTGTTAGACTTGTTAGAGGTTTTGGCTTATTGTTTTATGACCGGCCGCCTGCCTGACATCAACCCTCCTTGCGAATAATACAAATAATTGTACCGTGCGGGAATCGAACCCACGACCCGTAGCGCAGAAACCAATCGCTCAGCCACTGCACCAAATGTGTCGTCTAATAATAACAATGTAGTGTACAGAATTTCACATAAAAAGGTATGTACAGTCACGTCTAATAAGATGTCTACACATAGCGAATCTAAAAAGCGAATTTCTTTTAGAGAATAATGTGTAATTTAGAAATATTCGAAACGGCTATTCGAATGTTATTGTAGAAGCTATGTGTAGAATATTTCATAATTCTAATAGATATTTTAGAAGGAAATCGCTTTTTAATTTCGCTATGTGTATACATATTATTACACGTGACTGTACCTACTCAAAGACCAATTTGGTCCCAACTCTGAGAGACCAGCTCTAATCATTTTCATAAAGTTTTATTAACCCTAATGTTGAGTAATCATTCTTGTCCTAAACTCCTTACATACGCTAATCCGCTGACCACGTCGATGTCACTAAGTTTTAAGCGTCAGGACATTTCGCAAGCCGACGGCCTAATAACTCTGGCACGAGTGACGCGAGGAATTCGAACGTGACGTCATTGTCCATGAATAAAATGGAGTGGCGTATTAAAGCTCGGGTAACATGTAGAAAATGTAGGCGTGGAAGGATTTTCATTAGGCGATTCGCTTGAAGAGAATTCTTGGGCCAATTGCGGACTATATTAGCTTGAATTATTTGACGTATTGTCCATTTGTGGGTATTGTTTAAAGAACTAGCGGGTCTCCCATCTTCGTGAATTATTTTTGCCCTTTGGATTTTTAATCAACAGCTAGGTACTGCAGTGAAGATAGGAGATGACGTAAAAAGAGACGGGTACACAGATTTTTTTACTTATATATCCATTTTACAATATCATAACAGGTTCCTAATTTTATTATCTTAATGTTATACCAAATAATTTACACATAAAATCTACTTACATATTATAATACATAAAAAAATTTTAACTGTCTTCGTATATGCTACTGATTATAAATATAGGTAGTTAATAGAGTTCCGTTAGTACATTGAATTTTCTATTATATCAGACCATGTTCTATAACAGAGTGGTGAGATATGCTTTGTTTGGGTATTTCACCCCAGTCCCAAAAACTATACAAGCAAGTTCATCTAACGCAGCTAGCGAGAATGCACATAAATATTCACGCCTGACTGGGTTTTGCTTTTATACCTACGTGCTGCGTACCCTTTCAATCAACAATTTCAATTTAGTTCAGTTCGATTCAACGCACATGTATTTATGATATCAGACTTGGAGAGACAATGAGGACACCTTCTTTAGTGTTCTTGCTGTCAAAATGTAACACGCTTTTATGTAAAAATATGGGATATAATGTACCTATAAAATGGTATATTTCTTATCACAATAAAACTCGATTGCATCAAACTTTTCCTCATGCTAAATATAATGTTAGTGTCAAATCAACTGTCAAATCCTATAGAAAAGACCATTTTTAGCACTAACATTAGCAGTAGCACAAGCAAGTGCTTGGTGCAACTAAAATACATACATTACATACTCATACATTTATATTAAATTATTTTGAACTTTTTAGTTCTTTTTACTCCCCAGTAATAAAAGCTTGTTTTTAAAAAAGTTTTTTTTTCTTTAATTTTATTTTTAACTTTTTAGTAGGTGTATTTAATTTTATGATTCGGGATTTATTACGGCAATATAGTATGGCGTTCATTAAATATTTCTAATGTTTATATACCCTCATACCATTCAGCCCTCGGCACGTGCTCACCTTGATATTGGGTCATCCATCTAATCAAACAGAATGCACATTCATAACAAATGGAACGAACTTATTTTCCCAAATCTAAAATGGTTCCCTGTGGATATCATCAAGGACCAAAGGTCTCATCAAGACGAATCAAACGAGCCCAAAGTCGATGCAGTTACGTTTTTTTATTGCAGAGATCCTATGGCCACTTTCCAGTTTCATCATCAGACCTTTGATACTATCTAAGGTTAAAGTTCTCATCAAGACGAATCAAACGAGCCCAAACTCGATGCAGTTATGTCGTTTTATTACGGAGATCCTATGGTCACCTACCAGCTCCATCATCAGACCTTTGATACTATCTAAGGTCAAAGTTCTCATCAAGACAAATCAAACGAGCCCACACTCGATGCAGTTATGTCGTTTTATTACGGAGATCCTATGGCCACCTTCCAGCTCCATCATCAGACCTTTGACACCATCTAAGGTTAAAGTTCTCATTAAGATGAATCAAACGAGCCCAAACTCGAAGTAGTTATGTCGTTTTATTACGGAGATCCTATGGCCACCTTCCAGCTCCATCATCAGACCTTTGATACCATCTAAAGTCAAAGTACTTGTCAAGACAAATCAAACGAACCCATACTTGATTGGGTTGTGTCGTCGTTTCGTTTTATTACGGAGTTCCTATGGCCACCTTCCGTGACGCAAAATACGCGCTCAGACGTGGAGTTGCGGACACCAGCCCGTTATACCTTATACCTTATGGCCACCTTCCAACTCCATCATCAGACCCTGGAAACTATCTGAAGACAAAGTACTCATCAAGACGAATCAAACGAGCCCAAATTCGATGGGGTTATGTGGTTTTATTACGGAGTTCCTATGGCCACCTTCCAGCTTCATCATCAGATCAGCTCCACGTTATCATAATATTGCATTGTCACGCGATTTGCATATTCGTGCAAAATTTCAGCTCAATCGGATACCGGGAAGTGGGTCAAATTTAACTTGCAAAAATCCATTTCAGACAACGGGACAGGTGAAACTAAATAAAAGCTTGTAAAAAGGAGATAATTAGAAAAAAAGAAAGTTATTTATTTAAGTCTTGTTACAGACATACAAACGCATTAAAAGACAAATAAAAAAAACAACAAAATAAAAAGTTATATGCCTCCACGAGGCTAAAAAAGGAGCCCATCTCAGCATAGCTGCTACACCGAAGTATAGCAGCGTTGGTTTTCGGATGAGTCCTGATATTGAGGCCACTGGCAGCCACGACCAAATATAGGTAGGTACATAAATTAATTACATAAATAAAATAAATAAATTAATTAATTACAATAAATACTTTGATATTTGTATATCACTAATAGCTGTATCCTCACGGCTCCGCCCGCGTAAGAAGTTTTATTCCAGTAATAAATATAGCCTCTGTTACTCAGTGATAATGTAGCTTTCCAACGGCAAAATATGGTAATAGTTTTTAAGTTTATTCGTTACATACAAAAATACAAATCTTTACTCTTTATAATATTAGTATAGAAAATGAGTTGTTGACACAGAGTCATTCATTACTTACCATGAGACACTGATCGTCATCAGTGTGGACTATTTGAGCTGGTAATTCGGACAACCATTTCGCCATTTGCCGATCGCCAGAAACTCGTCAGTTAGCAACGTGCGTTATGTTCGAACTGGATGACGTCAGAGGAAGTTTGAAGCTTCCCCCTACTCCCTCTACATATACTAATAACATACCCATAGTTTCAACGCGTTGTGCCTTTATTACTGACTATACCCCTATATATACTCAGGATAATTAAACTTTATGAAGTGGCGGTAGGATCCTATTTAATTTTGCTCGTTCCTTGCTTGATAGGGTAGTATTCGCGATATCGTTCTCGGCTTAATAGATTTGATGAGCTTCAAGGTGTCGCCGAATCTGCTATGGTATTCACGGGGGATTCGTAGATACCGAAATATATTGAAGGAAGTATTATGGCGTTATTTGACGGTAATTGTTCCTGTGAGACTAATTCCTTATCTTTTCATAATTATATGCATGTATAAGTTATTTTTATGTTTTATTTAAATAAATCGTGGCATTGCCTCGTTGGTCTCGTGGTGGCAAGCACGACTGTTGGTTGTGAGCTTCTGGGTTCGATCCCCAGTTCGGACAAAGTGTTATTGGGTTTTCCGTGTGGAATTCCTCAGTAGCAGCCCGTAGTTTGGATTTGTACCCGGTAGATGGTAATAGGTTCGCCCCCTATTACATGGGACTTAAACATAACGGCGAAATGAGAGTATCACTGTACACCTCTGCTCAACCCTTCAGGGAGTACAGGCGTGATGTTATGTTATGTGAAATCGCAGTTGTGCGTAAACAATGACGGATATTCACCAACAACTAAAATAGCTTTACGACATTTCTGTTAGCTCGTCACATAGAAGCATAAAAGGTAACTCATTTCTCTCAAGGCCTTACACAACTGTTTGAAAGCAGAATAGAAAGCAGCTGACACTATTATTCTTTCATTTCTTTATCAAGGAACGCACGTCACACTGCGTTGTTTTACTTTTCTATGGAAGTCCAATTAAAAATTCAATACGCTCTGGAGCGGGAAGCAAAAAGGTTTGACCTGACGAGAAAACACCATTGTTGTTGGCCTGACGTTATGTACCTACCGTGTTCATGTTTGCCCACAATGCTCACAATGCCCAGTTAATTTTATAACGTTATGCAAGTTTTTTCGGAGCTATAATGATATCTAGTTGGGCACTTTGGAAGTAAGTAACGTATAACGAAAGTATTGTGTATTCGACCAACAAATTCCTTTTCGATAGAAAATGATTAGATGATTTAAAAAAAAACACTTAAAATAACATGATGATAATGAGTTTGTTTTAGTTTGTCACATAACATAGCATCACATCTGTCTTCTCCGAAGGGTTGGGCAGAAGTGTATAGTAACACCCTTATTATGCCGTTATGTTTAAGTCTCATGTAACAGGGGGCGAGCCTATTGCCATCGACCAGGCACAAATCCAAACTCCGGGCTGCTACTGAGGAATTACATACGGAAAATCTCAATGAAACTTTGTCTGACCTGGGGATTTAACCCAGGATCTCGCGACGAGGCAGTTAAGTCAGTAAGTTCCTTCTTAGTTTAGTAGTAGGTAGTAGGTAGAGCTCCTTTAGTAAAACTTCATCGCGGGAAGTACTACCACCATTCATATTTCTACAGCCAAGCAGCATTGCTGTTTCAGTTTGGAGGGTATGGTTGCCGGTGACATTAAAGGCACATAAGTCTCTAAGGTTGTCCACGCATCAGTAATCCTCTCAGTGTTATAAGGTGGTAACCACTTATCATCTGACGGGTCGCCTGTTTGCCAACCGATTACATAAAAGAGATACAGAAGTAGTACCTATGTTCTGCCTAGCCTTTTCCCAACTATATTGAGGTCAGCTTTCAGTCTAACCAGATGTGGATGAATACCAGTATTTTACACGAAGCGACTGCCATCAGACCTCCGCAACCCAGTTATTGTGCAATGCCGATATCCTAAGGCTAGACCAGTTATCAGACTTTCGGGCTTCTGATTTCCCGTAACGACTGTCATAGGTATTCGTACCTACCTATGTGAAGTGTAAAATCCAACGCATTATTATGTAAGTTCTGCTTACAAGCGGTATATTTCAACACTTATTTTCCCATACTTATTTGCATTTTTACCTCACCGCTTCCGCAGCCCGCTTTATTACAATCTTCTGTCTAACAGATAATATTTGTAGCTACCTAAAAATACATACCTGCCTAAGGTAAAAATTTAATATAAAAATATTAAGTTTCCTCTCGCAAATTATATTCTAGATGAGATTTTTAATAAAGATTTTATTAAAAATATAGTTAATTCTTCTACCGCATGAAATATTACTTTTGAACCGACATCACGGCGGCCATTGATTGGCGTACAAAAGAATTTTGACGGGAACACGAGTTGAGACGACTTGTCATGCCAAGTTATCTTTGTGAACGCGAACGGAGAAGGAAACATCAAAGCTATCGATGCGATCACGATTAGGTACATTATTTACAAATGTTTTGAGCAAACAGAGTCCAATTTCTTTTCGCACTTTTAGCTAAGTCGAATGGAACATCGCAGTTCGCTTACTATTATCGCAGATTTAATAACACCAAAGAGCATATCAGACAAAGACAAATTAGCTTCATTATCAAAGATTTGAATGCACATTTATATAAGGTACCTATGCCCACTATTTAATTCAGCGTACACACTAAGCCAACGAACGCCCACGAACGAGGCTCGATCCCTCTAAAAACCGGATTCGTTCTATACAAAGTTTGGTCCTTGTTCTGTGTAGCTTTTTCACAACTATATTGGGATCGGCTTCTAATCTAATCAGATGCGTCTGAATACTAGTATTTTACATGAAGCGACTGCCATCAGACCTCCGCAAACCAGTTACTGGGTAATGCCGATATTCTAAGGTTAGACCAGTTGTTAGACTTTCGGGCTCTTGACTACCCGTAAAGACCTACCGTACCTATAGGTATCCATATGACACCTGGGACCGACTGTTTAACGTGCGCTCCGAGGCAAGGAGGGGTCTCGATGTGTAACGAACGCTCGCCCATCCACGGACTGATCGCGGCAAGCGCAGCTTAACCTCGCAAATTGTATGATCCGCGCGGTTGATAGAGCCACGAGCCTCTACAAGGTTTGGTCAAATTCAACAAATGACGAATGTTCGTTAGCCAGGTGTGTACGCTGCATAAGGCTACTTCTTTTACCTTATTGTAAATACCATATTTCACTACAGGTACAAAAAGCTATTAATTCAGGAAAGAAAGAAAGTAAGAACTCACAATGTTGGGTATTTCAGTACCTTGCTATTACCATATAACAATACGAACGGACGAGAACGAAAAACGGGGTACGGATTGTACGGAATGTAAGATAACAGTGTTCGTTTTTCATATTGATTTGCCAATGAAAAACATTGTGGCAGTTGCATGTCGACCGCGCATATTGTGGGGGAAGTGGGGGAAATGGGAATTGGAAGGAAATAGTGTTCGTAAGTAATGGCACAGCTATATAATGTAAGTTTATGTCGAGGATGCTGTCCTTGTTTGTGGAATTAAGTGGAATGTTGTTACTGATGTCGGTAAAGCTGGGATTTGATTAGCTCAGTGGCTTTATTCAGATTTAGATCCTTTTCTGGTTATTTTGTTTGAAGCTTGTGACTACGCATCATCATACTATCAGCATCGTATAAGTCTGTTGCGGAATATGGGGTCCTTGGTGGGATCCCCAGGTCGGGCAAAGTGTTATTAATTAGGAATTTCTCAGTAGCAAACCGGAGTCTGGATTTGTGCCTGGTTAGTGGCAATAGGCTCGCCCCCTAGTACATTGGACTTAAACATACCTAACTGACGAAACGACGGTTTTCAAAAAACACCTCTGCCGAACCCTTCGAATACAAGGCGTGATGTTATTTTATGTTACAATCACCGGCTATTTTACTAACGAATTGTCATCACCAAGAGTCACCAAACTTCAACAAGCGGCAGTAGCATTCTCCTGCAACTTTTTCTATGTAGGTAATAGGTTGATACTTATGCCGATGGGACATCTGATGGTAAGTTGTTACCACAGCTTATAAACACCTACAACCCTAAGAGGATTGCTGATGCGTTGCCAACCTTACAACTAGTTCACACAAAAACTGTTTACAGTACTGATCCGTTTTTATTTTGGTGATGGCGCCTGTAGTTGTATGAGCGAGTTCACATACACGACAGCATTCCGAATCCAGTAAAAATTACTGGATTCGTGATATTTATTATACCCTGTCTGCCAGAAGCAACACAGCTGCCATTTGTTTAACTGATCCGTCAGTACAGAGCCCCTAGCACGAGTTTTTGCCAGATCTGTTAAATGGATCCGTTAAAACGGATCCGCTGTGTGAACAGGCGCTTAGGGGCTAAATTGAAAAGTCTCATGTGCATGTAATTTCATCGGCACCAGTACCCTTCAAATCGAAACACAGCAATGGTACTTGGAAGTAGAAATAGGTATGTCCTGATTGCTAAGAAAGGCGGACGGTGTTGCCCATCCTCCAGACGTAATCTCTTAGTTTACTTTTCTGACATAATGTCGGAGAGGACTATTCCTGTAATTATCCTACTCTTACCCGGGACTGACACGACACAATAACTGGATGAGTGTAATATATTTTACAACATAACATAATCAGCCCATTACTGTCCCACTGCTGGGCGCGGGCCTCTTCTCAGAATGAGAAGGGTATAGGCCTTAGTCTACCACGCTGGCCTGGTGCGGGTTGGCGGGCTACATATACCATCAAGAACTTTATGGAGCCTTCTCAGGTGTGCAGGTCTCCTCACTATGTTTTGCTTCACCGTTAACGCAAGTGATAATCAAATTATGATCCTCACATGAATTCGAAAAGTCAGAGGCGCGGGCCGGGGTCGAGCTCAGACACATCATGGAAGGCAAGCGTTTATTCGCCAGGCTATCACTGCGTTAAACATTTTATAATAGCCGTGATAGCCTAGTAGTGTGACCGTCGGACTGCCAAGTCATAGGTAGTCACGCACGTTTGACTTTTCGGATTCAAGTGCGTATTGTATAATTATCACTTGCTTAAAAACGGTGAAGGAAAACATCGTGAGGAAAGCGGCATGCCTGAGAGATATTTCTCGACGGCATGTCAAGCCAAGTGAGCACATGGTCGGCATAAACTCTGACACCAGGTTAGTCGCTAACCATACGAAAAAGAAAAGAAAGAAACATTTTACGTATTTAGATTAAAATCTACCAGTCTGTCAGGCTGTTACGGCGATAAATGTATTAAATCGAGATCCATAAACTATCTTCTACACACGGTAATTATACTTTAACGACTGGAATTGAAGTGAAATCGTTATCGGCCAAACTTTATGGCTCCTCCCTGTGTGAATTGGATAAAATTTATATCAAGCATGTGAGCAAAATTTAGAGTAGGTTATAGGTACAGTGGGCAAAAGAGATATACAATTAAGTACATTTGTATTTTTAATAGATTGTTGCGTGCGTTGAGTGGCTCAGATTAAGGCATCGCTTGTAAGAGCATAACGTCACAGAGGTTTGGCAGAAGTGTTTTTAGTACACCCTCGTTTCACCAGTTGTGTTTAAGTCCCATGTTATAGGGGGCGAGCCTATTGCTATTAACTGGGCACAAATCCAAACTCCTGGTTGCTACTGAGATTTTTTTAATAGAAAAACCCAATAACATTTTGCCTGACCTGGTGATCGAACCCAGGACCTCACGAGCCGCAGCCGCGCTTGCCATCACTAGACCAACTATTTTGTATTTTTATTAGTTTTATGCGTGTGATGCGTGGTGTGATGCGCCTTTGGCATCGCTTGTATAAGCGTATAAAAAAATATCACGCACACAATTATAATGAACGTTGCCTACGTATTGCATTGATATTTGTTGTTTGCCTATATACTTAACTCTTTTGTTGCCTGTACTCGGTGACGAGGGTGTGATCCCTTTATATCAGAGTAACTCATAATGAACTTATTTTGTTCAGAATATTGGAGTTTAATTGTCTACTGGAGCTGTTATACCCGCGATAAAACAATGTGAATGTTTTTTTGATAATGACGTTAATGTGGCTAAAATTAAAGGTGTTTTTTTTAACATTGATGGTTTAGGCTTTAATGTGTTAATTGGCGATATAATTATTTTATAGCCGTTTTTGTGCACAGGTTCTGTCTATTTCCTACAGATTAACATCACTATGCTTTGGCTAAGTCTAGGGGATCATATTTAGGAGCAGAAAGAAACAATAACAGTCCAAAGCCTTATTTGTCTGATTAAACTCATTGCACGCGACTATAAAAAAAAGAATGAAGGTATCATAACGATACCACAGGCGATACTGCTCTTAGGCAATCACAAAACGGATCTAGAAAGATCTACCAGAAGAAGATGAACTGCCTCGTTGGTCTAGTGGTCGCAAGCGCGACTGCCGATCGGGAGGTTCGGTGTTCGATCCCCAGGTCGGGCAGTGTTATTGGGGTTTTCCGTGTAGGATTCGTCAGTAGCAGCCTGGAGTTTGGATTTGTGCCCGTTAGATGGCAATGGACTCGCCCCTATTACATGGGACTTAAACATAACGGCGAAGTGAGGGTGTTACTATCAGGGGTGATGTGATGTTATCTTATGAAGAAGATGTATTGATACAAAATCTATAAGTGAGAATATTGATCTTTGTTTTAGCAAATAATAATTGCTATATATATATAATCCCATGCCGATTTCGGCTACGGTGACTGTTTTTGTTTTCTTCCTTTCCGACAATTTATAGGTAACGGGCGTGTGCTCTGATGTGGCTAATATAACCTATCTTAGCTGAAAAGATACGCGCACAGTGCGGACACGTTAGAATGCCATTGTGGTAATTATATTGTATGTTGGAGGGTGGTTTACTCCTGAGCTGATCTCGCCTGCCGTCGAGATCTCTCCTCCGCTGGTCCTCAAAGTCATAAACATTTTCCTTTACCAAACGCCTCCAAACAGGTCTGTTTTTCGCTAATTCCTCCCACCGAGACGGATCTATATTGCATCTCTTCATATGCCTAATTGCTATAATGATAATTTTAATAGCACTCCTTACGTAAAAGCAGTAATGACGATAAACTTTGTAGTGCTATTAATAATTTTAAATGTCAAGAGAAAGTTTGTTTAGTAAATATTTTGCAAATAAATTGCTAATTATATCGTAAATGAGAGATATTTATATAATAAAAATTTAAATTGAAAGTTTTCTAAATGTCATGACGTTATGGCCTTTCGGATTTATTTTTCTGGTAAACAAACCAAGGAGGATTGTAAAAGGTTGAATGTGTTAAAGTTGGTGAATAAAGTATTCTAGTACATAGATGAATGAGTCCGGAGTGAGAAAGATCACGGAACCACCGCAGGATATCCTTTTTCAGGTTAGAGGAAAATGTGAAGGGAAGTCTTATAATACTAATGCATTGTAGGAACTTCCTTACTATTCAACGTAGTAGTAAAATCTTTTGAAATTTCTGCAAAAAATGTATTTCAAGCAAACAGTTCCGATAAAAGATTTTGCTATTCCTGGGGCTTTTGAATCTAATTCTAATCTGTATATACAGGCTGTAAACGAAATCATGTAATAATTCCTTTAGACCTCGTGATGTACTGCTGACATAGCTTAACACTGCACGGGATACTTTTGGATTAAATAATAAAATAATTTCAAGAAGTCAACATGACATTCTTAACGTGAGGCATTTTAGCGCCCAGAGCAAATGGCGCCGTATCGATTGCCGCGCGGTCATTTAAATCGAGGCGCTAAAATGCCTCACGTTAAGAACACATGTTTACGTCTTGTAATTTTATTTATTGAGTCCAAAAGTATCCCGTTCAGGGTTAATCTATGTCAGCAGTACATCACGAGGTTTGAAGGAATTGCATGATTTCGTTTACACCCTGTATAAGAGGAGAAACTGACTGACTGATCTATCAACGCACAGCCTAAACCATTGGGATTATATACGCGATTCCTATGATTTACCGGGCGTTAAGTATTGGTAAAAATTAAGACTCTTGTTTCTTCACCAATAATGCAGCAAAGATGAGTCTACTTAGCAAAGCGACTACTTAGTAGACCCTCCCGTGTTTTAGAAGCTATCACAGGTAAAATAAGTTTACGAGTCTGTTTATAGGCTTAGTTTGGCAATAAAAAATGCTACCATTGGTAAGCAAAACGATTCGTTTTTGGCCATAGGAACCGGGCAATAAACTTGAAATTTTGACAGTAGGAACCTTTTATAACGTAAGCATCTGCTAAGGAAGGATTTTTGAAAATTCCTGCCCTAAGGGAATGAAAAAAACAAACGAAGCTGCGGGCAAAAGCTACCCGTAATAAAACTGGGATAATTTTGTTCTAAAACCCTTACACTGTTTTCTTATTGAAAACGTCAAGAAATTAAAATTATTAAACTTATTTGGAGTCAGCTCAATAATATTTCACACTTAAACAAACTATGGAAACCAGTGCAGTCATATCAAAATTATGACTTATAAAAATAATACATAATATCAAATTGATATATTATTATTACTACATTTGCAGTTAAAGTACCTTAAGGATAGGTACCTACCGAGATAAAAGCTAGTCTGTTCTATAAAAGTACAATTGCTACGCTATATAGAACAAAACAACGGCACTGGCCGCTCAATGTTCTCGAGTTGGCGCCATTAATTACAACCGCTCGATGTTTAATCAAGAAACTGTTAGCGAACAAGTTCCCTCCGCCATATAAAAAGAGAAAATCTCAACAACGCAAAACGAACAAAAAGTTACTGAGAATCCTGTTTCTGCAATTTGCACAGAGCACGGACCGTACAGAAAGAAAATTTGAAAATAATCTCTATGAACAAAGCGAGAGAATTAAGTCTATGCAAATATAATTTGCGTCACGAACAAGTGGCTATTGAGTCGAGTGCTGACCGGCGAGATAGTGGGTCCTATTGAAACTAAGCGAACAATTCAATTACATTCGATTTCGTGTAGGCTCAGCTTTACCGCACCGTTTTTATATTTGGTCGCAACGCTGCAAATGATACGAGCGAGCGGCGGCCAAGGGAGCTTTAGACCTTGCATACAAATTGAACACGTAAATGAGATAACACCCTATTTACACGAAGGTGGGACCGTGTTACAATAAAACCGGGTAATGGGAATTCCTGATACGGCAAATTGTTTTCGCAACGGAAAATGTTTGAGAGCATTTCCTATCTCAAGTATTTTGGTGCGGTTATTTTAAATATGTATTTCCGAAGATGTTTTTAGTATGAACCGTGACCTTTATATGCTGTAACGTTATCCGGTTGAAACCCTACCACAAAGCTGGGAGATACTAGTACGAATATCAGGTTTCAGTAACACAATTACAGATTATATCATTATTATAATTATGCTCTATATAAATGCCTCGTTGGTCTAGTGGTGGCAAGTGCGACTGCTGATCTTGAGGTACTGGGTTCGATCCCCAGGTCAGGCAAAGTGATATTGGGTTTTTCCGTGTTGAGTTTGGATTTGTGCTCGGTTGATGGCAATAGGCTCGCCTCTCATTACATGGGACTTAAACATGACGGCGTAATCAGAGTGATACTAAACACCTCTGCACAACCCTTCGGGGAATACTGGCGTGATGGTATGTTATGGTTATATCATCTATCTATATCTATACTAATATTATAAAGAGGAAAGATTTGTATTTTTGTATGTAACGAATAAACTTAAAAACTACTGGACCGATTTCAAAAATTCTTTTGCCGTTAGAAAGCTTCATTATCACTGAGTAACATACACTACGGGCGGAGCCGTGAGGACACAGCTAGTAATTAATAGATTATTAGTCTTATAGTATAGGTAGTTAATGGAATACGTTTGCCTAAGTGACGTAGTCATGTAACGTTGCTAATCTATACTAACGAGTATCGATCGTTTAGGCGCATCGAGAGGATCAAGTTAATTAAAAACCACCCTCGCTAATGGATTCGTCCCACGTTTTCAAGCAATATCCTGTTAATACAACATTGGACATTTCGATGTTACTCCATTTTGTTGATATTGCCAATATTCTCGAGGGAAATTGAATTACTGACGCTGTGGAACAGTCAATTTCTTTGTTTATATCGAGTGTGCCGATTTTTTCGCTGTTGTATCTCCTTTGCCAATACTAAGTCAATCTTTTAACGATTGTGAAATAGCCAATAAGTGACGCTTTGTTAAGATTTTGGATGAATGAATAGAATGGCTTGTAATTAATAGTTAAAATTTTCTATCTTTTGCATCGGGGAGTCGATGAAAGGTATGTGTAAAATTCATAGTAGGTACCTACCTAACTAAATCCATAAACTCACGCCTATTTCCAATGGGGGTAGGCAGAAACTATTGAACGCCAGATGCTACGACCCTTACGGGTCAGCGCAGACAGAGAGGAGCGCAGCGGAGAGGATTTTATTAAGGCACTCGAAAATCAACTTTAATATTATCGAAATAAAGTGCATATATGCTTGAACCTGACAAAAAATGCTCGCGCTTCCTCAAAGATACGTGGGAAGCCCCGCGCGCGGCTATGCCCTTTATTTCGATAATTTTAAAGTTGGTTTTCGAGTGCCTTAATAAAATCCTCTCCGCTGCACTCCTCTCTGTCTGCGCTGACCCTACGTCATACTCCTTTCACTTCATCCACATTCATACCTACATCTTGTCATACACGCACGCCGTGCCGGTTGAGAGTACTACGCACCTATTCTTTGTGAAGAACATCACCAATAACATCGATGTATGTCCTTCTAGGGCGTCCTCTACCGGCGTTTCCATTGTCATCTGTCTTATAAATTCCTATTGTTAATCGCCGTTCACTCATTCTCTCAACATGACCAAACCACCTAAGCATACTCCTTTAATTTAGTACCTAAATGTCTGTGAGTATATCAATCTGTTTGATAACAAACGCATATTGTTAATTACGTAAAATAAAGCACTTGCAAACTGTCAATACTACCCACCAATTCCCCATTTTTTTTCGTTCTACCCGCATTGTCGCCGATTTATTTGTACATATTTGCCTAGTACCTTCCTTCACGATCGCAAAGATCAACGCATGGTCTCTGCAAATTTTTCGTGGAAAGTGCCAAATATCGTGTGAAAACTTTAAACAGCTGTGTCGGTAGCCAAATCTAGATAAATATTCGCCAAAGTGTTAAGAAGTGGTGATCTTCGATTGTGAGTTTGCTGTTCTACTGGTGCAACTGGACGCCGCAAGCCGACACTTCATTCAGGTTAGTCCTATTTCATTTGCAGCCGATTATGCCTAACATCCATCCAGGTGGCTGTACTTCCTATCTAGGCTGTTTGCAAGGTTTAAGGAAACCGTTCTGTCTAGCCTTTTCCCAACTATGTTGGGGTCAGCTTCCACTTTAACCAGATGCGGCCGAATACCAGTATTTTACATTGAGCGACTGCCGTCAGATCTGCGTATTAGGATATCGGCACTGCCTACTGGGCAATGCCAATATGCTAAGGTTAGACCAGTTGTCAGACTTTCGGGGTTATGACTTCCCGTAACGACTGTCATAGGTACTCATATGACACCCGAGAACGACTGTTTATCGTGCTCACTGAGGTACGGAGGGGTCTCGATGTGTAACAAACGGTCACCCATCCATTGACTGATCGCGGCAAGCGCAGCTTAACCTCGCAAATCGTAAGATCGGCGCGCTTATTAATTAGCCACGAGCTCTTCAAGGTTTACGGAAACCATTGAACCAAAAACACACATCATTCTTCCGTATAATTGTGTTAAGGTGGGTTTAGACCAAACGAGCGAATGCTCATTCTATCCCCACTCCATCAAATTCTTTTGGTGTAAACGCATTCTTTCGTTGTTTTATCTTGTTCGCGGAGATTCTATGGAATGTTCTAAGAATGCTTGCTCGCTTGATGTAAACAGCGCACGAGTGTGCGAACAGTTTCTTAGAGCCTTCTTTCGGGTTTGGACGTGCTCACTTCTTGAAGCGATCTCTTCAAAGAGTTCTTGTGTTCTAGCGACTTGACCGATAAATCTACCTGATCTAAACATCTCTAGAGCATGTGCAAGACAGTTCTTGATTGTTGTCATTCTTGGTCGTTGGTATTCTTTTGATGTAAATGATTAAAACGAATTATCGTTTACATAAAAAAAGCAGCAACAAATAACGACGCTCTATGCTCTTGTTCTAGCTCTAGCCCTATGTTCGTTGGGTCTAAACCCACCTTTACACAAGCATTCCAGTAACTAACATACAAGAAACAGATTTAAAGTGTATCAAATTAAACTTTACTAGCTACCCAAAACCCAGTGGCTTAGCAGGCGTAGATTTAATACACCATTTTGCCTCGAAAAAATCCCTTAGCGGTGTTGAAAACCGTACCAAAATTCACCCTGTATTTTTCAGGATTAGCATAGGTATAGTCTGGCAAACGCGGTCGGGAACTTTCATTTATCATAGACGGAAAGAAAGAAATATTTTAATGTAGTATTTATTTACCAGATATAATTAAAATTTTGACATATTCAGTGATTAGGAAGTCTTCTTCTTTTCGTGTGATTAGTGACTAACCACACGAAAAGAAGAAGACGCGACTGCCGATCGGGAGGTTCGGTGTTCGATCCCCAGATCGGGCAGTGTTATTGGGGTTTTCCGTGTAGGATTCCTCAGTAGCAGCCTGGAGTTTGGATTTGTGCCCGGTAGATGGCAACGGACTCGCCCCTATTACATGGGACTTAAACATAACGGCGAAGTGAGGGTGTTACTATCAGGGGTGATGTGATGTTATCTTATGAAGAAGATGTATTGATACAAAATCTATAAGTGAGAATATTGATCTTTGTTTTAGCAAATAATAATTGCTATAATGATCGTTTTAATAGCACTCCTTACGTAAAAGCAGTAATGACGATAAACTTTGTAGTGCTATTAATAATTTTAAATGTCAAGAGAAAGTTTGTTTAGCAAATATTTTGCAAATAAATTGCTAATTATATCGTAAATGAGAGATATTCATATAATAAAAAATTAAATTGAAAGTTTTCTAAATGTGATGACGTTATGGCCTTTCGGATTTATTTTTCTGGTAAACAAACCAAGGAGGATTGTAAAAGGTAGAATGTGTTAAAGTTGGTGAATAAAGTATTCTAGTACATAGATGAATGAGTCCGGAGTGAGAAAGATCACGGAACCGCCGCAGGATATCCTTTTTCAGGTTAGAGGAAAATGTGAAGGGAAGTCTTATAATACTAATGCATTGTAGGAACTTCCTTACTATTCAACTTAGTAATAAAATCTTTTGAAATTTCTGCAAAAATTGCATTTCAAGCAAACAGTTCCGATAAAAGATTTTGCTATTCCTGGGGCTTTTGAATCTAATTCTAATCTGTATATACAGGGTGTAAACGAAATCATGTAATAATTCCTTTAGACCTCGTGATGTACTGCTGACATAGCTTAACACTGCACGGGATACTTTTGGATTAAATAATAAAATAATTTCAAGAAGTCAACATGACATTCTTAACGTGAGGCATTTTAGCGCCCAGAGCAAATGGCGCCGTATCGATTGCCGCGCGGTCATTTAAATCGAGGCGCTAAAATGCCTCACGTTAAGAACACATGTTTACGTCTTGTAATTTTATTTATTGAGTCCAAAAGTATCCCGTTCAGGGTTAATCTATGTCAGCAGTACATCACGAGGTTTGAAGGAATTGCATGATTTCGTTTACACCCTGTATAAGAGGAGAAACTGACTGACTGATCTATCAACGCACAGCCTAAACCATTGGGATTATATACGCGATTCCTATGATTTACCGGGCGTTAAGTATTGGTAAAAATTAAGACTCTTGTTTCTTCACCAATAATGCAGCAAAGATGAGTCTACTTAGCAAAGCGACTACTTAGTAGACCCTCCCGTGTTTTAGAAGCTATCACAGGTAAAATAAGTTTACGAGTCTGTTTATAGGCTTAGTTTGGCAATAAAAAATGCTACCATTGGTAAGCAAAACGATTCGTTTTTGGCCATAGGAACCGGGCAATAAACTTGAAATTTTGACAGTAGGAACCTTTTATAACGTAAGCATCTGCTAAGGAAGGATTTTTGAAAATTCCTGCCCTAAGGGAATGAAAAAAACAAACGAAGCTGCGGGCAAAAGCTACCCGTAATAAAACTGGGATAATTTTGTTCTAAAACCCTTACACTGTTTTCTTATTGAAAACGTCAAGAAATTAAAATTATTAAACTTATTTGGAGTCAGCTCAATAATATTTCACACTTAAACAAACTATGGAAACCAGTGCAGTCATATCAAAATTATGACTTATAAAAATAATACATAATATCAAATTGATATATTATTATTACTACATTTGCAGTTAAAGTACCTTAAGGATAGGTACCTACCGAGATAAAAGCTAGTCTGTTCTATAAAAGTACAATTGCTACGCTATATAGAACAAAACAACGGCACTGGCCGCTCAATGTTCTCGAGTTGGCGCCATTAATTACAACCGCTCGATGTTTAATCAAGAAACTGTTAGCGAACAAGTTCCCTCCGCCATATAAAAAGAGAAAATCTCAACAACGCAAAACGAACAAAAAGTTACTGAGAATCCTGTTTCTGCAATTTGCACAGAGCACGGACCGTACAGAAAGAAAATTTGAAAATAATCTCTATGAACAAAGCGAGAGAATTAAGTCTATGCAAATATAATTTGCGTCACGAACAAGTGGCTATTGAGTCGAGTGCTGACCGGCGAGATAGTGGGTCCTATTGAAACTAAGCGAACAATTCAATTACATTCGATTTCGTGTAGGCTCAGCTTTACCGCACCGTTTTTATATTTGGTCGCAACGCTGCAAATGATACGAGCGAGCGGCGGCCAAGGGAGCTTTAGACCTTGCATACAAATTGAACACGTAAATGAGATAACACCCTATTTACACGAAGGTGGGACCGTGTTACAATAAAACCGGGTAATGGGAATTCCTGATACGGCAAATTGTTTTCGCAACGGAAAATGTTTGAGAGCATTTCCTATCTCAAGTATTTTGGTGCGGTTATTTTAAATATGTATTTCCGAAGATGTTTTTAGTATGAACCGTGACCTTTATATGCTGTAACGTTATCCGGTTGAAACCCTACCACAAAGCTGGGAGATACTAGTACGAATATCAGGTTTCAGTAACACAATTACAGATTATATCATTATTATAATTATGCTCTATATAAATGCCTCGTTGGTCTAGTGGTGGCAAGTGCGACTGCTGATCTTGAGGTACTGGGTTCGATCCCCAGGTCAGGCAAAGTGATATTGGGTTTTTCCGTGTTGAGTTTGGATTTGTGCTCGGTTGATGGCAATAGGCTCGCCTCTCATTACATGGGACTTAAACATGACGGCGTAATCAGAGTGATACTAAACACCTCTGCACAACCCTTCGGGGAATACTGGCGTGATGGTATGTTATGGTTATATCATCTATCTATATCTATACTAATATTATAAAGAGGAAAGATTTGTATTTTTGTATGTAACGAATAAACTTAAAAACTACTGGACCGATTTCAAAAATTCTTTTGCCGTTAGAAAGCTTCATTATCACTGAGTAACATACACTACGGGCGGAGCCGTGAGGACACAGCTAGTAATTAATAGATTATTAGTCTTATAGTATAGGTAGTTAATGGAATACGTTTGCCTAAGTGACGTAGTCATGTAACGTTGCTAATCTATACTAACGAGTATCGATCGTTTAGGCGCATCGAGAGGATCAAGTTAATTAAAAACCACCCTCGCTAATGGATTCGTCCCACGTTTTCAAGCAATATCCTGTTAATACAACATTGGACATTTCGATGTTACTCCATTTTGTTGATATTGCCAATATTCTCGAGGGAAATTGAATTACTGACGCTGTGGAACAGTCAATTTCTTTGTTTATATCGAGTGTGCCGATTTTTTCGCTGTTGTATCTCCTTTGCCAATACTAAGTCAATCTTTTAACGATTGTGAAATAGCCAATAAGTGACGCTTTGTTAAGATTTTGGATGAATGAATAGAATGGCTTGTAATTAATAGTTAAAATTTTCTATCTTTTGCATCGGGGAGTCGATGAAAGGTATGTGTAAAATTCATAGTAGGTACCTACCTAACTAAATCCATAAACTCACGCCTATTTCCAATGGGGGTAGGCAGAAACTATTGAACGCCAGATGCTACGACCCTTACGGGTCAGCGCAGACAGAGAGGAGCGCAGCGGAGAGGATTTTATTAAGGCACTCGAAAATCAACTTTAATATTATCGAAATAAAGTGCATATATGCTTGAACCTGACAAAAAATGCTCGCGCTTCCTCAAAGATACGTGGGAAGCCCCGCGCGCGGCTATGCCCTTTATTTCGATAATTTTAAAGTTGGTTTTCGAGTGCCTTAATAAAATCCTCTCCGCTGCACTCCTCTCTGTCTGCGCTGACCCTACGTCATACTCCTTTCACTTCATCCACATTCATACCTACATCTTGTCATACACGCACGCCGTGCCGGTTGAGAGTACTACGCACCTATTCTTTGTGAAGAACATCACCAATAACATCGATGTATGTCCTTCTAGGGCGTCCTCTACCGGCGTTTCCATTGTCATCTGTCTTATAAATTCCTATTGTTAATCGCCGTTCACTCATTCTCTCAACATGACCAAACCACCTAAGCATACTCCTTTAATTTAGTACCTAAATGTCTGTGAGTATATCAATCTGTTTGATAACAAACGCATATTGTTAATTACGTAAAATAAAGCACTTGCAAACTGTCAATACTACCCACCAATTCCCCATTTTTTTTCGTTCTACCCGCATTGTCGCCGATTTATTTGTACATATTTGCCTAGTACCTTCCTTCACGATCGCAAAGATCAACGCATGGTCTCTGCAAATTTTTCGTGGAAAGTGCCAAATATCGTGTGAAAACTTTAAACAGCTGTGTCGGTAGCCAAATCTAGATAAATATTCGCCAAAGTGTTAAGAAGTGGTGATCTTCGATTGTGAGTTTGCTGTTCTACTGGTGCAACTGGACGCCGCAAGCCGACACTTCATTCAGGTTAGTCCTATTTCATTTGCAGCCGATTATGCCTAACATCCATCCAGGTGGCTGTACTTCCTATCTAGGCTGTTTGCAAGGTTTAAGGAAACCGTTCTGTCTAGCCTTTTCCCAACTATGTTGGGGTCAGCTTCCACTTTAACCAGATGCGGCCGAATACCAGTATTTTACATTGAGCGACTGCCGTCAGATCTGCGTATTAGGATATCGGCACTGCCTACTGGGCAATGCCAATATGCTAAGGTTAGACCAGTTGTCAGACTTTCGGGGTTATGACTTCCCGTAACGACTGTCATAGGTACTCATATGACACCCGAGAACGACTGTTTATCGTGCTCACTGAGGTACGGAGGGGTCTCGATGTGTAACAAACGGTCACCCATCCATTGACTGATCGCGGCAAGCGCAGCTTAACCTCGCAAATCGTAAGATCGGCGCGCTTATTAATTAGCCACGAGCTCTTCAAGGTTTACGGAAACCATTGAACCAAAAACACACATCATTCTTCCGTATAATTGTGTTAAGGTGGGTTTAGACCAAACGAGCGAATGCTCATTCTATCCCCACTCCATCAAATTCTTTTGGTGTAAACAGAGACAGAGCATTCTTTCGTTGTTTTATCTTGTTCGCGGAGATTCTATGGAATGTTCTAAGAATGCTTGCTCGCTTGATGTAAACAGCGCACGAGTGTGCGAACAGTTTCTTAGAGCCTTCTTTCGGGTTTGGACGTGCTCACTTCTTGAAGCGATCTCTTCAAAGAGTTCTTGTGTTCTAGCGACTTGACCGATAAATCTACCTGATCTAAACATCTCTAGAGCATGTGCAAGACAGTTCTTGATTGTTGTCATTCTTGGTCGTTGGTATTCTTTTGATGTAAATGATTAAAACGAATTATCGTTTACATAAAAAAAGCAGCAACA
The DNA here is from genome assembly GCA_910594945.2 of Amphipyra berbera. Classification (NCBI taxonomy): domain Eukaryota; kingdom Metazoa; phylum Arthropoda; class Insecta; order Lepidoptera; family Noctuidae; genus Amphipyra; species Amphipyra berbera. The sequence continues at coordinate 14,936,689 of OU343126.1, read as the reverse complement.
AATAACGACGCTCTATGCTCTTGTTCTAGCTCTAGCCCTATGTTCGTTGGGTCTAAACCCACCTTTACACAAGCATTCCAGTAACTAACATACAAGAAACAGATTTAAAGTGTATCAAATTAAACTTTACTAGCTACCCAAAACCCAGTGGCTTAGCAGGCGTAGATTTAATACACCATTTTGCCTCGAAAAAATCCCTTAGCGGTGTTGAAAACCGTACCAAAATTCACCCTGTATTTTTCAGGATTAGCATAGGTATAGTCTGGCAAACGCGGTCGGGAACTTTCATTTATCATAGACGGAAAGAAAGAAATATTTTAATGTAGTATTTATTTACCAGATATAATTAAAATTTTGACATATTCAGTGATTAGGAAGTCTTCTTCTTTTCGTGTGATTAGTGACTAACCACACGAAAAGAAGAAGACGCGACTGCCGATCGGGAGGTTCGGTGTTCGATCCCCAGATCGGGCAGTGTTATTGGGGTTTTCCGTGTAGGATTCCTCAGTAGCAGCCTGGAGTTTGGATTTGTGCCCGGTAGATGGCAACGGACTCGCCCCTATTACATGGGACTTAAACATAACGGCGAAGTGAGGGTGTTACTATCAGGGGTGATGTGATGTTATCTTATGAAGAAGATGTATTGATACAAAATCTATAAGTGAGAATATTGATCTTTGTTTTAGCAAATAATAATTGCTATAATGATCGTTTTAATAGCACTCCTTACGTAAAAGCAGTAATGACGATAAACTTTGTAGTGCTATTAATAATTTTAAATGTCAAGAGAAAGTTTGTTTAGCAAATATTTTGCAAATAAATTGCTAATTATATCGTAAATGAGAGATATTCATATAATAAAAAATTAAATTGAAAGTTTTCTAAATGTGATGACGTTATGGCCTTTCGGATTTATTTTTCTGGTAAACAAACCAAGGAGGATTGTAAAAGGTAGAATGTGTTAAAGTTGGTGAATAAAGTATTCTAGTACATAGATGAATGAGTCCGGAGTGAGAAAGATCACGGAACCGCCGCAGGATATCCTTTTTCAGGTTAGAGGAAAATGTGAAGGGAAGTCTTATAATACTAATGCATTGTAGGAACTTCCTTACTATTCAACTTAGTAATAAAATCTTTTGAAATTTCTGCAAAAATTGCATTTCAAGCAAACAGTTCCGATAAAAGATTTTGCTATTCCTGGGGCTTTTGAATCTAATTCTAATCTGTATATACAGGGTGTAAACGAAATCATGTAATAATTCCTTTAGACCTCGTGATGTACTGCTGACATAGCTTAACACTGCACGGGATACTTTTGGATTAAATAATAAAATAATTTCAAGAAGTCAACATGACATTCTTAACGTGAGGCATTTTAGCGCCCAGAGCAAATGGCGCCGTATCGATTGCCGCGCGGTCATTTAAATCGAGGCGCTAAAATGCCTCACGTTAAGAACACATGTTGACGTCTTGTATTTATTTTTATTGATTCCTAAAGTATCCCGTGCAGGTTAATCTATGTCAGCAGTACATCACGAGGTTTGAAGGAATTGCATGATTTCGTTTACACCCTGTATAAGAGGAGAAACTGACTGACTGATCTATCAACGCACAGCCTAAACCATTGGGATTATATACGCGATTCCTATGATTTACCGGGCGTTAAGTATTGGTAAAAATTAAGACTCTTGTTTCTTCACCAATAATGCAGCAAAGATGAGTCTACTTAGCAAAGCGACTACTTAGTAGACCCTCCCGTGTTTTAGAAGCTATCACAGGTAAAATAAGTTTACGAGTCTGTTTATAGGCTTAGTTTGGCAATAAAAAATGCTACCATTGGTAAGCAAAACGATTCGTTTTTGGCCATAGGAACCGGGCAATAAACTTGAAATTTTGACAGTAGGAACCTTTTATAACGTAAGCATCTGCTAAGGAAGGATTTTTGAAAATTCCTGCCCTAAGGGAATGAAAAAAACAAACGAAGCTGCGGGCAAAAGCTACCCGTAATAAAACTGGGATAATTTTGTTCTAAAACCCTTACACTGTTTTCTTATTGAAAACGTCAAGAAATTAAAATTATTAAACTTATTTGGAGTCAGCTCAATAATATTTCACACTTAAACAAACTATGGAAACCAGTGCAGTCATATCAAAATTATGACTTATAAAAATAATACATAATATCAAATTGATATATTATTATTACTACATTTGCAGTTAAAGTACCTTAAGGATAGGTACCTACCGAGATAAAAGCTAGTCTGTTCTATAAAAGTACAATTGCTACGCTATATAGAACAAAACAACGGCACTGGCCGCTCAATGTTCTCGAGTTGGCGCCATTAATTACAACCGCTCGATGTTTAATCAAGAAACTGTTAGCGAACAAGTTCCCTCCGCCATATAAAAAGAGAAAATCTCAACAACGCAAAACGAACAAAAAGTTACTGAGAATCCTGTTTCTGCAATTTGCACAGAGCACGGACCGTACAGAAAGAAAATTTGAAAATAATCTCTATGAACAAAGCGAGAGAATTAAGTCTATGCAAATATAATTTGCGTCACGAACAAGTGGCTATTGAGTCGAGTGCTGACCGGCGAGATAGTGGGTCCTATTGAAACTAAGCGAACAATTCAATTACATTCGATTTCGTGTAGGCTCAGCTTTACCGCACCGTTTTTATATTTGGTCGCAACGCTGCAAATGATACGAGCGAGCGGCGGCCAAGGGAGCTTTAGACCTTGCATACAAATTGAACACGTAAATGAGATAACACCCTATTTACACGAAGGTGGGACCGTGTTACAATAAAACCGGGTAATGGGAATTCCTGATACGGCAAATTGTTTTCGCAACGGAAAATGTTTGAGAGCATTTCCTATCTCAAGTATTTTGGTGCGGTTATTTTAAATATGTATTTCCGAAGATGTTTTTAGTATGAACCGTGACCTTTATATGCTGTAACGTTATCCGGTTGAAACCCTACCACAAAGCTGGGAGATACTAGTACGAATATCAGGTTTCAGTAACACAATTACAGATTATATCATTATTATAATTATGCTCTATATAAATGCCTCGTTGGTCTAGTGGTGGCAAGTGCGACTGCTGATCTTGAGGTACTGGGTTCGATCCCCAGGTCAGGCAAAGTGATATTGGGTTTTTCCGTGTTGAGTTTGGATTTGTGCTCGGTTGATGGCAATAGGCTCGCCTCTCATTACATGGGACTTAAACATGACGGCGTAATCAGAGTGATACTAAACACCTCTGCACAACCCTTCGGGGAATACTGGCGTGATGGTATGTTATGGTTATATCATCTATCTATATCTATACTAATATTATAAAGAGGAAAGATTTGTATTTTTGTATGTAACGAATAAACTTAAAAACTACTGGACCGATTTCAAAAATTCTTTTGCCGTTAGAAAGCTTCATTATCACTGAGTAACATACACTACGGGCGGAGCCGTGAGGACACAGCTAGTAATTAATAGATTATTAGTCTTATAGTATAGGTAGTTAATGGAATACGTTTGCCTAAGTGACGTAGTCATGTAACGTTGCTAATCTATACTAACGAGTATCGATCGTTTAGGCGCATCGAGAGGATCAAGTTAATTAAAAACCACCCTCGCTAATGGATTCGTCCCACGTTTTCAAGCAATATCCTGTTAATACAACATTGGACATTTCGATGTTACTCCATTTTGTTGATATTGCCAATATTCTCGAGGGAAATTGAATTACTGACGCTGTGGAACAGTCAATTTCTTTGTTTATATCGAGTGTGCCGATTTTTTCGCTGTTGTATCTCCTTTGCCAATACTAAGTCAATCTTTTAACGATTGTGAAATAGCCAATAAGTGACGCTTTGTTAAGATTTTGGATGAATGAATAGAATGGCTTGTAATTAATAGTTAAAATTTTCTATCTTTTGCATCGGGGAGTCGATGAAAGGTATGTGTAAAATTCATAGTAGGTACCTACCTAACTAAATCCATAAACTCACGCCTATTTCCAATGGGGGTAGGCAGAAACTATTGAACGCCAGATGCTACGACCCTTACGGGTCAGCGCAGACAGAGAGGAGCGCAGCGGAGAGGATTTTATTAAGGCACTCGAAAATCAACTTTAATATTATCGAAATAAAGTGCATATATGCTTGAACCTGACAAAAAATGCTCGCGCTTCCTCAAAGATACGTGGGAAGCCCCGCGCGCGGCTATGCCCTTTATTTCGATAATTTTAAAGTTGGTTTTCGAGTGCCTTAATAAAATCCTCTCCGCTGCACTCCTCTCTGTCTGCGCTGACCCTACGTCATACTCCTTTCACTTCATCCACATTCATACCTACATCTTGTCATACACGCACGCCGTGCCGGTTGAGAGTACTACGCACCTATTCTTTGTGAAGAACATCACCAATAACATCGATGTATGTCCTTCTAGGGCGTCCTCTACCGGCGTTTCCATTGTCATCTGTCTTATAAATTCCTATTGTTAATCGCCGTTCACTCATTCTCTCAACATGACCAAACCACCTAAGCATACTCCTTTAATTTAGTACCTAAATGTCTGTGAGTATATCAATCTGTTTGATAACAAACGCATATTGTTAATTACGTAAAATAAAGCACTTGCAAACTGTCAATACTACCCACCAATTCCCCATTTTTTTTCGTTCTACCCGCATTGTCGCCGATTTATTTGTACATATTTGCCTAGTACCTTCCTTCACGATCGCAAAGATCAACGCATGGTCTCTGCAAATTTTTCGTGGAAAGTGCCAAATATCGTGTGAAAACTTTAAACAGCTGTGTCGGTAGCCAAATCTAGATAAATATTCGCCAAAGTGTTAAGAAGTGGTGATCTTCGATTGTGAGTTTGCTGTTCTACTGGTGCAACTGGACGCCGCAAGCCGACACTTCATTCAGGTTAGTCCTATTTCATTTGCAGCCGATTATGCCTAACATCCATCCAGGTGGCTGTACTTCCTATCTAGGCTGTTTGCAAGGTTTAAGGAAACCGTTCTGTCTAGCCTTTTCCCAACTATGTTGGGGTCAGCTTCCACTTTAACCAGATGCGGCCGAATACCAGTATTTTACATTGAGCGACTGCCGTCAGATCTGCGTATTAGGATATCGGCACTGCCTACTGGGCAATGCCAATATGCTAAGGTTAGACCAGTTGTCAGACTTTCGGGGTTATGACTTCCCGTAACGACTGTCATAGGTACTCATATGACACCCGAGAACGACTGTTTATCGTGCTCACTGAGGTACGGAGGGGTCTCGATGTGTAACAAACGGTCACCCATCCATTGACTGATCGCGGCAAGCGCAGCTTAACCTCGCAAATCGTAAGATCGGCGCGCTTATTAATTAGCCACGAGCTCTTCAAGGTTTACGGAAACCATTGAACCAAAAACACACATCATTCTTCCGTATAATTGTGTTAAGGTGGGTTTAGACCAAACGAGCGAATGCTCATTCTATCCCCACTCCATCAAATTCTTTTGGTGTAAACAGAGACAGAGCATTCTTTCGTTGTTTTATCTTGTTCGCGGAGATTCTATGGAATGTTCTAAGAATGCTTGCTCGCTTGATGTAAACAGCGCACGAGTGTGCGAACAGTTTCTTAGAGCCTTCTTTCGGGTTTGGACGTGCTCACTTCTTGAAGCGATCTCTTCAAAGAGTTCTTGTGTTCTAGCGACTTGACCGATAAATCTACCTGATCTAAACATCTCTAGAGCATGTGCAAGACAGTTCTTGATTGTTGTCATTCTTGGTCGTTGGTATTCTTTTGATGTAAATGATTAAAACGAATTATCGTTTACATAAAAAAAGCAGCAACAAATAACGACGCTCTATGCTCTTGTTCTAGCTCTAGCCCTATGTTCGTTGGGTCTAAACCCACCTTTACACAAGCATTCCAGTAACTAACATACAAGAAACAGATTTAAAGTGTATCAAATTAAACTTTACTAGCTACCCAAAACCCAGTGGCTTAGCAGGCGTAGATTTAATACACCATTTTGCCTCGAAAAAATCCCTTAGCGGTGTTGAAAACCGTACCAAAATTCACCCTGTATTTTTCAGGATTAGCATAGGTATAGTCTGGCAAACGCGGTCGGGAACTTTCATTTATCATAGACGGAAAGAAAGAAATATTTTAATGTAGTATTTATTTACCAGATATAATTAAAATTTTGACATATTCAGTGATTAGGAAGTCTTCTTCTTTTCGTGTGATTAGTGACTAACCTGGTGTCAGAGTTTATGCCACTCATAGGCCTCTGACTTGGCTTCACATGCCGTCGAGAAATATCTCTCAGGCATGCCTTTCTTCACGATGTTTTCCTTCACCGTTTTTAAGCAAGTGATAATTATACAATACGCACATGAATCCATAAAGTCGGCGGTGCGTGCCTTGGGTTCGAACTCGAGACCTATGACTTGGCAGTCCGACGGTCACACCACTAGGCTATCACTGCTATAAGGAATATGATTAGGAAGTAAAAATGCAGAACGAAAAAAGAATCTTTGTCGATAAAATATCGTCGTTTTTTTATTAAGTACCTATTATTATTTGGATATAAAATATGGTGTGCAAGTAGTTAAATCATAGCTTAAACGACCAAACCGAATTAACGTCGCCGAAAGATAAAACACATAATCATTTAACAATGTAACACGACAACACAATTAACGATTTACACCCGTCAATATGTACGTGTCATTAATCGAATAAATGTCGCGTGCAATTAAATTTGATGTCGTAATGTTATGTCATTATTGATTGGTGACTTTACAAATGGCCGCCTCGGTAATGAATGACGTTTGTTTTAAACGTCAGTGTACCGGTGGGACCACTGGGATATTTAATGGATTTAATTATTTTTCGTACTGCCTAGCTTTTTCCCAATTATGTTGGGGTCGGCTTCCAGTCTAACCAGATGCGGCTGAATACCGGTATTTTACATCGAGTGACTGTCAACAGACCTCCGCAACCCAGTAACAGAGCAATGCTGATATCCTAAAGATAGACCAGTTGTCAGATTTTCGGACTTCTGATTACCCGTAACGACTGTCATAGGTATTCGTATGACACCCGGGACCGACGGTTTTAACGTGCTCTCCGAGGTATGGAGGGGTCTTAATATCTAACGAATGGTCACCCATCTACGGATTGACCGCGGCAACTGTTGCTTAACCACGTTAATAAGTCACGAGCCCCTCAATTCTTAGGATTCTATTATTGTGGTAACCTTATAAATTATATTCATCATCAATAGCGTATATCTACCCAATGTTGGGTATAAACCTCCTTGGATTCCTCTTGTGCAAATCGACTTTCCTTTTCCTCCTGGGTTTTGTTTCCTTATGAGATAAATAATATATTATTGGCAACATTAATATATTATTGGTAAGCAGTAATAGCCTGGCGGTTGAACGATTGCCTTCCATGCAGAAGGGTCTGAGTTCGATCCCGGCCCGCATTCGCGGTTTCGAATTCATGTGTGGATCAGAATTTGATAATCACATGTGTTAACGGTGGAGGACAACATCATGAGGAAACCTGTTCGTTACACATCGAGACCCCTCCGTGCCTCGGAGAGTACGTTAAACAGTCGGTCCCGGGTGTCATACGAATACCTATAACAGTCGTTACGGGTAGTCAGAAGCCCGAAAGTCTGACAACCGGTCTAACCTTAATTGCCCAGTAACGTGGGTTGCGGAGGTCTGATGGCAGTCGCTCCGCGTAAAATACTGGTATTCAATCGCATCTGGTTAGACTGGAAGTTGACCCCAACATAGTTGGGAAAAGGCTAGGCAATCATTAGTTCTCAAAATACATCTCTAGTTTATTGCATTATAATATAAAATAAGTTATATACACGGAGTTGTAATCAGCAATCCATTAATTAAGCTTTGATTAGTTTCTGTTAGTTGCCAAACTACTTTATCAATTAACGATGGCGTATTGTTTGGGGATAGTTAAATACCAAACTTTTGCCATGACCACCGTAATTATGAGTCTCTATCGTGTTTTATTGAATTATTGTCATAACCACCGTAATTATGAGTCTCTATTGTGTTTTATTGAATTGTTGTCATGACCACCGTAATTATGAGTCTCTATCGTGTTTTATTGAATTATTGTCATGACCACCGTAATTATGAGTCTCTATCGTGTTTTATTGAATTGTTGTCATGACCACCGTAATTATGAGTCTCTATCGTGTTTTATTGAATTGTTGTCATGACCACCGTAATTATGAGTCGCCATCGTGTTTTATTGAATTATTGTCATGACCACCGTAATTATGAGTCTCTATTGTGTTTTATTGAATTATTGTCATGACCACCGTAATTATGAGTCTCTATCGTGTTTAATTGAATTGTTGTCATGACCACCGTAATTATGAGTCTCTATCGTGTTTTATTGAATTATTGTCATAACCACCGTAATTATGAGTCTCTATTGTGTTTTATTGAATTGTTGTCATGACCACCGTAATTATGAGTCTCTATTGTGTTTTATTGAATTGTTGTCATGACCACCGTAATTATGAGTCTCTATCGTGTTTTATTGAATTGTTGTCATGACCACCGTAATTATGAGTCTCTATCGTGTTTTATTGAATTGTTGTCATGACCACCGTAATTATAAGTTTTTATCGTGTTTTATTGAATTGTTGTTATGACCACCGTAATTATAAGTTTTTGTCGTGTTTTATTGAATAGTTGTCATGACCACCGTAATTTTGAGTCTCTATCGTGTTTTATTGAATTGTTGTCATGGCCACCGTAATTATGAGTCTCTATCGTGTTTTATTGAATTGTTGTTATGACCACCGTAATTATAAGTTTTTATCGTGTTTTATTGCATTGTTGTCATGACCACCGTAATTATGAGTCTCTATCGTGTTTACTGGATTTATTGTTTCCAAAATTACGCCATAATTTTATAATACAAAAGCAAATCAAAAATATTTTCAAAGCCAAGACACAGAACACAAAATCAACGAGTTTCTCCAAAAATCCAAATACTCAGTAAGGGTCCGTTCAAAAGCTTGTGAACTAGTAGGACAGTTTCTTACACAACACGAAGCCAAATTACCCACAACTTGTTCTCAAACTTATCCGGAGACAAATTTGGAAGGATTCAGCCCTGATAAGGGACAAAGGCAAAATTTCGGACGAAATTAAATTTTCCAAAAAGTTTACCGATATTGAATTAGCTTTTCTTCTTATTTCATTTGGCTGTGTTTGGTAAGGGATTACATGTTGTTTTGCTGTTCAGCTTTCCGGGAAAGTGTGAGTAGATAATAATAATTGAGAGTTTCTAAATTGATGTCGTCTTAGGAATGAAGGATAAGATGCTTAAAAATGTGATTGTAAATTACGCTAGGATAGGAAGTTTAAGATTATAGGTTAGAAGGTTGATTGCTTACTACTTGCTGCATTATAAAATATGATAACCTAATTAACATTTAAATTAAACCTAAATGGGTTCGTACTACAAAAGTTTAGACATTTGTTAAAATCGGGTTTAACATTAAACTTTAAAAATAAGGCGCTTAAACCCTATTTAGTCTAAACAACTCTTAAACACGATTTTGTGGTAACACAGAATATGTCTTGCGTTAGGTACATTTATAGCTTCAAGGAAAGCCTATGAATACGAATCGATAACCACCTTCTATATCAATTGTATAGAGTTGAACTCAAGCTGTACTAGGTACCTCTAAACAAAAACTTGATCTGATAAAATCTCGCAACTCATTTTGAACTACAGATAAAAGATATTTCCGAATAATAAATAGCTAAACGATATCACAGGTCCTTTTCTCGGATCCCGATCTCTATATCAATAATTCTCACACGGCTCTTCGGCTAGACCGGGTTTTATACAGGATTTTACCCTTAGACTTTCAAATACACATTTATATTCACCGCTTACAGCCTTTATGTCCTAATATTCAATATATAAAAGCCAATATTTTAGGCTTCAACTTCACCTTTTTGTAAGTTTTATAATTTTTCCATCTATACAAGAATTTGAAATGAGGAATGAATGTGGATGATGAAGACCAAAGAAACGATGGATGGACAGTGTCAAAGATGATATGGGTAGAAACGGGGTGGTTACTGAGATGACGGCTAATAGAGGTGTCTGGAAGAAGAAGACATACTGCGCCGACCACAAATAAGTAGGGATAAGGAGCAGGAGAATGATAGTGAAGTTTGAAAGGATCACATAACGTAGTGTTCCTTATAGTTTCTGCTTACCTTCATGAGGAAAAGGCTCGATGATATGCATATGTGCCATAATTATCTGTTCTGGGAATAGAAACTAATAAGCATGTATCAATCGATCATAATCCCACGACATACATGTCGTGTAAGAGCCAGGGGAAATAGGTAACTATAGCATTCAACGTTGAACTAGAAACATAACTACCTATTACAATATACTAGTATAGCTCAAGCCATATTCTACCAAAGAGCAGATGAAACCGCAGCTCTTGTATGAACGTGACCCACTGAGGCATAAACCAAATGGGCGTCTGGGGAAGCACTTACGTTACCCAGATGAATTCTGCAGTTCTTAGCAGATTTTGGAAACTAGGTATAAGTACTGTTTTGAATTAGGCTTATTTTTTTCTGCCTAGCGTTTTCCAAACAATATTAGGGTCAGCTTCCAGTCTAACCAGATGCGGCTAAATATCAGTATTTTTCGCGACTGCCATTAAACAGAATGCCTTAGATTAGACCGGTGCAGTGGTCTGACTTTCGGGCTTCTGACTACCCGTACTGTTTTGAATTGACTGTAAATAATTGCAATGTGCAATATTTGTCAAATAATGTATATAATATAATATAATGTCAAACAAATGTGCAATATTTAAAGATCACAAATAAAGTTTCTGTAATATGTTTTTAAGTACCTAATGTATGTGTTTATGTTTACATAGATTATGATAAACAAAACTACAAAATGTATTGTTACATATAATTTTAAGTACCTACCTACTAGTATTTTAGTCTGATGATATATATATCTGACTTATTATTATGTTGCTGTGCCCTTACCGGGCCTCATGTTGAATCTTATTATATTTACTATGTAACACCAATGTAACACATGAATGCAATAAAGAACTTGAACAATTTATAATAAACTTAGTACACTGTAAGAAACCACGCCGTAAACGAGTTGCGGTTTCTGAACGAAAAAAAATATTGACTGTAGAATTTCATTTCGTGATGTGATTGGTGGTTGTTAGTGTTTTAGGTAACCAATCACATTCGTTAACATCAGATTTGACAACAGATTATATTTGATCGGCCTTTTAGAAACCGGGGATTGCGGATCTATTATTGTAGGTACTTTTGGCCGAGAAATATTCTAGAAATTTAAAACGAAAGGAAGAAAGGAAATCCAGTACACCACTAAGAAAGTATTTTTGAAGATAGTGAAAATAATAAAGCTTGTTATTTTCAATACCATAAGGTTCTCTATACCACGTTAGTAAAACAGTATGTTAATTTAAACACAGAGCGAAATTGCCCATAACATATTCATAGTGTTGTATATGGATTTAATTTATTACCGATCTACGATTGGATTGGTTTTGATAAACGACACATCGACCAATCTGTCATGTTCCGCGAATGACAGTGGATATGTCATAAATCCAATATGGCGGGCGTAAATAAATACTTATTCGGAAGTTGTATGTGATTAATCAATCTTAGATTATGTTTAATATTTGTAAGTTGTCAAAGAAAGTATGCATTTAAATGTTGCCTCTGGTTAAAGATAAGTTCCGTCTTCTTACTTTCCCAAAGGAGTCGTAAGAAGTGACAAGGGTTATATTGGATGACTATGACAGCATTCATGAAAAAACAAGCATGATAAGGAAAAAATAAATAAATGGTGAATCAGTATGTAAAATGTTTTTCGCTGGACTGCTACTAAAATAAAATGCTCATAATATTATCATTATGAGTTGTATACCGGCCGTACGGTCTCGTTTAAAGTAGTCAGAAGTCCAGAACGTAATATCGATGGGATAGCGAAGTTGAGTACAGTTAAATATAAAAGTCAACCGATACCACGGAGGCATGTAATTACACTAAATTATTACATTATAAACAGTATGTCGCAGCAGTGTTCCCAACCTGAAGCCAGGAAGCTATCGTACCAGGGCCGTAAAATTATCGTACATGGGTCAAAAATGACAAAAAATATCGTACCATCAGGATAATGGCTTGAAGAAGATCCCATTTCATTTTTGTCATGTCTGGGACACTATGACCACTATACAGTCGAAGAGTGACGGGAAAGCCTAAAAAAAAAGCTCGTCTATCACTGTACTGATTATCGTACTTTCTGCGTACTATCGTACATCGTACGTAGCTATGAAATTATCGTACATGTACGATAATTATTATCGTATATCGTACATGTACGATATTAATCGTACGGTTGGGAACACTGTGTCGCAGCCGTCAGCAGTTTAGCATTATATTAATCATTTCATCATTTCATTCATTCATTCATTCTTCATGTTTTTTCATTCATCATCATCATCATTTCATTCATTTCATTCATTGTTTTTGTTTTTTTATTTGATTTACATTCGTACTATCGATAACTTCGCTTCACAACACTACTATAACACCCACAATCGATTTCTATCAATATATTTCACTCCACATCAATGATTAGCATTACATATTGCTAGTGCATTTAAAGTGGTGTTTTCTGTACTCGACTGGTACAATACGCGTGTTCAAATAGCAACGACCTCTCGCGTGTGTCAAAGGCAAACACTCAAGTTGCGAGCTTTGAATGGTTGCTAAGGTGCTTACTCCCGCCAAGTTATATTAATCCTGAGGGCAAAAGCCTCTGAAATGCGACTCCAGATATAAGTACGCTAAACTTTTGCAGGTTCAAAAACTTTGATTTTGTTGATATTTTTGTTTATGTACCGCGTTCTGGTTTTGAACAGCCATTAGTTTAATTAACGCAGCTTAATTAAAACTGAAATAATTAACGGATAACCGATTAATGTACAGTAATCACCTATGCTTTAATTTTGGGCATTAAATACATCGTATTATCATGAAATTGTTTTAATCAATCAGTGTGGAAACCGGTTGTCATAGTATGGGCATGTGATGCGGAGGAACGAGGAACATGTCGTGAGGAAAGTATTGAGTATGAATGTGGATGGTTATAAGAGTAGAGGAAGACCAAAGAAGCGATGGATGGATAGTGTGAAAGATGATATGGCTAGAAAGGGGGTGACTACTGAAATGACGGCTAATAGAGATGTATGGAAGAAGAAGACATACTGCGCCGACCCCAAATAAGTTGGGATAAGGGCAGGAGGATGATGATGATGTTTTAATGAATCAATTTTCTATAAAATACGAGTTTATTTGAGAAATAGTTGTCGACGACACTATATATTATAAGGATAGAAATTGATCAACAATTTCGTTCAACTAAATCCTTCTTCCGAATGATCTATTCATGAAATTGTTTTAATCAATCGATGATCTAGAAAATACGAGTTTATTTTGGTAATAGTGAAGATAAAACAACACTATATTCCTAGGATACCGATTGACCAATAATTTCGTTCAACTAAATCCTTCAAATCTGCTCATAAATATACTATTCTTAATATAAACCTTACCATCATTGATGAATGGGTAGATTAATCGCAGCTCCGCCTCGTAATTTTCCAAAGATATTGCTGGTGCGATTGGAGGAACGTAGTCGTCTTCTGGTGACCGTTCTGAGCCGTAGCCCTGGTCAAACCCTGGGTCTTGGAGCTTCCACACTGGTTCTGCGTCGGAACCTGTGAACAGAAGAGATGTTTAATAAGGTTGATCATCTTCCTGCCTAGTCTTTTCCCAACAGCGTTGGGGCCGGCCGGAGGGACTGACATCTAAGTTAAAGATAAACTCAACTTTTATTATTTTCAAAAGAGTTTCAGCAAATAAATTATACATTTTGTTTCGCAAATTTTTATTTCGCATTACAGGGGTTTTCCTCTCTTCGTAAGGGGAAAATAACCATAATTGAGAAAGGTAAAATGTATACATATACCTACGTATATCTACGACATCAACGTAGTGTTACAAGTAAAATTTAATGTAGTCGAAAGCGTATCGTATCTTTCCTGCAACTGAGTAAGCGACACTGTGACTTTGGATATATACTTATGTACCTTTTATATATGGCTCTCTTTGTAACGTGTTCTATTTTAATAATATTCTTCTTTGGTGCAAAATCACGAAACTATTCATATTTATCCCAGAGGCATTTTACAGCTTATGGTGAACGTATTATAAATACATATTATGTGTAATGTATGTATGCGCCTCCCGGGAATATCTTTTGGCAAACAGTAAGAATTTGTACACTCTTTGTTCTGTAAATTTAAACGAAACGAAGCTTTATTTAGATGATATAAGGCATAATATCAGATTAACAACTGTTTGCGGATACGAGAGCGCAAAGTAGCAATGTTTCATGTAATATGTAAAGAAATTCTCATAATTTTCCTTTGTTTCTCCGACTTTGATTGGCGTTTATTATATTTCGTTTTAATAACAAATAAAGTTGACATTCCTCCGTTTTCCGGGTTCAATTAAATTGGTATTTCTCTTCAGAATTAATGGTTGGTTAGGTAAACCGGTCGCCCGTATTTTGTTGCGAAGTGTCCCAGCGCATGACTATCAAAAACCGATCAATATTGTCAGAATGACTGTTCTCCTAGTACCTCCAACATTTTAGAGCTAAATAAATACAAAAACGGAGCTTTATTTCGTATGAAAACAGGGTACGTATGTTTTAGTTTGAAGCATATTCTTACGTGGAAATGTATTATGTATGAAGGAACGGTTGGTAAAATATCGCTTTGCGTGCCTCGGATTAGTTAGGCGTCTCTGAATATGGCGCCGGTAACGTTGATTTACGTAAGTTACCCCATGGTAACGTTATGGTCAGTGCTTGACCCAAACCGCTTATTTAAGTAACAGCATAATAATGGATGTCTGCGGTTTTTTATCAGTGAAATAGCAATGCAGTTATCACGTCAAATGTGTTGCTCATGGGAATCGAATTGGCTTTATCCATGGGCATAATATCAGACATGCAATAGTGTCGTTAGATTGAGAACTGTCGTGTTGGGAATTCTTTTTTTATTTTATTAGTTATTATTACTTCTTTCATTCGTATGTTAGAACAAATGCGGCTTCAAACAGCTCACGTTTTGTAGATAAGTTAAGGAATTTCAGCTAGAGATATAATAGTTATTTTTAACTGCCTTGCTGGTCTAGTGGTCGCAAGCGCGACTGCTGAGCACGGGGCCCTGGGTTCGATCCCCAGGTCGGGCATAGTGTTATTGGGTTTTTCCATTACGAATTTCTCGGTAGCAGCCTGGAGTCTGGATTTGTGCCCGGTTAATGGCAATAGACTCGTCTCCTATCAACATAGGACGTGCGAAACGAGGGTGTACTAAAAACATCATTGCCGATCCCTTCGGGGAATACAAGGCGTGATGTTATGTATGTTATGTATAATTGGGAATAATAGGCAGGCGTGTCATGACCACCGGTCAACGTAAACAAGAGCTTTATCGACATAAGAATAGACAAAATGACATACCTAATATTGCCATTGTGAATATTATTTTTTCCATTCTTCTGTCGACAAAACCCTAGTCATGATCATGCTACGCCTGCATTAGCAAACTATAGTGTATTGTCAGCTGTATAGTCAGAAGCAATAATATCTGTGTAACACTTTAGGGTGGCTTTAGGAGTCAACCCTCGATTAGCATGTGCACATAAAATTTAGCGGGCGTGTACTTACGGGAGGATAAAGAATAACACTTGTAACCGTACACTATATACAAGGTTAGTCGGAAAGGGGGTACTAAGCCGCGGGCCACGTAAAGTATCACTGATGGCTATTTTAAAGCAAGTGTTAATACTTCAAATTTCGACAATTTTTATTTGTATGCAAAAAGATTTTTATTTTAGTTTTTTCAAAAAAAAAACATACCTGCTTTAGTTATGAATTCAGAAAATTAAGTTTCTAATCCGTGACCCCAAAATTGACCTAAATTGTAAAAACAGCTAATCATAGCTATGGACAGATAGATTTTAGCATACTTTTTACGAAATCTTTGAAAAGATATTTCTCTTTAACTATCGAGTTTTGGGGAAAGTTGTAGAACAAAAGTTATTATGGGTACTTTAACACCCTTTCGGCTTAGTACCCCCTTTCCGACTAACCTTGTATATATTTAATTATGAATTTACAAAGAGTACAAAGAGAACAACAGGGCGTGGTTCGTACAATGCGAGGAGTCCAGGTCTTCTTCAGCAGGTGTGGCACTTATCTACGTAACTGCAGCGGCGCCAGAGGGCGATCTGCAGTGTGCCCGACCTTTTATAGGCCCAGACCCCCGCCAGTCAGCCACCACCCGTCACATCTGCTTACCGACGGATTAAAAACTGCCAATTAATAGCTATTTGACTCAAACCGCGAGAATAAATATATGACTATGTGTAGTACGGCCACCCATTCTATATATAGGCCAGAATTTATTCGCTTCATCCATAATCAGATAGCCACTGCCGAAGATTTTAAAACCGTTGGTAGGCAGATACTATTGCTTCTGACTGTACAGCAGTGATAGCCTAGTGGTGTGACCGTTGGACTGCCAAGCCATAGGTCTCGAGTTCGAACCCAAGGCACGCACCTCTGACTTTTCGGATTCATGTGCGTATTGTATAATTACCTAACACTTGCTTAAAAACGGTTAAGGAAAACATCGTGAGGAAACCGGCATGCCTGAGAGATATTTCTCAACGGCACGTGAAGCCAAGTCAGAGGCTCATGGGCGGCATAAACTCTGACACCAGGTTAGTCACTATCCACACGAAAAAGAAAGAAGAAGAAGCAGTAGTTTACTTAAAACCTGTAACTTCCCTGATATCGATTCAGTCGTATCGTTGTACAAAGTTCAAGGACACTACTGCTGCATTCAAATACGCATTCTTAAAAGTCACCTTGTTGCACAACGATCGAAACAAACTCCTTAGGGCCAAGCCACATCTGACGGAAGAAACGTCGCCGATCTTCCGCCGGTACACATAATTCCATACAAACATCTAATACCGTACACATTTGACCGAAGATGCGTTACTAAAATTCCTCAAGTAAATTACGCGACGTAAGATCGGCAACGTATCTTCCGTCAGCTGTGGTTTGGCCTTTAGAAGCAAAATGTTCAGCGTAGAGCGTTTCGTTAATGCCTAAAGGTATATGGAAATGCAATGGTAAAGAAAAGTATTGCACTAGTTATAAGATAACATAGTATTTAATTTAGTTACTCAAGAAACCATCTTTCTTCGGCCTATCTTTTTCCAACTATGTTAGGGTCTGCTTTCAGTCTAAACAGATGCGGCTGAATACAAGTATTTTACATGGAACGACTGTCAACAGACCTCCGCAACCCAGTTACTGGGCAACGCTGCTACCCTAAGGTTAGATCGGTTGTCAGACTATCGGGCTTTGGACTTCCCGTAACGACTCTCATAGATATTTGTATGATACCCGTGACCGCCGATTTAACGTGTTCTCCGAGGCACAGAGGAGTCTCGATGTGTAAAAGTGCGTCCAGACCTGGCGTATGCGCCGCGAATGTGCCGCTTGCGAACTGCGCGCGTACATTTCATGTTCGTAGGCAGCCCCTGCGCCGTTCGCGCGCAAGCTACGCGCCGTACTCGAGCGGCGCAGGAGGTACGCGCGTAGTTCGCAAGTGGCTCGCGAGCGGCGCATTCTCCAGGTCTGGACGCACCATAACGAACGACAAGACAAGAGAAAAGTATGTACTATGTACGCTATCGTTAAATACAGAACACCAGACTATTTTATGCCGTCTTCGGCTTAAAGCCTATAAAGCTAGTTAACGAAACTGCTGGAATTCATGAATTCGGAATGATGTAAACAAAAATGATTTTCGGAAATAATTTTAAATTCATATCGTGAAGTTCGTTGAATATGTTGTTTGTAACACAGATACGTAGGTATTGAAGTGTTAAGCTTATAACACACATGCTCCGCACTGTATCATCAATGTCTCGCCTCAAAATCTTGACGGTTACAAGCTAGTTGCTCGTCGCCGCAGTCATAAAATAGATAGGTACAGAAGTCAGTCTACATACAAGTGCGCTCGAGCAACGCACACATAGACACTGCTCACGGACACGATATCTCGGACTGTTTGGGACTAGAGTGCGAGTGAGTGCGAGCGCGAGTGCCATGCGCTTGAGAGAGATAGATAGATAGACAGAGCGACCGCCGAGTGTAGGTATGAAAAGTGAAGTACATACATGTGATTGACTTCTGTACCTATATGTTTTGTGCCGCCGTGCCGCCACGGCGCGTCGTTACGGTGTGTTTTTAAATAGTAATAAGATAGTTGTTTTTATATCGATCTTACATAGAATCGAAATAGAAATATGTAAAATACATACCTACAAAGACAGAAGACAAAACGGTGTTTTGAATTTGTTGAAGGCCACAAGGTTTTTCCAAAATAGAGCTCCGTTTTAGGAAATCCGAACAGCTCCAACTGCGGCGATGCTGATTCGGTGCAGAGTTGTTAGTGTGTTCCAATCTTTACTACGAATTAACTCGATTCCACGAATTTTCAGTTTAAATTTGTAATTGGCTCGAAATATGGATTTATTTCGAAAAGAAATCAGTTTTGTATTTTTTGGCGTTATTTATTGCTTTCGGTGTAGGAAAGGTTTTTGATAGATATTACACGTAACTAAATGAATACTTACATCTGCGATTAAGAAGCCTTTTGAAACCGTTTAAATACGTAGATATTTAATCGCTAGTCAGTCATTTGTAGCCGTCTCATTAATCAAGTAGCTCCAATAGATATCTTATAAAAACTATCTTTCTTCTTACACATCGAGGATTTGAAATGAGTATTTTTGTGAAGGGATGGGTAAGTAGCCCTTTAAATTTTCTGGGGAGATGTAAATTATAGCCTCAAATATATTTCTATAGAAATCCAGTCACGTTGCGTTTATAAGTAAGTTTTGTGGGAGTTGTACCTTTATGAGAATTATGATTATTCAATAAACGAATATGTGACCATAAAGACATAACATAAACATCACGCCTAGTATTCCCCGAAGAGTTCGGCAGAGGTGTTTTAGTACACCCTCGTTTCGCCAGTTATGTTTAAGTCGCATGTAATAGGGGGCGAGCCTATTGCCATTATCCGGGCACAAATCCAAACTCCGGGCTGCTACTGAGAAGTTCCTAATGGAAAAACCCAATAACACTTTGCCCGATCTGCGGATCGAACCCAGGACCTCATGCCCAGCAGTCCCGCTTACCACCACTAAACCAACGAGGCGAAGACGTTTTTTTTAATCACCTTGAACACCAATATTTCACAACATTACAGATAGCATAAGCCTTCTAACAGATTGCTGAAATGAAGCGTCGCGTCATGAGGGAATTGCTGAATTCACCACCCTTGCCAACAAGGTTCAGTCGTAGCTGGCCCAGCTTTTTGATATAATTCCCTCTGCCGACTTTTATTACTCCTACGGGAAGAGACTTGGCAATACTTTGTCAGAACAAAAATGAAATTGCCAATAAAACTTTTTCATTCCCAAAGAACAACCCACAATCTATTTTAATTCACTTGGCTTCCAAAAATCTCGTAATCAAGTTACAGATACAAGGATACTCAATTACAATCGTTAGTCGAGCGCACTAGGGTGAGACAGTCAAATAAATCGGAGAAATGAAGTGTAAAAGCCACGAGCCGTCTCTCGGGTCGAGTGAAATTTTCAAATTTGTTTCTATAATGGTACTCACTGTTCGGCGTGCTCGAGCGGCCGAAAATAAGTAGTAGCGACGAAACCACGTACACGTACTACGTACCACGTGTTTGGGACATAGGCTTTATTGGATAGTGAAGCTGACACTTGGTTAGTTTTTTTGTTGCGAGATTTTCTTTGTAGCGTGTGAAGTTTTGTAGTGGTTGCATTATCGAGCTATGCTGAGTAGTGTTGTGTTTCAGTTTTCATTACGAAACTAGTGTCGTGAAATAACAGTTTAACTAGCTATAGTTTTGTAAGAAAGTCTTCTGTAGTAGTAATCTGACCGTCTATGGCTAATAGCATATAATCATCATCTTCCTGCCCTGGTCCTAAGTTACTTAGGGTTAGCGCTATATGTTTTCCACTTCCATTCTTCCCTGTCAGCCGTCACTTCATCATTTACTCCCTTTTCCTTCATATCCTCCCACATACAATCCATCCATCTTTTCTTTGGTCCCTCTCTTCCCCTCCTTCCATCAACATTCATATTCATCACTCTCTTAGCCACATGTTTTTCATCCCACCTCATCACATGCTCATACCATACATAACATCACGCCTTGTATTCCCTAAAGGGTTCGGCAGAGGTGTTTTAGTAACACCCTCGTTTTGCCAGTTATATTTTAAGTCCCATGTAATAGGGGGTGAGCCTATAATCCCGACTCCGGGCTGCTACTGAGAAATTCCCAATGGAAAAACCTAATATCACTTTGCCCGACCTGGGGATCAAACCCGGGACCTTATGCTCAGCAGTCGCGCTTGCGACCACTAGACCAACAAGGCAGTCCAACGATAAATACTAATTGTATATAATGAAAAAAAAAAGAAAATCTCTGCGTTCTATTCCATCCTATTATTCATAGAAGCTAGGTATCCATTAATTCCTGCTATACATTATCTGTCCTTTTTTTAATTAAAAAATGAGACTGCAGTACAGGAATAAAGTAAAGGAGCGTTTTAATTAAAAAGCTCTTATAGGGCAGTTATGAATAAGGTGTTCCGTTTTTCTTTCCTTTTGATACCATAGAGAAAGAAATTCCATTGTTTGTGCTATAAAATAACGACCTTTTACCTCGGCCGCCGTTTGATCGGCATATCTTTGAAATAGTCTAGTTTAATTCAATCTAGCTTTCCAAATGCCTCATCCTAAAGTTATTTTTATAATATCATAGGCCTTTGTTACTAGATTTATTTTTGTAAGTAGTGAAACGGGAAATATTGTAGAAGGAAAATGACGAAAAATTCTATGACGCAAGCTGGTTATGCGGTGTTTTTTTTATTATTTCAGTAGCTCTCGAGTGCGTAGGACAAACGGAAAACGAATAAGGAAAAATTCGGAGGTGAACCCATGTCCAATTTTTATGTCAAGTTTCTATATCTTACCGAACGTTATGAGTAAAAAGTACGACTCGTAAATGCCAACATTACCTATAAATTACAATAGCGACGCATATGAGTATCCATATCCATCAGTAACCCTCGCAGATAAAACTTGCTTACGAGTATTTTTACACGCTTTATATTAGCTTCACTTGTAACTAACTGACGAACTAACAATGTAAAAAAATCTTGGAAGTCAATTTTAACCTACTTCCTATTATCGTATCGAAATGAAACTTTGTAGTATATGTAGTTCGGATGACAATACTATAATTTGGTATTTTAGAGCTGTTCTGATGATGGAGACAAGAGGTGGATAGTGGAACTTTTCAGTGGCTACTAGCGAACCCTCGAGTTTGGGCTCATATGATTCGTCTCAATGAGTCCAATAGATTGTGCTTAGTAACGAGGGTCTGATGATGGAGCCAGGAGGTGGATAGTGGAACTCTTCAGTGGCTACTAGTGAACCCCTCGAGTTTCAGGTGATA
The DNA here is from genome assembly GCA_910594945.2 of Amphipyra berbera. Classification (NCBI taxonomy): domain Eukaryota; kingdom Metazoa; phylum Arthropoda; class Insecta; order Lepidoptera; family Noctuidae; genus Amphipyra; species Amphipyra berbera. The sequence goes on along the minus strand of OU343126.1, from coordinate 14,914,863 downwards.
TGATTCGTCTTCACGAGTCCAATAGATTGGGTTTGTTAACGAGGGTCTGATGATGGAGCCAGGAGGTGGATAGCAGAACTCTTCAGTGGCTACTAGTAAACCCCTCGAGTTTCGGGTCATATGATTTATTTGATGAGTCCAATAGATTGCACTTGGTGTTGAGGGTCTGATGATAGAGACAGGAGGTGGATAGTGGAACTCTCCAGTGGCTACTAGTGAACCCTCGTGTTTGGGCTCATATGATTCGTCTCAATGAGTCCAATAGATTGGGCTTGGTAACGAGGGTCTGATGATGGAGCCAGTAATAAATATGTTAAAAGTTATTCTAAGACTAAAAAGTAAAAAATAAAAATATTTAGTTTAAAAAACTATAAACACGCTTTATTCTCGCACTAAAAATTATAAAATAATTCTTTTATATCCAATCGTTAATACAAAAAGCGTGGAGCGCTTTGTTAAAATTAATTAAAAGTACACACAACCAAAAAGCGCTCCACGCTTTTTGTATTAACCATTGGATATAAAAGAATTATTTTATAATTTTTAGTGCGAGAATAAAGCGTGTTTATAGTTTTTTAAACTAAATATTTTTTATACAAACAGTTTGACGTTACCCGATGTGATTATATTGTCCACCACTGGCAAGCGCAACGATTTGTTTTTTAAAGATTCACTTCCTAAATTGCAATCTTGCGATATATACCCTATAAAGAGGGACCCAAGAACCATAAAGCCCATCATTTTGGCAGCAAAAATGTTCGGAGCTTTCATCCGCCACCATATTTCACATTTCATATTTAGCTCCTTACTCCAATAGTACGTAATGGACGACCCTCGAACGTAAGATGCGTCGGCTTATCGTAACGGCGCCGGCGTCGCTTTCCACTTGATTTATTGTGTTTACACCTGCACCTTATTGGTTCGTATTACGGTCAGCTACACAACAACTACTGGGTTGGATTTTGTTTTGATTCCAGATGATGCTTAACATTTGAAGGGGAGTTATTGGGTTTTACGAGTGCTGTGCTTTATTCTTTAGCCGTTGTTATTCTATTGCATGTTTTGTTATTGGCATCTATGAGCTGCCTGATTCTGGGATTACCTTGAACGTCAGTCAGACTCAGTCAGTATAAGGTATGTTAATTTGTACTATAAAAGCTTTTGCAAGACAAGACAACAAGACAAGACAAGAACAAGACAGTTTAATAACGCGAACGTTGCTTAGAATTTTTTTAATGTCACTGCTCTCTGTCCTCTTTTCTCGTAAACAATTCTTGTCTCAGTTCCTCAAGTGTAAGCACTCAGCAGTAAAGTTCGTAGGTAATTTAGAAACCTGAAGGATAGCCCAACTAACATCGAGAAACTGAAAGCGAAGCATCTCGAACTAATAATGAAGAAATTAAATCTAGGTCCGTATTGAGAAAGTTATCTAATTAGAGCAACGCTAGAGACTATTCTAGACCAGGTTTGTTTAACATTAAACTGGTAATGGGTAGGTAAACAACAGAAGTTGGGGAAGTTATATTCAATAGGCCAGGGAATAAAGGCTTTGGTCCCAAATCTCGGGACGTGATAAGAGTGACAATAGCCGTGACGCCTCTGTGTCTGGCTTTGAGCTAGGCAAAACGTCCAAAATAATTGCCTGAGTAGATACAGACGTAAGTTCCAAGTTTTTAAACTGAGATGTTTTCTGCCAAGGGAATAGGATTGAAATGTGTGTTTTTGTAAGGTTAGTCCAGGGGTCGGCAACCTTTTGAGACGGAAGAGCCAAACGTTGCAATTTACGAATTTCACCGTTTTTAAAGAGCCAAAAAGAATTCGTTTCAATATTGTAGTATTTTATTATACAGGGTGTCCTGTAATTAATGGATAACCTTGAAATGGCGTTTAGCAAAAATTACCTTTAAAAAAAATACAAAACGAAAATTAATTTAGATATACTTACTATATTTATCTCTGTCATAGTCAGTATATTTCAGTCATACTATATTAGAGTACTCAATTATGGATCGATTGCACGATTTTAAGGGTTTTCATAGTAAAATAATTATTTTTTGCGTATGGAATTGGAGAGCCGCAACTTTACATCGAAAGAGCCGCATGTGGCTCGCGAGCCGCAGGTTGTCGACCCCTGGGTTAGTCTAATGTCGAAAATAACGACGCCAATATTCGGTATCCTAAGACCAAGATTTAGGATACAGCAATTTCGGAGAACGTATCTATCCTATCTTAAAATTCAATTTCAAATAGGAATCTCCGAAAATGGTAGTCAAAGTACATAGTGATTAAAAACATGATTTCAATATATTCCTTGGGCCTTTCAAGAAAATTTAGTTAGAAGATTAATTCCAGTCTTGTCGCATGACGTAAAAGGCAAGTCAGAGGCGAACCTTTGAAAGGCCAGATTAAAGTGCTCAAAGGTAGTGAAAAGGCGCGCCACCTTGCCCCGTACGTAAGAAAAACAATTTTCTTTTGTACACAAGTTTTGTCAACTAAAATTATATTACAGCAAGTTTGGCTTACAGTTTGCTGTTGAAACTTTCCATGTTGTTCCGATGTTGTACGATAACACAATGCAAGTAAGCGAAGTTGCGCTTAGGTAGAGGAGAATTGCCTATGATAGTTGACTACGCTGATTTCATATGTGCATTTTTTCTTCACGGTAGCACTATCGATATTATGTGACGGCCCTATTGTGGAAGTAATAGTTTCTGTGCAAAATGGTAGCTATCGGTTACACTGAGAATGAACGGAAATGAATTGATAGAGGATCTTCGAAACTAAATTGTTCATACGTTCGTACTTCAATCACATCTATACTAATATTATAAAGCTGAAGAGTTTGTTTGTTTGTTTGAAAGCGCTAATCTCAGGAACTACTGGTTGGAATTCAAAAAATATTTTTGAGTTGGATAGTCCATTTATCGAGGAAGGTTATAGGCTATATAAAATCACGCTACAACCAAAAAGAGCGGAGCATAAATGAAAAATGTAGCAAAAACGGAAAAAATATTCCTTTTTGAGAGCTTCCGTGGCGTGCACTGCGTAAACGGTTAAGTTACGCAAATATCTAAAAAAGCTTCATACGCGGGCGCAGCCGCGGGGTCACAGCTAGTAAAGAATATGATGCTGTATATTTGCTACAAATTATATTAGTTATATCAGTATAACTACAAGTTACAAGTAGGTTTACAGTTTAATTTAAACAAAACGTAACTACATTGCATTGTATGTTTTCAGACAGTAACTTTTTAAATTTCTTTGTTGTAACTCTGTAGCATTATATAAAACTGCAATTTATTACTCGCATCCTGTTCCTTGACAATTTTAAAATAAGAAATAGTAACATTATGAGAAATACGAGAAAGGAGTTCTATTTGCAGTCGGAAATAGAAAATCTATAACTTTTCGTTTGCACGGCAATAGTGAAGTAGACACTGTACGGAACTCATGCTGAGTGGTTCTTGTCTCCACTTGGCTGGTTTTAGCCGTTTTCAAACGAAGATATGCAGGGTGTCCCTGGAAGTATGGATCAAATCGAATAGAGGCATGGGCAAGGTCATTTCCAAACTTTTCAACCCTGAGAATGTTGATACAATTTTTTACGGTTCAAAATTTATGACCAATTTTTGTTTTTTTTAATCACTTCGCATATATGCGAAGCCTTGCCTTGCCCACGCCCCTATTCGATTTGATCTATACTTCCAGGGACACCCTGTATAGCGAAACGTCGTAAAAGTTTAAATAACAATTAACAACAAAGAGGAAAATTTACCGTAAGATGAAATACAGCTTGCTATTAACGAGTCTTTCTCGAATATTCTACGCAAAATGAACGAACGACTAATGACATTTATTTAATGTAGTTCAATTAATCATCTACGATGGGAAACGTATAGGTGCTTGTTTAGCAATCGCTTAAGTAAGCTGTTACTGCGAGGGTAAGGGTGGTAACTGAGATGTGCGGGATCCACGGGATAATGTATTCCTTCAACACCCCGGGGTGGGATTCTCAACATTTTCCCACTATGGAAAACTTGATAACTTCACTTCTTTCGATGACTGATCGAGAATTTATACAAATCCCGCCCTGTTTTTCTATATTTTTCTCTGTTATTTTCTTATTCAGGTGTTTTACGTAATTTTGCGGTTATTGATGACCGCGGGAGGTATGCAAGGAATGTCGGCCTTATCTACTTCGTAAATAAAACGCGTCATTTGATCACTTCAGGTGCGTATTCCAAACTGGGAACACCCAAATACTCCGAAATATTTTATTCCGAATTTCGATGTTCCGATTTTCAAAAGTCCGATGTTCATAATACCTAAGAATTATAATGTCTATTATTAAAAATCACGAAGTTAATTTTACCGAAAGTCGTAAAATTATTATTCGATCTATTGAAACTCGATATTGTGAGAATAGTATTTATAAACGTTAGGAATATTGAAATTTCGGACGTATAAAAATAGGATGAATGATAAATCAGAGTTGTTATATTAGGAATTTTGAACCATTCGGAATTATGAAAATCGGTATTTTGAAATTCGTATTTCTGACTATCGGAATAAAGTTTTTCGTATTTATGTAGTGTAGGTACCCTTCTTAACTATAAAATCATAAAAACCTCATTCAGTTTCCAACGACCTTATTCAAGCAATTCTGTTTAAACTTTATTCCTCAACGTATCAATCATATTTAGTACAAGCACCGTCTTCCGTTTAGCATATTAATCTAATTTTTATACTTCATGCCAAGGTGAAACAGCTAAAAGTTTTAACAATACTGTAGCCATTAGCCATACATCAACGTCGAGAGAAGAGTCTGATTCGGACGCGGGCAAATTGGGATTAATAACGGTCTTAGTACGAAGAATTCCCCCTACATTTTCTTTTACTGATTAGGTGGCAAGACAAATCGGTTCGGATAGTGCGAAAACACGGAATGTTCTCAACTCGCCTTTTGTTTCTAAAGGATAGATGGGTCAGGGTTAACACTCGAATGATTTGTACGTAAAATAATTACATAGTCGGAAAACAAATGCAGGCAATTTATTTACAGTGACGGAAGACGGGTTGTTTTGTGATATTTAGTAAAAGAATAGAGGGAATTGAGGGGCTCGTGGCTAACTACCAATCGCGCGGATCATACGATTTACGAGGTGAAGCTGTGTTTGCTGCGGTCAGTATGTGGATGGGTGACCGTTCGTTACACATCTAGGCGTGTCATACGAATACAGCCGTTACGGGAAGTCGGAAGCCCGAAAGTCTGACAACTGGTCTAACCTTAGAATTGCATTGCCCAGTAACTGGGTTGCGGAGGTCTGATGGCAGTCGCTCCTTGTAGAGTACTGGTATTCAGCCTCATCTGGTTAGACTGAAAGCTGACCCCAACATAGTTGGGAAAAGGCTAGATAGAACATTACGAAATAAAACGGTGATCTTTCTAAAGACAAACTCTTTGTATAATTTCATGCATATCTTATCAGTAATTAATTAGCTAAAATTGGAGCAGTAGCGGTTTGTATCAGAATTACAAGGTGATGTTATCACGACCAATAAAATACTTTTTTCTACTGAGACTATTCTACTAATATTTAATTGATCTAATGACGATCTAGTGTCGAACCTGAGGACTTGGATTTCATTTCCAGACGCATAGTGTCATTGAACTTATCAGGTAGGGATTTTTTTATTTACACCCTTTACCTTATACCATTAATAGCGCACTGCAGGTATTCTTCTTTCTGGGATCAAAAGAGTAATGTATTAGTATTAGGGTGTAATAAATGAGCCTCCACGAGTGACAATATTTAAGTAGGTACGTCCAGCGCTTCCTAGGCGGTCAGGTCCGCTATTAACCTCGATGTCTGGCTAATCTATTCACCATGGCATGAGCTATTTATTTATTTATACTTCTACTAGCGACACGCCCCGGCTTCGCACGGGTGCAATATAGATACTAATGTGCGGCATATAAACCTTTTCTTGAATCACTCTATCTATTGCTGAAAACTGCATTAAAATCCGTTGCGTAGTACAGACAGCAGGAGCGACTTTGTTTTATACTATGTAAAAAAGATAAACTATGGTGGTACATAAGGCAGACTTAATGCCATTAGGCATTCTCTACAAGTCAATCTATTCACAATAGCACGTCGCAACACGACAGAAGAATAAGAAGCATATTTCATTGTACAACATGTTTTTGAATATCACACAATCGTCGCTAATTGACCACCCATGACTAATCTTTTATCTTTTGTCATTTTACACAAAAATTGTCAACCCAACCTCGAACAACTGCGTATATGTAGCCAACACTTTATGTTAGTAATTTATTAGAATTATCGTCGGTTTTCGGTAGCACGCGATCGGCCACCCCTTCCGGACCGTCCTTGACCCGTAGTTATTCGGAGCGATGACGTCAGCCGGCGTGGCCGAACCCTGCCCCACAAAGTAGAGAGACTGGTATAGAAGAACCACTTCGTACTATGTTCTAGAACAAGCTTATGTATAGTTCGACCATTAAAATTTTGTATAAAAAGTAAACAAACCCTTGATCGTCAAACATTAATTTAAAATTAAAAATAAACATTTTTAGATAACAAAATTGCAGACGAATAAGTGGTTTTTCAAAAAATGAGAGTGTTTAATGGATTCTTCAAGCAAAATTAATGTTTTACGTTAAAAGGTTTGTTTACCTTTTATACACATTTTAAAAGGCCAGACTATACAAAGGATCATTACGCTGAACGAGACGAACTAATCGTGCAATCTGCAGCTGCAGTTAAGTGTTTCGAGACGGACGATTTATGAGTCAGTTTCTCCACATGCTAAAGATTTTACTACTCAGTCTATCGCTGTCGACCAGAAATGGGCCTTTCCCGAATAAGGAAAGAGTAATCTCTATAGATACTACGCACCTTTTGTGCAGGCGACGGTCTGCGTACCTACGCTGTTTGCTATCTATCGTTCGATTGAACATCGGATCTATAATAGGATGCACCTCAACCAAGTGTGGCTGTTTTTTGAAGTCCGGGTAACATGCGGTCTCACTTCCACCTCTCTTATGTGTGTGTTTCATATAGTGTTGTTATTACTGTTAAGAATGGTTTTTCTGTATCTTCTTATCTTTGCATGTACGTAGAACATGTCGCTGCGTCTGTACACTGCAGTGTTAAATGTGAATTTATTGTAATTATGGCTGCAGTCGGTCTGACATTCGCTAGAACATTCCGAGCAGCTTGACTTTAATTCAGTGAGCGAACTGTCTCTTGCAGAACATGTTTTCTTTACATGATACATATTATAAGCATCTTAATTGAGACAACCCTATTAATTTTACTTTAAGAATTCAACCCAAACCAACTTCAATCGTTATAAAAATATTTTTTGAGTGTTTTCATGATCAAAGGTTTGTTTACCTTTTATACAAACTTTTAATGGCTGGACTATAGTTGATTGTACTTCATATTATCTTCGTTACAACATTATTGGCACAGCTAAGTTTGGATTTCCGTGTTTGGCTACGTTGTAACCGCGATCATACCGAACCCATACCTTCCTACAACCTGCTATGATCGATGAGCCCCCTACCTCGGAGCCATTAAACGTTTTTTTACCCTGGTCCTTATCGCTACCTACGCTCCGGATCTTCCTATCTAGATTCCAAAGAGCATAAAAATTTAAGTGAAAATCCGCTCGAGTAACACCATATTTTAAACCAGATTGTCTGGAGATGAGGTGCCAAGATTTGTAGAAGTTTTTGTGCCGGTTTGAAAAGAAATGAATATTATAAAAGTAACTAAATTGCGCTTCTGTTATTTTCATAGTTATCTACTATTTTGTTTGTAACCTAAGATATGGACGTATGGTTTTATATTGCAAATTCAATAACTGTTTTAATAGGTATCAGCTGGTATCATGTTCTTTTATGGAAAAAGAAGTGTGATGTCGAGGAGATTTTTACCCAGCCAAGAGGCAGTATGGGTTACAAAAAAAACCAAAAGGCGCCGTCAACAAGGTGCTTTAATCTTCAGTTAAATAATTATGATCGATTTTGCAGATTATGAGATAGCTAACTGCCTTTGGATGAATTTGGAATGACGTGCGAAAACTAACGGTAGTAACCATACAAAGTCGAATTATTGTTGGGTTTAATAACATAATTATGATCCTTATAAACCCGGTCACCACTATACTTTATTGGAAACTCTTCTTGGAACCTTTCCATTTAACTACGAAGATATAGGTAAAACTGGAAACCAGACTACGAATGCCTAACAGAGGTCGAAACATTTGGCCTGAAGTATTTAGTTTGGTGATCTATCTCTTTCTAAATGCCCTATTTGGAAAGTGATAGATGTTCAAACTAAATATTCTATCTTTGGTGAAGATCTGATGAAGAACTTCGGAGATAGACAATGGAACTCCTCAATGACGAACAGTACGCATATTGTGATTATGTGATTATGTTACGGGCAGCGTCTTTAGTAGGTCCAACCAAGTTTTAATTAAGGCCACTAAAATGAAAAAAATAAAAACTTTTACAAAAAAATTAAACCGATTTCAAAAAACAATAAAATAATTACCATATAAAATTAACAGTTTCAGAAGTCGGTGCCTTCAATTTGGTTCAGCGTGGATCAGCACCGACTTCTGAAACTGTTAATTTTATATGGTAATTATTTTATTCTTTTTTGAAGTCGGTTTAATTTTTTTGTAAAAAAGTTTTTATTATCTTTATAAATTCAACAATATTGAAGTATGTACTTATAATCATTATATACAAAACATTTTCAACTGATTCCGATAATACCATAACAAAAGCTCCTATTCTCAAAGTTAAGTGAGTAAGACGGTAGTTTCCGTGTTTATTGTTTCAACAGCTAATTGCTACTGTTAGCGTAGATTATGAGGATAGCAACTCATCTAATGAGTTTGTTTTGTAAGTAAACACTTGCCAGTAACTTTGATTTCACTACTTCGGTGTTGAGAACTTGGTTTCATTTGTTTACTCGAAGAAAACCTGGTTATACGGTTAATTAAGGGATTTGGATTATTTTAGGAAGTTTGTTTAAACTAGGTGATTATAAATGAAAATTTTAAAAACAAACTTCTTCACCGCACGCTGGGAAAAGACGCGTGTTGTAAACGACAAAACCCAGCACAGTTGGTGGTATAATCTATACCAGGGGTTACCTAATAGTTTCGCTCGGGGGTCCGTTTTAAGAAATGAAATGACCATCGCGGTCCGCGCAACATTTTATAGAAAAATATATTTATTAACAGAGATAATACGGGGTATACTTTTTTTATTAAATTACGTAGTACAAGTAGTGCAAGTTGCTGTGTTCTCGCGGTCCGCACAAAATGGGTCGGCGGTCCGGATGTGGACCGCGGTCCGCCATTTGGCGACCCCTGATCTATACGGTCCGCCTGGCTACTTAGCTGGCCAAGCAGTGTACTGTGTTCCGTCGTGTGTATGTGAGAGCCAGAGGGGTAAATTATTAGTTTTCTTTATATCTTTGTTACTTGAATGTGTGGGCTTCATATTAGACCCTGTCTGCGTTTACAATGAGGTGCAACGTACCTACTTACAAGTGATAAACGCGATCAAGAAAAAGACCAAAAACATTATGAAAAACATATTAATAGTACCCAAACTTCAGTAATCATAATCAAATCGGTACCTTAGCATTCTATCCGACAGCCAACGCCTAAGGGCGCTTTCAATTTAGACGTTTCGTGTCGGACCGCTGCGGTGCCGAAGCAGTGCGTTTGTTGTAATGCGCACGGACGGTCGTTTGTTTTCATACAGAGAACGCGGTGCGGCAACAGTGCGTGTTGTCAAGCGTTCGCGGTATAGACGCCGCACTGCTGCGCACCGCGTGCTTTGTATGAAAACAAATGACCGTCCGTGCGCCTTACGATAAACGCACCTTTTCGGCACCGCAACGGTCCGACACAAAACGTCTAAATTGAAAGCACCCTCATACTACAAATTACTCCGAATTATAATATTATAAATATTTACCAAATACCTCGAATGATATTTATAATCAAATAACTTAATAATTAGAGTGCAATAGAAACAACAAGTTGTTATTTTAAATTAATTGTGACTCGAATCATGATATTACAATTGAGATATTTCGATTTTCGAGCCAACTAATGAATTAACTTGTTGAGAGTACTTATAGCCGCTGATAGCCAAAGCATACACAAATTACCTTAATTGTTAATTGATTGTGGCGCTAATATGCGGCTAAAGGCTCATTTACACGTCTAGCTTTTAGTACAGTATGAGTCTTTATAAAAATTGTGTGGCTCGGAACGTGGGGACGACCACTCAACTTTTGATTATATATATTTGGTATATTATCAAAATACGCAGGGCTAGGGGCTCGTGACTAATTACCATACAATTTGCGAGGTTAAGCTGCGCTTGCCGCGGTCAGTCCGTAGATGGGTGACCATACGTTACACATCGAGACCCATCCATGTCCGAGACCCCCGGGTGTCATACAAATACCTATTTTATTTATTTTACTTTATTGGGATATTTAACAGTTACACATTACACAAGGTATGATAGAATAAGTTTTAAACTAAATAAACGTGTAACCCACACCAATATCCGCAAAATAATGATTAAAGAATAGTTAAATGCGTGCATTAATATTACTGAAAATAAGTTAAGTACTCAAGTCTGATTTAGAGATAATGGGTATTAGATAGCTACTTTAAAGATTCAATAGCCATCCTTTTGAACTTAAATTGTGTAAGCGCGAAAATATCAAGTTCGATAAAGTGTGTGTTATACGTATCTACAATGCGTCGAAGAGGCGCCCTTGCGCCAGCGTGAGTTCTACACCTTGCAGTGTGGAACAGCCGGGGCACGCGCGCCCCTCGGCGCATCACAGTTCTAGGTACAATGTAACATAGGTTATTAGTCATATCAGGACAATCAAATCTGTTGTTACATAGACCATGCAACATCATGGCCATCAGTAAGCTGCGTCTAGACTCCAAGCTCTGGATGTTATACCTATAACAGTCGTTCCGGGAAGTCACAAGTCTGAAAGTCTGACAACTGGTCTAACGTTAGGATATCGGCATTGCCCAGTAACTGGATTGCGGAGGTCTGAAGACAGTCGCTCCGTGTAAAATAATGGTATTCAGCCGCATCTGGTTAGACTGGAAGCTGACCTTAATATAGTTGGGAAAACGCTAGGCAGAACATTATCAAAGTACTCGACTAAGTACTAATTTATTTATTTATGCACAAAAAAATTACAGAATCTGTTATTAATCCGGCCGTTAACACGATTCGAGCCACAGAATTTCAATATCCGCAGGCATGACACGTGCAATCCATTAAACCCTGAAAATCCCAGTTCCACATCCCCAGTCTCGGGGTAACTAAAACTTAAAAATTCTAACCTCGTTAACAACTAAACCAACTACTAATGACTTGACACGAATAAAAGGGGTTTAAGCGATATTTCTATTAAGCAGTCCGCTAAGTTATTTATCGGCCCCGCTTCACACAGTAAAAAGCTGAGATCCAAGCTATAAACTGAGCAGAATATCTGACTGGATGTAGACGTTATTTTGCAGGAAACATTATTTATGTTTCAAGTAGCGGAAGACGTGCCTGGAATTCTTAGCAAGAGTTATAGATTATCGACTTGCACGCTTAGAAGCAAAAAGGTACTTTAAATAAAATATGTTAGAAGAAGGGGTGTAATAAATAATAACTTATGTTATGGGGTACATAGGGACGTCAGTCAGTCAGAGCAGTTAGCCCCGCTACTAACCTTGCTGACTGGCTAAATGTTACACCATTGCATGAGGTATTTATTACACAGGGTGTAAACGAAATATTGTTATTCCTTTAAACCTCGTGATGTACTGCAGAAATAGATTAAAACGGCAGGGGATACTTTTGGATTATATAAAAAAAAAATACAAAATGTAAATAAGTGTTCTTAACGGGAGGCATTTTAGCGCCCCGAGTTAAATGACCGCGCAGTTCACTCGGGGCGCTAAAACGCCTCACGTTAAGAACACATGTTTACTTTTTATAAAAAAAATATAAATGAATCCAAAAGTACCCCGTGCAGGGTTAATCTATGTCAGCAGTACATCACGAGGATTGAAGGAATTACATGATTTCGTGTACATCCTGTATATTATGAGCTTATGCTGACATAAATTAGGGGAAACGCTTTACAATGGATAGAAACTTATCTAAATAATCGCCAACAATGCGTAGAGATATCTAGGCATACATTATCAGAAAAGAAAATATATAGATCCGCCTATCGTCATAACTCCTGTGGTGTCCCACAAGGCAGTATATTAGGACCCTTTTTGTTTTTGCTATATATTAATGATTTGCCCAACGTAACCCCATATTCATGCATTCTATACGCTGACGATACAACCCTTAGTATTGAACTCACCGATAACAATATTGCCAAATACGAAAAAGAGATTAATGACACGTTAAACAAAATAATAGAATGGCTAAAAGACAACAATTTACATATCAATATTAAGAAAACCAACCTTATACAATTCCAAGCTTACAATAGCAAACGTCACCAATTAGAAATAAGATATGCAAATAACGCTATAGAAGAGGTTGAAAGTGCTACTTTTCTGAGGATAACATTAGACAAATATTGCAACTGGAAAGTACACATTGAAAAATTATGCACTAAACTGCAAAGATTTGTATTTGTTTTATACAGAATAACTCGCGTAGCTGGTATCAATGCAGCACTTTATGCTTATCATGGTTACGTAGCATCAATTCTCCGCTACGGCATCATAATATGGGGCAATTCTGTTGATACTATTAAAGCATTCCGAGCCCAAAAACAATGTATTCGGTCAATAACTAAAGTCCAACCATTACAAAGACGTGTCCCACTTTAAAAAAAAAAAAATATTACCACTCCCATCTTTATATAGGTATATGCAAATTCTGTCTCTTTGTACATGAAAACAAAGCTTTATTTCAAGTACATAATGATGTTGTAATAAGAAAAAGTCGTAATATCCACAAATTATATGTAGCCCAACAAAGAATTAAACTATTTTCTAATAATGTTTACTGTATGGCAATTACTATTTATAATAAATTACCTAATGTTTTTAAAAGCCTTAACTTCATGACATTTAAAAATAAATTATTTAACTTCCTATTGCATAAGGGTTATTACTCAACAAATGAGTTTTTAAATGAAACATTTGAGTCAAAATTTAAATTAGACGACACCCCACCTTGCGCTCCTAATAATTGAATGGAATTAATGTAATTTTTAAATTTATTTTTTTGCATTATATTTAATAATTCTTGACATTACAGTTCATAACCCTTGACATTGTATTCTATAATATTTAACGTTTTCCTTATCCTAGACATTGTATGGGTTAGTTATGATATATTGCTCTAACACTGTTTATTTTAATTCTTTGAAATATTTGTACGCTGGAAACAGCAGAATATTATGGACAACAATTTATGTGTAACACCTATGTAACAACAATATTCTAACAAATAAATTTATTATTATTATTATAAAGAGCTGCTTCCCCTAAACATAGTGTAGTAGCAGTTATTCCATGAAATGATATAAGCTCACTCCATCAAGAATGGAAGAAGATTCTTGTGCCTACTAGTGAGCGCGGTTTGTTTGGTGATCATATACTTAGTAAGTTACAAAGGTGGTCACAGATATGGTGCATGTACCTTGGCGCATATATACCTTGCAAATACATATTTGGCCATTCTAGACGTTGCCCTACATATTGTTACGCCCGCATAGTTTTTATACCACAATGTATGGACTTTAAAAAGAGACCTTGATCTCTGAGTTTGTTTCCGCTTTTCTTCTCAGAGTAGTCAGAAAGGAAATGTCGGCGACATCTAGTCTTAAAAAAACATTACATTGACTTGTAAAAGTGTCTGTAACTCATTAATTTACAGAAATAAAAATCATTTATCACTTATCAATATCACAGACATACCCACCTGTACATGCTTAGATAAAGATAGTAGGTCTACTGAAACATATTTTATATGAGGTTCCTTAATACATTTACATTATCCAACAATTACGTAATTCCTAATTAAGAGTTAAATGAAAAAGAAACAGATTTGGAAAATAAATACTTTTGGCAAAATACCCAAAACCCCGGTTGTATTATCGCAAAGTGGCGTCGAGATATGTAATTCTTCGTTGAATTGCTCAGTTCCGAACCAAGGGTTAGGGTTCAGTCCAAATTATTTCCTTTTGTTAACGGCTACAAAGATTAAACTCTTTTTATTAAAATCATTTCCACTGGAACGGCTCGGCTTTATTTTCTCAATGAAAGTAGGTAAAAGGGAACGACGAATAAAAGGGTAGGTATACATACTACAATTGCGGAATCCCAATGTTGGAATAGGTCCAAAAATTGTTACGAGAACTTTAAATGTCTAGAAATTCCGGATTTAAGTACAGTGATTCTCCGGATTGCGCTGTTCGGCTCTCGCATCGGATACAGATGAATACAATTTATTTTTATTCACGATTTTATTAAAATTAAGTGTCTTGAGCAATGAATTCATTATTAGTGCGAATGTGTGGATAGACTAAAGTGAAGATGAAGGGAGCTGGAAGGATGAAGAACATTGAACGAAGATGAGACGAGAAGACAAGAAAAGCGTGCAGTAGCGTCTTAAGTGAACAAGGACTAAGAAAGAAAGAACCACTTACTAATAAGCATTTCGACTTTTACAGCGAATTGTACTCTGCAAGATACACAGTATGAATATTAACATTTCACTCACCGGATTTGCTAACCCTGTACCGCAGACCGCGTCCGCCCTTCGGATGGCAGCGGTTATAGGTCCCGAACTCGCCGTAATTGTTGTTCACGCGGCTATAGTCAGCCAAATGTCTGTTGCCATCTAGATGGTTTGGCAGAGACCGGTTCCAGCCCATAACATCGCCAACCACAGAGCCACAGACAGATGATTCTGTTTGAGATTTTGTGTCGCCATTGCAGAGGTCGCCGCTGGAGCGCGCGCGCCGCCCCTTGAGTCCTTTGGCGGAGTGCTGGCTGATGTTCGAGCCCATAGCGTGGCGGGACCTCACGGGGGCCCCGCCGCCCGCATCGCGCCAATCTTCCCTCTCAACACTTTTCCGGCAGCAGTTGTTCTCACCTGTAAAGAAAAGGGTTCCATGTTATATCAGCCTTTAAAAGTCTACAGCTGGATATAGGTCCCCTAGAAGACAACAATTGACGGTAGACATAACATCACACCTTTATTCCCCGAAGGTTGGGGCTGAGGTGTGTAGAAACACATTACGCCGTTATGTTTAAGTCCCATGTAATAGGGGGCGAGGCTATTGCTATCAACCGGGCAAAAATCCAAACACCGGGCTGTTACTAAGGAATTCAACACGGTAAAACCCAATAACACTTTGCCCGACTTGGGGTTCGAAACCAGGATCTCAAGGTCAGCAGTCGCGCTTGCCACCACTAGACCAACGAGACGGAAGACGGTAGAGAACTTGACAAATAGCAGTAGAGCGTATTGTTATTTAGCGCATAGAAGGACAGTGCTCCCTGAGTCGAGTGTCTGGTCACCCGCGAGACGAAATAGTAAGAGATCAGCGAAAGGTTTCCTATTTGCAGTCACACAGCACAACAAAAGGCAACAAACAATTTATCAATCCGTTTACGTTTTCACACGCGTTCCGTGCCTTTGATGTGCGATAATGCCTACACATTTACGTCGTCAAAGCACATTGATTTATATAACTTTCTACGTAATCACAACGGCTACAAGTAAGCTTCTAGTAAGTAAAACTATTCCCATAATTTATACAGATTTCCAAGGATACGAGTCTGAAGCGTACCTGATGTAAATTTGAGCACATATTTCAATTAAATTCTCGCAAGAGAAAGTGCGAAATTCGAAAACACGTCGGCACTTTTGACAGTTGCTTTAGCTCGCGAAATTTCACGTTTACTAATTATTCAAAGCAACGCCAACGACGCATTAATTTGTCGATATCTGCATGATTTATCAACAAAATGATTCGATAACAGAATGGTAATTACGAAGATACCGGAGCTGTTCGCAGAAATACAACGATTAATCATTATGCATTTGATAATAATCCCACTATTTATTATATAGGCTATTTCTTAGAGTGTAACAGTAATACTGTTATTGTTAATTTATCCCCAATCAGTAACTGATCTAGTCTTTCATATAGACGATCAAATTCTAAGAACTCAACCGTTTCTAATACAGTCTAGTTCTCAGAAATTTTAAGTTGACATTAATGTTTATTTATTACCATTTCTTTCACAGTCAAAGTATTTATTTCAATTAGGCATATAAAAGGCACTTTTGAACGTTAAAGTTTACAAAAAAAATAGAATTGATTCTAGTCGCCCCTTCCAAAAGGTAGTTTCGTACGGGGAAGAATGGGCGAGAAACTCCACCGTTACTCTTTTAAAATGTCTTACAATATTTTGTATAGGTACTATTAATTATACAATTATATGTGAAGACGATGCACCTAGAATAAAATTACTATACCACAATAGGTAGAAAGAATTAAAAATGAAGCAATGACAAATTAATTATGTGATAGATACATGGTGCTTACATATTTACAAACATTGCAAAAGTATACGTTTTCCCAAACATTTTAAAGTAATATGTCAGTGTGTGAGTTAAGGTACCTACTTTTGTATATGGAAGTGGGTAACGAGTTTGCGATAAAAATCAATCTTGTAGATCGTTAGGGAAACAATCAAGGTAGTACTGGTGGTTCACATTAAAGTACGCACGCAACGTGACAAATTACTTTTTTGATTCACTTTTAACACGAATTTGAGGTATTCAGAAGTTATGCAAGAAATCGCGTAATGAAATGTGAAATAGAAGGTTTTAATGTTGTATGTTAATGTGAAAGTCAGATCAAAAGAAAATCCAGTGAATCCAAAAAGTAGAATCAAAGAAAGATTTTTCAAAGTTTTTTTTTTAAAATAACTATTATAAGTGAGATTCCCATAGATTCGTTCCAGATATTTAGATTCTAACATTCTTTTTTTGAATAGGGAAGTTTTTTTATTTGAAAAAACCGAACATAGATAATAATAGTTAATGTGTACCTATGTGGTTAGAAGTAATGATCATTTGCTATATAATTTCCTGTGCGTTCGTATTTATTACAAGTTTTTACATGGGGTAGGCATAATTTTCAAATTACAATATTTATACACGGTGAGTTATCTTTTTCCTCAGTTCTCACGGCAATTTTAATTATCGCAATGTTACGATGCTACAAGAATGTTTTTAATTACGCGTATCGTATTTTTTCTCGATCATAGATATAATTAATTGTCAGGAACAAACATTGCATATTTTATTTATCATGTTATTTGAATAGCTGTCGTATTACGTAGGTACGACGATGTCCAACAGCCTATGCAAAATTCTTACATCATTATTCACAATGGTAGATTGAATAATTTTAATCTTAATAAAATCATAAGATTGTTCAAGAAACTCGGCGTGTGAAAGGGTTGAGTTCCTCTTCAACTAAATTTCCAAAATTCATTTCCTCGCGGCGGTTTAGTAATTTCCATAATTGCTGGAAATATTCGCCAGTTCACCGAAAATATCGGGAATATTTAATGAGATGCGGTGGCCTGTGTCGTGCCTACTTCCGAAGATTTAATGAATCTTTCACCCGCTTGGCGCGAGTTCATTAAGAGCTTCGCCACAAATGCCAGCGCCCATGTACCTACCCACTATGTGTTGCATATAAAATATGAATAACGACGTGGAACGATTCGTTTGAGCTTAGCCTTTGAAATAAATTCGCGGTTCGTGTATTTGTGGCTTTTACATGCTGCAACTACGAACATACTTCATTTAATAATACAACATTCACACGTCATAGTCCTACACTAAGCCTTTGGCCAGACTGCAAACGCGGGCGCGGGGCGGGCGCGGTGCGGCGAGTTCAAACAGAAGAACTTCATTTGAGTGTCCATAGTGGGCACGCGGGCGCGGGAAGCGGCGCGGGCTACTTGGCGCGGGGAGCGCGCGGGTAGGTCACGCCATAGGTCGTTCATACAAGTGGCCGCAGTGAGAGCGCGGGCGGTAAGCGACAACCCGCGCGGGACCGGGGGATCTCAAACTAGTTCGAGCTGACCACGCGCGTTGTTGTGATGGCGTCTTCAAAATTAAATGTTGAAGAATTAATAAGTGCTATTCTATATCTGCACTGTGGATGTCGAAACATAGTTTTTAGTAAGAATTTTCCAGTAAAAATAAGTTTTCTTCATCCATATGATATTTTGACAAACACTGGACACTACAACGCTCAGAACGAAGCCACGCTCCACTGCGGACAGGTAAATCGCGCGCGTTCCCGCACCCGTGCCGCTCCCCGCACCGCGCTGCCAGTCTGGCCAAACACTAAGGGCAAACATGTATAGGGTACCCGCCCTGTACAACATGGCGGCGCTGCTTACAAAGTAAACGCCAAGAATATGTCAAATTCCGAACATTTAAAATTAGTTCCGTATTTCGTCGGCTACCGAGATATACTGGGCATTCTGTAGGTAAGCATTTCGAAGAAGCTCAAAAGCTTACTCGCGCGGAATGTGGATTTAAAGGTCATTACATCGTTAGTCTCGTCACTAAAAGGGTAAATAGGAACGAAGGTTTAATAGGAAGGAAGGTTTAAAGTCTTAAGCAGCTTTCTGTCAGTGGTCCAAGTAAGAGCCACATAAAAGGCAGTCGTTCCAGACATGGCACGCATTTTATGGAGATACGTCACTCTGAATTAAACCGTGAAAGATACCGTAACTCCTTGTTTACACCAAAAAACAATTTGTGATACTTGTTTTAGGAAAAATTTATAAAAGATTTTTCTATAACATGTGTTGTTAGACTTGTTTCGGCTGTGTAATAAACATGTTCCCTGTATGGCCATCGGGACACATTTTTGGCTCACAAGTTGTTTTGAGTGTTAATAGTAAAGGAAAACATTGGCAAAAACATTATGTAGAATAATGTTTCATAAAAAGAAGAATATTGCAACATTTTTGTTGCCAACTTGATAATAAAAAAATGTGTATGGTTTTTCAATCATGTTCTAAATAAGTACTCAGAGATACTTAATTAAGGGATGAATTTTATTTTTTGGCTAACCTGGAAACCAAGCAATGCCAACACAGATTTTAAAAAAACTGGATGCAACGCCACAATTTTAAATAATATTGTGGTTATTTTCAGTAATCCAAGCTGCCAGGTCAAAGATGTTACTATAATTGAAATGATATCTTCTTCTTCCCAGCCCTTTCCCAATTATCTTGGGCTTAGCTTCCAGTCTAATCAGATGCGGCTGAATACCAGTATTTTACACGGCGCGACTGCCATCAGACCTCTGCAACCCAATAACTGAGCAATGCCGATATCCTAAGGTTAGACCGGTCGTCAGACTTTCGGGCTTCTGTCTACCCGTAACGACTGTCATAGGTATTCTTATAACACCCGGGACCGAAGGTTTATAATTGAAATAATATCATCATCCTCGGCGGTTGGCGCAGTATGTCTTCTTCCTCCATACATCTCTATTAGCCGTCATTTCAGTAATCACCCCCTTTCTAGCCATATCATCTTTCACACTAACAATCCATCGCTTCTTTGGTCTTCCTCTACTCTTATAACCATTCACATTCATACTCAATACTTTCCTCACGACATGTTCCTCGTTCCTCCGCATCACATGCCCATACCATGACAACCGGTTTCCACACAACTTCTCAGTCATCGGCGCTACTTTCAGGCTTCCTCTTACATACTCATTTCTAATTCTATCCATTCGCGTAATACCACACATCCCTCTTAGCATTCTCTTCAAATGGAAATAATAATTATCACAAAATTAATTAGCATGGTAAACTGAAATACAGCAAATCTGAAAATGACAAACTAGATATAATATCCGGTGGCGGACGGGGCTCAGCCTAGGCTGAACCGTAAGCCTAGATAAATGTGTGGGACCAGCCGATATTGGGTACCTATCTATTTGATGCCAACTCATCGTTATTTACTCTCGCCGAAGATAAACTTCAATCATGAATTTGTATGTTATCGCTTCTCATTTGCTGTGCAATTTAATATCTATAGAATATTATAAATGTTAAAGGTTTGATGTTTAGATATTTGTGTGTTTTTATACAAATAATGGTTGGACGGATTTACATGGATTAGGGTACAATGTAAATTTTTAAATCAGAAATTATGCCTACAATAAGAGAATCATTTTATTGATTTAATAGTAATTCAGATAAAAGAAAAAAATCTTCGAAAAATTTGCATTATTTATAAGAAAACATGCGTAGGTACCTACGTGTGTTCATACAAAATGCCCATTTTCTAAAGTCAAATGTGAATTGATACGTGTGTTTAGTATATACTAATATTATAAAGAGTAAAGATTAGTTTTTTTTGTATGTAACGAATAAATTTAAAAACTACTGGACCGATTTCAAAAATTCTTTTACCGTTAGAAAGCTACATTATCACTGAGTAACATAGGCTGTATTTATTACTGGAATAAAACTACTTACACGGGCGAAGCCGCGAGGACACAGCTAATCTATAAAACTATATTTAGACCCACAGGAGGATACTACTACCCATCCTGTTATCAATAAGACGGCACGTTTGGTGCAGTGGCTGAGCAATTGGATTCTGCGCTACTGGTCATGGGTTCGATTCCCGCACGGAACAAATATTTGTATGGCCTACAAATAGTTCATTCGGAGCGGGCGGTTGTGCATGTGAGCTTTTTTTTTTCTTTTTCTCACTTCGCACGGCTTGCGCATTTCACCAAAGTGTATGTGAGATTTGTGTCTGTAAACTCACCCATGATGTAGGAGGAATACTAGAGTGGAGCAACGTTTTCGAAATTCCCCTCAGTTGACATTTACGACACGGGTGGCCTATTTTTTACCAAGAACTTAACAGCAAAAACGTTTACAAGAACTGTTCCCGCATTTCTCTTAAATGTAAAGGTACACCCATACTACGCAGTCTACGGACCAGTTCACTCTGTTGTCTCACGTACTACATTAAACAATGTCAATAGAATGCAACAAAAACGCACACAATACGACTTCCGTTTCGACGTCGATCTTCCTCTTGTTTAATGCAAAACAAATAGGACAGGTACACGCGGGATGCTATTGTTGGACGACGAACGAACGAACAAAAACTACGGCTAGTTATAACTACCTATAGTACCTACACTGCCTCGTTGGTCGTGAGGCCCTAGGTTCAATCCCAAGCTCGGGAAAACTGTTATTGGGATTGTCCGTGTGGAATCCCTCATTAGCAGCCCGGAGTTTGGATTTGTGCCCGGTTGATGGCATTACGCTCGCCCCCTATTACATGGGACTTAAACATGACGGCGAAATGATGGTGTTACTATACACCTCTGCCCAACCCTTCGGGGAATACAGGCGTGATTTTATGTCATGTAATACCTACACATTAATAATATAACGTTCGTTTTCATGTGGACAAATAAATAATAAGTGTAGAATTCCACAATAATTTAACGATTTTTTCATTATAATCCGTTTATTAATATTCGTCAATATTGATGAAAAATTGTGTCTTTTTTTCCTTAAAAAAAGTGGAAAATATTTTAATGTTAAAATTTAAACTTGGCACTCAATTTTATTTAATGAAGTGTCGTCTATTCTTCAATTTGCAAGCTGAGCCGTTTTAGGAAAATACAAAAATAAAATTTAATATTACCACAGTCTAATAATGATATTACATTACCTAATAATAATACCTTTAATAAAATGGCATTAAGAACGAACGAAATATTCTTGGAAAGTACGACAAGCGTAATTGCTTCCATAATTACTTTTATTGGTTTAAATTGACGACTAAAACAGGTCGGCCATTCCCAAAATCGTTGTTTATCTTGATTAATAGTCCAGTTAAATCTTTTATTTAAAGATACTACGGTCTCAGCCCACAGCCCACTGAACAGGGGACGTCACTTATTGAGTAATGATGCGTTACAGTGACCTTTTTGTTTCATGCTACAACGGCGTCCTTGCTATTGTTTAAACAATCGTTTGTTTGTATCATGTTTAGAGTATTTGTTACGGTATTCTGATCAAGGGATATTGAATTATATAAATACCACATTATTACCTTTTGTTTCTATACAAAAGGCTTTCTGTATAATAGAGCCAGTTATATACTGGTTATAACTGACTCGGAATTTCTCAGTGAAGCCGAACGCTCGATTAGTTGTTTTGGTCCAAAGATCGTCTGAATGATTGCCTGCGTAATTCTATTCGACCGAGTTTTCTGGGTTATTCCGAAAATCTCTTGATCTATGTTTTTGATCTTGTAATTTGAGAAAGTAAGAGCTTTGTTGTCAAATGCAAACAATAGTAAAAGCGCACTCAAGTTCCCATAGGTTATTATAACAAGGTTGAAATTATTTAAAATTTCAATTAAAATGACGAAGCTAATTACATTATTTTGTTGCTTTTACTTTTGAAAGATGTTTTCAGTAAGCACATTGGGTTACCCGCGAACGCTTAACGAGTATTCCCAAGGAGGGTTGATGTCAGGCAGGTGGCCGGTCATAAAACAATAAGCCAAAACCTCTAACAACATGCATTTATGAAATACATGTTGTGCCGACCCCACTTAGTGTGGGATAAGAGCAGGAGTAAGAAGAAGACTTTTGAAAGATTTATAATGTGTTTTAAAAGTCGGTTTGTTATGAGTTAAGTAAAGGGTACTTTTAAGGATTTATCAAACTGTCTCTCGGAGTGGGTTCCGGATTTGGGAGCGTAATGAAATCTCTCGTAGACAATAAAGAGCCGTCACAATGGGCCGCCGCAGACTGTGAAGTTCTTCCTCTATCTTAGCGTTTTACTAACATAACAGTTATATCTGACTGTTATTAAGACTACTAGCGGCCCGTCCCGGCTTCGCACGGGTGGACATTTTTCCCGTTTTTGCAACATTTTTCATTTATGCTCCGCTCCTATTGGTCGTAGCGTGATGTTATCTAACCTATAACCTTCCTCGATAAATGGACTATCCAACACAAAAATAATTTTTCAATTCCAACCAGTGGTTCCTGAGATTAGCGCGTTCAAACAAACAAACTCTTCAGCTTTATAATATTAGTATAAATTTATGACTATTGTACGAAATTGTTAGAAATTAAATGGCTTTTATTCTATTTGAATCCCGACACAGGTATTTCTTTATTATATTTTATTCTTGACTTGGTCGCGATTGGCTCTAGTCTCACCTGATGGTAAGCGCAGAGAGGGGCTAAGACGGAGCACACGAATCCAAGGAACAGAGATATAGAGGGATTCCACTATACCCCTCTTGCTCTCACATACACACAACGGAACACAGTAAACGCCGGACTTTTATGTGAGGGTGGTAGCTAGCCAGGCGAATCGTATAGATCCTACCACCTAGGGTGTTGGGTTTTGTTGAATCTAACAACACGTGTCAATTCTCAGCGTGCGGTGAGGAAGTTTTATACATATACTAACTCGTCCCCACACGGGATTTTTTTCTTTACCATTGCTGAATGTTTTATTGTTATAACTATCATTTTACGGCCAATGGCTTAATAGTCAAGAGCCTCGACCAACATCTGATGAGGCTCTCGTTGGGCGGCTGGGTCAAGGGCCTGATACAGAAAGCGTTACTTCTGGACACGGAGCGTATTGATAGGAAGTTCCTCTCTCTCAGGCCCTGACCACCGGTAGCTTGGACCCTGTTTCCGATACCGGTTGTCTACTATTTTTCATATTTTTAACCGACTTCCAAAAAGGAGGAGGTTCTCAATTCGAGCGTATGTTTTTTTTGTTTTTTTTTTTGTATGTTTGTTCCGCCATATCTTTGCTAATTGTGAACCGATTTTAATGATTCTTTTTTTGTTTGAAAGAGTATTCTTTAGAAGTGGTCCCATTTAAATTTGGTGAAAATCTGATGAAGAACTTCGGAGATAGACCATTTGAAGTCGGTTTTATTTTTGTTAAAAAGTGATTATTAATAGAAATATTTAAAAATGTAATTTACATGTATATTTAATGAATAAAGGAAATAATTTTACTACCATTCCTAGGCATCTCTTTAAGTCTTTGAAATGCTTTCATTTACATAATACGTTGGTTACCCATCCACCACACTTGATAAGTAATTATTACGAAACGGGAATTAACAATATTAGGTAATATTATATTATATATAATATTATAATATTTATTTATTTTTGTTTTTAGGTTTAATTAAAGTACATAATTTAATGTCTCCTCATTAATTGTTACACTGAGAACTACCTCTCTCTTTTTTTCTTGCACTTCATGTCCATCCAAAGGTTGTTTGGAAGAAATCGCCTAGTGCGATAAGACCGCCCATTGTACATCTCTATTTTTATAGTAATGTTTCTTGTTTGTTTTGTGTACAATAAAGAGTATTGTATTAACGCGAATTTGCCTTTATTTGCCCGAAGTTTCCAGAATCAGTGTAAGCAACACCCTAATTTCGTAATGCAGCGTACACACCTAGCCAACGAACGGGGCTCGGTACCGGTCCCGCTTAAAACCGAAATTCGTTCTACGCAAAGTTTAGTGAAATTCATCAAATGACGAATGTTCGTTGACCTTCGTTGGCTAGGTGAGTACGCTGCATAACACACTCGTAATAGCAATTACTTTGATTTTGACAGGTCAACAACATTCATAGCAACGTATATTATGTATTGACAATTTAACTTCTCCACTACTATGCACCACGCGCTGAATATTATTGTATTGGAAGCTATTGTGATTTGCGATTGTGTTACATAATTAGGTAACTGATCGAAACGTCGTCGCGTCGCTTCGATGGACGAACAAAGATAAATTCCCATATTATTAGTATACAAAAAGTTAAGTTGCCACGTTGGTCTAGTGGTGGTAAGCGCGACTGCTGATTGTAAGATCCTGGGTTCGATCCCCAGGTCGAGCAAAGTGTTCTTGGGTTTTTCCGTGTGGAATTCCTTAGTAGCAGCTCACAGTTTGGATTTGAGCCCGGCTGATGGCAATAGGCTCGCCACGAACATGGGACTTTAAAAATTACGGCGAAATGAGGGTGTTACTATACACCTCTGCCCAACCCGTCGGGGAATACAGGCGTAATGTTATGTAAGTTAAAAATACGTTAGATCAGAAGCATTTTATTGGTGACGTTCTTCACAAAGGTGCGTAGTATTCTCAACCGGCGTACGTGAATAACAAGATGTATGAATGTGGACGAAGCGAAAGGAGTATGTAGGGATCGTAGCATGTGGCGTTTTATAGTTTCTGTCTGCCCCTATAGGAAAAAGTCGTGTTTTTGTATGTATGTATCAGAGACAAGTCATACTCACATAAAATCCATTCATAGTATCGTTCTATCTTCACCAATGGAAGTTCTTCAAGATTTAGTTTAATTCCGAGGCGATGTGAACCGAGCCAAAAGGGTTGTACCTATTTAAGTACCTACAATGCAATTCATCGTCGTCTGCGCTAAGAATCTTATTCAGCTTCACTCGTTCAATAGGAATGAAAGTAAATCCAGAACGAACGTACGAATGAATGGATATCTAAAGTACGGATTCACTCAGTGAAGCAGGGATTAGAGGCCTACTTATACCAATTCGGGACACATCGGTTGGTACATCGAGAGGCGATCTAATTGAATAAGTGTTTTAATTTCCGTCTACATTGAATATTTCTCTTGCTAAGTGATTTCAGATTAATTGGGATCCTATAATATTTAAACCCGTCTTTGAAAGCTTTTATAAAGATAACTAGCGACCCACCCCGGCTTCGCACGGGTGCAATGTTGATACTAATGCGGGGCATATAAACCTTCCTCTTGAATCACTGTATCTATTGCTGACAACTGCATTAAAATCCGTTGCGAAGTTTAAAAGATCTAAGCGTACAGACAGCGGGAGCGACTTTGTTTTATGCTATATAAAGATTTATCTTATAGAAAGATTTATAGACAATTTTGCTGATTTTTCAGGTTCTATATCCGAATAGGAACCCAAACCTTATGTCTATTTGTACGTCCGTATATAACATCACGCCTTATATTCCCCAAATGGTACAGCAGAGGTGGTTTTAGTACACCCTCGTTTCACCCGTTATGTTTGGATTAGGGGGCGAGCGTATTGCCATTAACCGAGCACAAATCCAGATACCGGGCTGCTACTGCGAAATCCCTAATGATAAAACCCAATAACACTTGGCCCGACCTGGAGATCGGAACCAGGACCACAGCAGTCGCGCTTGCGACCACTAGACCATATACCTCAGTCCGAATACTTCCTCACCGCACACTTCACACACTTAAATAATATAAACATAATCAACCTATTATTGTCCTACAGCTGGGCACGGGCCACTTCTCAGAATGGAAAAGGTTTAAGCTTTAGTTTACTACGCTGGCCTGGTGTGGGTTGGTAAAACACACACCATCGAAAACATTAAACATATCTTTTTTTTTAAGAATTCAGTTTCATTTTCACAAAAAATGTAGCCAATTGCATGTTTAATTCGATTTTTTATTCCACGTTTAAATATTTTTCTGCTTACCTAGCATTTTTTATCTATTTGTTTACCTAGCCGGTCTGCAAACATGTTTACCGCTTCGGAGCGAACTTGCAGATAAAATCTTGTGTAGGATAGAACAAGCCCGGTTTGTATTAGCTGCACAACATTTAACATCGTAAGCATATTTTTCGAATAATCGGAAATCGATAAGCTTTAATATTGTTAAAGACAATGCTTGGTTCTAATGTTGGAACATGTTATTGAAGATAGTATATTTTTCTTAAGACAATAATAGCATCTATTTGGTTTCTTTGAACTAAACATAGGGCCGAAACCCATTAGGCAACTTATTTGCAGGAACTATTTCATACCATAATATCACGCCTCTATTCCCCGAAGGGTTGGGCAGATGTGTATAGCAACACCCTCATTTCGCCGTTATGTTTAAGTCCCATGTAATAGGGGTCGTACCTATTGCCATCAATCGGGCACCAATCTAAACTCCGGGCTGAGGAATTCCACACGGAAAAACCCAGTAACACTGCCCGACCTGGGGATCGAACCCAAGACCGCATGATCAGTAGTCGCGCTTGCCACGACTAGATCAACGAAGCAGTTTATTTGCAGGAAATGTTTGAATTTATAAGTTGAGAGCAAACCTTACCTATAGTAGGTAAGACTGATAGATTTATTTGAGTCTGCTGGTAGACAAAGCCTTTACCTAACCTTCTAGTCTTTACATAGTATAAAACAAAGTCGCTCCCGCTGTCTGTACGCTTAGATCTTTTAAACTACGCAACGGATTTTAATGCAGTTTTCAGCAATAGATAGAGTGATTCAAGAGGAAGGTTTATATGCCCCGCATTAGTATCTACACTGCACCCGTGCGAAGCTGGGACGGGTTGATAGTTATATATATAAATGAAATAACGAATGCAAAAAAAGTACATCCATGCTCAACACGAGCATGGCTGTCTTCCAATATCGGCTGCAATATGCCTGATAGCTATAACTATAACTCCATTCCGTCTTTTTCTTTTCGTGTGGTTAGTAACTAACCTTTGTGTCAGAGTTTACGCCGCCCATGGGCCTCTGACTTGGCTTCACATGCCGTCAAGAAGTATCTCTCAGGCATGCCGATTTCCTCACGATGTTTTTCTTCACCGTTTTAAGCAAGTGCTAATTATACAATACGGACATGAATCCGAAAAGTCCGGTCACACCACTAGGCTATCTCCATATATATAGGCTGCTTCCATCTACCCTCATATTTACTAGTCCGTGGTAACCGCCACTATTATACGCCATACTTGTCAGAAAGGTCGTTTTATGTGAAGGGTATAAAGAATTGCTTACGTCATTCTCAGTGTAGGGACGATTTTAAAAGCATTATGTGAACGTTTGTCTTCCATGTAGGAAGGGCAATAGATAGGTGCGGGCTGGATCAAACATAGACCGAGTTTGATTCCGGCTCGCATATTTGTCGTTTCGAATTCATGTGTGGATCAAAATTTGATAATAACTTGCGTGAACGATGAAGAAAAACATCGTGAGGTAACTTGCACTTGAATAGTTCTCGATGGTGTGTTTTGTCTGCCAACCCGCACCAGGCCAGCGTGGTGGACTAAGGCCAAGATTCTCATTCTGAGAAGAGGCCTGTGTCCAGCAGTGGGATGGTAATGGGTTGATTATTATGCTTTTGTGTACTATACATATAAATTCAGATTTTTGACGTCATAAAGATTTTATACATAACATCAGTTACTGGGCGATGCCGATATCCTAAGGTTAGACCAGTTGTCCGACTTTCGGGCTTCTGACTACCCGTAACGACTGTCATAGGTATTCTTATGACACCCGGGACCGACTGTTTAAGGTGCTCTCCAAGGCACGGAGGGGACTCGATGTGTAACGAACGGTAATTTACGGACTGACCGCGGCAAGTGCAGCTTAACCTCTGAAATCGTATAATCGGCGCGGTTGTTAATTATTCACGAGCGTTTCATTTCATTATAGTGTTGATACGATACTCTATGTTGTACGTTCTCTATAAAAATTAGATGTAACAAAATACTCTGCCAAACCCTTCGGGATTACACATGGGACGAGTGTTAATATACTTTGTAAATGTTAACAACGGTATTAGGATTGTCAAAGATATAGTTTACTTAGCCTTTCTCGTCCCTTCGTATAGCAGGAAGTAGTTTAGCAAGGATATAATGGGGGTAGCTGTGAGCCTTTTTGATGAATACTGCCGAATGCCAATTTTGTTCGGGTATCACGTTACAAGGACATTGCACCATTTCCTTGATGCTGAATTTTGTTTGAATGTTCTACATTTGAAGCTATTTGTAGGCCTAGAGAGAATGCTGTCGAGTTAACGTAAACGTAACGATAAGTGAATTTCAAATCGGAAATACTGGTTTCACACAAAATAAATATTTTCATCACAAAGGACAACTGCGTAGTAAGTACTCTCAATCGGCGTGCGTGTACGACAAGATGTATGAATGTGGATGAAGCGAAAGGAGTATGTATAGATCGTAGCATGTGGCGTTCTATAGTTTCTGCCTACCTCCATGGGAAAAAGGCGTAAGTTTATGTATGTATGTATTTATTTAATTAAATTGAAAACTTTATTCATATGTAGGTATGTATGATACAAATTGTGGGTCGCAAAAATATAAATCAACATGTTATAGGACAGTTGTATTTTCAATTCAAAATTAGCGAATTTAATATAAGTGTATAATAATATAAGCGTATATTAGCGATATGTTTACTATACTATACCTACATCAAACCTTCGTGGTAGACCTTACTGTATTGAGCTCTGCTTGCGAGATAAATTCTTAGTTTTAGGGCAAAACCAGGATATTAGTACTACCTCTGCACAAAATTGCATTTTTTTAGTAATTCGTTGTCGTACAGTTTAGGCCGTTTTGTCGTGACGACAGATAGTCGTGTAGTTTTAAGGATCGTGGCTTATATATTTAAATGGAGGTGTTAACATATAAGACGACACGATAAACTGTCGTTCACAACTTGTTTTTGCAGTGACGACAGATTGTCGAGTCAATGGGAACGGCTAGCACGACAGTCGTCCAACGATAAATTTATCGTCACGACATCGTGATGTATCGTTGTACGTCTATCTGTCGTGGCCACGATAAAAATATCGTCTCGTCGTAGCTTGCTACTGATTTGCAAACGACAAAGCGACTGTCGTGAAACGATAAAATGTCGTCGCGATCCAATGGGAACAGCTAGATACGATAGTCGCTAAACGATAAAAAAATTTGACGACAAACAGCTAGAGACGACAGTCGTCCAACGATAAGTTTATCGTCACGACATAGTGAGAACGCGCCCTTAAGGGTCCATACACAAAACTGCGATGCGACGTCGCATCGTAAAAATATACGAGTTCGCACGACGCATCACAAGAACTTACGAATTGATTCGCGTAATTGATTTTTCCTATATCTTCTTATCAGTAACAGCAGTGCGCAAATCGTTTTACGCAAATTTATTCTACCTAGTATAAAATACGTTCAATACGGTTGACGATCGTAGAGGGATTGGTCACCCGAACCTTGGAAGGAAGACGCGTTGCCGCACGAAATCGCATCGCAGCAATTTGCGTCGCAGTTTTCTGCGTTGCAAATTCGCATCGCGCCGATTCGCAGTTTTGTGTACAAGCCCTTAGGTGTACAATTATTAATCAGTGACAATTTAATAGTAGATGAGATTCAAGATTATCGAAATCTAGGCATGTATTTAGGTAATCAATAAACCGAATTTTTATAATGAGTAGCCATTTAAGCTTCTCCTACTTACTTTAAAAAAATACTACGTACATAACGTCACGCCAGTATTCCACGAATGGTTGGGCAGAGGTGTATAGTAACATCCTCATTTCGCCGTTATGTTTAGGTCCCATGTAATAGGGACCGAGCCTATTGCCATCGACCGGGCATAAATCCAAACTCCGGGCTGCTACTGAGGAATTCCACACGGAATAACCCAATAACATTATGCCCGACCTGGGGATCGAAGCCAGGACACCATGATCAGCAGTCGCGCTTGCTACCACTAGACCAATGAGGCAGTTTAAAGAAGACTGTTGTAATACAAATCCGTTGCAAAAAGAGGCCACGCTACCATCGAAAAAAGATTTCATTTATATATCTACATAACCAATACATCGCGTTATTATCTGAGGATATCACATCTCGGAGAACATAAGCGTGGCATGTCGACTGGAAAATGGTTATAAAAAGGTTCTTTTGCATATCCTCCCACTATGAAACTATTGGATGTTAGTGGCACAAAAACTGGTTTAATTTTGCGCAGAGGTTGAACATCAAAAGTTTTTGTGTTAACCCTACCGTGTCAGTGTAAGAGGGTTATGCGTCATTTTTGGTAACAAAAAGGTATTAGCGGAATTACTTTATTGTTTGAGTTTCATTACGAGTTGTGATAATTAAATATCTGTATACATACATATACAAGGTTAGTCGGAAAGGGGGGACCAAGCCGCGGGACACTTAATGTATCACTGATGATTGTTTTAAAGAAACTGTTAGACTTTCGAAATTCGATAAAAAAATATTCCATGCAAATTGATTTTTATTTTAGTATTTTCAA
Organism: Amphipyra berbera; assembly: GCA_910594945.2. Lineage (NCBI taxonomy): Eukaryota > Metazoa > Arthropoda > Insecta > Lepidoptera > Noctuidae > Amphipyra > Amphipyra berbera. Next base: position 14,883,519 of record OU343126.1, on the reverse strand, counting down.
ATAATCTTCATCCCTGCTTTAGTTGCGAATTCAGAAAATGGAGCTTCTAATCCGTGACCCCAAATATGACCTAAAATGTAAACAGCTGATCATAGCTGAGGTTAGATAGAATTTAGCGTATTTTTTATGAAATCTTTGAACAGCTGTTTCTCTAAAACTAATGACTTTTGGGGAAAGTTGTAGAACAAAAGTTATCCCTTATTATGGTTACTTTAACACCCTATCGGCTTAGTACCTCCTTTCCGACTAACCTTGTATAAAAGGAGAAACTGACTGACTGATCTATCAACGCACAGCCTAAACCGCTGGGGTTAGAAACTTGAAATTTTGACTGCAGGTACCTTTTATAACGTAGGCATTCACTAAGGAAGGATTTTTCAACATTCTTCTCCTAAGAGGGTAAAAAAAATCACGTAACCGAAGCTGCGGGCAAAAGCTAGTCATCGATAGACTAGTTAAATTGTGATTAAATAGCACTTTGCCCGCGACTTCGTCCACGTGAATTTTTATACAAACTTCCATCCCCTATTTTACCCCCTTAGGGGTTTAGGGGTAGAATTTCCAGATATCCTTTCTTAGTGGATGCCTACGTCACAAAAGGAACCTACTATCCAAATTTCATGTTTCCAGCTTCAGTCGTTTAGGTTCTGCGTTGATGAATCAGTCAGTCAGGAAAAGTAAATATATATGTATCGATAGATTTAGTCATAGTAGATTAAAATTTAATAAACCTCATCATTATTATAACATATTACCAGCCTAACTATTACCTATTTACAAATGTAACAAGTAACTGTTTTTCTTACTCGACTTTGAACACGTCCCTACAATAAATCCTGAACACAAACAATCTAAAAATATCACTTGATATTATAAACTATAAAAATGTATAAAAACATATAAATAGGAATATAAATAAAAGGATAAAATAATGGCAGTCACATATTTTATCGAAATGGGCCTTTTCCCCCACCATGAGGTATGGGATTAGTTTGTAAGAAAAAGAGTAATAATCTCTAGTTTCAATTTATTGGGGTGGTAAGTAATAGCGTAGCATTATTGTGAAATGAGAATGAAATCTTTCCAATATTTTTAGTTCTCTTCTCTTTTCGTGTGGTTAGTAACTAATCTGGTGTCAGAGTTTATGCCGTCAATGGGCCTCTGACTTGGCTTCACATGCCGTCGAGAAATATCTCTCAGGAATGCCGGTTTCCACACGATGTTTTCCTTCACCGTTTTTAAGCAAGTGATAATTATACAATAAGCACATGAATCCGAAACGTCAGAGGTGCGTGCCTTGGGTTTGAACTCGAGACCTATGACTTGGCAATCTGACGGCCACACCTAGGCTATTTTAATTTATCATGATTAGTTTTACTGTGTTTTTAGAAATATGTCACATGATGCCTGAAATATGTGATGATTTCACAATTCACTTTAAACAACATCACAACATCACGCGTGTATTCCCCGAAGGGTTAGGCAGAAGTTTATAGTAACACCGTAATTTCGCCGTTATTTTGAAGTTCCATGTAATAGGGGGCGAGTCTATTGCCATCAACCGGGCACAAATCAAAATTCCGGGCTGCTACTGAGGAATTCCACACGGAAAAACCCAATAACATTTTGCCCGATTTGGGGATCAAACCCAGGACCTAACGATCAGCAGTCGGGCTTGCCACCATTAGAACAACGAGGCAGTTAATTACCGGGGTGATAAGTAATTGTATGGTATTATTGTGAAATGAGAATGAAAACTTTTCAATATTGTTAGTGTATCACGATTAGCTTTACTTTGATTTTAGATAATTATATTACATGATGCCTAAAATATGTAATGATATCACAATTCACTTTAAATCCTTTCACTTTGAATCCAAAACACTTTTTTTAGGTTACTTCCGTACTGTGTATTATTTCTGGTACTCAGTTTAATATTATCTGCCTAGCTTTTTCCCCAACTAATTTGGGGTCAGCTTCCAGTCTAACCAGATGCGGCTGAATACCAGTATTTTACACGGAGTAACTGCTATAAGATCTCCGTAACCTAGTTACTGGGCAATGCCGATACTCTAAGGTTAGACCAGTTGTCAGACTTTCGGGATACTTACTACCCCTAACGACTATCATAGGTATTCGTATAACACCCGGGACCGGCTGTTTAATGAGCTCTCCGAGGCACGGTCACCCATCCACGGAGTGACCGCGGCAAGTGCAGCTTAACCTTGCAAATCGTATGATCCGCGGAGTTGGTAATTAGCCACGAGCACCTCACCTCACCTTACTTAGTTTAATATTGGAATAAAATGTCAGAAGTGCAAATCTCACCAAAGTAATTACTTATAATACCTACTATCATACTTCTACTGGTATTTTTTTATTTATAATATGCTACTATCACAATTCCCGAAACTGGCATCTTGCAGTCTTAACAAAACACAGCTGAAGAGAGTTTATGTATCGTCCAGTATATCTTGACAGCCCCTAACGGCGCTAGTTGCAAAGGCACAAAGCAACAATGTCAGATTTAAACATAGTTCTCTATTTTACCACGTACCAAGTTATACTGGTCGTTTATACAAGGTGGGTGCAACCGATAACGTGTGTTTACTCTCTTAATGCAATTACGGTATAGTACAGATTTATCACTTGTTTGTTTGTTTGTTTGGAGTTTTTTCTGTAGATAATGCACGTTGGGAGCATTGGGGAATGTTGCTGTTTATTTAACATATGATGCATGTATGAGGATTTTTGTTGGTACGGTTCCAATATTAGATGTCATTTTGTTTATTTTCGTTCATCTAAAATACAATTTTGAAGTCCTTTAAAAGGTCATACGTAGTTATTTGTCAAGTTCTTATTTAAGACAGAACATGTGGTTTCGAAATGGAATACGATTCGACGTATTCGAACAATTTCGACCCAGTATAAATAATAACATAATATATTATTAAAACTAATACAAACCGCTTTTCATTATGTAGTACATTTTTTTTATCAATGAAAAGACGGTCCACATTTTTCAAAGAAAGAAAATAACAAATGCGTGTCTTAACTTTTTTCAACTTTATTTTATTATCTATACTAATATTATAAAGAGGAAAGATTTGTATTTTTGTATGTAACGAATAAACTTAAATTAAAAACTACTGGACCAATTTCATAAATTTTTTTGCCGTTAGAAAGCTACATTATCACTGAATAACATAGGCTAAATTGATTACTGGAATAAAACTTCTTATGCGGGCGGAGCCGTGAGGACACAGCTAGTTATTTATAAAGTTATCATTTACTAGCTGTGTCCTCACGGCTCCGCCCGTAGCCTATGTAACTCAGTGATAATGTAACTTTCTAACAGCAAAAGAATGATTGAAATCGGTCCAGTAGTTTTTAAGTTTATTCGTTACATACAAAAATCCAAAAAAATACAAAATTCCTCTTTATAATATTAGTATAGATATAGATTTCTGAACAATGGATCAAAAATATAATACAAATATGATGCTATACGGAAGAAAAATAATAAATGATAAATGATTTTTATTTCTGTAAATAAATCTGTTACAGACACTTTTACAAGTCAATGTAATGTTTTTTTTAAGACTAGATGGCGCCGGCATTTCCTATCTGACTAGCTCTGAGAAGAAAAGCCGAAACAAACTCAGAGGTCAGTCTCTTTTAAAGTCCAGACATTGTAGTACACGAACTATGCGAGTGAAACGATGTAGGGCAACGTCGGGAATGGCCTTCTGAGGAAAGTGCCAAAGGAGGTTCGAGTTGACCTGTCCTAACTGACGGCACATCTGCATCAGTCATCGCGGAGCTCAAACCTTCTAGGGAGCTCAACAACCCGACCGAATATACCGACCGAATATATTTTAACTTAATGTTTTCCTGAAATTCTATACTTATTATAATTATCACTGGTACTCAGAGGATAATTGCGAGGCTAACGGTGTAAGAAAGGCCGACAAGATGGACAACAAAAAAGTTTTAGACAAAAGAGAAAAATACACCATTCAGCCATTTAGAACCTCATGAATATTCAAAGAGCTCGCCAGTCTTTATTTTTAAGGCCACTTAACTGGTGCCAAGTTTAATAATTTAATTTATATAAGCATTGTAGTCATGGTCCATTAAAAATAACACTGAGAAAAATATTGTTTATGCTTTTTACGCGGCGCGGCGTATCTTTGCCTAAGCATCTTATGGTCATGTTCCATAAAAAATTGCTTCAATAAAAGACAGGGTGTTTACGAATATTTTGAATATTATGTACAGTCAGCAACAAAAGTATGTTAACACTTCAGTTTTTTAAATCATAACATTCATAACTGAACACAATAATATTCAAATTTAATCGGAACACATGTAACGATAAAATAACACAAACTCTTGACTATTATATGAAATGCTGAAAAGCAGTGTAACGAATAATTTTGAGTCAATTTAGATGTTATGTAAAAATAACAGTGTTAAGCAACTTTCGTTGCTGACCGTACCAAAGAATTACGTATCTGCGCTTGTACAACGTGTTATAAAAATACCCCTAAAACCGAAAGGGGGTTAAAAGGCCCCATGTAAAGAGTCTATTGGCAATATTTGAAAACCGTAGTAAAAAAGAATTTGGATAAAACATAAAATAATCATCATTGAAACGCAACCCTGAAAACAAAACTAAAGAGTAGACTACCCACTACCCAGAAAGTTATTTACATTTTTACCTAATTTCCTTCTAATTTATCTGGGTTGGCATAATTTTTCGGTTAAAAAATATTTTCTTTTTCATGGGGAATTATGTAACACCTTGTATTCTGAGTACCTTTCAGAAATGTCAGACTATGTCGCAGTGTTAGGGTTGGTATCTACGGCATTTGATCCCACCGAAAGATCTTTTGAAAGGTCTTAATTTTTTTTCGCTATAATCCAATTACTTAACTGAGCACAAAAAGTTTTTGCCGCATCGGATTAAGCTCTTTGCGACACCGTAACCTATTTCGTGAGGCGAGCAAGGGTCCCGTCATATATTTTTTATCGACACATTTCGATAAGGATGGATGTTGTTCTTAAGTTGGAGCCAGACGTCGGCCGGGGTGCGGGGGCGGTGCGGGGGACGCGAAGTGGGTCGCCGCGAGGGTTGCCAGGTGCGGTGCCCACCCAGATTGATCGCTGTTTTATTTTTTTAAGTGTAAAACATAAAAGTAAAAAATAACACAACCTTTTTTGTTGTTGTACTAATAATGTAACCCTCAAATCTACCGTACATGTGATGGATGACGTAAGCGATACGACTTTTTATTTTACAGATCACATTATAATCCCGTATCTCACTTTTACCTCACGTTATCGGTATACATTGTGAATCCGAATACACAACATAACACTCTAATGCGTAATGCGTATAAAACCCTGACTCCGAACGAAGCGAACATTCGAGTGCCGCGTAAACCAAAACTCACGTCCTCCCATTTTTCCACGGGCAACCCTGTCTTCGTGATAGGTATTTATAGCTTTGCCGGCACCAGTGGAATGCATCGCCCACCTCCATCCAGCAATAATAACACCACTGTCAAGTTCATTACTCACTCATCCCGTGTAAGAGCTTGGAGCCTATATTATCGTAGTCCTAATTATAGACTTTGTTATCTCCTGTTGGTGACACTAAAGTGAGTCATTTCCTCCCGTTTAGAGACTGAGACGAATTCCTTGAGGCGAGAACGTGTCTACGTTTAGAATAATATTGCCGTATTGGTGCTTTGGTACGAGCCGAATTCCACGAAGATGTCAGTGTGTGTGTTCTGTGTTTTGATACTGTGAATAATTTGATTTGAGAATTCTATTTGGTGAGAATGATCAATCAGCCTTTGCGTGTTTCACAGACGTCTGTTCTGAGAGACTTTTCCCTCTCTTCGTGGGAGAATAGAGGTTAGCTAAAAGTTTAAGTAAACTCAAAATAAATAAAAGCATCAACGTAATTAGATCCTACATAATTATTCCGAAATTAACATTTTTATTTGGTTTAAATTCCCCAGCGTTAGAGGAAAACGATCAAAATTCTATAGAAATACGGTTAAAGTTTATTGTATACAAGATCTTCTGTTAAACTCAACAGTGAACTGATTTGTATGCGGCACAGGTTTTGTTGTCATGAATTTTAACATTCTCTAAAGACTCGAGGACGTCTGCAGCCCTTCAGTCTTACATTTGAACGTTGTTGAAATAAAAACACTTTTGAATACTAACATTGCGACAGTATGGAATAAATATATCCGTGTTGATTTAGAAAAAACAAAAGACATGTGTTTATTCTCTATTGCCCGATTCCTATAAACAAAAACGAATCGTTTTGCTTACCAATGGTAGCTTTTTTATTGCCAAACCGGGCATATAAAAAACACTAGTAAGCTAATTTTACCTGTTATACCTACTTCCGTATGGGAGGGTCTAAACTATGCAATGCTATGGGGTCTTTGCTTAATTACTGGTAAAGATAGAACAGTCTCAATTTTAACCAATAACGTTCCGTAAATTATAGGAATCGGCTATAACACAAATTTTAAAGAAAACGCGCCTATTGCTATTATGGTGGCGCTGCTTGATTTCACAATAATATCTCGAATTCAGTCATATTTAAAATGAATATCCTATTTGTCTTATTGCACATCCCGACCGTGTTATTTGAGGGTTATATTTAGATGTGTCATGGTGAATACAGCCCCAGGAGGACCTTATCCAATGTGAAAACGAATATACCTATTGGTTTAGTATATTATCACTGATAGCCTAGTGGTGTGACCGTCGGACTGCCAAGTCATAGGTCTCAAGTTCGAACCCAAGGTACGCACCTCTGACTTTTCGGATTCTGACATAGATTAACCCTGCACGGGATACTTTTGGATGCAATAAAAAAAAAAGAACTGAACATGTGTTCTTAATATGAGACATTTTAGCGCCCCGAGCGAATTGCGCTGTATCGCTCGCCGGGCAGTAATTTAACTCGGGGAGCTAAAATGCCTCACGTTAAGAGCACATCATGATTACCTACTTCTTGTATTTTTTTTTTAATTGACTCCAAATGTATCTCATGCAGGGTTAATCTATGTCAGCAGTACATCACGAGGTTTAAAAGAATAACATGATTTCGTTTACACCCTGTATACAAGACTATAACATTTTTAACTACAGACGAAACAGTGTTTAACATAAAATCTATCGTAAACATGAGCCTAAATGCTAAGATTTGAGAAACTTTGTAAATTCCCCTTGAGAGATGTGAATTTCCACGTTCCAGAGCATATGAAGTGTACTGAATTTTTGATCTGAAGAGCTTTATTGCTTCAGAGTAGTATTCCTAAGGGTATAGAAATATAAAAGAAAGAGAAGATAAATCTAGACAATAAACGTAGTCGCTCTGTTTGTTTGAATCAAGGTATAGGTCTACCAGAATCTGATGGCAAATAGGGAAATAAACCTTTTTTGTGGGTAACACAAGGGTAATTTGAAAAAAAGTCTTGATACTTGTAATTTTTTTCTTTAATTTCTTCTTCATCTTCTCCCTGCCCTTATCCCACACTAGATGGGGCCAGCACAACATGTATTTCATAAATCCATGTTGTTAGAGGTTTTGGCTTATTGTTTTATGTAACCCAATGTGCTTGCTGATATTATGCGCTGGGTCCCAAAATGATATGCTGATATATGGTTTTTTGCAATTTTATTGTAATGGAAAAGAAAACCTTGTTAAAATAAGTATGTTTATTAAAAATGTTTGAACAATAAAACATTAAGAAAATGTATCAACTACAGTCATACTCGTTTTGACAAGTGACATGTTGACATTGCCATATGAAAACCACAATTTGTTATTAATTTTTAATGCCATGAGATTCTGGTTGACCTATAGTAACTGCTTGTCAATGGAGCACTATGAATTTCCTGCAAAGAAGATGTAAGCAGTAAGCTGGGGTAACACAAGTATGATAAAAAAAAACCAATAAACATAACATAATACAACATCACGCCTGTATTTCCCTAAGGGCTGGGCAGAGGCGTATAGTAACACCCCCATTTCGCCTTTATGTTTAAGTCCCATGTACGCGCGAGCCTATTGCCATCAACCGGGCACAAATTCAAACTCCGGGCTGCTATTGAGGAATTCCACTCGTAAAAACGCAATAATACTTTGCCCGACCTGAGGATCGAACCCAGGACCTCACGATCAGCAGTCGCGCTTGCCACCACTAGACCAACGAGGCAATTAAACAAATTAGCAGTGATAGCCTAGTGGTGTGACCGTCGGACTGTCAAGTCATAGGTCTCGAGTTCGAACCCAAGGTACGCACTTCTGACTTTTCGGATTCATGTGCGTATTCTATAGTTATCACTTGCTTAAAAACGGTGAAGGAAAACATCGTGAGGAAACCGGCATGCCTTAAAGACATTTCTCGACGGCATGTGAAGCTAAGTCAGAGGCCCATGGTCGGCATAAACTCTGACACCAGATTAGTCACTAACCACACGAAAATAAGAAGAAGACTATAAATACTAACAACACTATCTACTAATACTCGTAGGTAGGTCACAAAAATATCAGGTGGTCGGTAGTTCACATAATTGCGCTATCATAGTCATTTATACCTTGTTAAGCTTTACCTAATTGTCGGGTATTATGTAAAACAGACAAACAGCGCTAGTATGCATTTAAGTTTAAATTACACTTTAATGTTCAGTCCAGTAAGTGTAACGATTTCTACTGGCTATTTTAATCTCCTCGTTTGTTGTGTGTTTATGAAAATTACTTGGGAGCAGGTAGGTAACTGCCGTTTAGTTTTCAGTTTCATGTTGAAATATAATATTGTAAGTAATACCTGTGTTTGAAATGACAGGACTTCCAGTATCAAATATACAAATTAATACCACAGCTCCCAAAACAGAATGTATCGGAAATAATATAGGAGATTCATAGAACAGAATCTTGTAGGGGTGTATCTACCGTTACAGTTATAGTTAATATCGGTATGTCAGGATTGGGAGCATGGTAAATAAAGTAAAGGAAACCAACATAGACTCTCCACCACTGAGAGTACTTTTAATAAGGTTAGTGATTAGTTACAGAAGCTAGTTCACAATATAATAATTAACACAAGATCAGAAAATGAGGACAAGCAAACCAGATATAAAAGGTCAGACTTCTTCGGCTGTTCGACATGGAATCCTTTGCTTCGTCGCATGACTACTGTTTTTATAGCTTTGGGTACGTTGATTAATCTTGACGGTTACCCTCCTATGTCAACATTGTCCAGTGTTACCAGTTACCGATAACAATAACGAAATTTTAGGAATCAATTCCGTAAATATACGATCTTTTTCTTTCGGGTGGTTAGTGACTAACCTGGTGTCAGAGTTTATGCCGCCCATGGGCCTCTTACTTGGCTTCACATGCCGTCAAGAAATATTTCTCAGGCATGCCGGTTTACTCACGATGTTTTCCTTCACCGTTTTTAAGGAAGTGATAATTATACTATACGCACACGAATCCGAAAAGTCAGAGGTGCGTGCCTTTGGTTCGGATTCGAGACCTATGACTTGGCAGACCGACGGTCACACCACCAGGCTATCACTGCTGTTATAATATTGTTATACCTTTGTTTGAAATGACAGGATTTCCAGTATCAAATATTTGCGTAAATGTGGATTAAATTCGATACAAATTAATACCACAGCTCCCAAAATAGAATGTATCGAAAATAACGAAATTTTAGGATTCAATCCCGTAAATATACGATACAGATTGAAATTAGGACATTATTCGATCAAAAACCTCGTAGACTGCCTCGTTGGTCTAGTGGTGGCAAGCCCTGCTGATCGTAAAGTCCTGTGTTCGATTCCCAGGTCGGGCGAAGTTTTATTGGGATTTTCCGTGTGTTGTTTGGATTTGTGCCCGGTTGATGGCAATAGACTCGCCCCCTATTACATGGGACTTAAACATAACAGCGAAATGAGGGTGTTACTATACACCTGCCCATCCCTTCGGGGAATACAGGCGTGATGTTATGTTAAATATTTGCATAAATGTAGATAGCATTTGATCCAAATTAATACCACACGTCCCAAAAGAAATATACACGACTAGCTGTGTCCTCACGGCTCCGCGCGTAGCCTATGTATGTTACTCAGTGATAATGTAGCTTTCTAATGGCTAAAGAATTTTTGAAATCGGTCCAGTAGTTTTTAAGATTATTCTTTACATACAAAAATATAAAAATACAAATCATTCCGCTTTATAATATTAGTATAGAAAAAAAGAAATTTTAGGAATCAATCCCGTAAATTAAGTATGATACGTTTAGAAATTAAAACATCATTCTATCAAAAAATCACATAATGTACCAAACAAAAATAATTGAAAAATATTTACTTTAGCTTCAATCGGGTCACGTTTTCAAACCAAATTGTACATACCTATATATTCGTTTGATAGTATACGAAGGGGTTATTGAATCAGAATCGTGCCAGCCCGGGCCAGGCGCCTCCCCAGGGCTTGATACACCCTGGCACGATATATTTCTTAACTTTGTAGTCAAAAGTACTTTGGAACTTGTAGAATTTACAAACAACGAACGTATACACGAGAACAAGAGCTAATTACGTTGGTAATTTAAGAATTTTACGAAAAATTGCGAAATAAACTTTTGGTGAACATTATATCTTTTGTATATGAAATTGTTGTGCTTGAAATAAGTTAAAGGCTCATATTCAGTAGTTACAACTTTCAGCAAATTATGGTTTAATACGTAATAATGTATCAGACACCAATTCAATAACAGGACGTTGATCAAACGCAACCAAACCGGAGCCGAACTGTTTATTCAGACCGTGTTCGTTTGTAAAAACTGTCAAATTGTTTGAGAAAAAATTGTATGAGAAGAAATTGTTTGAGAATAAATTGTTTCTTTGCGTTTTGGCAACAGTTTTGCTAGTAGAATTGGTTCCCACAACCTTTATCATATTTTAGCTTACTACATGAGTCTACTTAAAGAGAGGTGGAAAGATGCTCGCAGTACTTTAATTTATCCTGGATAAAAGAACTACGAACTGTGAGAGCAATGTAGTAAGCTACTGAAGCGAAGTTTTAAACAGAGCGATCGTTGTTAGACTACGCAAGCTGCTGAATACTGTCGATCATTCTCACATTTGATCCCATGAAATACCTGCTTCTTTTATATGTTACTATGGACTTGGTTTACTTACAAAAAGAGAAGAGTAGGGTTACCCATTAGCTGAAGACTACACGCCAGAAACAGTCACAAACAATTTTGATGACAAATATTTTTCCCACGATCAGTGGATGTTATTTATTTTTCTAAGAAATGTTATTCTTTGGCGACTCGAATTTCGATCGGCAGTTCGTGCTTGAGACAGACGCCGCGTCGTTGAAAAAATAACATCCGTACACACTCATTGAAAAAGTTGCTCAGTGAAACCCAGAAGTGCTAATAATTAATTTAAATAGATTTTTTGCTCACCATAGTTTTTTTGGTAACGATAAAAAATACCGTTGATTGAACACCAGATTGGTCATTAGACAAATGTTATGAATCAAAAACACACATGCATAATTAATGATCTTGTTTTATCAAATCTCTTCCATCCGGAGCTCTATACGCCAAACCAGTTTGCACAGATGTTGCGTATTTCTCATTCTTCGAATAAAAGCTAAATGATATGTAAATTATTCAGGAATCTCGACCTCTCAGGTTATCTATAGCATAATTTAATGGTGATATCTTTTTTTGCGAATTCACCACCTCGAGGGGAAATTTAAAATTCAAAACGAGGAAATTACCGCTATGTGATATACATACATAATAGACATGACGTTTAGATAGCGGCATTCAAATAAGCGAAATGCATTTTGATAACTCTCTGATAGTGAAATCTTTACGACACGACGCGGGGTAAGAAACCCATTTATAGACAGAAAATAGGTAAATAACTTTAGGAAGATAGATCTTAATGATTGTGTAGATGTAGAAGAACGATGATAGACAAAGACAAAATCAGTGTTTCGGTCTAATAACACTGAACATTCCAGTTTATCCAGAAAAATAAAACAATGAATATGACTAGTTGAAGTAAAAATTACAAAAGTCGTTTACAAAGGAGACCACAACAGTGAGTGAATTGGAATATTTAGATTTAAATTTTTCTTGCTTTTAAAAACATTTAATTGTTGGGGACTTCGTGCAGGAAAATGAACCTCGCTTTTCCTTACTTATAATTCTAAGAAAATCATAAAGGAAAGAGGGTGACGCAAGTCGTCTATTTACATAAGTATTATAATATGGAGTCATCATCAAGCTGGATATGTCTGTCGGTTATGGAGTTTTTTTAGTTTGATAGGATAAACGATTTTGAGAAGATATTAATAACAGAATGCTAACTTAGATTTGAAATAGTAAAATGGATTATTCTTTAAAAATAAAAGTTACGCGATGGTGCATTACATTCTATTATACAGGGCGTAAACAAAATCATGTAATTCCTTCAAACCTCGTGATGTACTGCTGACATAGATTAACCCTGCAAGGGAATCAATAAATCAATAAAAAAAATACAAGATGTGAACATGTGTTCTTAACGTGAGGCATTTTAGTGCCCCGAGTTAAACGACCGCGTGGCGAGCGATAGCCGCACAATTCGCTCGGAGCGCTAAATTGCCTCACGTTAAGAAAACATGTTTATTTATTGTAATTTGTTTTTTATTCAATCCAAAAGTATCAAGTGCAGGGTTAATCTATGTTAGCAGTACATCACGAGGTTTGAAGGAATTACATGATTTCCTTTACACCCTGTATAGGTAATCTTTATTATAAAGCTGGCGTTGCATTCCCTAAATACCAATATCTACTCCATTCACATATAAATAAAAAAAACAAAAATGGCTTGTTATTGATGTATTGACAACTACAAAGCGATATCGAAAATATTTCAAAATCAAACGTCACTCAAATTTCAGGCGAAGCGGATGGCTGTCAGTGCCAGATTTCAGCTATCCACATTCAACTAGACGTGCTCCATAACTAACAATAACATGAAAATAACACAGCCTTTCAGTTTACACAAAGAGGATTATTGCTCGTAGTGTAACAAAACTCTTGGAAAAACCAGATTTACCTAAGCATACACTGTACCTGTATCAGTGTTTTATTCTTTCGTAAAAGACGGCGTAGATTTGGCCAGACCCTCTTATGTAACACTAAATTAGCATTCCTTACGAAAGGAAACGTGGAAAAGATAAAAGGAATTGGAATTTTACATTAAAGAGTAGATTGAATAAGTTTCGTGATGTATTCAAAGAAAAGACGAAATGTAATTGTTTGGGTACGTTTGTGCCAAGTGCGTGATGTACGCACATTATTTTTTGGTTTGGGTTAAGAAAACAAAAGAAATAAAAAAAAAATACTTAGAAGATTTATAATGCACATTGGAAACTGGGCATTACTTTTCTAGAAAAGATTTCTATGATCAGAAAGGCAGAAGTACATAAAAGTAAAGTGAAAATAGTTATATTAGAACGAACACTCGAACACTGATTCAAAACAGTAAAAACAAAAACTAGTTTTTACTGTTTTCTGCACTCAAAATCAAAAATACGCGCTTTACTACTTTTACTAAGAGCGGTAAAGTTGAAGCTAATAAGATATACACTATTAAAATCACGTTCTTTTCAGTTGCTGATTTCATATTTTCTTTATTAGAATATAATATGGTTAGCACCCATATTCTAAGACGTTCCTCCAAAACTTACTCGACTCATACTCGACTCAGAACGGCCTCGAAAACACCTTCAAAATTGTATTCTTAGACTCAATTTTGAGTGAACTTTGAGGTTCCTCGACAGAATCATTACGTCATAATTTGAATTATCTGCATAGCGCAAATAACGCCGCGATAAATAGTTGTAAGGATTATCGTAAGCATATTTGAGGACGTTTATGTCAACTATAACTAACGAAAGGCTGAGTCGAGGTGGAGTCGAGTCGAGTTTTGGAGGAACGTCTTAGAATATGGGTGTAGGTCTCGGTTGCTTGGAGTTTTAAGTTAAACGTTCACAGATCCGCATCGTACTTATTGGACGGATCGTATCAAACGGACTGTTAAACTGTAGTGCGCCCACTGTATTCGCAGCATTCGGAATGCCGACGCGACTTCTATGGGCAATTTGGATTTCCGACATGATTGACATTCGGCAATCCGAATAACGTCAACGGCACGCGCGGCTTTGCCGATGATCCAAAGCGCGCGGTCCGTTCGTTGCCGATTAGTAACGCACTTGTAGTACAAAGAATACTGAAATCCGTTTGATGCAATCCATAACATAACATCACGCCTGTATTCCCCGAAGGGTTGGGCAGAGGTGTATAGTAACACCCTCATTTTTACGTAATTTTTAAGTCCCATGTAATAGGGGGCGAGCCTATTGCCATCAACCGGGCACGAATCAAAACTCCGGGCTGCTACTGAGGAATTCCACACGGAAAACTCAATATCACTTTGCTCGACCTGGGGATCAAACCCAGGACCTCACGATCAGCAGTCGCGCTTGCCACTACTAGACCAACGAGGCAGTTTGATGCGATCCGTCCGATGCATACCATGCAGATCTGTGAACGTTTACCTTTACTTGGTATATAAACTGTCAAAATCACGTTCTCTTTTCAAACAGTGGTGAATAAGGTAGCGAATTCATAAATACTCTTTCAGTTGCTGATTTTATATTTTTTATTCGAATACGGCACGGCCTCGACTGGCTGGAGTTTTGTTTGTCGTAAAGCATCGCTTCGGCCGCAGTGTTTCTGACAGGTCCGACAGTCGACTCCCAACGTCTTTTGTCGTTTGCTTTTGTATATTTAACAGTGATTTATCGAGTTTAACAATAAACGAATACATTATGTGTGCTAGATTCGAATTGTGTGCTATTATGACGGACCCGTTATCGATAACAAATGCTTGGATCTACATATTGGACTCGACATTTACTAGTATATTAGAAGTTGTTTGAACTGCCTCGTTGGTCTAGTGGTGGCAAGCGTGACTGCTGATCATGAAGTCTTGGGTTCGATCGCAAGGTCGGGCCAAGTGTTATTGGGTTTTTCTGTGTGGAATTCCTCCGTAGCAGCAGAGTTTGGAATTGTGCCTGGTTGATGGCAATAGGCTCGCCCCCTATTACATGAGACTTAAACATAACGACGAAATGAGGGTGTTACTATACACCTCTGCCCAATCCTACGGGGAATACAGGCGTGATGTTATGTTATGTTGTTTGCATCTCTGTTTTCTGCTTGTATTTTGGTTAGTCATTGAAATTTAACCCTGTATTTAGAGTGTATCCCCTGAGAACTATAATTTTTGTCGGGATAAGAAGTCACCTAGTCATTCTCTTTGACACTCAATTCCCTTAGGCAAAATTTCATTACCCTCTATTACTTTCTTGTGACGTGGTTTCATAAGAAACGAATATACGTTCATTACATATTTACATTAAATTTATTCAAATTTTTCTCGAGGCGTTAGTTCCCTTTGCGTGACTATGAAAACCTCTTAAGTAGGTAATACCTTCTATTTTATAACTTAAAATAACACTGTATAAAAAACTATTAACCAAATAATACTGCCTATAAACATTAAATACCGTACATAAAAAAATATAATGTCGACATACATATTATAAACATCAATGGGTTCAGTTGAAAACCAGCGTCAGGCACTAGTGGTCTGACATTTATGCTGAACTGAACCTATTTGGCGCAGCCGCTAGACATACAGCTACTTTTTTTTTCTTTTGTTTTGTCTCTTATGAGTTTTTTGTGCGTGTCTGACTGCTTTTGTGCCAAATAAATTTCTTTCTTTCTTTCTTTCTATGTATAATAAATATTATTTAGTTATTTGTATGTAGAAATTACTATAATTAAGTGAGATTTAATTATAAATAAATTTGATAACAATCTGAAGTACCTGTGTATAGTAAAAGATGCAGCCAGCTATTTACTACGGGGAAAACATACAATTTTAATTATATAGCAACACCTTATTAGCCGCAGTAAAATCACTAAGAAGTAGTAATCAAAACGTAATTAAATTATTTTGCGATGTGCAAGGAAATTATTATGAATCTCGGATTTCCTAATGAAGATTGACGATAGATATGAATTTTAGTGATTATGCAGATAGAATTTTCGGAGTTGTTGTCAATACTCATTTGTAGCGGATATCCGGATAATTCGGATATTCGTATATCCTCTATTTATGACAACATAATAATATAACTATGCATAAGGATGTAAACGTGCATAATTTCGGGAAGGTCCGACTAGTTTCGGACTCAGTCGGGCAAATAATGGCTCTGGATGAGTCCGAAATTAGTCGGACCTTCCTGAAATATGGACGTGAGTTAAACTGTTTGTTTATATGCTAAACATGAATTATACTAACGAAAGTTATTATGTAAAAACGCACATAACTACAGAAAACTGCCTTGTTGGTCTAGTGTTCGCAAGCGCGACTGCTGACCATGGGGTCCTGGGTTCGATCTCCAGGTCGAGTAAGGTGATATTGGGTTATTCCATTAGGAATTTCTCAGTACAGTCCGGAGTCTAGATATGTGCCCGGTTAATGGCAATACGCTCGCCCCATATAACATGGGACTTAAACATAACTGGCGAAATGAGAGTGTTGCTAAAACACCTCTGCCGAACCTTTCGGGGAATGCAAGGCGTGGTGTTGTTATGTAACTACAAAAAAGTAAGTAAAGATATCGACAATTGAATTTCATAATTCAGCAGATTTTTAATCTTTCCAATCGCTTCACTTAAGGTAAGTATATCAGGGTCCACCACCATAACTCAATAAGCTTGGACTGGAACCTTTCAATAGTCATCGTCTTTCTACGCTAAAAATCAATAAAGTTCGAACGGAAATGTGAACAAATGCGTTTACCTTTCCCGAGCTCTAGAGAGAAGGTAAAAGGGTTGTAGTAACTTACAGTTTTTTTCATAATACTCCCAACTTAGAGGCAGAATATGGAATAGACGGTCACGTCCCTGAGCTCGCATACATTAGAAGTTTGATGTTTGCAAATTGTGTATTTATGGCCTCTGTGACAGTCTCGAAGAGTGGGAGCATGAAGAAAACATCAGAGGCATATTGAGAAAGGTAGGTATTTAAAGAAGGGGGCTGTACATTGTGTAATATTCCTCAATCATTTTTCTTTTGAAGGATTTTATGAAGGAAAATTTATTTGTAAAACCGCAGTCAAACACATGTCTAGAAGAGCAAGTTATTATGACAAGTGAGTATTTAGGTAGACTCAGGGAATAGCCGAGATTATTGGGGTTATTTTTGGCTAGTGTTTACCTCGAGACACTTCGTAAAAAAATCTCTATGACTGTACGAATCAGAAATTAAGATTATCATGAACACTGTAAAGGAATAGACAGGCCTGTCGGTTTATTCAATCTTCAAAATGATCGTGTGCTCTTTAAACCAAAGTGAATCTAAGGGCGCTTTCTTTTTAACCGACTTCCAAAAAGGAGGAGGTTACTATGTTTGTCTGTATGTATGTTTTTTTTTTTTTGTGTATGTTCATCGATATTTTCGCCAATTGTGAACCGATTTTAATAATTCTTTTTTTAATGGATAGGGTATACTTCGAAGTTGGTCCCATTTAAATTTGGTGAAGATCTGATGAAGAACTTCGGAGATAGACAATGGAACTCCTCAATGACGAACAGTACGCATATTGTGATGATGTGATTATGTTACGAGCAGCGTCTTTAGTAGGTCCAACCAAGTTTTAATTAAGGACACTAAAATGAAAAAAATAAAAACTTTTTTACAAAAAATTTAAACTGACTTCAAAAAAGAATAAAATAATTACCATATAAAATTAACAGTTTCAAAAGTCGGTGCTGATCCACGCTGAACCAAATTGAAGGCACCGACTTTTGACACTGTTAATTTTATATGGTAATTATTTTATTCTTTTTTGAAGTCGGTTTAAATTTTATCTAAAAAAGTTTTTTCTTTCTTTCTTTCAATTTAAACGTTTCTTGTCGGACCGCTGCGGTGCCGAAGCGGTGCGTTTGTCGTAATGCGCACGGATGGTCGTTTGTTTTCATACAGAGAACGCGGTGCGGCAACAGTGCGTGTTGTCGAGCATTCGCGGTACTGACGCCGCACTGCTGCCGCACCGCGTGCTTTGTATGAAAACAAACAACCGTCCGTGCGCAATACGACAAACGCACCTTTTCGGCACCGCAACGGTCCGACAAGAAACGTCTCCGTCTCAACGAGATCGTTGCTTACATATAAGGGCGCTTTGCCCTTATATGTAAGCAACGATCTCGTATTAAATGAAAGCCTAATCTGAATTAATGTAGTCATGGCAAAAAACAGAGCCGTATTCCAATTATACTGGAAACGGGTTAGAATATAAAACTTCCTCATTGCACGTTGGGAATAAACGCGTGTCCAGCACGCTTGGTGGCAAGATCTATACGGTCCGCCTGGCTAGCTACCACCCTCACATTAAAGTCCGGCGTCAAGCAGTTTCCGTCGTATGTATGTGAGAGCCAGAGGGGTATAGGGGAATCCCTCTACATCTCTGTTCCTTGGATTCGTGTGCTCCAACTTAGACCCTGTCTGCGCTTACCCTCAAGTGAGAATAGGGCCAAACGCGACAAGTAAAAAAAAAGCTTTGATTCACAACACGTGTTACTTCAAGTGTCTTTTCGCGTTCATTTCAGGGTTTAGAACTTCAGACATACAGCCTTCTTAAAGCAGTGTGTCGTCTCTTACAGTTTGTAGTTCAACAAAGCCGCCGGCGATAGAGACGGTGGTTAAAACTTTAAAAAGCTTTATGTATGTGTATTCTTCACGAGAACTTTCAGAACTTAGTAGTTGTCGGTCGCATAAGTTTTAAGTGCCTAAATTTATACACATTGTTCGAAAGTGGCTTCTACGAGACTGACTCTGTATCCTTTTGGACTCGCTAAGGTCTATGTCCTGCCTAGCCTTTTCCTAACTATGTTGGGGTCAGCTTCCAGTGTAACCAGATGCGGCTGAATACCAGTATTTTACACGGAGCGACTGCCATCAGACCTCCGCGACCCAGTTATTAGGTAATGCTGATATCCTACGGTTAGACGGTTGTCAGACTTTCGGGCTTCTGACTTCCCGTAACAACTGTCATAGGTATTCGTAAGAGACCCGGGTCCGACTGTTTTAACGTGATCCGAGGCATGGAGGGGTCTCGATGTGTAACGAATGGTCACCTATCCACAGACTGACTTTCGGGTTTCTGACTACCCGTAACGACTGTCAAAGGTATTATAAAGTTGTATAGTAAACAATTTTCCAGAAGTTTCTACTGGATATTTTAAAATTCTCGTATTATATTAAGTGACGGTGACGTTGTTTGTTGGCGGTGCATTTAAGCAGCTTACTCGGCTTAGTGAACGTCGCGACGCCGGCGCCGGTAATAGAAGATTGTTAGACTTCAGTATAAGTTTCCTTTATTCTGACAAGTTCATTGGCTCTTTTTAAAATCAACCTGTAAAGGATAGCACGTAATAAGGTTTCTTGCAATGGCATTGTTTTACAAGTAGTAAGTTCTTTAGACTGCGTGAATTTTCTTCAATGACGTTCAAAAAGTCCTTTTTTTAACGGTTTTAATTAACTGCCTCGTTGGTCTAGTGGTGGCAAACGCGACTGCTGATCGTGAGGTCTTGGGTTCGATCTCCAGATCGGGCAGTGTTTTTGTGTTTTTCCGTGTGGAATTTCTCAGTAGCAGCCGGGAGTTTGGATTTGCGTACGGTCGATGGCAATAGGCTCGCCCCCTATTACATGGGACTCAAACATAACGGCGAAATTAGGGTGTTACTACACACCTCTGCCCAACCCTTCGGGGAATACAGGCGTTATGTTATGTAATGTTATGTAAATGAGCTTCACTTCGTATATTTGTTTTTTTCATATCTTGCGACAAATTTTTCAACTACTTCTGCTTAACTGATTCTCTCATGACAATACAACATTATAATAATTTCAACCTTCAATCCTTAAATCCTGATGCTGCAGGGGTACTGCAAGATTTTTTTACCTTTGTTTATTTCTTACTAGCGGCCCGTCCCGGCTTCGCAAGGGTGGACATTTTTTCCGTTTTTGCAACATTTTTCATTTATGCTCCGCTCCTATTGGTCGTTGCGTAATGTTATATAGCCTATAACCTTCCTCGATAAATGGACTATCCAACACAAAAATAATTTTTCAATTCCAACCAGTAGTTCTTGAGATTAGCGCGTTCAAACAAACAAACAAACTCTTCAGCTTTATAATATTAGTATAGATTTGGATATCACCCAGAGAAAATGGTTGACTATAAATTTGTAACAGCATACGAAAATCTGAAGAAATGTTCTTTTTGTCTGTTACCCATTGCAATGTGTCCGTAAAATCCTATCTACATAATATAAACCAAACTGATTATATTATATTCTGTAGTTAGAATAATGTTGACGTCGACCATCAAAAAGTGTTCGTTCCAGCTGACGGGTACTACTTTGAATAATTGCAAAATAAATGGCTGTCCATTAGAAAGAAACTCTGTATAGTTAAGTCCTTGCAAATTGTTATTTCCGTAAAATTAAAATCTGTTGTACCTATAATGTATTACGTTGATAACCTTTTTTTTTCTTTTTTTTATGATTGGAATATCCTCATGGATGTCCCTCGCCCGGGGAAGGCGAGGGGTTCTGCCGGACTCTTACCGGATTAAAGCCAACGGTGTTCCTTCTCCTGACCGTTCGGCCGGGGTCGCGGGATTCGCAAAAGCATGCATCGCTACCCCGGGAATTACGCTGATAACCTAACTAATTACATAACATAACAGCACGCCTATATTCCCCGAAGGAGATAGAGAGAGGTGTATAGTAACACCCTCATTTCGCCGTTATATTTATGTCTATTGCCATCAATCGGGCACAAATCCAAACTCCGGGCTGCTACTTAAGAATTATACACAGAAAAACCCAATAACACTTTGCCCGACCTAGGCATCGAACCCAGGACCTCACGAACGAGGCAAAATTAATTAATGTATACAAATAATACAAACAAATAAATTCATGATGCGACTTTAATTACTAAAGAAACCAATCAACTCATAATAAAGTAGGAGCACGTAACTAGTTCAAGAAACTCAAAAGTGAGATTGCGAAATGAATAACAAACGAAGCCTAAGTTTTGCTTCCATCTATAAATTCACAATAGAACTCGGTGTCTTGGCTTCTAAGAAACATGTACCGTTAATGAATGTAGGAATTTAACGAAAGGACACCTAATGATTTTACTACGAACCAGCTTTTGTTAAATTCGAATGTCCTTCGTCTATATTTTGACGTTATTTTTGTAACTTGACGGTTTAGTTTGACCTAAAATCGTCAAGCGATTAGTCCGAAGATAGATAGGCGGAAATTCTAATATAACAGTTATTATTTCGTGTTATGGGAATAAGCTGTTTGAATATTTATTTTGAAAATGTCAAAAGAATTTTTAGTTTATGAATCAGGTTTTAGGAGTACTTTTTATTAAAACTGGGCACAGAGGACTTTAATTTCATTTAGTTACTAGCACTAACAATGTCACATACATTTCACGTAAACTTATATACATAACATAACGCCTGTATTCCCCGAAGGGTAAGGCAGAGATGTCAAAGTCAAAGTATTTATTTCAATTAGGCACATAAAAGGCACTTTTGAACGTTAAAGTTACAAAGAAAATAGAACTGATTCTAGTCGCCCCTTCCAAAAGGTAGTTTCGTATGGAGAAGAATGGGCAAGAAACTACACCGTTACTCTTTTAAAATGTCTTACAATATTTTGTATAGGTACATCAATTATACAATTATATGTGAAGACGATGCACCTAGAATAAAATTACTATACCACAAAAGGTAAAAAAAATAAAAATGAAACAATGACAAATTAATTATGTGATAGATACATGGTGCTCAAATATTTACAAACATTGCAAAAGTAAAAAGTTGCGTTTTCCCAAAAATTTAAAAGTAATAGGTCAGTGTGTGAGTTTAGGTACTTACTCATAGAATGTAAAATAAATGGCTTTAAAAAAATAAATAATAAAAAAAATGATGTTAGTAACACCTTCATTTTGCCGTTATGTTTTAAGTTCCATTTAATAGGGGGCGAGCCTATTGCCCTCAAACGGGCACAAATCCAAACACCGGGCTGCTACTGAGGAATTCCGCACGGAAAAACCCAATAACACTTTGCCCGACCTGGGGATCTAACCGAAGACCTCACGATCAGCAGTCGCGCTTGCGACCACTAGTCCAAACGAGGCAGTTAAATTCTGTACAGTCCTAACATATACCTAACATCGACATAGTTGCGATGTACGAGGGACATTTACACCTATACACTGCAACTGTAGGTACTCCTGTTAACCCCACAACAGCGATAATAAAGGAAATCCTACGTAATAAAAATGCGGATTTGCTGAGCAAAGCTCACACAATGCGATTTGTTCCGCCATTTTAGGCGCAGATTTTTTGAATTAGCTTCCTTCCGCAGCTTTCCTTAGACTGACGTGAGTTCAAAGGATTGAAAGGATTTGAAACTTAGGTTTCATGCAGCCGCGTAAATAAATGATTAACCTTGAGATTTAACGCAAGCAAAACGTTTAACTTGTCGTGCTACGACGCGATTAAAAAACGTGCAGTTTTTAAACAAACGCTTAAGAGGTTTTTTTTTCTAATGGATAATCGATGCACCTTTAAACAAACAACTAATATACAATTCAATGAGAAATTTTCATAGAAATTGATGACCTTCGGGAAGCGTCCTTTCTATTTTTACCGTTACCATCTTCGTGTTTTTATTTAAATCAATGTGAGTTGTTTTTAAACTCCCTTTGTGATCAAAGGAACACGGTCGAATGAACATGAGATAGTAAAGTAAGTGGCAAGCATATACTAAGAGGATTTAGCAGGTCAGGGGACGCGAAGGGACGCCGCTTTGACCTTAAGAGAAATGATAAGATGGTCACAACGTTTCCGTAATAGACCTTTAGACTTAGTCCTGTTTGCTTTATTAAGTAGGTATCATAGAGTATCATAATGTGTTTTTTATATTCTTTCTGTTTATTGATGTTTTCCATTTGCTTTTATGTTTACTGTTTTATGAGCGATGAAGTAAGATCATAAATTTCTTTGCCTTAATTAAACGGCGCGAGTTTTGTGAGAAGAATTCCATTAATACAAGAATGAAGAAAAAAGTAGGTGATTTTGTAAACTAATAACACAACGAAAAATTTAAGACGAACTGTTTTTCCATGGTAGGCCTAAGATTGGCTGATAAATCTTTGAATGTTTGGCTAGCTACCTACAGCTGAAAATGGAGTGTTGAAACAAAGTAGCAATAATAAAACTAGCCTACAATGTTGCTTAGCCTTCCAATGTACAAGCTCTATTTATACGAGTCTGGGCTATAAAGTGTAGCCGCCGGGAACAATGTGTTAAAACAAAGTAAGATAAAGCATTATACACTACGTTAACTAAAGTAACTGCACATAGTAAAAATATTGTGGGTAAGGAAGCAATGACTAATAACATACTGGATCTATGACTAACTTAAGAATTACTTACTTTATACTAGTTATAAGCCGCCCTGATCCTGTGCACAGTGGTCCAAAACTCGAATTGAAACGAAACAAAAATACCACAAAACGGTTCTCTCATGCACACAATACGACTATTACTTTTCACACGACCAGCACAACGGAATCGAACTATTTATTAAAACCAAACACAAAATAAATTATATTAGAGCAGCTCTTCAATTTATTGTTCACTGTTGTTAAACTTTCGCAAGTTGTGTTCAAGTTGCGGATGTGTCGCGGAGGTTAAAAACTGGATGATTATATTGTTAACACGTGAGGTAGGATCGCGCCGGTCGCCGGCCGGCCGGCCCTGTCGACGTGAGCGGAGTACTGTCAAACTCAAACCAGCCAGCTGGTCCGACATCTCCGACACTCTAGCGGACGAACCCACAACTAACAGCAGCCTCTAAGTGAAACGGTACAACCTTCAGTTTAGATATCTTAGGTTTTTTGAAAAAAAATGTGAATCTTAAATGTAGGTATGCGATGTCTTTATCGAGTTCACTGTCAACGATATGTATTTTGAATATGAATACGGTTTTGCGAAAACAAAATTTAGTGCATCCCGGAATCAAACGAGTAGTTATTAATCAATAATTTAAATACAGTCTGTAATTTTGCCCAACTTACAAGGAAATACATTTTTTATCGTCGCTAAAATCCTAATAACAAAAACATAATTCACTTCCTAAACGCCAAAAAAAATTGAATAAAAGCCAATTTCCATAAAAAAATCATCACGAACTAGGTAAAACAGCATACTTACACCAGTTTTACCATGTTTCTATAAAAGTAACTTGTCAACAGAAACGTATATTCACAAAAGATTCTAATAAGGAGTTATCCACCCACGCTCGCTGGCACCAAATAGGATCGCGATGGCGGCGCGGCGGCGCTGGAGGGGAGGATATTGACTCGCGGCGCCGCCAATGCGCATGTTCTGAATCATGTGTTTCTGTTTTTAAGCTGTACAAACACTGTATAAGAAAATTATCGCTAATAACCACGCCGACAACTAAATCCTATAATACGACTCCGCCATTCCACGCCGGGAGTTTTTTTTCTGGGAGATTGCGGATTTGCGCACTGGGCGAAAAGGTTAGACAAGTTAGACGAGACCAAACGGCCTTGACCTCATGCGTAATTAAGCGCTGTATTTCGCAGAGTATTTTATTACCGTTATAAATACTGTTAGTTGTTAATTTATAATGCACAGTATGCAGTCGATAACTTCGTTTTAGTCATGAATTCACAAATTGGAGTCGAAAGTAAATTAAGTAGCGTGCAATAGAAACGCGATTTGTTTAAGTTATTTTCAAGTTATGTGTGAGAAATCATGAAGTGCAGACAAGCTTCGAGATGCAGACATCTCTAAGTGTTGGCTTAGCGCCAACATTCCGGAGTTTTCGTGCGAAAGTCACTTTTTCTTTGGTTTTCGCCTTCTACGACGGGGGCAGGGGAAGAAAGGAAGCAATTACTTAGATTTATGGAATCCGACGTAAAAAGTCCGTGTCGTGGTTGGATTTTTCTAGCTCAGAAAACTGTTTTTCCAATATAGGTACAACGTTTATGGTTTAAATCAACGTTAGGGAAAAGTGTTTTTGTTACCTTACATTGTTACAATTTTTTCGGGTCATTGCCTTTAATAGCTCCTAATTTTTTATGTTCATATATGAAGATATACATAACGTTAGATCTGAATATGAAAACTGGTTAGGCAGCCTAATAATATCCGACGATGGCGGGTATTTTTGTCTGACCTACAATATTTGTAAACACTACGTCGTCGTCAACATAAACAGATGTTACCTATATTTTTATATTTAAAAGTGCATTCTGTAATAAGATGTCTGATACTTTTATCTAAGATACCTAGTCACTATGATTACCGATGATATTCAAAGAATTAAAATAAAAAATCTACCATCAAATGGAAATGGCGTCATCGTTCAAATACTACTTAATGCAAATAATAAGTGATCTTAAGAACACAATTATTATCAGAAGAACTGACCACAAACAGTTAACCAATTTAATAATAAACTATTCTTAACCCGTAAAATGCAACCCGGTTACTCAGTGGCAGAGATTCTCAACTCAAACTCTTCCGACCTTACAAAACTTGGTGGTCAAAAGAAACACAATATTTTCGTTAGATGGCGCTTCTGTTCGTACAACCTCGTTCTAAGTTGAGAGCCTTAATAGAAAACGCTGTTCACGCATTCACATAGATGGCGTTGCTATTCTTTATTCGAAAATTATTCGGAGTTCCAGCCAGCATTATTTCGCATAGAATGTATTTTTTTTTAAATATTTTTAATAGTAAAAGTTACCCAGATTCTGGCTGTCGCTTGTATAAACATATCTCATGATGTTGTTATAATATAAATTATGAATGTGTCGTGTCTTTTGAGTAAAGTTAATGATGTAGAAGACGGTTCATTAAGTCACAAAAGGATGTAACAAGACTTGTTGGTAATTACGATTTTAATTAACATACACAGCAGAATACAACAAGATGCATTACAGTAATAAGCATGCCTCATTAAAATATTCATCTTTGTTCTCTTGTTACGGTGTTAGTTTAAATTACTCGTGATATTATTGTCTTGATGTTAGTCTTCTATCATGTAGGGCCGTCATATTGGGGCCCTCGAGCCCTGGGACAAGTAACCAATACATTTTTAAGGTGTTGGGGGCGTCCTACGCTCGGAGCCTTGCTGCCTCGGTTGTAGTAACGGCCATGCCATCCATTACTTCATTTTTTAAGGTCCAATTATCTACTTGTTGGTGGGCCTCCTATGCTCGGGGGCCCCAGGGTACTGGTACTGCCCTTGCTGCCTCGGTTGTAGTAAAGCCCTGCTATCCTTTGCTGAACGTGGGTCTCCAAATGGCTCAGTACAACGAACTATCGCGAGAGCATATTTTATTGTCATAATAACTACACCTTCTTTTTGTCAGCCTATTCTGTCCCACTGCTGGGAAAACTAATCAGTGAACGTAGTATAATGTTATGAGAGCAAATGAGGATATTGCTGCCCATCTTTCTGATATAACTTCACGTTGCACTACTAACCTTCTTTATTTTTTTGTACTTTTTTTTCTTTTTGGAAAATCCTCATGGATGTCCCTCGCCCGGGAAAGGCGAGGGGGTCTGCCAGACTCTTACCGGCTAAAAACCAACGGTGTCCCTCCTTCTGACCAAAGGCCGGGGTCACGGGATTCGCTATTGCATGCACCGCGTCCCCGGCAGGTCTCGGTCTACCAGCATCTTCTGGTGGACCTCTCCTGTGGTGGGGCAATTGCTCCCCTGCCCCACTTCCACTACTAACCTAACCTAACCCAGTCGGCTCCTGATTTGTGTCACTGACCAAATATTGGTTCCGCTGGCCAAATATTGGTTCCGCTGATCAAATATTAATTTAGCTGATCAATTAATTGGTTCCTGATAATTTATGTACACAGAGAAACTGCTACTATAACTGAAAAAATACAGTTTTTCACAAAGGCACATAACTCGAAGTTATAGCGACAGTACGCAATAAATCATAGATAATGGAAGGTAGGTAATATTAACATAACTTTGCTCTTTGACCAGCTCCGTATCTCAAACGCACAATAGGTATATTTTTAGGCTATCCAAGGTTTACAAGGAAATTTATTTTGGTACAAACACCAATATTTTGTCTTTTAAAGGATATATTTTTAATAGCTGTGCCCGCAACTTCGTATGCGTGTAAGTACTGCTACTCAGTAAACGGTTTGCGGAGGTCAGATAGCATCTTTCTATCAAGGCATAAGCTATACTTGTATAGTTCGTAACACCCCCATTTCGCCGTTATATTTAAGTAACATGTAATAGGGGGCAAGCCTATTGCCATCAACCGGGCACAAATCCAAACGCCGGGCGGCTACTGAGGAATTCCACACGGAAAAACCCAATAACACTGTGCCCGACTTGGGGATCGAACCCAAGACCTCACGATCAGCAGTCACGCTTGCCACCATTAGACCAACGAGGGTGTTACCTATGCAATCCTTCGGCGAATACAGGCGTGATGTTATGTTATTTTATGACGATTTGACGACACGAGAGGAGAAGAACAACGTTGTCCTTCGGCACGAACTATACTTGCCTGCAAAAATAAGTATCACACTTTTAAAATTGCAATAACTTTTTAAGTACACAAGATATATTTTCGAAACAAAAAGGACTCAAAAAAGAGTTTATCTTTGTTACTATAGTTTCAAAGAAAGCTGATAAAAATTGCTATAAAACGTTTTTTATTTTAAATCTCTAACTTCTATAGTTTAGAAAAAATTGAAATTTTAAAAGTGTGATACTTATTTTTGCAGGCCAGTGTATATTATAAAAGGATTGTTGATTTGGTACTTAACAAGTCATCAAAATCGAAAATACTATTTTTGTATCAAACATGTGATAAACGAAGCAAAAAACAAGGCTGTCGGATAAAATAAGAATAACCCTGCATCAATTTATAAACTTGAAATATTTTCAGAACTGAAAGAAAATCTATTTTTTAGATGAGACGGAATGTGCACGTAACGAACGTCCGTAATAAAAATTCATGTCCACACCTCGGATAACGAATATGCAGCATGTTTTGTCTCGCAAATGTGAACATAAATCTTTTGTAATTACATATTTATAACATTTTAACATAATTTAAAGCTGTTTCATGCTTGTTTAAAAAAAATAGTAGGTTAAAAGTAAAGTAGGCACTCACTGAATTGAAACTTCACGCCGAGGCTCCGTCTTTTCTCTCTCAACTTATTCCTGAGTATCCTCCTCTTCAAGCGGTTAAGTACTACGTCAGCTTCATCCACACTCTCCGAGGAGGAAGTATGAACGACTTGAAACGTGCCACTCACAGAATGTCTTCTCGTTTTCGTAAATACACTCGAGTTCCTATGCTTAGGCGCGATCTCTGATATACCACGTCTATACATTTTCAAACGTTTTTTCATTTCACTGTTAGCCGCATCGTCCGTCGCAATATTAATGAATTCATTGTCTGACATCATATCTCCCATTTTGCAGGTATGACGCTTTTCCGAGGCGATTTTCGAAAATTCCTGACGCTTAGCCGCTGCGCGTGAATTTGGGGCATATTCAATTGTTCGGCGGCGATGTAGAGCAAACCAATCCGGATTAGAGCTCACTCGAGCTTGTAAGCTTTTTAAGTAAGTGTTCAGGAAAGATATTTTATTGTGTGGGGGATTGTACACAACGCCAGATTTAGAACGCGGCAGATTATCATTTTCGCATCCTTTTTCAGACCCTCTCAAAGTAGCGTCATTGAACGATCGGGATTTGTGAAGTGCCAGATCAGGTTCATTTTCCTTATTAGATGAAATATCATCGAATACCTGATTAATTTCACTTAACGAAGAAAGGGAAGAACAGGGACTATTCAGAGTTTCATTTAAATTCCCAGAATGTTTTTCAAGATTTTCTTTATCTGTTTTGGACGTTTGATTTATACAGTCACAAGTTTCGTTGTCAGAACTTTTGTAACTGCTTATTTCACTCAGACCTTCTGAGTGAAAAGGGCTGGTCTCAAGGCTATTTGTTTGTAAATTAGTAAAGTTGTTTAATGTGAGTTTATTTGGAATGTTTGACACACTGTTACTGTTTCGTATAATATAGCTTTTATTAATATTTTTTGTGTTATCATTTATCGTAAGAGGCGTTTTATAAACGCGAGTGTATACTTTATCGCCAGAAATTGTGTTGTGCTTTTTGATAGGTTTTTTGGCGATGATGTGACGAAAATCTCTCTCTTTTAATGATTGAGATGCTTTTAATGAAGAATCATCAAAGTCTGAGCTCTTAATAGATACATTCTCATCATTTGTTTCAACGAGGAGATTTCCGTCGCAATCAAAAAGCTGTACAGTTGGAAATCTTATCCCGGGGGAAAGATTTCGCGTCCGCAATTCCCATTTCCTTTGACACGGTTTTCTTAATTGTATGCGAATAATGTTATCGTCTATTATAGGACCATCACTATCACTGGAGTCATCTTTACCGGCCATATTTCTATTTGTGTTCACATCAAGCATCTGTGGTATCCGGGAATATTTTAAATATTATGCAAAACTATTGTCCACTAGTCGCTAATTTGTTTGTTTACAGTCAGCTGTTCTATACATTCTGGCGTGTTGCCAACCGAAACAATCTGGCATTCATTTCAAAATAGCACCAATGTCAATTTTGTTTTCCGAACAGAAATAAATAACGTAACATGGTTTGACTATATTCAAATATATAAGACACATCACACCGGTCACTTTCACGCACTGTAAAATTATTACTGAACATCACACTGTAAGCAGGCGGCTCATGTTGAAAACGATTGCATAAGTTCGCGTGTGTGTCGATTGCGCGGAATTGCACCGTCTAATGAGTTTGACGTCGATGGTTTTAATTTGTTCGTGTCGCAGATAGATCGCAGCATCGATTTTCACTAGGGTCGAGTGTTGGGGCGGTGCAAGCGCGCAATTTCCTCTCCCGAGCGCTTTTCCTGCGGGAAGCTCTCTGGGAGGGCCGCGCGGGTTTTTGGTCGTTCGCGACTCCGGACATTTCTGCACTGAGCGCAAATATCTGAATAGTCGAGGAACTATAAATAGTGAACGAACGAGACGGCGATCTGGCCGGCTCCCCTTGAACCTAGTAGTACGAGCGGTGTTTGTATCGGACAACGTAATCTGTGACGTGTGTGCAAGTAACAAATGTTCGTACTGACACAGTTTCCCATTTGACCAGCCGGCGCGACCATATGCATTCGTGACTAATAGTAGCGCAGATGGTCTTTATATAACATCATGTTACGTTTCTTTGCATTCAGAGAGATTCACCTGCGTGGAACAATTTGTAATAGTTATAACTGTGAGGTAATTCGAATTACAATGAATTTACGTAATGCGCATAATAGGTTGATTGAACAATGATTAGCAGTGAGTCCAACTTTTGGAATGGCGTATGTGCCAACTTTATTTTTGAAATATGTCGTTCCAGAGTTTTAAATATCCGACCTTCAAACATCGTCCGAATAGGGACGGATTTTTTCCTCCAGCGCCGAAGCATTTCGATTAAAATTGTTGAACAAATTCGTGTGGAATGATCATTTTCACACAATAACATTGTTTTGGAAGTATTTGGAAATGTAATTGAACGATGTGGTGACATCAGCATTTTCCTCAACGCTCGTGGGAAGATTTGCATAACATGTGAATTCCATACGAGTGCAAGTCGCTCAATCCATTTATCTCTTTATTATTTGTTTTCACAGGTGACGTCATGGGGCAGGTGTAAAAATAAAACGGGCTTCCATTTACGTCATGATATCGTCGGTGATATTCTGAAACCGCGGAACTAACAGTGTTTAAAACCGCGTAAGGTAGGTGCAGTGAATTTTACAGGAACGAGGAAAAACGTAATATTTACTAAACCACTTGACTTTCTATTGTTTAAACTTTTAAATTGTCAAATTATAATATTCCTCTTAATATTGTAGGCATTAGTTATGTAAAAATGATATTAATAAAGGCAAAAAGGATATTTTTATAACATTGTAATTTACTGAAATTTCGGAATAAAATTCATTTGGATGACCATTCCGTGTAATGAGAGATCGTTAACAAAACATTGTGAATTGAATTAACCATATTTAAACAACATTGATCGATAAATAATTAGGAGATTTCACATATGTTGAAATAATTTAAATATGGGTTATGGAAGGTGGCAAATAATCTTAAACATTGTTTTAATACAATTTTTAAGATTATTTGCTGCCTAATTTTTCTAACATAACATCACGCCTATATTCCCCGAAGGTTTGGGCAGATGTGTATAGTAACACCCTCATTTCGCCGTTATTTTTAAATCCCATGTAATAGAGGGCGAGCATATTGCCATCAACCGGGCAGAATTCAAACTCCGGGCTGCTACTGAGGAATTCCACACGTAAAAACCCCAATAACAGTTTGCCCGACCTGGGGATCGAACCCAGGACCTCACGATCAGTAGTCGCGCTTACCACCACTAGACCAACGAAGCAGTTCAGAATTTTTTTGCTATATAAACTCAATACATCTTTTAGGTTAGGCATTTCGTCACTTAAGTTCTAACACCGCGTAACTCTAAAAATAGTAGTTTTGAGTTACGCTCGTCATTCAATAGGGAATCGAAAAATGCATCGTTTGACCTACCACAATCAATGGTTAGATCCAATAGCAATGCGGTATTTCAAAAACAAAATCCACCGCGTATTTAATATTTTTCCCATCAAGCTATGTAAACAGCTAAAACAGCGTGTAAGTCAAGTGAGTTCCGTACTGGATCGTGTCGCGAAAGTGTTCCGTCGAAAAAACCAAAATAAAATAGAATATTGTAGATTAAAAACAATTATATGGTAAGTAGAAAAAAATCTATTTTTCGCTCTCCTGAAAAGTTAACTATTTTGAGTTACGCGTTGTTAGAACTTAAGCGACGATTTATAAAGGATGCCAGCAATCTGTGCCATCTTCCGATTTAATCAAAGGATTCCACATTATTATAACGTAATACATTTTGTTTGAATTAATAATATCATCCTATAACTTGATCCTTACGAAAATAGCTAAGTACGAAAATATATGAGACCCTAACGTAGTATTTCGCAAGCATCAAAATGTACATTTACGAAGCCAATTTAATTCGATACCAGTAAAGCGATGTAGCAATAATTCTAAGAATTTATCGTATTAAATTCTTCTTCAGAGCGGGCGAGCTTATTTCATTAAAATACAATGATCAAAAAATCAAAATGAGTTCTTCATGAGTTCCGATTCCTTGAAAAAACTTAATTAGTAAGAGATACCATTATATTTTGATATTACCTAAAACAACAACAGCAGTGATAGCCTAGGCGTGACCGTCGGACTGCCAAATCAGAGGTCTTGAATTTGAACCCAAGGCATGCACCTCTGACTTTTCGGATTCATGTGCGTTTTATATAATTATCACTTACTTGAAAACGGTGAAGGAAAACATCGTGAGGAAACCGGCATGCCTGAGAGATATTTCTAGACTGCATGTGAAGCCAAGTCAAAGGCCCATGGGCGGCACAAACTCTGACACCAGGTTAGTCACTAACCACACGAAAAGAAGACCTAAAACTAAGTGTAACTTTTACCTTACTTTTGTCATTCTTTTCAACTTGCGTGTCCACCACAACAAACATTTTATGAATAGAAATTTAAACAGATGGGAAATTATTTGCACTGTTAATCTACTTGTTATGTACTTAAGTCGTTTTCCAGAAAAGATATCTTATCGAATTTGATTATTACTTGCGTTCTTCTTCTTTTCGTGAGGTTAGTGACTAACCTGGTTTCAGAGTTTATGTCGCCCATGCCTCTGACTTGGCTTCACATGCCGTCGAGACGGCATCGTCATGTCTCAGGCATGCCAGTTGCCTCACGATGTTTTTCTTCGCCGTTTTTAAGCAAGTGTTAATTAAATAATACGCACATGAATCCGAAAAGTTAGAGGTGCGTGCCTTGGGTTCAAGCTAACTTGGCATTCCGACGGTCATACCACTAGGCTATCACTGCTATTACCTACTATTACTTGCGTTAACGGTGAAGGAAACCATCGTGAGGAAACCTGAACATATGAAAGGTCTCGAAAAAGTTCTCGTAGGCACAAAACAGATAGGTACAGAAGTCAATCACATGTATGTACTTCACTTTTCATACCTACGCTCAGCGGTTGCTCTATCTATATATCTATCTCTCTCAAGCGCATGGCACTCGCGCTCGCACTTACTCGGACTCTAGTCCCAAACAGTCCGAGATATCGTGTCCGTGAGCAGTGTCTGTGTGCGTTGCTCGAGCGCACTTGTATGTAGATTTACTTCTGTACCTATCTGTTTTGTGGCGTAGGTGTTTGTAGTCTGCCAACCTGCACCAGGTCAATGTAATGAACTAAGGCCTAAACCATTCTCATTCTGAGCCCAGTAGCGGGACAGTGATGGGCTGATTATGATTATGATGAGATCCTATCGTATCACCGGCCCAATGATGTGTAAAGAATTCTCAGTACCAGAGTTGAGTCATATTAAATTCTAAAAGGGACATCAACTACATTGCGACGTACAGACTGATATCCATCGAAACTCAAAGTGAAGAGATAGACGCGTGTAGTCAGTTTGCCAAACATCCGACACGCCATTCCCAATATCCCAATACCGGACATTTTGTTGGCACTTTCCCGAGGATCGACAATAACAATTTATGGTATGCTCAATAATCACGTCGAAGCATCCGAGAGGTAATTTATTTTAACATAATTGATAGAACAAATAATTCATTCAATTTATAGATTCGGTAATTAGTTTCAATTAGATTTATTGTTGAGGTAGTACGGTAATGAAGTGTGTAAAATATATTTATTTATTCTTAGTTGCCAAAATATTTGAGGGTTACGTCGGAACTCATATTTTTTTATATATTTATTGTAAATACTGCTATATTAGTACAAAGGTCACACGCGTGGCTGTCAGCTATGAGGTCGTGAGTTTGGTTTTTCTTTTAGATTTTTTTTAGTAGCATCCATAGTTTGAAATTGCACCTCTTTGCCTTTCCAGCTGAAACACTGAAGCAGTGAAGGGTAGGTGTTTTGGGGTGCTGTTTTAAACAATGTCAGCATTCCGAAAGTACTTAATTATCAGTCTATTTACAATTAAAATCTTTTTATTTTTTGCATCTTTGCCCGATAAATGGTAAATAGTTGGCACTCTATTATATGGGACTGAAAACAGGCCTAAACCCTTCTCATTCCAATCAGAGGCCCGTGCCCAGTTGTGGGACAGTAATAGGTTGATGATGCTATGCTATTATGTTATGATACATAAATATTTTCAAATAGCCTCGTAATAGTATATTCTTGCCTTGTTCTAAATAGAGCTATTTTAGTTAATATTGATAGTCGCTTTAAATGGGCAGGTTGCCAGCTAAGAATAGACGCCTTAATAGCAATTTATGATAGGTATGTGTTTACGTTAAGAGCGTCAATAATATGTAACTACGTAGTAATAAATGTAAGAAAAATATACTTCGACAATTTAAAATAGGAGAAAAACTACTTTAGTATTTACATCATTTATCAGCCTCGTTGGTCTAGTGGTGGCAAGTGCGACTGCTGATCGTGAGGTCCTGGGTTCGATGCTCAGGTCGGGCAAAGTGTTATTGGGTTATTCCGTGTGGAATTCCTCAGTAGCAGCCCGGAATTTGGATTTGTGCCCGGTTGATGGCAATAGACTCGCCCCCTATCACATGGGACTTAAACATAATGGAGAAATGAGGGTGTTACTATACACCTCTGCCCAACCCTTCAGGGAATACAGGCGTTTTGTTATGTTATGTAAGGTTATTTACATAATTTATTCAAATCCTATTTAACGTTCTGGTACTAACCGTCAAAACGGAATTCACGCACTTGGCCTCAATGACCCGGAGCAAAAACCTCTGAACAATAAATATTTAATTTAAATAAGGTTTTTTTTCAGTAACGTATTAAAAAGCTAGACTAAAACAATTTAGAAAGAGTAGAGCTCCTTGTGAAAGAGTTCATTCGCCATATCTATTTCTGCCGCCAAGCAACATTGCTATGTTCCGATTTGAAGGATATGGGTACCGGTGAAATTACAGGCACATGAGATTTTTCAACTTCGTCTCTAAGGTTTATTTATTTATTTCATTTGGGATAGCCTTGTGGTGTGACCACCGGACTGCCAAGTCATAGGTCTCGAGTTCGAACCCGAGGCACGCATCTCTGAATTTCGGATTTATGTGCGTATTGTATAATTATCGCTTGCTTAAAAACGGTTAAGGAAAACATCGTGAGGAAACCGGCACGCCTGAGAGATATTTCTCGACGACATGTGAAGCCAAGTCAGAGACCCATGGGCGGCATAAACTGTGACACCAGGTTAATTGATAAACACACGAAAAACAATTTTTTTTGGGAATACAACCAGGTACACACGTTTATTAATACGAGTACATAGGTAATGATTAACAAAATATTGTACATGTGTAGCACACGACGTTATCCACGTCTTAAACAATACCTTGTTAGTCTAGTGGTCGCAAGCGCTACTGCTGAGCATGGGGTCCTGGGTTCAATCCCCAAGTCGGGCTATGCATTATTGTGCTTTTCCAATATGAATTTTTCAGTTGTTACTGCTGGCTGGGCTGTTGCCCGGAGTCTGGATTTGTACCCGGTTAACAGCAATAGGCTCGCCCCATATTACATGGGACCTAAATATAACAGGCGAAACGAGGGTGTATTAAAAACACCTCTGCTGAACCCTTCGGGGAATATAAGGCGTGATGTTATGTAAATAATAGAAAGCTTTTAAGGATCACATCAGCAATCCTCTATGTGTTGTAGGTGTGTATGTGTACTGTCGGCGGTAACCACTTTCCATCAGGTAGGCCAAACGCTTGTCTGCCAACCTATAACATAAAAAATTTAAAAGCGTCTGATATCATTCCGCCTAGCTTTTTCCCAATTGTGTTGGGGTCAGCATCCAGTCTAACCAGATACTACTGAATACCAGTATTTTACATGGAGCGACTGCCATCAGACCTCCGCAACCCAGCTACTGGGCAATGCTGATATCCTAAGGTTAGACCAGTTGTCAAACTATCGGGCTTCTAACTAACTTCCCGTAACGACTGTCATAGGTATTCGTACGAAACCCGAGACCCACGGTTTAACATGCTCTCCGAGGCACGGACGGGTCTCGACGTGTAACGAACGGTCACCCATCCACGGACTGACTGCGGCAATCGTTGCTTAACCTCGCAAATTGTATGTTTCGCGTGGTCGTTAATAGGCCACGAGCCCCTCTAACAACGTCTGATAATATGTTTCTAATTGGCGAATTGTTTCCAATATCAACAAACCTTTGACGCTTTACATTAATCTTTAAATAAAAATGTAACTTTGAATGATAGATTGAGAAATGAAGAGATTAGACAAAGTTGCGGTTTAAAAGATGATGTAGTGACAAAAATTGAAAGGAGTATGCTTAGGTGGTTTGGTCATGTTGAGAGAATGAGTGAACGGCGATTAACAAAAGGAATTTATAAGACGGATGTTAATGGGAACGCCGGTAGAGGACGTCCTAGAAGGACATACATCGATGTTATTGGTGAAGTTCTTCACAAAGGTCAGGTGCGTAGTACTCTCAACCGGCGTGCGTGTATGACAAGATGTATGAATGTCGATGAAGCGAAAGGGGTATGTAAGAGTCGTAGCATGTGGCGTTCTTTAGTTTCTGCCTACCCCTATGGGAAAAAGGCGTGAGTTAATGTATGTATGTATGTATGTTAAATAAAAAAAGTATTTTTAAAAGTAACATCTGCCAGTATTTGTATGATGACTGTACAAACAGAGCTATTTGTTGTACCGGGCTCAGCGGTAGCCGGCGGGAACTGCAATATTGCAATAATTTGTTCTCTATACCGGCCAATCGATCTGTGCATGTGTTGCATATTGTTGCTTTTGCCGTTGCGTATTGTTGCATATTATTGATGCTAACATTACATTGACTTGAAGAACGTTGCAAGATAAAAACTTTTTTACAAAAAATTTAAACCGACTTCAAAAAATAATAAAATAATTACCATACAAAATTAACAGTTTCAGAAGTCGGTGTCTTCAATTTGGTTCAGCGTGGATCAGCACCGACTTCTGAAGCTGTTAGTTTTATATGGTAATTATTTTCTTATTTTTTGAAGTCGGTTTAAATTTTTTGTAAAAAAGTTTTTATTTTTTTCATTTTAGTGGCCTTAATTAAAACTTGGTTGGACCTACTAAAGACGCTGCTCGTAACATAATCACATCCTCACAATATGCGTACTGTTCGTCATTGAGGAGTTCCATTGTCTATCTCCAAAGTTCTTCATCAGATCTTCACCAAATTTAAATGGGACCAACTTCAAAGTATACCCTATCC
Organism: Amphipyra berbera; assembly: GCA_910594945.2. Classification (NCBI taxonomy): domain Eukaryota; kingdom Metazoa; phylum Arthropoda; class Insecta; order Lepidoptera; family Noctuidae; genus Amphipyra; species Amphipyra berbera. Next base: position 14,845,738 of record OU343126.1, on the reverse strand, counting down.
ATTAAAAAATAATCATTAAAATCGGTTCATAATTGGCAAAAATATCAATGAACATACACAAAAAAAAAAAAAAACATACATACAGACGAACATAGTAACCTCCTCCTTTTTGGAAGTCGGTTAAAAAGGACCTGCAACACTGGAAGTAATTTTATTAAAATTGGATTTTTTAAAGTAATTGTCAGTAGAATACCTTTATCTACGGGCTGTTGAAGATGATAAATAGCCAATTCCTATATTTTACCAAACGTTATTAGATAAAATTAAGACTCTTGTATCTTTAAAAGTACCAAAGCAAAATACCCATGCTTTTCATAGTAGACACTCCTATACGTTCACTATTACATGTAAAATTATCTTATGATACTATTTATATGACCAATTTGTAGTTAGGCATTAAAAATGCTATCGTTGGTTAGCAAAACGATTCGTTTTAGGCTATAGGAACCGAGCATTAATAAGTTCTTTTGAACAACTTTCTTTTGAACAACTTTCTTTTGAACTTCTCAGTGTAATAGTTTGGGGAAGAAATTGCCAAACTCCCGACCAGCAATATTATTATTGTAAATGTTTTCACAGGTGACGTCTGAAAGGGAAACTCATTTAACATCTTTTAAGATCGTTTGTTGTGGCGGTCTCCCGCGGGAGTAGTGTTCGATAGTGGGAGGACGTGAACATGGAATGATTAAATACTCTGGGACGACCAACACCATCCGCCCCTTAATCAGTCTCCTTGTTTTCTGTTACTAGGTCAGCAAAGTGCTAACTAAGTTGGTCTTAAGCAATTTATTGAGGAAGGCTGGAAGTAAGTCGAGTAAGTTTTGGAGGAACGTCTTAGAATATGGGTGATAGTATCGCTAATGTAAGCGAATTTTGAATCATAAATACAACTATCCTATAACATTTCGGTTTATTTGTTTGCCACATGCACCATTTGTATCATACATAGATATGAATAAAGTTTTCAATTTAATTAAACAAAATTCACTTTACGTTTGTAACTCAATAGCGTTCCTGCAGTTTGTCTTTTGCTTAAATTGCTCTTTCATAGCACGTAAAACAAGAGATGTAAAATTAAAGACAGTACTAACTATAATGTTTCATTTACTGAGTACACATATTACAAGTCAGAGCAGTCAGAACTGCCTCGTTGGTCTAGTGGTGGCGAGCGTGACTACTGATCGTGAGGTCCTGGGTTCGATTTCCAGGTCGGGTTTTTCCGTATAGAATTCCTCAGCAGCAGCCGGTTTGGATTTGTACCCGGTTGATGGCAATAGGCTCGCCCCCTATACGTGGAACTTAAACATAACGGCGAAATGAGGGTGTTACTATACACCTATGCCTAACCCTTTGGGGTATACAGGCGTGATGTTATGTGTTATGTTAAGTCAGAACACAACTACGTATCTGAAATTAGACTAATTAACTTCCAGATTTCTTATTAATCACAAACTAATGGCACTCTTCCCAGTTTCGGTATTAAAACAAACACTACCATCTATGTATAATACTTGTGTCTATGAACTTTCAAACGTGAAGTATGACATCTAAACTTGCGAAACAATCTTTCAAACAACAAAGACACAACATTTCTCTGCAATACAGTTACTATATCAAAATATGTTGTCTACTAAATAGTTCGGAGTCCAGAACAACAACGTCCGAAGACGAACAAGGAGGCGTTATGCAAATTAATGTGTATACAAATAAGCGTCAAGTTGGGAACTTGAACCACTGAAGTAAACAGAAATGAGGAGGAGAATGTTGTGTTATGTTTTTGTGTGCTTGCTTCATTTTGTTGCACACTGTTTTTACAGTACGTTGTTTCTTATTAGACAGTGGGACCCCTGGCTAATTACCAACCGCCGTGTTTTTTTTACCCCATGTGGGGACGGGTTAGAATATAAAACTTCCCCACCACACGCTGGAAATAGACGCGTGTTGTAAGATTCAACAAAACCCAGCACGCGGTAGGATCTACACGGTCTGCCTGGCTAGCTACCACCCTCACATTAAAGTCCACACCAGCACCAGGCAGTTTACTGTGATCCGTCGTGTGTATTAGAGAGCCGGAGGCGTATAGGGGAATCCTTCTATATCTCTGTTCCTTGGATTCGTGTGCTCCATCTTAGACCCTGTCTGCGCTTACCATTAGGTGAGGCTAGGGCCAAAAAAAGAATAAAAAATAAATAAAAACCGCGCTGGTCATACGCTTTGCGAGGTTAAGCTGCGTTTGCCGCGGTCAGTCTGTCGATGGGTGACCGTGCCTTGGAGAGCATGTTAAATAGTCGGTCCCAGGTGTCATACGAATACCTATGACAGTCGTTACGGGAAGTCAGAAGCCCGAAAGACTGACAACCGGTCTAACGTTAGGATATCGGCATTACCCTGTAACTGGGCAGCGGAGGTCTGATGGCAGCCACTCCGTGTAAAATACTGTTATTCAGCCGCATCTGATTAGACTGGAAGATGACCCTAACATAGTTGGGAAAATAGGTTAGGCAGAACGAACGTTTCTTATTATACATGTTGGCTGTACGGTTCCTTCTTGGCATAATACCTCGTCACCTGGGCCCTGATTATTTATGAAATTTTAGAAAAGTACTATCAAATACATACAACAGAAACTTAAAAGGGTGAATCTATCATTACAGTTATAGCTAATATCGGTATGTCAGGATTGGGAGCATGGTAAATAAAGAAAATTAAACCAACATAGACTCTCCACCACTGAGAGTACTTTTAATTAGGTTAGTGATTAGTTACAGAAGCTAGTTCACAATATATCACAATATAATAACTAACACAAGATCAGAAAATGAGGACAAGCAAACCAGATATAAAAGGTCAGACTTATTCGGCTGTTCGACATGGAATCCTCTGCTTCGTCGAATGACCACTGTTTTTATAACTTCGGGTGCGTTGATTAATCATGACGTTTACCCTCCTATGTCAACATTGTCCAGTGTTACCAGCTACCGATAACAGTACGCAAATAACGCGTCTGCGTTACAATTCTTTTTTTGTAACTAACTACGAAAATAAAACAATTAAATTTTATGTTCCAAGTAGGTACATACTTTCCTTGCCTCACCTGCGAGCCACAAAGGCCATCAAATTAAAGATGGCGGCCATTTTATTACTCCCATTCTTCAGTTTAAGCCGTTGTTTATAGGATGAAATTTTCGTTCGTCCATGAAATACTGAAGCTTACTTTATTCCGGTGAATTTGTCTGACAATTGTATTTACACGGTTTACGAAGTGTCTAAGACGGGTGATGGGCGTAAACCCGTTGTCGCGACTCCATTTGCATTTGTTATACGCCAATTGCGTCGTGTCGCGTTTACTGTGTGGTTAAGTTTACTTCGAAAATCTTTTGCAGTTTGTGTAGTATCTACATTTTATTTCTGACGAACTTTTTCAATGAAATTTAACCTGAAAAGTTTTTTTTTTAATAGTTTTGGGGGCATTCTTCGAAAAAATGTTAACAAAAATTGAGAACGTCATTAGCATCATCCCAAAGTTAAGAATGCAGATGTTTAATACTATAATTATGATAATGAAAACTCAAACTATACCGCTGCCGTCAAGCAATAAGACAAGATTAAAAACAATCTGACAATACTATAACGTTAACAACCCGGGAGAAGAATGATTTGTTAAAATAATGTTAAAAATTTTCGAATATTCACCCTTTTAGTGTATTTTGTAGGCAAAATAATATTTGAGTTGAGTTGAATTTAAAATTTATTTAATAAATCAATTGCGTTCCCGTTCTCCTTTATATTGCAGTGAGCTTAAAATTTCAGTCGCTACCTACCAAGAATAGGTAGGTCTATTGACAGAGCCTAAGTAAATATAGTTTCATGCTAGCTTCTCAAATCAGGTATTTATTCTGTGGTAATAATGTACAGTATAGGTAATAGGTTTTTAACTTTAGTAATTGCACTTAGGCCCTTTAATCCGCAGCCAAGTGAGTCGTGAAGGGTTGGGCAGAAGTGTATAGTAACACCCTCATTTCGCCGTTATATTTAAGTCCCATGTACTTAATAGGGGACGAGCCTATTGCCATCAACCGGGCACAAATCCAAACTCCTGGCTGCTACTGAGGAATTCTACATGGAAAAACCCAATAACACTTAGCCCGACCTGGGGATTGAACCCATGGGACCCCACGATCAGCAATTGCGCTTGCCACCACTAGACCAACGAGGCAGTGAAACATAACTCACATAAAAAACATTTAAAAGAAATTCTATTTGCTTATAAAGTAGGAAGGAACTTTTTAATATTCACACAACGTTTCAGTCGCATTCTGGCTGGTGTCCAAACAGGAAGCTTTTGAGGCGATCGTCCGTCGGCTCCGAACGACAACCCACGATTGCTGTAATAATGGCCACCTGTTAGCCATTGTTAGCCGTTGTTAGCCTCTGTTAGCCGCTGTATAGCCTTTATCAAATCATACATATGACTGTCAAAGGTACTCTGTTGTAGAACGATTGATTGTTACCGCAATAGGAAATGTGTTGCGGAGAGTTTTAGGTATCGATGTACTGCAGGGGAACGAAAAGGTTCGTCAGTTTTCAAATTCATTCCTTTCCACGTCGCGGGCACATGTTACCTTTTCAAACTGTTGAACGGAACAGACCAATGCATGGAAAATTATGTTTAATTATTTGGTAGCAAAGATCAAAATTGCCTTTTGTCTCCCTATGACGTAATAGGATAATGTCTTTGATTTGAATTAAGGAGTTTTGTTGTAAAAACCATTACATCAACCAATTCGATGATTAAATAGATTGGCATTAATTGTCTGTCACCATGTCACCATAATATCTTGTAAAAAAAATAATAGTATTTTCTTTTCTATAATGTGGCAATACGTAGTTGGTAAAATAGGTTGTTTCTGGCACTGTGCAAGCAAAAATAGACCGTAAGGTGTATAAAATTTTCATTCCGCGACTGTACTTGTTGATACTATACCAGTTGGTTATTTAGGTTATATATATTTATAATAGGTTAACCATAGCTGCTATATAGGTATATTGATATTTGTTGATATTGATATTTATATACAAATTTTAATTGAATACTATTAATAATTCTACTATCATTTTATTTAATTTTGTATAATTCTATTTTATTTGTATAATCCTATTTAATTTTGTATAATTCCATTTAGTTTTTTATTATTGCGTCTATATTTAGTTTTGTCCTATTTTAATTTCATGTCTGTATTAGCCTATAACTTGTATGTTTGGTGTCTTACCACTGTTAGTGCAAGTTGGTGATATATAAATAAATAAATACCTAAATAAAGTTGTTCATGTTTTCAATTGCAATTAAATTAAATAATTCGGATTTTCTCATGACGAATAATGGTCTTCAAACCAACGATCTTCAAACTATACGAACATCAACACTTATCCCAGTTTGCAGTCGGTCCCGGGTGTCATGCGAATACCTATGACAGTCGTTACTCAGTCACGGGAAGTCAGAAGCCTGAAAGTCTGACTACCGGTCTAAGCTTAGGATATCGGCATTGCCCAGTAACTGGGTTGCGGAGTTCTGATGGCAGTCGCTCCGTGTAAAATGCTGGTATTCAGCCGCATCTGGTTAGAATGGAAGCTGACAACAACATAGTTGAGAAAAAGGCTAGGCAAAACGAACGCCTGCATTCCCCAAAGGGTTGGGCAGAGGTGTATAATAACACCCTCATTTCGCCAATTTTTCGATTTTTCATTATTGATCGAACCCAGAACCTCACGATTAACAGTCACGCTTGCCACCACTAGACCAACGAGGCAGTTTAAGAGATTTTTTTTCTTTAGTTTGTAAGAGAATTTTAGTCTTTAGAATTTCTTTCGTATCCATCAATATAATTTAAGTGTAACAAAATTGTTGACTCATCCACCAGAAAAAAACCTAGTAATGGATAGATTTATCAAATATTGTTAAAGAGTTCTCGATAGGTTTGTACCTATTTTGCGGTCTGATGGATTCACGATTGATTTTCCGTGTACGGCGCATATCGAAATGGGTTACAAAAGAACGAGTCGATACCCATTACGTTTCGATTTTGTTGACAGAATTGGGGCCCGTTAACATGCTCACGGAATTAGATAGCAATCGAGTACTGAAGAAATTCATCGCACAATTTTGTGAAGGAAAATTAAAATAGTCTGAGAGCTTTTTATGGTTAGTCTAGAATCGTGAGTCAGTAAATGTGCTAACATAATCGTTGAATAGAACGATTTTATGAGGAAACATTTACCTAACATTTATTTTGGATTTCTTGACGATTATCTGTGTTACTTTAAAGGATCACCAAACGGCTCGCATCGCATCGGATCAGAACGGATTTTACAATCTTTAAACGATATTAAATTGGGCACATAGTATGTTAAGTCTATATTACCAAGCCGCGCAATGCAGCTTGACCGTGGGCGTCTTCCGCGACACGCGATCGTAGCCGAAAGTATGCTGCGACGCGCGATCGGCTCCCTTCGCCTACCGTCGTATCCGATCGGATCCTTTAAAAAATTAGAACACGTCAACACGGTAGGAATTAAACTCTTTCAATAGGCGCAGAAACGGATACGTTCGCAAGTGATGGTACGGCGCCGATCGTATGCGTCGACATTCTGCCGGACGCGATCGGCTGTCGCCGCATACGTTCGTATCCTTTCCGATCCGATGCGATGCGAGCCGTTTGGTGGAAATCACCTCTTAGGCTATTGCTTGTTAAGAATAATACTCCTTTTGCTAACTATGTAGGTATTATGGTAACTTAAAACTTACGTCATAACTCATAATTTATCATTAGCGGCCTTGTTCCGCTGACTGCAGTGTTTAGGATTATTCTTTTTGTGTCATACTTCCCTGGTTTATAACAATCTATCTAGACTTACATAATTCCCTAAAATCTTATCTTATCTTACCTTTCTTACTTTAATATTATAAATGGGAAAGTTTGGATGTTTGTGACTTTGTGAATTTGGATGTTTGTTAATCAATCCCGCCTTAACTGTAGAACGGATTTGGATGAAATTTGACACACAGGTAGACAATGAGCTGGATTAGGAGATAGGATACTTTTTATTTTATTTATTAGGGTCAAAAAACAGTTACATGCTGAAAAATATAGAGAAATACTTAAACTAACATTTAACAAACATGTAACCCACATCGTTGTTATCGGTAACTGGTAACACTGGACAATGTTGACACAGGAGGGTAAGCGTCAAGATTAATCAACGTACCCGAAGTTATAAAAACAGTGGTCATTCGACGGAGCAAAGGATTCCATGTCGAACAGCCGAAGAAGTCTGACCTTTTATATCTGGTTTGCATGTCCTCATTTTCTGATCTTGTGTTAATTATTATATTGTGATATATTGTGAACTAGCTTCTGTAACTAATCACTAACCTAATTAAAAGTACTCTCAGTGGTGGAGAGTCTATGTTGGTTTAATTTACTTTATTTACCATGCTCCCAATCCTGACATACTGATATTAGCTATAACTGTAATGATAGATGCACCCCTACACGATTCTGTTGTATGTCGCCAATATCATTATCCACGATTTAACTAAAGGTTAATAGAAGTGGCGAAGACAAGTGAAAAAAAAAGAAGGAAAAGAAGAACAAAACTAAAGTCGCTGCCACAATAATGTTACTTAGCTTTTATCCGGGTACATGAAGTAGTTCCCCTAGGATGTAACTGAAACCGCGGGCTACAGTATTATTGTTATAATAGGTAATCTTATTACATAACATCAGAGGTTCGGCAGAGGTGTTTTTAGTACACTCTCGTTTCTCCAGTTATGTTTATGTTCCATGTAATAGTGGGCGAGTCTATTGCCATTAACCGGGCACAAATCCAGACTGCTACTGACAAATTCCTTATGGAAAAACTCAATAACACTTTGCCTGACCTGGGGATCGAACCCAGGACCCCATGTTCAGCAGTCGCGCTTGCGACTACTAGACCAACAAGGTAGTAATCTTATTAGTCTGCGCTTTATCGATAGCAATTTCATGAAGTAGAAACACTAGAGTCACGAACAGATTTCAATGTTCCATCTCACTATTTGTTGGATGTGCCTCGCCCTCCATATTGTTTGCGTTATTCGCATCGTGTTGACTTAGTTATTGACTCCATGCCACTCGAATATTTTCTGTTTGTTACTGTTCTATCTACACAAAGGAATTTTACATTAGAGATGTATTTTGCTTTCAGTACCTACCCATGTCACAGTTATTTACGATTTTGTGTTACATTAAAGATTGCGGGTACTTTGTAAGTACTGTTTTTTTTAAGTATATTGTAATTTCGGTTCTCGTTGGTCTAGTGGTGGCAAGTGCGACTGCTGATCGTGAGGTCCTGGGTTCAATCCCCAGGTTGGACAAAGAGTTATTGGGTTGTTCCGTGTAGAATTCCTCAGTAGCAGCCCGAAGTTTGGATTTGTGTCAGGTTGATGGCAATAGGCTCGCCCCCTATTACATGGGACTTAAACATAATGGTGAAATGAGGGTACAGGTACAGACGCGAAATTTAGTTACTGTACACCCCTGCCCAACCCTTCAGGGAATACAGGCGTGATGTTATGTGAGCGTAGTTTGAAGAGCGTTAGGTGATCTTGGTCGTTTTTATATTTTAAGTGCTTATTTTATTGATATTTTATGGGCAATTGGCTTCATAAATTTTCTACTTTCATATTATACTAGCGGCCCGTCCCGGCTTCGCACGGGTGGACATTTTTCCCGTTTTTACAACATTATTAATTTATGCGCCGCTCCTATTGGTCCTAGCGTGATATTATATAGCCTATAACCTTCCTCGATAAATGGACTAACCAACACAAAAATATTTTTTCGATTCCAACCAGTAGTTCCTGAGATTAGCGTGTTCAAACAAACAAACAAACTCTTCAGCTTTATAATATATAGATACGTGCGAAAACCAGGCTTTAAAGTCTTATTTTCAATCGCGTTGGCGTAAAGGTTAATTAAGAGCGTCTTGTAAAAAATAGAGTGTATCTTCACGTTAATTATTGCAATACCAATATTTACCTACTCGTTAACCACGAATCTCCTCGGCTATCATATACCTATATAGGGTTACTCCAAATCAATTGGCGATATTTCATAGGGTTAGGTACTAGGTATCATTAATAACTTCACAACGTTAGCTCATTTCTGTCCCTCTGCTGGGCACGAGCCTTTTCTCAGAATGACAAAGGTTTAGGCCTTAGCCCACCACGCTGGCCTGGTGCGGGTTGGCAGACACACCATCGAAAACTTTATGGAGCCCTCTCAGGTTTCCTCACGATGTTTTTCCTTCACCGTTAACGCAAGTGAATAATCAAATTCTGATCCGCACATGAATTCGACAAAGTCAGAGGTGCGGGCCGGGATCGAACTGAGCCCTTCTGCATGGAAGGCAAGCGTTCAACCACCAGGCTATTACTGCTTATTAATAAACAACATTCAAATAAAGGACATACTTAAACTTTAATAAAAGCGATGAGCGTGCACGTAGTAGGTATCTCGTTATCTAATTAAAACTAAAGTTTAAGTATTTTTTTAATGTGCTTTATGTTTGACTAGCGACCCGCCCCGGCTTCGCCCGGGTACAATATAGATACTAATGTGGGGCATATAAACCTTTCTCTTGAATCACTCTATCTATTGCTGAAAACTGCATTAAATTCCATTGCGGAGTTTGAAAGATCTAAGCGTACAGACAGCGGGAGTGACTTTGTTTTATACTATGTAAAGATACCTACTAACCCTGTCATTTGAAGTAACTCGGTATACATAATAACCCCACTTAACTACTTCACTTGGTCGTCGTTCAGCCGTGTCGTGAGGTGGGCAAGACGGGGAGAATTTTGCGAATATCCGAGTGCTCAGCCTAGGCCAGCGACCCAGATACGAGGAATGTTTGGAACAATGTTGCCATGACGACGGTTCCATTCTACAGTATCGGTGCATTTGCAAAATTTATTTAGGTCGGCTATTCTAATCAAGGCAAGTGAAATTGCATGCCTTGAAAATTGGACCCTTTATGATTTTGGTAGTGTCTAATTTCCTATGCATGAAGATTGAATTTTTTATCGTAAAATTACTGTTTAAATTTTTTCGTCGTCCGTCCATATACGGTTGAAAGAGTAATTAAAACATTTGATATTCTTTGTTTTTAATGTAGTTTTTAGTGGCTATTTAATTTTGTGCCTTTGTTTTACATAACATCACGCCTGTATTCACCGAAGAGTTAGGCAGAGGTGTATTTGGCACCCTCATTTCGCCGTTATGTTTAAGTCTCATTTAATTACCTCGTTGGTCTAGTGGTGGTAAGCGCGACTGCTGACAATGAGGTCCTGGGTTCGATCCCTAGGTCGGGCAAAGTGCTATTGAGTTTTTCCGTGTGGAATTCCTCAGTAGCAGCTCGGAGTCTGGATTTGTGCCCGGTTGATGGCAATATTATTTTTATAAAAATATAAGAGGTTTTAAAAGTCCTGTTAAAAATGAAAGCAGCTTTTCGGTTTTTAATCCACTTCAGTTATGGCAAAGGTATGAGTTCAAAAATTCTCTGTGAACAAATAAATTACTCATTAATATTTTATATTTCTGCATTTGCATACTCAAAAGGGAAGGGCGATAAAAGTCAACCTTTTTTTTATCTTTTTTTTCTTTTACCATGGGTTAGTGCTACGTACATATTGTTGAAACGATCTATTGATAAGTGATTGGATATCAAATATCCAATTCGTTAATGGATCCACTTAATGTATTCACGATGTGAATACGGCCTACCAGTAATAGATTGTTCAAAGTAATTGATTAATTGTCGTCTAATTCATTTTCCAGTGGGCTCTTGGCTGAAAAGCTTATAAATTATGACTTCAAGCTCATAATAGTCATAAATCATGGGTTCTGACTGATCAAAGAACGATGCTTGTGCTTATTTAGTAGGCTTGTAATATAAGTGAGGGGTCTAGGTTGCTTTTAGGTTATCGTCCTACTAAATATTTTATAATATAAAATATTTGCTCTACGATTAGATTTTGGTAGAAGGCGACTGATGCTCGATATATCCTTTTATATCAAAAAAGATTGTATGTATTCTGTTTTGACATTAATCATTCTGTTTGAGCATTTTGACAGAATTTCTATACAGAAGCTGTCAAAACGTTAAAATGTCTCAGATAAAAGTTTTTTGACGTTGGTAAAGTCCATGCAGGTATATTTTGGTAGAAGAATATTTATTTTGGTATTCTGTCTCTTACAAAATTTTAATACCATACTTAGAAAAAGATATGTACGTAAAAGAAGAAAGAATATGTACTTTGGGAATTCCAAAGTAAATATTCAAGGCCAAGTGTTTCCATATTCAGGTGCTCGTGTGTGTGAGTCTTCTTTACCTATACCTTCATGGTAAAATCGACCTTAAGCAGCCTAAAAAAACCCATATCGTTAATCCATATAAACATAACATAACAGCACGCCTGTGTTCCCCGAAGGGTTAAGCAGAGGTGTATAGTATTACCCCCTTATTTCGCCGTTATGTTTCAGCCCCATGTAATAGGGGGCGAGCCTATTGCCATCAACCGGGCACGAATCCAAACTTAGGGCTGCTACTGAGAAATTCTTAATGGAAAAACCCAATAACACTTTGCCCGACCTGGGGATCGAACCCAAAACCTCACGATCAGTAGTCGCGCTTACCACCACTAGACCGACAAAGCAGTAATCCACCTGTCTAGTAATTAAGATATTATAGGTACCTAAATACCGTTAATATTGTATTCTATCTATTGGGAAGGCCACCAGCATTAAATCAGTGTACCGAGTGGAACCGTATAAAGATTTTTTACTTTTGCATTTTTAGCCTGTTCAGCGTTTAGTGTATACAAAAATGCCTGCGGGCACATTTAGCGTAACGTGCTCAATATTGCTCAACATTGTTACACTCGCTTTGAAACGTCCGTATTTTGTGAAATGCAGAAATGCCAGTCAGCGCATTTGAAAGAATGGCTGCAATGCAATTCTGCTATGGTTCAGATATTTGTGATGTAATTCTCTTATTATTGACTAGCTGTGTCCTCACGGCTCTGCCCGTAGCCTATGTTACTCAGTGATAATGTAGCTTTCTAACGGCAAAAGAATTTTAGAAATCGGTCCAGTAGTTTTTAAGTTTATTCGTTACATACAAAAATCCAAAAGTACAAATCTTTCCTCTTTATAATATTAGTATAGATAAGACAAGAGCTGAGGAGAAGAGTTCCATGACTTGAGGAAATGTGTTAATTACAATGAAAATATAATAATTATTCATGTCCATTTTATACCTACTTATTACTTTTATGCTCTGCTACTTACAAGGGAAGGGGTCTTGGCTAATTAACAACCGCACGGATCACATGATTTGCAAGGTTGAGCTACCCTTGCTGCGGTCAGTCCACGGATGGGTGACCATTCGTTACACATCGAGACCCCTCCGTACCTCGGAGAGCACGTTACACTGTCGGTTCCGGGTATCATACGAATAAATATGACACTCGTTACGGGTAGTCTGAAGCCCGAAATTCTGACAATCGGTCTAACCTTAGTGTATCGGCATTGCTCAATAACTGGACTGCGGAGGTCTGATGGCAGTCTCTATGTGTAAAATACTGGTATTCAACCGCATCTGGTTAGGCAGGAAGCTAACCCCAACATCGTTGGGGAAAGGCTAGATAGAATGACTTACAAGGTCGCAATCTACGTGACATAAACGATTTTTGTTACTGTTAGTGTCATTAGGGCTGTATTCCATTTTCAATGGCCACGACTCTCAAGATGGAAAAATGTTTTATTCATATATCTTTATGAAGGTTCACAAAGAGCATGTTTTTAAAATATGCTTAAAACCTTTAGAAAACCCCAGAGTTGGTGAAAAACTAAATCTTTTGCTGACCGTCAGATATAGAATTTTTTATTATTTTAATCATTTTTTTATTTTATTTTTATGCACCTTATGGTAAGCGCAGACAGAGTCTAAGATGGAGCACACGAATCCATGAAACAAAGACCTCCTATACCACTCTGGCTCTCGCATACACACGACAGAACACAGCAAATTGCTTGGCGCCGGACCTCAATGTGAGGGTAGTAGCTAGCCAGGTGGACCGTATAGATCCTACCACCAAGCGTACTGGGTTTTGATGAATCTTACAACACGCGTCTATTCCCAGCGCGCAGCGTGCGTTGAGGAAGTTTTATAAAAAGTGAATGCAGCATTTTAACAATCACTATAACAGTTGCCAGAGATGCATTTGGCTAAGTTTTCAATTGCCTTCTTTCATATTCATTCCGTATAGTGAAGCAAATAATTTTGCATGCGATTTACACCTCGCTTCAAGAACAGGAAACGAACTTCACAAACCTCATTATCTCAACATATTCAGTCGCTTAGATTCAATTGTACATAACAATCTGAAATAGTACGAAGTCTCCGTAACAAGGATACAACGGTGTTTCCATTTCCCCATACATTTCGCCTATTGTCGTTCATAACAATGGTTCATTAATGTTAACACAGCGTGTACTTAATTAAATATAAATACTATTGTGATTTTACACTAGGATCTTAAGTCGGTTTGTACTTTGGTACTTGTTTTCATTTGTTTATTTAATAGTTAATTTAACTTAGACATATCTTTATTATCTTAAGTGGGAGTGGGCCGGCCATGTCGCTCGAATGCACCCGGATAGATGGGCAAAGATCGTCACTCACTGGACGCCTGAAGGAGGACATCGTCGTCGCGGTCGGCCACGGCGTAGGTGGCGTGACGATCTAGACGTGTTTTTGGGCCTAGCATGGTTAGAAACGGCAAAAAACTGAGAGGTTTGGAAGGCAAAAGGGGAGGCTTTTTGCTCAGCAGTGGGAAATTCCATAGACTCCAAAAAAAACTTTATTTAATTACTTGAGTGTTTTAAGCATTCAATTCTTTATCAGGAGAGACAGGTCCTCTTCAGCATACCTAGCACACAGTACAGAGACAAACGTCATGAATTTTGTTGAATTATGTTTACGGTAAGAGATTATATAAAATCAGTGACACTTGTCACGGTAGAGCCTGTTACATCGCCAGGAGAGGCTATTATGTATATGTCCAGCAATGGACTGTGATTTGAAGAAGGCAAATAAATTACTAATTGCCTTGTTGGTCTAGTGGTCGCAAGCGCGAATGTTGAGCATGGATGGGGTCCTGGGTTCAATCCCCAGGCCGGGCAGTGTTATTGGGTTTTTCCATTAGGATTTTTTCACTAGCAGCCTGGAGTCTGGATTCGTGCCCCGTTAATGGGATTAGGCTCGCTCCCTATTATGTAGGTCTTAAACATAACTGGCAAAACGAGGGTGTACTTAAAACACCTCTGCCGTACCCTTCGGGGACTACAAGGCGTGATGCTTTATGTAAATAAATTATTTATCCATGGTTAGGTTGTTTCGTAGTTCAATTCTGTAGACAAAGCCTCAGGGCATTACTGCTATAAGGATGGGTAACATCATCTACTTGTGTATTAGTAACATCAATCCTACTGTGATAACCAATCTGGCTGCTACTTGTTGCTTTTATTGCAATGTTTTCCCTAGAGTGAGTATAGCATTAAGGGAGATCTATATTTAGGGGTATTAGATAATAATGGTCCAATAATATGATGAACTTGGTAAGTGTTTTTTTTCTCTGTTTATTTGATGTTCCATGTGGATTGTCATACAGAATAGACCACCCTCTCTCCATCCGTAGGTGTCAATAATAAACATTTTAACAAAAATAAAACCGGCTTCAAAAAAACGATGAAAAGAATAAAATAATTACCATATTATAAAATTAACAGTTTTAGAAGTCGGTGCTAATCCACGCTGAACCAAATTAAAGGCATTTTTGTTAAAAAGTTTTTTATTTTTTTCGTTTTAGTGGCCTTAATTAAAATATGGTTGGACCTACTAAAGACGCTGCTCGTAACGTAATCACATCATCACATTATGCGTACTGTTCGTCATTGAGGAGTTCTATTGTCTATCTCCGAAGTTCTTCATCAGATCTTCACCAAATTTAAATGGGACCAATCTGGAAGTATATCCTTTCAAATAACTTTTATTTTATCTAAATCAGTTTATTAAAAAAAAAAAAACATACAGACGAATTGATTGAGAACCTCCTCCTTTTTTGGAAGTCGGTTAAAAAGGGAATATGTCAAGGGGATGGCCAGCAGCATCCTTCTTCATCTCTCGTGTCGGCACGAGTTATACAAGAATAGCTCATGGTGCTCATAGCACAGGTGAAAAAGTTGGTCAGGCAACAAGATTGGTAGCGGGGTTGACTGCCCAAGGTGCGTCGGGCATACTCGAGCATCATAACTTACGCAGGTCTTTTTAATGCACCTCATTTTAATGTATCCTACTGGTAATAACAAGTTACATTTTAGCATCCTCCTGCTAATAAATGTGATCAGCAATATGTCTGCCAAGCGTGGTGATTATGGAAATATTTCTTATGACCATTCTATATAGAAGCGGTCATTTAAAGGCCCAGGTTTACGAGTTGATCAGATAATAAACTCCACAAGAAAATACACTGTGAAAGGTTCATAAAACAAAATTTTATAACCATCACCCTCCTCAAGACCTCACAACATTGGAACAATCAGTTTAACTTTATAAAAGAAGGGTACAAACTGTCTAAGAGTTTACGGTCCTATCTTTTAGAAAGAAAAGTTAGAACAAAAGATCTTTGCCGGTTCAAAATTGAAGTTCTATCTAACAAGCAGAAAAACGCCCCGGGCCCGTAAAAGGTTTATCCTGTTATGGTGTCCGATATAAAAACGTTTTAACAAAATTAAAAAGGTTGTTCGGAGTTTGTATTGTTGTTTAATATCTGATATTTTTTGGAGGGAAATATTCTCTTAATAAAGGCACATGAAGAGATGTTTACATGGAAAAGTAATATGTTAGGTTAGAACTTGAATCTTTACATAGTATAAAACAAAGTCGCTCCCGCTGTCTGTACGCTTAGATCTTTTAAACAACGCAACGGATTTTAATGCAGTTTTCAGCAATAGATAGAGTGATTCAAGAGAAAGGTTTATATGCCCCACATTAGTATCAACATTGCACGCGCGAGAAGCTGGGGCGGGTCGCTAGTCTTTAATAAAGTATTATTCAATGCGGTTATCATAATAATTATAAGTAAAAGTTATGATCTAATTGATGCAGTTATCGTCATATGAACATCGGAGCAATGAATCCGGATCACCAACATAAACAAAATAATGTTAAAATGTTTTTCGAGATATTTAAGTATTATGTTGGTGACCCGGAGTTATTTCTCGCGAGTGTATAAAGTACCGGTTAATTCAATGTCAATAAGAATGTATACATTAAACGTTCGCTGAACAGTTCAAATTAATTGGCGAGATGATGGCTTCTTCTCTATCTCTCCTTTCGACACTATCTGTTTGAGAATAGTTTATGCCGTGGTGAAAAAAATACCCAGTCAGCAAGGTTGATAGCGGGGCTGATTGCCTAGGGTGTGCCGGACGTCTGGTGGACTGAGACCTGCCGGGGTTGCGGTGCATGCAATAGCGAATCCCGTGACCCCGACCTTAGGTTAGAAGAAGGGACACCATTGTTTTTAGCCTGTAAGAGTCCGGCAGACACCCTCGTCGTCCCCGGGCGAGGGACATCCATGAGAATAGTCCAACGACAAAAAAAAAGTTTGTGCCGGACGTACTTAAGTATCGTCAGTCATGGAGGCTATTTTAATGTACCCGACGCAAATAGTAACAAGCGGATATTATTATGATGATAACATCATAAAAAAATGTGATCTCACTCTAGAATATTGTATGAACCATTTTCCCACGGACAATTAATAAAAAAAGAAAAGAAAAAAGAACACGATAATTATCGTGTCATGCATGTTACAATTATTTATAGTTTTAAAGCAAGCTAATCACTAGCTTTGTTCCGAGAACAGAGTAAATAGAGCTACTTATTAATAACTAGCTGTGCCCGCAACTTCGTATGCGTAGAAGTCGTAGAACAACATTACTTGCTTAACTGAAATTATTATTATGTAGGTATAGATTAGGTGGATTTAAAAAATCTTTGTTTGTTCTAACAACTATGAAAAAATTCATAAAAAAACGGAAGCCTCACATAGCTTCGGATGCTTTATGTTTTTACCAACGGTTTAGGCTGAGTAGATGTTTAGTTATTAGATTAGAAAATTAGAATTTTTACTAAACAAAATATGTTGTATTTCTATCAGTATTCAGGTCCATTAGTACATTATCAGTACAGGTTTCCCGGTGAACAATGTTAGCAGTAGAAACACCAGGGATGTGTGCATGTGGCTGGAGAGGCATCATGGCGCCCTCAGCTTCCGGCTGACGCAGGTACTCTCGGGACATGGCTGTTTCGGGAAGTGCCTGTGTCGTATAGGCCGGGAGCAGACACCCGGGTGTCACCACTGTGTGGACTGTCAGGAACACACGACGCAGCACACGCTGCAAGTGTGCGTTGCATGGACAGCGCAGCGCCGTGACCTGGTTGCGGCAGTGGGTGTGACCTCTTGCTTCCGGCTGTGGTTCTGTCCATGGTGGGGAGCGAGAGTGCGTGGGAGGCCATCGCTTCCTTTTGCGAGGAAGTGATGGTCACCCAGGAGGTAGCGGAGAGGGAGAGGGAGGCGTCTTCCTTCCTCCCTTCTCGCGCTAGACGCACCCGGCGCCGAAGGGCGCGTGACGATCTCCGGCGACCCTAGTGAGTGGCCTGCGGGCTGCGGGTTAGGGACCCGTCACCCGACCAGTAACAGGCCCGGGAGGATGGCGCACCGTGTTCCACGCGCGCCTCTCAGAAGGATGTGGGGTAGGGGACAAATTGCCCCACCACTGGAGAAGTCCACCAGAAGAAGCTGGTGGGCCAAGACATGCCGGGGTTGCGGTACATGTAATAGCGAATCCCGTGACCCCGGCCTTAGGTTAGAAGGAGGTACACCGTTGGTTTTTAGCCGGTAAGAGTCCGACAGACCCGCTCGCCTTCCCCGGGCGAGGGACATCCATGAGGATTTACCAACGATATATAAAAAAAGGGATTTGTGCATAAATATAGCTCAGGTTAGTTAGGTACACGGGAGAGAGCCACATAGAGCTAATCGTGCGAGAAGCAGCTTCATAGCATAACATAAGCTAACCGGAAACTGCACCTACACGTTTAAAACTGAACGGAAAATAGATTACGTAATTTAGTACACACGCAACGCCATCTATTGAGCAATTATGCTACAACAAATGATGCAATTTTTTTTCTTAATGACTTTAAATTCTAATAACTTTAGATTGAGCGCACCTATTAGGATGAAACAGAAACTAAATGTTACTCCGAGATACGCACAATATTGTCTATAAAAGTCAATCACACTGAGTCAAACAAACCGACAAACAGACACAAAGTCCAAAAATGATCGAAATGGTTTTTTTTCTTACCTTTTAACCATCCCCACTATTATTTTAAAAATATTTTAAATTTTCAAACACGGCAAGTCTACAGATTTATGATAATATTAATAAAATATAACTATTATGAGTATTTCAAATTAATCTATCGTATTGCCTTGCACAATTAACAATTTAGAATACACTCACTTATGAAATTGAGTGTATTTCTCTTCCACTGCCATTCAGATAGATAGGTACCTAATAAATTCTAAATAACAATATCTTCGATTTTTTTTATCAAAGCTTCTTCATGAGGATAGCATTTCAATAGACCTTCCGTAGACTGAGAATAGGTACCAATTCAACAATTAATATTAGGTAATTTGCGGATTTATTCGTTATAATATATTTCCTCACAACGTGATTTGATACACCTAACGCCATCTATTGAAATGAAATGGTATAAACGAATACATACTAACTTCTTCTAGGGCACTTAAAATTCGCATATCTTTTGATTGCGTGAACCGATTGCGATGAAACAAAAACGATATGTTTCATGGAGATAAGCACAATATTTGTTTATAAAAGTCAACAACACTGGATCAGTTGTTTTTACGTGATGCTTGAACAAACAAACAGATAAACAGACAGACAAAAATTCCAAAAATGTTAAAAATGGGTTCTATTGGTAATCGTTTAACACCCCAACCAGGTTTTTTCAAAATATTTGCTATGTACAGACACGCCAACTCTACAGATTTATTATATGTATAGATTATGCTATGCACCAACTAGCAGCCAGACAGAGATGCATCGGGCTCCAAGCATTAATCACGGTGGATTAATTAAGCATTTCTGCAAATTCCAGCAGAAAATGTAAGCATGATAATGCTTGTTCATTATTTTTTTGTTAAGGATTCTTAAGTCTTCGTTAGAAGATAATTACATTTTAATCATAATATCACACCTGTTTACTCCGAAGGGTTGGCTAGTTACACCCTCATTTCACGCCTATTGCTATCAACCGGGCACAAATCCAGACTCTGGGCTGTTACTGAGGAATTCCACACGGAAAACCCAATACACTTATCCCGACCAGGGGATCGAACGCAGGATCTCACGACCAGCAGTCGCGGGACCAACGAGGTAGTTACATTATATTATATAGGTATATGTTATGTTTTTTATCAATTGTAGTTTTTAACCATCGACGAAAAAAGAGGGGTTATTAGTTTGAAGCCTATGTCTGTCTGTCTGTCTGTGGCATCGTAGCGTCTAAATAGATGAATCGATTACAATACAGATTTTTAATTGAAAGCTGGTTTAATTGAAATGGTTATAGGCAATATTTGATGAAAAAAAAACTGTAAATTAATCTGTTACAAACTGACTGTTTTACAAGTCAATGTAGTTTTTTAAGACTAGATGGCATTTCCTATCTGACTAGCTCTGAGAAGAAAAGCCGAAACAAACTCAAAGATCAAGGTCTCTTTTAAAGTCCAGACAATGTGGTATAAAAACTATGCGAGAATAACAATTTAGGGCAACGTCTGGAATGGCCGTTTGAGGAAAGTGTCATAGCAGGTTTGAATTGATCTGTCCTAACTGGTCCGATCGAAATCGGATTAGCCGTTTCAAGATAAGAGAAATGAAAGAGAGCTCACAAATAAGAGCTGTTTGTTAATACAGCTCTTAGTTTACATCGATGGCAGCAAAATAAAAGAAGACATCTACAAAATCGCAATTTTACAGGAGAGCACATTTAGTAAAAAAACAGAGGTCATTTTGCTGCGATGTTTCTTAGAAATCGAGTGTACATGTCTTCATTTTAATGCCAGATTTTCTTCATTATTTTGAAATTTGAAATTATTTTAATACACACTTGTAGATAATATCTGATATATGATTTAATAAATATGAATTTATAAAATATGATTTAAGCTCATTTTTGTAAATAAAGCATTTTGGTATAAATGTAGATGTCCGTATCTACTTTGCTGCCATCGTCATGTATTTGAAGCAAACAATAATACTCTAGACGTAAGTAAGTAACTTTGGTTCAATCTTAGTATATCTATTACCAGTATACCACTCAGGTGAATTAAACTTGAGCAACAACTCACGTAGATGCTAGGTTAAGTAATAAACGGTGATGTAACTGATCTGTCTTTTCTAGTTGCACTAAAATAGAAGTTTTGCTAACACTGAGTTATTTGTTGTCGAAGTTGTAAACTCACTTAGGTACTGATGCTAAAGAAACGAACTCTGATTAATTTGCACTTACATTTATTGCTTACAAGCAGACGCATTAATGTCTTTGAGTATTATTAAGAGTTTTCTTAAAATAAATTGAGGATCTCGTAAGTTGTTCTGTTCTGTTCTGCCTAGCTTTTTCCCAACTATGTTGGGGTCAGCTTCCAGTCTAACCAGATGCGGCTATATACCAGTATTTTACACGGAGCGACTGCCATCAAACCTCCGCAACCCAGTTACTGGGCAATGCCGACATGCTCAGGTTAGACTGGTTGTCAGACTTTCGGGCTTCTGACTACCCGTAACAACTGTCATAGGTATTCGTATGACACCCGGGACCGATGGTTTAACTCAACGATTAAAGGTCGTTTTCAAAAACCTATCTTTGGGCAATTTGACATTTGGTGACAATTCCTATGGTGCTTATTATGTCAAATTTTGACGACACGTTTGGCGCAGTGATTGGCTTTCTGCGCTACGGGTTGTGGGGTCTACTGATAGTTGTTCCGGGTCTGGCTGTTTGGGCTTGTGAAGATTTGCGTTTGTAAACGCATCCACGATACAAGAGAATGCCTAGAGAGGAGCAGCTTTTTTTTAAAGAAATAATTTTTGTCTTTAGTAGGACAAACTGTAGATAAATAAACTCTGGAGCAATGAATCCGGGTCACCAACATAAACAAAATAATGTTAACATTAACATTGGTTAGCACCAATGTTTTTCGAAATATTACGGTTTATGTTTGTGACCCGTGAGTGTAGATAGGTTATTGAAAATGGGCAAAAATTTGTTTATCGTACATCCCTGCATACTTCTTTGAGCAATAGATACATGCGTGATGTGCGTAATTCCTCTTACATTAAATACAAAAATAAATAAAAATAACAAACGATTAAAATTGCTGGCACACTGTTACAATTCATATATTTATAACAACGTTCAATATTGAGTTCTAAACCGTCACCTCTATGCCAATTTATGATTTAGTTAGAGCCAAGTAGTATTTGGCACAAACTATAACTCTCCTTCGTTTGACATCATTAGCGTGATGATAGTTATTAATGTGCTCAATATCAGCCCGTTACAGCTAGTTCACACAGAACCTGTTTACAGGATCCGTTTTAGTGGATCCGTTTTTATTTTGGTAATAGCGCCTGTAATTGCACGAGCGAGTTCACATACCCGACAGTATTCCGAATCCAGTAAAAAATACTGGCCCGACATTTTTACATGTTCCGTTTTGTCATCAAAAACTGGATGACAGAACATTATAAAAAACGGATCCGTACATGTAGATGTATGGAGAAGTATGGGTGCCTTCACACACGATCCATTATTTTTATCGTATCCTGACTGCCAAAGGCGACGTAGCTGCCATTTGTTTAACAGATTCGTCGGTACAGATGTGAACAACACATCCAGTACCGACGGATCCGTTAAAAATGGATCCGTTAAAACGGGCAGTTAGCTCCCATTGCTCAATATTTGACTCTCGTGACCGCTGGTATAAGCGGTCATATGCTCATAATCACCATGCGTGGGAGACAGGTTGGTGATCGCAATTTGTATTTTTTTTGATTTTTGGTCGCCTTTGGCCCTAATCTCACCTGATGATAAGCGCAGATAGGGTCTAAGATGGAGCAAATCCAAAAAAAACAGAGATATAGAGGGATTCCCCTATACCCCTCTGGCTCTCACATACACACAACGGAACACAGTAACCTGCTTGGCCCCGGACTTTCATGTGAGAGTGGTAGCTAGCCAGGCGGACCGTATAGATCCAACCACCAAGCGTGCTGGGTTTTGTTGAATCTTAAAACACGCGTCTATTCCCAGCGTGCGGTGAGGAAGTTTTATATTCTATTTCTATTCTATTTTATATTCTGTTAGTAGACAGGAAGATGCTGTTGCTCATCCCTTTATTATATTATAATTCCGTGGTAGCTTTTTGGGGTTCGTGGCTAATTACCAATCGCGCAGATCATATATGATTTGCGAGGTCAAGCTGCGCTTGGTCTGTGGATGGGTGACAGTTTGTTCAACATCGAAACCCCTTCGTACCTCGAAGAGCACGTTAAACAGTCAGTCGCGGGTGTCATATGAATACCTATGCCAGTCGTTGGGTAGTCAGAAACTCGAAAGTCTGACAACTGATATCGGCATTGCTTTGCTACTGGGTTGCGGAGGTCTGATGGCAGTCACTCTGTGTAAAATACTGGTATTCAGCCACATCTGGTTAGACTGGAAGCTAACCCTAACATAATTGGGAAAAGGTTAGGCAGAACGAGTTGCCTTTTCTGATACTCATGACCTTTTCTTTGCCAAAAAACATAACATAATCAGACTGCTGGGCACGGGCCTCCTCTCAGAATGAGAAGGGCCTTAGTCCACCACGCTGGCCTGGTGCGGGTTGGAGGACTTCACACACCATCGAGAACATTTTTTTTAATGCCCTCAGTTTTGCAGGTTTCCTCACGATGTTTCCTTCACCGTTAACGCAAGTAATAATCAAATTTTCTATCATTGCTTCGTGTACACCACATGATATCACAACAGAGTCATTAAAATCTGTTTTGTAGGAATTTCAACTTTCAAGCATCGAATTTTCCGGTCAATCGAACTAAAATCCCGTCCACACGCTGTTTAATGTGCAGTAGTTACACAGACGCTCAAAACCTCATTCGTTTAGACCTCCGCTCCGCCGCTGGTTTTCCATTACATTTACGACGTATGTACCATGGCCCCCGGGTGCGAAATGTCGGAAAGGTTTTTAAAGTTAAACTGGTTGTGTTTTAATCGAATTCCCGGCGGTCGAGGGACGCCGTCAGGGATCAAGGAAGAAACAGATAAGCCGCCAAGGGATTTCTAAAACCCTTTTTGTGAAACGTCAAAATGTAAGCAAAGATGAATAACCGTCGCGTTTGGGGACCAATTTTTTGCTGTGTACGGTAATGCGTGTTTTACCTTATGAAGAGAGCGGTACTATGGTATGCATATGTGTATAATATCTATTATTTATAAGTTTATTAATATGTATATACATATATAATATCTATGTAGGTATATTACCTACATAGATATAATATCTAAAATTGGTCCCCAAACGCGACGGTTATTCATCTTTGCTTACATTTTATTGCCAAAAATGTTTCAGTTATCTTTGTGTTTATTTTTAATATCGTATCACATGAAATAGCTCTTTTTAGTGCACCTACCGTGTTTTCTCTGCATCACCCTAAGGTCGACTGGTAGAAAATGCCAAAGGCATTAAATCCGCCTCTGTACAAATTTTGTGCGGAAGTATAAATAAATAAATAATAACCACACAAAACAGCTATTTTCAAAATATTTTGACAATCCAATAAGAGGTCTTGTCCAGTTTCTTATGTAGGTATACTAGGTAGGTAGCTGAACAACCTTATTTAAGCACTTAAAAGCCGGTTATTATCTTCATTTCAGAACATAAATCGCGCCAGATTACTATCCTCTCCTCACAATGTTTTGATGATCGTAGTCTGACTTCATTAAAACTGAATTATGACATTTTTCACCCAGATAAGTATATACTTTTGAAATGCCTCGTTAGTCTAGTGGTGGCAAGCCCGACTGCTGATTGTACGATCCTGGGTTTGATCTCCAAGTCGAGCAAAGTGTTGTTGGGATTTTCCATGTGGAATTCCTCAGTAGGATCTCGGAGTTTGGATTTATGCCCCGTTAATGGCAATAGCCTCGCCCCGTATTACATGGGACTTAAACGTAACGGTGAAATGAAGATGTTACTGTACATCTCTGCCTAACCCTTCGGGAAAGACAGGCGTGATGTTATGCTAGGTTATATATATTTATACAATGAGACATATTTCACCCATGGAAAGTGAATTATATTCTGAGCTACACAGTACGGCAAAATTTTCCATTAATTGTAAGATATCTTGTAACTGCGTAACAAGCCTATAACGCACCCAATTATTTCTCTAATGGATGTTTGGTAAGGAGCCGAGGTAAAGGATTACTCTGCCCCCACAGCCCACCTGTAAACTTCGCTCGTAAATATCTCTACGACATTGGAAAGGCCCGACTGTAGTTCTTAAAAAAGTCCCGTTTGTAATACCTCGTTCATCTTATTGGCAGAAATGTAAGCCTTCTGTATACTTGCTGGCCTTATTTTGCTTTAAACGGATTTTTTGGACTTGAGGCGGACGGAAGTTTTCATTTATATAACACTAGCTGTGTCTTCACTGCTCCGCCCGCGTAAGAAGTTTTATTCCAGTAATAAATATAGCCTATGTTACTCAGTGATAATGTAGCTTTCTAACGGCAAAAGAATTTTTTAAATCGGTCCAGTAGTTTTTAAGTTTATTCGTTATACACAAAAATAAAAAAATATACAAATCTTTCCTCTTTATAATATTAGTATAGATATAGATTTTGGAATCTTTGAGCAAAATCGTCACATACTTTTGGTGTCGACTGTTCTGCCTAGCCTTTTCCTAACTGTGTTGGGGTCAGCTTCCAGTCTAACCAAATGCGATTGAATAGCAGTATTTTACACGGAGCGACTGCCATCAGACCTCCGCAACCCAGTTACTGGCAATGCCAATATCCTAAGGTTAGACCGGTTGTCAGACTTTCGAGCTTCTGACTACCCGTAACGACTGTCATAGGTATTCGTATGATACCCGGGACCAACGGTTTAACGTGCTCGTGCTCGGTGTGACAGTTTCAGAAGTCGGTGAATTCGAATTAAGACTTCTGAAACTGTTAATTTTATAATACAGTAATTATTTTATTCTTTTCATCGTTTTTTTGAAGTCGGTTTTATTTTTGTTAAAATGTTTTTTATTTTTTTCGTTTTAGTGGCCTTAATTAAAACATAGTTGGACCTACTAAAGACGCTGCTCGTAACATAATCACATCATCACATTATGCGTACAGTTCGTCATTGAGGAGTTCCAATGTCTATCTCCGAAGTTCTTGATCAGATCTTCACCAAATTTAAGTGGGACCAATTTGGAAGTATATCTTTTCAAATAAAAAATAATATAAATCGGTTTATAAATGACGGAATTATGAGCTAACAAACATTAAAAAAAAAACAAAATACAACCGAATTGAGAACCTCCTCCTTTTTTGGAAGTCGGTTAAAAAATACATGTATTCATTGATAGCGTCACTTATTTGTGTTGTTTTTGACCAATACTAACATAAACAACTGACAGATACACACATATTTACCGCATCCAGTTGAAGGGCGGCGGCCATGACAGCTTCTATCGATATAAAAGCGATATAGGATTGTTCCACAGCCTTCAATCTCGTGTTGTTCGCGTCTCGTCGACGCCATTCCTATTTTTGTTAGTCCTAACTCCCCTTTAGAAGGTTCAGTTCAATGCAGCTTTGTGTCGGGAATTTTGCAAGTTTCCTGGAATTCAGATGTCCTGAAAATTGAGTTAGGCGCTCTAGTTTGTATTTAGATATGTGGTCTGATGCGTTAGGTAGTTCTAATGTAATAGTTCGGTGTGTTTCTATTTATTTTAGTCATAATGCTTGTTTCAAAATATTACAACACGCCTGTACTCTCTGAAGGGTTGGGCAGAGGTGTATAGTAACACCCTCATTTCGACGTTTTGTTTAAGTCCCATGTAATAAGGGTAAGCCTGTTGCCATCAATCGGGCACAAATCAAATCTTCGGGCTATTACTGAGGAATTGCACATGGAAAAACCCAATAACACTTTGCCCGACCGGGGACTGAAACCAGCATCTCAAGATCAGCAGACACGCTTGCCACCACTAGACCAACGAGGCTGATAAATTATGTAAATAGTAAAATAATGTTAAATCTTTTGTTTTTCTCCTATTTTAAATGGTCGAAGTATATTTTTCTTACATTTTTTACTACGTAGTTACGCTAATTATTAACGCTCTTAACGTAAATACATACCTATCATAAATTGCTATTAAGGCGTCTATTCTTAGCAAATCGACGCCTTAATAGTAAAAACCTTAGGAAAAACCCAATAACACTTTGTCCGACCGAGGATTGAAACCAGGACCTCACGATCAGCAGTCACGCTTGCCATCACTAGACTAACAAGGCAGGTTCAATATTAACATCCATAATATACAACAAAGGAAATACGAAAACGATTCGTAAATATGATTCCGCTTTGGTTATACCTTCCAAAAAAGTAATTGCTAATCCTACATACTATAGTTCAGTATCTTTACATAGTATAAAACAAAGTCGCTCCCGCTGTCTGTACGCTTAGATCTTTTAAACTACGCAACGGATTTTAATGCAGTTTCAGCAATAGGTAGAGTGATTCAAGAGGAAGGTTTATATGCCCCACATTAGTATATACATTGCACTCGTGCGAAGCCGGTGCGGGTCGCTAGTAAACTTACATCCTTCATAATGCGCACTGCAAAAGAGTGGAACTCACTACCTGCGTCTGTGTTCCCGAACGCATTCAACCTGAATGCCTTCGAAGTTAGGGTTAACAGGCTTCTTCTGGGTAAGCTCACTCCATTGTAGACTTTGTCTCTGTCTCCTCTGACCTAGACTAGAGTCAAGAGCAAACCCATTTCAAATAAAATAATAAATAAAAAAGCTATAATATTGAGATATTAACGAACGTTTTACGTACAAAAATGGCATCGCTCATCGAAAAAGAGAGGTATAATTCAGTTAACGCAGACACGTGACGGACGACCGACATTCACACGTTACGTATTATCGACTTTTAACGAGAGCTTTAATGATCGGCCAAACTTTTTCGGTATTTTGGAGCTTCAAATAGGTACTATACAAGGGCTGTGTACAGTGTCGTTGAAGTTAGCAGTTTAAAATACAGTAGAACGCCGATTATCCGAATTAATTGGGATCAGGGTCGATTCGGATAATCGAAAATTCGGATAATTGAAAATTCGGATAATCGGACATAGACTGGTAATAAAGAAAAACGAACTGTCACACATAGAATAAACTTTATTAAGTTTAACAAACACAGTTCTACAATAACGCTCACTTGAACATCTCGATCAGAGTAAGTTCCAACTTGTTACAACAAAACAAAACAAAAATGACATACGTACATACTTGGTTTTAATTTTTTATATTACGCTTAGGATCAATTCGGATAATTGGCGATTCGGTTAATCGGCGTTCGGATAATCGGCGTTCTACTGTATAAGAGCTTTACTTGTTCGTTTTGCCTAGCCTTTTCCCAACTCGACACGTTTTGTCGACCCGTTTGGTGCAGTGGCTGAGCGATCGGTTCCTGCGCTACGGGTCGTGGGTTCGATTCCCGCACGGAACAAATATTTGTATGGTCTTCAGATAGTTGTTCCGGGTCTGGATGTTTGTGCATGTGAAGATTTGTGTCTGCAAACGCACCCACGATACAGGAGAAATCCTAGTGTTGGGCAACGTTTTTTTAAATTAAAAAAAGACTATGTTGGGGTCGGCTTCCAGTCTAACCAGTTGCAACTGAATTCTAGTATTTTACACGGAGCGACTGCCATTAGATCTCCGCAACCCAGTTACTGGGCAATGCCGGTATCCTAAGGATAGATCGGAAAGAGCTTTACTTGCAACATCTCAAATTAGTACTGACACCTGATACCTAGCTATCATGAAGTCCCTTTTTTTTTTTTTTTTCTTTTTTTTTTTTTAACGTGGGGAAATCCTCATGGACTATCCCCCGTCTGGGGCAGACGGAGGGGTGTGCCGGACTTTTACCGGCTAAAACCACCACGGTGTACCTCCTTCTGACCTAAGGCCGGGGTCGCGGGATTCGCTATCGCATGCTCCGCAACCCCGGCAGGTCTTGGTCCACCAATTGCTGGTGGACCTCTCCACTGTAGGGCCCCACCCCACGACCTCCTAAAAGGCGCGGGGGGCACCCCACATCACCGGCGCACCAGAACACATGGTACGCCGTGACCACCCCGGGGACCAAACAAGTACATGGGTGCCAGACTACCCCGTGTCTGGGCACCCCTGGTCCCCCTGCGACGGGTCAGATTAGTGGCCCCGCCGCCTACCACTTTTCGGCCGCAGAGGATAGAAAGGGCGGCCAGGTACACACCGCCACTCCTCTTCCCCTGCGGCCCCACCGCGTCCGCCATCTGACGGTGGCGGCCCCGTCAAGGCCGCGGAAGGTAGGGAGAACGGCGCACCGTAATACCGGCACTCCTCTCCCGCCGCGGCCTCCCGCACTCAGCCGCGATGCGTTCCAAACGACATCGCGGCCCGCCTCAGTTGCGATGTCGCCGAAGCGACACCGCAACCTACTTGGCCGCTACATCGAGGGCTACCAGACCCAAGCCCCGACGAGCGGCCCCTCCTTGGGTTCCTCTTCGCTTCACCGTGGGGTTCAATGCCATGGCTACTAAGCCCCCCCGCAACGACAATGCGGGAACCCAGCGGGGGGGATCATGAAGTCCCTAAGGAATTCTTTACTTTCGGAAGTAGTTGGTGAAAACGGCCAATAGTTTTTTGTTTCTTTTATCCAGTGATCACCAGCTAATGTAGCTTTACGGCTGCAAAATGGTGTCAGGGGAAAACAAAGAGCACGGCGTCCACAGATCACCCTGCCGCCGACTGATGGCGACGAGGTCTTAACGGCAAAATGGCCGATGCTTGTGTGCCGTCAGTTAGGACAGGTCAACTCAAACCTGGTATGGCACTTTCCTCAAAAGGACATTCCAGACGTTGCCCTACTTTGTTACACTCGTATTGTTTTTATACCACAATGCCTGGGCTTTTAAAGAGACCTTGATCTCTGAATTTATTTCGCATTTTCTTCGCAGAGCTAGTCAGATAGGAATTGCTGGTGCCATCTAGTCTTAAATAAAAAATTAACAGATTTAATTACAGAAATAAAAATCATTTATCATTTAAATAGATGACGATACAACCGCGTTTTTTTGCTCTAGAACATTCCATCGGTACTCGGACAAAAACATATTCCAAGAGAACATTCTGGAGCACGTTCCATGAAACTTCGAAATTCAATAAATTCCAAACTGTCGGTCTTTCGTGGAAATTCAGCAGGTATGACGAATCATCTCTATGTATGCTTTTAGTATTAGGTTTAATAAGTGATTTGTGTTGTTATTACGCCAGTATGTAGATATATGTACGAGTAAAATACAGTACGTAACACAACGAAGAGCAAACCTTATAACTGGTTGATGGTTAGGTAAAGTGTAATACAATCGAACACTTTCTGTCGCGTTATCCACTAATCACACAGTGTGAAAACGCGGGCATAGTTCCAGCTATGATATTCAGGATTTTGAGAAATTGTTGATTTATTACTTGTTTACATTCGGCAGCTGATCTTGTAGGATGTTGTTAGTTATTTTAACCTACTACAAAACTGAAAGAGAAAATGAGAAAAATAAAAATTCGTGAATAGTGTGGATAGTGACAAAAAGTGTTATGATTGTGCTATACTTTACCTACCCAACAACCAGTTACAATGTTGTCTCTTTGTTGTGTTACGTACTGTATAATTATTAAGGATTCGTGGTCCAGATGATCACGAGTGGGATTATAGACCGTGAGTATCCGGGTTTGATACTCTGATTAGGTTATAGATTTATTACGTTGTGGCGGCATCTATCACGCCACATGCGAACTACGCAGCACGACGAATGTCTAGCAGACTACAGCGACAATAATGACAGCTGTCAGATGAAATGTCACAAATCCTGCATCGCGGTATCAAGATCTGACATTGAGTTAGTATACCTATATATACAACTTCCCAACATCAACCGTTGGGCAGTGGCCCACCAGGCATAAGACCCGCCTGGTAGGAGGATCCTCCCTTTTCGTAGGCGGAACACCATATCTCGTTCCCCTACAACGTCCATTTTCTGAAATTCATTGCTGCCATTTCTAAACCCAGCTGAATTTGACGTCGAGATTTGAGGTAGCATCGCTTTTTTGTGCAGACTGTATTTTTCTGGCTCGGTTTGTGAAAATATTGAGAGCGGTATAATTCACTCTGGTGCTTTTGTAATGTAAATTTTAAAATAATTTCATAGCATCCAAACAGGTTCAAACAAATATGTAAGGTGTATCCAGACATAGAGATGTTGTTGTTTTCTAAATTAAAATATTACATTCAGTAAAACAAACTCTTCAATGATGATCTTGTGGCGACATCTACCACGCCACATGCGCACTACATAGTACGACGATTTTGTAGCAGACTACAGAGACAATAATGACAACTCTCAAATATGACTTCACAAAATCCTGCATCGCGATATCAAGATTTGACACGGATATAAAAAAAAATCATTCCCAAGCGATTAGACGGCCGAAGTTTTTTTTTAGATCTCCTCTCTCTCTTTCTCCTGTTAGTTGGGTGCATTTACAAACACAAATAATTTGCGGCTTCTTTTTCAAGCGATAGGCAATAGCTGGACGACCGTTTTTATTGACGTGCTCCTCACTCTTTCGATTTCTCCGACTGTGTGCCCGGCCCTTCAGGCCACGCCGGCCCGTCGGGTATCCGGCCCATCGGGCATTTGCCCGATTTGCCCGTATGGCCAGTCCAGGCCAGGGCATAAGAATCACTTGGTTAGAACATCCTCCCTTTTCGTTAGAGGAATACCATACGTCGTTCCTCCAAAATCTACTGCAAATAGTTTACAATATATTTATCGCAAGTTTAACCTGTTTCTTGTGACAAACCATATAGATTGTAGCTCGAATTTGTCCTCATATTTAAATCTTCGAATGCAATTGATGAATTTTCTTTCTTGTAACTGCTGTCAGCTATTTTTAGTATTACTCTTTGGATCGAACAACTCCGCTTTTCAACTTAAATAAAATCACAATTTCTCAACGTCCATGGTTACAAGATAAAAGAAATCGCGATCGCCTCTATCAAGAGCACTCAATACTCATTTAAATGGAAGTAGCTTGTGAACCTAGAAGGCAATTTAAAAACTATAGTTTTCAGCTAGAGTGGGGCATTTTTATTGGTCCTCCATCCTGCTACTGATTAATATTGTTACTGCTTTCTTTGACCATTTAAAATTTTGTGAACGGCTGTAATTAATTGTGATTAAGCTTCTTTCGTTCTACCTAGCCTTCCTTTCTCAACTATGTTGGGGTCAGCTTCCAGTCTAACCAGATGCGGCTAAATACCAGTATTTTACACGGAGCAACTGCCATTAGACTTCCACAACCCAGTTACTGGGCAATGCTGATATCTTTAGGTCAGACCGGTTGTCAGATTTTCGGGCTTGTGACTACCCGTAACGACTGTTATAGGTATCGTATGACACCCGGGACCAACGGTTTAACGTGCTCTCCGAGGCACAGAGGAGCCTCGGTGTGTAACGAATGGTCACCCATCCATTGACTGACCATGGCAAGCGCAGCTTAACCTTACAAATCATTGATCCGCACGGTTGTTAATTAGTCACGAGCTTCTCAATTTCTTTATTGTTTATTTTTACGATATTGTTGTTAATTGTAGTAGGTACTGAGTATCACTGTTTTTGTTTTATCTCTATAGAGAAGATAGTATACATTGCGTCTGTTACCAGATATGTCTTTACTAAATAAATGGAATACAACAAATAATAGTTAAGACCCTGCCAAATCGTTGCCTCATCATCATCATCTCCTTGCCCTTATCCCACCCTAGGTGGGGTCGGCACAACATGTATTTCATAAATCCATGTTGTTAGAGGTTTTGGCTTATTGTTTTATGACCGGCTGCCTGCCTGACATCAACTCTCCTTGCCAAATCTTTGCCTGAAAAACACAAATCACCTTATTGATTGACTGTGAAAGAAATATAGAACATCTCGTCATAAAAGTATATCTTTTACACACAGACTACACAGATTAATCAACATTTATTTATTATTCTACATCTTTCATTTGTCGTTAAATGAAAAAATAAACAAGCACAATTAAAATATGTAAATTGGTACCGTCAGCAGAAAATAATATCAAGTAAACCTTCATAAAGCTTTTCGAGATTATAAAACGATTTTACGAGAGTATAGGTACTTGCTTTTGTTAAAAGCGAGGGTTGAATCAATCGTGTTTCAAAAATTTAGATCAATTGATTTTTCCGTTAGTGGACCGTGAGTTTGAGTTTTGTGTACGTAAAATAAATTGGGCGTGTGCCGTGTGCCAGTCGGCCATTTATCAATAAAAATGTTGAGTTGTTGTCAGTTTGTGTATACTGGGTATACCATTTTTGGTGGATGAATATTGATGTGGAGAGGTTTATTGTTTGAAAAAAATATAACCGTCTCGTCATTTTTGCAAGCGTTTAGCAAGAATACTTACTTAGTAACCTACACATTTGTTCATTAGGCGTGATAAATGGCGATTCCAAATTGTATATATTATTGACTGCCTCGTTGGTATAATGGTGGCAAGCCCGACTGCTGATCGTGAGATCCTGGGTTCAATCCCCAGGTCGGACAAGGTGTTATTTGGTTTTTCCGTGTGGAATTCTGCAGTAGCAACCCGGAGTTTGGATTTGTACCTGGTTGATGGCAATAGGCTCGCCCCTTATTACATTGGACTTAAACACAACGGCGAAATGAGGGTGTTACTATACATCTCTGCCCAACAGAATACAGATATGATGTTATGTATATATTATTGAAACAATTGTATATTTTGTAAAATCAGAAATATTATCCAAGCCGGCTTTGTTTGCTACCACTACTTAGATCAATAAGGGCGATAAAATAATTAAAAAGTTTTATGGGTTCACGTCATTAGCATGCGGCAGCATGATTGATGGCTACCGCTTTAATACTGTAAGCCTAAGATGAGCAGGTGTTAAAAATTAATACATGGATATCTTTGTTTTGCCTATTTTTTAAGAGAACTGTGGAAAGACGTGAAAAAATGAGAAAACAATTGAAATGCTTAATCTGGAGTAATGTTAAAATAAAATGGTAGAAACAGCTTACTAATTTAAAACAAAATTGCATTAATAATAGAGGTACCTTCTATCCTGCATCAATTGAAGCATTAAAACATTTTTTTAAGTGATTTTATTTATTTAAAAACTACAAAACATTTACTCCATCAAAAAAATTCCATTATCTAATAATTTACCAACTTAGTCCACCCAAAGCATACGAAACACTCGGCGTATATGCGAAACAACTTGAAACACTTTGTTGTACCTGTGATAAATGGATTCATAAGCAGAAAGAGTACCGGTGGCCATGCCCCGGAAAATTGTGTAGTTGTAGCCCTATAAATCTACGAGGGTGGGGCACCACAGAAATTTATGTCGGCTAAAAATAGAAGGTGTACCTCAAGGATGCATATTTGGACAGACAAATATTTGTGGGAATTTGCGAGTGTGAAAAGGTGTGTTGTTCGCGTTATTGTTATGTTAGAAGAAATTATTGTTATTAATTCTCTTATTAATGATTAATGATACTTAGATGCATGAGTATTATTTTTACTATTTATAATTATTTATGAATTCGTTAATAGTGTTTTTGTTTTAGCTGATACCTAGTTGATAATGTTTTGGATGTCTGCTCATTATGTTAGAATAGCGAGTATTATGACAGTGATCAACAAAAATATAAAAAACAACATATAAAATAATTAGTTACCTGCCGGTTCAAGCTGCTACTATCAGATAGAGTCCATATCTTCAACCGCTGTTATTATGAAGTAATTGGGAAGTGAAGGTTATGTTAATGGTACATTAAATAAAGTGTCGAGGTTTAGTTCTGTCTATGTCAAACGAAGTTTAAAGGTTTCTGATGGTACCTTTTCTGCTAGTAAGCATGTAGTTAGTTAATTTATAAATAAGACTACATAACAGCTGTTCTCGGCAGAATATCTCAAACATAATTTTGTTTTTCATTAGATTACTAAGCAGTGTACACAAAAAAACAATATTTGAAAACAGAAGAATGGTATTTTTTCTGGTAAACAAAGCCGTATTATAATTCCAAAAATCTTGTATTAAAGCATCAGGCAAAATGAAAGAAACAATTACCTACTATTTAAATAACGATTCGTTAGGAGATGCCGATTACACGAAACAAAAAGAGAGTAGTATTTTGTTAAATTTATGTCTCAAAGAATATGATATTTGCTCAGAACTCACAAGCTATGAACAAACAATAAGAAAATACCTTCCACGTAATATTACGATGTAAGGAGAATAAAAATGTTCTCGGAAAACACGTTGGCGTTCAAGGGAAGGACATTTCTTTGGCCTTTTGTGTAGACCAAAAGATGATTATTATAAGACCCATTGTCTAGTTAATCTTAATTTCCTAATTTAGTTTTGGAAATTATTGTATGATCTGATGATGATGTTTTGTCAATTTAATGTTTAATTTTCCTGGAAGTCTCAATACCTTCCTATTAGGTTGCAAAATGTGCCTACAATAAACATCAACCCGTAAATGTCCACTATGAAGGTCAAAGGGGAAATTCCCATAATGACCTCGCTTGGCCAATTAGTGACCGTACCTTGTTGCTATTAGCAGACAGAAGGATAGTGCTGCTGCTTGCTGCTCCTCGTAAGATAACATAACATAACATCACGCCTGTATTCCCCGAAGGGTTGAGCAGAGGTGTTTAGTAACTCCCTCATTTCGCCGTTATGTTTAAGTCCCATGTAATAGGGAGCGAGCCTATTGCCATCAACCGGCCACAAATCCAAACTCCGGGCTGCTACTGAGGAATTCCACACGGAAAAACCCAGTAACACTTTGTTTAAGGTAATTAAGTAACATACTCATCTTTTATGACACCCACGGTTTGGGAAGGAGTTGCCTATTCTTTGCTGGGAACATGTTATCCTTACTATTGCGAAAGTTACAGTCTGTCTGTTTGTTACCTCATCACGATTAAACTACTGAACCGATTTTGATGAAACTTGGTATAGAGATAGTAGAAGTACATTGGCTACTTTTATCTTAAAAAACGCAGTATAAGCGATAAAAGAAATCCACGCGAGCGAAGCTGTGGGTGACCTATAGTTTAGGCATAAAACTATTTCGAAAAATCGTCATTCACCACTAACCAATAATAAAAAATATTGGCATAAGTCCGCATACGGCACAGAATAAAAAATAGTACTAAGTTACGGTTCACATTTGTAAACCACTGCACAAAGGGGTTGAGTTATGAGAATTTAGTGCTTTTGACAGTTTGCCATACTTGGAGAGAATTCCGTGTCTTTGGTCGAGTGTTCACAAGTGCGGCTGCCGAGAAATAATTGATTGGATTCCCAGATTGTAAAAATTTAATTGAGTATTTCGTTTAGATTTTTTTGTAATAAAATCGGCATACGTCCTTATACATCTGTAATCTGCTGCATAAATAGGTTGAGTATTGAGAATCTGTGCCTTTGACAATTAGCAGTACCTGAAGAAAGGTCCACGTCATTGTCACTAGAGTTTTCTTTTAAATGGAAATAGGCCTGCTTATCTTCTTCTTCTTCTTCCTGCCCTTATCCCACACTAGGTGGGGTCGGCACAACATGTATTTCATAAATCCATGTTGTTAGAGATTTTGGCTTATTGTTTTATGACCGGCCGCCTGCCTGACACCAACCCTCCTTGGGAATACTCGTTGCGCTGTCGCTCGGGTGTCTCAACGTGCTTGCTGATATTATGCACTGGGTCCCAAAACGATATGCTTGTCAATATTATTGCCGACAACTAAGCAGACTATGTTTTTCTTGGTGGAGTATACTTGAAGTTCCTCGACCAACTCATTTAGTTTTAAATAGGCCAGCTTAACATTCATTATTATTATATAATTAGCAAGGCTGCTGGATATTGGCATCCCTCATAGAGTTCCATAATGAGTAGTATTTTCAAATGCATTCAGCGCCTTACTTACCAAATATTCACATCGAAGACCTTTACCTGTACATGCCACGAGAAAATTGGCGGTTTAAAAAACAAAATTACTCTCATCCATTTACGACACAGATCTATTTATATTCAGCTGCACAAAGCGGTTGAGTTATGTGAACCTAGTGCCTTTGACAGTTGTCAATACTTAGAGTTTGTACGTATTGTGTGGACCAAATGTTTATTACAATAGCTGGGGTGCGGATAGCGGAAAATCTATTAAACATTATAGTCAATGAGGTTAGGACGAAAAGTTTGGGGTAAACTTATAGTTTAAGCAAATGGGGAATTATATAGGAAATAGATGTTGAACAGTTAGTTTTCTGACAGTGGCTTTATAGAGGGACATTCAAGTATTTTTAGATTAAGGTTATATGGGAGGGTAAGGCTGCGTTCAGACGACACGCGCCCGCTAAGCGCCAGCCACGCAAGTAAACACCCGCGACTAACTCGCTTTGAAATTTTTTGTATATAATTTGAGTCTTATGACACATCAATAGATCTCAAATTGCATTTATCGAAGCATGGCGGGCGCGAGGCGGGCGCTTGGCGTGTGCGGTTGGACTTCGATAAATGCAATTTGAGATCTATTGATGTGTCATAAGACTCAAATTATATACAAAAAAATTCAAAGCGAGTTAGAAGCGGATGTTGACGCGCGTGGCGTGCGATTAGCGGGCGCGTGTCGTCTGAACGCAGCCTAAGAATATTATTGAAAATAAAACTTTCAGCAAAAATAAAAGCAACTTATAAACACCTACAAAACAGACTCGCACAGCTAATGTATAAACGTCAAACGGTCAACTAGCTGTTGACCCAATATATTATATTGGGTTCATGTTGAACAACTGGTTGACCCAATATACTATATTGGGTTCATGTTGAACAACTAGTTGACCCAATATACTATATTGGGTTCATGTTGAACAACTAGTTGACCCAATATACACTGGCCTGCAAAAATAAGTATCACACTTTTAAAATTTCAATTTTTTCTAAACTATAGAAGTTAGAGATTTAAAATAAAAAAAACGTTTTATAGCAATTTTTATCAGCTTTCTTTGAAACTATAGTAACAAAGTTAAACTCTTTTTTGAGTCCTTTTTGTTTCGAAAATATATCTTGTGTACCTAAATAGTTATTGCAATTTTAAAAGTGTGATACTTATTTTTGCAGGCAAGTATATTATATTGGGTTCATGTTGAACAACTAGTTGACCCAATATACTATATTGGGTTCATGTTGAACAGCTAGTTGAACGTTTGACGTTTACACATTAGCTGTGTGAGTCTTTTTCGTAGGTGTTTTTAAAGTTACTTCTGCGTCTGCCTTTTTACCGATTAAATACAATTGCAGTAGTTAATGCTACATTAACTACCTATAGTCTATAAGTCAGTGCACTGCTAAAATATTACTATCTAGTTCCAAATAAAAATGTTACAGTAGAAACCGAAAGCACTCGGCACTCGCACCAATCCGATTCGTACATTTCATTTAATATATCAAAGCTTTTTCCTCCAACGTAATGCTGGCGTTGCACTACGTTTGCTGTTGAACACAATCTTTTAAGACAAGTTGAGGGCTAAGATGTAAACATAAACCATTTTATAGCACATTCTACTTATAAAATATACTTCTAAAATGTAATACCTAGTTAGAAGAATATATTTTCTTTTATTTAGTAACATAACTGCCTCGTTGGTCTAGTGGTGGCAAGCGCGACGGCTGATCGAGTGGTCCTGGGTTCGATCCCCAGGTCGGACAAAGTGTTATTGGGTTTTTCCGTGTGAAATTCCTTAGTAGCAGCCCGGAGTTTAGATTTTTGGCCGGTTGATGACAATAGGCTCGCCCCCTGTTACTTAGAACTTAACTGTGAACTGAGGGTGTGACTCTACACCTCTGCCCAACCCTTCGGGGAATACAGGCGTGATGTTATGTTATGTTATTAAAATCACAGAATATTTTCTCAATGTAGACTATATAGACTATGTATTTTGGTGTACAATAAAGTATATTCTATTCTATTCTATATTTTAAAGCTTCGTTATAAAATCATTTTTTACAAAAAAGTTAAACCGACTTCAAAAAATAATAAAATAATCACCATATAAAATTAACAGTTTCAGAAGTCGGTGCTGATCCACGCTGAACCAAATTGAAGGCACCGACTTCTGAAACTGTTAATTTTATATGGTGATTATTTAATTCTTTTTTGAAGTCGGTTTAAATTTTTTGTAAAAAATGATTTTATTTTTTCATTTTAGTGGCCTTAATTAAAACTTGGTTGGACCTACTAAAGACGCTGCTCGTAACATAATCACATCATCACAATATGCGTACTGTTCGTCGTTGAGGAGTTCCATTGTCTATCTCCGAAGTTCTTCATCAGATCTTCACCAAATTTAAATGGGACTAACTTCGAAGTATACCCTATCCATTAAAAAAAGAATCATCACAATCGGTTCACAATTGGCGAAAATATCGATGAACATACACAAAAAAAAAAAAAATACATACTGACGAACATAGTAACCTCCTCCTTTTTGGAAGTCGGTTAAAAAATCGAACGACGTCACAAGACTTCACAAAGACTCAGTATTCTATTGCAATACAGCGCTGTTTGCTCCAATTTAGCTTCATAGAATCAACGATCCGTACGAAATGAAGACTTCCCAATATTTCCAACGAAACTTTTCGTACACTTTCAACAAATTCAAGTACGAAAATGATTGGTTCGACCTTTTAACATGAATCGGCAATAACTAAGTTAGCACAACCTTTAATCTGGCAAGGCGCATCCGCTGATGGTTTTCCGATTCTATTAGCCGCAAAGCTGAGGCGGTGGAGCTTTGATTAAGCGGAATGAGTGAAGGAAACGACCTATTTATTAAGAACCCAGTTACTTACACCGAGAATCTCTTCTATCTTTGGTTTTATGTGAGTTTCATTTTATGCAGGATACGCTCAACCGTGATATAGCTATAACATTGTTTTAATACTTGTTGGTCTAGTATATATATAGGGTCGTGGGTTCGATCCCCAGGTCGAGCAAAGTGTTATTGTGTTTTTCTATTAGGAATTTCTCAGTAGCAGCCCGGAGTCTGGATTTGTGCCCGGTTAATGGCAATAGGCTTGCCCTCTATTACATGGGACTTAAACATAACCGGCGAAACGAGGGTGTACTAAAATCACCTCTGCCGAACCCTTTGGGGAGTACAAGGCGTGATGTGAGTTTTATGTATTGTTTTAATATCTTTTGCATTTCTTTATTTATTCATATATTTTTAGGGTTCCGTACCCAAAGGGTAAAACGGGACCCTATTATTAAGACTCCGCTGTCCGTCCGTCCGTCCATCCGTCCGTCTATCTGTCACCAGGCTGTTTCTCATGAACCGTGATAGTTAGACAGTTGAAATTTTCACAGATGATGTATTTCTGTTGCCGCTATAACAATAAATACTAAAAAACAGAATAAAATAAATATTTAAGGGGGCTCCCATACAACAAACATGAATTTTTTGCCGTTTTTTTAGATAATGGTACGGAACCCTTCGTGCGCGAATCCGACTCGCACTTAACCGTTTTTTTTAATTCGTATAATTTTACTTTGTCGTGATATTTCGAAATCTACAGAGGAAATCTGGACGCTGCAGTGGGGCGAAAACGGATTAAATAAAAATCTGTTTCAACCTCTAAATAATCTCTCTGTGGGGTTGATATGGAGAGTTTTCAACCCTCCAGATTATGAGTGTTAACGAATGAGGCAATATATAAAACTAATATAATTTGTATTTGTTGTACAAAGTTTTGATGTAACATAACACAAGTTCTTAGAAAATGTTAAAAGTTAGATTGGATGTATGTTATGTACTTACATGTGTCTGGAGGTAAATGTTTTATCGAATTTTGTAATCACGAGGATACATTCGGAAAGTTTATGTGTTCACCAAAGACTACAACTTTTCAGAATCGTGGAAAAGGTAGACTGTTATGTCTATAGTTGAAAGGCAGAATTAATTTAGGATTTATCTCTCTTTTATTTTTCTTAATCGCCTATATTATGTAACACGCGTGTTAGTCTAAACTATTATTATAAAAAGGAAAGTTTTTTTTTTAAAAAACGTTGCCCCACACTAGGAATTCTCCTGTATCGTGGGTGCGTTTACAGACACAAATCTCCACATGCACAAACATCCAGACCCGGATCAACTATCTGTAGGCCATACAAATATTTGTTCCGTGCGGAAATCGAAACCACGACCCGCAGCGCAGTAGCCAATTGCTTAACCACTGAACCAAACGTGTCGTCGATTGTTTGTTTGCATTGAATAGGCTCTGAAACTACTGGACCGATTTGAAAATTTTTTTTTTACCATTAGAATCCCACATTATCCCTGATGAACATAGGCGATAGAATATTTTCAAAAAAATATTTATATGAAAAAAAACTTCTTACGCGGGCGGAGCCGCGAGGGCACAGCTAGTCGTTTATATTATATGTATCTGCTTTACATAGTATAAAACAAAGTCGCTCCCGCTGTCTGTACGCTTAGATCTTTTGAACTACGCTACGGAATTTAATGCAGTTTTCAGCAATAGATAGAGTGATTCAAGGGGAAGATTTATATGCCCCACATTAGTATCTACATTGCACTTGTGCAAAGCCGGGGCGGGTCGCTAGTAACACATAAAAGTCTATTGGTGTTGACAATGAGTTTATTCAAGAGAACAGTTTGCTCATTATGTTATTCGATGTACACTTATAAAAACATCACGCCTGTATTCCCCGAAGGGTTGGGCAGTTTTGTATGGCAACACCCTCATTTCACCGTTATGTTCAAGTCCCATGTAATAGGGGGCGAGCCTATTGCCATCAACTGGACACAAATCCAAACTCCGGGCTCCTACTGAGGAATTCCAGACTAAAAATCCCAATTACACTTTGCCCGACCTGGGGATCGAACCCAGGACGTCACCATCAGTAGTCGCGCTTGTCGCCACTAGACCAACGAGGTAGGTACCCTTCTAGATATTTACTAATATATACTGGGCGTAAAAATAGCCTTAACGAAGCCGAAGTTTACACATACTGTACATAAAACTAAGTAACATACAGCAAGAATAATTTCTGGAAAACTACTTTTATTTTTTGGTATTAAAAAACAGTTTTTAATTGTAGCGCGCTATGTAAGCGCGCGCGTAGCAGACTGTACCTCCATTTCAAAAATATTGATAATATTTTTATAAAATAATGTTTAGTAACAATATTTAAACTTAGTTTTCGTCAAAAACGTACAAAAATATGGTGACTTTGACCTTCAATATCTCTATAACCATTCGGTTCCCAGGTACGGCCCAATACCAAAAAATCTTCGTAATGATGGGAAGAATACGTGACTTTCGGCTTCGTTAAGGGTATTTTTACACCCGATATATCTGCCTAGCCTTTTTCTAATTATTATGGGGTCAGCCTCCAGTCTAACCAGATACGGCTTAATACCAGTATTTTACACGGAACGATTGTCATCTGACCTCAGCAACCCAGTTACTGCGCAATGCCGATAAATACTTAATAATATGTTTTCTTATTTGCTGGTAATAAATATTATTTATATCCATTTTCGTAAACAAATTTCTGAAATTACAATCCTCTTCTGTCAAATTCAATTTAAAACTTCGCATTCATTGCTTTGTTTGTTCAATATTTCCGTGTTAATTGTTATAGATATAGAACAATGGACTGCGAAACAATTGAAAAGCTCGCATTGCGTGCTCACATAGAGTCCGTTGATTGAATACGACCCTCGTCAATTTCACATCTTTGTCAGAGAGTATACAATGTTATTTGTTATACTATAAGATGTTCGCTCACTTTAATACACAATTGGAAAAGCTTTTATAAAGAAGGGTTTCTTAGCGGTGAAGTGGTAGAGATGCCTTCGATCTTTATTTGATAGAGTGAAAATTGACGCGAGATAGCCGTTTAGATTGGTATCTGTAAAATCATTCTCCTTTTCCTTATTGGGTTTGTTGTCGACTAAGTTGGAAAAATGAACAAAAAAAATGTTGAGTGTTTCAAATAAACATCACGCCTTACATTCCCCGAAGGGTTAGGCAGAGGTGTTTTAGTACACCCTCGTTTCGCCAGTTATGTTTAAGTCCCATGTAATAGCGGGCGAGCCTATTGCCACTAACCGGGCACAAATCCAGACTCCAGGCTGCTACTGAGAAATTCCTAATGGAAAAACCCAATAACACTTTACCCGACCTGGGGATCAAACCCAGGACCCCATGCTCAGCAGTCGCGCTTGCGACCACTAGACCAACAAGGCAGTCTTTCAAATATTATTTTCATAAGTGATTTAAGAAGCCTTACTTCTAGTCTTTTTTTAAGTTATGTTGTGGTTAGCTTCCGGTCTAACCAGATGCGGCTGAATACCAGTATTTTAACACGGAGCGACTGCCATCAGACCTCCACAACCCAGTAACTGGGCAATGCCGATATCCTAATGTTAGATCGGTTGTCAGACTTTCGGGATTCTTACTACCCGTAACGACTGTCATAGGTATTCGGTTAAACCGTCGGTCCCGGGACCGACGGTTTAACGTGTTCTTTGAGGCACGGAGGGGTCTCGATCTGTAACGAACAGTCATACATCCATGGACTGACCACAGCTTAACCTCGCAAATCGTATGATCCGCGCGGTTGGTAATTAAGCACGAGCCCCATTGATTTCATAATAATATACATAATATCATTATGTGGGAAGAGACAGATACGGTATATTAATATGGAGGTGAATAGAGCTAAACCACAAATTTTGCGTAATGGAGTTAAGTGCATTAACGTGTTCAGAAAGGACCAAAGTGTATGTCTGTCAATGAAACTAACAGATAATAATTTGAAAAAATCCTACTTACGACCATTATATCTGTTAGATTCATTGACAGATATAAAATTTGGTCCTTTCTGAACACTTTAATGCACTTAACTCCTTTATTGCCCCCCAAAGCGACGATAAAGTGTATAATCCGTTCTTTCTTTATCAGTACCTACCTAAATTATTGGACAAACAGAAACCTTGTTTTCAAATAAGAAGGTTAGATTTGTTTCGAATATGAACATGAATTCATATTTTAAAGCAAGGTAGGATCCCTACTTTTATCGCTGGCAACATGATGAAGAGCAAAAGGAACTATACATTATATATATCACTTTTGGCATAACATAATCAGCCCATTACTGTCCCACTGCTGGGCACGGGCCTCTTCTCGGAATGAAAAGGGTTTAGGTCTTAGTTTACCACCCTGGCCTGATGCGGGTAGGTGCACTACACACACCATTGAGAACTTTATGTAGCTCTTCGTTCGCCGTTAACGCAAGTGATAATTAAATTCTGATCCGCACATGTATTCGAAAAGACAGAGGCGCGGGCCGGGTTTGAATTCGTACCTTCCTACATGGAAGGCAAGCGTTCAACCTATAAGCTATCACAGCGTAATTGGCTTATATTATTATTATTACTAGCTGCCCGGACAGACTTCGTTCTGTCAAAAGTTATTGGCCTGTAGTGGAAAAAGAAAAGTGTTTTACTATTTTCCACGCAATGTTTATGTTTTTTTCTCTCCATAAGAACCTTCATTGTGCCTTAAGGAATATTAAAAAAAAATGCCGAATTGGTCGAGCCGTTCTCAAGTTTTGCGCTTAGCAACACATTTGGCGATTCCTTTTTAATATATATATATAGATATGTACTTATATCTAAAATATGTACATAAATTATAGCAGTTTCAATATCTAATGGTAGTAACATAAAATTGAATTTAACCGTCTCT
Organism: Amphipyra berbera; assembly: GCA_910594945.2. Classification (NCBI taxonomy): domain Eukaryota; kingdom Metazoa; phylum Arthropoda; class Insecta; order Lepidoptera; family Noctuidae; genus Amphipyra; species Amphipyra berbera. The sequence goes on along the minus strand of OU343126.1, from coordinate 14,801,252 downwards.
GAATCAGCGGAGACCAGGGAGCCAGCAAAGCGCAGCGCTAGATAATTCCCAATATCAATGGACTTCCAGTCGAGGTGGCACGCCGCGCGGCGTCTCCACTGTATTCAATAGAATCCTTCACATTAATTGCTGATGGAATTTTGTGCACAGGAAAATTTAGCTTCTTGGTACTTACTTATCCGTATATACATATAAAAGGAGAAACAGACTGACTGATCTATCAACGCACAGCCTAAAAGACGGGTTAGAAAGTTGAAATTTGAACATTAGGTACCTTTTGTAACGTAGGCCACTAAGGAAGGATTTTCCAAAATTCCTCCCCTAAGTGGGTGAAACAAAAAACACTTAGCGAAGCTGCGAGCAAAAGCAAGTATTCGATAAATTTTGTAACAAAAGTTATATTTTAGACACATTTTGTAACAAAATTTCGATTTACTTACAGGTACTTACGATTTACTTATAGGGCAGTATGATAAAATAAATATTAGAAAAACAATCTTTGAATTTTCACCTACAAATGCAAAGAAATTTGCAAATACAGAAAAAAGTCAAATCCTGTAATTAAAACTTGAGAAAAAGAAATGTTAATTACAGAAAATGTGTTAGTAGATTTAAATAAAAACGGAAAACGTGTAAAAAGCTCAAGAAATGCGGAAATGTGTAAGTCAAGACTAATTACAATCAATTTACGAGAACCCTTAAGAAGTCTACTTCGTCTAGAACAAGTGTTAATTAAAACTGAAATCACGATTTCCTCATTCTGAATTCTCTTATTTTTATTAGGTAGAATTTTAATTCAATTTTGGTTTAAAATAGAACATTTTACTTTCAATAGTGCCTTCATGTTCTTAGGTTTAGTTGCTAACATCTCTGTTTTGTCTAGATTTTTCTCAACTATGTTGGGATCAGCTTCCAGTGCAACCAGATGCGGCTGAGTACCAGTATTTTAAGCGGAGCGACTGCCATCGGACCTCCGCAACCCGGTTACTGGGCAATGTGGACAACTATGGCTATGTTATTCTAACAAGTAATACTAAGAAAATTAAGGCCCCAAAGCTTTAGCTCCGATTTATTATCCCAACTAAATCCAAGATAAGGACACGGAACATCGAGCCCAAAGGCATATTTTTCAAAATTTTGTGCGTTTTTGAGCAGTGTCTTCTAGTTTCATTCATCTTTTGCTTTAACCGATATACAAGAACGTGGATTTGATAGACAGTAGAAAAAATGGTGGTTCCTATCTAGTACATACCTATTTTGTTTTGTAGTAGAGAGATCGTAAATAACTATTTATTGGCTAAAATATCCAAATTATTTGTTCAACATCTCTAGACTAAAGCTCTGAATAGTAAGATTGATACAGCAGCTTATACCTATTATGTAATACAACTGGGCGTCCGATTACCGTCCGTCGAGTATTTCATTGGATTAACCAACTACGGACAGTAGCGACGTCGGCTACCAACTGATGCACTAACTTTATTAAGGGTGTACCTATTATACACACGACCGCATAACTCGCTGAATTAATGTCGTAAAGTAAGCGTAATACAGTGGAGATGAAATAGCTATATATAATCTTGTATTATCTTTACAGTTAATATAATTGGAGCGACATGCAACCTTAAGGAGGCGACTGACAGCTAGTTCACACAGAAACTGTTTACAGGACCCATTTTATCGGACCCGTTTTTATTTTGGTGATGGTGCCTGTAGTTGTATGAAGGAATTCTCAAACACAACGGCATTCCGAATCTAGTAAAACATACTGGATCCGCTATTTTTATCGTATCCTGCCTGCCATTTGTTTAAATGATCCGTCGGTACAGATGTGAACAACACATCCAGTTTCGACGGATCCGTTAAAACGGATCCGCTGTGTGAACGGGCGCTTATTTGTACCATATTTGTGTAATGTAATATGTTAGAGTTCGAAATGAGTATAGATATAACGCGGATTTTAGCAGGCAACGTAATGTTACAAGCTCGCTCCGAATGTGGGATGGAATGCTCAGGTCAGAGACTCGTGCGCTTGCTGCGGCCAGTCCGTGGATGGGTGACCGTTCGATACACATTGAGACCCCTCCGTGCCTCGGAGAGCACGTTAAATCGTCAGTCCCGGGTGTCATAAGAATACCTATGACAGTCTTTACGGGTAGTCAGAAGCCCGAAAGTCTGATAACCGATCTAAAGATATCGCCATTACCTAGTTACTGGGTTGCGGAGGTGTAATAGCAGTCGCTCCGTGTAAAATACTGGTATTCAGCCGCATCTGGTTAGACTGGAAGCCGACCTCAAGATAATTGGGAAAAGGCTAGGAGGAAGAGCTAAGGTCAGTCGCCAGCATAAGAAAATGAGAATTAAAATGTATCTTTACACAAGTAGAGCATAAAGTTTATATTCGAAGAACACAAATATCGTTTTCTTACTTTTTTCTAATAAGACCACACGGCGTAAATAATTTACACTTAAAATTGTGTAAGAGTTGCAATTGCGATGTATGGAAACCACAAGCTAACTAAGACTCTTTTAATTAGTCACAAAGTTTTCAGAACTGTAGAACAAAAACAGAATGTTTTGATCAACATATACAATTTACACGAGCTTAGTAAATGTCATACTACTTCATTTGTCACTACGTATCAGTTGTCGCTTAGTAAATAGGATCGGCCTTCTATTTACGCACATTTACAATTTCACTAATCACTAATTCAGCATGTTTACATGGTATTAGTTTAAGTGACAAGTACCTAGTACTTAGCCTTAGTTACTAAGCTCGTGTAAACGTGTGTAAAGAATAAAGCAAACCGTCTTTTGTACTCCTATACTGTCTCCAAAAGTCTCAGTGCTTGTGACAAATCCGTCTGGCAATTCAAGCAATTAAATCCAACGTAAATAGCAATTACATAGATTTAATTAAAACTAACTGCTTGCCGGTAAGTCGTTATAATCCTATGCGGCATCCAAGTGGACGGCGATGAAGAAATATAAAGACGGGATGATTAAAATTTAAATTCTGATCTTGGATTAAAGAAAACTTGTAAAATTTAAGTTTTTAGCACTTTAAGGCCCGTATTAATAAACCCGTTTCAAGATGGCGGCGTTGGAATAGCAAGAGAGGCTGCCAAAATATTTAAACGTTATTTGAATTTCATACATTTGAGAACATTTTTTTATAACCTTATCAAATCAGTTTCAAAATTACATTTGAGATGCTTCGTCCTAATGGGCTAGCACTCACAGGTTAAGGCGATGATCGCATCCCATTGACTGTACGAACGTGCGATCAAACATCATGCCAGCGTGCCAGACCGGTACGCGTGGAGGCGGCGGCGGCCGCCATTGCTGGCCGTGCCGGCTGCCAAAACCAACCTGCTGTCAAAAACACCCCTCAACCGCACAATGTGTACTAAACGAAGTTCATGAGAGGATTGACATATTTTCGTGTAATCTGAGTGAATTCGCAAGAGTTTTGTTGAATTATGTGTTACTAGCTTTTACCCGCGGCTTCGCTCACGTGGAATTAATATGATGTTTTTCCAGAACCAAAAGTAGTCTATGTTACTCTCCATCCTTTCAACTAACTCTATGCCGAAAATGAAGTCGATTGGTTGCTTAGTTAGGGCGTGAAGGAAGGACAAACAAACAAACAAACACACTTTCGCATTTATAATATTAGTATGGATGGATATTTAAATATTAATATTCTGTGTTAAGTTTGATTTTGTATTTTAGGTTAATATTTTTATCATTAAAAAAAAAGTTTAGTCTGGTAATTATTACACAGATACATATAATTTTGTAGTCTGACTTTAGATTGTGTTTTAATAGAGTTTAGTGTTACTTTTTACATATTTTTAAAATTTAGTTTTTTATGTATTAGTTTTGATGAAATATACTAGATAACTAGGATATGGAAGTAAAAAAAGTTGTTTGCACAGAGAAAGTTTTTATTTTAAGTGAAGGACACAAGTCATAATCAAAAACAAAAGAAAACACATGTTCGAATGTCAATTTGAAATGTTGTTTCAACTAAAAAGTTTCCACAATTAGCCGTAAGTTGATTTTCAATTTATCTGGTGTGTGTTTGCAACCCACTATTGTATTGGTGTCACCCTGTAAAGATAGTGTGTGTGAGCTTAATAATAAGTAAATAATAAAAAATAAATTAATAAATCATGGTTGAGTGACCTAATTGTTCGCACGGCTAAAAATTGAATTACAATTTATCTGTAGACCAAATTTGAACCTGGAAACTTAGTTTACGTACGGTTTATAAAGTTTACGGTTTAAACGGCTAGCTGTGTCCTCACGGCTCCGCCCGTAGCCTATGTTACTCAGTGATAATGTAGCTTTCTAACGGCAAAAGAATTTTTGAAATCGGTCCAGTAGTTTTTAAGTTTATTCGTTACATACAAAAATACAAATCTTTCCTCTTGATAATATTAGTATAGATTGACTGAAGTCGCTCTGTGATTAACCATAGACACAAAATGTGTTTGGAGGTTTAAGTTTACGCAGGCTAGTGGTAAAAAAAACTATCAAGGAAGCACTTCGGTAGCAGCTCGAAGTTTGGCCGGTAAAACCTCGCCCCCTTTACATGAGACTCGTCGAAATATAGCTGTACAGCAGTAGACTTCTTGTTATCAGTAGCTGGTAACACTGGACAATGTTGACATAGAAGGGTAACCGTCAAGATTAATCAACGTACCCGAAGTTATAAAAACAGCAGTCATTCGACGGTGCAAGGGATTCCATGTCGAACAGCCGAAGAAGTCTGACCTTTTATATCTGATTAACTTGTCCTTAAAAGTACTCTCAGTGGTGGAGAGTCTATGTTGGTTTCATTTACTTTATTTACCATGCTCTCAATCCTGACATATCGATATTAGCTATAACTTTAATGATAGATTCACCCCTACAAGATTCTGTTGTATGACTATATTAAAATTATAAAGTAAAAAGTTTTGGATTTTTGTATGTAACGAATAAACTTAAAAACTACTGGACCGATTTCAACAATTCTTTTGCCGTTAGAAAGCTACATTATCACTGAGTAACATAGACTACGGGCAGAGCCGTGAGGGCACAGCTATATTTTATATTCTGCTTCCCCTTTTCGCAAAAACTAGGTGTGACTAGCACCTATTCTATTACCACCGAAGTGCTCACTATTCTTAGTAGCTTCAGCTCAACAATCATTTAACAAATGGTAGTCACTACTCAGAGAAACAATTAGTGAAATTGGGCGAGAAAGAGCATTGTTTTTTAAGTCAATTAATATTAGTCTTCGCCGGACAAAATAAACCAATATTGCGGTGGACACGGGCTGGAACAATAGCTCTCTGTCAGTACGACGGAGACAAATAGACTCCCGAAGGGGAAATAACGGTGATCTGGGGCAAGGCATTGGCAATAAATTCTTTTTTTAAAACCACTGAGCTGTTGTGGCCGTTAATTCTTAAAGCATGGACGCTGCAACAAGATGTGACAAGGACAGAAAATGCCCTTCAAAGACATGAAAAGGTTACATCGTTTTTTTTCTACAATCTTGTCATTTCGAGTCCGTGGGTGAACGGAGGATTAAGAATACAATTCGTAAGAAGCGACGAACTTGGCACCATCATAACATAATATCACGCTTGTAGTCCCCGAAGGGTTGGGCAGGTGTGTATAGTAACACCCTCATGTCATCATTATGTTTAGTCCCATGTAATAGACGGCGAGCCTATTGCCATCAACCAGGCACAAATCCAAACTCCGGGCTGCTACTGGCACCATCATTGTGGCGAAAATTGGCATTAGGCTCGCCACCTATTACATGGGACTAAATACAAGAGACGAAATGTATACAGACTCCTGTAATAGGAGAACACTTCTGCTTTCCCCTTCGGGGATTAGAGGCGTGAGTATATTATGTATGTCTCCTTTCTATATCTTCTTTAAAATAGTTTGATTTTTTTTAAAGTGGTCTTTAACGTGTATTCGATTTCAGTATTAAAAATAACAATTTATTGGAATATGAAAGTACTGACATGCTAATATTGTTTTTTTTATAAGTTACAGAAAAATAATATTGGATGTCGTATTTTGTATTCAAAATATGTACGATTCACACGATATTACTACATTATTTCGAGACCAAATAATACATTCAATTATACCGTTATATTTGATTTCCATTACTTGGTATACAGAAATACATTTTCCATTAAAATTATCACGCATATTATTATCACAGATATTTCATTCATAATGTAATCTAATATACATTTTTCGATTCACTAACTCCTAATATAAAACTCACATATATTTTTTATGTGTATTTCGCGCTTCTACATATTTTGTTTATCTACTTCTTTCCCGTAATTATACTTTCGCATACAAGGTTCGCGCACATTCATTAGTGTGCATAAAATGCCTGTGTTACTACTACTCGCAACCTACTTCCAGCAGGTAGGCCGGTGTAAATATTTGTGCGATATTGCCTTGCATCCAGGGTTGCCACACTTAGTATGTGCTATTTATTCGTAATTTTGCTTGCACTGGGCTGCTACTGAGAAATTCCACATGAAAAAATTAATAACACTGCCCGATCTGCGGATCTACTGACCCAGGACCTTACGATCAGCAGTCATGCTTGCCACCACTAGACCAATGAGACAGTTACTTTTTTCTTTTTTAAAAAAGTTGCCCCACACTAGGATTTCTCCTGTATCGTGGGTGCGTTTACAGACACAAATTTTCATATGCATAAACACCCAGACTCGGAACAACTATCTGTAAGCCATACAAAAATTAGTTGCGTGTGGGAATCGAACCCACGACCCGTAGCGCAGAAGCCAATCGCTCAGCCACTACATCAAACGTGTCGTCAAACTCAAGTTACCTATGTATAAAACATACACATATTTATTAGGCGGAAGTCAGTGGAAACGCCGCCGGTAGAGGACGCTCTAGATGTATTCACATCGATGTTATTGGTGAAGTTCTTCACAAAAGACAGATGCGTAGTACTCTCAACCGGCGTGCGTGTATGACAAGATGTATGATTATGGACGAAGCGAAAGGAGTATGAATGGATCATAACATGTGGCGTTCATAGTTTCTGCCTACCGCCCTGGGAAAAAGGCATGAGTTTATGCATGTATGTATGTATTCTATATGTTTTAATCTTTTTCGTGAGCTCGTACCCGTCCGTTAAAACATTCCGCACAGTGCCTTTCGAGTGCAGACAAAAATCCAACTACATGCGATTTGGGGATCTACGGTTCCAGTGACTGCAGCAAACAAACTATATTGACAGACTAGCTCATCCTGTCCGAACGCAGCTTAATGAAAAATGTGCGTTTGACAATATTAAATTACATCGCCACAAAGCTATCGCCAATGCCATTAATTAGTATAAATACTAAATCAAAATGGTCGAACCATCACATGTTTTTCTTGAAATACTGTGATATAAAACTGACAAGCCTGGCTTTGAATTGCAACGAAATGGTCGTGAATCCAGGTAGGTAATATTCTATTAAACTATTGCGGTTAATTCTCCTCTGAAATAGAAATAACATCATCACTGTCAGTAAATCTTAATATACATATATAATTCTTCTGTACGTGTGTTTGTCACCTAACTCCTCTTAAACGGCTGGACCGATTTGGATGAAATTTTGTGTGTATATTTCAATGGGTTCCTGGATGGTTTGAAAATACAGTTGGCACTGCTGCCGGTTTGTCACTAAAAAGCAGGATGACGTCTGCCGGGTCTGCTAGTCTATACTTCTATACATCTATACAAATATTATAAAGAGGAAAGATTGGTATTTTTGTATGTAACGAATAAACTTAAAAACTACTGGACCGATTTCAAAAATTCTTTCGCCGTTAGATAGCTACATTATCACTGAGTAACATAGGCTACGGTCGGAGCAGTGAGGACACAGCCAGTATTATATAAAACAAACTCCCCCGCCTCGTCTGCCTGTGCGCAATATTCTGCATAACTACTGAACGGATTTAGTTCCGGTTATCGCAATTAGATAGATAAATTCTCGCGGAAGGTTTGTGAGTAAAGTTTATAAACGTTCGTTCTGCCTAACTATTTCCCAATTGTGTTGGGGTCAGTTTCTAGTCTACCCAGATGCGGTTGAATACCATTGTTATACATGGAGTGACTGCCATCAGACCTCCGCAACCCAGTTACTGGGCAATGCCGATATACTAAAGCTAGACCAATTGTCAGACTTTAGGGCTTCTGACTACCCGTAACGAATGTCATAGGTATTATATGCCACCCGGGACCGACTGTCTTAACGTGCTCTCCGAGGCACGGAGGGGTCGCGATGTTTAACGAACGGTCATACATCCACGGATATTTTTTTGTATGTAACGAATAAACTTAAAAACTACAGGTCCGATTTCGAAAATTCTTTTCCCGTTAGAAAGCTACATTATCACTGAGTAACATAGGCTATATTTATTACTGGAATAAAACTTCTTACGCAGGCGGAGCCGTGGGGACACAGCTAGTCTTATGTATTTTAGTAAAAAGACAAAATCAACACTGAAAATGTAGATGAAAATCTGATGTCCGGTAACCCTATAACGTGATATCGTTCCAGTTGCAATAGCGGGCTCTATCGACTTGTACATATAAAAATGCTTAAAGCATTTCTACAGACCGACAACTTTTGCTCGAGATAAATGTATTTCCGTTATCGTTTCCGCATCCTGAATCCGTGTTCCGCGAGCGAACTCAAAGCAATCACACGTATTGTAATACCTCTTCATAGAATAAATGTATAAATGGATTTTTTGTACTTAATTATAGTAGGTATCTATTGAATTTTATTTGGGCTTAGATTTTATTTTGGGAATGAAGTTTGTATGTATAAAAGACATACAACAGAATCTTGTAGGGGTGAATCTATCATTACAGTTATAGCTAATATCAGTATGTCAGGATGGGATGGATGGGTAAATTAAACCAACATAGACTCCACCACTGAGAGTACTTTTAATTAGGTTAGTGATTAGTTACAGAAGCTAGGTAGTTCACAATATAATAATTAACACAAGATCAGAAAATGAGGACAAGCAAACCAGATATATAAGGTCAGACTTTTTCGGCTGTTCGACATGGAATCCTCTTCTCCGTCGAATGACCACTGTTTTTATAACTTCGGGTACGTTGATTAATCTTGACGGTTACCCTCCGTTATCAACATTGTCCAGTGTTAGCAGTTACCGATAACATAATTATGTGTGTACCTATATAAACAAAGTCTCTGGCTTTCAAAATATATCGTGTTTACTACCTTCACTCTATTTGGGAATTTCTAGGCATCTAATGGCCAAATACTCAAACGCTACTCAATCTCATGACAAATGATTTTTTAAGCTCAAATAATTTTAAGCCTTATTGTAATACACTTTAGGACACGTATTTACCGTACCGTGGAATGCTTTGGCATGCCGCGGCACGACGAAGCATCCCGCGGTATTCTAAGCAAATATGATTGCTAATAGTATCGACATAAGGTTTAAAATTATTTGAGCTTAAAAAAACCTTTGCTCTGCCGTGCCGCCTGTGGGCGCAGGCCTTAATTTAGTGCTGTCACTGTCACTTCGCCTTAAAGTGACAGTGACAGCACGAGACTTAACGGCAACCTAAAATTAGTTTACTATCTTTATGCTATTACTAGCGGCCCGTCCCGGTTTCACACGGGTGGACATTTTTCCCGTTTTTGCAACATTTTTAATTTATGCTCCGCTCCTACTAGTCGTAGCGTGATGTTATATAGCCTATAACCTTCCTCGATAAATAGACTATCCAATACAAAAATATTTTTTCAATTCCAACCAGTAGTTCCTGAGATTAGCCCGTTCAAACAAACAAACTCTTCAGTTTTATAATATTAGTACAGATTTTACATTGCTATTTTGCATTGTTTGAAGTTGACACTGCCAAACCATGCAAAAGAATCTCAAGATAATATTATGAGGCCAGACAACCATAGATTCTATGAGGCAGTGGTTAAATTATTATTATCCTGCTGATGCAGGAGTGGCCTTACACAATAGATACATGAAGAAAAAATACGTAGGTACTGAACCCATTTCACGTTGGACAAAAAAGGGGCTAACACAAAAACACTTTTAATCTTACAATGAGGGACCCTCAATGTTGACTTAATTACGGGATGACACTCCACCATCCCTCTTTAAAAGATACCTGAGTATAGAATATTGATTGTTAAATCCAATAATGAGTGTAGCTGTTTTTTAGGACTTCAAAATTAAACATGTCCTTATAATATATTTTTTACCGAGATTAATTCAGAATTGAAAAAAAATCCTTGAATAACTGAAAAATATTTTGGGAAAATGTGTTATTATAACTTTATTATTCTACTGTTGAATTGTTAATTTTCACGCGATATTATTTTTTTTTAGGACAGTTCCTTCTTTATTTTTTGCTTATACATATCTATAATAGAATCCTTTTCAGAACAACGAATCACTTTTATAATAACAAAACCAAAGTTTATAAGTTTAAAATCTGTCATGAATTTCAGTTCCTCCTTCTCTTGCTAGCCTTTTCCCAATTATGTTCGGATCAGCTTCCAGTCTAACCAGATACGGCTGAATACCAGTGTTTTACACGGAGCGACTGCCATCAGACCTCCGCAACCCACTTATTGGGCAATGCCGATATCCTAAGGTTAAATCTGTTGTCAGACTTTCGGGTTACTGACTACCCGTGACGAATTCTGAATTCCGATTACATAAGTTGAAATAGTATTCTATTTATAAACGGTATTCACGGTATTTCTTAACTTTTATCTAAATGTTTTCCACTTGGGTTTCTTTTCCTTATCCGTCTTCGTAAATCGCATTCAATGCTGCAAGTAGTAGTTTTTTCGTCTCTTATGACAGTTTTAAAAGAAACTGAAAATAAAATATTTTGAGTTGAGTTATAGCTAGTTCATACAGAAACTGTTTACAGGATCCGTTTTTATTTTGGTGATGGGGCTTGTAATTGTATGAGCGAGTTCACACTCACGTTCACACATCGGATCCGTTTTAACGGATCCGTTGGTACAGATTTGAACAACACATCCAGTATCGATGGATCCGTTAAAACGGATACGCTGTGTGAACAGGCAGTTAGCGGAACATTCAGTCTTCGCAATGGAAGTCGGATTATTTCACGGAGACAAGGTATAGTCTTAAGCACCAACGTATATAATAATATACTTGTAGCAAAATTTTAGTGATTTTCTCCCTAAATACCCATTAACTTCATGAAATACTAGCACTTTGCCAGCGACTTCGTCCGCGTGAATTTTCATACAAGCTTCCATCCCCTATTTTACCCCCTTAGGGGTGGAATTTCCAAAATATCTTTCTTAAAGGATGCCCACGTCACTAGAGGAACCTACTGTCCAAATTTCATGTTTCCAGCGTCAGTGGTTTAGGCCCTACGTTGATTTTTTTTAAATTTTTCCTAGTTTTCATTTTTCCTAAACCACGCTGTATTGAAGCAAACAAAACAAAAAACCAATATTCAAATCGGTCGAGCCATTTTCAAGTTTTTGCGAGACAAGAGCATTGCAATTGATTTTTATATATATACCTACAGATAGATTTCATCACTTTCACCACTTAGACACGCCTGAATATTCCAAGTGTATTTTATTATTATTCGAGTGGCTGTAACTTTCAATGAGAAGAAAGTAATTTGTTTTAGTGACTGAACAGTAAACTACTTAACGAACTGTGAATGCAGATATTGTTTTATTGTCTTATACTTAGAGTAATCGTTAATGTTTTAAGATAACGATTTTGTTAGGAATTTTAATATAACTTCTGTTTTATTCTGTTTCAGATAATATTACAGTTTTGAGATAACATTATATTTTGTTTCACCGTGAGCTACATTATTATCATAATGAGTTATTATTAAATTATCTTATTCTCTTCTTTATTCATTTCTATACATATAAACGGTGTAAAAAGACCCTTAACGAAGCCGAAAGGCACTTATTAAAATAGGTAGGTATTTAAAATACCTACCTACAATAAAGATGATGCGTGTGTGTGTATGGTGTTTTATATATTTTATATGTTTTATATATTTATATATATTTTTTTTTTTTTTGTATGTTGTTAAATTTCTTTTTTTTTGTTGTTTTATTTTATTTTATTTATATTATAATTTGTTTGTTTTGTAACTAGCTGAATGTCCGCACGTGTTTTAGGTGATCACTGAAAATCAGCGCTGTGTCTGTGGCCCACGCCATAGCACAGCATTATGCTGAGTGGTCACCTTTTTGTCACAGTTGTCTTTTGTTTTAATATTATTTATATACTATCATGTTTTGTGTTAAAGTGTATCTGTGACAAATAAATGTTTTAACTTTCTTTCTTTCTTTATTCTCCACGTCATTGTGATGATTTTTTTGTTCTGGACTATGCCTGGGAACCTTTTAGTTACGGAGATATTGGAGGTCAAAGTTCCAACTTTTCAGAACTTTATTTTTAAATACTAGTTTTGAAGGTTGCAAATGTACTTGAAATACCTCCATTACCCGTTTACTACTCATTGCATCTATCAGCACAGTGTTTTGAGTGCGTTGCATTGAGCTTTACAGTAAAACGTAATTTAACACCCAAAAAAAAAAATCGCTTCCCAGCGATAATTTTTGCGTAGGGTTACTTAGTTTGGTGTACTGAATGCATGGTTGACGGTTTAGTAAAGGGTTTTTTTACAACTTGTATATTTCCATTTGTAAATTAATCTTTTAAAAACAAAAATTAAACATTTATAAATATAAAAAAATGTAGCCCATCGGCATCGGGTCCGTCACCGGTGATCAGAGCCCCTAGCATGAGTTTTTGCCAAATCGTGTAGTTAACGTTATCGTTTCGTTATCGACAAATTTTGTATGACAATTTTACTAGCGCCACGTGTGCGTATTTGGAACTAAGCAATCGGTAGCACAGGTTTTTGACAACCGTTTTCGAATAGTTATCGAAAAGTAAACGTCACGTTATCGCACCAAATGTATGAGAATCGGTAGCACGAGTTTTCATTTTGACATTTAGTTTCGAGTTTCTCGATAGCTGGGTCGAAACCAATACGATAACTATCTCACTGACTTTTTCTTAGTGAGAAACCTAACCTACAAGATTGTTTTTTGAAATTATAAGGTTTTAAAGTGTAATAATGGCACAAAGAGGAAGACACGCAGGGTATTATTATTTTGCCTTCCGTTTAATTGATGACGCTAGAAGAAGAAGTGAAATGAGGTTAGTAAAACTTACCTATTTTTTGTTTATAAACACAATAAATTTCTTTTGATAAACCATTTTTGTAACTTATTGTAACTCTTATTACAGCTTGATAAAACAACAGATTCGTCTTCGAAATATGATGGATCCATTAAATATTAGTGAGAATGAATTTAAAAATAGGTACAGGCTAAACAAAGAAGCTTAAATTCCTGTGTAACGAGGTACGTTGCAAAAGTGGTCTCAAGTCGACCCAGAGAATAACTATGGAGCACAAGGTACCTACCAAATTATATTTTATTATAAAACAGCAATAGAATTATTGCAATGTACCAAAATCAAATCATGTACACCTTTTTTATTGCCGAAAGCATTTTCATTCCCTGAATTTGCAAATTGTAAGTTTATAATGTTTCCAAGATTGTTCTTGGCTATATCCGCAATAATCAAGGATTTAAAATATATATTCTTCAACAGGTTTGTGATAGTGATTGCAACATATTAAATGTCAATACAAAATATGGTGGAGCCACATGGTGCATTTATCTGGGAAAACAGCCAGGTCAATAGATATATGCAGCAGTTGTATAATAACAATGAGCATGTGTGGTTACTGGGTATGTAATATTTGATGTTATGTACATTTACTGAAATATTGTAATTTCACTGAAAACTAGATTAAATAAGGTTTATTTGTTACAGGTGATTCTGGATACCCACAAAGACCTTGGATGATGACTCCTATTCTAAATGCAATTGAGGGAAGCCCTGAAGCCAATTATACAACTATTCACAGCAAGGCCCGGGTAGTCATTGAAAATACTTTTGGCAGATTAAAAAACAGGTGGAGATGTTTAAACAAAGACCGAGCTCTGCACTACACACCTGAGAAATGTGCAAATATAATAATAGCTTGTTGTGTGTTACAAGATGCAAGATGTTGGTGGTGATGACCTAATGAGAGGTCAAGCACTGAGGACCTTACTCATTAGTAGGATTAGAATTAGATTTTTTCTGTTGTTTAAGTTATAGATTTTCAGTTGTACCATGTTTTTAAATTGATGTTCAAAAAGAACTAAATAATTCTAGTCTATTTTGAATAAATTAGTTTTGAGTTTATCCCTATCAAAATGTAAGTTATTATTAGTATATTTTTTTACCCTAACCTGCATTGTTCTCAAATAATTTTAAGTGACTACATTGTAACAATACCTGATTGTACTTACATGAAATTATTTTAAGAGATAAATAAATAAATTAAAATAAAGAGTAAATAATTTATTTATTTTACTATAATTAAAACAGTCTTATACCAATTACAATCATTGATATGATAAGATTGTACATAATAAAAAAACACCAATGATTTAAAAATAACATTTATTTAACACACATCATCACAGCTCCCCGAAGGGTTAGGCAGAGGTGACTATTTATTTTTAAGTCTCATTTAATAGGGGGTGAGCCTTTTACCAGGCTGAAATCCAGACTCTGGGCTGTGACTTAAAAATCGCCCATCCTGTCATCCATGCTGTCTTGCCCTCTCCTTCACTGTTTAAGACGGTAGTGAGCTCCTTCCACCGTTCATTGCACCACTGGCGCTCTCGGGGCCCACCAGAGGGTTTTGACAAATCTTGTTTGCCCTTTTTCTTTCTATCAATGTACAATAAAGTATATCTATTATTGAATAGTTAATAGTAAACATGATTCTTGATTTCATTTCACTTCATTCCTTCCTTCCGTGATGTATTTACTTTTCCATAAATTCCACCATTAGGAGGAATTGGGTGTGTGTGACTCGTCCTTGTCGACATTTTATGTTAATAACAACAAACACAAAAGTATTCTAATTTTCAAAACTTTTGATTTAACAAGCGTCAAACGTCAAACCATTGACGGGAGCGTTCGAAAAATCAAAACTGAACAAAAATTTATGTTTTTTTTTACGTTTTGATATTTTTATAAACATTTTTATCAGGTTTCCGAACGCACCATTCACTCCAAACCATTCCATTCGCTATTGGATTCTTGGCCTATAATAACTATAGTTAAGTTATAGTATCGAGTTAACGTAAGACGTTTATAAGAACTCATGCTGCCGAAATACTTTACTATAGTATCGAAATCGTTTTCGTCTGGTATACACGTTACGATAACTACTCGATTTTGCTATAAACTCGTGCTAGGGGCTCAGGGCTTCAGAGAGAGGAACTTCCTAACAATATGCACCGGGTCCTTTCTGTATCAGGCTCTTAATCCAGTTACCTATCGAGAGCCTCATCAGATGTTCATCGAGGCTCTTGGCTATTAGGCCATTAGCCGTTACGACTATCGGCACAACGACTGCTGAGTCAACCTCCTACATGTCGGTAACCTCGTGTCGACATGTCTGGATATCTAAACATCGTCTTGATTATTAGAGTTTGTTTTTTGGTTCGATTCCTTAATTGATTTATATTCTTGTTATTATTTATACACAACATCACGCCTGTATTCCCCGAAGGGTTGGGCAGAGGTGTATAGTAACACCCTCATTTCGCCGTTATGTTTAAGCCCCATATAATAGGGGGCGAGCCGGGCGAATCCAAACTCCGGGCTGCTACTGAAGAATTCCACACGGAAAAACACTGCCCAACCTGAGGATCGAACCCAGGACCTCATGATCAGCAGTCGCGCTTACCACCACTAGATCAACGAGGCAGTTTATTATAATCATTAGTAAGATCTTCTTCTTCTTCCTGCCCTTATCCCACACTAGGTGGGGTCGGCACAACATGTTCCTATTTCATAAGTCCATGTTGTTAGAGGTTTTGGCTTATTGTTTTATGACCGGCCGCCTGCCTGACATCAACCCTCCTTGGGAATATTCGTTGCGCCGTCGCGTGGGTGACCCAATGTGCTTGCTGATATTATGCGCTGGGTCCAAAAATGATATGTTTGTCAATCTTATTGCCGACAACTAAGCAGACTATTTTCTTCTTGGTGGAGTATACCTTGAAGTTCCTCGACCCACTCATTCAGTTTTGCTAGGGACTATGGTCCTGACACGTCGTAAACTAATATAGCACCGTGAGCGTCTCTGTAAAAACTTGATGTCAATGTTCTATATCGCTCCTGTCGCGCTGTATCCCAAATACCAAGCTTGACTTTAACACCGTTCACGTCCATGACTTTACATTTGTAGTCAACTCTGATTGTAGCTGGGAATGATTAATTGCAGTCTCCCGCTGTAAACGCTAGGATTTACCCACACCGCACTCACCGATAAAATAATATACAATTTCACAATGTAAAAAATACCTACGCGAAAAATAAATTTTATAAAATATAATTTGATATTTGGGTTGCCACGGCAACCTTGACACATATTTTTATTTATTTCACACCTAATTTATGCAAAAACCTAATCATATTATAAAACGGCCTAACGCATGTTACTTTTACCAAAAAAGAGCGGAACCATTCGCTTTACACTTGACATTACACTTTATAATCATTAGTAAGATAAGGTACTTATTCCCCTGTAGGTACTTGGTTGAAAAAAATCAGTTACCGAACTGTTTTTTTTCAATAAACACCAGAAATAATTAGGTGTAAGTGAGGGAGTAATTCAAAACTTTCGGTAATTAATAGGTACTCTTTCTAAAGGTCCATAAAACTATCTCCTTTAGCCAAAACTTGGTACGGCAAATGGTAGTTCACCAAGTTTGAAATATCTAGAAATTTTTCACTGGAACTATTAGGAAAATGTACTTATTCGCCTGAAACTGACATTAATAGTAGCTATTAATAGAGGCTGGCTGCCAACGGAAAAAGAGCAAAGAATCTTTTATTTATTATTCTAGCAATAGGATTCTTTGAAATTTTAAAGCTGGAATTTCGTGGAAAAGTTAAGTACCTATTTTAAGTTTTATATTTCTTTATTATATTGAAGACACTGGTTACAGTAATAAACGTCGTAATATTTATTTTATATGTTGACTAACGTACGGCAATTGATTTATATTTAGGTATATATTACTTGCGGACCCGGCAGACGTCCTGCCCGGAAAAGCAGCGCTACATTAAATATATTATTTTTAATTTAAAAATTTTGGTGACATACCGACAGCAGCGCCACCTACCAGGTCTAATTGTGTTTTCAAACTATCTAGGAACCCATTGCAATATTCACACAACATTTCATCCAAATCGATGAAGCCGTTTAGGAGGAGTTAGGTGACAAACACGTACAGAAGTATTAATAAATTAAGAAGATAGATTAAAAAAAATATTACAAAGGCTGATAATTTAAAATCATATTATCATTCGCTCTTTACCAAAGACACAACAACTTCCCTCATCATTAATATAGCGACTTCGTGTTTATACATCGAGCGACTGCCATCCCTCTTTAACAGGAAATCTATAAACTACCCGTATTATGTAAATCCACTTACCGTATCACACTATCGGGCCCCAAGTATCGTTTGTATCTCATTTTTGCACCCCTATCGGAGATAGCTAGTAAAACGGGAGAGCGTTGTCATGTGTATTTTACACTCGACGTATCCACCGAAGAGCGGTAAACTGCTCAACATGACGGCCATGACAGGTGATGCTACGTCACATCTACGTATTCGCATCGCAAACACGGGAAATAGATGGGTACTGTAGTTTATGGAGCCGACCACTTTTTGGGCATTGTTTCCTAATGGGACTTGTAATGTAATACTTTTTGTCCAAAAAAGGAAAATAAATTAATAGGTCGGAGAAGACAAGGATAGGCGATAAATTAATTACAATGCTATTGTACTTAAGAATGGTGGATAAACATTGTTCTTCATCTTAGAAAGAGGTTTTTGTAATGGTATACCGTCATTAGTAGACTATGGTGTTATTCAGTTGAAGTAAATATAAATACACACAAGAACACACACACACACACTCTCACACAAAAACAAACACACAAACTCACACACACACAATTCTTAATCTTGTACATACAGTTCACCTGAATCCCTTTTTGCATATAGATGCTTTGCAGGGAAGAGCGCTGATTATCCCATAACATAGGGCTCATCTCTCTATTTTGAGAAGCAAAGTCTATACCCATTTTTTGTGTATGTAACAGCATGCTAATTTTTTTTAAAGTATACTTTATTATTTTTATTATTCAGCCATGATCATCCCACTGCAGGGCAAAGGCCTCCTTACCCTTCTTCCACTCCTCTCGGTTTAAAGTTCTCTGCGGCCAATCCTTCCAATAAGTGTTTAGCTCGTCCCGCCATCTCCTTCTGGGCCTGCCGCTTTGGAAAAGTAAATATAAATAATTTGAGTAACACTTTCCAAGCAAGTCCTTTTAAACACATCATTAGTAGACAAGGAAAAAAGAGCGTAACTGAAAATGTGTAATAAAATATTTAATATTATTTGGCACAACCTTAGGGGAATCAGTATGATATGATAAGTCTCTTAATTATCCTAATAATATCCAATGACGTTTGCCAGTATTAGATCCGCCTACTCGGTTCTATAATTAACGAGGTTATAAGAGGGAATTAATGAAATATGTTTGTTGAGGAATTCAGGTAAAAATTAATCTGGTTGAGATAAAAAATCTACTAAAGTGGGAAAAGTATATAATAATCAGCTCGTTGCTGTCCCACTGCTGGGCACGGACTTCTTCTCAGAACGTAGAGGGTTTACGCCTTAGTCCATTATCATCAGCAGCCCAAAGACATCCAACAGATTAGATTTTTCTAAAACTGGACAGTTGCAGATCATCAAATCTGTCCCACAGCTGGGCACTGGCCTCTTCTCATAATGGGCAGGGTGTAGGCCTTACTCCGCCACGCTGACCTGGTGCGAGTTGGCAGGCTACACAGACCATCGAGATTATTTTCTTAACCCTCAGTTCTGCTCGTTTCTTCACGATGTTAACGAAACTGATAATTAAATTCTGATCCGCACATGAATGCGGAAAGTCAGAGGTGCAAGCTGGAGTCGCACTTAAACCATCCTGCATGGAAGGCTATCTATCACTGCTTTTTATGAATATAACTTCTTCCTAAGAACTTTTATCTACCAGTAAACTGTGTAACGGGGTGTCCTAAGCAACAATCGCGACACGACGCGATGCTGAGAGCGCATTGAACGCGATCAGAACAACGGCATTCTCTACTGGAGGCTGACGGGGTGTCCTGCGTAAGCGACGAACGTAACGCGACGAATGCGACAAACGCGATCAAGACAACGGCATTCCCTACTAGCGGCCTATGTAGCGAGACGCGACGTAACGCGTACTTGTTCCCCGTCGTGTCGCGTCGCGTCGCACCGCTTCGCGTCGCGTCGCACCGCTTCGCGTTTGTCGCTTACACAGGACACCCCGTAAGGCAAAGTTAAAGCAAATAATTACAACTAATAATGTTAAAATATAAGTTAACTTCTCAACCAGGATCGATGTTCAGCTGCACCGCGGCCGTGGTCACGAGTTATGCACTCCTCTCAACTTTATTGAGTTTATAGAACCGGATAAAGGGAAATATTAAAGTTATCGACGGCAGAGAGCGCTCTCGCAAATTTTGTAACCATTTTTTGGACAGCGATCTACTGTGAGTTAGTTAAATCTGTCGTTCGTGGCCGGTATTGAATTTTAACTGGAGTATTATTCAATTACTGTTTTTGACGTTAAAGCTTTAACTTTTATAGTTGCAACAATTTTATACGTTTGCGGTATTTTTATGTAACATAACATCACGCCCGTATTCCCCTAAGGGTTGGGCAGAGGTGTTTTTAGTACACCCTCTTTTCGCCAGTTATGTTTTAGTCTCATGTAATAGGGGGCGAGCCTATTGCCATTAACCGGGCACAAATCCAGACGCCAGGCTGCTACTGAGGAATTCCACACGGAAAAATCCAATAACACTTTGCCCGACCTTAGGGATCGAACCCGGATCGGACCTCATGATCAGCAGTCGCGCTTGCTACCACTAGACCAACGACGCAGTTTTTAATATATATTTATTTTATATTATTTTTCACGTTTATCGTTCTGCCTAGCCTTTTCCCAACTATGTTGGGGTCAGCTTCCAGCCTAACCAGATGCGGCTGAATACCAGTATTTTACACGGAGCGACTGCCATTAGACCTCCACAACCCAGTTATTGGGCAATGCCGATATCCTAAGGTTAGACCGGTTGTCAGACTTTCGGGCTTCTGACTACCCGTAGAATAGAATAGAATATGTTTGTACGTAACGACTGTCTTTCGTATTCGTATGAAATCCGGGACCGACGATTTAACGTGCTCTCCGAGGCATGGAGGGGTCTCGATGTGTAACGAATGGTCACCCATCCACAGACTGACCGTGGCAAGCGCAGCTTAACCTTGCAAATCATATGATTTGGATGTTAATTAGCCACGAACCCCCCTCTCTATCTTCCATGCTTATGTCTTCCTGTTTTTAATGGGATACGGTGTTTGAGGGTTAATTATTTACTTTTGTTGGTCGAATTTTCATTTCGAAATGGAAATTATTTGGATATTTTTACTGCATCCCCGAATATGGCATATTATTACGAATTATTGTTCTAGTTTTAACGGTGTGTACATTTTAATAGCTGTTGTATTACTATTTGGGGAATGGTGAATTCCTCTCCTGTATATAATTATATTATATTTTAATTGTAGTATAGTTAAAATATTTTAACTATTATTAGAGGAAATGCTATCATATTTAAGAAAGAAAGAAAATGTATTTATTGGCACACAGTAAGTAGAATCAATAGGTACACATGAGAAAGACGAAAAATAAATGCTAAAAGGGCCATCAGCTAACCATAATGTCAGGTGGCAGACTAGGTAGGTACTACCACTTAACGCGGATCCGCATACTCATCTCTTCGTTCCTATATAACAGAAATTACAAGACAACTTTATTTTTATTAGCCTTTGTAATCTACCACTACTGAGCAAAGGTCTTCCCTTTCGCCTTCCAAACCTCTCTATTTTCTGCCATTTCTCATGCCAGACCCGCAAACACGTTTAGATCGTTATCGTTTAGATCGTCCAGTGAGTGACGATCTTTGCCCTTCTGTCTGGGTGCATTCGAGCGACATGACCGGCCCATTCCCACTTAAGCCTGGCTATTTTTTCTCCAACATCTGCTGCTTGCATTATGGAGCGCAAGGTGTTGTTTCTAACACGATCGGTTAGTTTAACATCGAGGATACAATAAACTTATCACATTAAATTCAAGAATAGCCAAAACAACAAAAACGCGCACGTAGGCGTTTTAGGACCAAACAGTAGGGTTGGCGGACCGTTGGGTTGGCGGACCGGGACTTGCCGGGGTTGCGGTGCATGCCTTTGCGAATCCCGCGACCCTGGCCGTACGGTCAGGAGAAGGAACACTGTTGGTTTTTAGCCGGTAAGAGTCCGGCAGACCTTTCCCCTCGCCTTCCCTGGGCGAGGGACATCCATGAGGATTTTCCAACAAAAAAAAAAAAAGGACCAAACAGTAGCCTAAGGGCTCAGGGCGACGACGCCATCGCCGCGCAACCTCCGCGCCTCTAGACTGTGTATACGCGTCGTTGCCATCCCGCCGTCGCGCCGCGAGTATTTGTTTGTTTCGTTGTTTTATATAGTGTATGGAATTCGCCATGTTGCTCTCTTTGCATAAAAATAGGATGAATCCATAACCTTCTATTTGACTTTTCCCTTTTGATTTTACCAATGTCTGTACATACAGTATGCAAACACTTGTAAAAAACGGTGAAGGAAAACATCGTGAGGAAACGGGCATGCCGGAGAGATATTTCTCGACGGCATGCGTAGCCAAGTCAGAGACTCATGGGTGGCATAAACTCTGACAGCAGGTTAGTCACTAACCATACGAAAAAGAAAGAAAGAAGAAAGATGTAAACACTAACTTCTTTTTCTTAATTAAATTCGACATGTTCATCATGCGATACGTGCGATGTTCGTGGCAAGCAATGTATTACAAAAAATGTGCGGTGATATGCCAAAATCAAGCGGAGACGGCGCGGCGGCTGCGCGGGCGGCGCGGTCGTGTCCAGTCTACATGGTTAGGCCGCGTTCTCCCACTTTGTCGTGACGACAGATAATCGTGTAGTTTTAAGTGTCGCAGCTTATACATATATTTAAATGGAGGTGTTCACATATAAGACGACACGATTATCTGTTGTTCCGGACTTTTTTTTGCAGTGACGACAGATTGTCAAGTCAATGGGAACGGCTAGCACGACAGTCGTAATACGATAAGAAAACGTCACGACTTATCGTGATGGCAAATCATGTGTCGTTGTTGCGACTATCTATCGTGGCCACGATAAAAATATACTATAGAGTTGTAGCTTGCTACTGATGTGCAAACGACAAAGCGACTGCCGTGAAACGATAAAATGTCGTTGCGGTCCAATGGGAACAGGTAGATAGTCGCTAAACGATATTTTTTTTACTACAAACAGTCGTTATAATGGGAACAGCTAGAGACGATAGTCGTCCGACGATAAATTAACTGTTGCGACATAGTGGGAACGTGCCCTTACGCGATGTGGTGTTAGTGCGGCTGCGGCACCGCATACACGAGCCCTTAGGAAAATTCGTCCTGATTCCAAGTGGTCTGTTATAAAAACACAATGCCAACATTTTACGCTTTCCACGAATCGGAATGAATAATGACGTTTCACCAAATGCCGTGTGAAAATGATAAATTGCTTTATAATTTCGTCGGACTTCCATTATCGGCTTTATCATGATGATGCTTTGTTATTGTTTGCAAGGGATGAAGGTAAGTCTGTTGTAGGTTGTTGTGATTTCATGTAACTGGGATTTTATGTCGGTTAAGTTTTTGTTTACGAAATTGAAGGGTTTTATTTGCTGGACTTTAAGAAGAATAATGATAATGTTTTTGTAACTTGACGATAATGTTTTTAGTCATAAGTGCGGACTGCCTCGTTGCTCTATTGGTGGCAAACGCGACTGCTGATCGTGAGGTCCTGGGTTCGATCCCCAGGTCGGGTAAAGTGTTAATGAGTTTTTCCGTGTGGAATTCCTCAGTAGCAGCCCGGAGTTTGGATTTGTGCCCGGTTGATGGCAATAGGCTCGCCTCCTGTTACAAGGGACTTAAATATAACGGCGAAATGAGGGTGTTACTATACACCTCAGCCCAACACTTCGAAGAATACAAAATAAAATGGAATTTATTATGCGAATGTAAAATATGTAGAGCAAATCTTTTGAAGTCGATTTGAAACATACGAGTATGATTCACACAAAAAACACATTACAGAAATCCTTGAAATTCAATGAAAAACGAATACCCAATCTAAAGTAACTGCCTTTATACTTACATACCGAAACAGACGACCTTTTGTGGACGTCAACAGTAAATAACTGAATCAATCCGTAATGTTTTTCTTAGAGTAGGTAAAGGTAAAGTACCTCTTGATAATAAAGTTGAGTTTTGCTTTAAACATATTATGGGAAAATGTGGCATCCTTAAACAATAATTGCATTTCGTAATGAGTTTCTCAAAGCCTTAAATTTTCCGAATCTTCCTATTTGCCGGGAATTTTAATGGCATCTTTTTTAATCTTTTAAAACTTTTCCTAAATTCTTTTGTCTTTCAGGTTAAAGCAATAAAGATTGTTTGACTAAGAGCAACAAAAATAACTAAGTGGATATAAGCGCAAGTAATATATCATGCATAGCTTTTTTCCAACTATGTTGGAGTCAGATTCCAGTCTAACCAGATACGGCTGAATACCAATATTTTACACGGAGTGACTGCCATGAAACCTCCGCAACCCAGTTACTGGACAATGCCGATATCCTAAGGTTAGACCAGTTGTCAGACCTTCGGGCTTCTGACTTCCCGTAACGACTGTCATAAGTATTCGTATGACAGGCGCGACCGACTGTTTAACGTGCTATCCGAGGCACGGAGTGGTCTCGATGTGTTACGAATGGTCACCCATCCACAGACTGACCGCGGCAAGCGCAACTTAACCTCGAAAATTGTGTGATCCTGGTGGTTGGTAATTAACCACGAGCCTATGCCCAAGCATGTACCTAATGTTCTGAAAAAAAAATATACAATCATAATTCACACAGTTTAATTTGTAGTAGGTAACTATTCTACCGTTAAGCAAAAGGGGAAAATATCTTAAAAGGTATAAATGTGAGAAAAACTCGCCCACTAAATATTTAGGTTACGATCCACAAGGCAATATTAAATTCTTTTGGGTACGGGATATTTATTTGGGAATATATATATATTCTGAATGTTCCAGTCCCGTGTCGTTTACTTCAAATAGAAAAATAAAGTCTTACGGTATTGGGTAAGCTGGTTGGAACGTTTTGAGTAGGTAGGTAACACTATGAAAAAATAGTCGACATTAAAAGCTATGTAATAGGCATTTCAGGATGATTTCCACCAAACGGCTCGCATCGCATCGGATTGGAACGGATTTTACAATCTTTAAACGATATTAAATCATGTACACAGTATTTAAAGTCTTTATCACCAAGCCGCGCACAGCAGCTTGACCGCGGGCGTCTTCGCAACACACGATCGTAGCCGAAAGTATGCTGCGACTCGCGATCGGCCCCGTTTGCCTGTCGTCGTATCCAATCGGATCCTTTCAGCTGCCAACACGGTAGGAATTAAACTATTTGACTAGGCGCAGAAACGGATACGTTGCAAGCGACTGTATGGAGCCGATCGTATGCGTCGATATCCTGCCGGACGCGATCGGCTGTCGCTGCATCCATTCGTATCCTTTCAGATCCGATGCGATGCGAGCCGTTTGGTGGAAATCATCCCACACACAACTTTGATACCATAATTATATTTCATTATTTTTTCTATTATCATCAGCAGCCTAGTCCAATAGATTAGATTTTTCTAAAACTAGACAAATGCAGCCCATTACTGTCACACTGCTGCGCACTGGCCTCTTCTTGGAATGAGAAGAGTTTAGGCCTTAGTCCACCACGCTGACCTAGTGCGGGTTGGCGGACTACATACACTATCGAGAACTTGTTTGTGCCCTCTCCGGTGTGCAGGTTTCCTCATGATGTTTTGCAAGTGATAATCAAATTCTGATTCGCATAGGAATTCGAAAAGCTAGAGGTGCGGGCTGGGATTAACCTCAGACCTGGATCAATACAGATTGATCTTTTGGCGAATAACCAAAATAAACTATCGGACGCGTCTTACGGTCGCGATTTATAGTGTGTGTGTACGGTCGTCTTCGTACGCCCCAGCCAGATTTGCGTCGGATGAACAAACACTCAAGGTCACGTCCGTGACTTATTTATGAGGAGTAATTAAATGATTTGCGATATACATGTTTGGTCAGCAAAACAAAACTGCTATTAAATAATATAAGCACCTCGACTAGGTTAGGTTAGAAGTGTGGTTATTTCTTTTTAACAATTCAGAAAAGCTCATTGTTGAAAATCTGACACAGTTCTGTAGTCTCCGCTGATCATGTATTGGTGATCAGTTATTATACATTTTCACTGACCAATAAATACTTTAATATATAGCTTACCGTTTAAATGACAGTTTATTACCAACTACGTTTACCCGGCCCGGTTTTGCACAGGTAGCACTACGGCGCACCTACCTACCCTACCTACCCTACCCACCTTACCTACCTACCTACCTACCCTACCCACCCTACCTACCTACCCTACCTACCTACTTACCTACCTACCCTAACTACCTTATCCTACCTACCCTATCTACCTACCCTACCTACCTACCCTATCCGTTCTCGAGATGCTATACACGCAAAAATGTAATAACACCGACCAGATACGTCATCAGTCGTGACCGACAGCCGCGTCTGTAATTCGCGACCGAGTTTGTTTAGGGCTTAACTCACACATCAATCAAAGTGATGGTCTACCTTCGATTCAATCATCCTATACGTATAGTGAAACGTTTGCATCGCCTCACTGATTGAATCCCATTGATGCATATCCGCTGTACTGCAAGCTCGTATCTAACCTGCAACGTACCGCAGTTGGTGTTCAGTGCTTTAAGCTTGGAGATTACGTGTCGTACGAGTAGATACATTGCTCTCCTCTGGCATCAAAGACTTGTGGTAAATTCATTTCTTTGCATAATTATGCTGAAAGTTCTCTTTCTACAATATGTTAGTTGTAGTTACAAATTACAATTGTATAGTATGATACATGAAATATTTTTTTTCGTGGGCTAATCCTCATGGTTACTGGATACCATCCGCCTTGAGGAAGGCGGAGGGTTATGCCGGGCTCAAACCGGTTAAAACAACACGGCGTTCCTCCAAGGACCTATGGCCGGGGTCGCGGGGATTCGTCCCGGCAGCATTTGGTCCGGCAACCCCTGGTAGGTCACACCTTTGCCCCACATCTTTCTGAAAGGCGCGGGCGGGCCGCGGTGATGACGGGCCACCAATCCCGTCATCCGCAGGCCACTATCTACGGTGGCCGGAGACAGTCGCTCGCCTTCCGGCGCTCGGTGCGTCTGGTGCGAGAAAGGAGAGAGGTAGGCGCTTCACTTTCCCTCTCCACCGCCTCCTTGCTGGCCATCACCTCCTCATAAAAGGATGCAACGCCTTCCCACAAAGTCTAAGAGAAACTCCTGAGTCTCCTGACCTTGGATAGAATCACGACTGGGTCGTAATATGAGCCAAAATAAACCTTTCATAATTCGTGCCCGACAGGGTTAACATTGGTTCAGAGACAGCCAGGAGTGGTAGATAATCAAAAATCGATTTTCTACATACATACATACATATACATAAACTCACGCCTTTTTCCTATGGGGGTAGGCAGAAACTATAGAACGCCACATGCTACGACTCTTACATACCCCTTTCGCTTCATCCACATTCATACATCTTGTCATACACGCACGCCGGTTGAGAGTACTACGCACCTGACCTTTGTGAAGAACATCACCAATAACATCGATGTATGTCCTTCTAGGGCGTCCTCTACCGGCGTTCCCATTAACATCCGCCTTATAAATTGTTTTTGTAAATCGCCGTTCACTCATTCTCTCAACATGGCTAAACCACCTAAGCATACTCCTTTCAATTTTTGTCACTACATCATCTTTTAAACCGCAACTTTGTCTAATCTCTTCATTTCTCAATCTATCATTCAAAGTTACACCGCACATACTTCGCAAGGAACGCATTTCCACGGCATTTATTCTACTTTCATGTCTCTTCTGCCACGACCAACATTCACTTTCATACATAAGCGTAGGTACCAACACACCATTATGGACAGCCAGTCGTGCCTTTTTGGACATCGACCGGCTAGCCACAACCGCATGCAAAGCACCATTTACTTTATTTCCCGCATTTGCTCTCCTTTCCACATCTTCATCAATCTTACCATATCTTGTAAACATGCTTCCCAAATAAACAAACTCATTCACCTGTTCAATACTTTCATCTCCTATCTTTACTTTACACTCAGATACATCTGCATCTCTTTCAAAAACCATTACTTTCGTCTTGCTTACATTAATTTTCATCCCTTCCATATTATATGCTCCATTCATCATAGTTACCATGACTTGCATGAATACTTGCAACTCTTCCGCCGACGATGCAAGCAAAACTTGATCATCTGCGTAGAGAAGACATTTGACAGGCAACTCATTCATTTTCAATCCACACTCACTCCCTTTTAAATCTGTCAAACACCTCTGGAGATGCCAAACCAGTCTGTGAACGCCCCATTTATCCTAATACAAGCACTGTAATCCCTGTACAGCGATTTCAGTGCCCGTATCAAGCGCAAGTCCACCCCGTACAAAGATAGTGTCGACCACAATTCTTCCCTCCACACACTATCATCTATTCCACTAATATGAATTATTAATCGAATTTAATTTGTAGATGATTACATTTATTGACCTTTGATGTAGTATTCTATCGGCCTATCAAAAATATTGCTTATTCATGACAGATATTAATAAAAAACCGATACCATTTTACACTAAATAGTTATTCAATTAAACGGCAAAGGTAATGGGCGGCGTGGGTGTCTTAAATATCAAATAATATTTCAGTTTAGATGGCGTTTATGAATACCAAACGAGGAGAAAAGAATTACGTACTATTAAAATTTTATACATTTTTTAAAAGAAATTCGATCGAGATCGTTTTATATTATTCAGTGTTTAATACGATAGAGCCCTATTAAATACTTAATAAATGACAAGTGCTAAAGGTGAAAAAGAATTTAGAACACGAAAAATCTTCCAAAAGTAATTTCTCAAAAATGTAGGTATTGGAAAAAGTTGGAAGAGACTTTCCAAACGACAAAACAGATGGTATTTTATTATCATATTTTCCCATTCCCATTGTCGTTGGCATAATGCATGAGTTTTCGGCGAAGTATTGTCCGTACAAACAGGCCGCGTGCATTCCACCATCTGCAAATTCTTGCTTGACGCAATTTGGCATAATGCCCGCCAGTGGTATTGTTCTTGTTGAAAGGGAGACCTAGGTGTGTCATGCTTGAAGATTTACTACATCATTAATTATTTTCTTATTCAGATATTGTTTTTAGTTGCTTTTAGGATTCCCTTGATTCAATAGCAGGCGTATTAATAGTTCTGTTGGGATTGCGGTGAATGCATTCTCGAATCTCGCGACCCCGGACGTAGGTCCTGCGAGAAACACGGGTGTGGTTTTCGTCGGTACGTGTCCGACATAACCACTGCCTTCCGGTCTACCCTCCGGGTATCCACGATAAAAAAAAGCTTACCTAATAGTTAAATGTGACTATAACTCTTTTTTTCTAAGAAATGCTAATAAACTTAGTGGCAACCCAGGCTATTACATCAAGTTGCTTCTGTTATTAGTTTAATTACTATTAAATATATGGTGGATCTTCTGCTTGTCTTGTCTGGACTGCCTTGTTGGTTTAGTAGTCGCAAGCGCGACTACAGAGCATGGGGTCCTGAGTTCGATCCCCAGGTCGGGCAAAGTGTTATTGGGTTTTTCCATTAAGAACTTCTCAGTCACAGCCCGGAGTCTGGATTTGTGCCCGGTTAATGGCAATAGGCTCGGCCCCTATTACATGGGACTTAAACATAACGGGCTATACGAGGGTGTACTAAAAACACCTCTTCCGATCCCTTTGGGTAATATAAGGCGTGATGTTAGGATTTATGGATCTTCTTCGTTGCCTTAACATTTTAAATTTAAGCATGATTAGCCAGGTGAGCCGGCTCTGTTAATTCCGGCTTTACTTACTCAATTTTCTCCAATCATGGACAGTCCAAATATTCCGACAGTCAAGTGGACAGCTTACCTAAGTATTAATTTGTTTATAATAACGTAACCATTCTTTATAATCGTTACATAGATAATTGACACTGAAAGGACATAGAAACTGCCACACAAACCATATTTTACTACGAAGTATGAACACAAAAGTTATTTCCTTATTGAATTGGAAGAGGCTTTGTGAGCGAACTAGCGGTTGCGACTCCGTCGCGCGGTCGCGGTGGTCAAACAGTCACGTCGCGTAATGAATGCGCCGCTTTATCTCTACGTTTCAGCTAGGATTTATTGCCAGGCATAGGACGGAACTAGGTACTATTTAACTATAATCTTTGTCATAATTTTGTGTATGTACAAATATTTTCATACAGGGTGTAAATGAAATCACATAATTCCTTCAAACCTCGTGATGTACTGCTGACATAGATTAACCCTGCAAGGAATACTTTTGGATTCAATAAAAAAATAATTACAAGAAGTAAACATGTGTTCTTAACGTGACGCATTTTAGCGCCTCGAGTTAAATGACCGCGCGGCGAGCGACATCTGCGCAATTCGCACGGGGCGCTAAAATGCCTCACGTTAAGAACACAGGTTTACGTTTTGTAACTTTTTTTTATTGAATCGTAAAGTATCCCATTCAGGGTTAATCTATGTCAACAGTACATCACGAGGTTTAAAGGAATTACATGGTTTAGTTTACACCGTGTATATTTAATTTCATGGGGTTCCTCATACATCGGCACAATGAGTGGATTTTCTTTGCAAATAATTATATTTTCACATACATACAAAAACTCAAGCCTTTTTCCCATAGGGCTAGGCAGAAACTATAGAACGCCACATGCTCCAATCCTTACATACTCCTTTCGCTTCATCCACATTCATACATCTTGTCATACACGCACGCCGAGTACTACGCACCTGTCCTCTGTGAAGAACATCACCATGTTATTTTCACATACCTAATATAATGTAAATGCTGTTCACTTCATTATATCTGGTTATAAAAACATTTTTCCAAACAAGTGTACTCGACAATATTTTTATATTTACTACGACAATTTTCCGCAATATAAAAAATATTTTACAAAAATTATTCAAATACGACTCGGAATGAAAAGGTTAGACGTATTTTCAGTAATTCAGGCCACGTTCAACCTGTTAAGTGCAGGTGTTGGGTATGCGTGGAAAAAAAAAGGCCGCTACCGCTTTGTTTCCTTCGAGTCAGATTTACACCGTAAATCCTTTTAATTACGACATGCGATCGGTTTGTTTTTTAATGTCTTTAATTTGTATATATGTCAAGGTTCTGTTCTCATGAAACATTCATTGCGGTAGGAACTTGTGAATGGCGAAAACTAATATCTGGCAAGTTAAATGTTAACTGTCTCGTTGGTCTAGTGGTGGCAAGCGTGACTGCTGATCGTGAGGTCCTGGGTTCAATCCCCAGGTCGGGCAAAATGTTATTGGGATTTTCCATGTGGAATTCCTCAGTAGCAACCCGGAGTTTGGATTTGTGCAAGGTTGATGGCAATAGGCTCGCCCCCTATTACATGGGACTTAAACATAACGGCGAAATGAGGGTGTTACTATACACCTCTGCACAACCCTTCGGGGAATACAGGCGTGATGTTATGTTACGTTGTTAAGAACGTTATTTTTTTTAGACTTGCCATCGAGTTCTTGCCTACCATGCTGGAGGTTCTAAGTTCAATCCCGGCCCGCACCTCTAACTTTTAGAATTTTATGTCGACCAGAATTTGTTTATCACTTGCGTAACGGTGAATGAAAACATGATGAGGAAACCTGCGCAACTAAGAGTGCTCTAAAAAGATCTCGAAAGAGCGTGTAGTCCTCCAACCCGCACCAGGCCAGCGTGGTAGACTAACGCTACACGTTCGCGCGCGGTAGTCTTACTGAACATTGTCCAAAAAAGCACTAACAAACTCCATACATTTCCCGATCACTGTTGTAACCGTACAGTCGTATAACATAATATAATTCCATAATCATAACATCAGTACAACCGTTACCGTAATACCGTAAATAAAAGTCGGCATTTACAGAAATTATGTATTTAATGAGTCTTACAGCTCCTAAATCACAGTCTTTAAATTATCAGGAACTTGCTTCAGTTCACTTCAGTCTAAATTAAACAAAATATGCTCATATAACTACTCTCTTCTTGATCGCAGAGGCTTATCGTCTGAACTCGACAAGTCATTGATATCCGGTTTAAATTCTTGGTCAACACTGTATGTGTCTTGTTCTGGAGTCGAATCAGGCGTAGACAGTTCATCTAAAATATTCCTGATACGCTCACTATCCGTTTGTCTTCGTCTATTCATCTAAAAATATATACCTACATTATTCAAATAATACGATACTAATGACTGAATATTATTGGCTCAATCCCTATCCAAGGTTATTATAATGTAAATACTATAATTATTCTTTATCGTATACGGAGCAAGATTATTTACTCGATATAGCCACAAAAAGTATTTTTACTTCCTTTCGATATCGGAGCGCAGCGAACAACGAGAAGAGTCCTTTTTTTTTTTTTTTTTTTTTTTATCGTGGGGAAATCCTCATGGACTATCCCCCGTCTGGGTAAGACGGGGGGGTGTGCCGGACTCTTACCGGCTAAAACCACCACGGTGTCCCTCCTTCTGACCTAAGGCCGGGGTCGCGGGATTCGCTATTGCATGCACCGCAACCCCGGCAGGTCTTGGTCCACCAATTACTGGTGGACCTCTCCACTGTAGGGCCCCACACCACGACCTCCTGAGAGGCGCAGGGGGCACCCCACATCACCGGCGCACCAGAACACATGGTACGCCGTGACCACCCCGGGGACCAAACAAGTACATGGGCGCCAGACTACCCCGTGTCTGGGCACCCCTGGTCCCCCTGCGACGGGTCAGGTTAGTGGCCCCGCCGCCTACCACTTTTCGGCCGCAGAGGATAGGGAGAGCGGCCAACTAAACACCGACACTCCTCTCCCCCTGTTGCCCCACCGCGTCCGCCATCTGACGGTGGCGGCCCCGTCAGGCCGCGGAAGGTAGGGAGAACGGCGCACCGTAATACCGGCACTCCTCTCCCGCCGCGGCCTCCACCCTTCAGCCGCAATGCCTCCCATAAGACATCGCGGCCCTCCTCAGTTGCGATGTCGCCCAGGCGACACCGCAACCTACTTGGCCGCTACGTCGAGGGCTTCCAGACCCAAGCCCCGACGAGCAGCCCCTCCTCGGGTTCCTCTTCGCTTCACCGTGGGGCTCGAAGCCACGGCTACTAAGCCCCCCCGCAACGACAATGCGGGAACCCACCGGGGGGGAACGACAAGAGTCCTAAGATGACGTCTCGAATGTCTCTGAATTGCGCGCCGAAGTAACTGTCATACAATTACAAAGGTTACAGCCGTAGTATAGACGTGTGCACACTCGTAAATTTGCGTGTACTGAACTATGTAAAATACACTCTAGCACATTGCATTTTGGCAGTAGAACGTCAAGCTCTTTTTTATAAAGGGTGCCAGTGGAAATGTATTAGATGCATATTACATACAATTTTCGCTGCTTAAACCGTATTGATGGTTTTATGGAATTAAAGATTTACGGCAGTAGCCGTACTGGCAATATTTCAATATAAAAATAACGGCCATAACAGTTACCACGCGCGAACGTGTTAAACCATTCTCATTCTGAGAAGAGGCCTGTGCCCAGTAGGACAGTAATAGGCTGATTAAGTAGAAATGTCATCCCATTCAAAGAGAAAGATTAAGATTAAGATTATCATTATAATTAAATTATCTATTTAATATGTATACTCTAAAAAAAATAACTGTTTATTATCTTAAAAAAATACTTTAAATCGTTCTCCTGTAAAGTAGGTATATTGGCGCTTTAGTCTTTTTACCTTTCCACTGACGATATTGACAAAAACAAAATATTTTTATGACAGGAAGTTAGTAGATCTTCTAAATAAAAAGAAACTTTTCCGCGTATGAAATAACGTAGCGTAAATTATGATGTCAAGAATAAACCACTTTTAATTGGTACTGAAAATACGTGATGAGAATTCATGTACCTCTTGCTCTAATTACAGTTTTGATTTTTTGATAGCATTCACTTCTAATTGTCAATTTTGTATATTCTCGTGTACTGACGACACGATTGGCTGCCGCGTAACAAATATTTGTATGGTTTACAGACAATTGTTTCGTCTCTGGGTGTTTGTGCATGTCAAGTCAGTGGCGTGCATTGCATATATGAAACTAGCGGCCCGTCCCGGCTTCGCATAGGTGGACATTTATCCCGTTTTTGCAACATTTTTCATTTATGCTCCGCTCCTATTAGTCGTAGCGTAATGTTATATAGCTTATAACCTTCTTCGATAAATGGACTATCCAACACAAAAATATTTTTTCAATTCCAAGCAGTAGTTCCTGAGATTAGCGCGTTCCAACAAACAAACAAACTCTTCAGCTTATATTAGTATAGATTAAGCAGTGCCTACCTTATAAGATTTGATTAACTACTCCATCTTTAACTATTACGTACTATAAATAAAATAAGCGTGTATGGCTATGATTTCTTTTCGTCGGAATCGTATTGAAATGGGCTTAAGCGTACAATTGAAAGGCGACATCCCTAGTGTCTGCCTACGTAGTCCGAAAATCAATGCACGCCACTGGTCAAGACATGTGTCTGTAAACGCAACCACGATACAAGAATATTCCTAGTGTGGGACAACGTTTGTTGAAAAGATAAAGATAACCTTCTTTTACGTAATTCTCACTTCACTTAACAAAAGAAAAGCGAACAATGAACGCGTACAACTATTCTACTTTGTTCATCTGTCGTGTTTGTGGTCCACCACAGATCTTGCTTTAATAAACAGAGGACTT
Source organism: Amphipyra berbera (assembly GCA_910594945.2). Classification (NCBI taxonomy): domain Eukaryota; kingdom Metazoa; phylum Arthropoda; class Insecta; order Lepidoptera; family Noctuidae; genus Amphipyra; species Amphipyra berbera. The sequence continues at coordinate 14,766,734 of OU343126.1, read as the reverse complement.
GCGGCCGGCTTACCGCGTCTCATAGTGGTCGGCCGCTAAAAACCGACCATTTGATCCGGCCGCGATTAAGTGGGACGAAAATATCCCTTTTTATGTTGAGCCGATCTCTTTAATGAAGTCACTGGGAGTTTGTCGGGTGGTTATGCAAAGAATGGAGGCTTGACAGATTATGAGTGATGAAATATTGAGCAGGAATTGAGCTTTGTGTCTGTTCGGGATTTGCGTATGTATGTGTAACATCCATGGGTGTGCCTACACCAACGGAGAGAAGGTAGTAATTGTTCTCAAAAAAATTACAATCAATTTATTACAAGTATTGCTTACAACACCTCCAACAAAGCTTAATAATTATACTCATTCTGGGAATGCCCCTAAATTTGAATTTTCGTAAGCATACATAACATCACGCCTGTATTCCCCGAAGGGTTGGGCAGAATAATTTATATATTAACACCCTCATGTCGCCGTTATGTTTAAGTTCCATGTAATACGGGGCGAGCCTAATGCCATCAACCGGGCACAAATCCAAACTCCAGGCTGCTACTGAGGAATTCCACATGGAAAAGCCCAATAAATTTTCGTAAGCGCCTGTAATGATGTAATTAAAATAAAAAAAATATGAATTTGATTGGTTTTGCGTCAATAGCGTGGGTGGTGCACGGTGGTGGGGTGGGATTCAGATATACAACTTCTTGATTACCAGAATTTATTAAATACTGTCCTTAAAATTATACTACATAATATAATATCACGGCTTACATTCCCCGAAAGGTTCGGCAGAGGTGTTTTGAGTACACCCTCGTTTCGCCAGTTATGTTTAAGTCCCATGTAATAGGGGGCGAGTCTATTGCCATTAACCGGGCACAAATCTAGACTCCGGGCTGCTACTGAGGAATTCCACACGGAAAAACCCAATAACACTTTGCTTGATCTGGGGATCGAACCCAGGACCCCATCCTCAGCAGTCGCGAACGATTGCGACCACTAGACCAACAAGGAAACCGGGTTTGCTGCGACCATATTGATGTTAGAAATAACCCCTAACATGTTTTTATAACAAAATTGGGGCGTGGCTTAAATTACTGTGTTGTTATTAGTCCGAGTGTACCTTAACATGTTTTGTTAGATTTATGTCGGCTTAGCTATGAACCGACTTATTTCTTTTGAACAAAACAGTACAATAATTCAAATTTTTTAAACATTTCACACATTCGTCGGCAGTAATAATGTAATTATTTAAGCTCTAATTAGCTGACGCAAAATTATTACATAATATACTGAGACAACGAGCGTACCAGTTCATAGGTCTAAGCTAGTGTTAGTCGCTGACATTTATTAGCCATTAATTCTTGGCTGAGGTTTAGCACGCCCTAATAACAGGGGTTATGGGAATGGGTCAGCCGGATATCCGTTAAGACAATAAAAATTGTCACCTGGGAAGCCAATACTGCTAACAAAATTGTTTAAAGTCGCAATCGAACTGCAGCTGAACGACTGTCTTTCGACCGTTATCTCTATAAACGAAATCATGTAATTCCTTCAAACCTCGTGATGTACTGCTGACATAGATTAACCCTGCAGGGGATACTTTTGGATTGATATGATACATAAACTCACACCTTTTTCCCATGGGGGTAGGCAGAAACTATAGAACGTCACATGCTACGGCCCTTACATACCCCTTTCGCTTCATCCACATTCATACATCTTGTCATACACGCACGCCGGTTGAGAGTACTACGCACCTGACCTTTGTGAAGAACATCACCAATAACAACGATCTATCTACTTCTAGGACGTCCTCTACCGGCGTTTCCATTGACATCCGCCTTATAAATTCCTTTTGTTAATGTATCGCTCGCCGGGCAGCCATTTAACTCGGGGCGCTAAAATGCCTCACGTTAAGTACTAATCATGTTTACTTCTTGTATTTTTTTTATTGAATCCAATTGTATACATATTATAAATGCAGGGTTAATCTATGTCAGCATTACATCACGAGGTTTGAAGGAAATGAAGGAATTCCAAGGTTTTGATTCTCACCCTCTATAAGTAAAAAAGTCTAACAGCCGTGGTTGAGCTGGTGTTCGTCGATTTATAAACAATTTTGTAAGTAGAATTAGTCTCTTGGTTTATTAAAGATTCCGTTTTTTATCGCATAAAACACGAAAATACTTTTAGGAGATGATGGAATAATGCGCTTATACGAGGGTGCGTTTTTAAGTTCGCGGAATGGAAGGTAACGAGGTTAAAAAAAATTGCGCGAATATTTTTATTTTTTCTATGTATTCACCTGCTAGCCGTATACATTTTCCAGATCTCATAATTAACTTATACATACCATAAAAAAATGATTTCCCTTTGCCTTCAAAGTACGCCGAAATTGAGTCCTTCACTTCTTCATCACTTGAAAATTTCTTTCCACGAAGTTCCTTTTTCGTTTTTTAAAATATATAGTAATCGCAGGGGGCCAGATCCAGACTGTAGGGAGGTTGGTTTAAAATATCGAAGCCCACCTTGTGCTGGGCAGCCAGGCAAACACGGCTCTTCTGAACGGGCGCGTTGTCGCGCAAGAGCAGGAGATCTTTTATCAATTTTCCACGTCTTTTCTCTTTGATGGCTTCCCTTAACCGCTCTAGGAATGACGCATATAATTCTCCGGTTATAGAAACACCCTTGTCCTTAATCAAGGAGCAGAATTTCTTCGGTATCCCAAAAAACAGTCGCTATGATTTATCCGGCTTATTGTGACACCTTAAACTTCTTCGGCGGTGGTGTGCCTTTTTTCTGCCACTCCATGGAGTCTTGCAGAACTCAGGTTCATAATGCTGACCCCAAGTTTCATCCCCAGTCACGATTCGCCCCAATATTCCATCTTCATCTTTTGTACAGAGGTCCAAAAACGCACGCGCACACTCGACGCGCTGTTGTTTTTGCGGCGGCGTGAGCTCTCTCGGCATCCACCTTGCGCTGACCTTAGTCATACCGAGCTGGTAATGAAGAATTTTAAAAATGGTTGCATCGGATACACCAATCATTTCTGTAAGCTCCAATACAAGTTGTTTGACTTTTTGTATGATTTCGAGTGTGGTCACCTTAATTGGTTGTCCTCGAGCGATTCCCTTCCTTGCTTAAATAGACTATGCCACTTATATATTATTTTCCCGGGCAAGACTCTCCGTAAACTGACGACATCTCTTCCAAAATGGTTTGAATAGATTTTCCTTGCTTTGTGAGGAACTTTATGACTGCGCGGTACTCGATTTTCTCCATAGTAAATGCTTGCTTCCCGATTGAGTTGCTTGATCGACGATAGTTCATAGAATAATGAACCAATTATGGTGACACACGATTTTTATGCTAATAAGGAGTCAACCAATACATTGAGGTACTAATGAGACCGCTCACCTCCCTCCAACCTCGCCATTCCTCGAACTTAAAAACGCACCCTCGTCGATGGAGAAGAGCACCGTGCTTCGGAGAGCACGTTAAAACATCGGTCCCAGGTGTCATACGAATACCTATGACAATCGTTACGGGTACTCAGAAGCCCGAATCTCTGACAATCGGTCTAACCCTAGGATATCGGTATTGTTCAGTAACTGAGTTGCGGAGGTTTGATTGCAGTCGCTTCGTGTAAAATACAAGTATACAGCCGCATCTGGTTAGACTGGAAGTTGACCCCAACATAGCTGAGAAAATGTTAAGCTTTAAGCAGAACAGATGGAGAAGAGAACCTACATAATTCTTATAGTACCTTCCACAAGTGATAGTATCGCAATTTATAATATAAAATATTGTTTTATTATTCTTTCATGTTGCAACTAAATGTGGCTATTTGGACTTCAGCATACTAAAAAAAACTCAGTCAATCATAATAGACTAAAACTAATTCTTTTTGAACGACTTTGTTACAAAAGATAAACCCCAGAATTGCCCTTCGCTGCTTCCTAGTGTTAAAGCTAGGAAGAATAGAACAGGAACAATAGACGAACCCGCTCCTTCCTTTGGGAAAAGATAACTAAGGAATTACCTTAAGAGAACGACCTACACCATCCTCCTGTGTTTTCACAAGAGCCTACTGGGATCATCATTCCACGCCAAAAGCGGTGGTTATAGCAAAGTTCCCTTTATGGACATTTGTGCCGGTCTATTAGGAGGCTTAGCAATGGACGATTACGGGCTGTTCCCGTAATGGAAATGAAATTACAGGCAAACGAGAGTTTTAAACGTTGTCTCTAAGATTGACAACAACCAGTAATCCTCTTGGTGCTATAGGCAACGGAAACCGCTTGCCATCAGACGGGTCGTAGACCAGTTTGCCACTAAATTACGTTAAAAAAATGAACTAGTCAAGACCTCAGAACCAGAAGTAGTACTTACCGATACAACATAAGAAAATTCATAAGTATGTCCGAAAATGGTCCTCCATATTGTGTATTTTGACATCCGAACCCCCGCTTCGATGTTTGACGACCTATTAATTATCCCAACCATCTTCAACAAGGAAGATGTATATTTTATTTCACTTTTGTCCTCATTACTTTTAGAAGGAAATCCGTAAGGATGCGTAAACCTTACGAAATGCGTAAGTTTTTTTGCATGTACGCGAGTAGATTGAAGCCACTGTATTGGTTGCCCGGTTGCATCAGAGGTTACAAAGCAAAAATGATAGTTAATGGTCGATTCTTATAATTTACGGAGCGTTATTGTTTAAAATTGAGATATCTTTACCAATAATTAAGCAAAGACCTCATAGCTTTGCATAGTAGACCCTCACATATGGAAATAGCTATTACAGGTAAAATTAGCTTAAAAATCTATTCACATGCCCAGTTTGCCAATAAAAAATGCTACTATTTGTAGGCAAAACGATTCGTTTCGTTTATTGGAACCGGGCATTACTCAGTAAAATTTTTGGTTGTACGTAAACTTAACCGTTAGTCTTCACCGATATGTTTGCACTACGTTACAGTTAATTTGGGCAATTTTGCCCATTTTGCTTTTGCAGAAACATTATCACCATGACGTCATCGTGTGTTGACAATCTACAGACAGCCGTCGAACGTCTCACGCGCCCCTCAGCTGTAATAAGTCTGATTCTTGTGAGAAATTAGATTGTATACAAGCTTAGTCGGAAAGGGGGTACTAAGCCGCGGGCCACTTAATGTATCACTGATGACTGTTTTAAAGAAAGTGTTAAAATTTAAAATTCGATTTTTTTTCCATGAAATATTATTTTTATTTTAGTTTTTTCAAAAATTCTTCATCCCTGCTTTAGTTATGAATTCAGAAAATGGAGTTTCTAATCCGTGATCCCAAATATGACGTAAAATGTAAACACAGCTGATCATAGCTGAGGATAGATAGAATTTAGCGTATTTTTTATGAAATCTTTGAACAGCTATTTCTCTTGAACTATTGACTTTTGGGGAAAGTTGTAGAACAAAAGTTATCCATTATTATAGGAACTTTAACACCCTTTCGGCTTAGTACCCCCTTTCCAACTAATCTTGTATAATAGAATAGTAGATACTCCATTTGTTTACCGTTCCGTGGTACTTATCTTTATCATAATACATGTATAGATAGACAGATTCTATGACAGTTTTATGGGAGTCGATTTACAATCTCCATCGTAACACCAGTAGGTACATTAACTGTGCCATTAATGGCCACTTTAGTATTATTGACGTCTTTTGCGAGGAACACAGTCACTTTTACGTTTCGACGCCATTTTTGCGTTTTATGTCTGTATCGTGAACCCCGCTTGTATGTACTAACCTTTTAAATTGTTGGTGCGGGTTTTATTTCTATGTACGCTAATGTTGGGATTGAGTATAGAAGTCTATGGGTTTGTTGACTCTCAAAGGGATACAACCAAGTTTAAATGCCCTTGTGGAGGCACGAGGTTTGGTGTTTCTCCAATGAAAAGGGAGGAATCCTCCAATCAGACGGGTCTTGTGCCTGGCGTGCTACTGCTCAATAGATGTCTTTTTGACTGTTTGTAGATTGTCTTGCGGACCGTTTCTACGTTTCCGGGCAGTTATTAGCGAGACCTGAAGGGTCTCCAACCAAACCCAAAGGTTGAGGCTGGGAAGTTATATAAGGTCCAACCAAAATAGCTGGACAAACTTTTACAGTGTTCAGTAAGTGTAACTTAATATATCTATGCAAAAAAAAACGAGATCCAAGTGTTTTTTTTTTCTAACCAAAATTTTTTTTTCAACTTTAATTTTACTAAATTTTTTTTTTTTACATTTTTCACTTCGCTGTTTAGGTAAAACACGGCACGGAATTAGCACGCACCCCAATGGCGGTCGATGAATAAGAAATGGATGAGTTTATTCTTAGAGAGTACAGGCAATTTAAAACATTATTATTTTTTTGTTAGAAAAAAACACTTGGTTCTCGTTTTTTTTTTACATAGATGTGATTAGTTAAATGTATTGAACACTGTGTAAAAGTTTGTCCAGGTATTTTGGTTAGACCTTATATATATCTGCGTGTCAAATCTTGATAGCGCGATGCAGGATTTATGACGTCACATTTGAAAGTTGTCATTTTTGTCGCTGTAGTCTGCGAGACATTCGTCGTGCTGCGTAGTTCGCATATGGCGTATTAGATGCCGCCACATCCTCATTTTGACTGCACTATTGAATTTGACCATAAATGAGGTAGGTACCTACCTACCTACCCTATGAATCAAGGGTTACGGAGATTGATTTGCACGGTCATGTTTCAATTCACGGAATTATTTTTACAAACCTGCCTCGTTGGTCTAGTTGTGGCCAGCGCGACTGCTGTTCGTCAGGTCCTGGGTTCGATTCCCAGGTCGGGCAAAGTGTTATTGGGTTTTTCCGTGTGGAATTCCTCAGTAGCAGCCCGCAGTTTGAATGTGTGATGACAATACGACACCAATACTACCTGATATCTATTTCCGTTCTTCCAGTCCATCCTAAGGTTGTCTGGAAGAGATCGCCTTGTGCGATAAGACCGCCCATTGTAAATTTTGTGTAAATCTTTGTGTTTCTTTTGTTTCTTATCGGTGTACTTATTATGTACAATAAAGAGTAAATATACAAGGTTAGTCGGAAACGGGGTACTAAGCCGCGGGCCATGATCACGGAAGAACTCCGTTCTAGTTCTTCCGTGATCATGGGGCATGCAACTGCGCCGAAATATCGGAGTCTCAAAAATAAACAGGTACATGGTGTAAATCCCGACATAGTTTATTCTACTAACGTCAATGACCACGGAAATTTAAAACAACAATTTACAATCTTCCAATTTTCCATGAATTCCCAAAATAACCATCAGCGTTATTCTAATTAACAGTTATTAATTACTTCCGTACAGACATATTGTGTACGGCAGACGGCTAACCAAAGTTCATTTCAGTTAACAGGATTCTGTTTAGGATCGTAGAGATCCCCTCCGCGCCTCAGAGGGCACGCGTAATCGGTGTCGGGTAACGTCTACGAATTGATTTTTAGGGCGTGTGAGACTCTTACGTATTTATGTTCTCCCGATCCATTTCGTTAAACATCCGATTTAGTGTGAAGCAACATCTAGAACGACTATAAATCAGTCTTTTTTTCGTTCACTTTATGACGGCGGTGATAGCCTAGTGGTGTGACCGTCGGACTGCCAAGTCATAGGTCTCGAGTTCGAACTCAAGGCACGCACCTCTGACTTTTCGGATTCATGTGCGTATATTGTATAATTATCACTTGCTTAAAATCGGTGAAGGAAAATATCGTGAGGAAGCCTGAGAGATATTTCTTCGACGGCATGTGAGAGTCAGAGGCCCATGGGCGGAATAAACTTTGACACCAGGTTAGTCACTAACCACACGAAAAGAAGAAGAAGGAGTCATTTTTAACCCCCGACGAAATAAGAGGGGTGTTATAAGTTTGAAGCCTATGTCTGTATGTCTGTCTGTGGTATAGTGGCGCCCAAATGGATGAACCTATTTCAATATGTTTTTTTTTTATGTTTGTGAGCTGGTTTAATCGAGATGGTTATAGGCTATGTTTGATGGAAATCAGATCACCCGTTTCAAAATAATCAGCTGGTTTCACAGTCAGGGCAGAGATCTTTGCCACATAGTGTATTTATTGCAATACCGCTGGTCCGATTGACTTGAAACTAACATAATTATATGCAAACGTAGTGATCATACAATATTAGGGTAGGTACCATTGAGCTGATCTGATTAAGGATTTGTTCGAAAGTTTGGTAACACTACTCAAAAATAGCTAAGAAATTAGGCAGACCCATTGAATTTTCCTCATTGACTTGTCTAAACAAGTGACGACTTGGATAAGGACTTGGAAGTTTACTCAGAGTGGCGATCGGCACTCGGCAATGACTACTTGTAGACCCATCGTGTTTGAGCTCATATGACTTGTTATGGAAAGTACTTTCTCATCGTACTAACAAGGATCGACAACCACATTACAATGTCGGGGGTTCTTTAAATTTTAAATTTTATTATTGCTTGTTTTATCAAGGGAACATAAAGTCGCCCGTGGGCGCTCTGACTTAAGAAACGGTAGAGAATTTCTTTAGCAAATTTATCGCTTCATTAGCGAGCGATATTACCTTTGATTTAAATTAAAATGGAACCGAAACGTGCTTAGATTACTGAGCTTAACTTTCAGCTTTAGTATTCGTAAGTTAGTGTTTATTATTGTATAGAATTTGTTGCTTTATTCGTTTAATTTTCTATTCATGTTTATTCGCAATGAAGAAATACGAGTAGAAAATACTACGTATTATTCTAATATTAAGTAGGTTAGTTCAACATTGATCTGGGAGTAACAGCTACACATAGAATATATTAATAAAATCTGACGGACTGCGTAGCTGCTAATAATGTCAAGAGAGTCGTAAAGTCGTCTGAAGAATGAAACAGATTAAGCAGCTAATTTCGGGATAGCTTTCATAATAACGATTGTCTTAAAATAACCATCCCATAAACATCACTAATCATATTTGAATTTCAAAACTTTGTTTTTTATAAATACAGTGTCGTTGTAGTGTAGAATTTACAAATATCCCTTAGCAATTCTCGAGACAATGTTTGAAAAACCTCCGAGCTTAAATTATCGCATATGACGTACGTAGGTATGAGGCTTGCATAGTCGCGAAAAAGTGAAATAATGCCTCGAAATAAACTGAATAAAAAATACCATCGTAATTATATCAGCCTTTAATACAGCAGTGATAGCTTTGTGGTGCGACCGTCGGACTGCCAAGTCATAGGTCTCGAGTTCGAACCCAAGGCACGCACCTCTGACTTTCGGATTCATGTGTGTATTGTATAATTATCACTTGCTTAAAAACGGTGAAGGAGAACATCGTGAGAAACCGGCATGCCTAAGAGATATTTCTCGACGGCATGTGAAGCCAAGTCAGAGGCCCATGGGCGGCATAAACTCTGACACCAGGATAGTCGCTAACCATACGAAAAGAAGAAGAATATCAAAAAACCACATTGAATTGGTTCACCCGTTTGGGAGCTACGGTGCCACAGACAGACACACAGACAGCCAAAGGGTTTAAACTTGTAACGCCTCTCTTTTTGCGATGGGTTACAAACCATTTACTGCTGGAAATGTGCCTCTTAATAGACTGAGTAAATATTACATAAGCGGGTCGTGGATCACAGAAGATTGCTGCTGGTTTATGTTTTTTTTTTCTTGGACTTCTTTTAGATCGTCTTGTGGACAGTTTCTACGTAACCGGGCAGTTATTGGCGAGACTTGAAGGGTCTCCAACTAATGGGGATGAGTAAAATACTTAACCTAAACTAAATACTACTACTAACATCATGACTACTAGCTACAACAGCACTAAGGGCGATCCCTAATGGGATTCAGACCTCGTTGCAAGCGGGAGGACTGGTAGGGAGATAGCTTGATGAGGGCTGAATTATCGGTGTGAAAGCATGCTGTTGGCTATCTTTGTTGTCTTATACAGTATGTTAAATAACTGTGGGCGTTCCCTTAAACTCGTTAATCTATATCATAATACAAATATCAGCACAGAAAAATAAGTATAAAAAAGAAACAAAAATTAATTATTTAATTGCCACATTACCCTACTTCCCGGTTGAAAGACAAGTGCGCGTGTACAGTGTTTCTTTTACGTATTAATTCAATATTATTTGTAAATATTTTATTATTTAAAAAAATAAATTCATTTTTTTTTCAATGTTAATATTTTTTAGGATTTATGGATGTTATACTATTGCGGGTTAACGGAAACGCCCTTCGTTAGTTAACATACTGTATAAACGGTGTAAATAGACCCTTAACGAAGCCGAAAGGCACTTATTCTCCACGTCATTGCGATAATTTTTTTGTTCTGGACTATGCCTGGGAACTTTCTAGTAACGGAGATATTAGAGGTTAAAGTTCCAACTTTTTCACAACTTGGTTTTTAAGTACTAGTTTTGAAGGTTGCAAATGTACTTGAAATACCTCCATTACCCGTTTACTACTAATTGCATCTATCAGCACAGTGTTTTGAAGTGAGTTACATTGAGCTTTACAGTAAAAAAAAATGTTTCACCCAAAAAAAAAGTCGTTTCCTAGCGACAATTTTTGCGTAGGGTTACTTAATTAATGAAGGGTAACCTCCCTCTCACACTCAAAAAAAAAGCTCATGGACGTATGTATACTGCCTATCCTCACCTACGGTGGTCAGACTTGGTCTTTGACCAAACATCAGAAGTCTGCACTCGGGGTTTGCCAGCGAGCCATGGAGCGCAGTATCTTAGGATTCCGGTTATCAGACCGTATAAGGAATAGTGTACTACGCTCCAAAACTCAGATCGCCGGCGTTAGTCAGAAAGCCGCAAGCTTAAAATAGAACTGGGCTGGTCACGTCTGCCGCATGTCAGACGAGCTGTGGGCAAAACTCATCACTGAGTGGAACCCACACAACGTCAGACGACGTCGCGGCAGGCCCAGAAGGAGATGGCAGGACGAACTAGACACCTATTGGAAGGACTGGCCGCAGAATACCCTAAACCGAGAGAAGTGGAAGGAGGGTAGGGAGGCCTTTGCCCTGCAGTGGGATGATCATGGCTGAATAATAAAAAAAAAATAGTTTGATGTACTGAATGCATGGTTGACGGCTTCGTGAAGGGTCTTTTTACACCTTGTATAACTACTGTGCTCGTTGCACACCTGATTTGTTTCACTTTCAAATTCAATTCAATTTATTTATTTCAGACAAATTACTATAAAATTACAAATCATCCATACATTTTAAAATTAATAATTAATTTCACAGCATTTAAATTGTTCTGCTCGCCGCTTTTGTTAACTTACAATTCTTTTAACAGTCCCGCTAATCTTTTCATTTTCGCAGACAACTCCATTTCACTATATTTTTTTGCACAAAATCCGTGTTAATAATTTAAGTGCGGTCGACACGTATCCGCACAACGAAACCTCCACACGTTCATGTAACTGACGTGTGTGTCCAGCCATGTAATTCAATGCTCACATTTTCAAGCAAATGTATTGAAATGAATAGCGGATTGAAGATATTCAATTTTATATTGGTTAATATCATGACTGATGATAAGAACCAGATTATACAAATGACTAGCGGCCCGTCCCGGTTTCGCACGGGAGGATATTTTTCCCGTTTTAGCATCATTTTTCATTTATGCTCCGCTCCTATTAGTCGTAGCATGATGTTATATAGCCTATAACCTTCCTCGATAAATGGACTATCCAACACAAAAATAATTTTTCAATTCCAACTAGTAGTTCCTGAGATTAGCGCGTTCAAACAAACAAAAAAACTCTTCAGCTTTATATTTTTTTTTTATTTGTTACTAGGCCTGCGTTTCGCCGCCATCTCGCCTGATGTTAAGCGATGATGCGGTCTACGATGGAGCACGCTTGCCCAGAAGAAACCGATTCACTCGGTATTAGTATGATTACTTAAATTAAATTCTAACAGCGTGTGCGATAGGTTAAAATGAATGATTAATGGAATACGAATTTGATCAGTAAAATATTATTTGTAATTTAACATAACATCACATCGTCTGTATTCCCCGAAGGGTTGGGCAGAGGTGTATTAGTAACATCCTCATTTCGCCGTTATGTTTAAGTCCCATGTAATAGGGGGCGAGCCTATTGCCATCAACCGGGCACAAATCCAATCACCGGGCTGCTACTGAGGAATTCCAAATAGAAAACCTAATAACACTGCTCGACCTGAGGATGGAACCCAGGACCTCACGATAAGCAGTCGCGCTTACCAACGAGGCAGTTGTAATTTATCTGGTACTAGCGGCCTGTCCCGGCTTCACACAGGTGGACATTTTTCCCGTTTATGCAACATTTTTCATTTATGCTCCGCTCCTATTGGTCGTAGCGTGATGTTATATAGCCTATAACCTTCCTCGATAAATGGAATATCCAACACAAAAATAATGTTTCAATTCCAACCCGTAGTTCCTGAGATTAGCGCGTTCAAACAAACAAACAAACAAACTCTTCAGCTTTATAATATTAGTATAGATAATATACCAATCCTGTCCATTCTCGTATAACGGCACTGATAAGCTTAGTGTTCTGGAGCTTATAAAGGAGCTCAGCAACAAACAGCATTACTTTGCTTTGAAACAGATTCGTCTTATTTGGATCAAGGGACTGTAAAGACGCTTGACGAGAGACGAACAACCAAGAGCTTACCTTAGCTACAAAATTGGCTGAAAACGGAAGGATTATTTCAGAGAAATATAAAAAAGCACACACAGACGTAGATTGTCAAAGTTAGTGAAGATGGGTGTTTGTTAGGTACTCAATCACGCAAAAACGGCTAAACGGATTTGGATGTAATTTGGCACACTGATCGATCATGTTTTGGGTTAATACATAGTACACTTTTTATAAAGGTACATGCAGTAGATGACTTTTGTTTGAATGTTTTCACTCCCATAGAATGCGAGTAAAACCGCAGGCAACAGCTAGTATTTGAATTAATAAAAATTTCCTCGTTACATATGTATAAATCAGGCCTTGATAGCCTAGTGGTGTGACCCTCGGACTGCCAAGTCATAGATCTCGAGTTCGAACCCAAGGCACGCACCTCTGACTTTTCGGATTTATGTGCGTATTGTATAATTATTACCACTTGCTTGAAAACGGTGAAGAAAAACATCGTGAGGAAACTGGCATGCCTGAGGGATATTTCTCGACGTCATGTGAAGCCAAGTCAGAGGCCCATGGGTAGTATAAACTCTGACACCAGGTTAGTCACTAACCACACGAAAAGAAGAAGAATGATTTTGACATGCTTGTATGCCGTCTGTGTTGAATGCTATATTTATTAATCATAAAGAATACCTCAGAGCTAAATCAACAAATTAATACAGCAGCATCACATACGAATTATTCACAATAAATCACATATTATCTCATTCGCAAGTTGTATATAGTATTAGTGTGTATATTAATTTGAAGGCAAACGTGTCTGCGGCAAAGCGAAATTGATTTTTTCATCGAAGTAAGTACTAATTTTTTATTATTACTCTGCCAAACCAAACCCCATCCATCAATGAGAGAATATTGTTGAGAGATTTTCCCCTTAAAAGGTATTTTAAAGGGTAATGGTAATGTGTTTGAAGAGGTTAAATATAGATTTACGAGGAATGAATACAAATATTTGTATATCACAGGAAATTAAAGCGCAAAAACCGTTCATATTATTACCACATAAAAATCTTCTTCTTTTCGAGTAGTTAGTACTTCTTATCGGGGCTTGACACCACTACTGGCTGTAGTAAGGTTATTTAAAAAAATATGGAATTGTTTATGTTCTTAATTTCTTTATTTATGTGTGTACATTGACATGCAAAGAATTACTGGTATCTTCTTCTTCTGTTCGTGTGGTGAGTGAGTAATCTGGTGTCAGAGTTTATGCCGCTCATGGATCTCTGACTTAGCTTCACATGCCGTTGAGAAATATCTCTCAGGCATGCCGGTTTCCTCACGCTGTTTTCTTTCACCGTTTTTAAGCAAGTGATAATTATACCATACGCACATGAATCCCAAAAGTCAGAGGTGCGTGCCTTGGGTACGAACTCGAGACCTATGACTTGGCAGTCCGACGGTCACACCACTAGGCTATCACTGCTGTTATGCACATAAAAATAATATACGAAGATTGTGTCGTAGGGTAGTATTTTTTTATGATTTCACTGGTTTATTTATAAGATACAGAAATGGGTTCTTAAACCTTCGTAATGGAGTCGTTTCCCTCAGTGCTTCGATTTAACTGGAAAAGTTAACTTTAACGCGGTGCCTTATTCTGACATATCAAAACGTAACACGCAAATAACACGACTGCATTATCATCCGAATGCGCAATTGGAAAAATAGGGTATTCATTTTAAATGTACGGCCTTTGCAAGCAGCTCCAAATCTATACTAATATTATGAAGAGGAAAAATTTGTATTTTTGGATTTTGTATGTAACGAATAAACTTAAAAACTACTGGACTGATTTCAAAAAATCTTTTGCCGTTAGAAAGCTACATTATCACTGAGTAACATAGGCTACGGGCGGAGCCGTGAGGACACAGCTAGTATTATATCATTTTATTGTAACTCGATTGCGTTTCTTTCGTGATTTTCTTAGTGGTGGGCGTTATTTAACGTAATCGGTTTCAGTAACTACTGACGAGACTGATAATCACATACGTAGTTTCGTGTACCAGAATGTAATGATTATTTTACGTACTCAGTGTCGTGAAAATGGCGTGACAACTGGCGCGGCGCGTGAGCGTTTCATTCAACAAATCAAGTTTTGCAGCCAGTAATAGAAAATCTTTTTCTTTTGAGAATAAAGCCTAATATATGTAATGTTTTAACTTCTGTACTTAAACAATAGGTAGTGCTTACCATTTAAAATATGCAGTATAAATCTGCTTTCAAGCCTAAATTTACATTGCAAGTGAGAGTGATCCGACTGCAAGCAACACAGTTAAGATTCTAAATATGGATATAGGTATACAGGGTTAAAAATACCCTTAACGAAGCTGAAGTATACGCATACTGTACATAAAACTAAGTAACATACAGCAAAAATAATTTCTGGGAAACGACTTTTATTTTTTGATATTAAAAAACAGCTATTAATTGTAGCGCGCAAAGGAAGCACGCGCGCAGCAGACTGTGCCTACATTTCAAAAATGTGCATAATGTTTGTGTAAAAGAATGTTTAGTTATAACATTTAAACTTAGTTTTCGTGAAAAACGTACAAAAATATGGTGACTTTGATCTTCAATATTTCCATAACCAATCAGTTCCCAGGTATGGCCCAATACCAAAAAATGTTCGTATTTATGGAGGTTTTACACCCGATATATGCATGATTTTACACATAACTCCCTAACAAGGTAACACAAAATCCTGCCTGAAAACATTTTGGCATAAATGTGAACCCTACGGAATAGCAATTCCTGATTTGACATTTACGACTCACAGGATGACAAGCATAAAGCAGCTGAAACATTCTGCTTTCATTCACAAATTCGTATTGAAGAAAATACCTAAATATATTCTCCGAAACAAACCAAACATTGCCGAGTAATACTTCAGATCGATTGACATATCGTGGAGGATATTTAGATATTTATTATTCTCTGTGTCTGTTCGTCGCCGCATCGCCAGCGCTACCGTGCGCAAGCCAAACGAACGTTAAGTGTAATTTTGTCGTTTTGGAGTTATAATAAATTGGAGGCAAAAGAGATCAAAATTCAGTACCTATCGACTATCGACCTGTCTGGGTTCAACGTTTCAGTAATTTATAGTTTTTGATATACCTTACTCGACATCAAAGCAACACTAAATTATCTCTTAAAAAGCTTTTTAGTTAAACGGTTTTATCTTGCAGTACCACTGGAGCATCAGGGTTTTGAGGATTGAAAGTTGAAATTATTATAATACTAGCGGCCCGTCCCGGCTTCGTACGGGTGGACATTTTTCCCGTTTTTGCAACATTTTTCATTTATGCTCCGCTCCTATTAGTCATAGCGTGATGTTATATAGCCTATAACCTTCCTCGATAAATAGACTATCCAACACATAAATAATGTTTTAATTCCAACCAGTAGTTCCTGAGATTAGCGCGTTCAAACAAACAAACAAACTCTTTAGCTTTATAATATTAGTATACATTGTATTGTCACAGGAATAAATTTTGTGTATGAAGTTTCGGGAGAATCGGTTAAGCAGAACTAGTTGAAAAATCTGTTGCAAGATTTGAAATTTTAATGAAACAAACAAAGAAACATACAAAATATACGAAGTGAAGCTATTTAAAACTAATTTAATAATAAAATACAGTGGTCTAAAAACCGATACTTAGTACCTATAGCAAAATGTGCAAAAGTATTGTATCTTTTTTTAACAAACAATCCTTCGTATACATAAAAACTAGAGATTTTATATAACATAACTTTACCCCTGTAATCCCCGAAGGGTTGGGCAGAGGTGTATAGTAACACCCTCATTTCGCCGTTATGTTTAAGTGCCATGTAATAGAGGGCGAGCCTGTTGTCATCAACCGGGCACAAATCTAAACTCCGGGCTGCTACTGAGGAATTTCACACAGAAAAACCCAATAACACTTTGCCCGACCTGGGGATCGAACCCAGCACCTCACGATCAGCAGTCGCGCTTGCCATTGCTAGATCAACGAGGCAGTTATTATTTCACAAGTATTTTGCTTAAAACTCAAAAATTACGCTTTGTCACTTATCGATGTTTTAGCTAGCGCACGGCAGATCGGTACATTTTGTTGTTCCATCGATTTGCCGTCAAACTCGTGCCGCAGGTGCGCTCGAGAACACCTAAAATTATCTTGACATTTTACTGGCACGGACCTCGATTCTGTTAATTAAAATGTCTTGGGCACATTTCCCATTACCCAGCGAAGTCGATAGCGATTTTCTAAAGGAATTTATGCAATAGAAATTGAGAAAGAGGGGGAACATTTTGTTGTTTTCTTTAACTTTGCAATATTCTTTAATAAATACTTAATACTTCAATTTATAGGAAGTCCCGATGTCTGAGACCCAGGACCGAGTTTCGCTTATTCGTCTCAAAAATTTTACTTTATAGATATCTCGTTTATTTCTTTATCTATTTTCAGCTTTAGTCTTATATTTGTGTGATGTTACTTAAATACAAAACAAGAGAATCTTTTATTATACAATCGTGACAGATTCGTCTCATGCACGGTCAGGGAAACGAATTGTTGAGCAAATTAAGACAATACGTACCTACGTACCAAGTACCTACTTGAGCACAATATTTATACCCATTCCAGATGACTAATAACATAGCATCACACCTATATTCCCCGAAGGGTTGGGCAGAGGTGTATAGTAACACCCTCATTTCGCGGCCATGTAATAGGGTGCGAGCCTATTACCATCAACCGGGCACAAATCCAAACTCCGGGCTGCGACTAAGGAATTCCATACGGAAAAACCCAATAACACTTTGCCCGACCTGAGCATCGAACTCAGACCTCACGATCAGCAGTAGCACTTGCCACCGTTAGACCAACGAAGCATGAGTAATAACGAATGACAATTGTGATTTTAATATACGGACCATTTAAGTTGGCGACCAATTTGCTAAACAATCCCTTTCCGTAACAATACTTACTGAATGTCAAAAGATTTTCAACTGGTGCATGAAACAATAGAGCATAACATAACATCATAACATCACGCCTGTATTCCCCGAAGGGTTGGGCAGATGTATTACAGTAACACCCTCATTTCGCCGTTAGGGGGCGAGCCTATTGCCATCAACTGGGCACAAATCTAAACTCCGGGCTGCTATAAAGGAATTCCAAACGGAAAAACTCAACGACACTTTGCCCGACCTGGGGATCGAACCCAGGTCCTAACGATCAGCAGTCGCGCTTACCAACAATAGACCAACGTAGCATGCGTAACGAAAGACAATTATGATTTTAATATACGAACAATTTAAGTTGGCGGTCAATTTGCTAAGCACTCCCTTTCCGTAACAGTAATTCTGAATTTCAAAAGATTTTCATTAGGTGCATGATAAAATAGAGCATTGACCTAAAATATCTATTGATCCATAAACTATAGACATTCTACCCGCATATTTTTTAAGTAGTGATTTATATCCCGTATTTGGGTCGGCCATTGCATGTAAAGTACATGCCCACTATAAATCTCCATGCACACGGTTTATTTACTGGCCCATGCGATGGACTGGCGGTTTGAATCGAATATCACCGTGTTTACTTTATTAGTAGATATAAACTGAATTGCTATTAACGATAATTGATTCTATATTTACTCAGTGCATGTTGTAATGGGAAAATGTTTCATATGCTTTGCGTATAAGCCGTTCATGTTATCGGTAGCTGGTAACACTGGACAATGTTGATAAAGGAGGGTAGTCATCAAGATGAATCAACGTACCCGACGTTATAAAAACTGGTTATTCGATGGAGCAGATGATTCTATGTCGAACCGCCGAAGAAGTCTGATCTTTTATATCTGACTAGCTGTGTCCTCACACCTCCGCCCATAGCCTAAGTTAGTCTGTGATAATGTACCTTCTAACGGCAAAATAATTTTTGAAATCGGTCCAGTAGTTTTTAAGTTTATTCGTTACATACAAAAATACAAATCTTTCCTCGTTATAATATTAGTATAGATTATTAGCTTGTCCTTATTTTCTGATCTTGTGTAAATTGTGTAAATTATTATATTGTGAACTAGCTTATAAAAGTACTCTCAGTGGTGGTGAGTCTATGTTGGTTTCATAATTTACTTTATTTACTATGCTCGCAATCCTGACATACCGATATTAGCTATAATCTTTTACATTTATATCAGCAAATACCTACATTGCCTTTTTATTTTATTACCTACATTGCCTTTTTCACTTCCACAAGCGACAAAAAATGCCCAATATTTTTAAAAATATTTCCATTAAATTTCATCGGTACATGTTTCCTAACAGTATCAGGATACAAAGAGACGCTCTAAATTCCACGTGTTAAATATTTGGGGAAAAATACACGGAAAAACTAGCGAGCGTACGTCAGTCTGTCAGTCAAAGTGAATGTATATTGTTACTAGTTAAATTATGTGAGGTGAGTAGGTGAAAATAGAGAGATAGAGAGAGCGAGAGAGAATATTTATGTTGTTCAATTCTCAGCAAAGAAAGAAAGAAAGAAAATATATTTATTGACAAACAGAGACAAGATGCACATACAAAAATTAAATTAATAATAGCTTGGACCTTTTTCTCGATGCCGATGGGGTAATATACAAGGTTAGTCGGAAAGGGGGTACTAAGCCGCGGGCCACCTAAAGTATCACTGATGGCTATTTTAAAGCAAGTGTTAAAATTTCAAAATTCGATAATTTTTATTTGCTTGCAAAAAGATTTTTATTTTAGTATTTAAAAAAAAAAAAACATATCGGCTTTAGTTATGAAATCAGAAAATTAATTTTCTAATTCGTGACCCCAAATATGACCTAAATTGTAAAAACAGCTGATCATAGCTATGGACAGATAGATTTTAGCATATTTTTTACGAAATCTTTGAAAAGCTATTTCTCTTAAACTATCGAGTTTTGGGTAAAGTTGTAGAACAAAAGTTATCCCTTATTATAGGTACTTTAACACCCTTTCGGCTTAGTACCCCCTTTCCGACTAACCTTGTATATAAATATTTTTTCTTTTTTATAAATTATTTAAAAATGTTTATAAATACCTACTAATAATATGTTTAGAAATGAATAAGTGAGATAAAAATAAAAATAATGACCTGCAAAATAAATTTGGTTGCTGCAAAGACAAAACCCACCCTCTCTCCCCGTTGTGGTATAGTAAAAGGGAAATAAAGTAGTAGCACCTTCTCGTGAGGTAATAGTTACATACCTACTGCGATCATCAATCCATCTGCCAAGTGCGGTGAATAAGACCCCCCCCCCCCCCGCATACATACAACTACAGTGTCGTCCGACAGTTTAGTTGCATTCCTAAAGTATATGGTGACGTATGGGACTGTGTGCATATTAGCTATACTCGATTCCAATATAAAAATAAAATAGTCCAACTATCGCACAACTGTTTAGTTGGATATATGCACCTCCATTTAGGCTATGAAGTATACTCTCCAATACTTTATTTATTCATTTTATTTTACTTTAACATATAACAGCCATTGGCCAATTACATTAGTTAAAGAAATTATACAGGGTGTAAACAAAAACATTTAATTCCTTCAAACCTCGTGATGTACTGCTGACATAGAGGATAATTTTCGATTCAATAAAAAAATTACAAGAAGTAAACATGTGTATTCTTAACGTGAGGCATTTTAGCGCCCCGAGCGAATTGCGCGGCTATCGCTCGCCGTGGGGTCATTTAACTCGGGGCGCTAAAATGTATCATGTTAAGAACACATGTTTCTTTCTTGTAATTTTTTTTTATTGAATTCAAATGTGTCCTTTGCGGGTTTAATCTATATCAGTAGTACATAACGAGGTTTGAAGGAATTACATGATTTCGTTTACACCCTGCAATACTCCAAACATACTGACAAGATTGTCTTCCATGCATCCGTGAATACATGACAGTTGATTGTAGCTTTCTTTGGCCAATATTGGGCAGTGGACGTTTACGAACTGATATGATTCTAACAAGGATATTCTTAACTAGCTATACTCGCGGCTTTGCCGACGGAAACATAACGTTACTGCTCATCACCCACACTCAATAGCGTAATAATTAATATCCTATAACCTGATCCGCTCTTGAACAGATGTGACTGCCAAATTTCAACTGGATCTGTTCAGTAGCACTGGCGTGAAGCTCAAATATACAAACGGACATACAGACAAAAAATTCACAAAAACTACATTTTTGTCATCAGTATCGTTCCTAGGATGCGTTACACTAATTACTTTTTTCCTAAAATATTGAATGTACAGTTTTAGAGCATCGTAACAATTTTATTTGTTTGGGAAGATATAAGACGAGATTTTCGAAAGAAATAACAACACATAACATCACGCCTGTATACCCTGAAGGGTTGTTCAGAGGTGTATAGTAACACCCTCATTTCGCCGTTATGTTTAAATCCCATCTAATAGGGGGCGAGCCTATTGCCGTCAACCGGGCACAAATTCAAACTCCGGGCTTGTACTGAAAAAATCCACACGGAAAAACAGAATAACACTGCTCGACCTGGGGATCGAACCCAGGACCTCACGATCAGCAGTCGCGCTTGCCACCACTAGACCAACGAGGCAGTTAATAAGAAAAAAAAAACTACAAAACAGGATGGAATAAACGAACACCACATAGAGGGAAAGTACCTTAAATATAGAAGATAGCATAGTCAAAGGAGACTGGTATAGAATAAAATATTCTTTATTATACACACGTAATAATACAGACAACATTATCTTTGTGAGAAACAGTATACAAAGGGCGGTCTTATCGCTGAAAGCGACCTCTACTATACAACCTTTGGAAGGATAAAACTTGTTTCATTTTTAAAAGTAAGAAAAAATCTCATAAAAAAACTGCAGTTTTGACATGAATACTTCTTTAAATTTGCTACCATACGGGGGCAATCCAAAAAACCTAATGATAACAAAATCGGGGGATACAGTTTGGCGTTGTAGTTTCGAATCTATCTTCTACATACAAAATTAAATTATACTACTGGATAGCTAAAGGATCAAAGAATTCATTACAATAAACGAGAAGAGTGACGCATCGCGCGCGGTGAGGGGGGAGCGCCGCCATCTTGTGGTTATTTTGCTGCGTATCGAGATTTGCAATTAGTATAACTTTTGACTCGGAGGAGCTACGATGTTTGTTTAAGTTTTAATCGTCAGCTGTCATCAAAATCTATCGAACTATTCACGTAGAACACACGGCCGTGTCTATGACACAGCCACACCCCATTTTTTTAAGACCGGCTGGCTTGTAAGACGCCTGCAAAAAGAAAACTTACCTTGTACACTAAAATTTTTGCTAGCATCCAGTTGATTCATGAAACATTCATAACAATGGCAGGAACTGACAAAAGATGTGCTAACTTGTCGAGATTATTTTTGAATGAATATAGTTGGAATTTTTACGTCAAGACGGTTAGAGAAGCAATAGTACAATAGGTATTCATTTTGAGTTGTATAACTTATACAAGCAAGCAGTGGTAGCCTAGTGGTTGAACGCTTGCCCTCCATAAAGGAAGGTCTGAGTTCGATCCCGGCTTGTACCCTGACTTTTCAAATTCATATGCGAATCGTAATTTGATTATCACTTGCGTTATCGGTGAAGGAAAAACATTGTGATGAAACTTGCACGCCTGAGAGGCCTCCATAAAGTTCTTGATGGTGTAGTCTGCCAACCCGCACCAGGCCAGCGAGGTCAAACCCTTCTGATTCTGAAAAGAGGCCCGTACCCAGCAGTGGGACAATAATGGGCTAATTATGATATGTTTATGTATGACTTATGGCCAAATACTCACAATCTCATGTAGGTAACCTGTAATTTCACCTGAGACCCAAATCCTTCAATCCGGAACACAACAATGCTGTTTGGTGGCAGAAATAGGTTTGGTGGTAGGACTTCCCGGAAAAGCTCTTTAAGGAGCTCTACTATTACTAAAATACACTAGTTATTTAATTATCTCTTCGGGACTTAGTGTAGAGTCTATATTCTGTTCTATAACTACTTCACATTACTGGCCAAATACTCAAGAGCTACTCAATTTTAAGTTGCCGTTATATCTCGTGCTGTGCCTGTCACTCTAAGGCAAAGTGAAGTGACAGTGACAGCACGAAAGTAACGGCAACTTAAAACTGAGTAGCGTTTGAGTATTTGGCCATTAATGTGAAGTAGTTATAGAAAAAAACATAGCCTCTACACTACCTCTTGAAAAGTTAGTTGAATAACTAGTGTATTTTAGTAATAATAATAATAAAGCAGTTGTTGTGCCGATAGTCCTTACGGCCAATGGTTTAATAGCCAAGAGCCTCGACCAACATCTGATGAGGCTCTTTTTGAGCGGCTGGGTCAAGGGCCTGATACAGAAAGCAGTATTAATGCACGGCACATTTTATGAGGAAGTTCCTCTCTCTGAGGCCCTGACCACCGGTAGCTTGCACCCTGTTCCCGATGCCAGTGGGCTACTATTTTTTATATTTATAAATGTTTTTTAAAATTTTTATACAAATATTTAAAAATGTAATTTATAAATATGTGTATTTAGTGAATAAAGTTTTTTTTTTCCAAAAAAGTTATACAATGAACACATACAAGTACACTGTGCTTAGAGTGTAGAATATTAGAACTCCTTGAAGAGCTCGTCTGGGAAGTATTACCAACACACCTATTTAGGCCACTAAGCAGCATTGCTGGGTTCCGGTTTGAGGGGAAGTGACGGTGAAATTACAGGTGCATGAGATTTTCCAACTTTGCTTCTAAGGTTGGCGACGCATCAGCAATCACCGTGGTGTTGACAATGTGTATAGGCGGCGGTAACTACCTCCACCAGGTGGGTCGTCGCGGCGTCTGCTTGTTTGCCAACTTACATAAACTCCTTTACCTGTCAATGAAGTTTAACAATAAAATGTCTTGAAAAAGCGATTTTATCGATATCCATTAGTATTCCAGGGTTGATTTGTAACTGATTTTAATTAGACTTTTACATTTAATCTCAATTGAGGTGGTTTTCGCCAACATTGAGGAGCGGAATTACAATAATGCTAGTTTTAGAGTCATGCTGACCGTCGGCGCTGACAGCCGAAACGTATGACTTCCCCGTCAGCGCTGACCACCGCACGCGCTGATTATTCTAAAACGCTTCAAGACACTCAAAGCTCGTGGCCCGCGACGCTTACTAACCGCGTTGGCGAAAGCGGCACTGTAAGTGTTTGGCCAGACTGGCAGCGCGGTGCGGGGAGCGGCGCGGGTGCGGGAACGCGCGTGATTTACCTGTCCGCAGTGGAGCGTGGCTTCGTTCTGAGCGTTGTAGTGTCCAGTGTTTGTCAAAATATAATATGGATGAAGAAGACTTATTTTTACTGGAAAATTCTTACTAAAAAACGATGTTTCGACATCCACAGTGCAGATCGTGCTTGAATAGCACTTATTAATTCTTCAACATTTAATTTTGAAGACGCCATCACAACAATGCGCGTGGTCAACTCGAACTAGTTTGAGATCCCCCGCTCCCGCGCGGGTTGTCGCTTACCGCCCGCGCTCTAACTGCGGCCACTTGTATGAACGAGCTATGGCGTGAGCTACCCGCGCCATGTAGCCCGCGCCGCTTCCCGCGCCTGTGTGCCCACTATGGACACTCAAATGAAGTTCTTCTGTTTGAACTCGCCGCACCGCGCCCGCCCCGCGCCCGCGTTTGCAGTCTGGCCAAAGGCTTAAACCAGCCTTACACGTGTAGTGATGAATAAAACAACAGGAACTTGTTATGACGACACTGCCTTAGTGCATTTTATTAATTACATCATTATTATGCGTCCACAGACAACGCAAATATAACAATAATTTAAAAACAATGCTTTAATTCTCTATACAACTACATTTTAAAAATTGTGTATATTTTATATCACATAGTGTATGTTTTTGATTTATACTCATTACTATTCGAATTTGGATAATTTATTTCTTTTTTTTACCACATTAGTTATATTTTCATGTTATATAATTTGTTTCAGGTACCTACGCACTATATGACTGAAAAAAAGAACTTAAACTAAATATGGATAAATGAAAAAAAATATGAAAACGGTAAGAATACATTTCACCTTTTCACCAGCGCTCAAGTCTTAGAATGATTTAAGGATAGCCAACAAATACTTAATGAACTCAGCCGTCGAAGTTTCGGAGAATTCCAAACGGATTCATTAATATTTGGGCCTATTTAATTGGTAAAGTCGAGACATACAGAAATCTTTTTAACCATGGTATAAATAATACAAGGTATTCTCTTCCCACAATGTGCGCATCTGCGTCACAATTTGTGTTATTTTCAAATCAATAACAACAAAGTTTGAAAACAGAAGCTGTAGCTTATTGGTTCATCAGTAGCTATGACGTAGTATAGGTCAGTCACGTGATCTAGCTGTCACGGGAAGAGACTACCATGTATTTACCTATTTTTTGTAACGTGGATACGGATCGCGTTTCGTTGTTCTACTGTGATTTTAGACGAAAAATAATTAGCATTTGGAATGTAGGTAACATCTATGTTTTAGTTCATTATTCCACAGTTTTAATTGTAACTTGGTAATAATGCAGCATTTTCTCGTTTACAGAGTCCCAAATATTAGCTCACAAACTTCTGAAGCGCGAGCCGCACCCCTCTATTAACTGTTATACCCGTATACATAGACATACGTATTTAAAAGACATCCTAATTTAATTCATAAATCCTCGTAATTTTGAGAAACACCTAGCCTTTGAATAATTCTTGATAGTCAACGGAACGTGTCTTAAAAATCCAATATTTTTCAAAATTACTTTAACAAGTAAACAGATTATTATACTGCAATATTTTTATTGTTAATGGATAATGGAATAACAAATAATATATCAAGAACACTAATTAATGGAATAATAAATTCACTTAACAAGAATGATATGAGAAAAATGTTCGTAACATGTATTGTCGTTTTTATTATTATAATAACTTCTTACATCTAATGTATAAACTATTACTAAATGTTTGTGTTAGTCTATTGATATTTTGTATTGTTTGAATACCCAATTATTCAAGTTTATCCTTAATTACGAATAATTGAATGTTCTCGACGCAAGCGGTGAAGCGTGGTGTGACGGAGGCTTTTCGTTAATAGGGGGGAAGATGTGGGTATCGTAGGTTACTCACAATTCACGTTAGATAGAGATAGATAGGGTCTTAAGGGCGTGTTCTGACGTCACTAGTCGAGGGAAAGTCGATAACGCCCCGATCTTATAATAATTTGCGGTATTTGGTGACATTTGTGTGAATATAGTTAGATAAGACTCGTCAAACATTGAATATGTAGGTTTTAGGATTTTTTAAAGGCTGCACCATTATTTCGGGTGTACCGCAACGAAATATTCCATTGAAAGTAAAATATTATTTTATTAATCACTTCTACTTATCGTGTCAATGGCAATCTAAATTGAGTCGGTCCAGAACTTAGCTACGAGTTTAGCGTTATCAGTAGCGTCCATTAGTTCATGTAACGTGCAGGTATCAGGGCACGCAGGGCATTGTGTCAGGTGTTCCATCGTTTGTGAGGCTGCACCACATTTACACTCCAAGCTGGTATATATGAATCACTTTTAACACATCAAGTGTTTCAGAATAAATTAATGAAACGCGAACACATTTTGCCAGCCATTACCAGATGTAACTGCTAGCGATGTCTGAATACGCCCTCATCTCCGGAAATAGACAAGCTTATAGGATAAGCCGGCAAGGGACTGACGCAGTACTTTTCGCCAATGAGAATTTAGATAAGGTATCATAGCATATTTCCGCAACTGAGAAATATTGTTGAAGAATGTATGAGCGTGTAGGAAATGGGTTGGGAAGACCGTAATAGAATTTAGCTAGAGGACTCTTGGATAGGACCCGCACATTTTTATTATCATAGAATTTTAGGATCAAGATTTATATAGAGTTGTCGATACACCCAAAGTTACAATATTCAATTTCGAAAAAGCAAACAGCGTACATACCTATTCAGAACATTCAGAATAACTAAATACTCGAAATATTAGGCAGCCAGAAACTCCTTACAATACCGCCATTATAGTAGCAAAGTCTAAAACTATAAAATAAATATTAGCATTTATGTTGTAATTATTTCATACAAAATACTGTAGCAAGCGAAACGTATAACTAATTATTACTCTAATATTATTAACCATTTACCTATAATTCAGTCACATTCATCTTAAACAAGCACTTGCAATTATTTGCTGTGAAAATTGAACACTTTACATAACAAATTATTTACGCGATGTAAGGCGTATTTGAGTATTTTATTTTGTTTGTAATAAGTAATAAAAACTGAACTTTATTAGGCCACTCGAAAGTATCAAAATTAGGCAATAAACTTATACAAAACAAATTGTCATGATTCCGTATTACCGACCATCTAACCGATATTTCGATTATCCGTCCAGTGTGTTCATTACACACATCGGTCACATTTGATTTGTATAATTCCTCGCGTATCATTGAAACAGATAAAACCTCTTTTGTTTTTAAATAGTTCTATTCGGTTTTCAGACTATTTATGTATTTTGTTACCTATATATTTGCAGCGTAGTCCCCTGTTGACGGGGCTTCGCGATAAAATCCATCACTGTTAGTAACACCATCGAAATCCCCAACAAAATTGATTCAACAATGCGCGATGCGGTAGCGAAAAATCAAATATAAAAAAATAGTTTTTACTACTCGTTCCTAACACTGCAACTATTTTTATTATATTTCAATATACAGACACGGCCTATACATTTATTATTATAAAGTTCGCGTTACAGCTCTATGTATATATCTATTTCTTCGTAAAGTGCAATCGAAAGAGGTTTAATGCTGATATTAGTACCCATGATACAGACCAACTCATTTAAGCCCACTTGAGTCCCGTGTTCCACCATCTTAGTTTATAACAAGAATTATTTAAAACTCGACTAATTGGTAAAAAATGTCTACATTTCGACACCTACATTCTCATAAGGCTTCTTCGTTATAAACTCCTACGTTGATCTGAAACAACGGAAATGTTCAATGAGTTATACTAAAGGTGAATCGTGAGATAACTCGCTAACTTTTAGAGTTCAGAATATTTTAGAAGTTATGTGAAATTTTAATGCCAGGTAACGCAGTTTCATTTTTACTGGAAGGGTTCATTGTTAGAAGTTTTAGAGTTCGGAGTTGAGGTTATGAAATGAAGCTTTGTTCACGAGGGGGGTTGGCATTGATATACAATAATTTGGGACTTTCATTCAAAAGCACGTTACGTTAATGGAATCAGTTATAGAGGTCAGTTTCATAATCTATATACTCTATTTAATATAACATTAGACAAAAGACTGATTTTAGCAATTAAATGTATAGAAATGTAAAGTATGTGCGGTGTAACTTTGAATGATAGATTGAGGAATGTTGTGAGACAAAGTTGCGGTTTAAAAGATAATGTAGTGACAAACATTTAAAGGAGTATGCTTAGGGGTTTGGACATGTTGAGAAAATAAGTGAACGGCGATTAACAAAAATAATTTATGAGGTGGATGTTAGAGGAAACGCGTAGAGGACGCTCTTGTAGGACAAACATCGATGTTATTGGTGATGTTCTTCACAAAGGACAGGTGCTACTCACAAACGGCGTGCGTGTATGACAAGATGTAAAAATGTGAACGAAGCGTAAGGCGTATGTAAGGATCGTAGCATGTGGCGTTCTATAGTTTCTGCTTACCGCTATGGGAAAAAGGCTTGAGTTTATGTTTGTATATATGTATAGAAATAAGCAACATGTTTGCTTCCAGCAGGGATCAACACAGTATTATGGTTTTATGAACTTAACGGTCGTAAAAGATATTCGTACCTTGGTCGGCTACTTTTGTCTTATGTTATATGAAATGGAATTCAGGTATTAGATAGGTATAAATATGGTATATATACTTCAAATATACTCCACCAAGAAGAACATAGTCTGCATAGTTATCGGCAATAAGATTGACAAGCATGTAATTTTGGGACCCAGTGCATAATATCAGCAAGCAAATTGGGTCACCCGCGCGACGACGCAACTGAGTTGTTCAGAGTGTACCCAAGGAGGGTTGATGTCAGGCAGGCGGCCGGTCATAAAACAATAAGCCAAAACCTCTAAAAACATGGATAAATACATGTTGTGCCGACCCCACCTAGTGAAGGAAGAAGATAAGGGCAGGAAGAAGAAGAAGATAGGTATAAAAAGTTGTAGATACTTACATATTATATCAGTGCTTATACTACACCACATGTACAGGACAGCTGCCCTTCGCTCTAACGTTGTCTAGCGGCGGCGAAATCACCACATACGTGTCTCGACTAGCAGTAGGAACCTCATCGTCATCGCCCGCAAACAGCGGCGGCGGAGGGATGACGTCATCGTCCACCTCGTCCTCAGTAACTTCCAAGCGCTTGCTCCGGCCCGGCATGTAGTTCATAACACAAGTCACAGCGATCAGGAACAGGAAGAATATGAACACCACGTCGAACATGATTAGAAAGTTTAGCATTACAAGTTGCATGTCACTGGTTCCCCTCACATTCTGCGCATGATAAACTGAGAGGCACTGCTATTTTCATCTTATAGCATTGTTGTGTTTTGATATCTGGAACAATTGAAACATGTTTTAAAATAGGTTCGTTCTGCCTAGCCTTTTCCCAACTATGTTGGGGTCAGGTCCCAGTCTAACCAGATGCGGCTGAATATCAGTATTGCATATCAGATCCTCTCATATGCTAAAATTAGCTTACGATTCTTTTTAAATGCCCAGTTTGACAATAAAAAAAATGGTCATTGGTAAGCTCCAACAATATCTTGGGGGTCATTGCTGAAAGCCTGGATGGGCCTACCATGGATAGGTTTATCAAGCTTCATGTATTACATGGGGCTTGATGAAAGAAACTATCTGTGGTTGATATATTATCACCTTTTTTTTGTTCTAAGTATAGGTACTAACATAGTTTATAAGATAATTTAAACACTAACACAATGTGGGCCTATGTAGTCTGTAAATAAAATATTTTTTATTTTTATTATTAAGCAAAAGAATTCATTTTTAACCGACTTCCAAAAAGGAGGAGGTTACTATGTTCGTCTGTATGTATTTTTTTTTTGTATGTTCATCGATATTTTCGCCAATTGTGAACCGATTTTGATGATTATTTTTTTAATGGATAGGGTATACTTCGAAGTTGGTCCCATTTAAATTTGGTGAAGATCTGATGAAGAACTTCGGAGATAGACAATGGAACTCCTCAATGACGAACAGTACGCGTATTGTGATGATGTGATTATGTTACGAGCAGCGTCTTTAGTAGGTCCAACCAAGTTTTAATTAAAGCCACTAAAATGAAAAAAATAAAAACATTTTTTACAAAAAAATTAAACCGACTTCAAAAAATAATAAAATAATTACCATATAAAATTAACAGTTTCAGAAGTCGGTGCCTTCAATTTGGTTCAGCGTGGATCAGCACCGACTTCTGAAACTGTTAATTTTATCTGGTAATTATTTTATCCTTTTTTGAAGTCGGTTTAAATTTTTTGTAAAAATGTTTTTTTGTCTATAGGAACCGCGGATATAAATCTGTATGGAGATTTTAGTTCAACCTAATTTGATAGTTCCAATATTCTTCCATCTCTTTCTTATTTTATCTGCAAGTAAAGGACAGCAACACTTTTATTTTATTTTAGTTTGCGCGTAACTGATTCGGCACCTATATCTGCCATCATCCTAATTTATCTACCCCCATTCACTTTACTCCCGGGATCGGGCATATCCATTTAACACGCTCCAGTTCATCGACCCCAAATGGTTAACCTAATTCCATAAAAAAACGTTATTACCTACTAACGGTTACGTTACCCATTATTGGAGTAAGTATCTAAATGTTTCGGTTCAATAATGTACACGAATGAAATACCCGACAAATTAACAAATAAATATAACATAACATCACGCCTGGATTCCCCAAAGGGTTGGGCAGAGATGTATTGTCACCCTCATTTCGCAGTTATATTT
Source organism: Amphipyra berbera (assembly GCA_910594945.2). Lineage (NCBI taxonomy): Eukaryota > Metazoa > Arthropoda > Insecta > Lepidoptera > Noctuidae > Amphipyra > Amphipyra berbera. The sequence goes on along the minus strand of OU343126.1, from coordinate 14,735,858 downwards.
AAGTCCCATGTAATGGAGGGCGAGTCTATTGCCATCAACCGGCTACAAATCCAAACTTTGAGTTGCTACTGAGGAATTCTACACGGGAAAACCCAATAACACTTTGTCCAACCTGGGGATCGAACCCAGGACTTCACGATCAGCAGTCGCGCTTGCCACCACTAGACCAACGAGGTAGTTAACAAATAAATATTATGAAGACACTGAGGCACTATTGCAACACATAAATTAACTCACTCGCTTTTCTCAACACACACCCACATAACACACAAACACTCCATCATCCCCATTTACATATACACATGCACCCGAATATTATTATTATTTATTTATCTAAATTACATTTTAACATGCACACACACGCATTTTTTTTATTATGTACTTGTTTTTATTCTTGCTTAAAAGAGCGGAGTCTCCTAATACAGGCATTTTTTGCTTACAAGGAGACTCCAATCACTAACGTGTTTAATCATGGTTCAGAAATAAACAATTTTTAATTAATTTAATTTAAATATCACTTTCCAAATCCAATGCTTTTTCGAAGTCTTACTACGAAAAATGATCCGTGAAACATCGAGTTTCGCGCTTCAAAAAACCCTCGTGTGGTCCCGTTACATTGTTTTCACGCACAGTTTAATCTGGCTTTAAAACGTTTCAAAAAGAATTGGCTGCTACCTTTGATACGGATTTTAATATGGACCGCATTTTCCGGGCGGCCCGCAAAGCTCTTCACGTTTTAAAAAACCATACATTTTAATTGAGTACCTTTACGATTACCGGCCAAAGTAACGCAAATAAATATTTATTTCTGCTTTCACATTTGCATATTAGGGAAACAAATAAATCGGATTGAGAGCGAAATTCATTGTTTGACAGAGCCCTTTGTTCACGTAAGGGCGCGTTCCCACTTTGTCGTGACTACAGATAGTCGTGTAGTTTTAAGTGTCGTGGCTTATATATTTAAATGGAGGTGTTCACATATAAGACGACACGATAAACTGTCGTTCACGACTGGTTTTTGCAGTGACGACAGATTGTAGAGTCAATGGGAACGACATCGTAATGTGTCGTTGTTACGACTATCTGTCGTGGCCACGATTAAAATATCGTCTCGTCGTAGCTTGCTACTGATTTGCAAACGACAAAGCGACTGTCGTGAAACGATAAAATGTCGTCACGATCCAATGGGAACAGCTAGATATGATAGACGCTAAACGATAACAAAAATTGACGACAAACAGTCGTTATAATGGGAACAGCTAGAGACGACAGTCGTCCAACGATAATATATCGTCACGATATAGTGGGAACGTGCCCTAATAGCCGTAACTTAGAGATTTATGTCGTGAACCCTTCATTTGACAGTATCTTATATGTTTTGTTGGTGTACCATCGCGGCATCGGTTCGTATCACGCGGCTATGTTTTGTTGGTGTACCATCGTGGCATCGGTTCGTATCACGCGGCTATGTTTTGATACAAAATATGGATGTCTGTTAAATGTAACAGAAACATCCACGTAATATTTGTCATTCCGTTTGAAATGTATGAACTTTATGCTAGCCATGTGGCCTCTTGGATTTTTTGCTTGGAGTACAATATCCACAGAGAACTGTCGAGGAGAAAAAACATTTATACTATGTAGGTACCATTAAAAATATGTAACACTAGCTGTGTCCTCACGGCTCCACCCGTAACCTATGTTACTCAGTGATAATGTAGCTTTCTAACGGCAAAAGATTTTTTTAAATCGGTCCATTAGTTTTTAAGTTTATTCATTACATACAAAAATACAAATCTTTCCTGTTTATAATATTAGTATAGATTAAAATAGTAATTATAAACTTGCAAGGGAGTTTTATTACTCGAGTACCTATACCTATAACTTTATTGATACACACCTAAAGTTTATCAAAATGTAGCACGGCTACTATTTACGTAATGCTATATATATCTGCCTAGCCTTTTCCCAGCTATGTTGGGGTCAGCTTCCAGTCTAACTAGATGAGGCTGAATACCAGTATTTTACACGGAGCAACGCCATCAAACCTCCGCGGCCCAGTTACTGGGCAATGGCGATACCTTAAGGTTAGATTGGTGGTCAGACTTTCGGGCTTTTGACTACCCGTAACGACTATCATAGGTATTTGTATGACACCCGGGACCGAGTGTATAACGTGCTGTCCGGGGCACGAAGGGGTCTCGATGTGTAACGAACGGTCACCCATCCGTAGACTGACCGCGGCAAGCGCATCTTTACTTCACAAACCTTATTATCTGCGCGGTAATGAGCCACGAGCTCCTCCTCACTATTTACGTAATACTCATAAACTAAAAATACCATTACGAATAAAGTACCACACTAATGTTTATTGTATGACATCATTTTGATTACTTTCACTGTGAAGTAAACAACAAATGTGTAGCCGACTTCATGTTGTACGCCGCACCATTATATCTAAACGACGACGACGGTCTATCCTTTATCAAATTGTTACTTGTAAAAAGTTCTCAGAAGTTCTGAATGTTTCGTACATTTACGTAGCCGAAGGGAAAAGGGCAAATGTTTTGTCTTTTGTACGAGATATCAATTTGGTGTAGGGGACGCGAAGTTTCTCAAGTACAAAGTTTGTGGTTCGTTGTACCGCCGCGTTTGGTTAGGTCGGAAGCAGACCCGAAAATAGTATGAGTACGTATAAGTGGACGGTATTTCCAATAGGGTAGTTGACAATTTTTTTTTTAATTGTCCCGAAACTTTACGAAAAACAGGCAATAATGGAAAACACCAATGCCATATATAGGTATAATAAAATGCCCAAGTTATAATCGATTTAAAATTGTTAACTAGACAGAGACCGCACTATTGAACCATGACGTCATACTTCAAAAATTTCATAGTAAGTTGATATTAGGGTCTATTTCGTGTGACAAGGACAGAAAATGCGCCATGCGAAAACTTGAAAAACGCGTACCTCCTCTTATTAGATTGATGTTATTTAATTTTTCAACAATCGTTTTGCTATCTATATGTACCTTTTTTGATATAATATTAAATTTTGCCTAATTTTTTATGCTAGTCAACTATTTAATTTATATTTCAATCGGTGTAATCCCACTGTTGGGCAAACGGTCAAATTTTTTCAACTCCCTTCTGCCTTATTAGTATGCGTCTCTTGTTCCCAATTATTTGGCCAAATTAATTTGCTGTTTATTCAACAATGTTTTCCCAACCGTTCTTTATCTAATCGCTATTGGCTATTGAGTCTTCATTTGAGAGGAACGTAATTACATTACTGATTCAATATAGTAATAGCCCGATTCTGCAGTTAGATCCATCGAAAATGTTTATACAATACAATACTCTTTATTGTACACAAAACAAACAAGAAACATTACTATAAAAATAGAGATGTACAATGGGCGGTCTTATCGCACTAGGCGATTTCTTCCAGACAACCTTTGGATGGACATGAAGTGCAAGAAAAAAAGAGAGAGGTAGTTCACAGTGTAACAATTAATTAGGAGACATTAAATTATGTACGTTAAATAAACCTAAAAACACAAATAATTAAATATTATAATTATACAATAAATAAATATATATATATAAATATATATAGTGTAATGTGTATGTAATACATAATATAAACAGACAATAAATAACTATACATAAAGATGCAAAATTAACTATATTGATAGGTAGTGATCCTTGACGAGTCTTTTGAAAGTGACCAAGGATTGCGCACGTCTAACTGTAACTGGCAAAGCATTCCAAAGCCGAACAGCCCGAACTGTGAATGATTTACCAAAGAAGTTGGTAGAATGCATTGGCATTTTTAACGTCAGATTCTCAGACGTTTATGTAAGAGCCAATAATGCTCATACAGCGAATTGTCTTTATGCGTTCGTATACAATTATATTTAGTCGTAACAAAACCTCTGACACGCGCTAATGTGTCAATAATAATGATTACCTAACAACAAGTGCGACACAGACTACTAAATATACGCGTAGGCAGAAACATTCTACTATTAAACTCTTTAACTAAATAGGGACATTTTTTTTTTGCCTTGGAAAGTCCTCATGGATTTCCCTCGCCCGGGGAAGGCGAGGGGGTCTGCCGAACTCTTACCGGCTAAAAATCAACGGTGTCCCACCTTCTGACCTACGGCCGGGGTCACGGGATTCGCTATTGCATGCACCGCGACCCCGGCAGGTCTAGGTCCACCAGCTTCTACTGGTGGACCTCTCCTGTGGTGGGGCAATTGCTCCCCTGCCCCACTTCATTCCGAGAGGCGCGCGCGGAACACGGCGCGCCATCCTCTCTGGGCCTGTTACTGATTGGGCGACTGATCCCCTAACCCGCCGCCCGCAGGCCACTCACTAGGGTGGCCGGAGATCGTCGCGCGTCCTCCGGCGCCCGGTGCGTCTAGCGCGAGAAGTGAGAGAAGAAGCGGCCTCCCTCTCCCTCTTCGCTACCTCCTTGGTGGCCATCACCTCCGCGCAAAAGGAGGCGATGGCTTCCCACGCAGTCTCGCTCCTGACCATAGACAGAAACACGGCCGGAAGCAAGAAGTCACCGCCGACCGCCGTGACTAGTTCGCGGCGTTGCGACCCCCAAGCTGGACACGCCTGCAATGTGTGCAGCGCCGTGTCCTCGGGGCAGTCGCAGTGGTGACAACCGGGCGTCTGCTCTCGGCCTATACGACACAGGCACTTCCCGAAACAGCCATGTCCCGAGAGTACCTGCGTCAGCCAGAAGCTGAGGGCGCCGTGACGCCTCTCCAGCCACTCCTCCATCACGGGTCTTACCGCCGCTATCGCGGCGTGCCCCGCGCTGGGTTGCGCAAGTCGCTCCCTCCACTCGGCCACCAGGATCTGGCGGAGCTCGCTCCGCTCAGGCGCCTCCTCGCGCTGACGGTATCTCAGCGCGAGAGCTCTCGCCCCCAGATCCCAGGGCGCTGATCCGATGAAAAGACTCGCCGCCTCGAAGGAGATCGTACGGTATTCCCTTATTATCCTGACGGCCATCGCCTGCTGCGGTCTCCGTAGGATAGCGACGTTACGGGCCATCAGAACTAAATAGGGACTGTGGTGTGAATTATTTACCTACAATGACTACCTACAACTGGAGTATCGTCAACGGCGAAAACCCCAACAGTTTATGTTGAAAATTAATTAAAATATCAAAGTTTTGATATAATTCGACGTGACACTTGGGAACCTCGTTATTTTTAAAGCGGCTAAAGCAATCTATGAAAATCGTCGGTAACATTTCGTCGGTCCATTTTCTTCTCTCGACTAATATCCGTTAGAATCGTTTGAGTGAAACAATGGTTTCAAAACTCGGCCTGACTTTTATAGCCACTCTCCCCAAGTAAGATATTTGGGGAGCGCGCCTTAGATATTAAATTTGATTTCTATAATTCACAAATCTTGTTGATTTAAGTCGGTTCCACGTTCCGCTCTGACAATTTAATTCGTGGGTTAGGTTAATCCGTTTAATGGCCTAAAGCAAACAGCTTAACTAATTTATGGATGACCCCTAGAGACCTGTTGAGCACAAGAATTGGTTATCACGTTTTAGGTCCTCGTAGACTGCTGTTAATTCGAGATTAGAAGTACCTATATAGTTATTTGTTCAAGTAATAAGTTGCAATCTACATAGAATTTTGAAAATTTAAAGATTACGGCGTGTAAAACTTATATAAAAGTTAAATAAATTAAGTCGAATTCCAGAATAAATTACTTATTAAAAAATGATTGGTAATTTTTTAAATTCTTTAACTTGGTTGTTTTTGACCATTCGCACCTGATTGTAGGCGTAGACATAGTCTAAGATGAAGGACACGAATCCAAGTAGAGTACTGTAATGGTACGTCCAGACCTGCCGAATGCGCCGCTCGCGAGCCGCTGGCGAACTGCGCGCGTGCTACTCGCGTGCAGTTACAGCGTACGTTTGGTGCGCCGCTCTAGTGCAACTCCGGCAAGGCTCGAGTGGGGCGCGCGTGCAGCGCGCGCGCGTCTCGTGCGCCTCTCGTGCGCACATAGCTTCTTTCGCGTTTGAACTATAAGCCTCAGTTGTGAATTTGCTTCCGAAGATGTCGGACTATACGACTGCCGTTAGCATAATTGCTGCAGCATCGGCTATTTTATTACTGACAAAAACTAAAAGGAAAAATAGAAGACGTTGGTGGCAGGTTCCACGAGCGGCACGCGCGCACCACCTGCGCCGCTCGCGTACGTCGCGTAGCTTGCGCGCGAGCGGCGCGAGGACGGCGCGCGAGCTTCGTACGAACATGAAATGCACGCGCGCAGTTCGAGAGCGGCTCGCGAGCGGCGCATTCGCTGCGCGTTTGTTAGGTCTGGACGCACCATAAGATAATTGTCGGAGCTACGTTATTAGGTGATAATATTCTTAATTAAATAATACATTAAACATTCGACATCTAATGGTGCGTCCAGACCTGACGAACGCGCCGCGAATGCGCCGCTCGCGAGCTGCGCGCGTGCATTTTATGTTCATACGAAGCTCGCGCGCCGTCCGCGCGCCTCTCGCGTGCAAGCAACGCGCCGTACGCGAGCGGCGCAGGTGGTGCGCGCGTGCCGCTCGTGGAACCTGCCACCAACGTCTTCTGTTTTTCCTTTTAGTTTTTGTCAGTAATAAAATAGCCGATGCTGCAGCAATTATGCTAACGGCAGTCGTATGTTCCGACGTCTTCGGAAGCAAATTCATAACTGAGGCTCATAGTTCAAACGCGAAAGAAGGTATGTGCGCACGAGCGGCGCACGAGCCGCGCGCGCACTGCACGCGCGCCCCACTCGAACCTTGCTGGAGTTGCACTAGAGTGGCGCACCAAACGTACGTTGTAACTGCACGCGACCAGCACGCGCGCAGTTCGCAAGCGGCTCGCGAGCGGCGCATTCGCGGCGCATTCGGTAGGTCTGGACGCAGAATTAGGTAAAAGAAAGGCTCTTTGGTATTCCAAAGAGAAAATATACGCTATGACGTAGCGCTTTTACGTAGCCGATACGTAACAGCATTACGCCGTAGCGTATATACAAAAATAAAACCGACATCACAAAAACGATGAAAAGAATAAAATAATTACCATATTATAATATTAACAGTTTCAGAAGTCGGTGCTAATCCACGCTAAACCAAATTGAAGGCACCGACTTCTGAAACTGTTAATTTTATAATATGGTATTTATTTTATTCTTTTCATCGTTTTTGTGAAGTCGGTTTTATTTTTGTTAAAAAGTTTTTTTTTTCGTTTTAGTGGCCTTAATTAAAACATGGTTGGACCTACTAAAGACGCAGCTCGAAACATAATCACATCATCACACTATGCGTACTGTTCGTCATTGAGGAGTTCCATTATCTATCTCCGAAGTTCTTCATAAGATGTTCACCAAATTTAAATGGGACCAATCTAGAAGTATATCCTTTCAAACAATTAAACAGTACGCCAGATAATTCATCATCATTACTTTTTCCTTACAATGTTGAGGTCGACTTCCAGTTTCAGTTAAGGCAGTATTGAACAAGGAGGCACTGCGATTTTACCTCTTAAACCAAATTCTGGAGACCACCGAGATAACCGATTGGCGCAGCGACTGAGCGCTTGGCTGCAGCACGATGTGTTGCAGGTTCGATTCCCGTACGAAACAAGTATGGCCACAGATAATTGTTTCAGGTCTAGGTGTTTGTGCATGTGAATATTTGTGTCTGTAATCCCACCCACGAAGTATAAAATAGTATTTCGCGTGTGCGGCAAAGTTAAAAAAAACCCTAAGGTTTAGATCTGCTGGCAGATTTTCGGGCTTAAAGTGCCTGTAATGAGGCCTTTTTGGGCATCGTCATCTCTGAGGCACGGAACGGTCTGAATGAGTTAAAAAAAACAGCTTTCTTTCAAAGCAAAACCGCGGTAAGCCAGCTTAAATTCGCAGATTGAAAGGTCAGCTCGATAGCCATTTACTCACGACTAAATAACTACTTACATAGTCCATAACATCACGCTTGTACTCCCCGAAGGACTGGGTAGAGGTGTATAGTAACACCCTCATTTCGCCGTTATGTTTAAGTCCCATGTAATAGGGGGCGAGCTTATTGCCATCAACCGGGCACAAATCTAAGCTCCAGGCTGCTACTGAGAAATTCCACAGGGAAAAACCCGATAACGCTTCACCCGCTGGGGATCGAACCCAGGATCTCAAGATCAGCAGTCGTGCTTACCACCACTAGACCAACGAGCCAATAAATAACTAACTAGTGTAAATAGCATTTTAATATTCTCACCTCAAAAGCTTTACCAGAAATCTCATTAATTTCAAGCTTCAAAACGTAAGAGTGTTGCGATTTATGTATTATCCCTTCTAAGGGGCTTAACGAAGTTACCGGCTAAAGCATTAACCGTTTAGCAGGTGGAGAGACCCAAAATTATAAGGGTTTGTGGTTATAAACTAACTTAGCCGTAAGAAAATGTAGCCTCTGGAGCGGTCAAGAACTTTTGTTGGTTCCGGTTTCTTGAGTAAAGAAATATAAGCAAAGTCTTTCAAGTAGAAAGGAGGAGGTATGTTACTTATTGAGAATATAAATTTTAAGTTACGTACGGAAATCTATCTAAAATACAAAGTTGAACTGAAGTAACGCTGAATTTCAAGAAACCTTTGAGTTGCGTGTCGGTTAAATTATTGAGAAAATAAACTATTTCTTTATATTTTGTTTTGTTGTAGTAACTTCGTAAGTCATGATGAATACTTCAGGATTTGCGAAGTTGAAAACTAAGGACCCGTAAATCTAGTTTGTAGCTGTCGAAGAGAAGCCCCTAATATATTAGTACCACTAGTAGTATGCTTGCATTTCTAAGAAACAGTACTTAATAGTTATTTCGTAGTGGTTTTTCGTAAATGTATAATTATGAATATTTATCGTTCTTGGAAAATTACGATTGCTACATCTACCTTGTCCATTGTATAAATTTCTATATGACAGATCGGTATAGTGATGTCTAGATTGCATTAGCCATTTGATTATCGATCATATTCTAGTACCTATAAGGGAACTCTTATAGAGACATTTATATAATGGAAAAGGTATACTTTATTATATCCAAATGTACACTTGTAACTAAGTACACTCGTGTCACTGATCGAAATACTTGAGTGTTGGTTTTGCTACGTGGTTTTCAATCAAAGAGAATTGTCGATGAAAGTTTGATAATTTTTCTCAAATATGACATCGGTATTTTTGAGTTTTGTTTATCAGTATTTGAGGAGCTCGTCTCTTATTACCAACCACGCGGATCATACGATTTGCGAGGTTATGCTACGCTTGCCGCAGTCAGTCTGTGGATGGGTGACCGTTTATTACACATTGAGACCCCTCCGTGCCTCGAAGAGCACGTTAAATAGTCGGTCCCGGGTGTCATACAAATACCTATGTCAGCCGTTACGTGAAGTCAGAAGCCCGAAAGTCTGACAACCGGTCTAACCTTAGGATATCGGCATTGCCCAGTTACTGGGTTGCGGAGCTCTGATGGCAGTCGCTTCGTTCGCAGAACATTTGTGAGTTTTGCTTTAAAAATAAAGAAAGATTAGTATGTTTTATGACTGCTGATCGAGCTGCATGTAATCTTGCCATGTGGATTTTAGCACTATGTATCTTTAAATAGTATAAAACAAAGTCTCTCCCGCTGTCTGTACGCTTAGATCTTTTAAACTACACAACGGAATGCAGTTTTCAGCAATAGATAGAGCAATTCAAGAGGAAGGTTTATATGCCCCATATTAGTATCTACGTTGCACCCGTGAGAAGCCGGGGCGGGTCGCTAGTAATACATAAATACTTGTATTCCCAGTAGTATAATGAAAAGTTATTCTAAGGCTGCGGTCTATCATTGCGTAAGTAATTTACGCGGATCACATTGTAGATATATCTAAGAATTATTAGGTACCTTCCCTTATAGAGACGATGACCACAAAAAAATGCTGTAGGAAGTCAATCATGTAGCCATAGTAATTGAGTTTGTTTTACTCCCACAAAATCAGAAACATGAGATTTTCAATATTTCGATGATATACAGTATGGCTGGAGCTTATCATTTGGTACAACTTTTACTATGGGACAAACTCGGAATTTGAGAAAATAAAATCTGCTGTTCCATACAAAATAATCAATGATGCTTAACAAAATGTACGGAGTCTTAGGGATGATTTCCACCAAACGGCTCGCATTGCATCGGATCGGAAAGGATACGAACGGATGCGGCGACAGCCAATCGCGTCCGACAGGATGTCGACGCATAGGTACAATCGGCTCCATAACGTCACTTGCGAAAGTATCCGTTTCTGCGCCTAGTCAAGTAGTTTCATTCCTACCGTGTTGACAGCTGAAAGGATCCAATCGGATACTACTACAGGCGAACGGAGCCGTACGGAGTCGTACGCGCGTCGCAGCATACTTTCGGCTACGATCGCGTGTCGCGGAAGACGCCCGTGGTCAATCTGCTGTGCGCGGCTTGGTAATATAGACTTTAAATACTGTGTACACGATTTAATATCGTTTAAAGACTGTAAAATCCGTTCCGATCCGATGCGAGCCGTTTGGTGGAAATCATCCTTTATTCTTACTATGTTAGCATTACTACGTCCACAAACCCGTACAAATTTTACCCTCGATCCTTCACCATTTGGAAATCGAAATCGCACCATTCGTAAGCAAATTTCCCGCAGCTTGTACTTGAGCAATACATGGCGTTAGGATCTTGACAGGGCTGTCACACATCAGCTTTACGTCACTCGGCATGGGAGATGGGGGGTGGGGGGTGGGGGGGGGGGGGGTGAAATACGCTCTCCGTCCTCAACGTCGTGTCTGTCGCGTGATTGTAATCCTATACGCATCACATGTGTTTTGCCTCTAAACAATGCCGGCATTACATTCTTCGTTCACGTTGTTTTTGTTTTACATAACCTGTGTTGGGCTTAAATCAGATTAATAAAGTTAGGGGTACATTGAAATACTCAATTTATAGCGTTACGGCTGCGGTCAGATATGCCTCTTATTTTGCGGTTAGATGATATCAAAATATATTATTTTATTAGCTGCAGTCACAATGATATAACTACGCGTGTAAGTGGCAAAGAGTCGGCCGCTACTTTACTCAGTTTGTGGCTGATCGATTGCGTATCGCTAAACATCATTCAATAAACGGCTAATGGAATGCGTATCACTAAAAGTACACTAATACATAATGAGCGGCTAACTAACTGCAGAAGAAATAGTCTGTACGACGCTCAATTATTCTCAAACTGCGCTCATGGTACGCTAAATCGTTCTCTGTCGCCCAGCTAACTAAGATCAGAGTCAGTCTACCCACCGAGAGGCATCTCTATACTAAAACAATATAGCACTAATTGTGCGTCGTGCTTCAATCAGTCGCATACAGAGAATCGTTTATGAACAAATAATTAGTTTGTGTTTTCGAGTTAAGGGTGTTATGACGTCACTACACTGTTCCGTGTCAGGCACGTTTGTTTGTAATGTGTCCGGTATGTCTTAGTATGTGAAAAAATAAGGAGCTAAATTTTAAAGTAATTGCCTCGTTGGTATACTGGTGGTAAGCGCGACCGCTGATCGTGAGGTCTTGGGTTTGATCCCTAGGTGTGGCAAAGTGTTATTAACCCAATTTACAATTTCGTGTGGAATTGCTCAGTAGCAGCCCGGAGTTTGGATTTGTTGATGGCAATAGGCTCGCTCCCTATTAGGGCGATGCCTCATTAGTGCATTGCGTCGTCACAACGGACCAACGCATTGTATGCCACACCTGCGTTGCGACGACGCACGACGTCGCAGCGCAAGAGGATGACGCACGCACCTCAGTCAGTCTCGTTTGCCCCTCTAGCAGTGGAACACTGTCCGTCTTCGCACCGGAGCTTCGACAGCGCAGCGCATCACCCTCCCCCCGCTTTGTCTCTCGTCCGCCGATCCGTTGAAACGTCGCGTGCGACGCCGCAACGCTTTAATGTGGCAAGTCATTTAAGATCTATGGAAAACGACGCAGCGTTGACGCTGCGAAGACGCAACGCAACGCACTAATGAGGCATCGCCCTTACATGGAACTTATACATAACGGCGAAATGAGGAAGTTAATACTCTGCCTAACCCTTCGCGGAATACAGACGTGATGTTATGTTATTTTAAAGTAAAGAAAGAAAAGAAAGAAAATTAATTTATTCAGCCAAGAACACAATGACAGCATAAATAAAAATGAAGAAAGAAAGAACAATATAAAAAGAATTAAACATATAAAATGTATGCTGTCGAGCATGTCCATGCCGAAAAGGTCACCAACACAGCATATGCTAGGCGTCAAACACCCAGCGTTGATTTTCAGCTGGCACCCCCGCAGTGACACACGGATGGAGGTAGTTAATTTTAAATATATATTCTATTATACTTGAACGGATAAAAGTACTGAATATGACATAGTGTTGACCTTAGCCTTTGCGAGCAGCGCCACTATGAACTGTCAAGATATATCGGCTACTGTAATAGCTAAGGTATCGGGTATAATAATCAATTATTCATTGCGTTGTGGTGTAACAAGCAATTTTACAAAAATAGCCTCTGAGACGGTGTACAGTCAAGAAAGGAGTTAGGTTTACAGGCTAACAACGAATATCAATGAATTACGCACAACTTTTATTGTAATTGTGTGTAATAACTTTTATAATGTAAGACACGCTCTGAGAGGCGATGGCGTCAACACGCGCATAACCCTGTTAAAATACGAATATAAGTAGTGTCCTGTATACCTATCTCTTTTGTGGTCTGTACTTATATGTGGTCGTCCAATTACACTTAACTGTAATATGCATATTGCTTATGTTAGACAAGTCAAAATTCGCACACGAGTCTTCCTCATATCCTTTTCCCAACTATAGGTATGTTGGAGTCAGCTACCAGTCTAACCAGATGCGGCTGAATACCAGTGTTTTACATGGAGCGACTGCCATCAGACCTCCGCAACTCAGTTACTGGGCAATGCCGATATCCTAAGGTTACACCGGTTGTTCGACTCTCGAGCTTCTGTCTACCCGTAATGACTGTCATAGATATTTGTATGACACCCGGGACCGATGACCGATAGTTTAACGTGCTCTCCGTGGCACAGAAGAGTCTCGATATGTAACGAACGGTCACCCATCCACGGACTAACCGCGGCAAGGACAGGTCTTACGATCTGCGTTGTTGTTAATTAGCCACGAGCCCCTCCGACGATTCGTACACAAGTATATATCGTCACTGGAAAGGTAAACAGACTAAAGCGCCAATATACCTACTTTACAGTAGAGAGATTCAAAGTATTTTAATTTTTATTATTTTATTTTATTTTCAACTCGTCAAGGATCACTACCTATCAATATAGTTAATTTTGCATCTTTATGTATAGTTATTTATTGTCTGTTTATATTATGTATTACATACACGTTACACTATATATATTTATTTCATATTTATTGTATATAATATTTATTTATTTGTGTTTTTAGGTTTATTTAACGAACATAATTTAATGTCTCCTAATTAATTGTTACACTGTAAACTACCTCTCTCTTGTTTTTTTTTTTTTCTTGCACTTCATGTCCATCCAAAGGTTGTCTGGAAGAAATCGCCTAGTGCGATAAGACCGCCCATTGTACATCTCTATTTTTATAGTAATGTTTCTTGTTTGTTTTGTGTACAATAAAGAGTATTGTATTGTATTTTTTTAAGAAAATAAACATATTTATTTTTCTTAGAGTACCTATACATATTAAATAGATATTTTTAAATATCCATTTAATATGTATACTCTAAGAAAAATAACTTAAATAGATTTCTTTAAATATCTATTTAAGATGTATACTCTAAGAAAAATAACTATGTTTATTTTCTTATAACAATACTTTGAATCTCTCTACTGTAAAGTAGGTATATTGGCGCTTTAGTCTTTTTACCTTTCCACTGGCGATATGTTTATTATTATTACACGAAACATTAACTCCACGTCCCTTCGAAAAGAAAGTAGTTTGTAGACGTCAAAAGGAAAATTCTAAAGTCGTTTCAGAAACTCAAGGAATATGTACAACATAACTTCTAACTATATTCTGTTCCAACAGTGTTATTATAAAATTCTCCGCTATATGTATGAGTTCTGTGAGTAATGTAGCTAAAATAACTTGTCGTGAGTTTCAGACCTAACGATCCAAAATGGAACTAGTCATCATATCGATTATCGATTATGTAAAATGGGCCGCCTCTAATATCGAGGTACTTGCACACCTTCTGTGTGTTATAGCTTTTGTACATATCGACCCAAATCGGGTTGGCGTATTAAGGACTAAACACATTTATCAGCAGTAATTCGCATTCCACTCATAGAAAATGAGTCTATACTAATATTATAAAGAGGAAAGATTTGTGTTTATTTTTGGATTTTTGTATGTAACGAATAAACTTAAAAACTACTGTACCGATTTCAAAAATTCGTTTGCCGTTTGAAAGCTACATTATCATTGAGTAACATAGGCTACGGGCGGAGCCATGAGGACACAGCTATTATTTTATATAAACATGGGTACGCATGCTTTTATCTTGCTTTCGCATGTTTCAGCATGCTTATGCATGCTAGAGTGTTTTCGCAGCTGAAAGCATACAGTCAAACAAAGTTTCACAGGTAATATAGATAAATGTGGTTAAAAACGATCCCGCTTGTTGCGATTTGATGCTGATAAATGTGATTAGACCTTTAAGCGTCCAGCGATTTAATATTGTAAAAGAATCAATAGAAACTCTGATGTATGTATGATTATCACCTTTTTACTTATAATATCATTGATGATTATCATCGTAGTGTTGGACTTCATAGGAAACATGGCTGTGAATTATTTCAATGTTTGGTTTGGCGTTAATGTAAAAAGTGTAATATTCATGAAAGTAATCATAGTAGTAATATTCATTCGTGTAATTACATAACATAACATCACGCCTGTATACCACGAAGGGTTGGGCAGAGGTGCATAGTAGCACCCTCATTTCGTCGTTATGCTTGTCCCATGTAATAGGAGACGAGCCTGTTGCCATCAACCGTGCAGAAATCCAAACACCGGGCAGCTACTGAGGAATTCCACACGGAAAAATCCAATAACATTTTGCCCGACCTGGAAATCGAAATCAGAACCTCACGATCAGCAGTCGCGTTTGCCATCACTAGACCAACGTGGCAATCAATTAATATATTACTCACGCATGTAATCCTCGATGGGGTAAGCAGAGGTGTTCACCTATGACAAAAGTCTGTACACCTATGTTTTCTATATCTTTAAACATCGCAAAAAAAAATAGTTTGTTCCAAATATGATTTCCAAATTCGTGATTTCTTTTTCTGATTTTGATATTCTATCGCGATTATATTTCCTATGGGAACGTATTCTGGGGTCACGTAGTACACGGAAAAGAGAGGCCACATGGGAAATCATAGCAACCGGTAATACATACTCGAACTTACCGTACGTATGACGTACCAATCATAGAATGTTCAATCTAATCGCATTACAAATTGACATGCATTTCTTCCGAACCGCTTATATTCTGTGAAATTTTCGTCATATTCATCTCTCAGTTTTATTTTTTATTCAACTGCTTGTAGATTGTCTTGCGGACCGTTTGTACGTAAACGGGCAGTTATTGGCGAGACCTGAAAGGTCTGCAACCAATGGGGACGAGTAAAAACTTAACTTAAACTAACTACTACTACTACTAACATTATGACTATTAGCAACAACAGCACTAAGGGCGACCCCTAATGGGACTTGGACCTCGGCTTAGGGCGTTGCTGGCGGGAGGACTGGGAGGGAGCCAGCTTGATGGGGGCTGAATTATCGGCGTAATGATTCCATTTTAAGTAATACTTTTGATTAGTCCAGTCAAACTTTTAACAATAATGACCGATTTTAACGTCATATAACTTTTATCTGAAGTATAAGTAACTGCCTCGTTGGTCTAGTGTTACCAAGTGTGACTGCTGATCGTGAGGTCCTGAGTTCGAACCCCAGGTCGGGCAAAGTGTTATTGGATTTTTCTGTGTGGAATTCCTCAGTAGCAGTCCGGAGTTCGGATTTGTGCCCGGTTGGTGGTAATAGGCTCGCCCCCTATTACATGAGACTTAAACAACGACGAAATGAGGGTGTTACTATACACCTCTGCCGAACCCTTCGGGGAATACAGGCGTCATGTTATTTTATGTAATAAATAAGTAATTTTGTCAAAATTTCTATATAAAAGCTGTCAAAACGCAAATTTAATTAAAAAATAAAAATATTTACAAACTAAAGACCCGCCCCGGCTTCGCTCAGGTGCAATGTAGATACTAATGTGGCATATAAATCTATCTCTTGAATCACTCTATCTATTTCTGAAAACTATATTAAAATCCGTTGCATAGTTTAAAAGATCTAAGCATACAGACAGCGGGAGCGACTTTGTTTTATACTATGTAAAGATATAAACGATAAAATATGGAAAGATAATTTTAATAATTATTAACATTTCACGGTAAATCCATACGAGTTTCGTCCACTCAGAACGTACCAACGTTCCTATATTGTGATAAATTGCCCCACACGACTGCCCGATCGGCTTAGTCATTAACTACAATTTGTATGAACTTTGAACTTTCGCAGACGTGGGTAAAGCGGTTTAAACGTCAACACACAAAGCCCCGTTTCAATTTAACATAACTTTCGGGTTGCAGTAGACGTTTATTAAAATATAGGCTCACACCTAATCCGGACTTAGGGATAGTTAGCGTAAACTATGCTGCGATAACCTGCCCTTAGATTGTTATAAACAGATTTTAGATTTAATCTGAGGTGTTGGATACTTAGGTATTATAATTACTCAGTATTTGCGGATTGCTAAAGTTTGGGAACCGTGTCTTAACTGACAGTATTATGGTCAAATACTTAAACGGTACTCAATTTTACGTTGCCGTTAACTTCGTGCTGTCACTGTCTTTTCGCCTTTAAATAACAGAGACAGAATGAAACTTAATGGCAACATAACACTGAGTATTGTTTGATGTTATGCTGGTTTAATGTGGATTTGAAACCAAAAAAAAAATCGTGTGACATATAACTTTAATCTTCATCATCGTTTAGCAGTGATAGCCTAGTGGTGTGACCGTTGGACTGCCAAGTTATAGGTTTCGAGTTCGAACCCAAGACACGCACCTCTGACTTTTCGGATTCATGTGCGTATTGTATTGTTATCACTTGCTTAAAAACGGCGAAGGAAAACATCGTGAGGAAACCGGCATACCTGAGAGATATTTCTCGACGGCATGTGAAGCCAAGTCAGAGGCCCATGGGCGGCATAAACTCTGACACCAGGTTAGTCACTAACCACACGAAAAGAAGAAGAACATGTTTATAACGAGTAAAGGAAGCATGGACAGTAAATATCTAACCCATCAAAAACATTCATGAAAACAGCCAAGTCTTGCCACTCTTTTGCCGTAATAAGTTCTGAAATCGCATGTGTTGCCAAATCTGGTATTTTATAAAGATATTTTTCGTACTTGGCAATCCCGTAGCATGAGGATAGGCCGTGCCTGCCGCACAAGTCACAAAAATCCCTCGTAGACGGCTACGAGCCTACGACGTAGTCGCCTACGATGGAAAACAAGGTAGAAAAGTGCCGTTGTATGTAGGTATGGCAGAGAGTTGGGATTTATAAGATGGACAGAAGCTGCTACAATTTTTTGGTTGTCTCTTACGAGCAGAGGTCGTAAGAGACAACAGAGTCGTTAAGAATGATCTTAAAATAGTCAGAAATGTTGGTTGTGTTCCAATGTAAGCTAAACTTCTAAAGTGTAACTGATCCAAAAGGATCCAATCCATTATATAATATTCTATTCAGAGGCTACATACATGTTTTGTTAATAAATGTCAATATCCGAAGCTATTATAAATGATCGCGATACTTCAACTTTGAGGTCGACAAAATTAAACAATGCCTACCTACCTCCATATTTACAATGTTCAACATCTTTGGAAACTCACTTTAATATACAAATGGAAGGCTTTGTCCCGATACGATAGTGTCTATGAGTGACAGTTGGGAATGGGGTACCGCCGTGACGTTGCACTTTAGTAATGATGTAGTATTAAATGGAGGGTAGAATGGTAGCGTATTGTACGGTACGAGGAATATTCTGCCGTCGTAAGAGAAAGGGGCACAACTGATATTTTTTTCAAAATTTAGTTAAATACATATTTGGAATCAGATTTTTACGCTGATTCCAAATATGTATTTAACTCAATTTTGCAAAAAATGTCAGTTGTGCCCTTTTATATTACGACGGCAGTATTAGTGTTCGGTACGCTATGGTATGGGGTATGAGTAATGACATTTATGGTATTAAAGTACCCAAAATAATTAACAACGGTCCTTAAACAGTTTCAGGGAAATAACTGTTCAATAATTTCATAAAAGATATGCTAAGGTAACCTTATCATTAGCTGTGTTTACATTTTACATCATATTTTAGGTTACGGATGAGTATCTCAATTTTCTGGATTCGTCAATAAATTAGGGTTATCGAATTTTTATTAAATATATTTTGAAACGTATTTTTTGTTATTATATTTTTAAGCATCAGTGATCCTTTAATTTTCCCGCGGTTTAGTACCTACCCCCTTTCTGACTAATCCTCTTACTGATTTGACTAACCCTCTTACTAATAAACGCTAAATAAAGTTATAACAAGCGTATACATCGAAGAGTGTATTGTTACACTGACGTTATACGTGGCAAAACGTTATTCAGCGTTTATTAGTAAGGAGGTAACTGTGTATAGGTCGACCTATAAGTGAGTCCTCGTAAGTTCACTAACTAACTAAGAGTTTGTTGAGTTTTTCATATTTCCTGAACTTTTTAGATGTTGTTATTATATGAACTTTAAAACCGCCGACACGTTTGGTGCAGTGGCTAAGCGATTGGCTTCTGCACGGCGGGTCGTGGGTTCGATTTCCACACGGAACAAATATTTGTATGGCCTACAGATAGTTGTTCTTGGTCTGGGTGTTCGTGCATGTGAAGATTTGTGTCTGTAAACGCACCCACGATACAGGAGAAATGCTAGTGTGGGGCAAAGTTTAAAAAAAAAAAAACAGTCAATCTGTAAATAAGCACTTCCGAGAATGGGCCTCTGCCAAGCATAGATAAATCCGATATGAGTTATATTGACGCTCAACGACCTTTAGGGCCTGCCATCATACACTCCAAACATGTTGGGTGGATTGATTACAGTCATTAGCTCAAGGTACACTCATAACGAAAACTCTTCGTGACGAAAAACACGCAAGTGAAGGAATAGGGGAATATACTCTCGCGGGAAGTACAGACTGAGTAGTCTTATATGTTAAATAAAGTGTCTACATAACATCACGCCTTATATTCCCCGAAGGGTTCGGCAGAGGTGTTTTTAGTACACCCTCGTTTCGTCAGTTATGTTTAAGTTCCATGTAATAGGGGGCGAGTCTATTGCCATTTTTTTTTTTTTTTTTTTAAAACGTTGCCCCACACTAGGATTTCTCCTGTATCGTGGGTGCGTTTACAGACACAAATCTTCACAAGCACAAACATCCAGACCCGGAACAACTATCAGTAGGCCATACAAATATTTGTTCCGTGCGGGAATCGAACCCACGACCCGCAGCGCAGTTGCCAATTGCTTAGCCACTGCACCAAACGTGTCGTCATTAACCAGGTACAAATCCAGACTCAAGAAATATCTAATGGAATAACACTTTTCCCGACCTGGGGATCGAACCGAGGACCCCATGCTCAGCAGTCGTGCTTTCGACCACTAGACCAACAAGCCAATCAAGTCAGTGTTTACTGTTATAAAAATAGGGTTGGGTAGGTGTTCACAAATAACACCCGCTCTGGGTCAAGTAGAAAATAACACGTATTATTGGCATAACAAAAAAGCTAAGTTTATTCCGAAGACCCAATTCCGAAACCCTAAATCCGGAATGAGAACTCCCCATAAAGTTTATTACTCACGAACTTTTTTTCGAAAGCTAATATAGCGATGTGTAATAAAAAGTAGGTACTAATAGAGGTGGGCGTGTTGTAAGCTGATGGTACGGTACCAGGTGGTGAAATCGCCGTGTGACGCGGTCCTAACGCGAGGTACAAATACTACTGCTGGAAAATAAGTAGGAATATTTTGAATACTCTTATTTTGTACCATTACGGAAGTATATTTGAGATATTTTAGCATGAAACCGAGAGATGGTTCCCGCTTCATAGATATATGTACGTATTTCGGAGAAATATTGTTAATAATATATTTGAATTGGCTCAGGAATTCGTAGAAAACCTCTTTTTACCGTCTTCTAATATACATATTCTAATAATTTTTTTGATGTTTCGAGTGGTAAAGGTAAAATCGTATTAAAAACATTCTCTTTAAATGGACCAAGTTAATATTCAACAAAGACAGTTAACTTTTTGCAGAACTTGCCAATGCTATGAGGTGTCAATGAGTGAGATAGAGCCTTTTTGTCTCAATTGATTTGAATTACATACATACACTCACACCTTTTTCTCGAGGGGGTAGGCAAAAACTCTACAACGCCACATCCTTACATACTTCTTTAGCTTCGTCCACATTAATACATTTTGTCATACACACACGCCGGTTGAGAGTACTACGCACCTAGCCTTTGTGTAATTTGATTTAAATTTTACCCAAAATTTCAAATCCTGTTCAAATCAATAGTAAAAATTATCTATCATATATCGTCAGTGGAAAGGTAAAAAGACTAAAGCGCCAATATACTTACTTTACAGGAGATAGATTCAAAGTACTTTTTTAAGAAAATAAGCATAGTTATTATTCTTAGAGTATACATATTAAATAGACAATTAAATTATCTTAAATATTATTACTCAATTATCTAATTATTGAATCTCTCTACTGTAAAGTAGGTATATTGGCGCTTTAGTCTTTTTACCTTTCCACTAATGATATTATTATTAATTTGAATTGAAGCTCAACCAGTTGAAGATATTATTACAGAACAATTACGTACTGCTATGCTATTCATAAAAAAAACTGAGATGTATTCCATAATTTAACTGCATAAAAATGAATCCTCTCATATTGGTCGAAATCACAAGAAAACTTGGACTGTAAGTAAGGCTTAGCGAGCTTGATTTTCCTGGTATTAGTTCTGTAAGCTGTCAGGTTATGTTCAGATTAAACATGCTAGTCATATTTCTACAATACATATTTTACAAGAATTCAGAGCAACATTTGTTGTACCAGTACAATACAGGGTTACTTCAAATTCACTGGTGAACGTTCACAGGGTTAATAGGTCTCATTAATAGAACATACTACCTCGATGGTCCAGTGGTGGCAAGCGCGACTGCTGAGCATAAGGTCCTGGGTTCGATCCCAAAATCGGGCAGAGGTTCTTGGGTTTTTCCATTAGGAATTTCTCAGTAGCAGCCTGCAGTCTGGATTTATGCCCGGTTAATGGCAATATGCTCGCCCTCTATTACATGGGACTGGCGAAACGAGGGTGTTCTAAAAAACACCTCTGCCGTACCCTTCGCAGAATACAAGGCATGATGTTATATTATGTTTTAATAGAACACATTCAAATAAAAAAAAAAACTAAGCTTCAGTTAATAAGATAACAAGGTACCTACTACGAGCGAGCTCGTTGCTACAGTAAATAGCGTACTTAAAACAAAAAATCACATCCTTTATTTTATTTTTCTGAATAAAATTTCATTATTGTAGTCTACTAAGGTACACGGATTATTTAATAAACACGCCTACGATAAGAACGTGAGACGTGGGCCGTAAAACAAACTTTGTCAAAAGGTTAAACAAGATACAAAGAAATGTAACATTAATATTCATAAGGAACATTGGAGATCACAGAAAAAAGCTGGCTGAATGAAACAGTTGGCATTTCAATCATGGAATTCATTCTTTTGCTTATTCATCTGTGAACAATTCTTTTTTTGAATGTAGATTTTATACTTCGCTGCCTCTTTGGGCTAGTAGTAACAGGCGCGACTGTTGATCGTGAGGTCCTGGGTTCGATTTCCAGGTCGGGCAAAGTGTAATTGTATTTTTCCGTGTGGAATTCCTAAGTAGCAGCCCGTAGTTTGGATTTGAGCCCGGTTGATAGCAATAAGCTCGCCCCCTGTTACATGGCACTTAAACATAACGGCGAAATGAGGGTGTTACTATACACCTCTGCCCAATCCTACGGGGAATACAGGCGTGATGTTATGTTATTTTATACGTAACCGATCTTTAGATAAATGTTTTCAGCTTACTACAGGAGCAGACGAGTCGAATCGCTTTCAACAAATGACTCTATCAACAAAAGTTGTACGTACGGTGTCAATATTTTCTTAAATCGATTTTTGTTGCTTCAATTTTATCGCAAGTCTGTTTGGACGCTTCAAAACGGTATTGTCTTGTTTTCCATAAAATCATTTGTACCATTATTATTTTCCATAATTGTCCCCCCTCATAATATTTACTTGCACTATTATCATTTATACTAATAACGCTTGTCATATCAACTTAGTAGTCATAACTTTTATTTGCGATAAAATAAGTTTCCATAATAACATGTGTTATAATCATTAGTTTCTATAAGTACCTAACACATTACATAATCAATACTCGACGTAAGCAACATTTTATATAATTTAGAAACGTTTGTTGTGTACAAAAAATAATGTCATTAAGGCTCTTTTGGTCTGTGTTCAAACGACTTATTACAGCAAAAAATCTTTAGACAATAAACAGTGTGTCAAATTCGTAACGTCTAGGTTAGGTTAGAACTGTGACCACACAACGCGCGAAGGCGAGCGAGCGAAGCGAGCGTGCCGCGGTAGCGTCCGCCGAGCGCCAGATTTCCTCTTTTGCAAAGCAAGCATGCATGGTAGATTAAGTTTATTTTTAAGTTTCCTTGATGAATACTATGGTGAATAAATATTATGGAAAACGAAATTATTGAAAAAGACAAATATAGCAAATAAATTTATGGATTAAAATTATGACACTTGATCGATTATGATCAATGAAATTAGTGAAAATGATTTTATGTAATTTCACGATTATGGCAACTGAAGCGTTATTTCTAATGAAATTATGGCAAATACAAGTATGGTATATAAAATTATTGCATTTTAAATTATGGCAAACATTAGTAAACCGTTCATAACACATGCGATTTAGCAGTTGATCAATTAAAATCGAATCATATGAACCCGCTATTAGAGATAAATATCTGTTGTTAAACTGTCGGTAGAGACAGCACGTTTCACGGAGTCTGGTTATCGAAGTACCAGTGCAAATCAAATTAAATTCCACCCAATAGTTTTTCGAGCTCGCTCTTGAATAAAAATAAGGAAAAAAGAGGTTTTTTGGATTTTCTCGTTTCCTATCGCATGTTCGAACAATCACTTTTTCTAACTATTCGGATGCTGCCTCCGTACGACCGATACATATAATCTATAGGTAATATTCACCCACCCGTGAATTAAAAAGTTAGTATCGGTAATGGAGCATGTGTTATCGGAAGCTGGTAGTACTGGACAATGTGGATAAAGAAAGGTAATCGTCAAGATGAATCAACGTACCCGAAGTTATAAAAAAAATTTAAACCGACTTCAAAAAAGAATAAAATAATTACCATATAAAATTAACAGTTTCAGAAGTCGGTGCTGATCCACGCTGAACCAAATTGAAGGCACCGACTTCTGAAACTGTTAATTTTATATGGTAATTATTTTATTCTTTTTTGAAGTCGGTTTAAATTTTTTATATAAAAGTTTTTATTTTTTCATTTTAGTGGCCTTAATTAAAACTTGGTTGGACCTACTAAAGACGCTGCTCGTAACATAATCACATCATCACAATATGCGTACTGTTCGTCATTGAGGAGTTCTATTGTCTATCTCCGAAGTTCTTCATCAGATCTTCACCAAATTTAAATGGGACCAACTTCGAAGTATACCCTATCCATTAAAAAAAGAATCATTAAAATCGGTTCACAATTGGTGAAAATATCGATGAACATACACAAAAAAAAATACATACAGACGAACATAGTAACCTCCTCCTTTTTGGAAGTCGGTTAAAAAACAGTGGTAACTGGACGGAGCAAAGGATTCTATGTCGAACAGCCGCAGAAGTCTGACCTTTTATATCTGACTAGCTTGTCCCTATTTTCTGATCTTGTGTAAATTATGATGTTGTGTTATATAGTGAACTAGCTTCTGTAACTAATCACTAACCTAATTAAAAGTACTCTCAGTGGTGGAGAGTCTATGTTGGTTTCATTTACTTTATTCACCATGCTCGCAATCCTGACATACCGATATTAGCTATAACTGTAATGATATTATAGATGCACACCTACAAGATTCTGTTGCATATATTTTATATTACGTCCGATGTTACACGAGAAAGTTTATGTCCACCGAACACCTGTAATACAGTGAAGGAATTTAATTTTAGTGTAGCAATTATTTTAACTTGGATAGCAGTGATAGTCGTAAACCACGCGACCATTTACTTAGACTAAATTTCAATTCGCAGGTAAGTTCGGGTTGTCAGCGGGACGAGGCGGGCTAGTCGTCCGATCAAAATAATCAGACCAAAAAACACGAAACCGGAATTTTCTGGTCAACAAAAAATACAAATATCTTCTCCAATATTGATAAAAATAAATAAATTATAGCTAGATCAATTGATAACAATTAAAATCAGTTGGGGTGTCAGTTTTTGCGTTATTTAAATAACACCTTATATATCCTCATGCTGTGCCTCGGAAAACACGTTAAACAGTCGGTCCCAGGTGTCATACGAATAGCTATGACAGTCGTTACGGGAAGTCAGAAGCCCAAAAGTCTGACAACCGGTCTAACCTTAGGATATCGGCATTGGCCTGTAACTGAGTTGCGGAGGTCTGATGGCATTCGCTCTGTGTTAAATACTGGTATTCAGTCGCATCTGGTTAGACTGGAAGCTGACCCCAACATATTTGGGAAAAGGCTAGGTAGAATAGAACAGCAGTGATAGCCTAGTTGTGTGACATTCGGACTGCCAAATCACGCATCTGACTTTTCGGATTCATATGCGTATTGTATAATTATCACTTGCTTAAAAACGGTGAAGGAAAACATCGTGAAGAAACATGCCTGACAGATATTTCTCGACGGCATGTGAAGCCAAGTCAGAGGCCCATAGTCGGCATTAACTCTGACACCAGGTTAGTCACTAACCACACGAAAGGAAGAAGATTAACACGGATTAAATTACCGGTGTTAACTTAGGCTGAGTTGCACCAGCTAATTTAATCCGTACCTTAATTTTTTCTTCTTTTTTAAGCCCCGCACTAGGTTTTCTCCTGTATCGTGGGTGCGTTTACAGACACAAATCTTCATAATGCACAAACGCCCAGGCCCGGAACAATGATTTGTCGGCCATAGAAATATTTGATCCATGCGGGAATCGAACCCACGATCCGTAGCGCAGAAGCCAATCGCTCAGCCACTGTACCAAACGAGTCGTCCAATTCTGTTAGTTGTTGCAACTGAGCCTTAGGTAATTCACACCTGAAGAAGCGCGTCGGAGCACGTCGGCGCGCTTAGTAGCGGGCTTAAGCGCTATTTACAATGCAATAAAGATAATTCACATGTATCTTATGTTTTTCAAAGTGTCCAAATAAACAATTTTATTATTTACTAGCTGTGTCCTTACGGCTCCGCCCGTAGCCTATGTTACTCAGTGATAATGTAGCTTTCTAACGGCAAAAGAATTTTTGAAATCGGTCCAGTAGTTTTTTAGTTTATTCGTTACATACAAAAATACAAATCTATCCTCTTTATAATATTAAGTATAGATATAGATTATTATTATTTATCAATAATAACTAAAGTTTATATTTAGTTTTATATCATGTAATTCCTTCAAACCTGATGATGTACTAAGTACTGACATAGATTAACCCTGCATAAAATGAATAAATAAAAATTACAAGAAGTAAACATGTGTTCTTAACTTGAGGCATTTTAGCGCTCCGAGTTAAATGACGGCGCTGCGAGCGATAGCCGCGCAGTTCCCTCGGGGTGCTAAAATGCCTCACGTTAAGAACACATGGTTACATCTTGTAATATTTTTTTTATTGAATCCAAAAATATCCCTTGCAATTTATACTACATAATTATGTCAGCAGTACATCACGAGGTTTGAAGGAATTACATGATTTCGTTTACACCCTGTATATCGTTCTGACAATGTATCATCGCGTATATCCTTCAGACATGTCCGATTAAAAACTTTTCACGTTAGTGCCTCGACTGTACTATCCGTTTTCAAAGTTTTACGACTTAACAAATGGGATTGCTCTCAAGAGATCTTGTACGTGATTGCCGTTCCTAATGTTCTAGGAATGGCGATCTCAACCTCAACCGCTTTGCTGTAAACAGCTATTAGCTATTTATTTACCTGTAGCTGTTCCATTCAACTGGTTAGGGTGAGCGGATATTACGTCGCGTCGCCGTGAGCGCAATTTGTGTTTACTAAACCAAATCTAGTGCTACAGTGTAAAATGAAGCGAGAATTTTATTGCTATGGACTTCCTGGTCCTGAATTATTATTAACAGTTATACAATCATCATCTTTCTGCCCTGGTCCTAAGTTACTTGGGGTCGGCGCAATATGTTTTTCTCTTCCACTCTTCCCTGTCAGCCGTCTCATTATCATTTACTCCCTTATCTTTCATATCCTCCCTCACAAAATCTATCCATCTTTTCTTAGGTCTCCCTCTCCCCCTCCATCCATCAACATTCATATTCATCACTCTCTTAGTCATATGTGTTTCATCCCTCCTCATCACATGCCCATACCAAGACAAAGGCTTTCCTTTCAACTTTTCTGTCACTGGTGCCACTTTCAAACTCCCTCTAATATACTTATTTCTTACTTTATCCATTAACAGTTATACAATACTCCACCAAGAAGAACACAGTCTGCTTAGTTGTCGGCAATAAGATTGACAAGCATATTATTTTGGCACCCAGTGCATAATATCAGCAAGCACATTGGGTTACCCGCGCGACGGCGCAACGAGTATTCCCAAGGAGGGTTGATTTCAGGCAGGCGGCCGGTCATAAAACAATAAGCCAAAACCTTTAACCGACAAAACCTTTTGCCGACCCCACCTGGTATGGGATAAGGGCAGGAAGAAGAAGAAGTTATACAATATCCCTTTCCAAAATGTGCACGAGAAATCTTGGCAATGATAAAATCATTGGACATATTATTCTGTCTCTAGTTAAACAGGTTTTTGATTCATTCATCTCGAAACATGGACACTGCTGTTCGTCACCGAGATGAATTAACCCCTGGCTTCTGAAAACATATTTTTACTGTCAAATCTCATGTCAATCGGTGTGATCCCATCATATATTAGTTGATATGAGATTTGACAGCTAAACAGCTGACAGCTTTCTGAAACTGTGTGGGAGGCTGTCAACGCTAAGTTAAATGGTCATCCTGTTATCTATGTGCCGTCAGAGTATCCTGCACGCTGCCGATGTTATAGAAGCAGGATGCGGCAGGTGCAGGTCAGGTTATTGTTGACGGCGGTTACTCGTGTCTGCTTGATTGATAAATTTACATCTAGGACAACAAGGTCCCAACCGGGCCAAGAGTTGAAAAAATCTGTTCAATACAAAATGGTTATTATACCTTCAAATATTACATAGCTCGTGGCTTATTAACAACCGCACGGATCATAAGATTTGCGAGGTTAAGCTGCGCTTGCCACAGTCAGTCCGTAGAAGGGTCACCGTTCGTATCTCACCCAGACTCATCATGTTAAACTATCAGTCCCAGGTGTCCTACGAATACCTATGACAGTTGTTACGAGTAGTCAGAATCTCGAAAGTCTGACAACCTGTCTAACCTTAGGATATCGGCATTGCCCAGTAACTGGGTTGCGGAAATCTGATGGTAGTCGCGCCGTGTAAATTAATGGGATTCAGCCGCTTCTAGTTAGACTGGAAGTTGACCCCAAACAAAGTAAGGAAAAGGCTCAGACGAAGAGAAACCTTCAAATATTACATGCATCTATACATAATATTATAAAGAGGAAAGATTTGTATTTTTATATGTAACAAATAAACTTAAAAACTACTGGACCGATTTCAAAAATTATTTTGCCGTTAGAAAGCTACATTATCACTAAGTAACATAGGCTATATTTATTACTGGAATAAAACTTCTTACGCGGACGGAGCCGTGAGGACACAGCTATATAATATAATTTTCAAAGAAATACATTCAGTTAGTTTATCAACAAAGTAATTTTTAGATGTATGGAAATTTAAAATTTGAGTTGAATAGCCCTATTAAGGTAGGTACAGCATTTTTCCTCTTTACACCTATATTATGATAATATTCTCCTCCATCGCGTGACGTAATACATACAAAACAAAAGTATATTCTCCGCGCTAAAAGAAAATCACTTGACTCCACTTGGCTCCCGAAATCCATCCATATCGTATGGCGATCAATCACGCGATGCTCAAAGTTAATAGAAGCCTACAACGAGGCTTAGATTCAATTAACCCATATACGATATTCATGTTGTATGTTTGAGTGAAATTGCTGTATCTCTGATTAGTAGACAGTAGGTACAGTGAACATCAAAAGTGATGATGGCTGAAAATTTCAAAATTGTTTTATGACGTTAGAGAAGTGAATTCTTCAAAGAATTGTAGGTAACTATTGTTTTAACGTTAGAAAAATAAAATAAAATTTCAAAGTATTTATCAACTTTTGCTGTTGACTGTACGGTTAAGGTTTGTTACAGACATGGTTTTAATCGGTTTAGTGTTTATGATGGGTGGCATAAGGTTTGGTAATTAGAGCTTTTGTCATAGCGTTGTCTGATCTCTTTTAGATGAGGTTGGCTAGAGCAAGATGAAGACAAAGAAGTGTGAAAGTATATACAACTTTAAACCTTGACCAACAAGAAAAGAAAAGAAATATACGACTATATAAAAATATATAAATATAGCTATAGTGGTAAATGTCTATTGCTATCAATAATCTCTAAATATAGGCATTATAAACTTAACATAACATCACGCCAGTATTCCCCGAAGGGTTGGGCTGGGGTGTATACAAGGTTAGTCGAAAAGGGAGTACGAAGCCGAAAGAGTGTTAAAGTACCCATAATAAGAGATAACTTTTGTTCTACAACTTTCCCCAAAACTCGATAGTTTAAGAGAAAATAGCTTTTCAAAGATTTCGTAAAAAATATGCTAAAATCTATCTGTCCATAGCTATAATCAGCTGTGTTTACAATTTAGATCACATTTGGGGTCATGGATTAGAAACTTAATTTTCTGAATTCATAACCAAAGCAGGTAGGTATGTTTTATTTTGAAAAAACTAAAATAAATATCTTTTTGCATGCAAATAAAAATGATCGAATTTTGAAATTTTAACACTTGCTTTAAAATAGTCATCAGTCATACTTTAAGTGGCCCGCGACTTAAACTAACGGCGACTAACCTTGTAGCCGTTATGTTCAAGTCCCATGTAAAAGGGGGTGAGCCTATTGCCATCAACCGGGCAGAAATCCAAACTCCGGGCTGCTACTGAGGAATTCCACACGGCAGAACCCAATTCAACGACACAGTTGAAGCTTAAATGCTTCTATAATACTGTAACCTTTATTCCATATGTATAGCTATATGTTTAATAGTTTCTAAGCAATAATTGTTGTACAAACATTAACTACACAAGAAACTTAGAACCCCGAAATTAGATAGTTTAAAATATAAACAGAAACCTACAAACAATTACCTCTTAATTAAATAGGTAAATATTGACTCACAATCACAATTAAGTCCTATCAAATACCGGGTACGATCCACTTCGAGTAACAGAGTAAATAAACACATGTAACTATATTGTCTTACGTTTAATATTTATCGGCTTAGTTGAGTATTTTGTTACACTGTGTACACGCGTAAGCTTGCACTAATTAGACTGTTATGTTATTTATAAAGAGTATTAATTTCCGTATTAAGTTTTGTTAATAAACGAGGTAACGGTAAGGGTCTGTGAAATTAGTGGGTATGCCTCTGTCGGTCATAGGTTGCCAAATTTACCTGTAAAATATGGCCCAAATTAATTTGAAAACAAAACGTTAAACAATCAGTCAGTTTTTGAAATCTGAAACTGTTATTAAAAATTAAGGTATTGTTTAAATTACCTCAAATTAAATTGTATTCTACAGTTGAAGTTTTCTCTTTAAAAACCGCGACAAGGATTTTTTTTTTCAAATTATATACATATTGTTTACCTTTTTTTAAATTAGTCGGAAAGGGGGTACTAAGCCGCAGGCCACTTAATGTATCACTGATGGTAGTTTTTAAGAGAGTGTTAAAATTTCAAAATGCGACAACATTTTTTTCTAGAAAAATCATTTCTATTTTCGTTTTTTCAAAAATTCCTCGTCCCTGCTTAAGTTACGTGTTCAGAAAATGAAGCTTCTAATCTGTGACCCCAAATACAATCTGAAATGTAAACACTGCTAATCATAGCTGAGGATAGATAGAATTTAGCGTATTTTTTGTGAAATCTTTGAACAGCTATATCTCTTAAACTATTGACTTTTGGGGAAAGTTGTAGAACAAAAGTTATCCATTATTATGGTTACTTTAACACCCTTTCGGCTAAGTACCCCCTTTCCGACTAACCTTGTATAATACTAGGTATTAGTATAAAATTCGATATCCTAATACTTATCCAACAATAGACGACAAGTGAGGCCTAGGGATCTAAAGGAGTTCGTTCAATCCCGCCTACTATTATGATGAACCCACTTCAATCGCAAACACATTTATATTCAATGGGAGCACCTATAAGAATATTAGCGAATATAATAGGAAAGTAAGATAGGTACTTACTTATGTACCTATGTTTGTGTACTTATTAAACCAACTTTTCTTAAGGTTTTTAAGATGTTTTGTTTTTAGTTTTTTTTCTGCCTATTATACTTTCCACCACATGCGCTTATATACCTCGTCCCGAAACGATAGAAGAAGAATATGTTTTTTGTAAACTAATGACGGTGTTTTTCATTACAGACAAAATATGTATGAAAACAAAGAAATAAGGAAACACATCGATGTGCCCCTTTTCCTTGTTCGCAAATAATTATTATGATTACGAATGGTGTGTTATAAATAAACACATTTGTTTTTAAAAAAAGTATGACTGGTTTTCAGTTTTTAGTTCACAATTATAAAAAAAAATCTGGCATTCCGATGCTATCGCGAGGTGAACGCCTAAAATAATAATTATTATGTGTGGGAAATTTTATAGGTACGTATCTTATTTATTTCTCCTAGTTTGTACACAAACATTCACAATAGGTACTGATACTTCTCATTAGGTTTGGCACTACCTACATTATCAGTCACTTTCCGTTGCAAAACCAGAAAGGAATTCTTTGTGATGCAGAATACAGACGTTGAAGAACGTTGAAAGCTGTCTGACACCGCTCTGTCCCACTAACGCCTAATATAAAAGTCAACATTATTCCAGTACAAAGAAATGTTATTAGAGGGAGGGAATGTGTATTATTAAAAAGAAGTACAGTCAACAGGAAAAGTGGATCAATATTTAAGAATTTTACTGCCTCGTTGGTTTAGTGGTGGCAAGTGCGACTGCTGATCGTGACGTTCTGGGTTCGATCCCCAGGTCGGGCAAAGTTATTGGGTTTTTCCGTGTGGAAGTCCTCAGTAGCAGTCCAGAGTTTGGATTTGTGGCCGGTTGATAGCAATAGGCTCGCCGCCTATTACATGGCATAATGGCGAAATGAGGGTAAGTATCACTTTACACTTCTGTCTAACCCTTCGTGCAATACAAGCATGATGTTATGTATTTTAGAATTTCAAAATTAATTATCTCTTGAGTTAGTTGTTTGTCTAATTGTATCTTATTTAATACTATTCACCTTTTCACCGCCTTTCAGCACCACAACTTCATTAGAAGCTCTTCATTTTAACTATTTTATAAAAATAAGTTTACTGTATTTAACAGGTCATCAGCTCATCACTACTGTTTACTATACATTTCGTTATACATTTATAGCGTGGCGCTGGCGAGGCATCGCGTTCTGTGTACGTTGGTGGTGAAAAGGTTAAAGAATTCTCTACTTTATCGTTACTTGATAATAAAAATAAAAATTGGCAAGATTTCATTCATAAAATAATTTTGAATCTAAGTAATCGTCACTTACTTTTTGTGTTGACTGTGTAATGGCTAAAATCTTTTAAGCACAGTAAAGAAAAACATAATAACCACCTAAGATCCTCAAAAGGTTAGGCAAAGGGAAAAGGGAAAAGGTAGTTCAGACAGGAAGTAAATACACCCACAGTTTGTCTTAGATCCATTATGATAGGGGGTGGGCTTATCGCCACTTTATCAGGAACAACTCTATTTACGGAAAATCCTTTTATTTTGAAATTCAGCTAAACAGATTATTATGAAGAAAAATATCTGTATTTTTATGTTTAGCAATATTTGTGGTAAATATCTGGTTATAATGATTCATAACATTCAATGGGGATCTTGCAAAGCTAATCATCATCATCATCCTCCTGCCCTTATCCCATCTTATTTGGGGTCGGCGCAGTATGTCTTCTTCTTCCATACATCTCTATTAGCCGTCATTTCAGTAATCACCCCCTTTCTAGCCATATCATCTTTCACACTATCCATCTATCGCTTCTTTGGTCTTCCTCTACTCTTATAACCATCCACATTCATACTCAATACTTTCCTCACGACATGTTCCTCGTTCCTCCGCATCACATGCCCATACCATGACAACCGGTTTCCAGATAATATCTCAGTCACCGGCGCCACTTTCAGGCAGGATAGGGAACAATTCTTCTTGCAAAGCTAATCCTACGGAATTATTCAAAGTTTTGCCACAATTTAATTTAATTTATTCTAAAACTTAGATAAGCAAAATATATAATTTTAGTTAAAGTGCGAAGTTATTAATGTGCACATTAACCAGATAACGGAGTTAGCGCAGTTATAAAACTTAGAAGCCATAGTTAAACCGAAACTTAGACACCTTCACTGACTACTTAAACTAGCATAATATTTTAGGTTAGTAATGATAGTTATCATTTTTAATTGCGTTATGTGAATTACCTGTTTTTCACTTATTGTAAGTTTCTAAGATAAATCTCATAATATCATTAATTACAATTAAAATGTTAATATTATTCCGCACATTAACCGACTTAAATGCTGAAAACAAATAATTGTAAAAGTATCAAACTTTGAAATCTTTCTGAATAATCTGTAGATTACTAGGAAATGCCTTTAGATTACTAGCTTAAAAACAAATTGAAACTAGTAATCTGTATATTTAAAATAAGAAACTGACTGACTGACTGATCTACCCAGCAGCCCTGGGGTAGAGCGTGAGGAGCGGCCGCTCTAGGCGCCAGGTGGAAAGAGACGCCAAAAGTAGATTTTTGAAAAAAAAATTTTAATTTTTATTTATCAAACATAAACTGAAATACAATTTATGTGATGTGAAAGCGTCGACCAAATGGCGTCAAAAGACAATGTCGCTCTACTCTGATCAAGGCGTAGGGCCGGGCGCTGGATCTATCAACGCACAGCCTAAACCGCTGGGGTTAGAAACTTGAAATTGTGACATCAGGTACTTTTTATAACGTGCCTAGGTGGATGCCTACGTTATAAAAGACGCAATAGAAGTTATAATCGATAATAAAGAAGGATTTTCCAAAATTCTTCCCCTAAGGGGGTGAAAAAAATCACGTAAGCAAAAGCTAGTCTATATTCTTTCCATCCAATGGTTGTCTGGAAGAAATTGCTTTAAGCGATAAGACCGCCATTTGTACTGTTTCTAATTATGTGTATTCCTTGTTTTATTTCTTTTAGTGTGCAATAAAGTATATATCTATCTATCTAGTCTATAATATCACAATATAAACATGTTGATAAAAGTGTTCAATAAAATGTCAAACAGTCCAAACAAATAATTAATTGGTATATTAAAAATGTTTAATTAGGTTACGAGGGAATCCTGAATTATATTTTCATTTATCACAAGAAGTGACCAAACACTCAACTCATCTCAAAACCAACTCATTTTCTCTAAAAATACGAGCACGGCTTTAAACAAATTACATATGCACAGCCAGCACAAGTATTCCTAATTCCATCGCCTTTTCAAAATCCCTCGGGCTTTTCAGGCTTCTAAGTTATTTCGTACGTGGTAACGCTAAACTAACTCCAGCTATTATCCCTATTATAATGTCGGGGCCCACTAGGGGTGGGAAGTGTTGACCTATTAACATGTGACGTCACAACGATATCATAATTTGCATTAAAGGTCTCGATATCGAGTTTCGAATTCAATTTAGATAATCGAATCTAATAGAAATCTCTAATGCAAAGGAGTGTCTGAATATGGAGTAGTTAGTAAGGATTTTAATGGAATATTTCGTATTTTAATTGGTAGAAAGGTATTATTAAAACTACCGAGAAAAGGATGGTATAACTGTCTCTTTGGTCTAGTGGTGGCAAGCGCTACTGCTGATCGTGAGGTCCTGGGTTCGACCCCCAGGTCGGGCAAAGTGTTATTGGGTTTTTTCATGTGAAATTCCTCAGTAGCAGCTCGGAGTTTAGATTTGTGCCCGGTCGATTATCCCGTCCCATGTAAAAAGGGCGAGCCTTTGCCCCCTTTACATGGGACTTAAACATAATGGCGAAATGAGGGTGGGTGTACATAAAGTACACCTCTGCCCAACCCTTCGGGGAATACAGGCGTGATGTTATGTTATAATGTTGTTCTATCGTTTGATTTGAAACATTTGCTATCGATTAGTACACACAATTCCTATGATTTAATTTGTATACTCGGGAGCAATGAATCAGGGTCACCAACATATACCTTAATGTCTCGGAAAACATTGTTAAATATTGTTTAATATTGCCATTGAACTATTAATCTCCGAAACTTAATTTAGAATAAATACTTGCGTCTTTCTTTTGTATACCTTAAATTTATACATTTTTTTTCATTTTCATTTCTTTTTTTATTTACTTTATTCTTGGACAATGGTGTGGGTTATATATGTTTGCAATTTAATAAGGTATTGTGCATTGCGCTCTAAAACTCAAATCATCGACGTTGGTCAGAAAGCCGCAAGCTTAAAATGGAACTGGGCTGGTCACGTCTGCCACATATCGAACGAGCTGTGGGCAAAACTCATCACTGAGTGGAGTCCACACAACGTCAGACGACGTCGCGGCAGGCCTAGAAGGAGATGGCGGGACGAGCTAGACACTTATTGGAAGGATTGGCCGCAGAGAACCTTAAACCGAGAGGAGTGGAAGAAGGGTAGGGAGGCCTTTGCCCTGCAGTGGGATGATCATGGCTGAATAATAATAATAACTATTGTATTATTATAACATGTAACTGTTTTTTAACTCTAAAAAATAAAATAAACATTTTTTTATTTATGTTCGTGACCCGGGTTCGTTGCTCCCGAGTGTCTTTTACAATCTAAGGATGAGAATGAAGAGTAATTGAAAATAAATAATTAAGAGACCTATTATTATTATAAGACACTGAAGACACGACACCTGTATCTCATTATAATAAAATCTGAATAGCTTCAGCTCATATTTTTTACGTGGGCGGTAATTATTTTTACATTTTCCACTCGGTAAGCAATTTTCAGCAGAGACTTAAGTCTCTAAGTGAGAATATTATGAGGTCTGTAAATTGTTTGGAACGTCAGGAAATGTAAATAACTAAAATGTAATAAAATAAATCTATACTAATATTATAAAGCTGAAGAGTTTGTTTGTTTGTTTGTTTATTTGTTTGAACGCGCTAATCTCAGGAACTACTGGTTAGAATTGAAAAAATATTTTTGTGTTGGTTAGTCCATTTATCAAAGAAGGTTATAGGCTATATAACATCACGCTACGACTAATAGGAGCGGAGCATAAATGAAAAATGTTGCAAAAACGTGAAAAATGACCACCCGTGCGAAGCCGGGACGGGCCGCTAGTAAGGTCATAAATGGATTTAATACATATTATTTACATAACGGTCCTGGGTTCGATACCCAGGTCGGAAAAATGTTATTGGGTTTCTCCGTGTGATATTCCTCAGTAGCAGCCCGGAGTTTGGATTTGTGCCCAGTTGAGGTCAATAGACTCGCCCCCTATTACATGGGACTTTAACATAACGGCGAAATGAGGGTGTTACTATACACCTCTGCCTACCCTTCGGAGAATACAGGCGTGATATTATGTTATGTCATTATTTACATAAAAGGTCTGAAAAAGGAGCTGCATTTTCTGTGATGAGAGCACATCAGTAATTCTCGTCTGAATTTAAAACTATACCGAGTTCAAAACAAGGTCGCCGGCTCAAAATCTGACATGTACCAATGTGAATATTTCAATGTCATATAAACTTTTAATCAAAGACACCATTGATTTTCGGTGAAGAAAAACATCGTAAGGAAACCTGGATTTGATGGTCTGTAATCGTCAACACGTATTTAACAAATATAGTAATCAATGCTATCTCCTTCTCTGCATGAGAAGACGGTCTAGCCCGGTTGTGGGTATTAGTCTTCTTCTTTTCGTGTGGTTAGTGAGTAACCTGGTGTCAGAGTTTATGCCGCCCATGGGCCTCTGACTTGGCTTCACATACCGTCGAGAAATATCGCTCTGGCAAGCCGGTTTCCTCACGATGTTTTCCTTCACCGTTCTAAGCAAGTGATAGTTATAGAATATCCACATGATTCCGAAAACTCAGAGGTGCGTGCCTTGAGTACGAACTCGAGACCTATTTTGTTTTTGTTTTTTTTTTTTTAACTTTGCCCCACACTAGGATTTCTCCTGTATCGTGGGTGCGTTTACAAACACAAATCTTCACACGCACAAACATCCAGACCCGGAACAACTATCTGTAGGCCATACAAATATTTGTTCCGTGCGGGAATCGAACCCACGACCCGTAGCGCAGAAGCCGATCGCTCAGCCACTGCACCAAACGTCGTCAAACCTATGACATGGTAGTCCGACGGTCACACCACTAGGTTATCACTGCTATAGTGGGTATTAGTAAAAGGAAGTTACATACTCGTAAACTAAGTCTAATTAGTGCCAGACGACATCAAGTTTCAACAGATATGAGGGACGCGAATAATTGTGCCGTCTCGAAATGCTGCAAACATACGGATGACAGATTTATCAACAATTAAAATGTTCGCAGCATTCCGGGTGTTTCGCCCAGGAGCGGATTCTCATTCATCTCACTCAGAGTTTATGCAGTTCCGTTAATTATTATATCGTGCTAAATATATTAATTTATATTGAAATCTATGCATCAATAGGTACCATGAGATACGTGTATGCGAAATGCCGAATTCCGGTTACGGTGACGCTTTTCGAAAGATACCTACGACTAATACCAGGTTCACACGATTCGATTCTAGTTGATCAACTGACTTGATCAACAAAATTTGAAACGTTTTTGTTGCTTCAATTTGATTGAGTCTGTTCAGACGGTTCCAATCGCATG
This sequence comes from Amphipyra berbera, assembly GCA_910594945.2. Taxonomy (NCBI): domain Eukaryota; kingdom Metazoa; phylum Arthropoda; class Insecta; order Lepidoptera; family Noctuidae; genus Amphipyra; species Amphipyra berbera. The sequence continues at coordinate 14,698,076 of OU343126.1, read as the reverse complement.
CGATTTAGCAGTTGATCAACTAGAATCGAATCGTGTGAACGTGGTGCTAGTGTTAGAACCCTTTCAAAGATAAGTCTAGTGATTAGCCTTTTGAACGTTACGCTATAGACCTATGAGCGCTTCCCATCCACATCACACTACAAATTCATCTTCCTTTATTGAAGGCTATTGACGCCGTTGGTGGCCCGAAGACATTTTCGTTTAACATCTATAGCTATCGATGGCGTTCAAAAGGTTAATCAAAGGTTATGGCTATAAGGGACTGCAATCAGATAAGTTTCACGACTACATTACTAACGGGTAACAGTTAAAAATGGCGTTAACGATGGTTAAATAAAAATAAGCGTTATTTCACTCGTTGTCGTTCTTGATATACGTGAAAAGACATACAACGCTCTGCGTTTGACGGACGTGAAACATCCTACGTAATCTATACTAATATTATAAAGAGGAAAGATTTGTATTTTTGTATGTAACGAATAAACTTAAAAACTACTCTACCGATTATTAAAATTCTTTAGCCATTAAAAAGCTACATTATCACTGAGTAACATAGGCTACGGGCGGAGCCGTGAGGACACAGCTAGTAGTCAATATTTGACTAACGTAACATACATTTACTGTTCGTTTGAAACAACCGGCCCTTAGTCAATAAGTGCATTTAAGAACCTCCACGAGTAACGATAATTAAGTACGTCTGGTGCAGCCGGGGCATTCAGCTCCTCTACCAACCTTGCTAACTGACTAATCTATTCATTATAGCATAGGAAATTTTCGTCTAGTTCGTGCCGAACAGAGAAAAGAAGAAGACAAAGTCAGTGAGGATTTTTTTTCGAGTCATTAGTTCGCTTTGATTGACTACGGAAGGCCTCATAGCCTATTTTATAAAAATACTAGCTGTGTCCTTACGGCTCCGCCCGCGTAAGAAGTTTTATTCCAGTAATAAATATAGCCTATGTTACTCAGTGATAATTTAGCTTTCTAATGGTAAAAGAATTTTTGAAATCGGTCCAGTAGTTTTTAAAATTATTCGTTACATACATAAATACTAATCTTTCCTGTTTATAATATTAGTATAGAAAATGAGTATATTGTAATTAGTCATAAATAGTAGAGTTAGTACTAGCAAAGGCCACACTTATTTAAACGGATTCTACTTAGCTTATAGTAATTCACTGCTAGACATACGCCCCTTCCAAAAAAGTGGGGATATTCCTAACTTGAAATAGGAATGAGGAGGTTTCCCTTACAATAATTCAAGTGAATAGACAATCAAATCGAATTAAAACTCACTAGGACCAAACCCACTAGGACCAAAACTCACTAAGCACCCTTGCCTTCAAGCATCTGATCCACTTTAGTGGCCCATATTAATATGTAGTTCTAATTTAAAAGCACCCACTTAAGTGTCGTTTTAATACCACTAGAGATATTGATTTGGTATTTTTTTTCATGTCAAATGTATGAAATTTAGATGACATTAAAATTTTGACAGGTCCCCTTGAGGTACTGGCCGCCATACTTATACGGGCATAAATTCATTAAAATGAAATCTACCTCATAACAGCTCATACAAGCAGCATTTTAGTCCCGACTCAGGAATTTTGTTAGTCGTGGGCTGCTCAGAATATTAAGTATACGCAACTATTTATCGCTCCAAATGGAATTATTGTCACGTCTCTAAATATAGATCCAGCTTCTAGAGGTGCACATTATGTGGGCTGAATTCGATATTTGTATTAATATATCGCCCGGTTTATAAGCTGGGATTAATAAGTGTTGTATTAGCATGCTCTAGGTGCGCCAGATATGATTTTATTTGGATTTCGATAAAATTAGTAAACGTACTGGAATAATTTCGAAATATTATGTAAGATGAAAAATATACACTTTTATAGTGTACAGAGTGTTCATCTTTTACCTTCTTGAGACAAGACAATAAAGTCAAAAGTTAGATTCTTATGGTTAAAAAAGTGATTAATAACAGGATCTGAAAATATGTTTTATAAATGAGATTGAGATATTATAACTAAGATGTAAGAAAAAAACATTTGTTTTCGCTTTCTATTATAATTGAAACTAAATCTATTAATTTGATCATAAAATATTAATTACTCATTTCCCTACCAATATTTTGCAAATCCACCCCAAATTACTCAACAAACAACTTTGACCTTAAAAATACCCTCTACTTCACACAACATACAAACAAACTACGAACGTACAAAACTCACTCTACCTTAATCCGAGTTCTAAAACAAAACACACGTCACAGTTCCATCTCGTAACTTCACGTCCCGGAGTCGCGCGGTGCGCGTCGGCCGGCGTCGGGCGGCTGACTAGACGGCTTGGCCCCGCGCTCCCGCCCTCGCTGTTTTGATTTACAAACAGCCAGTATGTCATGCAGTGTTCGATATCCGGCCGCCGTGAAATTTGTAATAAAGGGGGTTTTATTAGTCGCTGATGGTTTTTGGTCCTTTGCCCCGAAGGTAAAATAAATTGGTCCTTTTGGAAAGTTAAATAATTCTCGCTGTTGTTTTACAAGCAACGCTGATACTAGGAGCCGTATGAGTGAAGTTAGTATAAAACAAGATTTTACGTGTGATTGCATTTTTTTGTATTTTTTCTCATCTTCTTTTTGCAAAAAAGCATGTTTTGGAGATGATATTGCACCGTTGTGCAATAAACACTAATTTACAAGCAGTAGTGTCCAATATGCGGCCGCTGTGAAATTTGTATAAGGATTTAGTAGTCGTTGATGGTTCTTGGTCCTTTGGTTTGAAGGTGAAATAATTTATAAAAGTACTAAATCGGGTCTAATCGCGTAGAAAATTTTATAAGGCAGAAAAATACCTTATTTATCCCGACGTTTCGACCGAATTTCACCGGCCGTGGTCACGGGTAGACTGAAATGGTGGAGCAGTTGTCATGTTCGTGAAGCAAGGGTATTTTCATCTACCCTCACTTGATCTTGATTTTTAAGAATATTATTATCGTCGGTACTTCTACACACCACACTAACGAAAATAAATAAATAAAAGGTGAAAAAAATTGAAAAGTGAAATAATTTGGTCCTTTTGTAAAGTTTAGTAATTGTGGTTCGCTCTTTTGATTTACAAACTCTGATGCCAGTATTTTATGCAGTGTTCAATATCCGGCAGACACCGTAGAACTCGCAAATGATAAGCTTTTAAGCTCGGTCTAAGTTTAAATTTGTCTGATACTTATTTGATACCTGGATAATGGAATAGCTGAAGATACTATAAAATATTTATTGATACGTGATATTAGGTTTCAATTCTATCGAGCACGATTTATTAACAAAAAACTAAATTGACAAAAAAATCTGTTGCCTCCCATTTCCAACAGATTTTAGAAGCAATTTCCGATCTTCTACATCAATGTTTTCTTTTCGGATACAAAAGGACCGACCATCATTGTTTTGGTTTACATCGACGATGCATTCAGTTTGACTATTCACTCGCTGCCTTTATTTTCCAAAACGTTGTTCGGAATAAGTCTTATAAAATACAGTAATTTTTTTAATAAAATTATATTTTTATTATACTGTAGGTACATAAAAAAACCATCAGTCATAAATTTAAATAATAAAATAAGAAAGGACCATTTTACATAACATAACATCACGCCTGTATCGAAGGGTTGGGCAGAAGTGTATAGTAACACCCTCATTTCGTTGTTATGTTTAAGTCCCATATAATAATGGGCGAGCCTATTGCCATCAACCGGGCTGCTACTGAGAAATTCCACACGGAAAAACACAATATAAAACTTTCCCAACCTTGGGGATCGAACCCAGGACCTCACGATCAGCAGTCGCGCTTGCCACCACTATACCAACGGGGCCAGACCATTTTATTTTAGTCAATATTCATTTTTAGAGCCCTTTGAATTACAACGAAAAGTGAAAGTAAATCTATTCCGGTTAGGTTTTAGTACGATGTTGGTAGCAAAGTAACACTTAGTTAAGCAAAGTTTATTAAAGTTTAATTATTTAACTTTAAATTAATGTTGTATGGAGTTTTGTTTTATTTGTAACATTAATTCAATGCCTGGAACTTGTTTAACGTGGTGCTAAAGGGTAATTAATTTAATAAAATTGACAGTTAATTAATCAGAATTCCATTCGTTGGAATGTACAAATAATAATTAAGGCTGTATGCATCATACTGGATTACCAGAAGCCTCATGCCAAATGATATAGGGAAAATAATGGTATATTATTTGTTATGTATGTACAGTCACGTGTAATAATATGTATACACATAGAGAAATTCAAAAGCAATTTGCTTCTAAAATATCTATTAGAATTATGAAATATTACACACATATTAGTTTCTACAAATACATACGAATTATGGTTTCGAATTGTTCTTAATTATAATCTATTCTCTTAAAGAAATTAGCTTTTTAAGTTCGCTATGTGTATATATATTATTACACGTGACTGTACCTATAGGGTGCTTAAAAAAATATTGTATAACTACGAAATATCTATAAAAACAATAGTCTAACCCCTGAAAAACTATTCAAATTGTACATAACATCACGCCTATTATTCCCCGAAGGGTACGGCAGAGGTGTTTTAGTACACCCTCGTTTCGCCAGTTATGTTTATTAGTCCCGTGTAATAGGGGGCGAGCCTATTGTCATTAACAGGGCACAAATCCAAATTCCGGGCTCTGTAGCTGAGAAATTCCATACGGAAAAACCCAATATCACTTTGTCCGACCTGGTGATTGAATCCAGGACCCCATGCGCAGCAGTCGCGCTTGCGACCACTAGACAACAAGGCAGTATTCAAATTGTATCCGTGCGAAAATTTAAATAAATTAGAAAATAATCAAAACATAGTTTTTTTTTCAGAATATTTACATGGTACAAAACAAAGTCGCTCACGCTGTCTGTACGCTTAGATCTTTTAAAATACGCAACGAATTTAATGCAGTTTTCAGCAATAGATAGAGTGATTCAAGAGGAAGGTTTGTATGCCCCACATTCGTATCTACATTGAACCCGTGTGAAGCCGGGGCGGGTCGCTAGTTTTACTATAAAATTCAAAACAAATTCATTAAAAAACCAGTTTGCAATTGGACGCGCTAAAGCGAAAAGGGATAAATCAACAAACCACGTGTCAGTTTCATTCCTGTGTCGAAATCGCTGTCCAGTCTACCATAGGAACGTTTGAAAGCGCACTGGAACCCAGTGATTATCAAATCGCGTGCATAGAGACAATATACCAACGTCACGATCGCCCCTCAACGCTGATTACTCTCCTAAATCGGGAACGGGAGTGTTCCGCGGGTACGAGTCAATGCATTTGACAATAGCTTGGAGAAGTTTGAAGCATAATGCAATTCTATAAACGTTCTCCCTGGTGAGGTAAGCAGAAAGCTTAAAGCAAGGATAATACATACTGATAGCATAATAGGTACAGTCAGCATCAAAAGTAAGTGATGATTGTTCAAAGTTTCAAAACTGTTTAAGGAATGAAAACTTGCAAATTATTATTTTGTTTAACAAATAACGATAGAGGATTGAATTCTTCAAAGAATAATATATTGTTAATGTAAACAAGCAATTAACTCCTGAGATAATTCATATTAAAATTCCGAAATATTCATCGACTTTTGCTGTTGTCTGTACTTTTTTTTAAGAAATCGTTGCCTCACTCTAGGATTTCTCCTGTATCGTGGGTGCGTAGACACAAATCTTCACATGCACAAACATCCAGACCCGGAACAACTATCTGTAGGCCATACACATATTTGTTCCGTGCGGGAATCGAACCCACAACCCGTAGCACAGAAGCCAATCGCTCAGCCACTGCACCAAACGTGTCGTCAAACGATGTTTTTCCTATAACGTTAACGCAAGTGATAAATTCTGATCCACACATAAATTCATAAAGTCAAAGGTACGCGCCAGGATCGATCTCAGACCCTCCTGCCTAGAAAGCAAGGGTTCAACCGCTAGGCTATCACTGCTAAAACAAAGAACAACAGGCCAGCATGGTGGACTAAGGCCTAAACCCTTCTCATTCTGAGAAGATGCCCGTACTTGATTCTTGTTTTTGTTTACCAGAGAGTACTTATACAAGGCTGCAATACACGGCCATGTTTTAAGCAGAGGAGGCCTACGATGTGAATCTACCCCTGTCTCTGATACTTTTTTTATATAATATAACATAACATCACGCCTGTATTGCCGAAAGGGTTAAGCAGAGGTGTATAGTAACACCACCATTTCGCGCGTTATATTTAAGACCCGTGTAATAGGGGGCGAGCCTATTGCCATAAACGTGGCCCGGATCCAAACTTCACACGGAAGAACCCAATAACACTGCCAGACCTGGGGACCGAACCCAAGACTTCACGATCAGCAGTCGCGCTTGTCACCACCAGACCAACGAGGCAGATACTTTTTTCATCTTTTCTAAATTCATGTTCAATGTAAAATACTCAGGTATACATTGTCAGTGAAGATGGAAACACGAGCTATCAGTAGCCTTTTAAATATTGAAGGATTCACACAAATAGACAAATTGATTCACGTGGAACCCGCAAAAATGAATAAAGCTTTCATCTATATAAAATTAGGTGTGTATAAAAGTATGTTTAGTTCCAGAAAGGGATTTAATAATATAGTCTTCCAAAAAACTCCTACCTGAGAATAATGGTATCTTGCGTGATAGCTGGTTCACACATAAACTGTTTACAGGACCCGTTTTAGCGGATCCGTTTTTATTTTGGTGATGGCGCCTGTAGTTGTATGAGCGAGTTCACATACACGACAGTATTCCAAATCTATACTAATATTATAAAGCAGAAGAGTTGTTTGTTTGATCGCGTTAATCTCAGGAATTACTGGTTGGTATTGAAAAAATATTTTTGTGTTGGATAGTCCATTTATCGAGGAAGGTTATAGACTATATAACATCAAGCTACGACCTATAGGAGCGGAGCATATGAAAAATGTTGCAAAAACGGGAAAAATGTCCACCCGTGCGAAGCCGGGATGGGCCGCTAGTCCAGTATAAAATACTGGTCCGACATGTTTACATGTTCCGTTTTGTCATCAAAAATTGGACGGCGAAACAGTATAAAAAACGGATCCGTACATGAAGATGTATGGAGAAGAATGGATGCCTTCACACACCATCCGTTATTTTTATCGTATTCTGCCTGCCAGATGCGACTCAACTGTCATTTGTTTAACAGATCCGTCGGTAAAGATGTGAACAACACATAAAGTACCGACGGATCTAAAAATTCGTAAATTACTATTATTCGTATTGTTTTTTTTAATTATTTTATTTGTTTGTTAATTTTTGTACTCTAGTCCTTTAGTACTACATTACTCATTAGTCTGTGGTCAGGACTTCATTGTTCTCTCACTATCCTAAATCATTGTACTGTATCCACTGAAATTGTTAAAGATATTATTTTTAAAAGAGTAACCGTGGAGTTTCTTGCCGGCTCTTCTCCATAGGAAACGACTAATTGGAACCGTGCATCTAAATTCGACTTTTCATAAGCACGTGTATTGGTTTATGTGTTTTTTTTTTATTTTGATCCATTAATAACGGATCCGCTGTGTGAACGGGCTCTTAGGGTAATGTTGTTGATATCGATAAATCATCCTGAAATATTCCCGTGTCGGGTAAATTTAAACTACAACAATAACGTATCCTATCAGGTATCAAGATTATAATAATGTTCCAAGAGATAGGCACTCCGTCTTCTATAAATAAATGATAGGTAATCTAGCTTCCTTGGTTGATTTATACTAATAGAACGTATTAGTTCATTATGATGAGTCAATCGATCTTCTGGGCAGTTCTACGAAACGTTTTCAGAAATTAAGCTCTTTGCTGTCGTAACCTAGGAATTATGAAATTATTATTAATAATAATATATACATTAATTAATTACACGTAGTGGAGATGAGAATGTTGAGATGGATGTGTGGAGTAACGCGAATGGATAAAGTAAGAAATAAGTATGTTAGAGGGAGTTTGAAAGTGGCACCAGTGACAGAAATGTTGAAAGGAAATCGTTTGTCTTGGTATGGGCATGTGATGAGGAGGGATGAAACACATGTAACTAAGAAAGTGATGAATATGAATGTTGATGGATGGAGCGGGAGGGAGACCAAAGAAAAGATGGATGGATTGTGTGAAGGAGGATATGAAAGATAAGGGAGTAAATGATAATGAGACGGCTGACAGGGAAGAGTGGAAGAGAAAAACATATTGCGCCGACCACAAGTAACTTGGGACCAGGCCAGGAAGAAGATGATGATATATATTAATAATTATTTGACGACACGTTTGGTGCAGTGATTAGCGATTGGCTTCTGCGCTACGGGCCGCGGGTTCGATTCCCGCACGGATCAAATATTTGTATATGGCCTACAGATAGTTGTTCCGGGTCTGGGCGTTTGTGCATGGGAAGATTTGTGTCTGAAAACGCACCCACGATACAGAAAAAATCCTAGTGTGGGACAAGGTTATAAAAAAAATAAAAATTAAAACTATACCACATTAAATGTTAATGATATATAAGGTCCAACCAAAATACCTGGACAAACTTTTACACAGTGTTCAGTAAGTGTAACTGAATATATCTATGCAAAAAAACGAGATCCAAGTGTTTTTTTCGTAACCAAATTTTTTTTTTCAACTTTCATTTTAATGTAATTTTTTTTTTTTACATTTTTCACTTCGCTGTGTAGGTAAAACCCGGCACGGAATTAGCACGCACCCCAATGGCGGTCGATGCATAAGAAATGGATGAGTTTATTCTTAGAGAGTACAGGCAATTTAAAACATTATTATGTTTTTGTTGGAAAAAAACACTTGGATCTCGTTTTTTTTTACATAGATGTGATTAGTTAAACGTATTGAACACTGTGTAAAAGTTTGTCCAGGTATTTTGATTAGACCTTATATATGTATACCTAATTAATCGGTAAAACAATAATGAAAACATTCGGTTAGAATTACTTGTTACAAATAGTTAATAACATAACATAACATCACGCCTTATATTTCCCGAAGGGTTACGCAGAGGTGTATAGTTACACCCTCATTTCGCCGTTATGTTCCAGTCCCATGTAATAGGGGGCGAGCATATTGCCATTAACCGAGCACAAATCCAGACCGGGCTGCTACTGAGAAATTCCTAATAGAAAAACCCAATAACACTTTGTCCGACCTGGGGATCGAACCCAGGACCCCATGCTCAGTAGTCGCGCTTGCGGGCACTAGACCAACAAGGGAGTCAAATAGTTAATATTTTCCGTCTAACGACGGTGTAAACGGTTTATGAACGTTTATTTACCGATCATAGTCCATTGTGTGAGCGCCATTGCAAAATATTTATCTGGTAGATAAAGTTTAATGCACAATATTTCCATTAACATGACGTCAGTAAAGCGAACTTTGTTTAATATACATACTTGACTACGCCATCGCAGTTCGCCGAGTTGTTCCAGCTTTAAAGCTTGTGTAGACATTTATTAGTAGTTTCCGTCAGGTAGGACCAACTTACTCGTAGACACGATAACAAATCAAGCTGTTCATATCCAGTATAAGCTGGCCTCTGATTGTACGGAATTTAATTGAGCTGCTTTAGTCGCGGTCAGTCTGTGGATGGGTGACCATTCGTTACACATCTTGACTCGTCCGTGCCTTGGAGAGCACGTTAAACAGTCTGTCCTGGGGGTCATACCTATGACAGTCGTTACGGGAAGTCAGAAGCCCGAAAGTCTGAAAACCGGTCTAGCCTTAGGATATCGGCATTGCCCTGTAACTGGGTTACGGTGGTCTGATGGCGGTCGCTCTGTTGTAAAATACTGGTATTCAGCCGCATCTGGTTAGACTGGAAGTTGACCCCAACATAGTTGGGAAAAAATAATTGATAGCTAACATAAAAGTAATTTTATTTCAATAAACGGCATAAAAATCTCAGTTAGACCCGAAAGGGGCGTGTTAACACTTCGATAGAGATACTACAGTTTTACTCAGTCGTTTGAAACAACTATCGATCGTGCTATACTCTTTCGGCTGTGTGTACGTGGATTTTGAACTCCCTTTTATTTTCCCATGTAAACATATTTACATATTCTCCATAAAGTTCTCGATGGTGTGTGTAGTCCACCAACCCGCACCAGACCAACGTGGTGGACTAAGGCCTAAACCCTTCTCATTCTGAGGCCCATGCCCTGCAGTGGAACAGTAATGGGCTAGTTATGTATATTAAACATATTTATCCGACAGATTATAACTATGTACTTTAATTCAACAACTAGTTTTAATTTGCGTTGGAGATGTGAGACAGCTGGGGCTTCGCTACCAACAAGAATCTTTCCATATTATAATGAATTCTAATAAGCGCAATACGTTCCTTGGAAAACAGACGACAGTTATGAAGTGGAACAAGAAATATAAGAGAAAAGGTCTTTGAAGAAACCAAATTACAATATTGTTTAATACGCATCTGATCTGCAAATCCAATATTATGAATCATATTGAAGCAATTATCCAATACAATTTTCGTTTCATATCGTCAGTGAAAAGGTAAAAAGACTAAAGCGCCAATATACCTACTTTACAGGAGAGTGATTCAAAGTTTTTTTTAAGAAAATAAATATAGTTATTTTTCTTAGAGTATACATTTTAAATAGATAGTTAAATTATCTATTTAGTACGTAAGTATACATACATAAACTCACGCCTTTTTCCCATGGGGGTAGGCAGAAACTATAGAACGCCACATGCTACGACTCTTACATACCCCTTTCGCTTCATCCACATTCATACATCTTGTCATACACGCACGCCGGTTGAGAGTACTACGCACCTGACCTTTGTGAAGAACATCACCAATAACATCGATGTATGTCCTTCTAGGACGTCCTCTACCGGCGTTCCCATTAACATCCGCCTTATAAATTCCTTTTGTTAATCGCCGTTCACTCATTCTCTCAACATGACTAAACCACCTAAGCATACTCCTTTCAATTTTTGTCACTACATCATCTTTTAAACCGCAACTTTGTCTAATCTCTTCATTTCTCAATCTATCATTTAAAGTTACACCGTACATACTTCGCAAGGAACGCATTTCCACGGCATTTATTCTACTTTCATGCCTCTTCTGCCACGACCAACATTCACTTCCATACATAAGCGTAGGTACCAACACACCATTATGGACAGCCAGTCGTGCCTTTTTGGACATCGACCGGCTAGCCACAACCGCATGCAAAGCACCATTTACTTTATTTCCCGCATTTGCTCTCCTTTCCGCATCTCCGTCAATCTTACCATCTCTTGTAAACATGCTTCCCAAATAAACAAACTCATTCACCTGTTCAATACTTTCATCTCCTATCTTTACTTTACACTCAGATACATCTGCATCTCTTTCAAAAACCATTACTTTCGTCTGTAAGTATACTCTAAGAAAAGTACCTATGTTTATTTTCTTAAAAAAATACTTTGAATCTCTCTACTGTAAAGTAGATATATTGGCGCTTTAGTCTTTTTACCTTTCCACTGGCGATATGTATACTTTTAGCAATGTAGCAGTGGTAGTCTAGCGATTAAACGCTTGCCTATCATGTAGAAGGGCTTGAGTTCGATCCCAGCCTGTACCTCTGACTTTTCGAATTCATGTCCGGATCAGAATTTGATTATAACTTGGGTTAACGGTGAAGGATAACATCGTGAGGAAAACCTGCCACCGGATAGGGATCCGGAAAGTTCTCGACGGTGTGTGTAGTCCGCTAACCTACACCAGGTCAGCGTCGTGGACTAAGGCCTAAACCCTTCTCATTCTGAGAAGAGGCCCGCTTGCAACAGTGAATGGGCTTAATTATGTTTACGTAGTGGCAAGCGCGACTGCTAATCGTGAGGTCCAGGGTTCGATCCCCAGGACGGGCAAAGTGTTGTTGCGGTTTTTCCGTGTAGAATTCCTCACTAGCAGCCTGGAGCGTGGATTTGTGCCCGGTCGATGGCAATAGGATTGCACCCTATTACATGGGACTTAAACATAACGGCGAAATGAGGGTGTTACTATACACCTTTGCCTAACCCTTCGGGGAATACAGGCGCGATGTTATATTTAATATAATCCTTGACTTCCGGAAGGCGTTTGACAGGGTTAACAATGATATACTGCTGGAAAAGCTGAGTGCTCTGGGTCTTTCCCCCGGTCTTCTTCATTTCTTTGCTGATTATCTTCGCGATCGCCAGCAGTTTGTTCGACTCGGGCCTTACGGCTCTCGACCATACCACACGCGTTCTGGAGTGAGTCAAGGATCGATTCTCGGGCCTCTCTTGTTCATTCTCATGGTAAATGATCTTCCCACAGTCATCAAATATGCGAAATCTCTTCTTTATGCGGATGATTTAAAGCTATTTCTAGAGATTAAAAATGAGGAGGACTGTTTGATGCTCCAGCGAGACATTGATTCAGTGTACCAGTGGGGCGTTAAAAATGGAATGGAATTCAATTCCAGCAAATGCTTGCAAATGACCTTCAGCCGGAAGCGACACCCCATTGAATTTATCTATAAACTAGACTGTAATATTATATGAAGATCTACTACAATTAAAGATTTGGGTATTACATTCGATCACAAGCTCACTTTCCATGATCACTTCACATCACTGGCTAAAGAGTCTTTTCGACGACTAGGATTTGTTCTTCGGAATTCTAACGACTTCCAAAACATAGGGGTGATCAAGCTCATTTTCAGTACCTTGGTCCGATGCAAACTTGAGTCAAGTGCATGTGTATGGCATCCGCATCAGAGCACGTATACACTCTCATTAGAAAAAGTACAAAAAGCTTTCTTAAGGTACCTATACAAGCGCATATATGGTTATTACCCTTTTAAGTACCCAACTAAATTCCTCTTAGGTTACTTGGGGTATAACTCTTTAGAGGTTAGAAGGTCTAATGACCAACTATTAATGATGTGCAAGATCCTTCGAGGAAAAGTAGATGCCCCTGACCTTAATTGTGAGTTGTGCCGATTGTTTGTACCCAATAATTACCGTCGGAACAGAAAACATAAACTGTTTGCTGTTCCGATATGTCGTACTGTGGCTCGTTCACGATCAGCCATACCGCGAAGTCTAACCGCACTCAATGCTCTCCTGGACGCCAGACCGAATTTTGAAGTGTTTGCTGATGAATGGAAGGTGATTTTATCGGAATGCCTGGAGTACTGCGAGAGGAATGTATCACGAACTTTTTGAATTCTCTTTTTAGTTATTTTACGTTATAAAATAGTTATAATTGTACGTGCGTAAATAAATACATTTATGACTGAATTGTGATCTGTTTGCGGATGAATGGAAGAATAAATTGTCAGGTGCATTGTGAGGGCTGTGTGAAAGAGGTGTCTCATATTGTTATATATTTTTTTTAAATCATTATTTTTTGTTCCATTGTTTTGTATGTATCTTCTTCCATTCCTGTTCTTTTTTCTATCTTTAATTATTGTAATTGGTCTAAGACCGTTTTAATTAAAGTAAAATAAATAAATACATTTAATGTATGTGTTTTATCTTTTCTTGTAACGTGCTCCTAATTATTTTCATATTCACTAAAGCATGAGATAAAATACCTATAAACCAACAACTAAGTACTCACTTTTCAAATAATTCCTTTGTTAAGATATGACACGAAACGCAATAGCAATAATTTTAGGGTGGGTAGTATTTTAATACATTTTGTCTTACGCTTTAGTGATTACATAGATTCATTGGTGCTAGATAAGTCATCGTCATCATCCTCCTGCCCTTATCTCAACTTATTTGGGGTCGGTGCAGTGTATCTTCTTCTTCCATACATCTCTATTAGCCGTCATTTCGGTAGTCACCCCCTTTCTAGCCATAATATCTTTCACACTATCCGTCCATCGCTTCTTTGGTCTTCCTCTACTCTTATAACCATCCACATGCATACTTAATACTTTCCTCACGACATGTTCCTCGTTCCTCCGCATCACATGCCCATACCATGACAAGATAAGTATGTCCATAATTCAAGAGCTCGTCCATATGGAGCGTTTCACCCGCAATTCGATGAAATGGACGGAAATGTGTGTTACGTCCACATTTCGTGATAAGGGGAAAGGATGGGTGTTCCCGACGTGAAGTTGGACAAGCGGCTGAAATTCGGGAATCGCGCATTAAATGCTTTGTCTGTACAAGATCTGTAGCGGAGTTTCTTGGCACATTAATTAAGATCTTTATTTTCTCTAAACATGTTTATGTGATTAAGGATTGACAGCATGTTATTTCCAAATACATCAGTGTGTCCTAGTAAGATCTAGGTCTTGAGTTGTGAGTGTTTGAATATGTATAGGTCGAAATATCTGAGCCAAATACTATCATTTTTCTATCTTAGGGTGGGTAAGTTGTATGTGGCTTTTGTTGATAAAATGTGTATACAGTTTTATTACTACATACTGGGACACATTGTATATTTCTTCTTCTTCTTCTTCCTGCCGTTATCCCACACTAGGTGGGATCGGCACAACATGTATTTCATGAATCCATGTTGTTAGAAGTTTTGGCTTATTGTTTTATGACCGGCCGCCTGCCTGACATCAACCCTCCTTGGGAATACTCGTTGCGCCGTCGCGCGGGTGACCCAATGTGCTTGCTGATATTATGCACTGGGTCCCAAAATGATATACTTGTCAATCTTATTGCCGACAATTAAGCAATGTTCGTCTTGGTGGAGTATATTTGATGTTCCTCGACCTACTCATTCAGTTTTGCTAGGGACTTTGGTTCATTGTTTGAACACATTGTATATTTATCGTCATGTTATTCTCTACTACTAATTAACAAAACATGAAAAACCCATACAAATCCATGCACAGATCGGTACACAATTTGCTTAAAAACGTCATCAAGTTCCCCTTACTGACCATTAAAATTACAACCAACATTATTCGCAACAAAAATAATAACCCTTAAGCACATCTCATTATCCATTTCTAAGAAGAAGCTCTTACTAATGACGTTTCCGCGTGTATTTTTAAAAGTATCATCAAACAGAGAGAAAAGGAACGGCTACATTAATAAAGTCGGGAAAAACGCGGTGTTCCTTTGTCAGAACTTGTTGCGTCTCTATCTTGTATTTCAGAGTGGCCGCTTACAAGTACGAAAACTGGAGAAGTGTACCGGGATCGTAATAAATTTGCAAATTTGGTACGTACATACCTACCAAGAGTTTTTTATTACGTCGCTTGTCACAATAGATCTCGTCTCGTCTCTAAGGTATAAAGGTGTCGTTTACTGTGTAAAATAATGGAATAATGCTGGTTGACGTTTAGAAAATAGGGTGTTACCGCGCACAATGTTGTGTTGTTTGATATGTGGGCCCAAATGTTTTACGTTTTGAAATTATTGTTTTCATTTGCGGATTTACCATTAGGTCTTCTTGTTATTTCACAGATCTATGTTCTCATTTACGTGCTTTACTACACTGATCGTATAATTTGGTAAATATAAATGTCAACTTGACACATTTTTTAACCGACTTCCAAAAAAGGAAGAGGTTTTCAATTCGACTGTATGTTTTTTTTTTGATGTTTGTTCCGCGATATCTTTGCTAATTGTAGACCGATTTTAATGATTATTTTTTTGTTTAAAAGAATATTCTTTCGAAGTGGTCCTTTTTAAATTTGGTGAAGATCTGATGAAGAACTTCGGAGATAGACAATTTGAAGTCGGTTTTATTTTTGTTAAAAAGTTGTTTATTCGTTTATTAAGTTACGTTTCATTCTCAATCTACGAGTTACGAATGTACCTATTTGACGTTTCGCGACGATGTTGACATCAAAAGTGTTCGTAGAAGGTATCCTTTTACATGGTCCTGCGGGAATTACGGAATATGACTACCATTTTAGAGGTACCTACATGAAAAAGGGATCATTTTTATACTCTCAATTTCACGGTACTAGGATATTTTGCCTCATCATTTAATATGAAGGTTGTCCTATATTACCTGTAGACTAGTAAAAAGTAACATGATAATAATTGATGTCCTCCAGGATACATCTCAAACAGGACACATCTCGCACAGGGCACAACTCGCATAGGACACATTTCGTACACGATTCATTTTACACACGACACTTCTCGTAAACGACAGTACTCGCACACGACACATCTCACATACGATAAATCTCGCATACGACACACCTCGCACACGACACACCTTACACACGATACATCTCCCCACACGACTCATCTTACACACGACACCAATAATTAAGATAACTAAAGGTCCCCGAAGTAATCGTACGTAGTTGTAGTACGTAGGTAAGTACTTTACTTTATCTAAAGCTTGTCTAAAGACTAACCTATAACAATTTATTATCGACTATTCCCATCCCATGCATTAGACTTCTGGCGGATCGAAGGACCAACACATAAACAAGATCTGCAGTCGTGCTCGTTCTTAAGCCAATGATGCTATTGAGAATAGATAAGTATACCTGCTGAAAATAAAAGGTCCTGCAAAGAATAGACGACTTTTCTCCCCCGTGGGTGTTGTATAAACTGACTACGGGATTTGGCAAGAGGATGCCGTCCTCTTGTCTGCTAATAAAAATAAACTGTGATCACCAACCCGTCTGTCAAACGTGGTAATTATGGCAATTTTTCCTTTGACCGTTCATTGTAGCGGTCATTGAGAGTGGGAGGCAGCGGGAGGTTTTGTGTTCAACGATACGTTTGGACGACACGTTTGGTGCAGTGGCTGAGCGATCGGTTTCTGCGCTACGGGTCATGGGTTCGATTCCCGCACGGAACACATATTTGTATGGTCTACAGCTAGTTGTTCCGGGTCTGGATGTTTGTGTATGTGAAGATTTGTGTCTATAAACGCACCCACGATACAGGAGAAATTCTAGAGTGGGGCAATGTTTTGATTTTAAAAAAAAGTTAAAACACCACTGTTTTTCTTTTTTTCTTTTTAAACATTGCCCCACACTAGGATTTCTCCTGTATCGTGGGTGCGTTTATAGACACAAATATTCACACGTTTATAGGCTGGATAAAGCAGCAAAAGTTTCAGATTCCAAAAAATATATACCTATATACAAGGTTAGTCGGAAAGGGGGTACTAAGCCGCGGGCCACTTAAAGTATCACTGATGACTATTGTAAAGCAAGTGTTAAAATTTCAAAATTCGATAATTTTTATTTGCATGCAAATATATTTTTATTTTAGTTTTTTCAAAAAATTAACATACCTGCTTTAGTTATGAACTCAGAAAATTAGGTATCTAATCCGGGACCCCAAATATGACCTAAATAGTAAACACAGCTGATCACAGCTATGAACAGATAGATTTTAGCATATTTTTTACGAAATCTTTGAAAAGCTATTTCTCTTAAACTATCGAGTTTTGGGGAAAGTTGTAGAACAAAAGTTATCCCTTATTATGGGTACTTTAACACCCTTTCGGCTTAGTACCCCCTTTCCGACTAACGTTGTATAGTTACTCGAAATCTATTGACTTTCGGCTAGGGTACATAGGGTGCTAATTTTTTGCATATAGGACACACTATCACGTTACGTAGAAAACGTGTTCACCCTGTATACAGGATGATGGCAGCCCTAGCTAGTATTTCATGAGCAATTTAGAATTAGTTTATTTATATTCGGTAGTGGGTCTTTATCCTTGATTTCGTGAAAGTGAGGCGGGAATTTTGGGATCAAATGGCAACTATTTTTTCAAGCTTTTTTTAGATTTTTTTTATTACAGTTGCTAATCTCGAAGAAAATTAACAAAACATTTTTTTTATATTTGTTTTTATTTTTGTAAGGGTTTTGACCCAAACTGCCGATGTCTTTTCATACTAGGAAAATATTTTAAACAAAACATTAGGACATATCCAGATGCAACATTTTACGAAACATTTTCCCAACCAAACAATGAAAATAGCCTAAGAGGGTCACCGTTTGTGATTGTAAAGCGAAATTCTTTGTTTCCATTAATTATTCCCTTATCATTATTGTTTTTAGGGTCCACGCTTGTCTCCCATTGTTGTTTAAATTAAATCAAATGGTGTTTGTGACAACCCTGGATGATTGTACGTTACGTCTTTACTAATGTTTATTCTAAATGTTTGTTGTTTCAGTAAAGTATAAAATTATCAATGAGATGGATATTGCTGTTTTAAAAACAACATAACATCACGCCTTGCATTCCCCGACGGGTTCGGCACAGGTGTTTTAAAACACCCTTGTTTCGCCAGTTATGTTTAAGTCCCATGTAATAGGGGGCGAGCCTACTGCCATTAACCGGGCACAAATCCAGATTCCAGGCTGCTACTGAGAAATACCTAATGGAAAACCCAATAACACTTTGCCTGACCTGGGGATCTAACCCAGGACTCCATGCTCAGCAGTCGCGCTTGCAACCACTAGACCAACAAGGCAATCTGCCGTTTTATTTAAATAATATTGGGTGTAAGAGGATACTGGTCACTTTTAGTGAAGGTAAATATATAATATATGTAGTTATGCGTAGTTACTTTTAGAAAAACAAAATAAAACCGTCATTGGACGCCTGGCAGATGTAAAACATCGACATTCATTTTGCAGAAAACAAAAAACTGGCCGAATCAAACCGAAGAGAGCCGAAGAGTTACGAAGGAATGGGTGTCTAATGTCTGCCATCGCGAGCGTCTCCATACAACATTCGCTCTCACCCGTACCGCCGCATTAGATGTTACATATCAAAAAACTATCCAAATACTTAATTTTTAACCGACTTTCAAAAAAGGAGGAGGTTCTCAATTCGACTGTATGTTTTTTTTTTATGTTTGTTCTGCGATATCTTTGCTAATTGTGAACCGATTTTAATTATTTTTTGTTTGAAAGAACATTCTTTCGAAGTGGTCCCATTTAAATTTGGTGAAGATCTGATGAAGAACTTCGGAGATACACAATTTGAAGTCGGTTTTATTTTTGTTAAAAAGTGATTATTCAAAGTTAAATAATATTTTATTTTTCACAACTAATAAGTGTTTTTTTATTAGTTCGAAACCCGTCAAATCCCAAGCAAGATTTATATCTTGAAAATAAGTGTTTTCCTCATGAAAAAGACGTATTTTCACACACAGTTGTTAAAGATATAGTTACATTATACCGCTGGGACATTACGACGAAGGATGATGCGACGGAATTACCAACCTGTGGCTTCTGTCGTAGGAGCACAGTAAAGTTTATTTTAAATTCCTGTAACTTGTTGCAGGATAAATAAGTAACTGGGGCCCAATTCTACTAACGAAATTGTTTGCTAAACGACAAACGAACTACAACTATACAAGGTGCAAAAAGACCCTTCACGAAGCCGTCAACCATGCATTCAGTACATCAATCTAAGTAACCCTACGCAAAAATTGTCGCTGGGAAACGACTTTTTTTGGGTGAAAATTTTGTTTTACTGTAAAGCTCAATGTAACGCACTCAAAACACTGCTGATAGATGCAATGAGTAGTAAACGGGTAATGGAGGTATCTCAAGTACATTTGCAACCTTCAAAACTAGTATTTTTAAAAAAAGTTGTGAAAAAGTTGGAACTTTGACCTCCAATATCTCCGTAACTAGAAGGTTCCCAGGCATAGTCCAGAACAAAAAAAATATCGCAATGACGTGGAGAATAAGTGGCTTTCGGCTTCGTTAAGGGTCTATTTACACCGTTTATTTTATTTTGTTTTTGTAAACGAAAACTGTCTGAATGAACGATTTGGTTTCGGTTCTGTTGTGATTGATCAACGCTTCTGTTATTAGTATCCCGAAGAGTTGGGCAGAGGTGTATAGTAAGACCCGCATTTCGCCGCTATGTTTAAGTCCCATGTAATAGAGGGCGAGCTTATTGCCATCAACCGGGCACAAATCCAAACTCCGGGCTGCTAATGAAGAATTCCACACGGTAATACCCAATAACACTTTGCCCGACCTGAGGATCGAAACCAGGACCTCACGATCAGCTGTCACGCTTGCCACCACTAGACCAACGAGGCAGTATATAGTATTTATATAGATTATATGTATTAGCACGTTGAAGGAGACGCGTTTTTCCGCGCATATCGTGTGAGTTGTAGATGTATGACATAACATTGTACCCATATGACAGTACGCGGTGGAAATCGCGGCGGAGTACGCGGCGGATCCAGCGTCTCCATAGACAAGGTCATTCACACTTCTTATCACTAATTTGTAAAATGTGCGACACAATGTGTTTGCTAAAACAATCCGTGACTAAGACCTATATTTAGCTACATTTTATACCTTGTTTTATGACTTAAATAGTGATGGATTACCTACCAGTTACTTTTACCTAATTTCCATACCTCTCTAATTCTTTGTTCAAGAAAAAGCTAGCCGTACTTCTAACCTAATTCCTTTTATAATAAAAGTTTATTCACCTAGTTTTTTTATCGCGAGAATAATGCTTAAGTAATTTACTGAAAATGGTCTTAGGAAAAGATTAGTAAGCTATGAAACTGGGGCATTGCGAGTGCATGAGTAATTCGTGTTCAGTGTTCGTTCACTCTACTAACGACACCCGGGTTCGTTCGTGTCGTCAGTCATAAAGCTTCGCACATACAGAAATGGGTTTGTATATGTACATACATAAAGCCTGGCTTAGAAGAAAAGTGTCAAGAAAATGCACACGTCGTGTTTTTTCGCTCTTTTCTTTTAGGGTGAACTCTGAGAGGCTTCATTGAAAATGTGCAGACACGAACAATCAAAGCTAATGTCTAGGATTAGAGAACATGAAGAAGAGATTAGGTACAAGGTTGTCAATCTTCTGCTTTAAATTTTGGAGTTATCCATAGGTGTGTTTACTCACCTTATTAATTCTTCTTCTTCTTTTCGTGAGATTAGTGACTAACCTGGGGTCAGAGTTTATGCCGTCCATGGGCCTCTGACTTGACTTCACATACCGTCGAGAAATATCTCTCAAGCATGGCTGTTTCCTCACGATGTTTTCCTTCACCGTTTTTAAGCAAGTGATAATTATACAATACGCACATGAATCCGAAAAGTCAGAGGTGCGTGCCTTGGGTTCGAGCTCGAGACCTATGACTTGGCAGTTCGAGGGTCACACCATTAAGCTATCACTGTTTACCCTTTTGACATTAACCTTATTGATTATATTCTGGTGTCGTAAGCAAAGTTCTATTTTAATTTAAAGCGGGTACCAGCAGCATACAAAACATTGATAACCTACTTTCATTGTCGAATCTATGGTATCTTATATAACTTATTGTGATAAGAACGATCTAAACTATAATAATATAACCCGAAACTTACGCAATATAATATTCATGAAACTCAATTAAAACGAAAATCAAATTTCTATGTATTTGTTTAGGAAGTGCTTGATACGTTGAAAAATCAATTGAGTGGTCAACCCTGAGGGAAATGATCGCTTGCCAAAGTAAATATATTTGCTTAGGAGTACGTAACAACATTTCCTTACAGTATCCTGACCTTTTACCCCAGTGTGGAAGCGTGGAGTCCCAGTTTAGATTAATACAATGGTCAGACTGAGTACAATCTTACGTCCCATTTAAATGTCAACGTTAGGTTTACCTTTAGACCTCCCCACATGGGATCTCTCTCTTAAAAGCACATTATTTCAAAGAGAGTAGGTAAAACTGTTTTTTTTTTAAACCTGATATTAATCTGTCTTTGTTCTTACATAATTTCGCCCGGTGCGCATAATCTATCTATCTATACCAATATTATAAAGAGGAAAGATTTGTATTTTTGTATGTAACGAATAAACTTAAAAACTACTGGACCGATTTCAAATATTCTTTTGCCGTTAGAAAGCTACATTATCACTGAGTAACATAGGCTATATTTATTACTGGAATAAAACTTCTTACGCGGGTGGAGCCATGAGGACACATCTAGTGTTATATAAAAATCAATTGCCGTGCGTAAGTCTCGCAAAAACTAGAAAATTCGTCGACAGATTAGAATATGTGGTGGTTCAGGAAAAAAAATTAGGAAAAATAAAATAAAAAACTTTTAGGTGGTACGAAGTTCACTGGGTCATCTAGTCTATAATATTTTACAATATGGGTGTAAAATTTATAGCCATGTGCCCCTTAGCTACTAGGAGCATCATTCAAAACCTGAAAATATTACAGAGTGGCAATCAAATGGTAGTCAATCACTGTAAGCTAGCATGCAACTTTAAAAATGTGGAAATTTAGATCTATGTTTCTATTCATCAAAGTACTAAAATTATTTGATCATAGAGTGGAAATAACTAACAGTATTACGACATAAGCTATGTGCCTCGTCAATCTTCGTGTTTTCGATTTCTTACAAATTATACGACCTATGAAGTGACCAATAACAAATCAGTCCAAAAAAGCCTAAGCTGGCGTTACATAATATTATAAAGACACACAAAAGAAAATTTACAGAGTCGCATAATTCGTACAAATTCGGAAATACGAAGATTACCGAAGCGTATTACTGATGTAATACTGAACGTTGATGACCTACCAAGTGTTAGGGCAATTACTAATTTTCGCTACACCATAATTATACGGACGGACAGTCAAAACCCAGTTGAAATAGTCAAAATATTCCCGACTATGTTAATTCTATCGCCCTTTCGCCCTCGGAGACCCCCATAATTACCATCAAACTAACCATAACATCAACTGTACCAGTTATAAGAGCAAAGAGAAATTATGTCAGTTTCCTTATTAAAACGGTTTTACCGAAATTTAATTCTGTTCTGGTTTACTTAGGACTTAAAATGGTACACTATGAAAACAGACGGTCGTTCCGCGACTTTGATATTAGTTAAGTACTTACTGACTTAGAAGCTTTCAGTTTTTTGGTGAAATATAAGTTGAGAGATAGTCTTGTTAAGCTTGGGATTAAAGTACTTATAGGACTATAGTGTTTTAGATATACCCTGAATCCCTAATTCAGATAATTTATGTAAACAAAGGAGATAACAGATCAAAAAATTGTCTTATTAATGGTAATTCACAAAAAATTGCGTAAAAAATGACTAGATTTTCTTTTTAAGTACTGATTTTAGAAATAATTATTATAAAATTATTATGCCGTGATTATTATTATAAATTTTCGGTTTTAAACAAAGATATTAAAAAAGGAGGTTTACTGGTATAAAATATTTTATGATATTGGTAGCACTGCAGGAGTTCCAAACATTTTCAAATTTTGTTTGATAGTACCTATGTCAAAGTCGCGTTATTTCAATTAATTCGTTTACTTTTCCGCGATCGAACTTAAATGTTTTTCGCTGCGTGTTTGTTGTTTCTTGTTAAGTTTCATTTGTTAATTGACAAATGGAGTCCCAGCCGGGTCCCACGAAGGCCACCGCCCGCGACAGTTTGTTCTCTGTCAAAAAGCGGCCTCGAAAATGTGAGTGCCACAGAACAACTCATGGTGATGAATGCCTACAAGCAGACATACAAGACTTGGGCTGAGGGCAAATATTGGTCTTTCGGAGACTGTGCTGCCAAAACAGTTGAATTTTTAAGAATATCAGCAGTGGCAGTGGGAAGTATTGTAAAAGAATACAAAACAACCCCTACCCTCAGTTCTCCCAAGTAAGAGGGTTCAAAGACCAGCTTCGTCCAAAGAATAACGACGATTTTACCCTGCCTGCAATAAGACGAATCGTACACCAGTATTTTCGCAGAAATGAGGCACCTACTTTTACAAAGGTGAGAATAATTGAGGGTTATTCCTTTTGACCCCCAGTCCTTCGTCCCCACTGGGGGTGAACAGGATTTTTTCCCTATTGTCCCCCAGTGGGGTCAACGGGAATTTCTATTCCTGTTCGTCCCCATTAAAATATTATGATTAGGTAAATTTCAAAAGGGAGGGTTGACGTCAGGCAGGCAGCCGGTCATAAAACAATAAGCCAAAACCTCTAAGAACATGGATTTATGAAATACATGTTGTGCCGACCCCACCTAGTGTGGGATAAGGGCAGGAAGAAGAAGATTAGGTAAATTTCAAAAAAATCACAGTATATTTGTTTTAAAATAAATGTATATATTTTTTTATAATAATAATTTTATTGATAATTTTTATTTTTTCTTTCATGTTTAATGTCGATATCAAACCACTATCCATATATCTTAATTTTTATGAAAAATTAAACGTTTAATTTTAGTGGGAGACAACAGGAAAAAAAAGTCCTGTTCACCCCCAATAAATTGTAGTGGGGGACAACATGAAAAAAATTCTGTTCACCCCCAGTGGGGACGAAGGACTGGGGGCCAAAAGGAATAACCCATAATTGATGACGTTACATTTATGACAAACCTATCAAGGTTTGTGATAAATGAGAATGAATCCGATTCCAAAACCGATAGTTACCTAGTTATTCAGATTCCAACACATCATGAAAAAAATATTTCTTAATCCTAATCGGAGCTAGATATGAGCGTCGCAAACATTGTTTGGCTGCAGTATTTTGTTTGCATAATTCTTATAATTAATCAACTTTAATTTTATAGATGATTACTTAGTAAAAATTTAATGATAAAATGTTTTGTACCACTGTCCTGTCATTTTGATAGTGACATTTCTTGACGTTTCTTTGTATACATAAATTATCTGAATTATGGATTTGTAATATAGAAGATTAGTAACTAAGTTACTGTTTTTTTAAATTAGCAGTAAGGTACAAACATAACCCTGCCTTTGTTGTAGCGCAGTCGGGTGAAAAAGGCTCTAAAGTGACTAGAACCGCCAAACCTTCACTATACAATATTTAGTGCTGTTTTATCGTGTTGAGTATCTACTGAAGCTAATCTAGCTATCTGATGAAGCTAAATACATTAAGGGGTAGCGGCGAATGATCACAGTTAGCCACCCCGTCCACAAAGCCCGAGGCGTGCGTGGCAAACCATTTGCGGCGCATGCCTTGCAATGTTTGTATGCACCTTAAGACCATTGAAATAATAGGAACATTAACAGTGTCTGTGGATGCCAAATAAGAACATCAATGTATTTATTAGATATTTTGCAAGAATGTATGCTACCGACACGTTTGGAGTGGCGGAATTGTGTAGATCTGATTACCCTGCTAGAGAAACGAGAGAAATGTTTTTACAATACAATACAATACTCTTTATTGTACACAAAACAAACAAGAAACATTACTATAAAAATAGAGATGTACAATGGGCGGTCTTGGCGGTTTTTCTACCTAATAATCTTATTAGACTTGCCCAGGTTTAGTTGATGTGTACAAAAGTTGCCACTGCCCTTCACAGTAATTAGTGTAATTACGGTGCGGACAATTTACGTAGTTAAATTATTACGAAAGTTCACAGGGGAGTGTCTCTGTAAATAGAGTCAGCAATCAGGGTAATATGGAGTGACATGAACGTAGCTTGGGTTTAAATGCATGAGGTCAATTTGTTTACTGCTAGACTCTTAAGTAATTTTTAGGATGATTTGAGTAACATGCCAGGAAAACAAATGTGTTGTGTTAGCCTTAACATAACTAAGGAAAGAAGAAGAATAAGTATTATACAAGTTTATAAAAAAAGAGGATTCTCAACAGAATCTTCCTTTGCGCTAAGGCCCCTCGCCCACGACGACTTTTTGTATCGATGCTGTCGCACGTTTCGTAAACGCGCGACAGCATCGCTACTAATGCGCGTTAGTCGCACTTGCAACGCGCTACAGAAGCGATGCCAGCGCTACTAACGCGCTACAGCACCAAAGAAAACGTGACTAATGTTGCCTCTACGGAGTTCATCTTGCAACTGTGGCATTTTTGTGCCGTTACTGAATCGCGTTTGCATCGCGACTGAAGCGCGACAGTATCGCGTTTGCATCGCGACTGTATCGATGCAAACGCGCGACAGCATCGCTACTGCATCGCTACAAAAAAACGCCGTGGGCGAGGGGCCTTAAAAGACAAACAGCGATCACCTATTTGTCTCCCAAGCGTGGTGTTCAAGACAGGTTCATATTCTGACGACATGTTTGGTGCAGTGGCTGAGAGATTGGGTTGTGCGCACAGGTCGTGGGTTTGATTCCCGCACCGATCTAATATTTATATGGCCTACAAATAGTAGTGCCGGGTCTAAACGTTTGTGCATGTGAAGATTTCTGCCTGTGTTCTCCTGTACCCACGATGCAGGAGAAATCCTAGTGTGGAACAACGTTTTTTTTAACAATAAAATAATTTCATCAGATTAAGTTTAGTAAACCATTTCATCTTTTAGACTAATTTCAGCAAAATAACAGTGCAACAACCTCATTAAAATTATCTATTCATTCTCAGGCTCTCATACATATAATTTATTTCCATTTAGTCCCATAAATTACAGCATACATTAGGCCAATCCACGGTGATTCATACACGCACTGTAAATGTATTCAAGGAAATAAAGCAAAGTAATAATTCCCGTGGGTAGAGTCACGCGAAGCGAATGCTAGGCGGCGCGGCGGCGGCGGCGCGGCGTACAGGAAGCCAAACGTTTATCTTGATAAGTAAAACAAAATGATACGGTTTTCTTGTCCTACATGTTATGGAAGTTATTAACACGTAACACAGGGTGGGTTCTGGATGTAAGGAAGCGCGATAAAATTACACATGTACAAGGTTAGTCGGAAAGGGGTTACTAAGCCGAAAGGGTATTAAAGTACCTAAAATAATGGCTAACTTTTGTTCTACAACTTTCCCCAAAAGTCATTAGTTTAAGAGAAATAGCTGTTCAAAGATTTCATAAAATATACGCTAAATTCTATCTACCCTCAGCTATGATCAGCTGTGTTTACATTTTAGGTCATATTTGGGGTCACGGATTAGAAGTTCCATTTTCTGATTTCGTAACTAAAGCAGGGATGAAGAATTTTTGAAAAAATAAAAATCATTTTACATGGTTTTTTTTTTCATCGAATTTCGAAATATTAACCCTTTCTTTTAAACAATTAATTATCAGTGATACTTTAAGTGGCCCGCGGCTTAGTACCCCTTTTCCGACTAACCCTGTGTATAAAAATCAATTGCCGTGCGTTAGTCTAGCAAAAACTCGAAAATGGCCCTATCGATTTGTATTTTTTTTTGTTTTGTTCATTACTGGGGTGGTATAGGGAAAAAGAAAATAGGAAAAAGTAAAAAACAATATTTAAGTGGTACTTCGTAAGTTCATCGGGTCATCTAGTTTAATAAAAAATGATACGATTTGTGAGGTTAAGCTGCCTTTTCCCAACTATGTTGTACAGTCAACAAAAGAGTTGGGTGTACAGGCTAACAACGAATATCAATGAACTATGCACAACTTTTATTGTAATTGTGTGCGTAATATTTTTTTACACGCAAGATACTCTCTGACAAGAGATGGCGTCAACGCGCGCATAAGTCTGTTAAAATGCGAACGTAAGTAGTGGCCTGTATACCTATCTCTTTTGTCGTCTGTACTTATGTGCGGTCGTTCAATTAAATTTAACTACAATGTTGCTTAGGTTAGGCAATTCAAAATTCGCACACGAGTCTTCCTCATAGCATTGTCCCAACTATGTTGGGGTCAGCTTCCAGTCTAACCAGATGCGGCTGAATATCAGTATTTTACACGGAGCGACTGCCATTAGACCTCCGCAACCCAGTTACTGGGGAATGCCAATCCTAAGATTGGACCGGTTGTCAGAGTTTCGGGCTTCTGACCGACCGACCATTTTAACGTGCTCTCTGAAGCACGGAGGGGTCTCTCAATGTGCAACGAACGGCCACCCATCCACGGACTGACCGCGGCAAGCGCAGCTTAACCTCACTAATTGTATGATCCGGGTGGTTGTTAATTAGAAGTATGAAGTTATTAAACCTATAAAATGAACTAAGGTTAAACAGGATCGGTAGATGTAAACAAAAAATAAAAGCCTTATGGTAGGTATGATAATGCCCATCGACACAGTAATACAATTCTCATTATGTTTGTCAACTTTATTAAATTCCTCTTTGTAATTAAAACGCGGACATGTACAACAAAGACGCGAAAAATTAATTATAAAATGCCGCACAAAAGTGTTGGCTGACAATATTTGACAGTGCGCTGCTTTGGGAAAAGCGTTGCATAATATCGAATATTTTTTACCTCCCCTTAAGTATTAAAAAAGATAAAAATATTGCTACCACGCTGAACTTTTCCGAAGCATACTTGATAATAAAATATCTATACTAATATTATAAAGCTGAAGAGTTTGTTTGTTTGAACGCGCTAATCTCAGGAACTACTGGTTGGAATTGTAAAGTTTATTTTTGTGTTGGATAGTCCATTTATCGAGGAAGGTTATAGGCTATATAACATCACGCTACGACCAATAGAAGCGGAGCATACATGAAAAATGCTGCAAAAACGGGAAAAATTTCCATCCGTGCAAAGCCGGGACGGGCCGCTAGTCTTTGATAAAACTAGAGGGTACATCTGTTTATAAAATCACAATTTGCATGTTATTAAACTTTATTTTTTTTAGTATCCGCATAACATAACATCACGCCTGTATTCCCCGAAAGGTTAGGCAGACGTGTATAGTAACGCCCTCATTTTCCCGTTATGTTTAAGTCTCAAGTAGGGGGCGAGCCTATTACCATCAACCGGACACGAATCTAAATTCAGGGCTGCTACTGAGAAATTCCACACGGAAATCCCATAAACACTTTGCCCGACCTGGGGATCGATCTCAGGACCTCACGATCAGCAGTCGCGTTTGTCACCACTGTCTAGTGGTGTTGGTCTCAACGAGACAGTTGGTATCCTATGAAGGTACCTATACTGATTTTCTGAAAATCGTTATGTCTTTCAGGAAAATTAATGCCAATAAATAAGTGTTAAGTTTTGTTTGTTACGATAAGGAGTCCAACCTTTCCAATAATTCTATTAATTAAGTACAAAGTGCAAAAAATATCACGAAAATAACAAGGATGTAACAAGTAAAACAAGCATAAATAAGTAGAAATAAATAAGACAATTGTACACTGGATTTTGCCCTCAACCACATAATCATTCTCTCTCTATCACTCAAAGGTTTGCTGGTAGAAAACTCATTTTTGAGTTAAGCTCGCCTTTGTACATAACTTCACTTAATTGTAGTTTTATTCCTGTAATTTTTCTTGTGTACAATAAAGAATAAGAATAAGTACTACGAAGTATGTTTATGATTTTGACACGTTTGGTGCAGTAACTAAGCGATTGGCTACTGCGCTGCGAGTCTTAGGTTCGATTCCCGCACGGAACAAATATTTGTATGGCCTACAGATAGTTGTCCCTGGTCTGAGCGTTTGTGCATGTGAAGATTTGTATCTGCAAACGCACTCACGATACGGGAGAAATCCTAGTGTAGGGCAACGCTTTTAATTTTTTTTAATAAAAAAATGATTTTTTCACCTACGATTGCTCGTTGTAGTAGCAGCAGGCGCTTTAGAAACTGACAACGAAGTCTCGACACACATTTTTTATCGAACCATCACATATACCTCTAAAACGTACATCATCATACAGAATCTACACCTAAAACCAAGATATTTTAACCCAATCCCAAAGGGAAACCTAACAAAGCCTTCAAAATCTAGTTACGAATATAACAAAAACAGGCAAACCCTTCAAAAAACGTATGGAAAGGTAAAAATAACAGTGTAGTGTGTGTCACGTACATTTCAGACCATTTGCTTATTATTAAGAGGAGTACCTTGCCCTCAGGACGTGCCTCCCGCTTCGTTTAGGAATTGGGTCGGCCCTCTCCCTATAAAGTAGGCACCATTATGAAACAGCTTACGAATAAATCGATGACGCGTTTTTCGTCATAGACCGCGTGCTATGAATTGTGATAGTAATCCTATTAGGCATTTGCATACTAATGTCGTTATGGTTAAGCTGTAAACAAAATGTTAGGCGGACTTTAACATCCCTTGGAAATATTATATTCGTGATGTAGCAGTGGCCTCCGTGCCTCGGAGAGCACGTTAAGCCGTAGGTCCCGGGTGTCATACGAATACCTATGACAGTCGTTACGGGTAGTCAGAAGCCCGAAAGTCTGACAAACGGTTTAAGCTTAGGATATCGGCATTGCCCAGTTACTGGGTTGCGGAGGTCTGATGGCAGTCGCTCCGTGTAAAATACTGGTATTCAGCCGCATCTGGTTAGACTGGAAGCTGATCCCAAGATAATTGGGAAAAAGCTAAGAGGAAGATGTAGCAGTGGCCTCACGACTCCGCCCGTGTAAGTAGTTTTATTCCAGTAATAAATATAGCCTATGTTACTCAGTGATAAAGTAGCATTCTAACAGCAAAAGAATTTTCGAAATCGGTCCAGTAGTTTTTAAGTTTATTCGTTACATACAAAAATACAAACCTTTCGTCTTTATAATATTAGTATAGATATTTGAGAATGACGGCAATAACTGCCTCGTTGGTCTAGTGGTGGCAAGCGCGACTGCTGATTGTGAGGCCCTGGGTCCGATCCCCAGGTCGGGCAATGTTATTGCGTTTTTTCCGCGTAGAATTCCTCAGTAGCAGCCCGGAGTTTGGATTTGTGTCCGGTTGATGGCAATGGACTCGCCCCTATTACATGGGACTTAAACATAACGGCGAAATAAGGGTGTTACTATACACCACTGCTCAACCCTTCGGGGAATACAGGCGTGGTGTTATGTTGTGTAATGACGGCATTTAAATTAGAGAATGACTCGATTCGAATAAGAAAATGACTACATTCGAATAAGAGAATGAATCCATTCGAATAATAGAATGAATCCATTCGAATAAAATAATGATTTAGACCTCGAATACCTACTATAAATTCCACAAAATACTAAAATGAAGAGATTTTAAATTTTATACAAAAAAGATACCTGACGTGTACGTACCTACGCAGAATAGATATACCTACCGCAACCTATTGTGATACTGAAAAAATACACCGTGAATCATCAAGCTAAATATTTTAGGCAACGTGTTTATTTTTATCTAAATTGGGTTATAAATTACAACGTCACCCATTTAGGGGTCTGGTCTGGAGAGCCCTCTCGCACACTTTTCATATTAAATTAATTGTCGCATCACGCTTTGACACAGTTGTTCGACACCCCTGCCCTATTGACGTCACAACGACCACAAAGGGAACGAAAATTAAATATTAAATTTTTGCTTTTAAAATTCTGGTTTTATTTTAAAATACTGTGATATAATCACGCTTTTAAATACAAGTAGGTTAAACAGAGTAACAACTAGGGCAGACTGATAAAAGAGATAAAAAAATGTTTGTCTGGGTAGGCAGCTCAATCTGTTTATTTAATGTGAGTAGGTAATTGGTTAACCAATAAGCCAAAGCGATGGCCCACCTGAAGGAAAGTTTATTTTTCTATTCGACTGCTTGTAGATCGTCTTGCAGACCATTTCTACGTAACCGGGCAGTCATTGGCGAGACTTGAAGGGTTTCCAACCAATGGGGACGAGAGTAAAATACTTAACCTAAGCTAACTACTATTACTAACATCATGACTAGCTAGCAACAACAGCACTAAGGGTGACCCCTAATGGGACTCGGACCTCGGCTTAAGGCGTTGCTTGCGAAAGGACTGGGGGGGAGACTGCTTGATGAGGGCTGAATTAACGGTGTGACTGCGGAGTTAGAAAAGACGACCGGCTCCGTGGCTGCGGCGGGTGAGCATGGTGGATCATGAATGATGGAAAATGGTAACCGCTGTCTTTATATACCAACAACCCCAAGAGGCTAGCTGATGCGTGGCCAACACTGAGATAAAGTTGAAGACTCGTGTGTCTGTAATTTTACCGGTACCCATACCCTTCAAACCGGAACACAGTAATCATACTGCTTGGCGGTAGAAATAGGTATGGGGTACTTCCCCGAACTAGCTCTTTCACAATGAGCTCTACTATTACTCTTTTATACCATAGCCCATCATCATCCTCCTGTCCTTACCCCAACTTATTTGGGGTCGGCGCAGTATGTCTTCTTCTTCCATACATCTCTATTAGCCGTCATTTCAGTAGTCACCCCCTTTCTAGCCATATCATCTTTCACACTATCCATCCATCGCTTCTTTGGTCTTCCTCTACTCTTATAACCATCCACATTCATACTCAATACGTTCATCACGACATGTTCCTCGTTCCTCCGCATTGGTTTCCACACAACTTCTCAGTCACCGGCGCCACTTTCAGGCTTCGTCTTACATACTTATTTTTAATTCTATCCACTCCTTATACCATAGCCCATAGTTTCAATATTTATACTGTGTTTATTCGGTAAAACTACTCTAATGGCCAAATACTCAAACGCTACTCGATTTTTGTTGCCGCTGAGTCTCGTGCTGTCACTGTTATTTTAAGGCGAAGTGAGAGTGACAGCACGAAATTAACGGTAACTTTAAATTGAGCGCTTGAGTATTTCATCATAAGTATCATAAGGAACTCTTTAAAGTGTTCTATTTCATCAGGAAAAGTAAGAGGAGTTTAGGACATGCTATTACATAAAGTACCGTAAAATGGGGTGAATAGGGATGCAGGGATGAATCGGGACGAAACTTTAAAAGGGGTTTGAACATAACATAATATCACGCCTTGTATTCCCCAAAGGGTTCGGCAGAGGTGTTTTAGTACACCCTCGTTTTGCCAGTTATGTTTAAGTCCCATGTAATAGGGGGCGAGCCTATTGCCATTAACCGGGCACAAATCCAGACTCCGGGTTGCTACTGAAAAATTCCTAATGGAAAAACCCAATAAACACTTTACCCGACCTGGGGATCGAACCCAGGACCCCATGCTAAGCAGTCGCAAGCGCGACTACTAAACCAACAAGGCAGTCAATTTTAACATCGAAATAATATAGTTTGTTGCCAAAAAGGACTCTAATGTGTTTACTGTATTATAATTAACGATTAATGGTCAAAGCACACATATCAACTCGGGAAGGGATCGTAACCGTATCGCCTTTCGCCTCGCCGTCAAACAGCCGTCAACCTAACGTAAGCACGTAACCAAACCGGATCAGCAGCTCCGATACGTCGACTCGGCTACGGCTAGGCGACGCCGCGCTTACGGCTCGCAGTAACAGTAGTGTGCTGCAGGCAGGCCGCGGGAGGGTTGAGAGGGGCAAGGGTGGACGAAGAGACGTAAGCTCGGGTACGGAGAGACGTAAGCGCGGGGACGACGAGCCGTAAGCGCGGGAACCACGTTGACTACACACCGCACCGCGGTTCGTGAGCTTGTCCCGAGGCGAGGCGATTACGTTACGATTCCGATTAGTGTGCGTTGCAGTAGGGAGTTTCATACAAAGAATACTGAACGGCTTGAGTTGATACGGTGACGATCCCTTTCCGATTTGATATGTGTGCTTTGACCTTTAGTGTCCTCGTTGGCAAGAAACTACCTATATATTATTATTTCAACGATAGAATCTATTTTAATATTTCGTCCCAATTCGCCTCTGCATCCCTATTCATCCCGTTACATGTTACATAATATTTATGCCAGGATAAGATTAATACGCAGCCTCAGTCACCGCGAAAACATTACCTTTAAGCATAAAAGTGTAATTTATTCAAGTATCCTTTAAAATGTTGCATATTTTATACATAAAGTGTGCCTCAGTCTTAAGTGTGCGACGATTTCTTTATTTATATCAAGTTTATTTTAGGCTTAGCGAGCCACAGGTGGACGGGGAAAGCCTTATTGAAAATTGAAATTTACTTTATGCGAAAATGGCTTTACTTTATGTGAAACGAGATCGTGACGTCACGTTCTAGTTATATTAAAAATGTTTTTTCTTGAGGTGCTATTTACTTTGGGATATTTTTATAATGAAGTCTTCGATTGATGTTTGTTAGGTAGTACAGATAATAAACGGTCAAAGGTCACTACTCTATTTCTTAAAGATTTTTACTTTAAGGCTGTTTTCTGAGCTTACATAAACCTTTTACACTTGGAAAATTGAAAATTACTTCAGTTGTTAGGTCTGAAAATAATGAGAATTCACTTTGGGAAAACTGTTTCTAATATTGTAACACTTTAGGGTGGCTTTAGGAGTCAACCCTCGACTAGCATGTGCACATAAAATTTAGTAGGCGTGTACTTACGGGAGGATAAAGAATAACACTTATGACCGTACACTATATATATTTAATTAACAATTTACAAAGAGTACAAAGAGAACAAAGAGAACAACAGGGCGTGGTTCGTACAATGCGAGGAGTCCAGGTCTTCTTCAGCAGGTGTGGAACTTATCTGGGTAACTGCAGCGGCGCGAGAGAGGGCCGATCTGCAGTGTGCCCGACCTTTTATAGGCTTGGACCCCCGCCAGTCAGCCACCACCCGTCACAATGTATTCAGCCTTGAGTAATTGAAAATTCTGTAACGAATTAGTTTCTTTTTCTTTCTCCTTTTTTCCGGTTAGAAACAGCTTGTACTACAGTCGCGTCAGCCAGAAGACACAATTCCAAAATCAGATCAAAACCATTGCAAAAGATGAAAACTAATTCCACTAACACTACAGAGCTCCATTCCGCAAATTAGGCCTTTGCTTTGGTCAAGATAATGTTTCCATTTTAACTTACTCATTCAATAACTTCGAGAAAGTCCTCAATAATTAGCTTTTATAAAAGTCACATTGAAAACTTCTATTTCCATATATTGTCCGCTTCATAATTCGAAAGAAAACTGATTATGGCATCAAATGTGCACTTTGGATTAGAGTATATGCATATATTATTTTTTATAAACGATCAGTTGCTGTATTTAATTAACTTTGTAACAAAAACTGTTCGAAAAATAATAAAAGTACTTAATCTAAAAATATAATTTAAAAAAATTATGTCAACTTACGATATTCAAACAACTGTCATTTTGGAGTGCTTTTGTCATATATTGTGACGTCACAAAACTCATTTCAAACCAATAGTATGGTCTGTTATTTATTTATAGTTGTCATATTATGTGACGTCACAATGCTGTTCGTTTATTTCTTAGAATATTTTTGTTGTAGTTATTTAAAACTTGTTATTTCTAAAGGATTAAACAATAAATGAGTCTTTTCTCAACTAAGTCCCTACTTAGACTTCTTCTTTTCGTGTGGTTAGTGTCTAACCTGGTGTCAGAGTTTATGCCGCCCATGGGCCTCTGACTTGGCTTTACATGCCGTCGAGAAATATCTCTCAGGCATGACGGTTTCCTCACGATGTTTTCCTTCAGCGTTTTTAAGCAAGTGATAATTATACAATTCGCACATGTATCTGAAAAGTCAGAGGTGTGTGCCTTGGGTTCTAACTCGAGACCTATGACTTGGCAGTCCGACGGTCACACCACTAGGCTATCACTGCTATACTTACAATCAATATAGATTGTAAAAAAAAAACAATAGATTTCAGAACACAATATTTGATAGAACATAATGATTCGATTAATAAATCGGATAGTTGATAGCAGTGCGGATTAAACTTACATAATACGTTTACGGAAACATACACTAATGAAGTTTTAAGATTAATTCATTTAAAGCTCATTACAGCCAGTAGTTGCCGGTGTATATGACGTCATCGTAATGGTGTTAATTAGACTACCGAGTAACATTGGTTATTAATCAATGATGGAGTGACGTGTAGGTTAATTGAGTCATGATACTTTCGTCTCGTTTTAATTAATTATGTTAACATCTTTGATTGATATTACTTTGAATGTCGGAATATGATTACTCAAAATGAAGTAGAGTTTAGTTCACTTTCTATTTTGATCTGAAGATTTCCACTGTAATTAAAATTCAGTTTTCCCAATTTACCTTCACAACTAATCATGATCATCCAATCATCAGCACGCTTGGTAGTAGGGTCTATACGATCCGCCTAGCTAGGTATCGCCTTCACACATTAAAGCAATATAGCAAAATAAGTACATATAGAGATAAAGAGTGTAAACCTGCCTCGTTGGTCTAGTGGTGGCAAGTGCGACTGGTGATCGTAAGGTCCTGGTTTCGATCCTCAGGTCGGACAAAGTGACTCTCTTTAAAAATAACACATAACATCACGCCTGTATTTGCCGAAGGGTTGGGCAGAGGTATAGTAACACCCTCTCTCTGTTTAAGTCCCATGTAATAGGGGCGAGCCTATTGCCATCAACCGGGCACAAATCCAAAATCCGAGCTGCTACTGAGGAATACTACACGTAAAACCCAATAACACTTTGCCCGACCTAGGATTCGAACACAGAACCTCACAATCAGCAGTCGCGCTTGCCACCACTAGACCAACGAGGCAGCTATCTATACTAATATGTATTATAAAGCTGAAGAGTTTGTTTGTATTTTTGTTTGTTTGAACGCGCTAATCTCAGAAACTACTGGTTGGAATTGAAAAATTATTTTTGTGTTGGATAGTCCATTTATCGATGAAGGTTATAGGCTATATAACATCACGCTACAATCAATAGGAGCGGAGCATAAATGAAAAATGTTGCAAAAACGGGAAAAATGTCCACCCTTGCTAAGCCGGGACGGGCCGCTAGTATAGTTATACAAGGTTAGTCGGAAAGGGGTTACTAAGCCGCAGGCCACTTAATGTATCACTGATGACTGTTTTAAAGAAAGTGTTAAAATTTTAAAATACGATATTTTTTTTTTAATGCAAAATGACTTTTATTTTATTTTTTTCAAAAATTCTTCTTCCCTGCTTTGGTTACAAATTCAGAAAATGGAGATTCTAATCCGTGACCCCAAATATGACCTAAAATGTAAACATAGCTGATCATAGCTGAGGATAGATAGAATTTAGCGTATTTTTTATGCAATCTTTGAACAGCTATTTCTTTAAAACTATTGACTTTTTGGGAAAGTTGTATAACAAAAGTTATCCATTATTATAGGTACTCTTATCACCCTTGCTGCTTAGTACCCCCTTTCCGACTAACCTTGTATATTATACTAGCTGACTCGCGCAACTTCGTCTGCGTTTTTCCCGTCTTTGCAATATTTTTCATTTATGGTATCTATGGCGCACGTACCTACCCTACCTGCCTACCCTACCTACCCTACCTGCCTACCCTACCTGCCTACCCTACCTACCTACCCTACCCACCTACCCTACCTACCTACCCTACCTGCCTACCCTACCTGCCTACCCTACCTGCATACCCTACCTGCATACCCTACCTGCCTACCCTACCTGCCTACTCTACCTACCTACCCTACCTGCCTACTCTACCTACCTACCTACCTACCCTACCCTACCTACCTAAGGGTATTTTTTTTAGTTTTTATTCAATGTACAGAATTGAACTCTTCTACAGTTTTATTATAATTATTATGTAGCCAGATTTTCCCGTTTTTGCAACATTGTTCATTTATGCACCGCTCCTATTGGTCGTAGCGTAATGTTATATAGCCTATAACCTTCCTCGATAAATGGACTATCCAACACAAAAATAGTTTTTCATTTCCAGCCAGTAGTTCCTGAGATTAGCGCGTTCAAACAAGCAAACAAACTCTTCAGCTTTATATATTAGTATAGATTATTACTAACAGGAAAACACAATTTATTGCTTTCAAATATACAACACAATACACACATCAAACGATAGGAAAACTCTTTCCAAAGGCAATTTCGTTCGTTTGCTTTCGGGGTCCAAATTCAACCTTCAAACAAAAATAGTGTACCGAAAATAGAGAAACAGAAATAGTTTTTTAATCCTATAAATAGAAGGGAAACACGACAAACCAGAATATGTTAAAAACTAACACCCATATTCTAAGACGTTCCTCCAAAACTTACTCGACTCGACTCCACCTCGACTCAGCCTATAGTTGACATAATCGTCCTCGACTCGAGATTTTTCCTCAGTCGAGGTAAGGAATCATCTGTTAAACTCAAGGTACCTCGGAACCTACCTTAAGGAAGGAAGTGTCAAAGTTCGTATGTAACAATTGCCATCTATCTCCGTGGAGATATTACTTATAAAGTCATTGATCAGTCTCCAAGTAATTATTCAAAATCTGCTGAGCACCTCTTCATTGAAATTATTTTTAATCATACAAAGTTACTTCTAGGTGTTTTCTATAGCCTCACCTGTCACATTGATTATTTCTCTTCTTTCGAATCAAATCTTGAATATTTTTCTTCCTTATATGACCACACTATTATCCTCGGAGACTTCAACACCTGTCTGATCAAGGATGATGTGCGCAGCCGTAAACTCCAATCACTTGTCTCTTCTGTCAATATGCATATCCTTCAGCTTAATGCTACTCATCATGCCCCTCACTGTAATCCTTCACTTCTAGACCTTATTCTAGTTTCCGACCCAAGCAAAGTAGCCACGCATGGGCAACTTCCTGCCTCATTCTCTTATCATGACCTTCTATTTCTTTCATATAAAATTCGCACTCCTAAACGAAAATCTAAATTTCTCTTCCTTCGCAGTTTCAAGAACGTTGATCTGGATCGCTTGAGGGAGGATGCGGGCAATATTGACTGGTCTCCTGTTTACGACTGCAATGACTTGGATACTAAGGTATCTCTATTTAACAAGATAGTGTTGGAATTGTTTGATGAGCATGCTCCACTCAAAAAGGTGAGGGTGAAGCATCTTCCAGCCCCATGGTTGTCTGACATAATCAAAAGTGCGATGTCAAAAAGGGACAAAGCTAAAAGGCGGTACAAAAGAGATCCTACTGACGAGAACTGGTCTCTGTACAAGAAGCTGCGTAATCGCTGCGGTCGTATGTACAGGGATGCTAAAAGACGCCACATCCACGATTCTGTTCAAAACTTCAACACAGCACAAGTATGGCAATTCCTCAAGTCCCTTGGTATCGGCAAAGTCACTAATGACAGTGCTCCCGATATGGACCTAAACTCAATTAATAATCATTTTTCCAAATCTCCAGTCACTCTGGATGATAACGTCAAATCTTCCACTCTTAGCAATCTCTCTAATCTTCCTATGCCAATGTGTACTTCACTCTCCTTTCACCCGGTTACAGAAGGGGATATTAAGCGGGCTGTCCTATCCATTTCCACGAAAGCAGTGGGTGATGATGGTATTCAATTCCAGATGCTTCTTCCTATCCTAAGTATATTAGCTCCCGTCATTTTACACATTATTAACTATTCTCTCTTTACTAGCTCCTTTCCTTCTGCTTGGAAGAAGGCGCATGTTTTACCTCTTCCCAAAGTCTCCAACCCCTCTTCAATATCCCAGTTCCGTCCAATTTCCATACTGCCAATCCTATCCAAAGTCCTTGAGAGTGTTGTTAACAATCAACTGTCTCATTACCTCTCCTCTAATGGCCTGCTAAGTCCCTACCAATCTGGTTTCCGTCCTGGTCATAGCACTGTATCGGCTCTAGTTAAAATAACTGATGACATCCGACTGGCCATGGAAAACAGGCTCCTTACAGTGATGGTATTATTGGACTTTAGCAGTGCCTTCAACTCAGTTGATTTTGATATCCTCTTAGGTATCCTATCCTCTCTTAATATATCTCCGTCTGTAATTGCTTGGTTTAATTCTTATCTTCGGGGTCGCTCGCAGTCGGTTCGCTCCGATGAGGCCTCCTCTGAGTGGTGCGATCTTGCTGCGGGTGTTCCTCAGGGTGGTGTTCTATCTCCTCTTCTTTTCTCGGTCTTTATTAACGCCATCACTAAGGTATTAGCTTCACATTACCATCTCTATGCAGACGACTTGCAGCTTTATCGCCATTTTAAACTCGATGAGCTTCCTGAAGCTATCGAAGCCATCAATAATGATCTTAACAATATCAGTCAATGGGCTAAAGGTTTTGGACTTTTAGTTAATCCTACGAAATCACAAGCTCTCATTATTGGTGGCAGATACTTTGTCAACTTGATGAATCACCAGTCTCTCCCTCCAATTTTGTATGATTCTGTCGCCATAGCCTTTTCAAAGAAGGTTAAAAACTTGGGTGTTATTCTAGACTGCCACCTGTCTTGGAACATTCACATTGCAGAAGTAAGCAGGAGGGTTTTTTGCTCGTTTCAGTCTTTAAAGCGTCTCCAGAA
Organism: Amphipyra berbera; assembly: GCA_910594945.2. Lineage (NCBI taxonomy): Eukaryota > Metazoa > Arthropoda > Insecta > Lepidoptera > Noctuidae > Amphipyra > Amphipyra berbera. The sequence goes on along the minus strand of OU343126.1, from coordinate 14,657,950 downwards.
GTTTCTGCCATTTCCTACTAAAATAATTCTTGCTCAGTCTCTTCTTCTACCCCTTCTGGATTACGCTGATGTCTGCTTTCTTGACGCAACTGAGGAACTGCTAGATAAACTAGAACGTCTGCAGAATTTGTGCATCCGCTTCATCTTTGGCCTTCGGAAGTACGACCATGTGTCGGAATTTCGGAAGCGGCTGAAGTGGCTTCCTATTCGGCAACGTCGTGATACTCACATTCTTTCTTTTCTCTTTTCTGTTCTCCACAATCCTAATTCTCCTATGTATCTTCGAGAACGCTTTGAATTTCTTGTTCCTAGAGGGAAACCTTGTCGCTCATCCTCATCTCTTCTTCTTCGTATGCCTTCCCACACCTCGAGTCGTTATGATGGATCATTTACTGTTCGTGCTTCGCGCCTTTGGAATTCTCTTCCTCACTCCTTACACGTGATATCCCGTCGTTAGATGTTTTTAAGAAAAGAATTAGGGAACATTTCCTGTCTACATGACCTGTATGTATGTATGTAGTATTTTATATATTATATTGTATGTATTACGTTTATGTATTGTGTGCTATACACATATTTGTTTAGTTTATGTAGATGTGTATATTTATTGTGTATTTAATTTGTAATTTTATATAACTTGTACACTTAGGTAATTGTTCTCCTCAACATCAAATCTCTCTATCGCTCTAAGGTTTGCTGTTAGAAAACTCATCTGTGAGTTAAGCTCGCCTTTGTACATGAATTTACCAACGGAACTGTATTATATATTATTATTTTGTGTACAATAAAGAATAAGAATAACAAAAATGAATATGAAGACTTTACTTACGATAATCCTTACAAGTATTTGTCGCGGCGTTATAATGACTCCGTCGAGGAACCTCAAACTTCACTCGAAATTGCGACTAAGAATACAATTTTGAAGGTGTTTTCGAGGCCGTCCTAAGTCGAGTACGAGTCGAGTAAGATTTGGAGGAACGTCTTAGAATATGGGTGTAAGCCAACACGAAAAAGAAATACAACATTTTCCCAACCAAAATCGTTGAGAAGCCTTTGAAACTTGAACCAAATTCGAATTAAATGGGGTTCTCTTAATCAACGTCGCCATAAATTCTCTCAAATATTTTCATTTAAATTTTGAGAGGCTTTATTGCCAGGTACCTACGTGGAAAGTATGTGAGTGTAATGAACGGCATTCCTTGGAGTTCGTACGTGTTACGTGCCCCACTGACTCTGCAAAGTGCGCTGGATCAGTTTTGGGTGTTGTTGACTCCATTATTTGACCTTTATCAGGTGCAAGTATCACCTTACAAGGTATAAGTACCTTTATCTGATAGCGTAATGGTGTGACCGTCGGACTGCCAAGTCATAGGTCTCGAGTTCGAACCCAAGGCACGCACCTCTGACTTTTCGGATTCATGTGCGTATTGTATAATTATTATCACTTGCTTAAAAACGGTGAAGGAAAACACCGTGAGGAAACCGGCATGCCTGAGAGATATTTCTCGACGGCATGTGAAGCCAAGTCAGAGGTCTATGGGCGGCATAAACTCTGACACCAGTATAGTCACTAACCACATGAAATGATGATGATGATGAGGTGCAAGTATAAATAATTATCTTGTTTATGTACTTACTACAGGTATCTCATATCTGCCTAGCCTTTTCCCAACTATGTTGGGGTCAGCTTCCAGTCTAACTAGATGCGGCTGAATACCAGTATTTTAATTAATTACCAGTATTTTACCAGTATTTAATTGAATGACTGCCATCAGACCTCCGCAGCCCAGTTACTGGGCAATACCAATATAAGGTTAGACCGGTTGTCAGACTTTCAGGCTTCTGACTACCCGTAATGACTGTCATAGGTATTCGTATGACACCCGGGACCGACTGTTTAACGTGCATGCTGAAGCACGGAGGGGTCTGGACTTGTAATGAACGGTCACCCATCCACAGACTGACCGCGGTCAGTGCAGCTTAACCTCGCAAATCGTATGATCTGCGCGGTTGGTAATTATGCACGAGCCTCTTCCACTTACTACAGCTAAATAAGACCTACAATTTCGGCAAACTAGGATTCTGAGCCAATTTGTTCACCGTTTCTTAATGCATCTCCACTCTGACCTTATTACGAGTTTTCTTTGTCTAACGGATGATTCCTATGATTTACCGAGCGTTATTGGTTAAAATTAAGACTCTTGATCTTTACCAGTGATGATACAAAGACCCTATGGATGAGCATAGTAGGCCCTTCCATACATTAGTAGCTATCACAGGTGAAATTAACTTACAAGTCTACATAAATGCCTAGTTTGGCAATAAACAATCCTAGCATTGGTAAGCAAAATGATTAGTTTTTAACCGATTTCCAAAAAAGGAGGTTATCAATTCGGCTGTATATTTTTTTATGCTTGTTGTCTCACGACACCGTCATATAAACCGATTTGGAAAATTATTTTTTTGTATGAAAGAGTATTCCTTCGAAGTGGTCCCATTTAAATTTGGTGAAGATCTGATGAAGAACTTCGGCGATAGACAATGGAACTCCTCAATGACGAACAGTACGCATATTGTGATGATGAGATTATGTTACGAGCAGCGTCTTTAGTAGGTCCATCCATATTTTAATGAAAGCCACTAAAATGACAAAAATAAAAAACATTTTAACAAAAATAAAACCGACTTCAAGAAAACGAAAAAATTAATCAAATAATTTCCATATTATAAAATTAACAGATTCAGAAGGCGGTGCCTTCAATTTGGTTCAGCGTGGATTAACACCGACTTCTGAAACTGTAAATTTTTTATTATGGTAATTATTTCATTATTTTTTTCGCTTTCTTGAAGTCGGTTTTATTTATGTTAAAATATTTATTATTAGCCATAGTAACTGGACATTAACCGGTCTTCAATATTTGGGAAAATAATTTTAAACCTTTTTGTTACTAAGCCTAGACGACTTACAATAGCTACATAAATAATATAAAACTAAATTTAACGCAATCTACCTTAATTCCCTGTAAGAGCTGTGTCTATTTCTGTAAAAATTAAAAACGTCCTAAAAAACCCAAGTTCGGAGTACCCTTTAAATTTAATAAACATAAAAGTCGTTCAATTTATGAATCATACTCTCTAACAGCACAACACGCAAACAGGACACTCCAACTTTTTGAGAATAATAAGAAATGCTTTTAGTGTGATTATGTCGTTGAATCTTTTGCTTTTTGCACGACGAGAGCATTATTAGAAGTCATTCTTGGATAGCGCAGAGAGAAATTGCACAGTAATGACTACGTAACTACGGCTCGGTAACGTGTAGGCAGTATCTATTCCAGTAATGAGACCATTGTCTGAAATGCGCCGGGATCATAGCTGACGTTTCTATACTAATTAAACTTTATTATTCAGGTTGTTTTTCTAAGGTGAAGTTATGATTCGGTATTCAGTGTTACTGTCGGCTTTGTTAGAAGAAAGTTCATAAAATTTATTAGGTAGGTATATTAGTAGGTAACACAACTCCTCATTGACTAATTTATTATGGTTCTCTATTTATCTAAGTTGTTTTTTGTAGATAGCTTCCTATTATCAAGAGTTCAATATGGTTCAATGATTTTCATAAAAGCCATAAAAGAACACAATTTCAAATTATCACAATGAGAGGAAGAATTAAAACAGGGAAACGAATTACACTTAACGCGACCAATTTTTATTCTGAATACAACACAGCAATTAGGCAACGTATTTGCATAAAAATCTCAGTAAAACGAGCTGTTGGTACTGCAAAATATGTAAATCTTTATATTTATTTCATGAAACAGCAAATTCGCGAATAAAAGACAAATTTGAATTCGATAATAATCTGTATAAAAGCTCTTGACGAAACAAATTCAACATTCATTCATAAACCACCTCATGCTAAATTATATGCAAGACTACGGCGAGACGCGACTGCTTGCTTTAATATAAACGTAGGCGCTCATTTGTAGTATAATAAAGGTGGGTAACATTAAAACGTAACAACAGATGGTAACAAATTTACATTTAACAGCTCGGTTTACGATTCGACAATTATTGTTGTGTAAATAGTTTTAATAATGGTGGAAACGGTTATTAAACTCAATACGTAGTCGTAGTAAGTACTAGGTAAGTTAATACCTTAATTAAGTTTTAGATATCTCAAACAAGAAATAAGAGTATTTTGTACTTGTTTGTAAGTCATCATCATCCTCCTGCCCTTATCCCAACTTATTTGGGGTCGGCGCAGTATGTCTTCTTCTTCCTGACGTCTCTATTAGCTGTTATCTCAGTAGTCACCCCCTTTCTAGCCATATCATCTTTCACATTATCCATCCATCGTTTATATGGTCTTGCTCTACTCTTATAACCATCCACATTCATACTCAAAACTATCCTCACGACATGTTCCTCATTCCTCCGTATCACATGCCCATACTATGACAACCGGTTTCCACACAACTGTAAGTACCTACCATCTTCTTGTTTTCGTGTGGTTAGTGCCTAACCTGGTGTCAGAGTTTATGCCGCCATAGGCCTCTGACTTGGCTTCACATGCCGTCGAGAAATATCTCTCAGGCATGCCGGTTTCCTCACGATATTTTCCTTCACCTTTTTTAAGCAAGTGATACATTACGCACATGAATCCGAAAAGTCAGAGGTGCGTGCCTTGGGTTCGAACTCGAGACCTATAAGTTAACAGTCCGACGGTCACACCACTAGGCTATCACATTATTTTAAAACTATGTAGTTCAATCATACAATACGAAAAAGGTAAAAGAGAAAATATAAAGTGTATTCAACTGTGTGTGTTTAAGTTATGCTAACAAACTGCAATAATTGGATTTATTTGATTCCGTGTATACTTAATGTTTATTCTAAGTAATAGGCATCCGTGATCTACGACTAAGTAGGTATAAAAAACATTTTTGATGTGAATCATCTAATGTGGCGGTACGGGTGTGAGAGCGGCTGTTGCGTGGCGACGCTCGCGATGGCAGACACACGACGGCAGACCTTCGTAACTCGTCGGCCCTCTTCGGTTTGATTCGGCTAGTCTTTTTTTTACAAAATGAATTTCGATGTTGGCTTCATTTTTTTCCTATAACGGATTACGTAACTGCCCAAAGAGGGTTGATGTCAGGAAGGCGGCCGGACATGAAACAATAAGTCAAAACCTCTAACAACATGGATTTACGAATTATCCCACATTGTGTGGGATAAGGGCAGGAAGAAGAAGGAGAAGAAGAAACTGATTACGTAACTTACATACCAGAATTATGCAAAACATTTCCAAACAATCCAAGCAGCTTACATGAATTATATCCCAACTGAACTAAATTTCTCACCTTATTAAATTACTATAAAATTAATTCAGACACTAAGACGATAATATAGGTGTGCAGACTAATTAAGTCAAACTAAATTACGAGCATATTTCGTAGTAGTTGCTATGAAATATGATTTCGTAGAAATAGGGACCGAAGTTCTAGGCAAACAGACGAATAATTCGTAATTACTTGGCGTTAATTAAGTAAATGGCTGACTGGAGCAATTGTAATGCAATCTGTGTAAATCCGTGGTTATGGTGGGGTATGGCGCATGGCGTATGGCGCCAAAGATACAGATCTAGCATGGCGGGCCGAGTGACCGCCGACCGCCGACCCCTGCTCCGTTCATGCTATATGACGTCACTACGAGCGTAGGGCTGTATGATAATGTCGATAGTCGCTTAATTATATTTATTGCTTTTTATTAAGATCTTTCTTTCAACTTTGTCGTGAACACTCAGGGTTAAGCGCAATGCACACAGAGAGTTGTTAGTAGTGGGTGTTACATGCTCAAGCCCCACTAGCTTGCAGATAGAAGCACTGGTAAAATAAAACGATTTAAATAAAAGCTGAGATTAAACTTATATTTTCATTGTTCGTCTTTTATTTTACGTTGACAGAATGTTGTAGAAAAATAAATTTGCATATAACAAAAAGGTTCTATATCTTAAATATAGACTCCTTTTATTCTAACAAGAGTACGAGACGCGGACGGCACCTACATTAGTATGAAAAAGACAAGCATTGGACATGACATTTCATACAAATCCACCCTGTCCGAGTCTTATGTACGTTATGTCTGGCTTGCGGTTTAAACTATTAAAAAATCCCGGTGGGCTTTTTTGAGAAAAGCTAAAGACAAATCGACATAGCTTAAATAAAATGGCGCTGGTTTGTCACAAGTCTATATTGACTATTATAGTGGAACATTCATTAAACGTAGCTTAGGATTCTGTTTGGAACTAGAGAGAGAAGCTGGGGTATCTGGGCGTGGAAATGCAGTAATCGTAATCCGGGTGGTGCAAATTGGCATAGGCATTTTGTGCCTTGAGCAGCTCCACGAAAGCATGATTCGATATAGATTTTGACTGACTATTTAAGACCTCTTGTATATTATATGTGCAAAGATATTTCGTGTATATTATATTTATTTGAACAATTCAATCGATGTTGTTTTACACGATCAAGTAGAGAACTATGCAAATATTATTCGTTTATTCCCATCTGGGGGCGTATCTTTTGTTACTTTTAATACCTAAGTTTTAAGTTATTTAGGAATCCTAATTAACAGAACACAGTAAAAAGTTAGCAGAAAAACTCGTCTTCCATATATTATTATTTATAAATTTCTATCGATAATGTCAACTATCGACACTCGTACATCGCTGTCCAAATCGTGACTTATACTCGAGTTCGCCTCGGTCGTTATAGGTAGGATGGACGAAATATAGAAATTGCAATCTAAACTAATTATGCAACAACTGCTACCAGTTGCAAATTGTTGTAATTACATTATAAACTAGAATGTTGTAATGTAACCTGCAAGTTAAATTCTGAAACTTTCGCAATAATAATAACCACAGTTACTAAAATTATTGTCACCTGTCTTAAAATTCTCAAAATATTTAATTGTGCTATTAAAAATCTAAAATCTAATCATTTATCTATCGCCTAGGGTTGTGAAGGGTGAAAATCATCAACGATGTTAGCGTGACGTCTTAAAGATTTTCGTAAGTCGGGAATTCCCTTGCCAAGTAGTAGGGTAACTTAAGTTATATAAACAATTCGTCATCAACGACCTTCATCATCAAATATCGTAGGTTGTTCAACCGATATCTTTTACTTGTAGTATGTTTAATTAGACACTAGAAAAGACAGGAGCGCACGTTAAACAGTCGGTTCCGGGTGTCAGAAGCCCGAATGCCTGACAACCGGTCTAACCTTAAGATATCGGCATTATCCTGTAACTGGGTTACGGAGGTCTGATGGCAGTCGCTCCGTGTAAAATACTGGTATTCAGCCGCATCTGGTTAGACTGGAAGCTGAACCCGACATAGTTGAGCAAAAGCTAGGTAGAACAGAACTGTTGCGGTGCATGCTTTTGCGAATCCCTTGACCCCGGCCGAACGGTCAGGAGGAGGAACACTGTTGGTTTTTAGGCGATAAGAGTCCGGTAGACACCAGGGACATCAATGAGGATTTTCAAACGATAAAAATAAATAAAGATAGAACAGAATTAGAAAAGACAGGATAGACATATTAAAGTTGGTCGTGAATTTGTGAAATGTCTCTGACCTGTATGCCCCAGAGAGCACGTTTACATGTAACATAAGATGAGATCGTTCCTGTAACATAGTGAAGCCTATTTATTTAGGCTGCGAGCTTTTGTAATAGAGTCTAAAGATGTAGGTACAAAGATTAATTAGCGTTTTTGAGAAGGTCGGCCCTTCTTTGACACGCATAATCAGTGGGTTTGTTAGCAGCTGTTGCTTTCTTTGGAGAGGGTTGATTGGGAGTGTTACTGATTCCTCTGTTGTAGGAATCCGTGCTGGTGCAATTGTGTAGCGGTCCCCTGATGTAATTTTTTTAAATTCTTTTTATGTATGTTTTTCTTTATATTTAATATTATTCTTAAGTACCTAATAAAATAGGACCTACATAATGAGGCTTGCATAGTCGCGGTAAAGTGAACTAATGCCTCGATTTAAAAAAATATATATATTAATTAGAATTAAGACGTTAACAATGACAGTGCATCTACACAAATAGATTTTAGTAGTAGTATAGAAGTCTGCCTGATTGGTCTAGTGATGGCAAGCCTGACTGCTGATCGTGAGGTCCTGGGTTTGATCCTCAAGTCGGGCAAAGTGTTATTGACTTTTCCCGTGTGGAATTCCTCAGTAACAGTCCGGAGTTTGGTCTTGTGCCCGGTTGATGGCAATAAGTTCGCCGTATTACATGGGACTTAAACATAACGGTGAAATGAGGGTGTTAATATAAACATCTGCCCAACCATTCGGGGAATACAGGCGTGATGTTATGTTTAGTAGAACTTCTCGTGAAAGACCTCTTCAGGAAGTACTACCATCACACTTATTTCTACCGCAAACCAGTATTGCGTTGTTCCGGTTTGGAGGGTATGGGTGCCGATAAAAAACTTCATAGCATAGTCATAAGTTTGGTAGAAACAATAATTGTAGTTACTAATCAAAGGCACGTAACATTATTTTACTGTCAAACAAAGACATTTAATACTACTAGCTATATTTAATCTTTTTGTTGTCGAATAAAATTTTAGTTCTATCTAGGAATCAAAACGCAGATTACTTACCAAGCTTCAGTAATTCGAAGTTCGTTCTGCCTTACCAAGCTTCTAGTCTAACTAGATGCAGGAAAACCAGTATTTTACACAGAGCGACTGCCTTCAAATCTCCGCAATGCCGATATACCAAGGTTAGACCGGTTGTCAGACTTTCGGGCTTCTGACTACCCGTAATGACTTTCATAGGTATCCGTCCGACAACCGGGTCCGACGGTTTAACGTGCTTTCTGAGGTACAGAGGGGTTTTGGTGTGTAACGAATGGTCATCCATCTGCGGACTGACCGCGGCAAGCGCAGCTTAACCTTGCAAATTATATGATTCGCGTGGTTGTTAATTAGCCACGACCCCCTCACTTAAGTTATCCGAAGTGCTTTCATTTAAATCAAAATAACGTGATCGCATCAATATAACCTAACCAACATAACTTAAACTACATACAGAAACCGTCGTCTCTCAATACCAGTCCTGCTTACCGTAACTAAAAAGGCCCAATGATACATTCATAGATTAATAAAACCCGATTACGTGTAGCAGAATGTTAACCCGGGGTTACCTAGCTTAGAACGGACCACTCCAAAACATTCCTGGGCTCTGTATAGCCAATAAACCCGCGTAATTACGAAATAACTCTGTACCTGTATTTGCTGCGGGACTATTTATTTAATCACTTTGACGGGAAAATAATGGAGAGGGCAAGCACGACGGGCTCCCATCAAAATTGTACGAGGCCAATCTATCGCGTACCGTGTTGGCTATGATGGGACCCTTGTACGCCAGTGTGGGGATTAAATAATTTCCGTGCTGGCTTGTAATGGGTTTAGAATAGCCTCGACAGTTATTTTGGATAAACAGCCCTGATAACATTGTGGTGTATTTTGATTTTTGCCTGACTTTGGAATAGATTTTGTGGTGGAAGTAGGGAGAGGTGTATATACAAAAGCGGAAGGTATTAGGCTGAGGTGACTTGATTTTTAATCTAAAAGGAAAGGTTGTAACCACAGAAATCTAATTATTAAGATTTTTGTGGTGTTAACTTAATACTAGGTTCACACCATTCGATTCTAGTTGATCAACTGCCAAATCGCATGCGATTTGAACCGTCTGAACAGACTTTCAATCAAATTGAATCAATTTGGAGGAACAAAACGTTTCAACTTTTATTGTTCAACTTTAGTTGATCAACTAAAATCGCATCGTATGAACCAGCTATAACTGAAATGAACCTGTGCGGTATTTATGTTGTTTAAAAGTGGAATGCACATGACACTAGAAAAAATCTCATATTTGGTACAACTACAAACGGTTTAACCTTAGGATATCGGCATTGCCTAGTTACTGGGTCGCGGAGGTCTGATGGCAGTCGCTCCGTATAAAATACTAGTATTCAGCCGCATCTGGTTAGACTGGAAGCTGACCCCAAGATAATTGGGAAAAGGCTAAGAGGAAGAAGAAGAAGATTTGGTACAACTACTGACAAGGCCGGACAGCTTAACTGCCTCATTGGTCTAGTGGTGGCAAGTACGACTGCTGATCGTGAGGGCCTGGGTTCGATCCCCGGGTCGGGTGAAGTGTTATTGGTATTTTTCGTGTGGAATTCCTCAGTAGCAGCCTGGGGCGTGGATTTGTGCCTGGTTGATGGTAATAGGCTCACATAAAACATAACGGTGAGGGTGTTACTATACACCTCTGCCCGACCCTTCGGTGAATACAGGCGTGATGTTATGTTTATGTTTACTTACCAGACCAGATTGATTTTATCTTCACAGTTTTTATTTTTATTATTAAACGGTTCTACTTAGCTTCACTAAACTTCTTATACAGGGTGTAAACAAAATCATGTAGGTAATTCCAATATGTGTTCTTAATTGGAGGCATTTTAGCGCCCCGAGCGAATTGCGCGGCTATCGTTCGCCGCGCGGTCATCTAACTCGGGGCGCTAAACTGCCTCACGTTAAGAACACATGTTTAGTTCTTGTAATTCTTTTTTATTGTATCCAAAAGTATCCCGTTTAGGATTAATCTATGTCAGCATTACATTACGAGGTGTGAAGGAATTACATGATTTCATTTACACCCTGTATTTGTTAGTTTAATTGATTAAAACCATGCGACAGATTTTTCAACTACTTCTGCTTAACCGATTCTCTTGAAACTTCGCCCGCAAATTCAATTCCCATGACAATACAACATTATAAGGAAGATAAAACCGGTTAGCTAGTTACCGGTAAGTTATTTTAAAGGACTATGTTTTTTAATTTTCAAAGCAACAAATCCATGTCTTCTTACGTATTTGTTTGCAGGTATTACAGTGTCGTCCCTTTCGTCCATATTCAATTATTTTAATCACCGTTTGAAAACGGGAGTGCCACTCCGAGTCAGATCGATCCGACTAGGTGGAACTCTTTTATTTTTGAGCAAAGCTTTGGCAACCAAACTTCGATATATGAAGTCCAATTTGTCTAATGGATGGAAATGGATGTCACAAACGCGTATAACGTAGTTTATTGCATTGCAAAATTTGTTTGTAACCACTTTTTATTGGTATAGCATACCACTTATTTAGATTATAGCATAAAGTTTTAGGTGTAGGTTATACCTGGAGTACTTTATGATTATTTAGCATAGGTAGTAAAATATTACTACGTACTTATGTAATGGTTATTCAAATTAGAGGTGCGTTGGCCTCGTTGAGTAAAACTATGTTTCTTATCGCAGAATGGTGTTTTCAGCTCGTAGTTATAGTCACCTGTAGACGTAGCACGAATATTGTGATGTTTATAGTTAATGTGAGTGAATTTATGTATTGTATAAACGGTGTAAATAGACCCTTAACGAAGCCGAAAGCCACTTATTCTCCACGTCATTGCGATCATTTTTTTGTTCTGTACTATGCCTGGGAACCTTCTAGTTACGAAGATATTGGAGGTCAAAGTTCCAACTTTTCCACAACTTTTTTAAAAAATACTAGTTTTGAAGGTTGCAAATGTACTTGAAATACCTCCGTTACCCGTTTACTACTCATTGCATCTATCAGCACAGTGTTTTGAGAGCGTTACATTGAGCTTTACAGTAAAACGAAATTATTCACCAAAAAAAAAAGTTGTTTCCCAGCGACAATTTTTGCGTAGGGTTACTTAGTTTGATGTACCTACTGAATGCATGGTTGACGGCTTCGTGAAGGGTCTTTTTACACCTTGTATCTGTACATAGTATAAAAAAAAGTCGCTCCCGCTGTCTGTATCCTTAGATCTTTTAAACTACGCAACGGATTTTAATGCAATTTTCAGCAATAGATAGAGTGATTCAAGAGGAAGGTTTATATGTATAATATTCTTAATCACTCCACACTGCCCCACATTAGTATCTACATTGCACCCGTGCGAAGCCTGGGCGGGTCGCTAGTTATTATTATACTTACAATGAAGAACACTAGTTACTAGTAAAAGTTCGAACGAGTATCCAAACGGCTATGTTTAAAATTATAAAATATACAACATTGTTAGTTATTGACTTATCATTATGTTAGTAAAACAAACTATTTTAGAAAACATATCTGGTTTATCTTTATCTTTCTTTTTGTGTAGCGTTTTTTTTTTGTTTTTTATTGCGAGCCGGCTGTGGGTGCAGAGTCCATATTACGTATCGAAACGCAGTTCCTATCATAGTTGCTATTGAAGGCATTTACTGAGTTATAGTTTTCGTGTTTATTTTTTTATTTTTGCATTATTTTAAATTGGAAATACTCGTTTCGCACATATTATTTAATTAGACTGAATACGTTATTTATATGTGCTTGCCGCAAAAAAATGAACCAAAATGTTATAGGACAGTTGTGTATTTTCGATTCAAAATTGTCTTACAATAGCGATATGTTTACGATACTATACGTAAAAAAATATGTTCGTGCTAGGCCTACAGAAGTTGGTGTAGATTAACGGGAGAGAAGGAGAGAGTAAAATTTAGACCCTGATGTCATGATGATCTTAATGCTCTTGACGTATTAAATAACCTAATAATATATTGTCCTAATTATTATACATTTCCTTGATCTTAAAAAAACAATCATAAAATAATATCTATCATCTTTTATCTAAAGCTACAATAATTTTACTCCAAAATTGTTAGCAGAGCGATTTATAATGGCGGGCTGACGTCATAACCGCGGCTGCCATTTTTTTGCTTGTAATTTGTCAACCGTCATAATTAATAAAAATTACATAACATTGAAAACTTATCGATAATTTTGCAGATAAATTAAATAAATAATCGTCGTGATTGGCATCAGTTAACAGTCAGCCATTCATTTATTGTTTCTTTTTTCTTCAAGAATTTTAAGCTGTCAAAAGTTGGACCAATATAGAGATGTTATTTCATTGTTTGCCATACATGTAACTTTTATGAAACTTCCATGTGTTTATTTTAATAACAGATTTAAGTTCCGAGTGACGTAACGAGACATGTATTCGAATACGCATATTAATTTCGCGTTTATTGCACTTTGGACATTAATTCCCTATCAGAGAGGTAATTGCATATCATTTATGTGTGCTCACTGCTGCTTACTCATATGATTTAACGGATCAAACTGCCGCCATAGTTAATTAAGTTTTTTGTCAATATCATTGGTAGTTAATTGTAAGGAACCAAGATCAGCAGTGTGATGTTTACCAACTCAGGCTGATATTGAGATATGTTTATTAGGCACCTATAGTTAGGTACTATATACCCTAAAGAAGAAGTGATCTCTGACTTTTCAACTTCATGTGCAGATCACAATTTGATTATCACTTGCGTTAACGGTGAAGGGAAACATCGTAACGAAACCTGGTCACCGGAGAGGGATTCAAAAAAGTTCTCGACGGTGTGTGTAGTACGCCAACCTGCACCCGGCCAGCGTGGTGGACTAGGGCCTAAACTCTTCTCATTTTTAGAAGAGGCCCATGCCCAACAGTGGGCTGTAATGAGCTGATTATGCTTTATGCTATATACCCATGACTTTTATTTTATGACACCACAATTTGTCGCATCGTAACGTAAGTTAGAAAAACGCGGGCTATGGGTAATAGGGTAACAATATTTAGATAATTATATTTCAACTGTTATGGACACATTCATCGATGTTATTGGTAATGTTCTTTACAAAGGACAGGTGCGTAATACTCTTAACGTGTATGAATGTAGACGAAGCGAAAACAGTATGTAAGGATCGTAGCATGTAGCGTTCTTTAGTTTCTGCCTATCCCCATGGGAAAAAGGCGTGAGTTTATGTATGTATACTAAACTGTTAATACCATATTTTATAAAAAAAAAAATTCCCTAAGGCTTGCGAAGGGTAAGCACAAGTCGCTGCGCGTGTTAAAATTGCATCGTTATAGTCTTTCCACAAGCTATGAATAAAAGTATTAATCACTATAAATTAATTATTACACGAATTTTAAATGAAGAGATCCCTAAGCCAGATCAATTAAATTACTGAGGTGAGATTAAAAGACTGTTCTGCCTAGCTTTTTCCAACTATATTGGGGTCAGCTTTCATTCTCTAACCAGATGTGGCCGAATATGAGTATTTTACACGGCGCGACTGCCATCAGACCTCCGCAACCCACTTACTGGGCAATACCGAAATCCTAAGGTTACACCGGTTGTCAGACTTTTGAAACTCTGACTTCCTGTAATGACTGTCATAGGTATTTGTTTGCCACCCGGGATCGACTGTTAACGTGCTCTCCGAAGCACGGAGGGGTCGCGACGTGTAACGAACGGTCACCCATCCACGGACTAACCGCGGCAAGCGCAGCTTAACCTCGCAAATCGTATAATCCGTGCTGTTGGTAACCAACGAGCCTGTAATCTATACTAATATTATAAAGCTGAAGAGTTTGTTTGTTTGAACGCGCTAATCTCAGGAACTACTGGTTGGAGTTGAAAAAATCTTTTTGTGTTAGATAGTCCATTTATCGAGGAAGGTTATAGTCTATATAACATCACGCTACGACCAATAGGAGCGGAGCATAAATGAAAAATGTTGCAAAAACGGGAAAAATGTTCACCGTGCGAAGCCGGGACGGGCCGCTAGTAACACCATAATAGGAAAAATATAATTTCTCTAAGGCTTGCAAAGGTCACGCAGAAGTCGCAGAAAGTTGCAACATTATAGTCTATTGCAACATTATAAGCTATGAATAAAAGTACCTATTAATTACCATGAATTAATTATTGCACGAATTGTAAACGAAGAAATTACTAAGCCTGAACAATAAAATTACTGACGTGATATTGAAAGATTCTACTTGTGATAAGGCTAGAATGTTATTAGATTAAAAAACGAATTTACCGTGCAAAGCTTTTTTAAATCCGTCTCTGTACATACAATAGCAACAAAAAAACAAAGAAAATAATTAAGTACTAAAACATATTTCATCCTACACATTGACAAGCTCACTAAAAGTAATACGCTTTTAAACCGTCTTCAATCTACAATAACATGTTTTATTCAGTACTCATTGTTTCTGAATGATCAACTATTTATTTGCCGTCTCCTCTGACAGATAACGCTTGCAGTGAAGTACCTACTGGTTTATATATAGCAGTTTTTAATAATTCAATGCGTCGACTGGCAATCACTTGAAAGATATTGATGTTCGCCTGTTCTACGGTAATCTGTGATTACGATTCTTTACGCGCGCGATTCGGATTGGTTGTTGATTGTTTTTTGTTCGGCGAACATTTTATTTGAATAAAGAATTGTTTTTAGACGGATGTGTTTAAATATAGTTAGAAATGCGTACCTATTTTATTGTGTACCAGATTAATAGAATTTATAGGGCTCAGCTAAAACTGGATTTGTCTAACTTTTTCTTCGGATTTCGTAAATACAATGGCTGCATGTCCATTTATTTTATTAATATCATAATGTAAAAAACTGAATTTGAAAGGAAAAAAGATGGCCGCAAAAATCGCAATACCATTGACAAAATATCTAGCTTAGCACTTGCTAAAAAGCCTATAGTTAAAAACTGGTTTACATGATATAGAATAATAAATATTATAAAATAATTCTGGATATTTTGGGATTACCACATCAAAAATGTAACAAACTTAACAATAAAATAGATGCTAAGAATGTACCTACTTCCCGGATTGTGCAATGTGAGTAGAAGGAAATGCTCAGTTGGACAGTTATGGCGTTAATAGATATTGTCCGAGTAAACTGTCAATGTTTGTAAATCCTGTGCCAGTCACGTTCAGAGTCGTTTTGTACGTAAATACGTCGGTCAAGCTGGACTAACAAGTTCCGTAGTCTGAGCAAGCTTTATGGGAAAAAGGGTGATACAATTATGTAATAAAAACTCCATAAACTCCACTCCATAAATACTCCACAAGTAAACAGACCGTCAGCGGTTTGGCACGTGTGAAACGATAAAACCTTCCTGGAAAAACATTCTAACTTGTGATTATTTTAATCTAACATAATTCTATATATGAAAATTGAACTTACACAGTCTAAACATTATTAAACAATATGCATTTTGCAGTGATGTTTAATTTAACTAAATGGCAGTTATATTTTAGGAAGTTTAAACAGACCAGCATTAGTATGCAACCTTATTAAAAATAATTTAAAATACTGGCTATAAAAAATAAGGAACCCACATCACTTCGACATAAAAATAAATCTAGTTCTTAATTTAAAATTCCGGCTACCTATATCATAATAATGAATTCTTAATTTAAACTTCAGCAGCTTCTACGATACCTGTTTCACAACTAATTTTAGTTAGTCTTGCGCATAGTAGTTCGCGACGGAGATCGCTCAATTTCGTTCGCCGCTCCCAAACGAACTAGTTCGCTCTTCTAGTTCGTCAGCTCCCAGCTCGAATCAGAGGAAGGCAGATCGTTCGCTCGTTTTGATACTACTCCTGCACGGGCACGTGACAAGATTATGGATTGCTGTACTTTTACCTACAATTTTTACACTATAAACAGCAAAAGCCTCAAATGAATATTCTTAAAAAGTATATTATTACTGTAAATAATACCTAGGCTTATTGGTGCAATAAATAAATACACTCTTTAGTTTAGGTAGTGAATAAAAGGTTTTGTTTTTTTAAAGATTTTTATAAGTTTTGAAAATAATCAACAATTACATAAACATATTATTCAGTTCCTTGACAGATTAACACATTACAAAAGCAAAACAAGTTATAATCAACTTTTAATAATCAAAAAAATTATATCGGTCACGAACTAACGAACTATGGAGCGGGGAATGACGGAGCTAGTTCGCGTAGTTCATCTGTGGGAGCGATCTTACGAACTAGTTCGTTCGCGAACTACACAAGACTAATTTTAGTCCATAGCTAATCGATTTTGTAACGACCCAGACCAATTTATTTCTACACATCTGTTATAATATTTTGTCTAAAGAGTTTTACCCTTCGAAGGCCTTGGGATTAGCTCAAATCTACCTGACTGCTGACCTAATCTTCCTCGCTGTCAGAATAACGTGTTTTAGTCTATTTCGGTTTCTTTTTATTAAATCAACCAGCTGTAGTATTGGGAAAAGGTTAGCCACTAAAAATAGTGCAGACGTCAGACTTAGGAATTTCAGATATCGGGACACGGCTTCTCGCTAGATATTTTTATTTGTTGATCTTCAAGTTTTGTTTTCGAAATGGTTACTCATAATGTTGGCTGATTTTTGCTTCGTATAGCACTAAGGCTGTAGTTCACCACCATTAATTTTCTAGTTAAACAACCTTTCATTCGAAAAATGTACCTACTATAATTTTAAGTGAACAATTGTTAATTCTCGCAATTGTTGTTAGCTGCCTCGTTGGTCTAGTGATGGCAAGCGCGACTGCTGGTCGTGAGGTCCTAGGTTCGATCCCCAGGTGGGGCAACGTGTTATTGGGGTTTTCCGTGTTCAATTCCTCAGTAGCAGCCCGGAGTTTAGGCTTGTGCTCGGTTGATGGTATTAGGCTCGCCCCCTTTTAGAAGGGATTTAAACATAACGGCAAAATGAGGGTGTTACTATATACCTCTGCTCAACCCTTCGGGGAATACAGGCGTGATGTTATGATCCCGCGACTCCAGCCGACGGTCACGAGGAGGAACACCGTGAGTTTTTAGCCGGTAAGAGTCCAGCAGACTCCCTCGCCTACCCCGGGCGAGGGACATCCATGAGGATGTCACCACGATAAAAAAAAGGCGTGATCTTATGTTATGTAATTGTTAATCCAGAGAAATAATGTTGGTGAATACCAACTTGAGTGTTTTAATTAAAACATATTTTCCTCATTACTAATGTTACATTCGTTATAAAATGGCCAAAAAAACAAAAAAAAAAAATACCACAAATAAATTCAAATTTTACTTTCATCTGCATAATGCAGCACATTACCCGGTACACAACATTGCCTAAACACAACACGTCGATTAGTACCGTACTTTTAAGATAGCTAATCCGGGCATTATCTAAACGCCCAAACATTAGGTAAACGACGAACTTTACGAGTGCCACAACAGCGTGCTACCAATTCTGCACA
Source organism: Amphipyra berbera (assembly GCA_910594945.2). Classification (NCBI taxonomy): domain Eukaryota; kingdom Metazoa; phylum Arthropoda; class Insecta; order Lepidoptera; family Noctuidae; genus Amphipyra; species Amphipyra berbera. The sequence goes on along the minus strand of OU343126.1, from coordinate 14,639,731 downwards.
ATGGTACGTAATTGTCGTAATCACCGTCACGTACCAATGTGTAAAGACCCTAAACTGCTCCGTGTCTAGATAATGGAATTATGATTAGCACGATTCAGTAATTGAATTTAAACTGTGAACAGTTCATTGGTAGAAGGAATGGTTCACGTACACCAGTGGTAGACTAATGAAATTCAACAGAAGTAATAATTTAAACCAGTGCGTGGGTTGGTACGAAAACTATGTGCTATTGTATCTATCACCTTTTATTATAATAATATTGTATTGTTTTATTGGATAATTAACATGGTTCAGAGTAATTACTATAAATATTTATGTGGTTGTGGATAGACGTTTGGAGTTGCTTGTTTGAAGTTATATTTTTGCAATAGTATGTACTAAGGTACATAGGATTATAAACTTCTAGATAGACCTACCGCGTGGCCGCTCATGCGATATAAGGCTAAATTACTGCATCCTCGCATCGTAGAGCATACAATATACTTACACTAAACACAACTTATGGAGTATATTTCTCATAAATACGCCTTTCGTCAAATAAGAATACAGGGAAACCGACGTTCTGTGACAGCGAGTTGGCTAACAATAAAAAGTTCGCCAAGCTAAAAAACGACACCTCATGTGAAATAGAAGATATGATGCTTTGTCTCAGTTTTCTTAATAATTTTGTATATATGCTTCTCACTTCCACACTTCCTACTGTAATCATGACTACATTTAAAGGTATTTAATCTAAGGTATGTACAGACGGCTGCATTAATTGTGTACCCCCCCCCTTTGTAGTTTAATGAATATAATAGGGTAGGCCTCTAATGAATAGCTAGAGGGGCCCGTGGCTAATTACCAACCGCGCGGGTCATAAGATTTGCGAGGTTAAGCTGCGCTTGCCGCGGTCAGTCCGTGGATGGGTGACCGTTCGTTACACATCGAGACCCCTCCGTGCGACGGAGAGCACGTTAAACAGTCGATCCCAGGTGTCATACGAATACCTATGACGGTTGTTACGAGTCATAAGCCCGAAAGTCTGACAGCCGGTCTAACCGTAACCGTAGGATATCGGCATTGCCCAGTAACTGAGTTGTGGAGGTCTGATGGCAGTCGCTCCGTATAAAATATTAGTATTCAGCCGCATCTGGTTAGACTGGAAGCTGACCTCAACATAGTTCGGGAAAAGCTAGGTAGAACAGACCTCTAATGAATACTTGCACAAAAATTGTATCTATTAGAAGTACTAGGATGCATTAAAATAGCTTCCACATGTTACCACGGATATCCAATTGATCTGTCTGTACAATTAATTAATTTAAATGGGAATAAAAACCTACATTTTTTACACCTCGTTGGTCTAGTGGTGGCAAGCGCGACTGCTGATCGTGAGGTCCTGAGTTCGATCCCCAGGTCGGGCAAAGTGTTATTAAGTTTCTTCGTGTGAATTCCTCAGTAGCAGCCCGGGATTTAGATTCGTGCCCGGTTGATGGCAATAGACTCGCCCCCTGTTACATGGGACTTAAACATAACGGCGAAATGAGGGTGTTACTTTACACCTCTGCTCCACCCTTCGGGGTATATAGGCGTGATGTTATGTTATTTTTTACACTAATGCACACTATTCACGTCTTGCGCATCCTAGTCTGTCAACCCCAAGCTTGCTGGCTGACTGGCTTATCTTATCACTACGACATTAGCAATTCCCGTATAGCTCTTGCCGACACAAGATAAGAGGAACTAACACTAATCCTACAGCGCAGAAAGCCAAGTGCTTAACGAGTACCTACGCCAATCGCGTTGACAATATTTTATAAAAAGCACAAATAGACATGACCATTGACATTGACCATAACAGAAAATTCTACACACCCATACTTGTTGTGCGATTAATATTTCATCAAATTCTATTATTTTCATCAATTTCTATACTTCAATTCGATATTAACATCAAAATCCAGAGTCTCCCTTGTGGGTACACAATATTGTATAATCCAAGAATTTATGGCCGTACAAAAAAGGCATAAAATCCATCCATATAAGCGCCGTTGTATGATATCGTATGGTGGAATCTTCATACTGTTCGTAAGATCCTTGGCAACTTTTCACTTTGCTCGAATAGTTGAACAACTTCAGTATTTCAAAGTGGAAAGTTGAAAAGCGAATTGTTGGCGACGGTGAGGGGTTGGAATATTTTTAGGTAGTACTTAAAATCGACGGGTCCAACGTATAATGGTTCAAATGTAAAAACACAACTTTATAGAAGAACGGTTTAAAGATCTTAAATATTTATTATATCCCGTATAAAATAATACTGTTATTTCCATTCGTTTGTAAATTTGTAACCACGAAACTATCATTTTTTTTTTTTATTGAGTAAAATATCGGTGATTTGAAGGTGATTGATGTCGAAAAGTGGATTTCGCATTTTTGCGGGTTGTACCAGTATACGTAGGACCCGTCGAAATGAAAGTATTGTCTGAAAATGAATAAAAGGTTTAGGATTGAGGTGACTCACTGATTGCTTAATGTGTTTATCGATTTGAGAATATGCACGTTTTGTTCTGTAGTTAAAGCTGAGTTTTAAATATGTCTGATATATTTTGTGTTCGAGAGCATTTTCAAAGGGAAGGTTTTGAACACCACACACACCTGCTTTTGTATACCCTAAAATATTTAAACCAATTCGTATTTGGATTTTAGCATCATATTTGTCTATTTTATAAAAAGGTTTGTAATTTCGCATATTTCTAAAAAATGGCCCAGTTTTCTTTTGTGATATGCCTACGCTTTCTTTGTCAAAGGAATATAAAAAAATATATTATTATTATAATTAGTCTGTACTGTCCCACTACTAGGCAAAGGCCTCCCTCCGTACCTTCCATCTGTCGCGATTCTGTGCAGCTTCATGCCAACTGTCATGAAAGGCATCCAACTCGTCCCGCAAACTTCTCCGCGGAATAAATTACATAAGTTAAATTATATACGTAACAACTATGTGTTAAACAATTAATTTGATATAAGTACCTACGTTTGATATGAAGACTTTTATTTCATGATTCGCTAATCGCTTGTTATCCCATACGAGAAGTAGAACAATCAAAGAAAATTATTTATTATCTTGCCGTCTCCTAGGTCTTAAAAGTTTTTTTGTTTATTATTTACTACTATCACCCAGCCCTTTAAGATTTTATTGGTGTAGGTACGTGACTTTAACTGGTATTCCATAGGGTATAAATTTCAGATCTGATCATTCGTAAAAGGAGGACGCCGTGCCGATACATAAATACATAAATATAGAGCCATTAATCGTTACTAACAATCAATTGGATTAAGGCCCCATAAAGTTTAAGTAGGTATTTCTATGTTCTGGTTCAGGCATCTTCGTTTAGTTTTGTGAGTTTTTAGATACGCCTTGTTTAGAGGCGCCTTGAGGCATTTCTCATCCAAAGGTTTAATAATATTACCATGACCGCATTGCGTTCCGGATTTAATAATAAAAAAAGGATCAGACAAAAATATTCCTCATATTTTTTTTGAACCAAGAATGGTAATGATGTTATGAAATATTAGGTTATTGTTAAAAAAAGGTTTTTGAGAGATTTAATGGTAATTTTTGAATAAAAATGGATAACATTTTCGTCAAACATTTCAATATGCAAAATCATTTTCTAAATTAGCAAGGAAGTGACTATTTCAGAAATCGCTATTAAATTATAAACACGAAATCTTGCGCAGACACATCGTTCGTTCAATATTAATGCTATAGTTCGTTAATACGGAACAGAGTCCACGGGCACCCAGCCCCCGCGGAGCACCGTCCCTACAAGGATATCGCTAGATTGGAGCCTTGTTCTAATCTCAAACATGATATCTAGGATTAAATACTGTTATTCGTTTAAAATATGGCCGATTCCCGTTTAGTCTGTGTGTATTTTCGGCCTGTTCTATGTTTTATTATCTGTCCTAAGCAAATATAATATTAAGAAGGATACTGGGCTGTTTACGGCATACTAATATCTGAAAAGGATCGAACAATTTCTTTGAATTTAGGAGATTGGTAATGCGAATTCTAATATCATTTATTGAGTAGACAATTTTTTGCAAATCTAAGCAAAGAAACAAAATATCGATTATAAGTTGCTGAAATAAAACTAAATAATCGCTAAAGGGTTTTATTTTTCTAATCGACTTGTTGGTCTTTTGGAAAATTTCTACGTAACAGGGCAGTTATTGGGGAGACCTGTAGGGTCTCCAATCAATGGGTATAATAAAGTTTCTACTATTTCAATTGACACTTACGACTAACTACAGATTCCCAGCAGTTTGAGATAGAAGTGGAAGCCTTAATTTTTCGATTCTCCCATCAGCATACTTCGTAGTTCCACTATTTGGTTAATTACTGAATTAAATGGATAAACTAATTAAGACTAAAGTTAAGTAATTTACGTTAATAGCTTGGACTGGATAATAGCCAGCAAAACTTCTCCAAAGACTTGAAAGTCGCCTCGTCTTTTGTTTATAAAAGTTCTATTTGGTCCTTAGTCACGCGATCTGCGGCTCATTTGTGATCAAGTACTTTGGTCGCTTGATATGACAGGATATCATTATGATTGCCACATTTAAAGAAATGTTAGGGAATAAAAGGTTTGATTAATTACCTATTCAAATAATTATTATATTTTCTTTAGTAATGTATCATGGGTATTCTCCTCTATGCAATCAATGAAACTTCATTGTGTATTGTGTAACTTCTTCATCTGCGATTTTGCATGGCATCTTGGTATAACAGGAAATACCCTGATTGTGCTTCCCTTAAAGGTACGGATAGTGTTCATTAGCAACCATACTTCCTTAATCCCAGATGGCGAGTTCAATCTCCTTTCAAAAGCAGAGAGTTTCATAACAAATCCACTTTTGCACTATTGCAAGTATTGGTGAAAAATCTTGGGGCCGAATCCTATCTAAGTATAGAGCACTTTTTAAAATTATTATTATTATGCAGCCGTGATCATCCCACTTCAGGGAAAAGGTTTCCCTACCCTCCATCCACCCACCATCTCCTTCTGGGCCTGCCGCGACGTCGTCTAACGTTGTGTGGGCTCCACTCATTAGTAGTGAATTCTGCCCACAGTTTGTCCGATATACGGCAGACGTGACCAGCCAAGTTCCGTTTTAAGCTTGTGGCTTTCTGAGTTCTATAGAGCGTTAATGAACACTTATAGTGTCTTTTTTTAATCTTTGATTTGGTCGCGCTTGGTCCTTCGCACCTAATGGTAAGCACAGACAGGCTCTAAGATGGAGCAAATGAATTCAAGCAACAGAGATTGTAGAGGGATTCCTCTATACCCCTCTGGCTCTCACATACACACGACGGAACATAGTAAACTGCTTGGCGCCGAACTTTAATGAGTATCTTAGAGAAGTTATGTTATACTCCCAGCAGCGACCACCCACTGAAGATATCTTACTCCAAAATTTTATGAAGCACTTGTATTCATGATATCAAAAGCAATACAACACGCGTGTTTTATAGAAGCAGATAAAGACAAATGATACTTTTGACTGTTACTGCTTAGTATAAACGTAACGTTACGACTTATATTGTCTGGTGACCTGGATATGTGTCGGAGAATTGGCATAATAATTCCGTCTTTGCGTATGTAAGTATGTCACATTTGGGCTTGGCCACAGTATACCCTTGAAAAGTAGCATAACTAGAATTTATGCTTGAAATAATTACCTACACTCGGTCGGAGCGTTAGGATTGCATGTTGGGAGTTGAGAAATCCTGTAATTCATAACATAAAACATAACATCAAGCCTTGTATGCCCCGAAGGGTTCGGCAGAGGTGTATTTAGTACACCCTCGTTTCGCCAGTTATGTTTAAGTCCCATGTAATTGGGGGCGAGCCTATTGCCATTAACCGGGCACAAATCCAGACTCCGGGCTGCTACAGAGAAAGTCCTATTGAAAAAACCCAATAACACTTTGCCTGACCTGGGGATCGAACTCAGGATCCCATGCTCAGCAGTGGCACTTGCGACCACTAGACCAAGAAGGCAGTCCTGTCATTCAATCACGTTTATTTTAGTCCCAGGAAAACAGGGATAAACAGTATGTAGCAGAGTATGATGTAGCAGTCATGCAAGTGAGACAGCGCGAATGAACGATTCTCGACGCGAAATACTACACGAAACTGTCCTAGATAGTGTGTAATAAGCGGCGTGCGTATGTATGCTTTAACTGAATTGGTGGCTTCTTCGCAGTTAAGCTACCGTTCTATCTATTTACTGTGACTTGGGTACGGCACGCGGCAGGATATTATTAGAGTAAACGACAGTGGCAATGTGTCTTTTGATAAAATTAATTTAGCGAGTTACTTACCAAGTAGTTAGTGTCCATTTTGTTGTTAGAATTACTTATCAAAATATGGTGTGGCCGACCTGCGTCGTGACTAATATAAATAAGTATAGGCACCACTGGATGGGTAGAAACTTAATACTTTCACTTCATTATGTAGAGCAACATTTGGAATTGTATCAATCCTGATTAATTTTGTATACAGAAGGACTCACTGAAGAAAATAGCCACTCGATTCAAAACGTTTTGATAAGTCAGTTGTTGAATCATTCGTTTTGTTATCTCGTTTTCTCTTAATACGAGAATCGTAGACAAAACGAGATAAGAAATCAGTTGCCGACAGCTGACTTATCAAAACGTTCTGAATTGGGGAGACAGGGGGCTACTCCGAAAAACGAACGTCGAAGTTTCGGATCAAAACAAAACAATGACGAACACCGAACTTATAAATATAAGATCAGAGTATTATCAAACAAAGAACAACTATATGTCAATTAACATTTGGGAGTAGGGTGAACGAAAGTCAAAATGTCGAATCGAATCGATCGTCGGATCTGAAACACTTTTGTGGTTGGGAAACGTGCGATCCGTCAACCGAAACTTCGTAGTTCGGTTTTCGGAGTAGGGCCCCTGGTGCGGGTGTTGACTGGACGTCGAATGTTGACAACTATAACCTGTACCTATAGTCACTAGTGTTGTTAAATGGTCTATTGGACGATTCCTAAGCTTTACCGAACCGAATGAGTGAATGGCGTTTGATAAAAGGAATTTATAGGGCGGATGTCAGTGGAAATGCCGGTGGAGGACGTCCTAGAAGAACATACATCGATGTTATTGGTGATGTTCCTCACAAAAGACAGATGCGTAGTACTCTCAACCGGCATGCGTGTATGACAAGATGTATGAATGTGGATGAAGCGAAAGGAGTGTGTAGGGGTCGTAGTATGTGGCGTTCTATAGTTTCAGCCTACCCCCATGGGAGATAGGCGTGAGTTTATGTATGTATGTACCGAACGTTATTGCTTTAATATTTAGACTCCTGTAACTTTACCAATGATGAAGCAAATACCCCATAGCTTTGCATAGTAGACCCTCCCATACATTAGTAGCTATCTCAAGTAAAATTAGCTTAAGAGTCCATTTATATGCCCAGTTTGGCAGTAATAAAAACATTTTTTACAAAAAATTTAAACCGACTTCAAAAAAGAATAAAACAATTACCATATAAAATTAACAGTTTCAGAAGTCGGTGCTGATCCACGCTGAACCAAATTGAAGGCACCGACTTCTGAAACTGTTAATTTTATATGGTAATTATTTTATTCTTTTTTGAAGTCGGTTTAAATTTTTTGTAAAAAATGTTTTTATTGGCCTTAATTAAAACTTGGTTGAACCTACTAAAGACGCTGCTCGTAACATAATCACATCATCACAATATGCGTACTGTTCGTCATTGAGGAGTTCCATTGTCTATCTCCGAAGTCCTTCATCAGATCTTCACCAAATTTAAATGGGACCAAGTTCGAAGGTTCACAATTGGCGAAAATATCGATGAACATACACAAAAAAAAAAATACATACAGACGAACATAGTAACCTCCTCCTTTTTGGAAGTCGGTTAAAAAATACTACCATTAGTAAGCAAAACGATCCGTTTTTGACCATAGGAACTGGTCATATATCAAGTTGTTGATTGTTATAGCCTGAGTTGATTGGACGATACCAATTCATAAGTACGAGAAGTCTTAATCCTTATCCTTATCCTTACTTCCTTATGCTTACGCTTAACGCGAAAGTTTGTATGTTTGGATGTAAGTATGGATGTTTGTTACTCTTTCACGCAAATACGGCTGAACGGATTTGAATGAGATTTAGCACACAGATAGACTATGCCTTGGATTAACACATAAGATACTTTTTATCCAGGTACATCAAGTAGTTCCCCTAGAATGCGGGTGAAACCGCGGGTAATAGTCCAGTACATAATGAACTGCACAAAAACATTAAGTGTTCTTGGAGACACTACCATTATCATTTCCACGATCATTCAGAAGACCGGTAACGGTATTAGATTACAAAATAACTTGATAAAAATCCGGAACTCGTGGATAATGACGATTACGGTTGCCATTAGTCGTACTTATTTTGTGGTCAACCATGGCGTTAAAGACTTGAGATAAGCAGATGACACCAAATCCGGTCAGGGGAGGGAAATGCAGATTATCCCTTTCATGTCTTTTGATATTCTTTTGCTCGTGATAAGGGTATGGACGGGCGCCTTCACGTATGGTGTAATTAGGGGGCGGGATTGTCTTGCTTACTGAAATCGAGGGTAGGAAAGTAAGGTTGTATCATAGCATAATATCTCCATAACATAACACCATGCTTTGTATTCCTTGAAAGTTTCGGCAGAGGTGTTTTAGTACACCCTCGTTTCACCAGTTATGTTTAAGTCCCATGTAATAGGGAGCGAGCCTATTGCCATTAAACGAGCGCAAATTCAGACTCCAGGCTGATACTGAGAAATTCTTTCCTGCATTGTTGGTCTAGTGGTCACAAGCGCGATTGCTGAGTATGGGGTCCTGGGTGCGGTCCCCAGATCGGGCAGTGTTATTGGGTTTTTCCATTAGTAATTTCTCAGTAGCAGCCCGGAGGCTGGATTTGTGCCTGGCCAATAGCAAGCCCCTAGCAATCGCAATATTACATCTTTATATACTTAGTTATATACAACGGAAGTCAATGGAAACGCCGGTAGAGGACGTCCTAGACAGACATATTACATCGATGTTATTTGTGATGTTCTTCACAAAGGTCAGGTGCGTAGTACTCTCAACCGGCGTGCGTGACATGATGTATGAATGTGGATGAAGCGAAAGGGGTAGGTATGTAAGGGTCGTAGCATGTGGCGTTCTATAGTTTCTGCGTACCCCCAAGGGAAAAAGGTGGGAGTTTATGTATGTATAAAACTAATAAGTCGATTAAAATTATTATAAAAATGTATAGTTGTGTTTTCTAGGTTTAAGCATGTACGTATAGGTTATTTCATAATTTAATTTCTTATAACCAATCTTTTGATAATTTCTGTCGTTTTCATCAAACTGTGCCTGACTCAATTTGCATGTTGTAAGTGTTGGTACAAAAAAAGTATTTACAAGTACAGTCGGCATCAAAATTAAGGGATCAATGTACAATGTTTCAAAAGTGGCTAAAAAAAAAACCTGTTTAATTATTATTTTCTTTTATCAACTTATGGCAAAGTAGAGAATACTTTAAAGAATAGTAGAAGTAGGTACTTATTATGTTTTATTTAACCCGTCAAGTGTCGGGCGCACATACAGGTGTGCGTAAGAAATTCGGGCGCGAAGTGTCGGAGGCACACACGGGTGTGCGTAAGGAACGCGCTCCTATGGTAGCGGATTTTAACGTTTTATTTTACTGTTTACACGAACCGAATTTATAGGAGCGCGTTCCTTACGCACACCCGTGTGTGCCTCCGACACTTCGCGCCCGAATTTCTTACGCACACCCGTATGTGCGCCCGACACTTGACGAGTTAAGCATGTACGCATAGGTTATTTCATAATTTAATTTCTTATAACCAATCTTTTGATAATTTCTGTCGTTTTCATCAAACTGTGCCTGACTCAATTTGCATGTTGTAAGTGTTGGTACAAAAAAAGTATTTACAAGTACAGTCGGCAACAAAACTAAGTAATCAATGTACAATGTTTCAAAAGTGGTTTAAAAGAAAATCTGTTTAATTATTATTTTCTTTTATCAAATTATGGCCAAGTAGAGAATACTTTAAAGAATAGTAGAAGTAGGTACCTACTTATTATGTTTTATTTAAAACATGAATTCAATCTGAGATTCTGAAATTAATTAACTTAGGAGTATACGACTACCTATTGGACAATATTTTATAAAATACGTTTGAATCTCCTAAATATCGTTATGCCTAGCTTTTTCCCAACTATGTTAGGGTCGGCTTCCAATCTAAACAGATGCGGCTGAATACCAGCATTTTACACGAATCGACTGCCATCAGACCTCCGCAACCCAGTTAATGGGCAATGACGATATCCTAAGGTTAGACCGGTTGCCAGACTTTCGGGTTTCTGACTACTTGTAACGAGTGTCATGGGTTGAATCTCCTAAATATCTGGTGTGTAATAAAGAGTATCTTTATGTCTATGATGCTGACTATACTTGCGATGAGCGGATGATTCACGTTTCGTTTGGTAATCATAATGAATGCCAACCACTGACTATTAAGGGTAATACAGTAATCAGCCACTTTAAAATAATTTATCACATTCATACTTGTTTATAGAATACTTATTGCCAACATTTTTGAGCGATAATGACGTGTTAATTATTTATAGGAAATATTAAATACAGGAAGGTATCTATTATTTATTTATTTCACAACATACAATTGTCATTACAGGTTGTTACCCAATTCAACAATTCAGTTACATAGAAGACAAATAATTAAGCGTCACCCTCTCGAATTCCGCCAAAGAGCAAGTAAAAATATCAAGCCGTTGCGAGATGGAATTAAGTGAACGACTGGTGGGAATTTTAAAATGTTCGTACGGGCTACCGGGACCTCAAACAGCCTTCCCTCGGCCCCTGTCGCAACCTAGTGTTAGGAACGAGCAGCCCCAATGATCCCAATATTTGTGGATTATTTACAGTTATTTAGTATACCACGGAACACAAGAAATACATATTAACTAAAGCGAAGTTTCGCCTAACCTCCAGCTTATAGTAACCAACCATTCCTATTACAAAAAAGGTTGGATACATACATACATTGTAAATGGAATAGTGTATAATGAATTACAAAAAGCTAAATTAAAATACTTGTTACTAGTTATACGAAAATGTTCGCTATTAGCGATTCGAATTAATCAGGCCTTTTTTTTCTTTTTGATTTTATACTTATTGATGTTAATTGCCAACCGCGTGGATCATATGATTTGCGAGGTTAAGCTGTGCTTGCCGCGGTCAATCTGGGGATGGGTGACCGTTCGTTACACATCGAGACCCCTACGTGCCTCGGAGAGCACGTTAAATAGTCGGTCCCGGGTGTCATACGAATACCTATGACAGTCGTTACGGGAAGTCAGAAGCCCGAAAGTCTGACGGCCGGTCTAACCTTAGGATATCGGCGTTATCCCAGTAACTGGGTTGCGGTGGTCTGATGGCAGTCGCTCCGTGTAAAATACTGGTATTCAGCCGCATCTGGTTAGATTGGAAAATGACCCCAATATAGTTGGGAAAAGGCTAGGCAGCACTAACTTATTGATGTTAAACTCAAAAAGAAAAATAAAAAATAATGACCAAATTAATTCGAATAGCCAAATAGCGAACATTTGCAAGATGATGATGACTTATTGGTTTTAAACTAGTTTGTAAATAACATAACATAATCAGCCCATCATTACTGTCCCACTGCTGGGCACGGGCCTCTTCTCATAATGAGAAGGGTTAAGGTCTTGTCGACCTCGCTGACCTGATGCGGGTCGGCGGATTTCCTTCACCGTTAAAGCAAGTGATAATCAAATTCTGATCCGCACATTACATCGAAGAGTCAGAGGTGCGGGCCGGGATCGAACTCAGACCTTACGGAAGGCAAGCGTTCTACCGCTAGGCTACTAGTACTTGTATATTCTAAAGAAAATTAATCAAGGGCTACTACCAACCTTCATTAGTTGGAAAGGCCTTTTGAGAAGAAGTAGATATTTCAAGCAAAGAGCAGTATTTCATAACAGTAATATTAAACCAGTCCTGATATAATCACCGACATAAATCTTACGTCAAATTAATTTACGAAACGACCTTCTAAGAAAATAGTTTCCAAAAATATCAACTGGTTCATTTGATAAATGTATCAGCGTTAGCAAAGTAAGGCGAGGCACTTTGAGGAAGTTGGAAGGGCTGTCAGATCTACATTACCGGCAACTAGACAGACAACCCGGTTCCCGAGCTTACCCGAGTTTAACCGAGGATGCCCGACCGCCGGATATGATTAATTGATAGTGTTCAACAGATTCGTGAAATATTGGATCTTGATTTATATCTTTACCAATTTTTATCGCTTTGCTCATCTGGGACGGAAAATATATATGAAACCTTTTTGGGGCAAATTATTGCTTGTTTATTTTTCCCACATTTTTTTATGTACCTATGACATCACGTTTATGTTCCTCGAAAGGGTGTAGGCAAATATTTCCTGTTGAACCTACATTTTTCTGATGACGGTATCAATGCCATTTGCCACGCCCAACTTCAGACTTTTTAGCTGTTATTGAAAATTCACACTTTGCTCGACTTGGAGAGTGATCCCAGAACCTAGTGCGATAGCCGTACTTGCAACCACTAAAACTAATCCTTCCTCCTAGCCTTTTCCCAGCTATGTTGGCGCCAGATTCCAGTCTAATCAGATGCGGCTGAATACCAATATTTAATACGGAGCGACTGCCATCAGACCTCCGCAACCCAGTAACTGGGCAATGCCGATATCCTAAGGTTAGACTAGTTGTCAGACTTTCGGGGTTTTGACTACCCATAACGACTGTCATAGGTATTTTTATGACACCCGGGACCGACGGTTCAACGCGCTCTCCGAGACACGGAAAGGTCTCGATGTGTCACGAACGGTCACCCACCCATGGACTGATCGTGGCAAGTGGAGCTTAACCTCGCAGATTGTATGATCGGTGCAGTGATTAATTAGTCACCAGCTTCTACACCACTGAAACGAATAAAGCAGTTTTTTTGTGAATTAAGCTCACAGGAACAATCGATTTTGTCCTCACGTTTTTCAGAGTTCACTTGTAATCATTCAAAAGTATCCCGAATTCACTCAAAAATAATCAGCTTGTAGTAGATTTACTAATCAATTATAACTAAAACTATATTTGACTACGCTGACTATTGTTGGATATTCTCAAGTTGTGAGTGAACAAAATTGGAATGGATTTGGTGCTGATTTTGTTGTGCACAAACTTAACTTTATTTAGGCAATTGCCATCTATTTCACTCTGATAGAATAAGAAAGAGACGGACGTAAATAAGAACTGTCAAATTTATTTGAACTAAAACGACACGTCAGAATTCATCTATCGAAAAAACACGGTGAAGTTCAAGGCGTAACCTTGTTTGACATCTCTAACTTAGTTCTTATCTATCACCGTCCTTTTCTCGCACTGTCTGTTAGTAAAAGATAGCATTTCTCTAATTATAGTTTAGTTGGTGAACGAGGGAACCAGCGCCATTGTTTGAAAACTGACTCGAGAAGATGTCGGATGTTCTTATACCAATTAGTCAAGTTATTATATCAATTAGCTCTTTAATATACAAACAGCTATAATATACGATCCAGTTCAGCTTATCAGATGAAAACATGTACCATGGGAAACCCACTGATACCCCGAGGTCTACATGTATCCAGCTACCGGAATGACCTGTGGCGGCATCTATCATACCACATGCGAACTACGCAGCACGACGAAGGTGCTACAGCGACAACAATGACAGCCGTCAGATGAAATTTCACAAAACCTGCATCGCGGTATCAAGATCTGACACGGAGTTAGTATATATACAACTTCCGAACATCAACCGTTGGGCAGTGGCCCGCCAGGCATAAGACCCGCTTAGTAGGAGGATCCTCCCTTTTCGTAGGAGGAACACCATACCTCGTTCCCCTACAGACTAAAGCTATTAAATCTTCTATGCTCACAGGTCAGTTCAGGCTAAACTGATGCAGTTTGGCCTGTACTGATTGGCTTCTATATTTATGGCCTTAGAATATGCCTTCAACTGGCCTAGAAGGCGCCTGGAGTGCATATGTTTATTAAACCTGGTATATTTGGCTTTGCTTATAGTAAAATGTCACTGTATATGTTAAACTTTGAACCGTTATATATTAATGCATTGCTTGGCACTTGAGTTATAGACTGACTTAATTGCTTTTGCGTAAAATGGTTTCCGTTGTGTTGACGTATCTACATACGAATGTAAGTGTCGAAGTATTTTGTAACGCAAGAGTAGAAGCTATTTGTTTATGCCGTAATATAGGAGTTCATTAATGCAGGGGCTCGTGGCTAATTAATGACCGCGCGGATCATATAATTTGCAAGGTTAAGCTACGCTTGCCGCGGTCAGTCCGTGGATGGGTGACCATTCTTTACACATCGAGAGCCCTCCGTGCCTCGGAGAACACGTTAAATCATCGGTCCCGGGTGTTATATGAATACCTATGACAGTCGTTACGGGTAGTCAGAAGCCCGAAAGTCTGACAACCGGTCTAACCTTAGGGTATCGGGATTGCCCAGTAATTGGGTCGCTGAATCTGATGGCATTCGCTCCGTGTAAAATACTGGTATTCAGCAGCATCTGGTTAGACTGGAAGCTGACCCCGACATAGTTGGGAAAAGACTAGGCAGAACGATAGGAGTTCATTAACTCATCCACTGGGACAAATGTGTACACCGTGTAGGGGGCGGGTTAAAATATTAAACTTCCTCACCACACGCTGGGAATAAACGCCTGTTGTAAGATTCAACAAAACCCAGCACGCTTGGTGGTAAGATCTATACGGTCCGCCTGACTAGCTACCGGGTGGTGACCGGCCTGAATTTAATGTGAGGGTTCACATTAAATTCCGGCCGGTCAAGCAGCTTAATGTATTAAAGATAAAGATATATTTATTTTGTAAAACATGAGTACAGTATTAAGGTCTTCTATGTAAGTAGTTAGGTAGCTATATGTTTTGCCATATATGGCGTACAAAATTAGTCGCACTAGGCAGACAATAAAAAAAAATAGAATTTAAATTGAAATGTCAAAATTTTAATAATACAAAAAATGTAAGCAATACAAAACAAAAAAAGAACATAATGTCAAAATCCTAACAATACCAGAAACAAAATTAAATCATGACAAAATCGAAACGACCAGTAATCAAATCAAATCATAATGCCAAAGATTGATTTACTTTACACAAATAGGAGACACAAAAATCAATACGCACAATCAGATTTCTAAAGGAAAATGTCATTCAAAAATTCATCCACGCTGTAATAGCATTTCTCAATTGTTCCACCGTGTGTATTTGAGTATAGTGGAATCCTTCTATACCTCTGTTCCTTGGATTCGTGTACTCGATCTTAGACCCTGTCTGCGCTTACCATTAGGTGAGACTAGGGCAAAACGCGACCAAATGAAGAATAAAAATAAAATAAAACTATGCCGTACTTGCTCAAGTGTCCCTCAAGTGCATCGTACTCCGATCGCAGATCCGGGTATCGCAATAGAAGATATTAATCGTGCTGCTGACAGTACGGTTAAAAATATCAGCAGTAGGTATACTGGGTGTAAAAATACCCTTAACGAAGCCGAAGTCTACGCATACTTACATAAAACTAAGTAACATACAGCAAAAATTATTGCTGGGGAACTACTTTTATTTTTTGGTATTAAAAACAGCTTCTAATTTTAGCGTGCAATGGAAGGGTGCGCGCAGCAGACTGTGCCTACATTTCATAAATTTTTTTATAGAAGTATGTTTAGTAATAACATTTAAACTTACTTTTCGTGAAAAACGTACAAAAATATGGTGACTTTGACCTTCAATATGTCCATAACTAGTCGGTTCCCAGTTATGGCCCAACACCAAAAGATCTTTGTGATGATGGGAAGAATACGTGGCTCTCGGCTTCGTTAGGGGTATTTTTATACCCAATAGTAGTGCTGGCCACGTTAAGATCAACACTAAAAGGAGAAAAAAATGACGTTGAAGTGTGGCCAAAATACATCATTGTGAAGGAAAGAAAGAATATGAAATAATAAGGGGCACGTGGCGAATTAACAACCGCGCGGATCATATGATTTGCAAGGTTAAGCTGCGCTTGCCGCGGTCAGTCCGTGGATGAGTGACTGTTCGTTACACATCGAGACCCCTCCGTATCTAGAAGAGCACGGTAAACCGTTTGTCCCGGTAGTCATATGAACACCTATAACAGTCGTTACGGGTAGTCAGAAGCCCGAAAATCTGACAACCGATCTAACTTTAGGATATCGGTATTACCCAGTAACTGAGATGCGGAGCCGCATCTGATTAGACTGCCGCATTCAGCGGCATCTGGTTAGACTGGAAGCTGACCCCAACATAGTTGGGAAAAGGTTAGGCAGAACGAACTACTTTGCGAACATATCTCAAACTCAACTTATGAGCTTAGACATTTAGTCTTCCCATTATGTACCTTAGTATCAAGATTAATGAGTAAGAAATCAATGAATATACAGTGTGTCCCTGGATAATGTGCACAAATGAAAATGGGTGAAACTAGACCACAACAAAAAAAAAAACTGTCAAATCTGAAAATTTCGTTCGAAGTCGACGAAATAATGACAAACTTTGTATACATCTATCTAAAACTACACTGTTAAATAAAAGCATTATATGCATGGGTCCAAAGATTTATAACCAGATCCCAAAGGACATCAAACTATTAAATTTAAATTTATTTAAAGCTAAATTAAAAAGATGTTGACCGAGAAATGTTATTATAATATACATGATTTCCTGAATGATAAAAGTTGATTTCTATAATTTGATGTTTATTTAGGTAATTTAACACAATTTTAATGTTTGTCTTCTATAACTGAATTATTTTTAATTTAATACAATTACAATTTCAAAACATATTTGCACACCTTCAAATGGTATAAGATGTAGCTCATATTTAAATATAAACACCATTGCACGCATATCATTTTGTATTGTAATTCACACATGTTACAGCAAATAAATATATCTTTATCTTTAACATATCGACCAAAAAATGGAAAAGAAATATATTGCAGGTTTAGTTTTCTTTAAACCAGTCATTAAGTTAACAAACACGTTTCTTTGAAGTTTTTTGTTGTGATTTTTGTATACGATTTTTACATTTATTTATTTTTTCTATTTTTTTTATCGATACCTATATATATTGTGGTCTAGTTTCACCCATTTTCATTTGTGCACATTATCCAGGGACACACTGTATACAACTTAACTCCCTATACAGTTAAGCATTAAAATCAATATTTATCCATTCCTATTATCTCTAAGACAGTTTCGAGACCATTACATTAACAAGTCACCAGTCTATATCTCCTCCCATTAACGCCTTAGAAAACAACCTTTCTATAACATTATAGGCTTCGTAATGCACCAATTTGTTCTGCTCCAATTGGTTTGGGTAGTTCTAAGAGCGTCATTAAACTAATGAATGGCATTCGACGACACTTCTTGTACGACAAGTGGACTGATTCCGACTAATCTCGACTGTACATCACTCCTTGACGAGACCTTATAAACGTCATGCAAGCACCTGATTAACAAGCACATTCTTTTTAACGATAGTCAAGGAATTTTCTGAGAACTGTGCGTAACTGTACATTTGAAGTTATGTCGTCTTCATGGTGATATTTTATGAGGAGACGCGAACTCCGTTTTTAATTAGATGCGTGAGAATTATGTGTACAAACTAGATCTTATTTTATGGATATGGGTTTTTGGTGTTACGGAATGTTTAGTACTGGGAACGGGCGTGTTTTGTGGAATTACGGCGAGGCGGTTTCCGTTCCGTCTTTGCTTGTTGTGTATTTTTTTAAGAAAATATGTTGCGTAAGTTCTGTCTGTAGGATCTCACAATCAATATTATACGGCTATCGGTGTATTCCAGTAGTTGGGGGTAAAGGGCTGTCGCTTCGAAGAAATCTTCGGATTCATAACCGCTTTTGGAAGCTTACTCTAACTTAGTTCTTAGTTGTGTTCTGCCTAGCCTTTACCCAAATATGTTGGGGTCAGCTTCCAGTCTAACCAGATGCTGCTGAATACTAGTATTTTACACGGAGCGACTGCCATCAGACTTCCGCTACCCAGATACTATGGGCAATGCTGATATACTAAAGTGAGACCGTTTGTCAGACTTCCCGGCTTCTGACTGCCCGTAACAACCGTCATAGGTATTCGTATGACACCTGGACCGATTGTTTAACGTGCCCTCCGACGCACGGAGGGGTCTCGATGTGTAACGAATGGACACCCATCCTTGGACTGACCGTGGCAAGTGCAGCTTAACCTTGCAAATAATATGATCCACGTGGTTGTTAATTAGCCACGAACCCCTGTAGCTACACTGTTGATAATGTTTAAAAAAACTAATTTATTAAGTTTTATCTGTGTAAGGTCGAACGCTTGCCTTCCATGCAGGAGAGTCTGAGTTAAATCCCGGCCCGTACCTCTGACTTTTCGAATTCATGTGCGGATCAAAATTTGACTTTCACTTGCGTTAACGGTGAAGGAAAAACATCGTGAGGAAACCTACACACCTGAGAGGGCTGCATAAAGTTTTCGATGGTGTATGTAGTCTGCCAACCCGCACCAGGCCAGCGTGGTGGACTAAGGCCTAAACCCTTCACGTTCTGCGGAGAGGCCCGTGCCCAGCAGTGGGGCAGTAATGAGTTAATTATGTTATGTAAGGTTTCCTCAAAAATATGTACTTTTTTTTTACGTGGGGAAATCCTCATGGACTATCCCCCGTCTGGGGCAGACAGGGGGGTGTGCCGGACTTTTACCGGCTAAAACCACCACGGTGTCCATCCTTCTGACCTAAGGCCGGGGTCGCGGGATTCGCTATTGCATGCACCGCAACCCCGGCAGGTCTTGGTCCACCAATTGCTGGTAGACCTCTCCACTGTAGGGCCCCACCCCATGACCTCCTGAGAGGCGCGGGGGGCACCCCCACATCACCGGCGCACCAGAACACATGTACGCCGTGACCACCCCGGGGACCAAACAAGTACATGGGTGCCAGACTACCCCGTGTCTGGGCACCCCTGGTCCCCCTGCGACGGGTCAGATTAGTGGCCCCGCCGCCTACCACTTTTCGGCCGCAGAGGATAGAAAGGGCGGCCAGGTACACACCGCCACTACTCTTCCCCTGCGGCCCCACCGCGTCCGCCATCTGACGGTGGCGGCCCCGTCGAGGCCGCGGAAGGTAGGGAGAACGGCGCACCGTAATACCGGCACTCCTCTCCCGCCGCGGCCTCCAGCACTCAGCCGCGATGCGTTCCAAACGACATCGCGGCCCGCCTCAGTTGCGATGTCGCCGAAGCGACACCGCAACCTACTTGGCCGCTACATCGAGGGCTACCAGACCCAAGCCCCGACGAGCGGCTCCTTGGGTTCCTCTTCGCTTCACCGTGGGGTTCAATGCCACGGCTACTAAGCCCCCCCGCAACGACAATGCGGGAACCCAACCGGGGGGGGGTGACCGTCGGCCTTTTTTTTTTTTTTTTTTTTTTTTATCGTGGGGAAATCCTCATGGACTATCCCCCGTCTGGGTAAGACGGGGGGGTGTGCCGGACTCTTACCGGCTAAAACCACCACGGTGTCCCTCCTTCTGACCCAAGGCCGGGGTCGCGGGATTCGCTATTGCATGCACCGCAACCCCGGCAGGTCTTGGTCCACCAATTGCTGGTGGACCTCTCCACTGTAGGGCCCCACCCCACGACCTCCTGAGAGGCGCGGGGGGCACCCCACATCACCGGCGCACCAAAACACATGGTACGCCGTGACCACCCCGGGGACCAAACAAGTACATGGGCGCCAGACTACCCCGTGTCTGGGCACCCCTGGTCCCCCTGCGACGGGTCAGGTTAGTGGCCCCGCCGCCTACCACTTTTCGGCCGCAGAGGATAGGGAGAGCGGCCAACTAAACACCGACACTCCTCTCCCCCTGCGGCCCCACCGCGTCCGCCATCTGACGGTGGCGGCCCCGTCAGGCCGCGGAAGGTAGGGAGAACGGCGCACCGTAATACCGGCACTCCTCTCCCGCCGCGGCCTTCACCCTTCAGCCGCAATGCCTCCCATAAGACATCGCGGCCCTCCTCAGTTGCGATGTCGCTCAGGCGACACCGCAACCTACTTGGCCGCTACGTCGAGGGCTTCCAGGCCCAAGCCCCGACGAGCAGCCCCTCCTCGGGTTCCTCTTCGCTTCACCGTGGGGCTCCAAGCCACGGCTACTAAGCCCCCCCGCAACG
Source organism: Amphipyra berbera (assembly GCA_910594945.2). Lineage (NCBI taxonomy): Eukaryota > Metazoa > Arthropoda > Insecta > Lepidoptera > Noctuidae > Amphipyra > Amphipyra berbera. Next base: position 14,619,273 of record OU343126.1, on the reverse strand, counting down.
ACAATGCGGGAACCCACCGGGGGGGGGGGGGTGACCGTTGGCCTGTCAAGTCATAGGTCTCGAGTTCGAACACAAGATAACCTCTGCACCTCTGACTTTTCGGATTCATGTGTGTACTGTATAAATACTTATCACTTGCTTAAAAAAAAAAAAAAAAGCTGTGAAAGAAAACATCGTGACATGCCTGAGAGATATTTCTCGACGGCATGTGATGCCTGAGAGATATTTCTCGACGGCATGTGATGCCTGAGAGATATTTCTCGACGGCATTTGATGCCTGAGAGATATTTCTCGACGGCATGTGAAGCCAAGTCAGAGGCCCATTATAGGCGGCATAAACTCTGACACCAGGTTAGTTACTAACCACACTATAATAATAAGTCTAAGATCAACGAACTCCAAACTACTAAAACGCGGCACATAAAACCTTAACCTCAACGACGTCTCACACTTGATCAGTTTTGTATTAAATTTTGTTTTATAACAATAATTTCCCGTAAATAAGCGTCATCAACATTAAGTGTCCCATTACAGAGGTACTAAGGTTAAAGTACCTGCTTAAGTTTCTAACTGTTGTTTATCTCAAAACTCCTTATCGGTGGACTTATTCAACGTAACTACGTTTCTCAGAGAGATAATTTAGCACATAATATAAACATTTCGTCGCTTAAGTTCTAAAACCGCGTAACTCAAAATAGTTAACTTTTCAGGAGAGCAAAATGTATATATTTTTCATATATTATGTAGTTATTTTTAATCTACAATATTCCATTTTATTTTGGTTTTTTCGAAGGAGCACTTTCGCGACACGATCCAGTATGGAACTCACCTGACTTACACTCTGTTTTAGCTGTTTACATAGCTTGATGGAAAAATATTACATACGCGGTGGATTTTGTTTTTGAAATAACGCGTTGCTACTGTATCTAACCATTGATTGTGATTGGTCAAGCGATGCATTTTTAGATTCCCTATTGAATGACGTGCGTAACTCAAAACTACTATTTTTCGAGTTACGTGATGTTAGAACTTAAGCGACGATTTGTAACTTTAGAGTTGGGGCGCGTATTATAATCACTGGCTGGAACACTTTATTAAAAAAAAAACTTTTTATTTTTAAACGGTTCTTTAAAAAAGATTTAAATACGAATGTCAGTAGAAACGCTGGTAGTGGACACCCTAGAAGGACATACATCGATGTTATCGGTGATGTTCTTCACAAAGGACAGGTACGTAGTACTCTCAACCAGCGTGTGTGTATGACACGATGTATGAATGTGGACGAAGCGAAAGGAGTATTTAAGGATCATAGCATGTGGCGTTCTATAGTTTCTGCCTATGTTCATGGGAAAAAGGCGTGAGTTTATGTTTGTATGTATGTTAAAAAGATTTCGTTAATGTTTCAGATCATTACTACAGAAATAAACATACATAACATAACATCACGCCTTGTATTCCCCGATGGGCTCGGCAGAGGTGTTTTTAGTACACCCTTGTTTCGCCAGTTATGTTTAAGTCCCATGTAATAGGGGGCGAGCCTATTGCCATTAATCGGGCACAAATCCAGACTTTGGGCTGCTACTGGGAAATTCTTAATCGAATAACCTAATAATAGACCTGGATATCAAACCTTATTAGATCCGCACTTAACAAAACGTTCTTACGTTGAACATATTATTCGAACATAATCGTTTTATGTAATGAAAAGCAGTAGGCAGTCATACAAATTACAATATGTAGGTACATTTGTACACAGCATGTAGATCAAACCGCAACGAATGAATTGAATTATAATAGGTATATGACATTTGATCACACTGATAATTGAGGACCTCGGTCGAGCGAACAGATAAATCAATGTACTGATTTCAATATATCACCGTAATGCAAATAGAGTGTAGCTTTCGATTGAGTGAGCGCCATACAAAGTATTACGTCACCCGGATCCCGGTATTTGATCCACGGGGGCGTGGCGTGCGTGCGCGCACCGAGAGTGAAAGCTGAAATCATCACGACTACTATACAGTTTAATTGTCGTACATCAATAAACTGTAATGCTATTTAAGTCAGATATAAAAAGAAACAGTGAAGCGCAATAAAATAATTTGTAGGAACGTGAAATTATACCTCGCCTGCCTGTTAGTCTTGTGGTGGCAAGCGCGACTGCTGATCGTGAGGTCCTGGGTTCGATCCTCAGGTCGGACAAAGTGTTATTGAGGTTTTTTCCGTGTAGAATTCCTCAGTAGCAGCCCGGAGTTTAGATTTGTGCCCGGTTGATGGCAATAGGCTCGCCCCTTATTATATTGAACTTAAAAATAACGACGAAATGAGGGTGTTACTATATACCTCTGCCCAACCCTTTGGGGAATACAAGCCAGTGAAATTATATTTTTATGTTGTACGTTCCAAGCTTCAACCATTGAACGATTGAAGCTTAGAATGTTTGAGGCAATTATTACCGAATTTAATTGTTTCGGTGGAAAGCGAAGGTTATTTCTCAAGTTGTTCACAAGCACTCATTCACAAAATAATTATTGGTAATGATGGTGGTGTTTTATGTAATAGAGGTTTTTGAAGCTTCTGCGTTCAAAACGAGCTTAGTAGAGTAGTAAATATTATTTAAAAGACTAAATTAAAGAATAAATTTACGTACACACCAAGCCAAGCCAAGATAAGAGGCTCGTGAATAATTACCAATAGCGTGGATCATACGATTTGCGAGGTTAACCTGCGCTTGCCACAGTTACGCCGTAAATGGGTGACCGTTCGTTATACAAGGTTAGTCGGAAAGGGGGTACTAAGCCGAAAGGGTGCTAAAGTACCCATAATAAGGGATAACCTTTGTTCTACAACTTTCCCCAAAACTCGACAGTTCAAGAGAAATAGCTTTTCAAAGATTTCGTAAAAAATATGCTAAAATCTATCTGTCCATAGCTATGATCAGCTGTGTTTACAATTTAGGTATTTATGGTCACGGATTAGAAACTTAATTATCTGAATTCTTATCTAAAGCAGGTATGATGTTTTTTTTTATAAAACTAGAATAAATATATTTTTCCATGCAAATAAAAATTATCGAATATTGAAATTTTAACATTTGCTTTAAAATAGTCATCAGTGATACTTTAAGTGGCCCGCGGCTTAGTACTCTCTTTCCGACACTAACCTTGTGTATCGAGATCCCTCCATGCCTCGGAGAGCACTTAAACCCAGAAGCCCGAAAGTTTGACAACCGGTCTAACCTTAAGATATTGGCATTGCCCAGTAACTGGGTTGTGCAGATCTCATGGCAGTCGTTCCGTGTAAAATACTGGTATTGGTTAGGCTGGAAGCTGACCGTAACATAGTTGGGAAAAAGCTAAGCAGAACACACGTACCTACACATCAAGACATCTTTTTCCACAATTGAACCAAACTTTGTTTACATCGAGTCCAGTTTCATTCGGATTTTATTTGTGAGCTATAACGAACTCCGTTCGTTGGTCTTCGTTGAGGTTCGTTGGCTTGATGTGTACTTATCATTAGACAATGTAACATGGTTTCAAAAATTGGTTAACTTACGTCAAATACCTGTTGAAATTGATTACGGGCGCATTAAAGGCTTTCTATTATCTAGTGTTATATAAAAGTAAAAGTGACTTACTTACTATTAGTACTTGTAAGCAACTATTTTGCCACTTATATGGCCGAAAAAATTTAAAGTTTAAATAAACTGGAAATTGTTAATCGGGAATTAAATAAATACTTATTCAAATAAATTATACAAGGTTAGTCGGAAAGGGCGTACTAAGCCGCGGGCCACCTAAAGTATCACTGATGACTATTACAAAGCAATTGTTAAAATTTCAAAATTCGATAATTTTTATTTGCATGAAAAAAATTTTTTATTTTAGTTTTTTCAAAAAAAAACTTACCTACCTGCTTTAGTTATGAATTCAGAAAATTATTTTTCTAATCCGTGACCCCAAATATGACCTAAATTGTAAAAACAGCTGATCATAGCTATGGACAGATAGATTTTAGCATATTTTTTACGAAATCTTTGAAAGGCTTTTTCTCTTAAACTATCGAGTTTTGGGGAAAGTTGTAGAACAAAAGTTATCCCTTATTATGGGTACTTTAACACCCTTTCGGCTTAGTACCCCCTTTCCGACTAATCTTGTATATTTTACCTTAGATTTGTATTATACCTACTAGTTTAGATTTATATTGTACTAGCTGTGTACGGCTCTGCCTGTAGCCTATGTTACTCAGTGATAATGTAGCTTTCTAACGGTAAAAGAATTTTTGAAATCGGTCCAGTAGTTTTTAAGTTTATTCGTTACATACAAAAATACAAATATTTCATCTTTATAATATTATAGTATAGATAAGAATAATTACAACATTGATTTCAAATAAAAAATAATTGAATTGAATTTATATTTAATGACCTTTCATTTCTGTCCTAAGCATTCGAAATTTTGAAAATAGAACTCATTTTAAATTTTTCGTTTTACGTACCACAATATAACCCAGTTCCCTCAGTTGACTTTTAAAATTTTCAGGGATGACAAACATTCTGTTGTTCTTTCATTCCCTTACGAAACAAAACAAACAAAATATCCTGATCTTCTTTTACACATCAGTTTTTTTTTTTGGGAAATAATTTGGAAATGACCTGCTCATTTCCTGAGTTTGTTTTTAATTTAAATTAGACTATTCATTTTTGTAAAGTGTGTTTTTACTGCGCTTACTTTAATAAAAAGTTAGTTTAGATTTCACTAACAAACAGTCCATGTCCTTTAAACACATTGCATTTCGAAATTCGTCGCGAAATATATTTAAAAAAATAGAGTACCAGGTAAATTCAGTGTTCTAAATACGTGTCCATCAATTGGGGTCAGTTTTTGCTGTAAGGTGTTTTTTTCACCTATGTTGTCTAGACCAGAGGTGGGGCGAACCAGTGCTGGTCTAATAACAAAAGGCATTACGTGGCATTATTTCTATACTGCGACTAACCATTCTTAATCCTTTAAGTAGATAATGTGAATTTCACTTTCTCTCTTCGAGCAGAAATTGTGTCAAAGATTTTAAAGAAAGTATTTACGACTCATTACTTTAATTCATAACATCACATAATTAGCCCATTACTGTCCCACTGCTGGGCATGGGCCTCTTCTCAGAATAAGAAGGGTTTAGACCTTAGTCCACCACGTTGGCCTGGTGCGGGTTTGCAGACTACACACACCATTGATAACTTTATGGAGCCCTCTCAGATGTGCAGGTTTCCTCACGATGTTTTTCCTTCACCGTTAACGCTAGTGATAATTAAATTCTGATCCTCTCATGAATTTGAAAAGTCAGAGGTACGGGCCGGGATCTAACTCAGGCCCTCCTACATGAAAGGAATGCGACTTTGATGAATAAAAACTTTTATAAATTTTGTGATAATATCGATATTGAAAATTGATGTTTGCGATAGAATAAGGAGGTAAACTAGTGCGTCAATGTCAATGTTAGACGCAGAAAAATCACCAAGATCGAAAAGTAGCACTGCGGAAATTAAAAATGTCAAAGTGTGCAGCCCCGGATATAACAGTGGGGGAGTCGATTGCACACTCGATTAAAGCGTTGTCACCCAAACAGAACGACTCTCACAGTTTTTTATCGAGTTTTTTGACATTGGCGCTCGATTGATTCCGATTCGTGTTGCATTCGGACCACAATGGATGCCGGTCATGGCCGTCAGAACGAGTGGTGTGGACAATCCGGTAATGGTAGCGTTCCTGAACCTCCCATGTAAATTAACGATTCTTCCTGCGATAAAAAAGAACCCAGTGGCCGCGTTAACCCGCTTCATTTGACTGTCAGACTCGTCTTTTGCGTGACAGGTTCTAATTTATACAACGATGAATTAGTCATGAGATTCGTACTTACTTTTATTTTTTATTGTAACAAGGCTTGTAGGTCATATTTATTTTATGGGTAAAGCAATAAACCTAATGATATTATGCGTATTGGATGGAACAAATTGGGACGATAATTATTATTAAAAGAAGATTAAAAGATAATTAAACTATATACATAACAGGAAATGTCACGTTACAGCAGTGATAGCCTAGTGGTATGACCGCCGGACTGCCAAGTCATAGGTCTCGAGTTCGAACCCAAGACACGCACCTCTGACTTTTCGGATTTATGTGTGTATTGTATAATTATCACCTGCTTAAAAAAGGTGAAGGAAAACATCGTCAGGAAACCGGCATGCCTGAGAGATTTTTCTCGACGGCATATGAAGCCAAGTCATAGGCCCATGGGTGGCATAAACTCTGACACCAGGTTAGTTACTACTTGCAAAGAAGAAGTAGAATGTCACGTTAATTAAATTGCGTATATTTACTTCATCAAGATTTAGTTATTTCATAAGTGCATAATCAGCCCATTATTGTCCCAGTGCAATGTACGGGCCTTTTCTTAGAACGAAAAGGGGCCTTAGTCTCACAACGCTGACCTGGTGCGGGTTGCCGGACTACACACACCATCAAGCACTTTTTGGAGCCCTCTCAGGTTTACTCATGACGTTTTTCCTTCACTGTTAATACAAGTGATTGATGAAATGGTCCATAATCAGCAGTAGATGCTGACAGGCTGGTACAATGAGAAGTTAACACATAAACTGGGGGCCGACTCTGAAAAACGCACGTCGAAGTTTCGGATAGAAACGAAACAACAACGAACATCGAACTTACAAATATACGATCAAAGTACTGTCAAACAACGAACTACTAAATTCAATCAACATTAATTAGGAGTAGAGTGAACGAAAGCCAAAATCTCAAATCGCGAAAATCGAATTGATCGTCGGATCCGAAACACTTTCGTGGTTGGACAACGTGCGATCCAACAGTCAAAACTTCGTAGTACGATTTTCAAAGTAGGCTACCTACCACTGACATAAATCGCCTGTCCCTATTAACAATGTAGGAGCTGCAAAACAGTAATTTTACAGGAGAGTGCGTCAAAGTTTAAATTGCTTATATTTTTATTAAATATACAAATTAGGTTTACAAAAAAAACTATATACCTATTATATACGTTTAAAAGCTCATGTACATAGTAATGAAATATTATTATTCCTTTTCTAAATATGCCTTTTCTAATATCTAATAACCAAAATCAAGAAAATTGCATATCCGACTTTGTTTAATAGGAACAGGCGAAATGTGCGTAACTTTGTGGTAAAAAGAAAATTTAGATTACAATAATTGTTTGTTGCCAACATGTCGTACAAAATGTGGTAATTTGTAATTTATCTTATGATATACCTAAAGAAAAGGACTCAGTGAACTGTGATCAACAACTAAGTCACAACACACGGTGACGTCACTAAAGTACTTTATAAATTGTTGTTGTTTTAGTTGAACGCGTAATATGTTGCAATTATCATTAAAACTTTTAGATGCAGCTTATTCGATGCAAGCTTAAGAATTTTTATACTTAGTCATTATAGAAGATGGGCTAATTACCAACCGCGCGGATCATAAATATGATTTACAAGGTTAAGCTACGGTTGCCGCGGTCAGTCTGTGGATGGGTGACCGTTCGTTAAACATCGAGAACCCTGACCCGGAGAGAACGTTAAACAGTCAGTCCCGGGTGTCATACGAATACTTATGACAGTCGTTGCGGGTAGTCAGAAGCCCGAAAGTCTGGTAACCGGCCTAACCTTAGGATATCGGCATTGCCCAGTAATTAGGTTGCAAAGGTCCGATGGCAGTCGCTTCGTGTAAAATACTGGTATTCAACCGCATCTGGTTAGACTGGAAGCTGACCCCAACATAGTTGGGAAAAAAGCTAGGCAGAACAGCTATAAAAACTAGTTCGTAATCCATTCCTGCTCCGTCCAGAAAAAACTGTTCCTACGTGAATCTTATATTAAACCAGCAATGTTCCGCTCTAACCACAGAGTTATGAAAATCCCTAGAGCACGTATTTAGATTCTTACTCATTTTATTAGCAGTCGCGCCCGCCACCACTAGACCAACAAGGCAGTTTCGTGACGTCCTGGGTTCGATTCCCAGTCCGGGCAAAAGTGTCATTGGGTTTTTCTGTGTGGAATTCCTCAGTGGCGGCCCAGAGTTTGGATTTGTGCCCGGTTGATGGCAATGCGTTCGCCCCCTATTATATGGGACTTAAACATAACGGCAAAATGAGGATCTTACTATACACCTCTGCCCAACCCTTCGGGGAATATAAGAGTGTTGTTTTTTTTTTTATCTTTGCCCCACACTAGGATTTCTCCTGTATCGTTGGTGCGTCTACAAACACAAATCTTCACACGCACAAACATCCATACCCGGAACAACTATCTGTAAGCCATACAAATATTTGTTGCGTGCGGGAATCGTATCCACGACCCGTAGCGCAGAAGTCGATCGCTCAGCCACTGCAGCAAACGTGTCGTCACTATGTTATGTTGTTATATTACTAACTAGCTGTGTCCTCGCGGCTCCGCCCGTAGCCTATGTTACTCATTGATAATGTAGCTTCCTAACGGCAAAAGAATTTTGGAAATCGGTCCAGTAGTTTTTAAGTTTATTCTTTACATACAAAAATACAAATCTTTCCTCTTTATATTATTGGTATAGATTAGTACAGATTATATTTCAAAGTTCCAAGTTCATGTCCGTTACTAATCAGACTGACTCGATACGGGCAATATTTAACAAATCACTTAAACTTTTAATGGGTATTCCGTGGAGCGTAACTTTGGCGAGTAATTAATACCTTATTAGCGATCGGGCTAGCGAATTATCTGTTGTCATAAATTCCTGGGGTGTAAATAATCACCTTATATAGCAAGAGTTGTGCAGTAACAGCTTGACGCCAATTACTAGCGGTGTGTGACGTTGGACGGCCGGTCAGGCACTGGGTCGCTGCAGGGCTGCCAATATCACAGACTCACTCAAGCGTCAATTTATATTTTTTATAATTTTTTTTTACTTAATTCACGTCTGTATTCCCCGAAGAGTTGGGCAGAGGTGTATAGTAACACCGTCATTTCGCTGCAAAAGTCCACACTCCGAGCTGCTACTGAGGAATTTAACACGGAAAAACACCATAGCACTTTGCCCGACCTGGGGATCGAACCCGGGACCTAACGACCAGCAGTCGCACTTTCCAGCACTAGAGCAACGAGGCAGTTCAGATTACCTTTATAAAAATTAGCCGTTCTCCCGCGGCTGTGCCCGCGTAAATAATTTGACTACAGTGCCACCTATTGGATACCAGCATAGCTACAAACCACCGTCTTGACAAAAACTATATATTGTGTAAATATGACCTCAATTTGTAAAGTCGTTCTCAAGTTATGGCGTGACCAAGGGAAATAGGGATTCATTTTTGTATATAGATGGGATGGCATAACCACTTTCCAATTCATTCGTCCACGACAAAAATTGGTATTACATTATTTTTAAAGCAAGTCGAAAGCATAATGGCGTTTAAGTCTAGACCTATTTCTTAATCTAGCATAGCTATGATTCTTAAAAAATAGATAGTTGATAGATGTGAGCAATTCTTTTTTTATACTCAACTAACCGTAAACTCACGTTCCTAGAATGTATATTACCTATATCACTATTAAGAATATAGAGGGACACGAATTAACAACCGCGCGAGCCATATGATTTGCAAGGTTAAGCTACGCTTCCACAGTCAGTCCGTCAATGGGTGACCATTAGTTACATATCGAGACTCCTCCGTGTCTTGGAGAGCACGTTAAACCGTCGGTCCCGAGTAGGTAATACCTATGACAGTCATTACGTGTAGTCAGAAACCCGAAACTCTGACCACCGCTGCACCGGTCTAAACTTAGGATATCGGCATTGCCCTGGATTGCGGAGATCTGATGGTAGGAGTAAAATACTGGTAGACTGGAAACGGACCCCAACATAGTTGGGAAAAGGCTAAGCAGAACGAACTATTTATTAAGAATATTACTATTTTATTCTTCTGGGGATAATTAGGGCTACGAAGGTATTCACTGCAACAGTAGGTTTTAATTCACGTCATCCCGATCACCAGTCAACGCCATAAACAACATGGATTAAAATGCTGGAATGTCGCTTTAAAAAAACTACGTGCAGCCGTTAATCCCACAAAAAGGATTATCCGTACAGCCCTACACATACGTCAACTAGGCTGAACCGGGCTTGTCGACATTCATTTGTCGCTGCGACGTCGCCGCGCAAGCCGCGTCGAAAGTGAGAGCAGACCGGCTTGCAATTAACCCGGTAATTAGCACCGGTCAGGGACGGCCGCTTGTGTACATCTGCAAACAGCTTCCGTTTAAATATCATTGTATGTATACAAGGTTAGTTGGAAAGGGGGTACTAAGCCGCGGGCCACCTTTAGTATCACTGATGATTATTTTAAAGCAAGTGTTAAAATTTCAAAATTCGATTATTTTTTTTTCCATGTAAAAATATTTTTATTGTAGTTTTTTCAAAAATTCTTCATCCCTGCTTTAGTTATGAATTCAGAAAATGGAGTTTCTACTCCGTGACCCCAAATATGACATAAAATGTAAACATGTCTGATCATAGCTGAGGATAGATAGAATTTAGCATATTTTTTATGAAATCTTTGAACAGCTATTTCTCTTGAACTATTGACTTTTGGGGAAAGTTGTAGAACAAAAGTTATTCATTATTATGGGTACTTTAAGACCTTTTCGGCTTAGTACCCCCTTTCCGACTAACCTTGTATATGTGGAGATTATTGGTTTGTGTTTTAAGTTAATGTTGTATGGGGCGGACTGGGGGTTTTAAATTTTGATATTAGTAGGTGCTTATCGACAGTCGGCAGTGAAATCCTCGTAAATCCAATTTTCTTCAAAAGCGTTTTATTTGTTCTTTAGATTGATGAACCCGTCATACACGTTTTTCGTTCAAACTTTCAATTCAAATACTTCTAAGCTATTTATGACGTACGATGACAAACTTTTATAAAAATTTGATCGGCCTGCTCTTTTTCAGGACACAGTTTTTCTATCTCTTGTAACGATTTGTATTTCACACATACGTAGTTTTCACTGCCGACCGTCATTATGTGGTATACTGGTTTAGGAATTAAAGTCGAAAAGTCATGACTTTTGAGGATAGGTTTCTTTGTGAAATAAATTTACAGGTGTAGTGTGGATAGAAGTAGAATAGGATTACCTTATTCAGGAAATTAGGCGATAGTTTGGTAGTGATACTCGTACATTCGATTGTTGAACAGGACGCAATATTGGACAAAACCTCAGCTTAAGGATCAACTCTAATTATGTTTATTATAACTTTTTATGCAAACAAGTTACGGATTATATCGCATTCTCTTTCTTTATTTTAAATATCTGCTCATGCACGTATGTTTTATTGTACGATAGAATGCTGAACGTAGATTTTTAAAATAAAGCAATGGACAAGGGTTGGAGGGAAGGGTTAACTGCCTCGGGAAGGGTTATTCTATACCCAGGTTGGGCAGTGTTATTGGGTTTTTCTGTGTGGAATTCCTCAGTAGCAGCCCGGAATTTAGATTTGTGTCCGGTTGATGACAATAAGCTCGCCCCCTATTAGGTCTATAGACTTAAAACAACAGTGAAATGAGGGTGTTACTAAACACCTCTGCCCAACCCTTCGGGGAATATAGGCGTGATGTTATGTTATGTTAAAGAAAGGGAATTCGCGTACAAAAAATATTATTCTATGAACTGATAATATGTCGCATTAAATTCTTAGAATATGTAATCCAATATAAAGATACTGAACGACAGAACAAACTATATTTTTGTAACCCGATTTGCAAAGGGTCGCCGATTGAAACCTTTTACTAAATCATGTGTTCCGAATACACGTCCCTTTTACGGATCTCTTTTTACAACTTTTTTACTATTAACTTACCGGACCCTAATTTGTTTGCTCCCTACTGAGTTCCTTGATATTCAAAACGTATATTCAATGTTACGCGAACTATTTGTAAGATAATATTTTTTCACTGAAGAATATTTTTTTATTTCATAAACAGAGGGGCTCGTGGCTAATTATCAACAGGGCGGATCATACGTTTTGCGAGGTTAAGCAATTCTTGCCGGGGATGGGTAACCATTCGATACACATCAGGACCCCTCCGTGCCTCGGAGAGCACGTTAAACCGTCAGTCCCTGGTATCATACGAATAACTATGACAGTCGTTATGGGTAGTCCGAACCCCGAAAGTCTGACAATTAGTCTGACTTTAGGATATCGGCATTGTTCAGTACCTGTGTTGCGGAGGTTTGTCGCTCCGTGTAAAATACTGTTATTCAGTCGCATCTGGTTCGACTGGAAGCTGACCCCAAAACAATTGGGAAAAAGCTAGGCAGAACGACACAGAACAAACGCTGAATTTATTTGTTAACGGCAGTACGTCCAAATAATAATGTCTCCTTGTTACCGAGTTGTTCCGAGTCGGTATTTGGGATAACAACTTGGAAGCGTAGTCCTCGCATCGTGTTATTTACATGAGAATCTTGAATGGAATATGTGCAAGGATTGTTATGGTTATTCAAAATAAATTGCCTTTTATATTTGACCTTGATTTGATTTAAATTATTATTGTTGAAAATTACACTTTGTAGATCGTTTTTGCAATGAGTGGTCCACTTTTTGTCTCTCAGTCTAATTATTTTTAACGTCGAAGTAACATTATGTAATGCGTCAATTAAAATATAATGAAGACGTTGTATTGTTTTAGTCGTATGATTTGTTCTAAAACCGTGAAAATAATTTTCAGAAAGACTGATTTAATAGTTTATATCTTACTTCTCGTTACTCACGATTTAAAAATTTACTATGTGACGTAATATAATTCGCCCATTACTGTCTCACTGCTGGGCACGGGCCCCTTTTCAGAATAAGAAGGGTTTAGGCCTTAGTCCACTACGTTGGCCTGGTGCAGGTAGGCAGGCTACACACACCATCGAGAACGTTATAGAACCATCTCAGGTGTGTATGTTTTCACCGTCATCGCAAGTGATGATAATCAAATTCTGATCCGCACATGAATTCAAAAAGTCATAGGTAGGTATGTGCCGGGATCGAACTCAGACCCTCCTGCATGGAAGGTAAGCCTTCAGCCGCTAGACTATCACTGCCTGCACTATGTAACATAACAAAAATAAAACCGACTTCAAAAAAACTAAAAAAAGAATTAAATAATTACCATATTATAAAATTAACAGTTTCAAAAGTCGGTGCTGATCCACGTTGAACCAAAATGAAGGCACCGACTTCTGGAACTGTTAATTTTATAATATGGTAATTATTATTTATTTTTTTAGTTTTTTTTTTAAATCGGTTTTATTTCTGTCAAAAATGTTTATTTTTTTTCATTTTAGTGGCCTCAATTAAAACATGATTGGACCAACAAACCCCGCTGCTCATAACATAATCACATCATCACATTATGTGTACTGTTCGTCATTTAGGAGTTTCATTGTCTGGCTTCGAAGTTCTTCATCAGATCTTCATCAAATTTAAATGGGCCCAAATGGCAACTATTCCGCATCAAACTAAAGAAGAATCACGTAAATCGGATCATAAATCTCAGAGTAATAGGTGTCCATACATTAAAAAAAATACCAATTGAATTGAGAACCTCCTCCATTTTGAAGTCGGTTAAAAATATAATATTGTATACAACATTATCTTTTCATAGACCGCCACAGGCAATAGCCAACAGCGAGATCATGGCGGGAGTAATGCCATAATCACTGTACTTGGCAGGCACATTAGTGATCTCAGTATGATATTATTAACACACTGGGTTTTCCTGTTTTCAAACATTATTTCTTTGCAAACTTAAGATGTTTATAAAAAGTAATGCTTTCTTTATGATATCCGTGGTTACGCTACGGGCAACAATTATAAATGAATACAGACGCAATAATTAACTTTATTTAATTTTGAGAAGCAAAAACATATGTACCTATTGGCCAAGTACTCAAACGCTACTTAATTTTAAGTTACCGAAGAAATATAAAAGTAGTATTAATGCAGTAGACATGAGAACTTTGAGAACTATGTGTGGTTTAAGTTTGAAAGATAAAGTAAGGAACAGCGTGATAAGGGAACGTTGTGGAGTCAAAGAAGATGTAGTCAGAAGGATTGAGAAAGGTTAGGTCATGAAGAGAGGATGGACGAAAGGAGATTAACGAAACAAGTGTACAAGGCGAGTGTGGATTTGTTTGATTTGCAGTGTACAGTTGGAAGGGGCCGGCCTCGGCGAACGTACCACGAACAAATCGCGTACGTTTTCAAAAAAGGCCCGGTTGGTAGCACCCTATACCAACGAGCATGCATGAGAAGGTTAATGTTTGTAGATGAAGCGAAAAGGGTGTGTCAGGATCGTAGTAGGTGGAAATCTATAGCCTGCCTACCCCAATGGGAAAGAGGCGTGATTGTATGTATGTATAAGTCATGTAAACTAAGCTGAAAACGCACTGCACCAGGCGTCTATAATCAGCAACTTCAAATGCGATACGTTTCTTCGATAAAGCATTGGTAGCAGAATATACTGAACTAAGATATGACTTGTCTAACTATGGTATTCCTAGAAGATTGTTTCGCATTTCGTCACTACGATAGGCTTCAAGTAATTCCTCAAAAGTAAACCCCTCTTTTGTATACAGCATTAATAACAATACCACCTGGAGGTCTGCCTACTTACTACCCACGTTTCCTTCCAAAAAGTATGTATATCTATACAATATTAATACGATCCAAATGGAGTCGTGTGTTAACTATCTGTGTGTGATACTCTAATATCGTAAAATGCAGCTATTAATTACCTATTAGATAAGATTTAATTAATCTACATAGACTTTGGCTAATTGAGCAGGAAAACAACAACTTTCTCGCTCTAAATTTACATAACGTTCTCGTAACGACTGACATCCACTGCTAAATATGGGCTGCCCTTTTGACCGCAACTACGGACGCTTTTAAAAGGATAATAATTAATATCTCCAATCAACAGCTCGCACGCAGATTAATTATCCAAAGAATGACGTTATAATCTTTTAGAAGCAGTAGAGGTCTTTTTGAATGAGTTTGTTCGAGGGATGTGCTACCATACCTATTTTTGTCGCCAAGTAGCATACCTGTATTCCTGTTAGAAGGGTATGTATGACGGTGAAATTACAGGGACATGAGACTTTACAACTTTGTCTTCAAGGTTGTCAATGCAACAGCAATCCTCTTGGTGTTGTAGGTGTACATAGACGACAATAACTACTTTTTGTTACGTGGGCTGTCGATCTGTTTTCCAAACAATTAAATTAAAAATAACTTACTATTGCAGATCCTAGGACTTTATTCCTGTATCGTAGGTGCCGTTTAATTAACCCAAACATGTATAGGTAGAATCATCTGCTCATTAGTCAGATATAATCCATAAGCCTTTACACACGGAAATAAACACGAATAATAGTCTTCCATAACCGGGACCACACCGCATAAACTACAAACGATAAACCATAAAACAATGCTTTAAACAACACAAAATTTCCCAGATGAATTTGAATAACAAGAGAACCAGTAAAACATACAAGGCACATCTCTAAACGCAGAACCAGTATGTTTTGTTCGTAACCTATACGATTGCGTGAACGCAACAAAGCTTCTCGGCCGATCTCTGGGAACAGATCCTGGGGCAATAAGGAAATCGTTGGAGTCCCGCACGAAAATCGCAGCGGCGTGAGGCCAACACCCGGGCGATCGGTAGCTTTAATGATTATACTCTGACGTTATTAGTTGCGCTACATATGGTCAAAGTGGCTGGTCCGTGAGTATTTTGAAAAGGAATGAAATGTTTGCTCGTCCCACGCGATTGAAAGTTGATTGAGAATAATAAAATGCCTCATAAGAGATGATTAAAAGATTGTATCAGTTGGATGTGTTGCATATCTGACACCAAAGACAAAGTTATGGGAATGTCTTATTACCAAAAGGGTCTCGAAGTTCGTAAAGCAAACACTTCCCATAAAAGCAAAAACTTGCCGTAAACAAAAAACGAGAATGAGTTCAAAATCATTTTTCCAATTACGACATAAGAAAACATAATAAAAGTAAGTGCTCGAATTCTACTTCACTCGATGAAGAACGACCTACAACAAATCGATAGAAAGCTTTTAAAACTCATAAAACAAGTCGTAGAACACTAACCGCTTTTTACAGTGACAAATCTATTAACCACGATGTGCTCCACAAAATGGACGAAAAAGAATGAAAAGCAATTTACACGCAAAGACGGATAAAGTAAGAGTAGTGTAGCTGTTATTTCGATTGATTCCGCCTTTTTTTGCTTTTATTCTGTTTTGTACATATGTCGCAATACTAGCGGTTCCTGGTTCACATAATTTTCATTTTTTCATCACAGTACGCTGACCGTTAACTATATTGAAGATTGTCTTGGGTTTATTACCTCATGATTTTATGTTCTATAATTTCATCGCTTTAGTACCTGTGATATCACGTTGCAATAACACTTTGATGAGATTTCAATTTCATTGCATTATATACTGATTTGATCATACAGAATTCTATTAAAATACGAACAACGCATGCTTCTGAGGAATGTCTCATAACTATGATACCTAGTGCCCTAAGCTTAAGGAACATGATAGCTAATAGGTGGTTAGGACCAAAAAAACATGGGGCCTGACGTCAAGATACGAATAATTAAATGTCCATCAAACATAATAGATTCATTAACGTTCTACTAAATTAAAGAATGCTACAGCTCTTTAAAATAATATATGAACATAGAGATAGGGCACAAATTACTTGGTTAGTACCCAAACAAGGCAGGCATCTCGTTTTCCCATCTCGCAGTTACGGAGATTGTTCTGGACGTACAAAATTGCAAACAAATGATTTGCCCGGGACGTGAATACGAGATGCATCCTGACACGGTATTCATGTGCACGCATCATACATTTGTTCTTTACGTGCATGGGTGTGGGGAGCAGGGGAATCAGGGCTTTAAAGTCAGCGATGACTGGGAAGAAATCAGTACCAATTTGCAATAAACTGTGATGGTTTTTAATGAAAAAGTATATAACATTTATAGAAGTTTGTTGGTAAAAAAATACTGTGTTAGTACTACACGATGATAAAGATGCAGAAATAAAACTATTGACGAATTAATACAACATTTCTTATAAGAAAAAAGAAGTTATACAAGCGAAACTAAAATTTACTTAAAAGAAACATTATGTTTAATAAACAAGTGAAGCATCTAACGGACAGTGTTTATTTTGAACTTCCAACGATGTTCAACACTAAGATTTAAATGTTTACCTCTCTGTAGATGCGAAGATATTGGTAAACACCCTCAACAATAGCGATTTGATGAGCACTGTAGCGCTAGATTCAAACTCCAACAAAGTTTCAAAGTACCACAAAGCTTGATCTATCCATTTAAACTTCGGCATCAATGTATGTAACGAATATTAGGCGGACGTTATATATCATTTTTATATCGATCAATACCTATACATTCAATAGACCTTGAATCAAATAGGACACCGATTCTTTATTACAAATTGGGTTACTAATTGCCATAATTTTTAATGTCACAGTGTCCCCGCCTTTATCATGTCACTGTCTTCGAGGCCACCGCCGAACATGTGTTGTAGACATTGTGACGACTGTACTTACTGCATCTGAAACGTTAAGAGAAAACAAATTGACATTTGTGGCAATATCATCTTTAAATCTTCACAGATAAGGTTGAAAGTTGTTATAAGTTTTAATGGCACAGGACACGGAGTCAGGAAACTGGATGCACTGACTGAAGTGACAATGACAGGGACTCATTATGTGAGAACTAGTTCTAACCTGGCTTTTAACTTGTTATCTAACATCCTCGTGGGAAAATATAAATTATCGTATCGCAGAATATTGGCTATGATTATTCATGTTACATATAATTACTGGTATGTCGTCCATGACTGATGATGGGCTAACGCAAAAAATCTTAGCTGGGTGGGTTAAATATACACGAGCTCTGGTAATTATTGTCCGATCTCACACTCGACATACATAATTATAAATTCTTGCAAGAGTAGCTTCTAATATAGTCTAGCTTACAATAATTGATTTTTTTGCCCCGATAGAAAATGCTAATATCCATCCAACTGGAACCAGTCGCCTTTTATGATACCCAAGAAGTAATTTCTTTGGTATCTTAAAATGGGGTGGAAATAGTACAACAAAATTTACAGGTACTTCATTCTCTAAAAGAAAACTAAATCTAAAACTTCAGCTACTACTAATAAAATCCAACAACTAGCATGTACCACAAAACTCTTTTATCTCAAAACATCTCAGCAAACACTGTGAACCATTAGCCTCCGAACTGCAAAACACTGAACTAACGTCCATCTAACTAAAACAGTCAAGTCTAAATACGGAGTATCGCGTTGTCGTTTCAATAGCATTAGTTTGTTGTTGTTGAGGCGCCTCGGCTGACGTCGACAGCCCGCGGACATAAGGACTTTAATAGGGAAACATTCGATATTGCACGTTGCAAATTGAATGTTTCGAGTAGATACCTTAATGTTGGAGAGGTGAGTATCTATGACGTGTTAAAAGCATAGGTTTATTTTGCTAATATTTGCTGAGATGAGAATGCTAAGAGGGATGTGGGGTATTACGCGAATGGATAGAATTAGAAATGAGTATGTAAGAGGAAGCCTAAAAGTGGCGCCGGTGACTGAGAAGTTGTGTGGAAACCGGTTGTCATGGTATGGGCATGTGATGCGGAGGAACGAGGAACATGTCGTGAGGAAAGTATTGAGTATGAATGTGGATGGTTATAAGAGTAGAGGAAGACCAAAGAAGCGATGGATGGATAGTGTGAAAGATGATATGGCTAGAAAGGGGGTGACTACTGAAATGACGGCTAATAGAGATGTATGGAAGAAGAAGACATACTGCGCCGACCCCAAATAAGTTGGGATAAGGGCAGGAGGATGATGATTTTGCTAATATAGGTAGAGAAGAATAATATAATGTTGTTTCAATAGCATTAGTTTGTTGTTCCCGCGGACAAAAGGACCAAATCGGGAAACGATCAATATTGCACTATGAATGTCTAGAATGATTCTAGCGATGCTATAGAATTAATTTGTTTACGTAGCGAGTATTTGCTGTATAAACACTTGAGTAGAGAATCTGCAGAGATGGCAGGTCGATTGTACCGAAGGATTTTATAGTAGATGCTATTATTATATTGGTAGAATCGCATCTGTGTAGTGGACCCAGATTAAGTGCAAAAAACACAATATTGCATTGACATCAAATGGATCTTAATTGAGTATTATAGTTCGCGCGCCAGAGCTAGTCACCGCCTGCGGTATGTGAGCGGCAGGGGTAAGCGCGGTAGACAAAACAAAGCAAACTGACAGAGCGCGTCTATTGCTTCGCTCCCCCCTCTCGCCGCTCACATACCGCAGGTGGTGACTAGCCCTCGCGCAAGGAATATAGTTATGTTAGTCTTCATCAAAAATAATGTGTTATGAGGATTGGTATTATTTAACCTTACCATAACTTCTTTTAATCTTAAGAGAAGGCTGCCACAGTACTAAAACTATTTTCAGCTGTGCATTAAGCAAAAATGCTTCTAACTTTCCTATTCTAAAATATTTTAAATTGTGTAAGTCTACGTGGCTTGTACTCAGTTCCATATTGCATTCTCTCCCTCAACTTTAATATGAAATAGTATATAGGTAGTTTGCATTTCAAAGCCCAACAGCGTTTCCCACAGTTTTCATAACTGAATAAACACGCATGAAAATTCAAGTTGCCTTCATGCATTATTAGATGTTTCCATTTTTCAGTTATTTAGATAAAACCGACAACTATTATAATTCTAAAACCTATTTTTTGTTGAAAATGAATGAACCTATGAAGTTAATGAAATAAACCCTGATGAAAAGTATTCCAGGTACCTATTTCAACTTCGCAACTAAAAATAAAACTTTTTTTTTTAAGTTAGACCTTTTTATCTTGCAGTTCACCTGCAGAATCAGGATTTGAGGATTCAAGGTTGAAATTATTATAATCTTGTATTGTTATAGGAATTGAATTTGTATGCGAAGTTTCAGGAGAATCGGTAAAGCAGTAGTTGAAGAATTTGTCGCAAGATTTGAATCAAACAAACCAATGTACGAAGTGAAGCTAATTAAACGTTTGTAAAAAACGAATGTAAATGAATATATTGAATTGTAAAACTGGAAAATTGAATTACATTCAGAAACCATACAAATCTGGAAAAATGTTGTTCTTCAACGAGCGATGTTTAGAATAGAACCTCGATTTCAATACCTTTCAGTCAGTTTGCCTATCTTGTTTGTATGTTACTTTTGCTGGCGATCGCCATGACACTTAAGGGCAGGGGTTCGACCTCTGCGTGTTGCAAAATACCTTTGATCTATTTCTCATAAATAATCTATCCAGATTTTGCTCCTACTTAATATTTATGATTGTAGTTATTTGGTCTTGGTAATTTATTTCGTTCGTCTACGTACTAGATCTTATCTCTTAAGTATGTTGTAAGTAGTACAACATCAAAAACTACTGTTTTATTCCGTCCCATATTCCTAACTCAACATTATAAAGTCAGAAACTGTCTCATTCAATAACTATTTACCGTTATCTGTCAACGTTTTGTATGAAGATTGTATAACAAATCTCTGTTTTTGCTTATCTGATGGAAATAAGCGGTCTAATGGGCGCATGAGATCATTTTAACGGACCATTGTTCCTATGTAACATACAACAAAAATCATGATATGGCACCTAATATTTTTTACCACTTACATACCATTTTTGGGCTTATCGAGAACTAAGATACGATTTTTTCTTATGAAACTTTTATTTAAAACTGTTGTTTTAACTCTACTGTTAGTTTCGTAAAACCTAGTTTAAAAATGTTACCTAATAAAAAATACTAGAGTAGCAAAGTGACGTAGAGCTTACGTGAAGGCAATCATTTTTACAATTGTGAGAAAAAGTCGATGTATGATATCGGAGACTATTAAATCTAAATGCCAAAAGAGAAAACGTACATTAGACTTGTGTATAGTAACATTGTTGGCGAATATCATAGGTTCCCACAACAAACCTCATTTGACGGAAATAGCATTGAGAAAAAACATACTTTTGTCTGTATTTTTCCTGCTTTTGGGACGACGAATCCCTTTGGAACTCCAATATTGTCAGCCAGAAAATAAACTCTTCTTTTCTTTTAAAAAAGGTATGCTTTTTAGGGTAAAGATACTTAGCTACTTATGATTTTCGTCCCATATTCCAAATTCAGTCAAATCTTCCATACAAATAAATAACATTGAAGTGTCTGTTTGTTATATCAAACTAACTGCTTTTTACTAAATGCATTTTTTTTTCCTATTCGACTATTGTAGATGGTCTTGCGGACCTTTTCTACGTAACCGGGCTATTATTGGCGAGACCAGAGGGGTCTCCGAACCAATTTCTACTATTCTAACTACCTAGCTAACTACATAGCTAACTACTGTAACATCATGACTATGACTATAGCAGCAACACCTCTAAGGGTGTCCCCAAGGGGGGACTCGACCTCTTAGGGTGTTGAATGCGAGAGGACTGGGAGGGATACGACAGCTTGATGAGGGCTGTATTCTCGCGTCATGGTGACTGCGCGGAGTCAGAAGGGACGACCGGCTCCGCGGCTGCGGCGGGTGAGCACGGTGGATCGGGGGACTAAATGCATATGAAAGTATATACGGTACTTATAACAAAAAACAATTTTTTAAACGTTTGTCTTTTTGTTTGTTTCGGTTAATCTCCGAAACGGCTGGATCGATTTTGATGGGACCTTCACTAGCAGATAGCTGATATTATAAGGAGTAACTTAAGCAACTTTTATTTTAGAAAAAGAAAAAGAATTACGGTTCCGCACAAGAAAAATAAAACCCATCCGACTTCTACGTAGACAAAGTCGCGGGCATACTAAGTTATACAGGGTTTAAACGAAATCATATAATTCTTTCAAACCTCGTGATGTACTGATGACATAGATTAATCCTGAATGGGATACTATTGGATTCAATAAAAAATAAATTACAAGAAGTAAACATGTGTTCTTATCGTGAGGCATTTTAGCGCCCCGTGTTAAATGACCGCGCGGTGAGCGATAGCCGCGCAATTCGCCCGGTGCGCTAAACTGCCTCACGTTAAGAACACATCATTTTTACTTCTTGTATTTTTTTTATTGAATCCAATAATTTCTCGTTCAGGGTTAATCTATATCAGCAGAACATCACGAGGATTGAAGGAATTACATGATTTCATTTACACGCTATATACAAGATTAGTCGGAATGGGGGTACTAAGCCACGTGCCACTTTATGTATCACTGACGAATGTTTTAAAGACAGCGTTAAAATTTAAAAATTCCATAAAAATAAATTCCATATTTTTTTTTTTTTTTTTTTTCAAAAATTCTTCATCCATGCTTTAGTTATGAATTAAAAAAAAGGAGTTTCTAATCCGTCACCCCAAATATGACGTAAAATGTGAACACGTCTGATCATAGCTGAGGATAGATAGTTATTAGCGTATTTTTTATTAAATCTTCGAACAGCTATTCCTCTTGAACTATTTGACTTTTGGGGAAAGTTGTAGAACAAAAGTTATCCATTATTATGGGCACTTTAACACCCTTTCGGCTTAGTACCCCCTTTCCGACTAACCTTGTATACAGGTACATACGTAATCCACAATAGACCAACATAATACAATATGCACTCGACCTGTCTCAACTCGAGTCATACTCGCTCCATGTCATTCAATTAATCTCTCGCTAATTTAATCGCAAACATAAAATAATGTCTCGAAACGCATTAAGAGTACCTCGAAGCAAACCCAAAGGAATGCTAAAAAGGATTGTTGGTACGCACTGATAAATAGTCGAAACAGTTTGGCGCCGAGTGTCGAGACAAAACCATTAACACTTCGAGTATCAGTAGGGTAACCATAAACTTTACGAAAGTGGTCGTTCCACCACATAATAGTTTGTTTTAATAGGTCTAATATGCTGTATTGATTATTATTAACTACTAGCTGTGTCCTCACGGCTCCGCCCGTAGCCTATGTTACTCAGTGATAATGTAGCTTTCTAACGGCAAAAGATTTTTTGAAATCGGTCCAGTAGTTTTTAAGTTTATTCGTTACATACAAAAATACAAATCTTTCGTCTTTATAATATTAGTATAGATGACCGTCGATATTTTAAAACTTCATCTATACTAACGTTATAGAGCTGAAGAGTTTGTTTGTTTGAACGCGTTAATCTCAGGAACTACTGGTTGGAATTGAAAAAACATTTTTGTGTTGGATAGTCCATTTATCGAGGAAGGTTATAGGCTATATAATATCATGCTACAACCATTAAGAGCGGAGCCTAAACGAAAAATGTTGCAAAAACGGGACAAATGTCCACATGACATGACAAAATGTCCAAATGACGGGCCGCTAGTGGTTATAATTAAACGTGGCTGGCTTTAGTTTTAGCTCCTGAAAGGGTAATAGTTATAAATTATATTGACTGCCTCTTTGGTCTAGTGATGGCAAGAGCGACTGCTGATCGTGAGGTCCTGAGTTCGATCCCCAGGTTGGACAAAGTGTTATTGGGTTTTTCTGTGTGGAATTCCTCAGTAGCAGCCCGGAGATTGGAATCGTGCCCGATTGATGGCAATAGGCTCGCCCCCTATTACATGGGACTTAAACATAACGGCGAAATGAGGGTGTTACTATACACCTCTGCCCAACCCTTCGGGGAATACATGCTTTATGTTAAATTAGTCATATGTCTGCCTACGTCTTCAATCAAAGCTCTTATCTGTACCTTTGATACAAACGTTAGCTACCGCATACCAGTAAGTATGATATTTGTTCCATACTGATAAGCGAAATAGGTACCTATCGTACTATTAAAATTGTCTTTACTTCAAATGTGCTATTGTTAGTTTTGAAGCTGGTTATAACAACTGTTTACTTTGTTCTATCAAAGTTTCAATAGAAAAAACGAAAACGTAGCAATAGCATTAACTACATGGGATCTTATTCTCTATTGATCCATAAAAACGTAACATGCAGATAACATGACCGCATTACCATCCGAATGTGTAAATATTCATTTTAAATACATACATAAACTCATGCCTTTTTCCCATGGGGGTAGGCAGTAACTTATACAACGCCACATGCTACGATTCCTACATACTCCTTTCGCTTCATCCACATTCATACATCTTGTCATACACGCACGCCTGTTAATTTTAAATGTACTGAATTAAACATAATTATTGTCAAATGGCCTATGTAAGCCGCGCCACCATGAACAAAAAAAAAAACATAATTGTAACACAGTCGCGTTTATGAGTGTTTTTCTTGAATGTGATAGAGAATAAGGGCCCTGCTGTGACCATATCAGCAATAGCCCCTTACATTTTTTTTACTGCCTTGTTAGTCTAGTGGTCACAAGCGCGACTGCTGAGCATGAGGTCCTGGGTTCGATCCCCAGGTCGGGCAAAGTGTTATTGGGTTTTTTTATTAGGAATTTCTCAGTAGCAGCTCGGAGTCTGAATTTGTGCCCGGTTAATGCCAATAGGCTCGCCCCCTATTCCATGGGTCTTAAACATAACTTTTTTTTTTTTTTCTTACGTGGGGAAATCCTGATGGACTATCCCCCGTCTGGGGAAGACGGGGGGGTGTGCCAGACTCTTACTGGCTAAAACCCCACGGTGTCCCTCCTTCTGACCTAAGGCCGGGGGCCGGGGTCACGGGATTCGCTGTTGCATGCACCGCGACCCCGGCAGGTCTCGGTCCACCAGCTTCTTCTGGTGGACCTCTTCTGTGGTGGGGCAGTTGCTCCCCTGCCCCACATCCATCCGAGAGGCGCGCGCAGGACATGACGCGGCATCCTCCCTGGGCCCGTTACTGGTCGGGCGACGGGTTCCCCAACCCGCCGCCCGCAGGCCGCTCACTAGGGTGGCCGGAGATCATCACGCGCCCTCCGGCGCCCGGTGCGTCTAGCGCGAGAAGGGAGAGAAGAAGCGGCCTCCCTCTCCGCTACCTCCTTGGTCGCCATCACCCCCTCGCAAAAGGAGGCGATAGCTTCCCACGCAGTCTCGCTCCCGACCATGGACAGAACCACGGCCGGAAGCGAGAGGTCACCGCCGATCGCCGCGACTAGTTCGCGGTGCTGCGACCCCCACGCTGGACACGCCTGCAAAGTGTGCAGCGCCGTGTCCTCGGGGCAGTCGCAGTGGTGACAACCGGGCGTCTGCTCCCGGCCTATACGACACAGGTACTTCCCGAAACAGCCATGTCCGGAGAGTACCTGCGTCAGCCGGAAGCTGAGGGCGCCGTGACGCCTCTCCAGCCACTCCTCCATCACGGGTCTTACCGCCGCTGTCGCGGCGTGCCCCGTCTTCAACATAACTAGCGAAACGAAGGTGTACTAAAAACACCTCTGCCGAACCCTTTGGGGAATTCAAGGCGTGATGTTATGTGTTACGTAATATTTTTTGAACAGAATTGGGGCGTGGTCTATTTTTTATTGTGTTATGAAAATGGTCCGAATGTTCACTAAACATATTTTGTTACATTTTTGTCGTAGGAGACCCGACTTTTACTTTGTGTGTGTGTTTCAGATAGCAAAATGGATTAAAACTTTATAAATCACGAACCAGACCATCGTCTCTGTGTAAATATTGGACCACTACTTGTACTCAGTTCAGATCTTAAGTTCGATTTAAAGCAAAACGTGGCTTTGATTGGTGAGAACATAATTAGTATAGCTACTAATTGAATTTCTGTTTACACTGCAGTCTAAGGCCACCCGCACACGGGCCACTCGCCACAGCCACAAGCGGCCGGCGACCAGCTGTTATCATAAATTTCGAGTAGCTGCCACCGGCCACACGTGTGGCGAGTCCCTGCCAAATGTATGGAAAAGTTAGTCAGTAGCTTGTGGCGAGCGCCCCGTGAGCGGGGCACCTTCTTTTTTTTTATCGTTGGTACATCCTCATGGATGTCCCTCGCCCGGAGAAGGCGAGGGGGTCTGCTGGACTCTTACCGGCTAAAAACCAACGGTGTTCCTCCTCCTGACCGTTCGGCCGGGGTCGCTGGATTCGCAAAAGCATGCATCGCAACCGTGTGCCGGGCACTTATACCGTGAAGATATAGATAACTTTCAAACTGACCATATATCTTTGAAGCGGAAAAATCGTGAGCAACACAAACGTACACTTAATAGTTTACTAGGTAATGGTAAATGTACAGGTTCAGGAAAGCGAGTTAACAGTTACTTAATAAGACAGTTTAAATTAGTATTGAGGTAATTACAACACACATTCTAACTGAAGTTTTACATTGTTTTCCTGTAATGTGCGTTTTTAAATGCCATTTGAAGCTCGTTATAATAGGCCTATTATTATAGACAATATAATTGTATGATTATTACTTGCTTAAAAACGGTGAAGAAACGAAGAAAACATCGTGAGGAAACGGCAGAAAAAAATGCCTGAGAGATATTTCTCGACGGCATGTGAAGCCAAGTCAGAGGCCTATGAGCGGCATAAACTCTAACACCAGGTTAGTCACTAACCAGACGAAAAGAAGAAGACTAAAATACAATGTACATAGGTAAAAACAGAAAATTCTATAACCAAATATTAACAAAAATTATCGGTACAAAAATTCTTCCTTTTTTACGCGTGTATCAAAATACGGAATGTAATGTGACGGGTAACATTGGAAGGGGGCAAATGTGAGACGAATCCCGTTACGAGAGCACAATGTGGTTACCCTAAGTATCACGTGCGGACTTAGATACGCCTTAGGGATGTTACTATCATCGTTACTGATGGAATATTACATTTAAGAAGTGTTTTGGAAGATGGTCGTCTAAATTTAGATACTCGTACTGTTGTTGGTGAGAACCTTTATCATGAACTTTCTCGAATTCTGTATGTATACTAGTAATATAATAAGATATATAAAATATAATAGTTTTAATAAGATATGTAAGCAGCATGATTTGGATCCTTTTACTTCTAGTATTAACTCAGCTAGGAGGTGCTTAAGCCTTAAATTTTTCAAATAATCAGTCTAAGATTGTGCATTTTTTATTTTTATATATATGTATATTTTGTTATTTCTAACCTCTCTGTATACATAATCTGAGTTGCAAACCTCTAATTTTAGCAATGTGTTCTTGTTTGCTCGCATTAAAAGTTATACCTAGTCTATGTCTAAACGTGAAGACTTGTTATTGGCTTTCCGTGTTTACTATATACTTTTGTTAATTCAGTTTTTTCTTTAGCTGTAAGTCTTCCATGTTTTAAATAAATAAATATACCTACAGAATTGCCTCGTTGGTCTAGTGGTAGCAAGTGCGACTGTTGATCATGAGGTCCTGGGTTCGATCCGCAGGTCGGGGAAAGTGTTATTGAGTTTTTCGGTGTGGAGTTCTTCAGTAACAGCTCGGAGTTTGGATTTGTGCCCGGTGGATGGCAAAAGGCTCGCCCCCTATTACATGGGACTTAAACATAACGGCGAAATGAGGGTGTTACTATACACCTCTGCCCAACCCTTCCGGGAATACAGGCGTGATGTTATATTATGTTATGTTACTAGTAGTAGTAGCAGTGGCACATATCTAGTTGTCTAGCAATAAGTTTTTGACCGTGTGTAAGCGGCCTTCTATTTAGCGCACCAGTTTGAAGAGCACCAATTCGATCCGCACCAACAGTATTCTATTAGCCCATCCACCAAGTACGCTAATATGTAGTAAAATTGAAATATTAATATTTCTGTTCCTTCTAGCTCAGCAACGGTCATAATGTATCTAGGGAGGGGCATTATTTACGATCAAGAGATACTTTCATTATTGTAATAATATATCTTATTATTATAATAAATAAAATGTTACCAAAACTTTACTCAAAGATTCATAGGTGTTTTTGACAGCTTCCACAACTCGATTTGGCTTTCAATGTTCGACGTTATCACGGTTTAAAATCAATACTTATCTTAACTGATACTTTTAATGACTCATAAAAAAGTAATTAAGATAAATGCATTCATACTACAATAGGGAAAGAACTCCCACATCGTTCAGTTTTACGATACCTCTCAAGAAACATACGCCGCCCAGTAAAGTTTTTGAAATATCTTCTCTAAACAATCTGCACATGGCAACGAAGTAGCAAAACAATTCCCATAAGAAAATTATGATATATGAATAGGGATGCGCCGGGTAACGTACTTACATCGACATCAGGGACTGCACTAGCTGAGGTACAATTCATATTGCATGTCCAGTACCATCGCCCACAGTGAACCGACGAGTACGACGGATCCGAATACTTTGGTACAACAATTGAAACGGTCTTATTAACCAATAAAGTGCAATAGAATTTGGAGATTGTCATGTCAATGATAAAGTATATTTTCGGTTGCAGGTTGTTGTTCAAATGTTACATCCGCGAGAGAAACGCAGCGCGCAACAGAGTAATAGAAAAATATAAAACAATTGCATAAACATCAACAAACGGACAGACGTACCACGACTCCTTGAGAGTCAGAGCTCAGAGGTGACCTCTGGTAACTGAACAATGGGTTATAATATACGGGGGAACGAATCTCAAAGAGGATGCTATTAAAAACTTGCTATAGGAAGTTACGACGGAGAAAATTCGATTGATGAAGTTACTGTTTTATTATAAAGTTTGTGAAGGAAGAAAGGTAAGTATACGGGAACATATTTTAGTCAGACCTCGAATAGGATATATTTTGTTATAATTTACACTCGGGAACAATGAATCCGGGTCACCAACATAAACAAAATTATAACTGGCATTATGATTTGACTTGATGTCTTGTTTCGATTTTCACATAATTTAATTTTATTTCTGGTATTTGTTCGGACTATGACATTATGATTTAATTTTGTTTCTAGTATTGTTTGGATTTTGACATTATGTCCTTTTTTATGTTTTATATTGCTTAATTTTTTTTATTATTTAAATCTTGACATTTCAATTTAAATTCTATTTTTTTGTATTGTCTGCCTAGTGCGACTAATTTTGTACGCCATATATAGCAAAACATGTAGCTACCTAACTACTTACATAGATGACCTTAATATTGTACTTATGTTTTACAAAATAAATATATCTTTATTTTTAACTATCTTAGTTATTAAGATTTATGTTGGTGACCCGGATTCATTGCTCCTGACTCTATGTTAGAAAAGTGAATGAATCTAGAATTATCTGGGCAGAGTATGCTACTTACCTATATATAATTAATTGAATTTGTAGTTCAGATCTCTTCCTAGAACATGTCACAGTACGACCGTATTTGGAGTCAAGAACTGATTCTTCGGTTGCTAACGCGCTCAACAATTTGTGGTCAATGACCATGGTCATAGGAGCCACTGATAGCCGTGGACTGTAATATGTGATAATAATAATTATGCTAAGTAAACTGCATACTATCTCTCAATTGTCAAACAACTGACCCACTAGAAGAAGTAAGTAGGTGCGTAGCCCGTTTACATTCATTCTTATAGTACAGCCCGTAATGCACTTAGGACCAAGCCGCACAAAACGTGGGGCACGAGCGGGATGTGTTGACGACAGGCCCGCACTCACACTGGTGTGACATGCTTCATAGCAATCTCTTGAATACTACTAATGCGGGTCCACCGACGAGACGCCCCGCTCACGTTCCGCTTACGCCCAGCGCTCGCATTTGGCGTTACATGCTTCATAGTAATCTCTTGGATACGACGAATGTGGGCCTGCCGACGCGACGCCCCGCTGTCGACCCGTTTGCACCCCATGCTCGCATTTGGCGTGACATGCTTCAGAATAATCCCTTGAATGGCCCCGCTCGCGCCCCGTATTGTGTGCGGCTTTAGTTAGTGCACGTATAATGACCCGCAACATAAATTCACTTCATTAGCGTTCTGCTGCACAAAGGCCCGTGTTTACACGTGTTGTTCCGTAAACATACACGTTTACGGTTTACAGACAGTGAGCGGATATTTTTTGTTGCCTATTGCACCGATTTGTTGTAAGCATCTATCAAAAAAAAAAAAAAACAAAACAGAATTCTTTTTACACAATGTACATTTTGGTGAAGGCTGTTATTTATGGCATTTACCTGATTGGGTACTTGAGGGTAGAACATCTTTTGTGCCTGCAATTTCACTGGCATGCGTACGCTTCGAACCGGAACAGAGCAATGCTTTTTGGCGGCAAATATAGGTATGGTGTCTGTACTTCCCCGGACGAAATGTTTCACAAGGAGCTCTACATAGATATTCATTTAAAATATACATTGAAACAGTATTGCATATATGGTAATTTATAACAACATTAGCCATCCTCGACTACTACGTGGGAGTTAAAATCTAATAACAATCAATAAGCTATTTATTTGATAGTGAAAGTTTCATATCAATCGAATGACTAATGCCCGGTTCCTATATCTTAAGCATCCGCAGATAAAATTGACTTACAAATATTGAAGTAGGCTCAGTTTTGGTATACTAAATCGTACCATACGTAAGAAATACGATTAGTTTCTATGTGTAAGAATTGAGCATCAGGCTGCTGATCAAACTTGTTGGGGCATGATGTCCAACAGTGTGTATGCTACTTAATTGTTATAATATAGATTTGTAAGATCTGTTATGTTATATAAATTACTAGACGACTGATTCCTTTGATGGATTTATTGCTACTAAAATATAATGACACAATTACATGTTAAGTCTTCTTCTTCTCCTTATCCCACACTGGGTGGGGTCGGCATAACATGTATTTCGTAAATCCATGTTGTTAGAGGTTATGGTCGGCATAACATGTATTTCGTAAATCCATGTTGTTAGAGGTTATGGCTTATTGTTTTATGACCGGCCGCCTGCCTGACATCAACCCTCCTTGGGAATACTCGT
This sequence comes from Amphipyra berbera, assembly GCA_910594945.2. Taxonomy (NCBI): domain Eukaryota; kingdom Metazoa; phylum Arthropoda; class Insecta; order Lepidoptera; family Noctuidae; genus Amphipyra; species Amphipyra berbera. Next base: position 14,588,187 of record OU343126.1, on the reverse strand, counting down.
TGCGCTGTTGCGCGGGTGTCACAATGTGCTTGCTGATATGCGATGAGATGCACTGGGTCCCAAAATGATATACTTGTCTTAAAAACTTGAAACTTCTCTTACTCGACACTATACACTATATACTATTCAACATCGTTTACAATAGAAATAAACGGCGATTTATAAAAAGTTTTTTTTTATATACTCGAAAAATAAATTTTATAAAATTACATGTTAAATATGTTAGAGAATTGCATACCTAAACAATATTGATATGCATGAGTATGACATACAAACTACAGCAAAGGTGAGTACAGCGTAGCTCGTACAAAACTAATAGGGTAATTAGACAGTAAGTCACTCTAAGATCTAATTTAAATCTATTGAACCCTTTCTTTAGTAACACTACCACTATAAATTACTTTGAACAACTACACCACAACACAACAAGCTACTGTTGCTGGTTGCGGTCCGGTTGCTGACTCGTCGCGTGACTTCTCACATTTGTAAACGACTGCAACTAGTCGCTAGCTGATAACAAGAACCTCGGACCCTCTATGATACTTGCGCAAGATTGTCCGAAGTTAATTTAGATTTACTTAGAATAATTTGTATTCGATTTATTGGTTGTATTCCGAATCTTAAGTGACGATTTGTTTTATGTAATGGAGTTTTAAAAGAAATGTGTGAAGATATCTGTACGGGAATTAATTTTAGCCGCTTATCGGGGCTTGACATCGCTACTGGCTATAGTAAGGTTATTTAAAAAACATATGGAATTGTTTATGTTCTTAATTTCTTTATTTATTTGTTTACATTGACATGCAAAGAATTACTGGTATCTTCTTCTTCTTTTCGAGTGGTGAGTGAGTAACCTGGTGTCAGAGTTTTTGCCGCTCGTGGGCCTCTGACTTGGCTTCACATGCCGTCGAGAAATATCTCTCAGGCATGCCGGTTTCCTCACGATGTTTTCCTTCTCCGTTTTTAAGCAAGTGATAATTATACAATACGCACGTGAATCTGAAAAGTCAGCAGTGCGTGCCTTGGGTTCGAACTCGAGACCTATGGCTTGGCAGTCCGACGGTCACAACACAAGATTATCACTGCTACTGGTATAAATTACTTGTCATCACGCGCTTCTTAAAGACAACGCAATCAAATGAGAGAAATACTGTGCTGTTTGTAAGTTATGGGGGTTACTGCTAACATAAGCTGTTGTAATCTTTATATTATGTTTTGTGTGTAACATGAGACCCATTCTCATAAGACCCCTTGGAATTGAGCTCATCCCGATCAAAAACGAACATACGTTACATTTAATACCATCATTACAGAGTCCGATTTATTAGACATCGATTGCATTTTTACAGTCGCCATACATCTTACATAATATCTCATCATATTAAAATTCCGATGCAATGTCAATGCTATTACAAAAACGTCAGTTCAAAGACCTCTCATAAACCTTCATATTTTATCTTATAAACATAACAAAACCGATTATGAGGCACGTTAAACGTTATTGATCTGTTAAATTCATCGGTTTGTTGCATCAGCGCAGCTCGCCAGACACCACGTCATCTTCAACCGCAAATTAAGATATTGGCATAACCGGTCAACCACGCGTAGCATAAAATACTTAAAATATTCAGATGAATCTTGCCTCAGGCCTCCCTGACAAACATTATTGCTTTCGAATTTAATATATTTATTACAATACGAGGGCGTACTGCATCGACCTCTATTTCACGCCGTAATGACACCGTAATATGTCTCATAAGTTTTGAAGACGGGTAATACACACGACTATAAATATTACCCTGAAGTGGTGATTTACCCGACTGCGACGACGAGAGGGAGGTAAAAGCTCGTTTTACTCCACTCTAAATTGTTACTAAATAGTCTTAAAAGCGGAGAAACGGTACTCCGGGTTTCCAGTAATGGCCGTCGACAGTTTTTTATGTTATTAAGATTCTAGTTTTTGATAAACCGGGACCTGTATGTAATGTAGAAATTGATACGGGAAAACAATATGCTCACGGGTTCGTTGGTTCCGATAATAATAATTTAATGGATCATTACAACAAAGTAACTGTTCGTGTTTAGACAGAATAAGGAAGGATTTGTAGTGTTTTACTGTATAATGTGACCGCTTATGGCCACGTCAAGTGAATTTGTATGAACTTCAGGTTTGTGCAGTAAAATAGACAGGTAAATAAATCCTTTATAGGCGACCGCTGATTTGTTATTAGATAAAAATGTTTCGTAAGATGCCGCTTGCAAAACTTGTAATAAAAGCGCCGACAAAGTGGTCTGGTCTTTTTTAATCTAAGTTATTTAGGATTGTTCGTAATGTGGGATGTCTTTAATCGGACCGCCGGTGCTAAAGTGACGGAGAATACTTGAAGATATCTGGCTGATGTTGATGTGTTCCAGAGATGCGTAGGTGGACCAGTCCCATTTCACAAGGTCAATGCTTCGGTGCCCTTCGGGTGATGGTGTTAGAGGCGTTAAATATAACGGATTATCGTCAGGTGAGCTGACAGCGTATTGACTTTTTTTATTTGATACTTTGCGATGGATGATGTGACGTCATCTTAAGGTAGTGATAGAATAGAAGACGGTATCGAATTAAAATGAGATAAAAAATAACCTATTAAAAGCTGAAATTGACAATCATGCAAATTCTAATGATTATACAGTGGGTATGCAAAATCGAACACAACTACCCGAATATTTAATCATTTCTACTGCCTCGTTGGTCTAGTGGTGGCAAGCGCGACTGCTGATCGTGAGGTCCTGGGTTCAATCCCCAGGTCAGCCAAAGTGCTATTGGGTTTTTCCGTGTGGAATTCCTCAGTAGTAGCCCAGAGTTTAGATTTGTGCCCACTTGATGTCAATAGGCTCGCCCCCTATTACATGGAACTTAAACATAACGGCACGATGAGGGTGTTACTATACTCCGCTGCCCAACCCTTTCTGGAATACAGGCGTAATATTATGTTATGTTGCTATGTTCTATTCAAAACAAAATAATTCAAACAGAATCTCTAAAAACAAAAATACAACAAAAGGAAATTGAAAGCAACCAAGAAAATATCATCGTCTAACTATTTGCCGCTACTCAGTCCATTTCGACGGAACCATTTCAGTGAAGAGTGAGAAGTGTGGCATTCCAAAAGCGTATCGTTTGACCTATCTTAATGGATCCCACTTCGCTTTAGGCACCAAAAAACTCAAGGATAAGGAACAAATGAACGTCAGCGATACAGCGCTTCATTTACTAAGTTGTGAGTTTTTTCTAGATTTAATTCGTTTGAAAGATTTGGTGTAAAAAGTTTGGACGTGACGGTTAGGTGGTAGATTAGTTGCTTATCATTGCTGAAGATGTGAATGAACTGATCGAAATCTTAAATAAAGTACTTTGTCACTGATGAGGTACTATTGAATAATAATTAATTTCCTAAAATGAAACAGATTAAATAAGTACTGGTTTAATATACTTTGAAACAACCTATATATTGAGGGACAATTCTAAATTAAATAAAAATAAAATTAATTCATGTCTCAAAAAGCCAAATAAAAAAGCGCTAGAACCGCTTAAAAATACAAATCCACCTCAAGGATCTTTACAAGGATGCTCACTATTAAAAAGTAATAAAACCCAAATTCAAAAAATTCTCAAACAACTAAAAAAAAAACAACTTGTATAGTCGTAAATTTGTGAATAGGGCTGGCCCAGAAGCGCATATCGGTTTATGGCTGGACCTTAGTGAGTCCTCGCGATAAATCCGTAGTATCGTGAGCCAACGGATAGCCAATCGCGCTCGTAATAATAAAAGGTTAGAACGAGCTTTATTCATTTGTGGAGTCGCGTGGGAACCCTTTATTTGTAACACTGACATAAGGACGATCGAAGTATGCGAGGCTAAAAGGAAAATGGCGATTGAATCGCGCGCGTATATTACGCATATTCAATCCTTATGCGATTCGTCCTTGCTTAATGATTTGCTTGCTTTATATGGTGAGGCGTAGTAGTAGTATAGTGACCTGCTAACGAGTAATTTGTTATATACCTACCCTCCATTACTTGATTATCTAGAAGTAATGTCGATGCCGTCTTTTGTTGTCGATGTTTAAAAATATTTTTAATTAAATCATTGCTTTTTTCTGTAAACAAACAATGAATCCGAAATTAATGAGATCAGCAGGGCATACTTGGTAGGTAAAACACTACTCTATAGGTATGTCTTCAGAAATTCTCACTTTTCTAGAACTTTAAAAGCTCTCATATAAATAAATTGTTTCAAAAGACGACATATTAATTGAAAAAAATTAAATAGTAACTTGTTTCTTAAATTCTATTTTTTTTAATCGTCAAATTAAATGAATGGTTTTGTGTAATTAATATTTACTAAATCAAATCATAACAAATCTAGTATTCTCAGGTCCAATTTTTAAATGTTCAACTGATACCTAACTTATATTATCAAAAGAACAAAGACATTCAATAGGGAGAATATTGATGTTTAGAAAACTTTTGTATAGAAAATCTGTCAAAACATCAAAAATCCTTCGATAAAAGTTACTACCTGACGTTTGAAAAATTGGCCTTCAATCAAGTAAAAAGAATGATTATTAAATGATATTATGAAACACTTGTTTAACGTGCGTCAAAAAAAAGCTGTTGTACTATGGTTGTACGTACTTATTTGTACATTATGGACTGATTGGCATTTCATGGTCTTATAAAATTGTGACATTACCCATATCAAGTAATTTACGTGACTATGACGCATTTTGACAACGTTAAACTAAAAAAAAGTTTAAGGTTGAGTTGCACCAACTAACTATAACCGTAACTATACCAACATGTCTGTCAAATCAGTGCAAATTTGACATAAATATGGCAAGTTAACAGTTATAGTTGGTGCAACTGAGCCTTAACCTTACTAATGTGGCAAGTATAAATGCGACAGTCTAGATATTAAGATGTTTTTTACTAAATCATGGATAGACAAGAACACGGCTTGATTTGGCTATAACTTGATACAGTGATAGATTGAGGTATCTTGGATGAGCATAAAAGATAGGTACTTATTCTAACTGAAAATATAAAAGGTTATGTAATGGGCGTACCTCCAGGCACAGTTGGTTTTATATGAAATAACAAAATTCCGTAAAGAGTGAAACGCCACTTGCTCACAAAGATGAAATCGGCGCGGGCGCTACAAAGTGCAAGGCTATTTGCCACTTCAAGACAACAATAATACGTCATGTTTTTTATGTGAAAAAGTCAGTTGACCACAATTCCGCGTAAAACCCATGAGTCAATTGTGTTATTTTTGAAACTCATACGAAACTATATACTTTATATTGTAGGTACATTAGTGTTACTGCCTCGTTGGTCTAGTGGTGGTCCCCAGGTCGGGCAAAGTGTTATTAGGTTTTTTCATGTGGAATTCCTCAATAGCAGCCCTTGGTTTGGATTTATGCCCGGTTGATGGCAATAGGTTCGCCCCCTATTATATGGGACTTAAACATTACGGTGAAATGAGCGTGTTACTATACACCTCTGCCCTAACCTTCGGGGGATACAGACGATATTATGTACATTAATGTTGTACTAAAATAAGTTTGACACTCGTTAAACCCGCCAATCGTCAAACTCCATACATAAACATGTTTAAACAACTGTTAGACACAGTTTTGTGGTTAGACAATATAGCTTTAAGAATAGTTGTGTGCTATTATAGGTACTCGGTGAAGGTAATAATTGCCTACTCTATCTCATAAGAAAACTGTGTTATGATTGTGTTTTCAGCATTTACTACCTCAAGTTCTGCTTTCTAATGTTTATATTGTATAAAATATACCGAGAACAAATGCAAGGTTTTTATTTAGAAAAAAAATACGAAGTCGTCGCGGTGCGAATGGCAGATGCGAAACATCGAAACTCATATTATTAAAAATAACTGTACGAATCAAACCGAAGAGATTCGACGAGTTACGAAGGTCTGCCGTCGTGTGTCTGCCATCGCGAGCGTCGCCACGCAACAGCCACTCTCACACCCGTACCGCCGCATAAGATGTTTTACATCAAAAATAAGGGTTGAAACGGTCCCTATATAAAAAGTTCACCCCCTGTCAATTTGCTATCATTGCGGAACTGTGGATGTAAACAAATTACAGGAGGGCCAGTGAAATAACATCATTAATAGGTAACACAAACAATATTATAAGTCCAATTAGCCCGCGACTTCGTCCGCGTGAATTTTCATACAGATTTCCATCCCCTATTTTGCCCCCTTAGGGGTAGAATTTCAAAACAGTCCTTCCTTAGTGGATGCTTATGTCACAAAAGGAACCTACTGTCCAAATTTCATGTTTCCAGTTCTGTGGTTTAGGCTCTGCGTTGATGAAATAGTCAGTCAGTCAGGACCCATTGAAATATACACAAAAAATTTCATTCAAATCGGTCCAGCCATTTCGGAGGAGTTAGGTGACAAACACACGTTCATAAGAATTATATATATTAAGATGTGTAGATAAAGAAATAATACCTCCACACAAGTGATTTCTAAGATAAGCAGCTATAGGTAATTCAAAAATCAAATGTTGCTCAATCTAAAATTCGAATACATTACCTCAAAATCCACTACGCTCGTTACTTAGACCAATAGACTAGTAATGCTAACAAAACTATTCAATAACAACCCATCTCTAGCAATTTCACAACTGTCATTTACAGTAACGCGTATCTTAGAAACGTATAACATTTGACACTGCACTTACACGCTTTCGTTCACTGTAATGAAGTGTAACTGTGCAACCGTGGAGCCACTGATATTATGCGTCGGCACACGCCTTCCTATCTACGCTAAGGGATCGGTTACATGATTGAAATTTAGCCGATAAAACACCTTGTATACGCCTCGTAAATTTTCGGAAATGCGCGACCGTGTTTGCTTTTGATTGACCTTATTGATTCCTGTGACACGTCCGCCATTTTGATGTTTGTGCACCGATAATGTTGCTCAGGGTTATAGGTTTCGCGGCGTATCAAATCTATAGTAATATTATAAAGCTGAAGAGTTTGTTTGTTTGTTTGTTTGTTTGAACGCGCTAATCTCAGGAACCACTGGTTGGAATTGAAAAACTCTTTTTGTGTTGGATAGTCCATTTATTGAGGAAGATTATAGGCTATATAACGTCACGCTACGACCAATAGGAGCGGAGTATAAATGAAAAATGTTGCAAAAACGGGAAATATGTCCACCCGTGTGAAGCCGGGACGTGCCGCTAGTATGTACTATAAAATTCGCTACTTGTAATTTATTGAGAACGCGATGACGGAAGTTAAACATACACATAACATAAAGTCTGTATTCACCGAAAGATTGGGCAGAGGTGTATAGTACCACCGTCATTTTTAGTTTAAGTCTCATGTAATAGGGGCGAGCTTATTGCCATCAAACGGGCGCGAATCCAAACCCCAGGCTGCTACTGAGGAATTCCTCACGGAAAAACCCAGTAATACTTTGCCCGATCTGGGGATCGAACCCAGGATCTCACGAACAGCAGTCGCGCTTGCCACCACTAGACCAATGAGGCAGTTTAACGGAAGATATTCTGCGTTTTCTTCTAAAACTAACGTGTAATCTATACTAATATTATAAAGCTGAAGAGTTTGTTTGTTTGTTTGTTTGAACGCGCTAATCTCAGGAACCACTGGTTGGAATTGAAAAATATTTTTTGTGTTGGATAGTCCATTTATCGAGGAAGGTTATAGGTTATATAACATCATGCTACGACTAATAGAAGCGGAGCATAAATGAAAAATGTTGCACAAACGGGAAAAATGTCCACCCGTGCGAAGTCGGGACGGACCGCTAGTCACCTATAAGATTGGTTTACGTGGTTAGCTGAAAACAAGTGCTATCAGGTGAAATAATAGTGCAAAAACTCTCAATATTACGCAAGTGCTTACATCTTACATACATGTCATAATGACTGCCGACAGTGCCGACTAAACTCACGATTTGATCTAAAAATGTACGCCGCAATAGCGACATTAATAGAACGGTTACATCGATGTGTCGATCGCTTTAACTGTAGATCGTTTCGTACTTCATCCGAAGAGAGGTTGCTGATTTTTAGGGTTCCGTACCCAAAGGGTAAAACGGGACCCTATTAATAAGACTCCGCTGTCCGTCCGTCCGTCCGTCCGTCTGTCAACAGGCTGTATCTCATGAAACGTGATAGTGATAGTGGTTAGACAGTTGAAATTTTCACAGATGGCTAACCTGGAACTAAAGTGGTCTATGATACAAAATAAACATTTTCAGATAACAAATGAAAAATTTACTTTAGAAATTTAAAATTTTAAAATATCAAATAAATTCTAAGTTTTATTTTAATGATAACCTTATTTTGGTGACGTAATCACACATAGACCACTTTTGCCCGGATTTATTTATCGTTTTTATGTTCAAAGATGCTCATAGATGGATTTAGCCAAAAATGTTACATAGACCACTTTAGTTCCAGGTTAGCCAGATGATCTATTTCTGTTGCCTCTATAACAACAAATACTAAAAAACAGAATAAAATAAATATTTAACGGGGCTCCCATACAACAAACGTGGCTTTTTGATCGTTTTTGCTCGATATTGATAACGGCAACAGGTAGACGCTTGAAATATTCACAATGTATTTAGTTATATATTCACTTTAAAAATAAATAATTAAAGTAAAATAAAACAAATATTTAAGGGGGCTCCCATACAACAAACGTGATTATTTTTGCCGTTTTTATAGATAATGGTACGGAAACCTTCGTACGCTAGTCCGACTCGCACCTTGCCGGTTTTTTCACTTACTGCGCACTTAACTAATCGATAATCGATTATAAAGAGACTTACATTACGTAATTTTTCCGGAAGCAGAAAAATTACGCAATCGTAAAATTCTTTTTGTGGAATTATTGCAGTATATTGCTGACAATTAATAGTAACTATACAAGTTGTTGTCGCGACTTCGTCTAATCGTCATCATCATTAGCCTACAGACGATCACTGCTGAACTAAATAGAATTATTTCAACGCGACAGTACCCTACGTAGTAATGTACCTACTTACAGTGCATAAAAACCATAATTAGCCCATTACTGTCCCACTGCTGGGCACGGGTGTCTTCTCAGAATGAGAAGGATTTCAGCCTTAGTCCACCACGCCGGCCTGGTGCGGGTTGGCATACTACACACACCATCGAGAACTTTATGGAGCCCTCTCGGATGTGCAGGTTTCATCACGATGTTTTTCCTTCACCGTTAACGCAAGTGATAATCAAATTTATTCGTAGTACATACCTAATTATATTTCTAATCTTTCCGATGTGCATTAAGAATACATTCTATTACTATACTGATGTTTTACAATCAAATCCGTTCCATACGGATCGGATATTCCGGTCCGTTCCACGAATACTAATCCAACAGTATTCAAATTTTATCTAACATCACGCCTGTATTCCCCGAAGGGTTGGGCAGAGCTGTATAGTAACACCCTCATTTCGCCGTTATGTTTAAAGATCCGTGTAATAGGTGGCGAGGCTAATGCCATCAGCCAGGCACAAATCCAAGCTCCGGACTGCTACTGAGGACTTCCACACCGAAAAACCCAATAACACTTTGCCCGACCTGGGGATCAAACCCGGGACCTCACGATCAGCAGTCGCACTTGCCACCACTGGACCAAACGAGGCAGATTAGTGATTCTAATTTTAAAATTATTTTACTTACTAGCGGCCGGTCTCGGCTTCGCATTGGTGGACATTTTCCCCGTTTTTGCAACATTTTTCATTTATGCTCCGTTCCTATTGGTCGTAGCGTGATGTTATATAGCCTATAACCTTCCTCGATAAATGGACTATCCAACACAAAAATAATTTTTCAATTCCAACCAGTAGTTCCTGAGATTAGCGCGTTCAAACAAACAAACAAACAAACTCTTCAGCTTTATAATATTAGTATAATATGTAGATTCGGATCAGTTTTCAATGGACCGGACCGGAATAGACGGTACGGATATGTTGATAAATTAAATAACATCCATTCAAACATACAACCTTTCGTATTTATATCGTAGTGAGATTTTGTGTAGTTCCATTTTTTGTTCGTGTCTCGCAAAAAGCGCCTGCGCTGCGTTTGATTGATCTCATTTATCATGGCGTTTGAGAAATGACAGGCATCAATAATCGAACTTTTAATCCTTTCTGTACCCACGCAAACCATGAACGTACAAAAATTGCAAGTGTCGTAAGTAATGATAAGTAAAAGATTAAAGTCGTATCTAAGTTATTTATCTGCTTAAGATGAAGACGTAGACGAATTAGTTGCGTGCTTATGTGAGATGGCGCCGGTTAAGTTGATCTTCGCGTTATATGAGGCGTGATCTTTCCCTTGCATAAAGTTTTGACCATAAAAAATAATAGATTTTGGCCGAAATTTAAAAAAATCCCAGCACGATAATGGGCAGCAGCTTCACCGCCTCTCTGTGATCACCAACCAGCTTCCCCAGGATGGTCACTGTCACAAATTACCTGGATATTACCTAACCATAGTATCCAATGGGTTTCTTCCATCAGAAGTTTCTCAGTAGCAGCCTGGAGTCTGCATTTGCGCCCGGTTAATGGCAATAGGCTCGCCCCCTATTACATGGGACTTAAACATAACTGGCGAAACGAGGGTGTACTAAAAAGCACCTCTGCCGAACCCTTCGGGGAATATAAGACTTGATGTTATGTATGTATGTGTAGTATGTTCTGCTTCAGTAGATACTTTAGATGCAATGACATAATATAAACTTTAAAATCACTACCAATTACCATCGACATTTTAGTTCAGGTCAAACATGACGCGTCATGGCCGGAAAACCGTCCCAAAAATGACTGACCTTTCTGTACACCTGAAATTCCTCCTCTTTATACCTTTAAAATACTTTAATGTACTTACTGTTTTTTAAGGCCAAAAATCTTTTTTTTATTAACCTACTTCCAAAAAAGGAGGAGGTTCTCAATTCGTCTGTTTTTTTTTTATTGTTTGTTACCTCATAACTCCGCCATTTATAAACCGATTTAGATTTAAAAAAAGTTATTTGAAAGGATATACTTCCAGATTGGTCCCATTTAAATTTGGTGAAGATCTGATGAATAACTTCGGAGATAGACTATATAACTCCTCAATGGCGAACAGTACGCATAATGTGATGATGTGATTATGTTACGAGCAGCGTCTTTAGTAGGTCCAACCATATTTTAATTAAGCCACTAAAACGAAAAAAATAAAAAACATTTTAACAAAAATAAAACCGACTTCAAAAAAACGATGAAAAGAATAAAATAATTACCATATTATAAAATTAACAGTTTCAGAAGCCGGTGCCTTCAATTTGGTTCAGCGTGGATTAGCACCGACTTCTAAAACTGTTAATTTTATAATATGGTAATTATTTTATTCTTTTCATCGTTTTTTTGAAGTCGGTTTTATTTTTGTTAAAATGTTTTTTATTTATTTTAAATAATAAATGTCATGCTACTTTTTTATACTGTGTGTAGGTATGTATTTTTTATATTTGCTTTGCTGGCTGTAGCAAAAGTGGCAAAAGGAGTTCTTAATAAACCTATGCCATCTTCAATTATGCTCTATGGCCGCATACGTCCCATCGGCCCGTCTCACAAGTCGTTGGCATGTAATTATATCTCGTCGTTTAATATATGTGATAAAGTATACATTTTACGATTCCATCGGCTGCGCGGGCGTCGTACATTGAAGTGATGATGGACCTTTTAGACGGGACACGATCAGTTATGTTTGAGTTAGAAGCGAACGCGAGTTTCCTCTCTACGAGAAATGTAAATTATTTTGGTGTTTTTAAATTAATTAGCAATTTAATTTCAACATTCAAAAATTGTCTATGCATGTACGGTATATAGAAGCAGTGATAGCCTAGCGGTTGAACGCTTGCCTCCCATGTAGGAAGGTTTGAGTTCGATACTGGCCCGCACCACTGACTTTTCGAATTCATGTGCAAATCAGAATTTGATTATCACTTGCGTTAATGAAATCTGCACAACTGAGAGGGCTTATAAAAAGTGTTCTCGATGGTACGTGTAGTCGGCCAACCCGCACCAAGCCAGCGTGGTATACAGAGGCCAAATCCCCGCTCATTCTGAGAAGAGGCCCGTGCCCAGCAGTGAGACGTTGCGTCCTTTCTTTTAGTATTGAAATACGCTATCTCTGAATCACATGGAATCATACACGGTTATCGGCAAACTGTCAGTGTACGGCTCTGTACGTCATTACTAATGTCCCTAAGGGCACAGAGGTGTGAAAATTATTACGTTACGATATTGGCATTCGTGGTATAAATAAACGTAACTACTACCTATATGTCCTTCTTCTTCTTCCTGCCCTTATCCCACACTAGGTCGGCACAATATGTATTTCATAAATCCATGTTGTTAGAGGTTTGGCTTATTGTTTTATGACCGGCCGCCTGTCTGACATCAACCCTCCTTGGGAATACTCAATGTGCTTGCTAATATTATGCACTGGGTCCCAAAATGATATGCTTGTCAATCTTATTACCGACATCTAAGGAGACTATGTTCTTCTTGGTGGGGTATACTTGAAGTTCCTCGTCCCACTCATTCAGTTTTGCTAGGGACTTTGGTTCTGACACATCGTAAACTAATATAGCACCGTGAGCGTCTCTGTAAAAACTTGAAACTTCTCGTACTCCGTATTCTACCTATCATAATAATTCTACCTACCGACACTACTACCTACATATATTACAAGAAATCCTCTATTTTCCCAGATACTTCAATAAACGAATGACGATGTTATGATATCTCCATGATCTGCGACACAAATCTAAATGTAATGTTCATACAAGCAAATTCTTGAGCAAACAGTAGGCTCGGTCGTTTCGTTGAAGCCCACAGATCGCCAATAACGGTACTAGGGTTCGATGTGATTCGTATATGTTCTGTGCAGCGGGCTTGTTGCAATTTATCGGATACAGTTCTAATCTCCGGCAATAACTGAGATTCCTATTAGTAAAGTCCAATTAACCTATAGCTTGAACTGGAGATCAAACTTAGGACCAAAGAAACGTTAGCGGACCGAAGCTTATATTGAGTCAATGAATTGACCTTATAAATTAAATTATTTTTGTAGCTAATGAGTTTTATTAGTAGATATGATTCTGTGGATAATGTCGCCTTTAGATAAGTGCTCGTTCACACATCGGATCCCTTTTTACGGATGCATTGGTACTGGATGTGTTGTTTACATCTGTATATACCGGCGAATCAAGAAAGAAAATTATTTATTCTGGACTCACACAGGCAGTTACAGAAACAAAAACAAAATAAAAAAAATAAAAATACAACAACAACAATCAGTTAAACAAATGGCAGTGGCGCCGCATCTGGCAGACAGGATACGATAAAAATGACGGGTCCAGTATATTTTACTGGATTCGGAATACTGTCGTGTATGTAAACTCGCTCATAAAACTACAGGCACCATCACCAAAATAAAAACGGATCCGCTAAAACAGGTCCCGTAAACAGTTTCTGTGTGAACTAGCTGTAAAGGTCTGTTTAAAACTCCTACAAGTCTTCGAAAACACAAATAAATTCTGTGAAAAGAGATGACTAACACCGCAACTTGGACCGCTATCAGATAGATCATACATTATGTCGCTGCCGCTCCTATCTTAGATCTTCTTATCTAAAAAGTGTTAGGCTCGTCCGCCCCCTCGCGGCTTCATCTCTTCACACCTAAGAATTCAATTAATCTCGACGCGCACCCGCTTCGCTGGCCAAGAGATTCGTGACTGGTAATTACTTTTTGTAACAAAAAGAAAACAAATCCATTCTATACTCCCCCGCTTGTTACGAAAATAAAAAGAAATTCTAACCGAGTAACGGATCAACGGAACAATGAGCGATGAAATGGAACTCTTCCTAAACAACTCCCCGATAAAAGGGATATCTTGTTAAAAGATTGTACTTCAAAAATAATAATAACATACGAAACAAAGGCGATAACTAGCAAGGAGTAAATTACGAACAAGATTTACGTTTACCATTCATCATTCGAGAATTAATCTCCTCGTTCCTCGGCATCGCCTAGAGATATTTCAATATACCTCAAAAGAATCCCATTTATTCGTAGGTACCTGCCGACTTCGCCTCATATTTCTCCGGGAATAACAAAGGCTCCGGGATCAAGGCATGACCTGTGGGCGCGTTCAGCAACAAGTTGTAAAAAACCATGCGCACGAGAACGCAAGTCGCAAATGAAATCGAAATAACGTAACGTCCAGTCCCGGCAAGGTCTCGCGGAATGAGATACGGCCTTTTGATTAACCATTGTCGGGGAGCCGACCCGTGGAGTCGCCCTACAACACTACCTTCATACTTTATTTATGTCTTTATATTTATTGCATTCTTCCACTCGCAATAAAGATACGTTTTTCTAAGCGTGTCCCCGCTCCAAATGATTTGTCCGGTTGCCTTCATTTGCATACATTATGTATATTTCAATTTTTTTAATCTCATCTATTCTCATAGTCATTATAATATTTATTACCTACGGAAAATTGATTAATATTTTATTTTGTGTCTTAATTGCAATACAAATGACATATTAATGGGTAATTTTTATCGTCAAATAGATAATTTTGGAGCGATAATTTATAGTTTTGAAGGTTGAATTTATATCGAGCAATAAGCTTCGTTGATTTTGTTTCAGGGAACTTGTAATGTTACGTGCCCTTTATTACCTTCTAATGACATTTTTAAGGCGGAGGGTTGGCTACAAGTCACGCTCTGGCCCCGAAAAGAAGCAAACCTCCTTCTGTTAGTAATTACATGCAAGTCGGCGGACGCGTAGGGTTCACCCCTACCTACATCACGCGATGTGAAGCTTTCGCAGAACTACAAGATGTTTTAAAACCAGTAGCGTCGAAGTTTATTCCAACAAATTTACTTAAAATCGAATCTTCAAATACTCATCGAACTTCGGCCATCGATGTCGGAGTTACAGAGACCCTTATTTAACTTTCAGATGAAACTTCGAGCGAGGCGCCCGATTTGTTTACTCCGTTAAACACCTATCCTATAAAATTATTCTACTCTAGTTCGATTTTTATCGCTATATACTTGTATACCAGACATAAAATTTATATCACGCGATAAAGAAACTCTTTGTGTGGCCGATTTTATATCCTAAAGTTGATATTAGCGTCAGCGTAAAGTCTACTCTGAGGGTTTTAGAGGCGCATAATCTAGTCGTTACAAAAAGTCGACATTGCGATAAAACGCGCAATAAGAATGGGTTGGTATAAGCACTATAGTGTATAAGATTTCATGTGTGTAAGCGGGCAGCGGGCGGACTAGGCTTGGCAGGCCGGCGGGCGGCGGCCGGGGCCCGGCGACTTGTCTTCAACTCGGTAGCCGTGGCCGGTTCTCGGGGCTCGCCACTCTAGTACGGCACGGGCGGAGTCACGCAGCGGACGCGCGCCGCCACAATCCGGCGCGCGCATACACACACGAACATAACTCATAACATTTGATAAAACAAACTTTTTGACCGGTGTGTTTACTGACTGTGTTTATCATACTGAGGATTGAGTGCTCTTTGGGTGACTTGGGGACGTGAGAGGGATTTAGCGGGAGTTCGGAGGGAAAGTGGCAGGACAGAGGCGCGAGCGCGCCCTCTTTTACATAATCGTTGATAACTGGAACTTTCGTAATTGTTGCGTGATAACAGTAAGTACACTTTAAGAAAGTTTTAAGTGAGAACATTATTCATTTACTTTCGTTCGTTTTGTTTATGTTTAGATACGTCTTTCTTTCTCGGAAAACTTGTATTAAAAGACATCATAGTTTAATCTTTCTGTAAGTAGATATTTATTGCCCAAGTTTTTATGTTTGCATTGCGCATGTGTCATGTTATGTTGATATAAACTTATCTTAACTTGATAGACGTAATCCTCTTATCTGTTAGTTAAGCACTGCTTTAACTTGAAACTGTGTCTCGGCTGTCGCTTTTGTAAATAAACACAGATATAGTAGGTACAGAGCTATTTGAATATTTTAGTTCCTAATTTGAATTTTTGTAGGTCGGCTTATTGGTACGTAGGTATTTGAATTCAAAATGGTTTGAACTCAATCGTGAAGATTTTTACTTGCTTTGTAGTTAACGTAGTATTAGAATGGAATTTAGTTACAGTAAGCTGTTTTCAACTTATTGCCAGAGATGTTAAGGTATATTTTACGTTGTATAGATGTGTTATAGTTAAAATTTATTATTCTATATCAATTTTTAATTCCATAAATTAGCAGTTTTATGATTTATGGCGGCCTTTATAAAGACTTAAGAGGATAATGAGATCGATTTTGTGTATTTTTGTTTGCTCATGTTTTATTTAACCAAATGTTATCTAAGCTTAGATTCGCTTGAGCACAATAAGGTGACTATTAGATTTATGACTATTTTATCAATAACTTCCAAGTTTTCAAGCTGCTAACGCTTATATGTTACTAGGTTCGATTCTTAAATATGGAAAATGAGAAATTCCTGTTTTTACCTTTTATTCGGGGGCTCGTGGATCATACGATTTGCGAGGTTAAGCTGCGCTTCCCGCGGTCAGTCCATGGATGGGTGACCTTTCGTTACACATCGAGCCCTGAGAGCACGTTAAGTTGTCGGTCCCGGGTGTCATACGAATACCTATGACAGTCGTTACGGGAAGTAAGAAGCCCGAATGTTTGACAACCGGTCTAACCTTAGGATATCGGCATTGCCCTGTAACTGGGTTGCGGAGATCTGATGGCAGTCACTCCGTGTAAAATACAGGTATTCAGCCGGATCTGGTTAGATAGAAGCTGACCCCAACATAGTTGGGAAAAAGCTAGGCAGTACAAATCTTTTTATAGTTTACTATTCAGGTACTTACAATATTGTCGTTAGTAACTTGTAGGTGTACATTATAAGAGTTAGGTGTACCTTGTGTGGGAAAGGTGGGATGAAATAACTAAGGTGACAATTATGTAAAGTCACTCAATTATGGTCTAGCTAGAAGATAATAAGCTAGGTCTATTTATTGAGTGCCTTCTGAACCGGATGCTTAGAATGTTGTGTCGCAATACAATACTCTTTATTGTACACAAAACAAACAAGAAATATTACTATAAAAATAGAGATGTAAAATGGGCGGTCTTATCGCACTAGGCGATTTCTTCCAGACAACCTTTGGATAGACATAGAAGTGCAAGAAAAAAAAAGAGAGGGGTAGTTCTCGATGTAACAATAAATGAAGAGACATTAAATTAAGTATTTTAAATAAACCAAAAAACACAAATAAATAAATATTATATACAATAAATATGAAATAAATATATATATAAATATATATAGTGTAATGTGTATGTAATACATAATATAAACAGACAATGTCACGTACCTATAGCATTATATTTTTTTTTACATATAATTAGGTAGGTACTGATTACTATCAGATAGGTATTATTCAGAGATTTCAGGTAGTCAGTAGTCCGAAAGTCTGACAACCGGTCTAACTTTAAGACATCGGCATTGCCCAGTAACTGAGCTGCGGAGGTCTGATTGCAGTCGCTCCGTGTAACATACTGGTATTCAGCAGCATCTGGTTAGACTGGAAGCTGACCCCAACATAGTGGGCTAACAGAACAGGTACTGATTATTATTAAGATAAAAATGATTTATTAAAGGATAATAATGTTACAGTCTTACAGAACTCCAGCCTGACGTCATTAACACAGTTTTAAAAAGACAAAACCAACGACTTTAAAATCAGGGTCACCGAAACAAAGCTTCGGCAATTAACTTATTTAAATACATCAAACCAAATTCCTCACTGCTGCCTTAGTACTTTTATATCTTTTTAAATCATACATCTATACTAATATTATAAAGAGGATAGATTTGTATTTTTGTATGTAACGAATAAACTTAAAAACTACTGGACCGATTTCAAAAATTCTTTTGCCGTTAGAAAGCTTCATTATCACTGAGTAACATAGGCTACTGGCGGAGCCGTGAGGACACAGCTAGTACCTAATATGTAGGTAGAAATTTTTACTTTATATGAAAACAATAGGTACCTACCTCTAGTCGCTGGCACATAACTTGGCAAGAGTACAGAAGAGAATGCCTCTCCTTTCTTTCTTATTTATAACAGACATGCTTAAAAATCAATTATGGAAATAACCATAGAATAATGACAAGTAATAAAAGTGACTTTTTTTTATTGCACTAAATGTACCTAGGTATGTAGGTGATCACTGAAAATCAGCGCTGTGTCTGTGGCCCACGCCATAGCACAGCATTATGCTGAGTGGTCACCTTTTTGTCACAGTTGTCTTTTATTTTAATATTATTTATATACTATCATGTTTTGTGTTAAAGTGTATCTGTGACAAATAAATGTTTTTTCTTTCTTTCTTCTTCTTTCTTTACCTACATGCGCGAACTCAACTTGCCAATTTACGTGCCGGCGAGTATACGTAGGTACCTACAAAGTAACAAACATTAACAATGTATCTAAAAGTAAACTAAACTACATAAAATTACATTAACTAAAGTCAATAAGCCGACGGGGATGCTCGCCGTCTCGTAAGACCAATCACGTTTGATGGCGAGATCGTGGCCCACTGTCGCAATTGAAATGCGCCATTATCGGCCACTTATCACTGCTGACGTGCTGTCTATTACTGAATAGAGTCTACAATGTTTAGGAGTATTAGGAACCAGATTTTATTCTAAAATACAAGGAAATAGACGATTTTGTTTTACCATGCTCTTGCGCATTAAGTCTAACAACCGGTCTAACCCTAAGAAGGGTAAGATCTTAGTCGGTTTGTATCAAATTATTGATATTCACTGCCTCGTTGGTCTAGTGTGGCAAGTGCGACTGCTGATCGTGAGGTCCTGGGTTGATCCCCAGGTCAGGCAAAGTGTTATTGGGTTTTTCCCTGTCGAATTCCTCAGTAGCACCAGAGTTTGGATTTTTATGGCCGGTTGATGACAATAAACTGCCTATTACGTGGGACTTAAACATAACAGCGAAATGAGGGTGTTACTATACCACCTCTGCCCAACCTTTCAAGGAATACAGGCGAGATGTTATGTATGTATTGATATTCAGCCGCTTCTGGTAAGATTGGGTGCCGACCTCCATGTGCCCTCAACACAGCTGGGAAAAAGCAAGGCCGTCAGACACTCTCGCGCATCAAGAATGTACAGAGCAACAACGAAAAATCAATAACTTGCAATCTCGTAAAAGCAATAAGATTTGATGGCAAGATCGTGGCCCACTGTCGCAATTGAAACACGCCATTATCGGCCACTTCACTACTGACGTGCCGAATAATATTGAATAGAGCCTAGAAGTATTTGCATTCTAACTTAGAAACAGAAAAGAGAGGATTTGAATTGATCATGCTCCCGCGCACAGTGAAGGTATAAGGGTCAACAACGATCAAATGTTTTTATAACCTACCACCTAAGTTCACATTGTGGAATGCAATAAATATATTGAATACTAGCTGTGTCCTCACGGCTCCGCCCGCGTAAGAAGTTTTATACCAGTAATAAATATAGCCTGTGTTTTTCTGTGATAATGTAGCTTTCTAACGGTAAAAGACCTTTTAAAATCGGTCCAGTAGTTTTTAAGTTTATTCGTTACATACAAAAATACGAATCTTTCCTCTTTATAATATTAGTATAGATATAGATTGAGTAAAATTTATTACATTTTATAAATAATCACAAATATTAAACAAGGATTTCCAGAAGCGGTAGGCGTTTACATACGTTTTTAAATATAAATTGAAATACATAATAATTATGTCTAAAAGATCAGAGTTATCTGAAACCTTTCTTTGAAAAAATGCTATGAACGTTTTATTCTCCTATAATCTAGCTCTTAAAACTTTTCGGAGCAATCTTTTTGGTTGGAATTTTAATATATATTGGTTAATAATAAAAAAATAACAAAGGTACATACATCAAACATGAATCACTATCACAAAAAGGTTATAGTGATGCGCGTGGCGATCGCGAGAAGGCAATCACGAGATGTGAAGATCGTGTGACACCCCGCTATCTACACTCTTTATCTTTGTCCACTGCACTAGTGATGTGCTAACTTAACTAACTTATAAAATTATTTAGTTGACCTTTAATTTCAATTAGACGATGCGGTGCAAGAGCGCTGTCACTATTGACTTTCTGGAGGCCAATTAACATAACATCGCGCCTGTATTCCCCGAAGGGTTGTGCAGAGGTGTATAGTAACACCCTCATTTCGCCGTTATGTTTAAGTCCCATGGAATAGGGGGCGAGCCTATTGCCATCAACCGGGTACAAATCCAGACTCCGGGCTGGGACTGAGGAATTTCACACGGAAAAACCCAATAACACTTTGCCCAAACTGGGGATTGAACTCAGGACCTCATAATCAGCAGTCACGCTTGCCACCACTAAACCAACGAGGCAGTTATATTCTAGTAATAAATTTGTTTAAAATCGCAATCGAAGCAGAGCTGAAACAAGGCCGTTTGATTTTTTTTTTATAGAGATAACGGTCGAACGGCCTTTGTTCAGTTGCATTCGATAGCTATTTTAAACAATTTTCTTAATAGATGTGACCTCCTGGTAGCCCAGAGTGCAGACTATTGAAAAATCTTCTCATTTTAAAAAGCCGATGTTGAGCTTACGACTAACATGGGCTGGATAGGCGAATTGATGGAAGGCAATAGATTCGCCCGTGGCGATCTCGTAAAGCCGATCATGAGATGCAACGATCGTGATTCGTAGCTGACACCCGGACAATCTATATACTCTGTCTTTGTCTACTTCACAGTTCAAACTAGTGCTGTGCTGAGATATGTACCGTTAACTAAATGTTTAGTCGATTGATGTAAATATGCATTAATGTCGTAGTAATATCTTAAAAATGGAATCACATCGTGTTAGTTATTGATCTAGTTTACTTGCAGTCAAAGCTATTTGGCTCTTAAAAATCTCCAATTTGCTATAAAATCAGTAGAACTACGTAATTCGACTAAAATATTTAAAATTCATTAAGTGAACACATGAGACTTTTATGAACAAAAATATCAGAAATCAATCCGTGTTCGATAAAATAAATCGATTGTTAAAGACCATAAAAATCGACTATTGCATCCCATCTCTAGTTATCGCCACAATGGCGTCCTCTCGTTAGGGCGCGACACTGACTCCACTCGCCTAATGGCACGTCGTGCTGCCAATTCTTAGCTTAAGGCTCTTTCACGACCAGCAGGCGTTAGCACGCATTAGTTTAAATGTGTTTTTCTTTTATGGCAATACTAAAGTTAAGGGGGAACTCATTGTAAGAATAGTTGCACGTTTTGTTGTCAGGTATGACTGTAATGGTCCAACTGAAATGACGTCTGAAGATGTTGTGCTATGCGTAAATTATTGAAGTCATAATTCCTATAAGTGTCTACTCAGAAGATATTTAAGCAAATAATAATTATCGCATTGCGCTTGTACGCGCTGCAAGGTTTGAACCCTGCCTGACGCCTATAAATGTTGATTACAGCTGCAACTTTGTACTACACAATACTATGAAAATGTTTAGTGCCAATAAACTGTATAGTTTTAGCTTTTTATTTGAATCGTAAAATCTAATCAAGACAGTTTAACGCGAAGTTTTTAGATGTAAATATTGGCAAAAAGTTTATTGCTAATCAACATGCGCTCGCGCAGCGCGTTGAAGTCTTTTGTATGGAAGCGGCGCCCGCGCATACGTGATTTTTTTTAATTTATGATTTTGTGCAATTTTATGTTTTTATTAATTACGTTTTTAATTTATTATACATTGCGCGATAATTTAAGATTAATTAAATAATATCATAATACAATTTTCTTGAATATATGTTAGTACTTAAATGGAATGTTATAAATGCAATCATGTTTGAATTTGGCTTCCAGGCAAATTATATTACATTTTCCGTACATTTATGCTTACTCCTACAAGATATTAACACCATTACAACATGTAAGGTAACACATAAAAACATATATTTACTACAAATGGTATTCACTAACCAAACCTCACATCTGTGTAGGAGCAAACGGTCATATTTTACCATAGCAGTATTACTTACACGAATATTTGACACAAAATATGATTTTTATTTGACATGCTTACGTATCAGTCACTTCGATTTCACTTAAGCCCAACCATATAAGCTCTTCTAAATTTAGAGCTTATTGTGTCTCAATTTATTGTAAGAGGACCTCAGCCCTCCGAGAGTGCA
Source organism: Amphipyra berbera (assembly GCA_910594945.2). Lineage (NCBI taxonomy): Eukaryota > Metazoa > Arthropoda > Insecta > Lepidoptera > Noctuidae > Amphipyra > Amphipyra berbera. The sequence continues at coordinate 14,565,780 of OU343126.1, read as the reverse complement.
TACTTCGGCCTACGCGGATAATATAAACAAAGCAGATATAGTCCCATTACTGACGAGTTATAGGCCATTTAAATAGTCAATTATATTGAGCATTGCTCGAGTGAGTTAGTTATTTATTTTTACTTAAGTTATAAATCAGTATAACTTAAAGTCTACAATCATTTATAATTACTTGTCTAATTTTCTAAGTTTAACTTAGAATTGTATGATTGTTGTAATAAGCAGTCTGTTCAAGTGTTTTACAACATGTTTATTATATACTAGCGGCCCGTCCCGGCTTCGCACGGGTGGACATTTTTCCCGTTTTTGCAACATTTTTCATTTATGCTCCGCTCCTATTAGTCGTAGCATGATGTTATATAACCTATAACCTTCCTCGATAAATGGACTAACCAACACAAAAATAACTTTTCAATTACAACCAGTAGTTCCTGAGATTAGCGCGTTCAAACACACAAACTCTTCAGCTTTATAATATTAGTATAGATTTATCGTTTTTCTTAGTAAGGTCTTCTACCTCAGTCGTTGGTCGCTATTGGTCGTTTACGAAGGACGTCTATGTTAGCAATATAATTATATTTTTCACGCGATACAACGATGATTTTAATATTTAATGTATCTGATGTGTATATACCTAATGTATTTTGTGTTTCCAAAACTACTTATTACTGTTGAATGTGGTATCCTAATGATTATAACAGTTTTCAATCATTATTTTGGCACAGTACCTATAGGTATGTGACACTGAGATGTTATTAAAAATTCTATATTAGCACAGGTATTAATTAATTATTATTTACTTATTCTTGATACCCACATAACATAACATCATGCCTGTATTTCCCGAAGGATTGGGCAGTAGTGTATAGTTAAACCCTCATTTCGCCGTTATAAGTCCCATGAAATAGGGGGCGAGCATATTGCCATCTACCGGGCACAAATCCAGACTTCGGGCTGCTACTGAAGAATTCTGCACGGAATAACTCAATAAATTAACAAGTTTATCATTCTATAGATATAGAATCCTCCTAATATAAAATTTGAACTAACAAGTCCGAAAAAAATACTTAACATTGTAGTATAAATACTATACTTGTATAACACACCCTTAACTGACTTGAAAGCCATAAATTAATTAAAGACAATAAATATCAATCAACGTTGAATCACTCGAAGGTCAGGGTTACACGTGCTGTGAAAACTTTATTAGCCTACCTTCATGCGCGCCTTCCTCAACTATCTGTCTGTCAGTGCATCAATAGTTAGTTATCGATTCATTATCAATTACGTGTACCACTTATTGCACATTACTTACCATTTTCTGATTTAATTTCATTATATTTTACTCTATGAAAGGCAGTTGATACTGTTCTCATTTTATATTGACAGCGTGGAAATACGCATTTCAGTGTCATCATTATTAATCACCTCAGTTTATCGCAGTCTACTGCTGGACATAGGCTTTCCCTAGCTGCACCATAACACCCGGTCCTCCGCCTTCCGCATCCAGTCCAGCCCAGCTACCTTCTTCAGGTCGTCGGTCCATCTAGTAAGGGGGCGTCCTGCGCAGCATTTGCACATTTGCAGTCTCCTCTAAAGTGTCAGTGCTAGAAAAGTATGAATTATGCAAATATTACGTAATATCATGTCATTCAACTAAAGAAAGCTTTCAGCTTGTGCCATCAATGTTGGGTCAAGACCCCTTTTTTTTCGTTGGAAAATCCTCACAGATGTCCCTCGCCCGGGGAAGGCGAGGGGGTCTGCCGGACTCTTACCGGCTAAAAACCAACGGTGTTCCTTCTCCTGACCGTTCGACCGGGGTCGCGGGATTCGCAAGAGCATGCACCGCAAGGGCCAAGACCCCTATGGTTTCCAAAGCTTTTGGTGCAGAGTTAGCGTCTTAGTGTTCATCCCGCCATCTTACTTTAACGAAAAGCTTTTTTTTCTCATTTCAAATATTCTCCTTAAACCCAGCATTTTCTCAGTCTATTAACAAGCTACCTTCAAGAAAATAGCCGTGCTTATTATCAAGCACACTAGTAATTCCTTCATCCATAATCGGTTCTGTTTTTACGGTCGCCGCCGTCTGACCTCCGGCCCTTAGGTCAACTTCCAGCCTACATTACAGTCCAATATTAAGAACATAATATAAGGTAATATAGGTAATCTCTAACGACGCCGGCCTACATATACTTCTCTCAGGAAGTACGTGATTTCATGTAATAAAACACTTTGATATGGTCATTTCACCCTGTTTTTTTGGCGACCGCAAAGCAAACTTCATCGTTTGATCGGATGTAGGTCGAGGGTTTATAAATGTACGTGTTTGGTTGTTTTTACAACAGCGTATCGCATTCCAATGCTGAATTTAGGGTGGCCCAAAAAAGAGGAATGTTTTTAGTCGCATCACAACTCTAGGAAGCGGCTTAGTGACTGCCAGCATTTTCGCAATGGGGAGTCCACTACCCGTTATTAACTTTCGACATTTATTCCCGGTTCCTATAAACAAAAACGAAACGTTTTGCTTACCAATGGTAGCATTTTTATTGTCAAACTGGGGATATAAATAAACTCGAAAGCTAATTTTATCTGTGATAGCTACTTCCATATGGTAGGGTCTACTATGCAAAGACATGAGGACGTTGCTTCATTATTAGTAAAGATACAAGAGTCTCAATTTTAAAATTGGAAATAAGAATAGCAAATTCAGCTGTAGTGTGAATCATACGCAGTTGCGATAGTCGTTTGAGGAAGTTTAATTTCGTGCCCTTTCCTCTGATATGAAAAGAACGCGACATGACGTCATAGATTTATTTTGTTATGGTCAGTTCAAGAACTCATTATTTGGCGACATAAATGAACCTAATCGGTCAACCAGATATAGGTCGAAGGTTTATAAATTGTGTTTTCCATTATTCATGTCCGATTGTTCTAAGTTCTGACGGAAAATCGTTAACGGTGACTCATTAAAGAAATTCGACCGGTCTCGAGATCCTGGTTCTCGATAACGTGGTTGCAGTATATCGATTGCAAAGGAATTCCGATTTGAATAATATTTTGTGTATCGATATAAATCGCCGGTATCAGTATTGCTCGGTATTTGCGCGGCGCCTTTGTGAAGTCTGTTACGCATCATGTTGATGTCAATTTAATTGTTGTGTTAGGAAGGTTGGGATCGTAAATTGGAAGTTGGGTTTGGTTTTCGTCGGCGTTTAATCTTTGAAGACAGATAATTTAACAACAATGGAACTATATGGAAACTTTTAGATATCTACCTACTTAAAAATAATTTACATGTAGGTTTCAAAAAATAAATAAAAAAATAGCATTGAATGCAGTTGACTGCTTGCCTTGTAGGAAAGTCTTAGTTCGATTCCGGCCCATACCTCTGACTTTCCGAATTCATGTGTGGATCAGAATTTGATTATCACTTGCGTTACCGGTGGGGTAACCTGCACATCTGAGAGGGTTCCATAAAGTTCTCGATGGTGTGTGTATTCTGCCAACCCGCATCAGGCCAGCGTGGTGGACTAAGGCCTAAACCCATCTCATTCTGAAAAAGGGTCCGTACCAAGCAGTGAGACAGTAATGGGCTAATTATTTTTGTTATGTTATGTTGCTAAAAATCGATTTAATAATAATTGAAACAGTACTATATACAGAGTGTAATTCCTTCAAACCTCGTGATGTACTGCTGACATAGATTAACCCTGCATGGAATACCTTTGGATTCAATAAAAAAAAATGACAAGAACTTTACAGCCTGTATACTAGTTCTATTCAGACTTTAAAATATCAAAAGTCATATAATGTAGCAACAACGTAACAAACATTGTCTTGTCTCAGACAATAATTTCATATTACAATACACCATTGCTACACCCACGGACAATAATAGAAATATTAATCAATACCTAACTTCACATTCAGCTTTTATATCCATGTCCTTAATTTAATACCAGACTTCACTTGTCAATTTCAGTCACGTATTGACTAAAAACTTCGTCCTTGAGTAACAGAAGTTTTCAAACAAACTGTGTATAATATAACCTACACATGCATGTATATAAATACATTCATTCATTGACCCCTGTAGGCGATCGATGACAATGAATACGTCGTTTGAAATGGCCGGCAAATGTAGAACGACAATTTTAATTTATTTATTGAAAATGCTTGCAATTATTGATGGTACGGTCAACAAAGAAAGTTGGTTAACACTGTTACTTTTACATAACATCTAAAAGACACAAAATTATTCGATACACTGCTTTTTAGAAATTCATATAATAGTCAAGAGTTTGCGTTATTTTTTTGTTACACTAGCGACCAGCCCCGGCTTCGCATGGGTGCAATGTAGATACTAATGTGGGGCATATAAACCTTTCTCTTGAATCACTCTCTCTATTGCTGAAAACTGCATTAAAATCCGTTGCGTAGTTTAAAAGATCTAAGCGTATAGACGGCGGGCGCGAATTTGTTTTATACTACGTAAAGATGTGTTCCGATTAAATTTAAATATTATTTTGTTCAGTTATGGTTTAAAAAACTGAAATACTAAATACTTTTGTTGCTGACTGTACCTATTTAAAAAAAAAGTTGCATTTTTTTGTCATGTTTAAGTAGGCAATTTGAAGCTGTGAAAATGTGAAAACACTGATTACACAGAGAAAATTATTCGGTTACAGCTACTTCACACAAAAACTGTTTACAGGACCCGTTTTAGCGGATCCGTTTTATTTTGATGATGGCGCCTGTGGCTGTATCAGCGAGTTCAAATACACGAAAATATTCCGAATCCAGTAAAAAATACTGGATCCGTTATTTTTATCGTATCCTGCCTGCCAGATGCAACGCAGCTGCCATTTGTTTAACTGATCCGTCTGTACAGATGTAAACAACACATCCGGTACCAACGGATCCTTTAAAACGGATCCGCTGTGTGAACGGACTCTTAGGTAGGTACTTCTCTTTTCAATGAAGTTTTGCTTGCCAAGCCAAACACCTACACTCTCATTGATTGAGCCAATGCGATTACTTGTTCTTGCAAATATCTGAAAACAATATCTATCTAATCTAATACCTTTAAACGAGCTATTCTTATATATGTATATATAAAATATAATCTGAATCTCGGATACGGTTCGAACGATTTTCATGAAATTTAGTATGCAGGGGGTTTCGGGGGCGATAAATCGATCTAGCTAGGTTTCAATTTTAGAAAACGTCGATTTACCAAAAAGAAAGAGCCAAGCTTGGTCATCCAGGTACTTAACCATAAAAAAAACCCCCAAAACGTCAAACAAAACTCAGCACTCATAACGCTGCGTAATATTTAATTTAGTGAACATTCAAGGTTGTGTTACAAGTGTTACGATTACGATTTGAACGTTATTGGTCGCGTCTGATAGCATCGAAATGATTTTGTAACCTTCGAGGCGAGTGGTTGTTATCACGCGACGGCGACGGGTTAACTCGCGGCCCTTTGTCACGACTTTAACTTACGTATATAACCGTATAACATAATAAACGTATAACCTGAAAGCTGTTTGTTTAGAATCTCTTGCCCAGTTACCAACCACGCCGATCATAAGATTTGTAAGGTTAAGCTGCGCTTGCCGCGGTCAATTTATGGATGGGTGACCGTTTCGTTACACATCAAGACCCCTCCGTGTGTCGGTCCCGGATGTCATACGAATACTTTTGAAAATCGATACGGGTATTCAGAAGCCCGAAAGTCTGACAACTGGTCTAATGCTAGGATATCGGCATTACCCAGTAACTGGGTTATGGACGAATAATGGCAGTCGCTCCGTGTAAAATACTGGTATTAAGCCGCATCTGGTTAGGCTGGAAGCTGAACCCAACATAATTGGGAAAAGGCTAGGTAGAACATAGTTTGTTTAGAATCCACCTACTAGTTAATCGAGTTTAATCTATATCTATACTAATATTATAAAGTGGAAAGATTTGTATTTTTGTATGTAACGAACAAACTTAAAAACTACTGGAACGATTTCAAAAATTCTTTTGCTGTTAGAAAGCTACATTATCACTGAGTAACATAGGCTACGGGCGGAGCCGTGAGGACACAGCTAGTAATAAATAATTTTTCACCAACTCTAACCGTGTGCCAATAATTTCAACAATCAATGCTTTAGTAGCAACCGATTGTCAGCTCTGATTACTTCGTTATCCCAATTGCGATATAATCTCGTGAGAGAATTGACATGCTATGTCAATAAGTCTATATTAGACACGAAATGGATCGGACAGCTTATAATTGTGTTAGCTTGTAAATGTTTTTAGAAGACATTAGATTATTGGAATAACAAGCAATCTTGTTTAATTATACGAGTTAATGAGGAAACGTTAAGGGGCTCATGGTTAATTAACAACCACGTGGATCATAAAATTTGAAAGGTTAAGGTGCGCTTGCCGTGATCAGTTCGTGGATGGGTGACCATTCGTTACACATTGAGACCCGTTAAAACGTCGGTCCCGGGTGTCATACGAATATCCGTATACCTATGACAGTCGTTACGGGTAGTCAGAAGCCCGAAAGTCTGACAACCGGTCTAACCTTAGGATATCGGCATTGCCCTGTAACTGGGTTGCGGAGGTCTGATGGCAGTCGCTCCGTATAAAATACTGGTATTCGGCCGCATCTAGTTAGACTGGAAGCTGACCTCAACATAGTTGGGAAAAGGCTAGGCAGAACGAACGAGGGAACGTTAAGTGTCAATAGGCGAGTTCTTCGTCAATATTACAGTTAAATTGGTCTCAACATCTATTATTGAACGTAAACTTAGTTCAATTTCAGTACAATTGTGCCACAATCTGGAGTCCTCACGCAACCAAAACCAAAGTCGCTTCTACGTAAAACTTGGCTGTGACTGTGAAGACACGTTATCACTAGTAAACATGTTTATAAACACAGTTTAAGAACAAGAATCTACGTGTTTCTGACACATGTTTCTGATATGTTGTTTTTAGAAATATTCGACTTTTATTTCAATTTATATCTAAAATGCTAATATTAAGTACAGAAACATTCAAAAGCTATATTTAATTTACTCTAGCTTCAAGAAAAAATGTGGTTCTTTAAGAAATTACCAAGCACAATTGTTTTTCTGCCTAGCCTTTTTCCTAACTATGTTGGGCTCAGCTTCCAGTCTAACCAGATGTGACTAAAGACCAGTATTTTACACGGAACGACTGCCAGCAAACCTCCGGAACTCAGTTACAGGGCAATGCCTATATCCTAAACTTAGACCGGTTGTCAGATTTTCGGGCTTCTGACTTCCCGTAACGACTGTCATAGGTATGACACCCAATAACAGCACAATAGTTGTTATAAGTAGGTTATCGGTTTAAAGAAATTTATTTATCATAAGAACCTTACAGTCCGCTTATAATGATATATAAAGTAAACATTGTATAATAATAATACAGTACAAGTTAGCTCCAGAGTATTAGAAATTTACAATGTGCGTACATATTCTTTAAGTTTATTTTCAAATGCATTCGCGTTATCGCATTATTTTACATCGTCCGGCAATCTATTGAACAGCTGAACTCCTTTAAACAATATGGTTTTTTTACCGTAATTAGTGCGCACGATGATAGCTTCCAGTTTGTTTTTATTTCTCAGATTATGTGACATTGTTTTTTTTTAATTTGTATGTTAGTTTGAATTGAATTAGTAGTTATGTTTTTAACAAGAATGCAAGTGTAGTAAATGTATAGCTGTCTTATCATAATATAATTATCACGTTATTAACCTTAAGATTTATAGAGGTCAGTAAATGTCACCATTGCGTGGGAGGCTATATTTCTAACCTACTGCGGCCCCAGGAGGTAGGCTTTTGTAGAAATGCCCTATGGTCTGTCATTAATCGCTGAATCATAGCGCCAATTCCATTATTCATGAACATTTTACGTCATCAGTCATGAATAATGAAATGACCTTTACGTGCCTATGCTTCAGTGTGACGTCACAGATACATTTCCATTTTATTGGTGTTTTGGTTTTATTTATATTTTTATGTGATTAAATCGTCGCTTATTAATGAAAAAATGATTGTCATGTACCTGAATGTTAATTCATATTTAATTCAGGCTAACATCACGAACATCACGCCTGTATTCCCTGAAGGGTTGGGCAGAGGGTATAGTAACACCCTCATATCGCTGTTATGTTTAAGTCCCATGAAATAGAGGGCGACCCTATTGCCATCAACCGGGCACAAATCCAAACTACCGCTACTGAAGAATTCCACACGAAAAAAAAAACAATAACACTACCCGATCTGGGGATCTAACCCAGAACCTAACGATCAGCAATCGCGCTTGCCACCACTAGACCAATGAGGCACTTCACCTATTACGTCGATCTGTATTATAAACTAGGCAATGATTTATGAGAAAGATACCTACCAGTTTGATAATATCTGATAATAATCAAGACTCGTGTAATTAACTTCCTTAATAAAAAGTTATCTTATACAAATCAGTCATAGCTCTATTAAAATTAAATGAGAAAGCTATGTGTCGGTTTGACGTCATTTAATGCTGATTTGATAACTTTAAAAAAAATATAGGCTTACTTAACACTAACTGGCGAAACCACACAGGGTTAGGTATCATTAATATAACACACTCAAATAAAAAAATAACAAGATACCTAACTCATACGATGACACGTTTGGCGCAGTGGCTAAGCGATTAGCTTCTGCGCTGCGGGTCGTGGGTTCGATTACCGCACGGAACAAATATTTGTATGGCCTACAGATAGTTGTTCCGGGTCTGGATGTTTGTGCATGTGAAGATTTGTGTCTGTAAATGCGCCCACGATACAGCAGAAATCCTAGTGCCGGGCAACGTTTTTTCTTAAAAAAAATAAAAATACAGTAACGAAGAGCCAGTGGCGTGCATGGCATATACCTATAGACAATTAAGCAGTGCCTACCTCATAAGATTTAATTAACTACTCCATCTTTAACTATTACTATAAATAAAATAAGCGTGTATGGCTATGATTTATTTTGGTCAGAATCGTATTGAAATGGGCAGCGTACAATTGAAAGGCGACATCGCTAGTGTCTGCCTACCTAGTCCGGAAACCAATGCACGCGCGCACGTAGTAGTTATATTGATGTCTAATAAACTAAAGTATATGTGTTTATTTTATTATAATGTGTTTTAATAATGATACCTAGTAACCCTGGTAAAGTATCGCCAGTTAATTTGAAGTACCCCAATACAAGGTTAGTCGGAGAGGGGTTACTTATCCGAAAAGGTATTGAAGTATCCATAATACTGAATTACTTTTGTCCTACAATTTTCCCCAAAATTTAATAGTTTGACAAAAATAGCCATTCAAAGATTTCATAAAAATTACGCTAAAATCTCAGTTATGATCTGCTGTGTTTCCAATTTAGGTCATGTTTGGGGTCATTTTGGAAAAAACTAATATAAATAAATATTTTTTTATTAAAACAGTCATCAGTGACACTAAATGGCCCGCGGATTAGTACCCCCTTACCTTAACCTTGTACATGTCAAATGTATGAAATTACGATGACGTGTACATTTTGACAGCTCCAATTAGGATGCTGCTCTCTGTCCACCATGTTGAAACTGTTGAGAGTAGTTTATTAATGACAGCCTAAGACGTCGCGTAATCAAACCCCACACATGGGTCTAATTTATTCTAGACACACCGTCTACTTCACGATACACACAGATGTGACAGATAAATCGCAGAATTCCAGACACAATGGGTCGCCGAGGTAAAAAAATGTATCACTCCATCGGCATTTGGTCGGGCTTTTAAAATTCTACGCGCGTTTACTGGCCGATGGCATTTTTGTTTAGAGCCAAGACGTAAAATGCGGATTCCCATGTTTTGAGGCCGACAACCTCCCACTACGTACTTAGTTACCACCCAGAAACATTTTTAAATTTTATAGGTAGGTACACATCACGCCTGTTAAAGCAAAATGGATAGTCAGGGATGTAGACATTCACATTTCACCAATGACGGTATTCAATCTCATTTTAGAGAGGGTAAGCTTATCGCCATTTATCGAAATCGAAGTAATTTCATGTAGACCAGATGGATATTTGGTGCTTATGAAAGGTCAATACTAGGTGCAAGGTTCCAAATAGCGGTCCAAAGGAGAAGAGAAGGAAGAAACATGATGCAAACTTAAAAATAAAATTGTTTATGATATCGAGTACTATTGCAAAATTCTAACAAAAAAAACTCTAGAAAACCCCAACTTTTCACGTCCTGTAGTCGAACCGAAGACCACACTCTCAAACCCGCGCCTGCAACCAATAGACCAATGATACATTTTAAATCTTATCTTAAAGATAATGGAATAGTTTAATACTATTATAATTGTAACTCAGCCATTTTTATTAGCCTTAACACATTAAAACATTAGCCCTTAAAATAATTATAATTAATGTAATAACTAATCAGAATGACGATACATATTTGGTTCTAATGCAATTGCATCGCTACCAATGCATTGCATATGCAAATCTGGCCCAATTCCATAAGTATTAATACCTATAGGCATTGGTTTAGCCTAAAAAGTAACCAGTTACTAAACTGTAGGCTTGCGTGTGCTCACTGTACGGAACTAACTAGCTTATGATAAAACTTACACGAACTATTAAACTATCCCTTCCTTTTAAATCTATACTAATATTATAAAGCTGAAGAGTTTGTTTGTTTGAACGCGCTAATCTCAGGAACTACTGGTTGGAATTGAAAAAATATTTTTGTGTTGGATAGTCCATTTATCGAGGAAGGTTATAAGCTATATAACATCACGCTAAGACCCCTGCGAGAAAATTGTTGCAAGAACGGCAAAAATGGCCACCCGTGCGAAGCCGGGACGGGCCTTTAGTTCTTATAATAAAACACGAAAAAATCTATGTTATGTCAAATTCAGTGCGCTAACTAAATTGGGTTATACAGTGTGGAATTCCTCAGTAGCAGCCCGGAGTTTTATTTGTGCCCGGTTGATGGCAATAGGTTTATTACATGGGACTTAAATATAACGGGAAAATTAGGGTGTAATACACCTCTGCCCAAACCTTTGAGGAAGACAGGCGTGATATTAAGTCCTCTTAGCCTTTTCCCAATTATCTTGAGGTCAGCTTCCAGCCTAACCAGATGCGGCTGAATACCAGTATTTTACACGGAACGACTGCCATCAGACCTCCGCAACCCAGTAACTGGGCAATGCCGATATCCTAAGATTAAACTGTTTGTCAGACTTTCGGGCTTCTGACTACCCGTAACGACTGTCATAGGTATTCGTATGACACCCGGGACCGACAGCTTAACGTGCTCTCCGAGGCACGAAGGGGTCTCGATGTGTAACAAATGGTCACCCATGCACGGACTGACCGCGGCAAGTGCAGCTTAACCTCGCAAATCGTACGATCGGCGCGGTTGTTATTTAGCCACGAGCCCCTCGATGATTGAGGCGTGATATTAAGTATTGTAACTAAATTCAAGCTACTACATAAAACTACTACTAACACATAAACTCACGCCTTTTTCTCATCGTCGCATGCTACAATCCTTACATACTTCTTTCACTTTGCCCACGTTCATTCATGGGCTTAAGTCATCAAAATAATTTACAGCTTTTGTAAAGCCACTTCAGGGCAGTGCTTCCATTTTCTGAATGGCGTTTACTATGTATTGTATAAAATTTAGGGTACGTAATGTCAACTAACTTAATGAGTTACCTCAGGTTTTCTAATCAATCTAATCTGTTGTCTAATTTCGTATCAACGATTTGTTGATTTTTGCATTGATCAGCCATTCAGGAACCGAAGATTTGCGCGTTTACAGTCTAAATTAATGCATTGAATTTATCATAATAATTGCAATGCCTCTAACTTTTATTACCGAACTACTTCTTTTCTACGATAAAATTTCAAACATAAATAAACGGTGTAAATAGACTCTTAACGAAGCCGAAAGGCACTTATTCTCCACGTCATTGCGATATTTTTTTTGTTCTGGACTATGCCTGGGGGGAACCTTCTAGTTACGGAGATATTGGAGGTCAAAGTTCCAACTTTTACACAACTTTTTTTTAAAATACTAGTTTTAGAGGTTGCAAATGTACTTGAAATACCTCCATTACCCGTTTACTACTCATTGCATCTATCAGCAGTGTTTTGAGTGCGTTACATTGAGCTTTACAGTAAAACGAAATTTTTCACCCAAAAATAAATGTCGTTTCCCAGCGACAATTTTTGCGTAGGGTTACTTAGTTTGATGTACTGAATGCATGGTTGACGGCTTCGTGAAGGGTCTTTTTAATCCTTGTATATTACAATCCTTTCCTTATAGTGAATATAATCTTAATTTAATTAAAATATGGATTAAGTTTGTAAAGGAAACGGATAGGGGATAGAATATAGCTATGTTAACTACTCAATTACGGTAAATGAGTAAGATAATACGTGGGTAGTATTTTGCACGATATTTCGATTACAAAGCCTTCTACGGTGGTTATTTACTTTGACAATCGGGTGTCTGGGCTATTAAATCTTCGGTACAATTGATTGCGCCTGATTCGATGCTAGGTTGCCTGGTTTACGGCTGATGAATCTTTAGTTATAGCCGCGTGGGTTCAAAGGGACACCAATAAGATTTCTATTAAATTAACTTCTCTATTACCTCGTTGGTCTAGTAGTGGCAAGCGCGACTGCTGATTGTGAGGTGTTGGGTTCGATCATTAGGTCGGGCAAAGTGTTATTGGGTTTTTCCGTGTGGAATTCCTCAGTAGCAGCCCGGAGTTTGTATTTGTGCCCGGTTGATGGCAATAAGCTCGCCCCCTATTACCTGGAACATAACGGCGAAATTAAGGTGTTACTATACAACCTCTGCCTAACCCTTGGGGGAATATAGGCGTGATGTTATGTGTTAATGAACTTAACAGTTGAACTAATTAGTTCTCGTTTAGAACCTACTTAACGGACAACCTTAACAGGCTAGGTAGAGCATACATACAATGAGTCCAAAAGATTGCTATACCATCAAGACTCTCCTAATGGAACAGTTATCAATCTAGCCTTCAGTTACATCTATGACATTTCCGAGTTGATTTTAAAGTCCCATTAAAAGTTCGTCTGAGAACTCATCTGGTGAGCATTCAAAGAAATAACAGTATACTAGCTTATACATTTTTACAATGTGCGATATAATTCAAGATGACATTATCTGTGTTAGCGTTAGAGTGCGCCGGCGCCGCCACGCCGTATAAATTAATTTACAACGTCTGACGATAGGACAGGTTAACGCAGAAGTACCATATCATAAGTATAGCTCATGAAGTGAACGCTGGACGAAATAAAAATATAGTTATGGTAACTTTATAACACCTTAATTTCTTAGCATTACCTGATGGTTATTCATTTGTACATCATTTATTTCTTTTTTACTAGTGACCCGCCCCGGCTTCGCACGGGTGCAATGTAGATACTAATATGGGGCATATAAAACTTCCTCTTGAATCACTCTATCTATAGCTGAAAACTGCATTAAAATCTGTTGCGTACTTTAAAAGATCTAAGCGTACAGACAGCGGGAGCGACTTTGTTTTATACTATGTAAAGAAGATAAAGAAGATTTACTTTATGTCGCTTGATATAATTTGGGTTTCACATAATTATTACGCAGGAGGATCTGAGCTCAATCCCGGCCCGTACCTCTGACTTTTCGAATTCATTATCACTTGCGTTAACGGTGAAGGAAAAACATCGTGAGGAAACCTACGCACCTGAGAGGGCTCGATAGTGTGTGTAGTCTACCAACCCGCACCAGACCAGTGTGGTGGATGGCCTTATCCCTTCTTATTCTATGAAGAGTTGGACAGTAATAGGCTAATTATGTTTATGTTTTATTGTTATTTAAAAACTTAAGAGGCATGGGTATTTTTTTCAATATTTTACACAAACCTCGCTTCAAACTTCATTCTATGACTACAGAAGCTTAAGATTTTATTTTGTGCCATAGCTACAATTTATTTAGGCGTTCCTTATCGCGCGTTGTATGGAGTGTTGAAGTGTGCCTTCTGCGTTTTCTTATTCCTTGGTTAGACCAGGTCGATAGGCTCGTTCAGTTCAATTAGCTACCGTCAGTTAGGCGTATGTGGCAAATGCACCGCTAGCTGCCACCTGATTAATTTATAGGCGTTGTTACCTGATTAAAGCCTTGCCTTGCAATCAGAAAGATTTTGATCCACAATGCAATTATTGTGGTGTACATAAAATATTATATTATAATATAATATTGGGATTTTCCGTCTTGAATTCCTCAGTAGCAGGTCGTAGTTTGGATTTGTGCCCGGTTGACGGCAATAGGCTTGCCCGCTATTACGTGGGACTTAAATATAACGGTGAAATGATGGTATTACTATTCACCTCTGCCCAACCTTTCGGGGAATACAGGCGTGATGTTGTGTTCTTCCTGCACTAGCAACCTTCGCGATTTCTTTAGTAGTTGATATAATAAATTATCCTTATACGATTTGGATATTTTATCAGATATCTGGTTCTAGGGATTCTACAAGCTTTTACTTAACTTGCAAAGTTTGTATGTATGTATGAATGTATGTTCGGTTGAAATCTTGGAACTGAACTTTGAACCACTTCCTCTTATCCTAGGGAGTTGAAATTTTACATGTTGGTTCAGTTCCGATGACAATACATTTTTTTTACTAGGCATGACTTGAATCGACGTCCAGAAAAAAAAACTTATTTTTAAAAAATATTGTTTAACTATTAATTTATTAATGCTTTTGAACATTAGTGACACATTCCATAAAAAATATTCTTCTTCCATCGATTATTTTAATTTAGCTTTTTATTAGCTTGTTTTCTATTTATATTATGTAGATATATTCTTTATAATTTACCGCCTACCTACCAGTATAATTATGCAGTCGTAAATAATAAACACATATTGAATTTATTTTATGCGTTTCTCTTAGTGTTTATGATCTGTAAATAATAACCCATGACATAAACTTAATTAAACATTTCACAAAAATAAAATTTAATGGAATTTACATAAAGTTACATACATTATGTAATTATAATTTAAATAACATCACACAATAAACGTCCATTTTCTTTTCATGTTTTCTTTTACGATATTCTCTTATAAATTGCATTTCATGTGGTTACTACCTTCAAGTCCATTACGATAGCCGCGGGCCGATAACTCATACATGCCCATAAAGGGTAAGCAGTATTCCAGCCGAGGGAACCACTTAGAAAATGCGGATACTATAAGCTTCATATTTTCGTTTTGAAGAAAAAGTGTTCGAGTTATTGCTTCAGTTATGTAATATGTCTGGCGCCGTGTGACAAGATAGACGAATATTAGGCACAGAATAAAGAAAGTAGAGAAGGCTTGATTTTGCTTGAAAAGAGGCCCGTGCCCAACAGTGGGAAAACAATGGTGATGATGATCATAATTAAATTAATAGTAAGGAAATGTTATTTCCTTTGATTTATAACATAACGTTCCTTTGAAAAATGTATCCTTATCAGCAACATACTACGTGATATTTTTTAGTGTTTTAAATATTGGGATCAATTCCTGGCCAAACCAGTATTTTTTTAATTTGAAGAATACTGTAATCTATTCTCTAAAATGAAGCTCACGACTCTTTAGAATGACTTTTCTCTGTTGTTAATGGTTTTAGATGTTACCCTGCAGCCTTATCCCAAAGAATTACTCAGTATATGGACAAATCATCGTTGACTCGAATTCGGATTCCAATGGAATTCGGGCTAGCGACCAAGTCTAAATCAAAGAAGTCGAGTACCTACTCCTTCGGACAAATTCGACTGACTTGGTCGTTTTGAGTTCAATAGACGATACCCGAATTCGGCTTAGCAGCCAAAGTAAATAACCTGTCGGGTGTCCAAATTTGGATGCCCAAATGTAGGCTAACGACCAAGTGTAACACCATCATGCTTAAGCGCCGATCTTCCATTGCGTAGATCACTCTAGGAATTTTGTACGGTGTGTAAATGTGTACGGTGTAAGATGTTTAAATGGAATTATGTGTACTGGAGGAAGATCGACGACTTATTCTCCGCCAGATGTGGTTTGGCCCTAACTCTTCTAATAGCGTTAACGATTATAGCAAGTTAATCACAGTGCTGTAGTTAATTGCACGTCCTTAATGTATGTTTAAACCGCAACTTTGTCTAATCTCTTCATTTCTCAATCTATCATTCAAAGTTACACCGCACATACTTCGCAAGGAACGCATTTCCACGGCATTTATTCTACTTTCATGCCTCTTCTGCCACGACCAACATTCACTTCCATACATAAGCGTAGGTACCAACACACCATTATGGACAGCCAGTCGTGCCTTTTTGGACATCGACCGGCTAGCCACAACCGCATGCAAAGCACCATTTACTTTATTTCCCGCATTTGCTCTCCTTTCCACATCTTCGTCAATCTTACCATCTCTTGCAAACATGCTTCCCAAATAAACAAACTCATTCACCTGTTCAATACTTTCATCTCCTATCTTTACTTTACACTCAGATACATCTGCATCTCTTTCAAAAACCATTACTTTCGTCTTGCTTACATTAATTTTCATCCCTTTCATATTATATGCTCCATTCATCATAGTTACCATGTCTTGCAACTCTTCCGCCGACGATGCAAGCAAAACTTGATCATCTGCGTAGAGAAGACATTTGACAGGCAACTCATTCATTTTCAATCCACACTCACTCCCTTTTAAATCTGTCAAACAACTATCCATGTATAGGTTGAACAGCCATGGAGACGCTACACAACCCTGTCTAACACCTCTGGAGATGCCAAACCAGTCTGTGAACGCCCCATTTATCCTAATACAAGCACTGGAATCCCTGTACAGCGATTTCAGTGCCCGTATCAAGCGCCAGTCCACCCCGTACAAAGATAGTGTCGACCACAATTCTTCCCTCCACACACTATCATAGGCCTTCTCCAAATCAATGAAAGCGCAGTACACTTTCTTGTGCTTTGCCAGATGTTTTTCGGCTATGCACCTCAAGGAGAAGATCTGATCCATACAGCCCATCCCCTCTCTGAACCCTGCCTGAACATCCCATACTTTCTCATCTGTTATTCTTATCACTCTGTTAATTAAAACTTTCGCATATAGTTTGCCGACCACACTCAAAAGACTAATGCCGCGGTAGTTTTTACACTCCTGCTGTGAACCTTTTCCCTTATATAGTGGTACGATTACAGCTTTGCACCAGTCGCCCGGCACTTGGCCGAATCTCCAACACATATTAAAGATCCGGTACAGCAGGCTTGCTACCACCCCGTCACCACCCTTAAGCATTTCGACAGACACTCTGTCACATCCAGCAGCTTTTCCAACTTTCATACATTTCAGTGCTTTCACGATTTCATCCATTTCAATCAGATTTTCCTCATCTTCATCCAAGTCAATGTCTGACTCACTCGCTTCCGCCCAGTTACCCACTCGTTGCACACTATCCTGCCAACTAAATAAACTTTCAAAATATACCTTCCAGCGTTCCAACACCTTGCATTCTTCACTTAACAAGCATCCATCTTCTCCTCTAACTATATTCATATTTGATGTCCCCGAAACTCCACGAGCCAATCTTACTTGTTGCCAGAACAGCTTAACATTGACCCTGAAGTTGTCGGAGAACTTCCTATTATACTTATCTTCCATTTCATTCTTCTTCATCTTTACTATCTCTTTTACTTCCGCCTTTATTTCGGTGTATCTTTTCTTCACTCTTTCCAAATCGTCAGTCATACTCGTTGCCTGATTCATTCTTATTCTAGCTTTAAAGGCTAATAAATTAAGCCAAGCTTCTTTCTTCTTCCGTACGACCTCTTTAACTTCATCATCTATCCAACAATCATTCGTTCTCCTGTTATTTTTCCTCTTCGCCACACCGCATACTTTTGTGGCCACTTGCACCATGCTGTTTTTTACAACATTCCATGCTTCTTCTAAACTATAATCATTCATTCCTTCTAAAATCTCATTCGTCTTCTCTTTTACTTCCCTCTTATAATCCTCTTTTACTTTTAATTCTTGCAACCTTTCTACTTTTATTCTCTCAAGTGCAGTCACAGGAACCCGAACCCGATGGCACCAACGCTTAAACAGACCATGTATCCGGCACATGACAAGATAATGGTCGGTCCCCACATTGGCACCCCGATACACTCTTGTATCTGTGACCTTACTCTTCAGTCTTTCATCAACAACCACAAAGTCAATCATGCTTCTACTATCTTGCCTTTCCCACGTATACATGTGAATCTCTCTATGATTAAACATAGTGTTCATTATAGAAAGATTCTTCTCCACGCATATTTCTAACAAACTCAATCCATTCTCATTCACCCTTTTATCCCCAAACGCACCTAGTGTACTTTCATAACCTTTCCTCTTCACACCTACCCAACCATTGAAATCACCAAGCATAACAATCTTCTCATTTATTCTACACTCATTCACAATACCTCTTATACTATCCCAGAATGCATCTCTCTCCGAAAGTGGGCTTCCCATGTCGGGTGCATAAACACATATCATGAAAATATGGTTCAAACCCACCTTGGCTCTGATCCATAGGATTCTGGGACTTACACACGCATAATCTTTTATACATTTCATCATCCGTTCTGAAAGGACAATCCCCACACCCTGACAAGCCCTATCTGTCTCTGGGACACCAGACCAAATTGCGGTCAGGGAACCGTGTTTGGATATGTCCACTCCCTTTCTTTTCGTCTCATTCACACAAAGCGCATCTATTCTTTTTTCATTCATCAGCTCACAAACTTCGTCTATCTTTTCTTTTATACCTCCCTGAACATTCAACGTAGCGAAGCGACATTCTGCAGCTCGCTTTTCGCCCCGTGAGAACATTTGACGTGGTGTGTGGCGAACATCACCGCCGACTCCGAGTTTTTTAAAATTTGAACTCATTTTGTTCCCACGAATAGCTAGGGAACTATTTGTCCACCCCTACAGAGCCCCGCGTGTAGAGGTAAGGCTACTTAGTGCCTGGAGGCGCCCAATTCCAGACAACAGGCACGCTTCTGACTCGGCTCGCCCCTAGTCATGCAGCTCTGGGCACGGCGACCTTAGCTTGGGGATGAGCTGTTCTCATCGCACAGAAGGATTTTTTACAATCCCCGTGTGCTGTTTAAAAGATGATGTAGTGACAAAAATTGAAAGGAGTATGCTTAGGTGGTTTGGCCATGTTGAGAGAATGAGTGAACGGCGATTAACAAAAGAAATTTATAAGGCTGATGTTAATGGGAACGCCGGTAGAGGACGTCCTAGAAGGACATACATCGATGTTATTGGTGATGTTCTTCACAAAGGTCAGGTGCGTAGTACTCTCAACCGGCGTGCGTGTATGACAAGATGTATGAATGTGGATGAAGCGAAAGGGGTATGTAAGAGTCGTAGCATGTGGCGTTCTATAGTTTCTGCCTACCCCCATGGGAAAAAGGCGTGAGTTTATGTATGTATGTATGTATGTAATGTATGTTTATATTTCATTGTGCATAGCGCCTGTGTGCGGATGATGTTTTCCAGTATTGCGCAAAGTGGATTTTCTGCTTCCGTCTGTTATGTGCCTCCGGGAAGTCTAGTCTGTTTTGAATTAAAGATGCGTGTTACGTTCTAAACGAGGTGTACGTCATTATGCTCTATTGAGGTATGGTTGTTATGTCTGGCTGGTAATAGAGCTCATAGTAAACTGTTATTAGGTATGATATTGTGTTCGCTATTATTAAACATTCAAGCAGAGTTATATCAGAAAGAGAGTGCTTTTTTTTATTCTTGATCTGATTGCGTTCTAGTCTTGGTTGACTTATTTTCTAATTATGTGGGATTTGAGTTCAAGAAGAGGTTAAATAGAGAAGCTTGTATTAAGCATCTGTAACACATTAGTATTTCATGTAATCTAGAAGTAGAAGAAAAGCTTTTAATCTTTTTACACGAGTCCGGTCACCTAATATTTTTAATTAAGTTAAAGGTAAATAAACCGTTGATCGTCCATCATTCATTTTGCCTTAAAAATCTATTAAAAAACACAAGAAAACAAATATTTTAAGAATAAGTATTAAGGTTTTTCTAAATATGTCTTTAATAGATTCCTAAAGCAAAATAAATGTTTCATGATAAAAGTTTCGTTTAGATTTTATACAAAATTGTAATGGCTGGACGTAGACGAAGTGGTATTTTTTTTCTTCTTATATGTAGAAATATTGTTTTAAGTAAGTAATTAGTAAACTACGTACTCAGAAATAACTATAACAGATAGCGGAGCTCTGGTATAGTCACCGGCACGTAAGATGGCAAGTTTTAGCCGTAGTGGGAGTAAGTTGGCGCATGTACATTTAGTGCAACAAAAAATGATCACTTTTATTGTTTGTCATTATTCAATGGTTATTGTCATAATTTATTTTTAAACATACCTGTTTAGAAGAAAGAAAGGACAGAAATTCTCTTCTCTATTCTTGCCAAGTTACGTGCCGGAGACTATACCCATGGTAAAATTAAACTTGTGTTTTGGTACATCAACTGTAAGAAAGTACTGTTGGAGGATAAAGCGTCATCCTCATCACTATACACTACAATTTTATGACCCAAAACCTATATTCAATAACAAACACGGTACTATCAGCAAATACCGCAACAATGCGATCAATAAACATTAGTGACGAATCACACGTGCAGGCATGCAAGCACTGCAACACATGACTTCGTGCACGCATCCTCATAAGGCAATGTCATTTGCAACACAGCTTTCATTGCATAACAGTATACCTGATTTGGAGACAGGAATCCTCAGAATTGGCGGAGGTGTACGATTACACCTACAGGTCGATGATGTTATGTTTCGGTGGTCGAGCAATTAGTCATTGGTTGGACACAGATCAAATTCAATTTAAAACTATGTTTTATATGGAGTGTCCACCAAGAAGAACATAGTCTGTTTAGTTGTTGGCAATAAGATTGACATGCATATCATTTTGGGATCCAGTGCATAATATCAGCAAGCACATTGAGTCAACCGCGCGACGGGCGGAACGAGTATTCCCAAGTAGGGTTGATGTCAAGCAGGCGGCCGGTCATAAAACAATAAGCCAAAACCTTTAACAACATGGATTTATGAAATACATGTTGTGCCGACCCCATCTAGTATGGGATAAAGGCAGGAAGAAGAAGAAGAAGAAGTTTGATATGGAGTGTGCTAAAATTCTTTGCCCATGATAGTCCAGATGCTTAAAGTTACTACTAGTGAAGTGACTTTTTGATTTATTTATTTCATCTATTGGACGTAAGGCAGTGATAGCCTAACGGTTGAACGCTTGCCTTCCATGCAGGAGGGTTTGAGTTCGATCCCGGCTCGTACCTCTGACTTTTCTAATTAATGCGTGGATTAGACTTTAATTATCACTAACTTGCGTTAACGATGAAGGAAAAACATCGTGAGGAAAACCTGCACACCTGAGAGGGCTCCATAAAGTTCTCGATGGTATTTGTAGTCTGCCAACCCGCACCAGGCCAGTGTGATGGACTAAGGCCTAAACCCTTTTCATTCTGAAAAAAAGAGGCCCGTGCCCAATAGTAGGACAGTGATGGGATGATTATGTTATGTTATTGAACTTTATATATAGGTATATGATAAGCGTGATTTTTTTTAAACACTAGCGACGCGCCCTGGCTTCGCACGGGTGCAATGTAAATACTAATGTGGGGCATATAAAAATTCCTCTTGAATCACTCTATCTATTGCTGAAAATTGCATTAAAATCCGTTGCGTAGTTTAAAAGATCTAAGCGTACAGACAGCGGGAGCGACTTTATTTTATAATATGTAAAGATGTAACTTCATTATTATACTTTCTTGCAAATGAGATGGCCCCCTAATTAATGGAAACTAATTAATTTCACGTCGGGCTTACTACTTTACTGGTAACGAGGCATGCGGGTTTTATTAATAACTTATCATATTCCTGTCTATCAATATAATAAGCAACATTGTTTATACAAAATAATGTATTATTCATCACGTTATGGGTTGTTACGGGACATGTTGCGCAACGCGTCGCGTGACGTTATTCCCGATGATTCAGTCGCGACTTACTAAAAATGTTAATGTTGAGTGAAAGACATGACGGCCATACATATTGTAGTAATGCCAAGTTGTTGGGCGAGGTTAGGCATTTCAAAAGTACTTCTATTAACCTAACTGCAACAACTAGCTTTAACTGCTTCGTTGGTCTAGTGGTGGCAAGCGCGCCTGCTGATCGTGAGGTCCTGGGTTCAATCCCCAGGTCGTGCAAAGTGTTATTGGGTTTTTCCGTGTGGAATTACTCAGTAGCCGCCCGGAGTTTGGAATTGTGCACGGTTGATGGCAATAGACTCGCCCCCTAGTACATGGGACTTAAACATAATGGTGAAATGAGGATGTTACTTTACACCTCTGCCCAACCCTTCGGGGAGTACAGGCCTGATGTTATGTTATATCTACTGGGTTCACATTGTGTAGTAGTCATAGTTATGAATACGCGTTAGTTTTAATGTGTCTGGCGCAAGTTTATTGTAATGTTACGAGCAGACATATTAACTTTAATAAAAGTTATGTTATTACATTAGCAATTTTCGAAACGCAATTTTTGATAGTATGACTAGACATTTTGTTGATCAAAAATATGTAGAAAAAACACAGACCCAAAATTGCTTTCAAGCCATCATCAGTTTTGATTGCCCAATAACGGGCACTGCAACTCTCATGTACCTTCAAGCTCGTCTCATACCAAAAGCGACACTGCCATAGCTAGTGCGTCACAATAACGGTTTATAAGCGATTTATCGCGTTCTCACTACCGATAATTGTCTTCGACGATGTTGTCTCCTTGAAATGGATCGTGGGTGCGGGCTCTAAAGTGATCCTCCACGGTGTCACGTGGTCATACAGCTTTATAAAGCCTGCTGTCTACTCCGTAAACGATATCATCTACTGTGGTTCAATTAATAAATTCTAACTGAACTTTGTAGGGATGTGATTTTTGTGTAGAACAGGCGTGTTAGAAACAGCAGGTGTGTCGGTGTATTAGATTTTGTCGAGTCTTGTATGAGACGTTTACTGACAGAATCCGTGACACATGTCTTGTCCCTTATCACAGTAGTACGCTAGGCTATTAGGTCCCAAAATGACTTATCCTTTTTGAGTTCTCAAAAAAGATGACGTTCAAAAATTTGGATTCTCGATAATGCATCGTCAAATTCCAAACAAAAATAGCAAACAGTGCTCACTTTATCTGAAGACCCTTGCAGCTACAAAATTACCTTAATTGCGTCCGATTTTACGTCATCAATCATCGTTAACTAAGCCTAGTAGAAGACGTATTTACCTATTTCTATACATAGGTAGCTATAGAGAGCCCTCGCTACATATACTACATAATAATATTCAATACAAATGTTAGATAATTATTCTCAGTAGGTCTTTGAATTTTTGTGAAGTGATAAATATTGCGACCATATTATGTTGAATTTTTCTTTATAAAGGGTCGGATCATTACTAAAAAAATACTCCAAATAACTACAAAATACAAAAATGTCAACAGAAAAGAAATAGGCTCGCCCCCTATTATATGGGACTTAAACATAACTGGCGAAACGAGGGTGTACTAAAACACCTCTGCCGAACCCTTCGGGGAATACAAGGCGTGATGTTAAGTAGGATGTATGCATGTCAAAAGAAAAAAATACATTTCATGTTCAATCATAATATTAACTTATTTGTTCACATTTGCTATATCAATGAAATAAATGTACCCAATATTTACCTATATTTGTTAAAGGTGACAAATATTTGGAACGCTAAGTTACGTGCCAATTTTATTTATATAGAAAAAGTTTTATTTAACTATACTAAAGTTAAAAATAACAACTCGTTTTATAGCAGATTTACTGTAACAGCTTACAATAAATTAATTCATTTTATAACAGGTATTACATTATAATAGTTTACACATAAACTTTTTGCCATCAACAAGGTCGAAGCTTTTTGAACGCAAAAAACAGAATCCATTTATTTTCCATGATTGAACATTGTTTGTTTTTTACCATTCACATACATATCGAAGCGGACCGAAATGCAGTTAAACCAGTATAAAACAAACTCTTATTACCGGAGTAACTCGTCGCCATTTTAATTAATTTCACAAGAAAACAAAACATTTAAAATATTCATGCCGTATTCACCGAAGGGCTGGATTTGCATATTTCACTACGAGGGTCCAAGTTTATTGGCGGTCGTGTGTGGTCCTCGGTCGCTATGGTAACGAAGCTATCGCGGTCAAAGCGGATCGCCTTACCGCCTTAACTGATGGACACGGCTAATTGTTAGGAGCACCGTCGTCGCCGGCCGGCCGCCCGTACTGACACCACACGGTTCTAAATGTCACTACATGACCGTTAGTTTCATTTCTTATCTGATCCCTCTCCAATTAAACAGAACTTAGTAGTACTTGGAATCTGTTAAGCGATAATTATACCAATTTATTCGAAATATCACAGAGAACTTGGCGTATATTTTTATCGTGCCTCCGTGTTCTAACACGGTATCGCGATTAACTCTATGCTTTTAATTGTCTACACTTTAACGGGTACCGCTTGTCACGTAAATTCTTTACGTAATTACTTTCACGATCTTATGATGATTTGTCCCGGTATTTATCTTGCCACTGCTGACCCATGTAAACCTCGGCTTCTCTTTAGAAAACTAACACTGAGATTCTTGTCAGTCAACACGTTTAATATATTAAAATCTTTAGATGCCGCTCAAATGAAACTTTAAATAAAATGAAAAAATAAAATTGGAAGGCGTTTGCAGACGCAGCAAAGGAAAAAATCCGTCTTTGAGAAATTGAAAAATAAATTAAAACGATACAGCCTGAATACTCAGAGAATATTCGCTGGAGTAACTATGATAGCTATTTGTAAAAGCTAAAAAAATCTTACAAACTTTTTGTAATTCGTTTTGATTAATAGTTGGTATTTTTTTCTGTGTTACTTTGTGTTAAGGTCAGTGCCCACTGGGGCGTAACATTGCACGCATCATAGACTTTTTACACTCGTATGCATTGATGGACTTGAAGCAATAGCGCATGTCAACGCTCACTGATGAAACGTCATTTTTATGCGAAATTGACATTCCTCATAAAAAGTTTACGATACGCTTCAGCTGGTAACAGGTTTAATAGACCGAACTTTAGCTCATTGCTTAAGGCGCTTGCTGGTGGTATTTCTATTACCAGAAGAGAACTGTTAGATTAACCTAACCTTACTAAAATAAATCGCAATAGTTCGTACTTTTGTGCTATAAGTTAGAAAGTAACTTTAGATACAATCAGCAGCGCTGGGCTACATAGATCGCCTTAAGAAACAGCTCTGGGGTAGTGATACCTTCATCCTATCTGATAGTATCATGCTATCAATATAACTTTAACATCATAACATAACATCACGCCTGTATTCCTCGAAGGGTTTAGCAGAGGTACATAGTATCACACCCTCATTCCGCCATTATGTTTAGGTCCCATGTAATAGGGGGCGAGCCTATTGCCATTAAATGGGCAGAGAACCAATCTCCGGACTGCAACTAAGGAATTCCACACGGAAAAACCCGATAACACTTTGCCCGACGTGGGAATCGAACCCAGGACTTCAAGATCAGCAGTCGCGCTTGTCACCACTGGAGGAACGAGGTAGTAAATTTAAATGATGTTGCATTATACTCTGGATCCTCTTGGGTAGGAAGGAGTGAGTGGGATTTTTTATTCGTAGTTACGGCAACTCCACATGGTCTTTGCACTTGGATTGTCCCAAAAGCTAAGTATAACTTTATTGATTCACAAGCCACGGCATACTTGTGTCTCGGCAAAACAAAAACATTTACTAGTAAACATATTCAGATTTGAACAGTAAATAAATCACGCAAGTAGCAAACTATACCAAACAGGTTACTGGTCTAACAATTTAGGTCACAGTGACTAATTAAAACTTTTGTTACACACGCAAAACTTGCTTTGTTTAGAAAATATCGGCTGAGTCGCGTAATGGGTCGCGTTTTAGCATTAAATCATATAATTTATTACAATATTAATATAGCGTAATGCCTTCCGTGTGAAACCGCCTGAGAAATTAGGGCTTGATAAAAATAAATCTGTAAAGAAACGTTGTAGTGGACTCGTGTCCTAGTTTTTAAATAAATGTACAGTCAGCAACAATAGCATGTTAACACGACGATGTTGGACGACACGTTTGGTGCAGTGGCTAAGCGATTGGCTTCTGCGCTGCGGGTCGTGGGTTCGATTCCCGCACGGAACAAATATTTGTATGGCCTACAGATAGTTGTTCCGGGTCTGGGTGTTTGTGCATGTGAAGATTTGTGTCTGTAAACGCACCCACGATACAGGAGAAATCCCAGTGTGGGGCAAAGATTAAAAAAAAAAAAACACTTCAGTTTTTTAAATCATAACTGAACACAATAATATTCAAATTTTATCGTCACACATGTAACAATAAAATAAAACAAACTCTTGACTATCATATGAAATTCTGAAAAGCAGTGTATCGAATAATTTTATATCTTTTAGATGTTATGTATAAGTAACAGTGTTAACCAACTTTCGTTGTTGACCGTACCTATGAGCGTGTGTACAGTCCATAGTATTAAGTTCCGTAGTCAATGAACTTATGAAAGGTGTTTCAATGCCTGAATTAAAAACGTTATTTTTGAAATAGATTTCGTTATTTCTGTATTGTTGTACAAATTATTTGAACGAAATCTATGCTTTCAGACGATTTTTTAGAAGCTTGGTATCAGATAAGAGTATACCACCTCATGCCTTCCTATGTGAGCCTGAAGTATACTGAGGCTCAAGACACGCAGGCAATATATTTCAGTCATAGTTTTACAATCCGTACAGTTGGGCAACGTTCATGTAATGCTCACTAATGGCAGCGCTCGACATCAAAGGCGTTGCTCAACTGTTCGTTCTGCCCAGCTTTCTTTCTATCTATATGTTGGGGTCAGCTTCCAATCTAACCAGATGCGGCTGAATACCACTATTTTACACGAAGCGACTGCCATCAGACCTCCGCAACCCGGTTACCGGGTAATGCCGATATCCTAAGGTTAGACCAGTTGTCAGACTTTCGGGCTTCCGACTTCCCGTAACGACTATCATAGGTGTTCGTATGACATCCGGGACCGACGGTTTAACGTGCTCTCCGAGGCACGTGTAATGAATGGTCACCCATCAACCGACTGACTGTGGCAAGCGCTGCTTAACCTCGCAAATTGTATGATCCGCGCGGTTGGTAATTAGCCACCAGCCCCTCCGCATTGCTCAACTGTATGGATTGTAAAACTATAAGTGAACTGTGTTACCTGCCCGGCCTGCGCCTTTGTATACGCCTAGGCTCAGAAGAGATGACCGAAGGATCTACGGGAAAAAATATACTGCAAAACAGAATATTATACATAGAGAACAAAATTCTGTGCTGCATCTTTACATAGTATAAAACAAAGTCGCTCTTGCTGTCTGTATGGTTAGATCTTTTAAACTACGCAACGAATTTTAATGCAGTTTTCAGCAATAGATAGAGTGATTCAAGAGGAAGGTTTATATGCCCCACATTAGTATCTACATTGCACCCATGCGAAGCCGGGGCGGGTCGCTAGTAAATTAATAATTATAGATATTACAGTGGCAACACTAGTCGATGATTTAGTTTTTCGGAAAGAAAAATCGTGGACTTGGCCACCTTGCAGTATGTTGACAAAGCTACAAATTATTATGTTCGTTCTGCCTAGCTTTTTCCCAATTGTGTTGGGGTCAGTTTCCAGTCTAACCAGATGCGGCTGAATACCAGTATTTTACACGGAGCGACTGCCATCAGACCTCCGCAACCCAGTTACCTACTGGGCAATGCCGATATCCTAAACTTAAACCAGTTGTCAGACTTTCAGGCTTCTGATTACCCGTAACGACTGTTATAGGTAATTGTATGACACTCGGGATCGACGGTTTAACGTGCTCTCCGAGACACGGAGGGGTCACGATGTGTAACGAATGGTCACCCATCCATGGACTGACCGTAGCAAGCGTAACCTCGCAAATCTTATGAGCCGCGTGGTCTTTACTAAGCCACAAGCAGAGTAATGATGATGTGTAAAAGACTGACCCCGCTGCAGTTCTTCGTAAATTCTAAATGAATACTAAAAAGTAACTAGCACCGACAAATCGGGCTAGTAACCGTGATGTTGGCTGCCAGCTATCCTATTATTAGATAGGCCGATAAATATAATACGTGTAAGGCGCTAATTTGTTCCGGTTGTGGTGGGATCGTTCAGCGGCGATCTTTAAAAGGCTTACATTCCCTATATTGATCACTTTCTACGTAAGTTTTTGTAATCACTTACGGATATAGAATTATGAGATTCAATGATGTTTCTAAGAGACTTGGAAGGCAGGATACCAAAAATAAATTACTTCTCAATATAACTACGCATATACAGGGTGTGCCGAAACTCAACGTCGAGCCGAGGACAAAAATATGATTTTTTTTAAGTTTAATCATTTACGAGTTTTAAAGTTACCATGAATAAAATTTTACCTCTAAAATCTAATTACTAAATGTGTTTAAAAAAAGAAACAACAACATAATAACGAAGTGTTGGGCACTGTGGTTGGGCAGAGGTGTATAGTAAACACCCTCATTTCGCCGTTATATTTAAGTCCCATATAATAGGGGGCGAACTTATTGCCATCAACAGGGCCTAAATCCAAACTCCGGGCTGCTGCTGAAAAATTCCACACGGAAATACCCAACAACACTTTGCCCAACCTGAGGATCGAACCCAGGACCTCTTGAGCAACAGTCGCGCTTGCCACCTAGTGATACACATAAAAACAAAAACGAAACAGTATCATATTTTGTTCCTGGCTTGATGTTAAGTTTCGGGACAGCCTGTATATTTTGTTTGTAAACTATGGCTTCCAAGAAATACCTAGGTACTCACTGAAACAATTCCTAGTAAATATTCAAACATTGGTGGAGTGTAAGTATAGCTAAGTACCTACTTAAACTTTGTGAATGAACGGCATTCACTAGGAAGTAACGCCTAGGTACATATTGTACTAGGCAGTAATATCTGCAAAATACTTCCTGTAATAAAATTCCTTCTTCCGCCTTCTAGCATTTTATGTGCCTTAACACCCTCCTATATATATTTCCTGTAGATTGGAAGAATTTCAAATTACTTTTAAATATTTTTTCGTAAATTACCATTTAACCTAAGTATCGCAACATTATTATGACAGAATATTTGGGCACGGCAGTGTCCCCGCCAAGTCGAGCAAGTACTTCCTTTTCTCAAAGCATTTTTAACAAGGCACTTTTAACCATCCGGCATCAAAAGAGGTATGGGGTGCATTAAAAGAGTCCACAAAGTCCACGAGTGACGATACTTAAGTACGTCCGGTCAGCCGGACCGGACTAAACTTGCTGACTGGCCTTTCTCCTATTGCTCGTGCCGATGCGTTGGTACTATCTATAGTACCAATGTTTAAAGCCACATCCTCGCCTTTTCTATCAAAGCTTCCTAGTCAGGTTCCGCTATGCTTAAAACAACGTTCATAAGCTTCCCAGCAAATTTACGATCAGTTTCTTCATTAATGACATTATAGTTAGTGTACAATGTTACAAGTTGTTTTAATACTCATTAATACCAGTTCCAAGACGTCTAACAGTTAGAGCTCGGATTGTTTTATATCAATCGTAAAATGCAATATTGTATGATACTGCGAGTATAAAATGTAATTATTAAAGTTATTATCGACATTAGTCTAAATTGTTATTGCACCTAATCATGACAGAATAACACAACAACTATGTTTGATTATTATCTTGGTGTAATTTAGATTGAATATGATTATAATAATTGAAATGATAGGTACGTCAAGGTCGTGATCATTGGTTAGTGGTTAATAAGTAGAGACCGGTATAAAGTTTTGCCAAAAAAAGGATATTTCGGTCAAAATATCTCTTTTATTCAAAATTTGCTTCATCGCCGGCACCAAATAACATAATAGCCAGAAAGCTTTCAATATTTTTCCACTTTTTCAACTTTGTTCGGCTCAGAATAAAAGTTTTGCTAACGCCTTGGCTAAAGCCGTAAAGAAATAAGGCTGCGGCCGCACTAATAAAGATTATGATATTAAAATTAATGATTTTAATCTAAACGTAGGACCAGTTTTATTATACGCTCCGCTACATACTTAGTAAGCACTCGCAACTAGCACTTTATGTAGTAGAGACTCAAAATAGATTCCTACCATTACCAATTTTTGGAACTGAACTCAAACACCTTAAAAGTTTATTACATTACCTAAGTAGGTAGGTATACCTATATTGATTAATATCGAACACCACTATGGAAGTATAGGTATCAATCCTACCTATCTATTACAATAAGTCCATAATATCAAATACAAATGGCAAAGTTCAGTAATCAAACTACCGTAAAAATTACATGTAATGTTACACCGTTGTAATAATTCTATGTAGTGCATATCAGACGCTTATTACCGCACACTGGTTATGAAATGAATGTAACTGAGAAATGGCTACTTAATATTATTAATGTTCGTAAGCCAAGCTCTTACTAAATGTTTACAACAGTATTTAGATAAAGGTTCATACTATCAATGATGTTGGTAATACATAGAACGCCTTACTGTTAGCATAGCTGCTATTAGAATGAAAGATAGGGATATGGAATTTAAAAAAAAATATAGCTTTTATGTCCATTGCATAATTTTTTTTTGCATATCACCCTCGAATAGCCCTAAAGTTCGACTTTTATTGTAAGATAGTCATAATTATCTCAATTTGAGAGCAGTATGCAAACTAACTAACCATGGAGTTTCTTGCCGGCTCTTCTCCATAGGAAACAACTAATTGGAACCGTGCACCTAAATTCGACGTTTCATAAGCACCTGTATTGGTTTATGTGAAATATTTTTTTTTGATTTGATTTGATTTGATTAACTAGTTCGGCTTTCAGTTTTGTAGTCAATTAACATAACTAAAATCATCCTACAAGATCAGCTACACAATGTAAACAAGTAAGAAATCAACAATTGCTTAAAATCCTTAATATCATAGCTTGAACTATGCCCGCGTTTTCACACTGTGTGATAAGTGGATAGCGTGGATAGTGACAAAAAGTGTACAATTGTGTTATATTTAACCTACCCATCAACCGGGTACAAGATTTGCTCTTCGTTGTGTTACGTACTGTATTATACCACCATGACTATAATAATCAACCAATCGGCTCATCTCACTGCTATGATATGCCTATGCGATATTTAGAACCATAAGCTACTTTGATATAGGCAATGACTTTTCAATAAGGTTGTAAACGAAGTAAGAAACGTTTGCAAGTACCTGTGTATTTAACCATATATCTAAATAAGTACTCATAGAGTCGTAGGGTGAGGTATTTAGTAAGTACTGATCAGGTGATTATGCATCTATACGGCGACACAATATTAACTTTATACAGCCTTCAAGTCGTTAGCACATAAGAGCAATAAACTTTTTTGTATAAGCTCTTTGCTAGGGTTGTTAAATAGCTATATTCTAACGTCAAAATGGTGTTAAAATACAGAATGCCAGTTTCAGTAAAATCAAGACGAATTTCTCATTTCTTTCCAAAAAAGAAAATTTCGTTGATTTATCTTTTCTCCAAAGCCGGTTCCGAAGACTAGATGGCATAATGCTTGGATTATTTTGTAAAGTTTCAGTATAGGAAAAAAACCAATAAAAGCCGAACTTAATATAAAAGCAGCACCAAATAAAAAATATATAACATAAATATCACGCCTCGTATTCCCCGAAGGATTCGGCAAAGGTGTTTTAGTACACTCTCGTTTCGCCAGTTATGTTTAAGTCCCATGTAATAGGTAGGTGGCAATCCTATTGCCAAAAACATAAAAAAAATATTACAACATATTGAAAAATTCAAAGGAATGCCATGCAGCATATACAAGGTTAGTCGGAAAGGGGGTTCTAAGCCGAAAGTAAAGTTAAAGTACCCATAATCAGGGATAACTTTTGTTCTACAACTTTCCCCAAAACTCGATAGTTTAAGAGAAATAGCTTTTCAAAGATTTCGTAAAAAATATGCTAAAATTTATCTGTCCATAGCTATGATCAGCTGTTTTTACAATTTAGGTCATATTTGGGGTCTCGGATTAGAAAATTAATTTTCTGAATTCATAACTATAGCAGGTATGATTTAAAAAAAAAAACTAAAATAAAAATCATTTTGCATGCAAATAAAAATTATCGAATTCTGAAATTTAAACACTTGCTTTAAAATAGTCATCAGTGATACTTTAAGTGGCCCACGGCTTAGTACCCCCTTTCCGACTAACCGTGTATAAGGTCCAACCAAAATACCTGGACAAACTTTTACCCAGTGTTCATCACAGAACAGTTTTAAAACTCGACCATTAATGATAGAGAACTTGGCTTGGTACACTGCCATGTGTCTAGATAATAGTTGTATGACTTACCAACCCTACTGGCTACTCTTCACTTAAATTCCCATATCGTTGACAAGCCACATTATACGAATACTCATTAGTTACTATAGGTAATGGATTACGCTGTCTGTACCATAGCCACGGTTATGAGTCACTGCGTGGCGTGGGTGATATTAATTTCTTGTTGCAGCAATCACAGTTGCTGTTAGCCATGAGTAACTAATAGATAATTGCTCATTTGAAGGAATGGTAAATATGAGTATGGTTTGATTGGGCGGGTACAGTCGATAAGAGAGAGAGATTGTGAAAGGAATTTTGCTAGTTTTTTTACACAAAGCTGGAGATAAATGTGCTCTTGTGACGCTTGAAGAAGAGATGAAGAGAAAGGTACTCGTGACGATATCTATGTACCAAGCCAACGAACGCCAACAAATATTCGTCATATTTTGTTAATCAGACCAAACTTTGTATAGAACAAGTCCGGTTTCATTCGGATTTAAGTGGTATCGAACTCCGTTCGTTGGCCTTCGTTGGCGTTTGTTGGCTTGGTGTGTACGTAAGATAAGACCAGTTCCAGACTAGTGCATACTACACAATATCATGTATATTTCATCTATACTAATATTATAAAGAGGAAAGATTTAATTTTGTATTTTTATATTTTTGTATGTAACGAACAAACTTAAAAACTACTAGACCGATTTCACAAATTCTTTTGCCGTTACAAAGTTACATTATCACTGAGTAACACAGGCTATATTTATTACTGGAATAAAACTTCTTACGCGGGCGGAGCCGTGAGGACACAGCTAGTGTTAAATAATATAATGGTCAGTTAGATATAATTTCCAGTAAGGATTTCTGAAGTAGACTCAATTGTAGTACATAACTGTACACCAGCAATTCTGCATTGAGGGCTTAGGTCCCAATGTCAATATTCCACCTTCGAATGAACGAATTACAGGCACGGTTTATAGCGTAGTACGTTTATTAAGATGTGCGGTTTCAATTTCCTACGTGTTATTGTTGAGGCCTTACCGCGCGTGAGGCCGCGACCTTAGTCGCGCTCTAATTATGGCAAACAGGTGAGGAGAATCATCATCGCACTAGGCGTGCAACTAGAGCAAAAATGCGTTTAAGAATAATAACAACACTTTTGAAAAGTGAAATTTTTATTAAAATGGAAAACCGGTGGCCGCGTGCCGAGTTCCGAGTGGTAACAAAGATTTACACATATCGACTTAGGTGACATTTTTTTGAAAAATGTTGCTAGGTATCTACTAATTTTCTTTATATCTATGAACAAAGAGTTATAAATATGATACATAATTTTTATTTTTGTTAATAAATCTGTTACAGATACTTTTGCAAGTCAATGTAATGTTTTTCTAAGACTAGATGCAGCCGGCACTCCATATCTGACTAGCTCTGAGAAGAAAAGCCGAAATAAACTCAGAGATCTCTTTTGAAGTCCAGACATTGTAGTATAAAACTATGCGAGTGTAATAACTAATAATGTAGGACAATATCTGGAATGGTCTTTTGAGGAAACTGCCATAGCAGGTTTGAGTTGACCTGTCCCAACTGACGGCACGCATACCTCAACCACTGTGTAACTCAAACCTTATTTTAAGAAGCTCAACAACCTGATGCAAGACGCTACCAATCAGCCGGACATTATGTGATTTTATATTTATCGCTATAAGTTTATCGCGTGTGTCAGAAATAGATACCTATGCAGCCAATCGTTACCAATGGCACGGCCATTATTGATATTGCCCGATCTACTTCCCTTAATGACTATTGATATAGTGACGTATTTCAATACCACTATGGTTTATTATACCTTGCACAATCCTCAACTAGTGTACAAGTAAAAACACATTCACCACCGTATAAGTTATTTCTTTTTCAACCCATTCATCATCATTTACTTGCGTAACCACTCCAGTAATCTGGTTAGAGTGGTTTATTTTAGATATTTAGTAAAAGTTTTACTGAGAATTCGCCAATCAATATCTCGGCTTTGTTGTACAGGACATTTTGTTTAATTAACATGCAATGTTATCGGTAGTTAGGGCGTAAAACGTGAAACTTTTAATCTGAAAGGTAGGACTTACACCGAGTAATTTGCATAGTTTAACAATTACTTGGCACATTCTTTCGCAAGTATCCACATCTTGATATCGTTGGCTAACAAAGAACGGGGAACTCTTCGCCGCTTCGTGACTTTGGAGCTGTTAGCTTCTTATGTGCATGTGTTTGAAAATATATTGTCACTAGAATATACCTGTAGTAAGTTCTGATAGTTGCTACTGTGTACTCCTCCTTGAAGGCGCATGCTACACGTTCAATACTTATCACAATATTTGGATCGCGATCCTGGATGGTGATATTTGTTGAGGGTTATTTTATTGATTGTTGAACTCTCAATAAATATCCCGATTTGGGATCGCTATCCAAATATCGTAGTCAATATTGAATGTGTAGCTTGTTCCCAAGAATGAACAGTGTTTTTTTATGGATTTACATACACAGTTTTAACTAGCTTTTAGTAACTAACCTAGAGTAATTTTATTAACTTTTGATTTATATTCATGTTGGTTTTTTATTCAATAAGTGCTTTTGATACAACGTCGTTACGGCAAATCAGAAGCCCGAAAGTCTGACAACTGGTCTTACCTTAGGATATCGGCATCGCCCAGTAACTGGCTTGCGGAGGTCTGGTATTCAGCCGCGTCTGGTTAGATTGGAAGCTGGGAACGTAGTTGGGAAAAACTAGACAAAATATGAAGTACCTTTGATACACAATGGTTTATCATATTTCAGATCTTAATATCTAACATTTTTAGTCACACATATACTTGGTTTAAATTTAAAATATGTAGGTACAGTCGCTACATAAACCAATTTTGTTAACCTTAGATAAACAAATCAGTTTCAAACATCTGAATGTTTAACACAAAATATAACTGGGCTTAAACCAGCATGAATCATAAGCTCAAGCTTTATAAACACACAGTGTACCAGCGGTAGATTATAAATGCTATTTAGTTTTAATAGGCACCAAAATAATGACGTTCCGATTCCGGCGCCTACGACTACGGGCTACGAGGCGTCATTAAGTAATTCAGTTCTCCTCAGTTAACTCGTTTTGACTCGCATATTCATGAACCAAATTATTTCACTTTTGCGGTCGGCTGGCGTATAAATATTTAGATTTTATAATGACGAGTAAACGATAAAATTAATGATGCGAACTTGACGATTTATCAGTCTCGAGAATGCACTGAGAATCTTATGTATTATAAATAAATGTTATGTAAACATTATTTGCGGACTATAAAACATAACATTATGCCTTATATTCCCCGAAGGGTTCTGCAGAGGTGTTTATAGTACACCCTAGTTTCGCCAGTTATGTTTAAGTCCCATGTAATAGGGGGCGAGCCTATTACCATTAACCGGGCACAAATCCAGACTCCAGGCTGCTACTGATAAATTCCTAAAGGAAAAACACAATAACACTGCCCGACCTGAAGGTCAAACCCAGGACCCCATGCTCAGAAGTGGCGCTTGCGACCACTAGACCAGCAAGGCAGTCAGACTGTATTTTAATTTAAAACAACAGAAAAAAGCCGATTAATTTTTGTAACCACTTGACGAGATTTCTTAAGCGCCGACCACATCTTAATCACATACGAACACAACTAACATCAAATACTGTCATTATCGTTATAAGAACGTCATAAAAGCCATTAACAGACCACAATATTAACAAACTCTAAATTAAAACATTACACAGGATATTAAGTAATTCGCGAACGATTCATAGAGGTACCTACGTACCTACTTAGTTTTTACGAAGTGTGTGGCCATACCGCGCGTCATAAAGTTGCGCGTGCGGCGCAATAGGGGGTCTCCTCGTCACACGACTTTATGGCTACATTACACTAGGATAGTAAACGATACCCTAAACTAACGTTTATTTAAAATACCCGTGACGCAATATTGTACTTTAATAGGAGGTGATACAGCTCCTTTTTGAGTGAACAAGGGAGTTGTATCTGGAACGTTATTGATGACCTGATTAAATGTCGATCACAGGAAGGGATGTTTGTTTGTTTCATTTAAATGGTTATAACTTCTATTCCAATCAGCAAATCTGAAGAATTATCTGCTTGTAAAAAATACTGAAGAATATATATGAAATCTTTACATAGTATAAAACAAAGTCGCTCCCGCTGTTTGTACGCTTAGATCTTTTAAACTATGCAACGAATTTTAATACAGTTTTCAGCAATAGATAGAGTGATTCAAGAGGAAGGTTTATATGCCCCACATTAGTATCTACATTGCACCCGTGTGAAGCCGGGGCAGGTCGCTAATTTATTATAAAGATCATAGTATGTACCTTGCATACTCTTCCCTAGTTTTCAAGATTGAAGAATTTAATCTATAAACTTCCACTAAAAATTCTCCTTCTTCATAAAACCAAAATAAGGCAAGCAAAATAAATAACATTGTTATCTATGTAGTACCTAGGTTTACTGTTAACGCTACGGAGTTGTGAATGTATTACCTAAATGTAGCCATACCACAATCGGAGTTCGAACCCTCGACCTCACGACACAACTCCATTCTCGGTAAATTGAGGCCTTAATAAGTTCTCCTTAACTTCTAGGTTACCAAGTTTAGATAATTTGCAGCCAGTTTATTTTAAGGCAACTAGAGAATGGAATTATTGGACACCCAGTATATCATAGAACCGGATACAATTTAGTTCCGTTTACTTACAACAGTTTACGTAGTACGCACAAACACGCGCAAACATTTTGAACTGTCGCCTTGTAATCTACAGATATTTTGAGCGTACGAATTTATATGTGAAGTCCGTATTTCTATAGGTAGTTAGTTATTCGGTATTTTCACGAACAAACTATACTATACCCCATAAAGCTTGGCATGAGACAAAGTGTAAACAACATTTGACTACTCTTAATAAAAAGATATTCTGTAAAATATATCAAAACATTAAATTCTAATAAAAAAGAAATTGTGTGATCTTCTTCATCATCATTCTCCTGCCCTTATCCCAACTTATTTTGGGTCAGCGCAGTATGTCATCTTCTTCCATTTATCTCTATTAGCCGTCATCTCAGTAGTGACCCCCTTTCTAGCCATATCATCTTTCACACTATCCATCCATTGTTTTTTCTTGTGTAAGAAAAAGAAGTTAATGAAGTAAGTTTCGAATTTTTCATTGCATTTTATATTTCATCATAAAAGGACACAGTAAGATTGTTTATACTTTGTCTCAAGCCAAGTTGAATAAGGTACAGGATGCAAAAATATGCAAAGTAAACGATCATATCTGTCAAACGCAAATCAGTATGCGCTTTCAATACGTACGACAGTCTCATAAATACGTGCTTCACAAATTGGTACCGAAGGTGTCGTACCTAGGGTACCTACTAAGCTTACCATTACATATTTACTTTACTATTAAATTTTAAACAATACAATACTCTTTATTGTACACAAAACAAACAAGAAACATTACTATAAAAATAGAGATGTACAATGGGCGGTCTTATCGCACTAGGCGATTTCTTCCAGACAACCTTTGGATGGACAATATCCGTACATAAACTTATCGGCACTAACATATAAATACTATCCTCATAAAAGGCAATATTTCACTTCACAATTTCAAGGAACACGTCATAAGTTACGACACGAGCGTAATAAACAGAAGATGTAAAATAGCCCGTTTTATGGACGTACTTACAGTTTGAAACTTAGACGATGTATAAGGCTATAGAAAGCACGTACGGAAGTTTGAACGTACGGCTTTTTTCGAGTAGTTCTAAAATCGACACAAGTTGGCGTCACTGGGAATGCAGACCTATTACAACTGTGTTTTGTTCAGTCTTAATAATGGGGTAGGCAACTACGGAACTAATGGCGCCACTTTCGATTGTTCCACTGCAATCTTATTGGTTGCAATGTGGTTGACATTATTGTTAATATCAACCTGATGGTTCTGATTGGTGGAAATAACTAAGTATGGAGGTGCTGCCATCTGCTTTAGTTTTGCGTTGCCTTCCCCATTAGCTTCACAACATACCATAAAATACTGGCTAATGTATCAGACATTGACATTTGGATTGAGTATTTGATATTGATAGATCTACATAACAACAGCGGCATTCAATGCTGCCAATGACAGCTCAACAGTTTTCAAGCAACAGACAAAAATATAATGCAAAAGACATAAAAATTGAGAAAATTACGAAAGAAAACATATACGCTATTATTATGAAGCCTTAAAAAAATGTCAGTCCCTGACAAGATGATTGGATCACCGCATCAGGGAAATAAACCAACCAATAAAATGTCTACATTTACGCATCTCGTGACCGTTTGTGAGCATGTGGCCGATTCCTATAATTTACCGAGCGTTATGGATTAAAATTAAGACTCTTGTATCTTCTTTACATAGTATAAAACAAAGTCGCTCCTGCTGTCTATCTGTCCCTATGTATGCTTAGATCTTTAAAACTACGCAACGGAGTTTGATGTTTTTAATAGATAGAGTGATGCAAGGGGAAGGTTTATATGCTCCACATTAATATCTACATTGCACCCGTGCGAAGCCGGAGCGAGTCGCTAGTTACCAAAAATGAAGCAAAACCTTCATAGTTTTGTATAGCAGACCCCCCATACATGCGTACTTGCGTAGCTATCACAAATTATATTATCTTACGAGTCCATTTATTTGTCCTGTTTGTGAATAAAAAATGCTACCATTGGTAAGTAAAACGATTCATTTTTGGCCATAGGAACTGGGCATTATTCAATCAAGTATTTTTTATTATTTAGGTTCCGCGGCAATCGAAAATTGTCATCTTATACAAAACTAGAGGCCCGTCCCGGCTTCGCACGGGTCGACATTTTTCCCGTTTTTGCAACATTTTTCATGTATGCTCCGCTCCTATTGGTCGTAGCGTGATATTATATAGCCTATAACCTTTCTCGATAAATGGACTATCCAACACAAAAATATTTTTTCAATTCCAACGAATAGTTCCTGAGATTAGCGCGTTCAAACAAACAAACTCTTCAACTTTATAATATTAGTATAGATTATGTTATCGGTAGCTGGTAACACTGGACCATGTTGACATAGGAGGGTAACCGTCAAGATTAATCGACGTACCCGAAGTTATAAAAATAGTAGTCATTCGACGCAGCAGAGGATTCCATGTCGAACAGCTGAAGAAATCTGACCTTTTATATCTGGTTTGCTTGTCCTCATTTTCTGATCGTGTGTTAATTATTATACTGTGAACTAGCTTCTGTAACTAATCACTGACCCAATTAAAAGTACTCTCAGTGGTGGAGAGTCTATTATGGTTTAATTTACTTTATTTACCATGCTCCCAATCCTGACATACCTAAATTAGCTATAACTGTAATGATAGATTCACCCCTACAAGATTCTGTTGTATGTCTTTTATAATTGTCGCTGAATTTTTTTTTTAATCATACTCTATGTATAATCTAATCGTTAAAATCTGAAGAGATAGCTGTTCTTCGCCTAGAGCTTACTTCCTACTGTCGTCTTTAATGAACACCGTCATCAAGTTATTATACGACTGACAGTTCACACGCTTAAAGACAAGAAATGGCTGCGTGGGTAGCCACTTGTTTCAAGTATTAGATTGAAATCTTACTTGCAATAAAGACCAGTCAACGATTGACATGGACCAGTGTTATTTGTAGGCAAATCAGTGACAGTTTATTTGAGTCTGTCGTGTGCAGTCGGGCAAACCGTTGTTCTATCTAAAATCAATCATGTCCTTCCGCTCTAACAATCTTGATGAAAATCTGTTTAAGAGTGTTGAGTCATGAAGGTGTAGGTAATAATGGAAATCACACTACGAACATCTTACTGAGCTGTTATGCAATAATGTGTCAACCCACAAAAATATGAATCTATGTAAACGACATCTAGTTATTGAGGTAGAATCATCTACTCAAGTCAAAATGTAAACTGCATGTACATTTTTTGATAGACGGCGCTCTATTAAATTTACTACAGTTCTGGGCATTTTTTCAAGAGTTGAGTAGACTTTGACGTTAACAAAAAAATTTTTTTTTGTGGGTTGACATATTATTGCATAACGCTGCCCTAAATAACTGAAGTCGAAATATTCAACCTTGAAAAATTCTAAATACCCTATTTAGAAAGAGATAATATATAACCCCAGATATAGCCCACCAAATTACACATTTTAAACCCAAATTTTTCAACTTCAGTTAGTTGTTCGTAGTCTAGTTCCCAGTTTTACCTATACCTTCGTGGTATGAATATACTTATTAGTTTGAGTAAATTAATCTTCCTAGCTTTACATCTGACTAGCGGCCCGTCCCCTCTTCGCACGGGTGGACATTTTCCCAGTTTTTGCAACATTTTTCATTTATGCTTTGCTCCTATTGGTCGTAGCGTGATGTTATATAGCCTATAACCTTTCCCGATAAATGGACTGTCTAACACAAAAATATTTTTACAATTCCAATCAGTACTTCCTGAGATTAGCGTGTTCAAACAAACAAACAAACAGACTCTTCAGCTTTATAATATTAGTATAGATTCCAACGAGATATTCGTATTGCCTGAATTTTCTCTTGACACTAAAGTTGTTGACCCAATAATTTGTAATTTGCAATAGCCTGAGGTAAGGCCAATGTAAACGTTATCTTAAAATATTTTTTTCTTGTGTTAAAATAATTGTTACGCGACAAACGAAACACTACAAGTTTTTCTATAACTATTAATTCAGTCAAAAAAAAATTTTACGCTTTAAAACGCAACAGTCAGTTGAAATAGCGTCAATCTCAGTAGCGTGATTACTGAGCCATCAACATTTATAGAATGTTAAATAAATATGTACTCAGTGCAAGACCACCCGTAGTGATGGTATCACTTTCAACCTTATTGCAATGAGCGAGCAAAAAGTTAAACAAATAATAGTTTTTCATTGCACTCATTTTTTGGTGTACAGACAGCGCCAAAAGTAATTGATCGTTGTGCAGTCTCAAAACTGTTTTATGAATGAACGAACATTTTCATTTATTTTTTTGTTCGAAGCCGTAGAATGTGAAATAATCAAAAGACTATGATTAATTAAGAACATAATTAATTATAAAAAATCCGAAATAACAACTTAACATAACATAACATCACTCCTGAATTCCCCGAAGGGTTGGGTAGAGGTGTATAGTAACACCCTCATTTCACCGTTTAAGTCCTATGTAATAGAGGGCGAGCCTATTGCCATCAACCGGGCACGAATAACTAAGGAATTCCACACGGACGGAAAAACCCGACCTGGGGTATGACGGTGGACTATCAGCAGTCGCGCTTACCACCACTAGACCAGCGAGGCAGTACAAATAACAACTTATTACAATTATTATTGCATTACCAAATTTTCCTTAAATTTTAAACGCACGGAATTACTGACAATGTGGCCACAAACATTGTTATTGCAAGTCGAATTAGAAAATACGCGTGAAGGAAGCTGTTTAATGTAACTGTGAGCGGTGGAGCGAAAGCTGAAATCGCTCTATTGTGGCTCGAGTGGATTTCATATTCGTTTATTCTAATAAAAACTCAATTCGATCCGAGTCTGAGGTTGCGGCCGCGATACGAGGAAAAGTTCGTTCTGTAAGATACGTTTGTTTCGCAAATACATTTATTTAATTGGCTGTCTAGTAGT
Organism: Amphipyra berbera; assembly: GCA_910594945.2. Lineage (NCBI taxonomy): Eukaryota > Metazoa > Arthropoda > Insecta > Lepidoptera > Noctuidae > Amphipyra > Amphipyra berbera. The sequence continues at coordinate 14,523,271 of OU343126.1, read as the reverse complement.
GTCTAGTTTTAAACGTTTTATAAAATCGAACAGTTTTAAATTGAAGGATTTTATAAACGGTAAAACTGGTCTTTTGGACACGGTCTTATTAGATAGGTAACAAAGACTGAATAAATACGATTAAATAAGCTACTTCATGAGTATTTATTTATTGACCCTTTATTTCTAACAATTATGAGTGTTTAAACTTCTCTTAAATATTCAACAAATTACTCAAAAAATTTCACGTTTTGGTTTAAAACCACCTATGTTCGCACTAACACAGCACCAAAGGTCATATCAAGGAAACATCCGAGTTCATTTTCATAAAAACCCTCGCATAAAGGGTCTCATTACTATCGCACTCGCAAAGATTGACAGGGCACTGGTTACTCGCGTATTACGTATGTAAATCCATAGCGTGGGCGGTCTATGTACTCAACACCGAAGGTAGGAAGGTACAACACAGACCTAAGTTAGATTTATTTCGTTCCCGGGTTATAACTCAGGCCAATACGTGACCGATGCTCACGCCTACGCTTACATAGAAATTATCCACGACCAAAGCGTTATCACAGTGAAATGGTAGCGTATTTCACGTATCTAACACTGCCGGGGTCGGCCACCTAATATTGGTTAAAGGTCGCTCGTAAAAGGTTAGTTCCTGTCGCCCGAGGCCGGCTTTCTACCGATTGTAAACTAGTGCAGTTGCATAGAAAGATCGTGATGTCAAAAATGCATGCAGCTTTCGTAGTTATGTAACTGGACACGGTCAACTGTTAACTGCATGTAGTAACTGTTGTTCTATGTGAAATGAAAGGAAATCTATGCTCTTTACAGCCGTTTACCGCGGAGTGTTTTTGTTGTGTCGAATATTTTAAGTTCAGCTTAGGTGGTATCTCATAGTTGAGTCTAAGACGGCGCAAAGTTATTTACACTCGCATTTCACTTTGCCACGTTATTATGCATAAATTGTCTTGAACAATGTGGTCCGCTGTTCCAAAGAGGTTGAACGATTTATCTATACTAATATTATAAAGCTGAAGAGTTTGTTTGTTTGTTTGAACGCGCTAATCTCAGGAACTACTGGTTGGAATTGAAAAAATATTTTTGTGTTAGATAGTCCATTTATCGAGGAAGGTTATAAGCTATATAATATTACGTTGCGACCAATAGGAGCGGAGCATAAATGAAAAATGTTGCAAAAACGGGGAAAATGTCCACCCATGCGAAGCCGGGACGGGCCGCTAGTTCCATATAAAATTTAAATTTAATTAGAAAACCCTTTTTAAACCTCAGTGAGAAGATATTTATTACGTTATCTATATGTACGCAAGTGTGTGTGGTGTATAATTTAAACGTTTAATACTTACCTAAGTATAATAAATCATTTTGTCCACGCTCTTGATTGATGCAAATTATGTTAATGTTGTCAAGCGTGTTCGACAATCTAAACTAATGAACCATTCGATAGATTTATAGCTTCCTTGTAAAAATTTAATGATACGGCGTCATATTTACATAATACATATTGAATCCATAAAAAAAGCGATTCATCTTTTAAAGATTAGTCCGCGGTTTAATAGTTTTAACTTTTTTTGAGTTTGGAGCCAATCGGCGTCTGTAAAGTTTTTGTGGGACTCGTCGGCAAGTGCGAAGCGTGAGACAAGTAATTTATACGACTCGTAGTGTTCAATAAACTGTACCCGGAACTCGAGGATGATATGAAAGAAAAATTCATTGAGCTGGGAGCCGGCACGCTCGGCGCGCCACCTAGCGGCCGGCGGAATGAGCGCTATGAGCACAGTCGATGAGAAAAGTTGGAACGTCTGTACCCACATTTCATAAGCGGCTTAGCGACTTTAAAGGACTGTGCGCGGCGATAGCCGGTATTGCGTACCGTCTCCTTAAAAGGCAGACGTTTTATTTTTGTTGCATTGTGCGTGGATGCGGATTTTACGTAAACTTTCTACGTATACGATCCCGGCATGACATTACATCACGGAACGACTTAAATGGATTTTAAACGCTGACGATTACAACCACCATTTGCGTCAAACAATTAAATGTAAACGTTTGGAAATTGGTGTGATACGGCCATTTTTACGATTAAGTTTACAAGCTCCATTTATGAAGAACAATTGGTGGTAAACGCTTGAATTGGTGAGTTATATATTCATGGTTGTGCCCCCACGCTTAAGGTGAAGTTATAAAGAAGGAAATACATTGTGCTAATCGTCACATACTTTTTCGTCGCTGTGGTGTTTATAAGCTGTACTTTAAAAAACTATTGTAATCCCTGAAGGGGTAAGCAGAGATGTTCTCCTATTACAAGATGCTGTACACCCATGTTTCGCCCCTGGTGGTGAGCCTACTGCCATTTTCTGCCCAATCATGGTGCCAGTTTCGTTCTCTCGACGCGCTCGCCCGGTGACAAGAAGAATTGTATTTTTTAATCCATCCCCCCACCGACATATTTCTTTAAGAAACTAGTTGTACGTTTATAAGTTCCAGTTCCTTCATTCACGACATGACAAGCCTGATTTTAAGAGGATCAGCTTCTGTCTTACCCTTGTTACTAAGACAAAAAAAGCTTTAGACTGTACATCTTTTTTTTTGTCGAAGACCACACTGCTTCAATACTATACTTTCAACCGTAATATAATACGCACCGTAAGTCGTTATTCCGTTTTATTTCCACTCAGTTTCAATATCTCCGATCAATAAATTCAAATATTGACATAAATGTCATTGTTTATAGTCCCACTCGCACTTACAGTAAAGTTTGTTGATGTCCAACAGAAACTGAGAACGCCCATGCAACGGAAATCGGCACGTTGTATCGTATTTAGGGCCATTCCCCGCCATTAAGTACAACCTCTGTTTAATCGAGCTTCCTTATTACCGGCCACTTTCATTTTCTATGAGAGCAGGTGTAAAACCGCTACTTTACGCTTCATAATTTCCTTCCATGATTTATAGTTCCAGTTTTCCCTTAATTACATATCTAAACCCAATCCGTGTTCTAGATTAGTCAAATAATTCACAGACTCCAAGCTTACTGCTTCAATAAATGTCATAATAAAATTAATTAATATACTGTTGTGTATTCGGAGAGAGGGATTAAAATACAAATTCAATTTACTCTGTGTAACAATACTACATTTCGTTTGGCGGATTTGTATCTCGTGTTCACGTTTAATGTAGATATCTGAAGTATTATTCAGAAGATTCAAATAAAAAGCTCTCTCTACTTCAACTGTGGTCGTTTTAAATAATAAATTCGTCTCCTGTAGGTATCACCTTACAAAATATACCCATTGTTACGCAACGCAGCATAATGTGGCCAAAACAACAATATCGGTGTGGTAATATCACGACCACAGAGTAGGGGTATCGGTGGATCCCGCCCACGACAGACGCGCATGCATCGTAAGTAAAAGGCGTTCAAAATGTAACCCGCACCAGACCGGTGCGGAAAGCTGCTTACCTTCGACCACAGTCCCGAAGTGTTCCGAACGTACGCGCAGAATGAACTTGCACACAAATATTCCGCTTGTTTTCTTTTTGCACGCTCTGCCAAGGTCGCGACGTCTGAACGAGTTCATTGAATCACATTCTTGCATTTTTAATCATGTATTTTTATTTTTTATTAATTTTAATTTGCCGGTTGCCGTTTTTATTCCGTTTCACGATACAATCATTGACTGACACTACCTGTTTAATGTTGTTGTGTGACGGTGTTTTATGGCTGCTATTAGGTAATTTTATTGCTTCTTCAACATGATTAAAGTAGTATTTTAATGTTTAAAGTAGATAGTATCTATAACTTAATTCACATAGTGTTGCTAAAGATATCGTAAAAGATTTTATAAAGTGTAAAACGCGGCGTATTCAACTTAGCAGTTATTATTTATTATCTGTCTTAGTACGCATTAGATTACAAGTGTGATAACTAGTATTTATCATTATACTATGCTGTCTATGAAATTTCGAGATTAATTTCCAAGAACTATTCAGTGTTCAACAATAATGAATACTATTACACTTAAACAGTTTAATTAAAATTGCCGTCTAAAATGGATTGTAATTGCCGTGCGTACTAAACTTCAATAATACAGAAACAGGCTTCGCAGTAAGCGCTTAGTAGGTACTCAGTCGTTACTTCGAAATAATTAATTGAGCAATTGTAACTTGCCTACTTAATCTCGGGCGTCAGATAGAAGGGTTGTGATACCCAGAGCCTCTGATAACGACTTAATTACGCAACACGTTGCGAAAGCGCGGTACTTGGGTTCTCATATCTTCATCGGTGCTACAAAAACTGGTTGTCAATTGCAAAACTGTTGGCACGTAAATTTGCCGCTGCCCAACAACAATGGTGGAGCTGTTACTGTAAACAAAACAAGTAAAGCATTAGCATTCAGTTACGAGACGAAAGGCGTAGTGTTGCAACACGGCGTAAAGCGAGAATGTAATTAATCGATATTTATTCGATTATTGTGTCAAATCGATCAATTATGTAATTTAAATACCAGCTCGAGCTTTGAGATAGGGATAAAGGAAATTGCTCTTTGAAAGAATTCTAATGGAGTAGCAACAGGATGGCATAAACTTAAAAAGTAATTATAACAAGGTTTTCTAATATATTCATTCATATGTTACTATAAATCCTAGACCTTTTTTATAACTGGTTGACCGTAGTAATAAAAACACATGGTCATTTAAGAAATTGGATGTCCGTGAACATAGTCCGTGATTGATCAACACATTAATCATTATTGTATAATTAAAACAAATTCTTTAATGATATGCGACGATCGTTAATTCAATCTACTAATTCAAACGTCAACATTATCATTCATAATTAAAGATGACTAAAAACTTATCTTCTTGAGGTTATTTTTTTACTTAGCGAGCAGTGTTTTAAGCGATACCTTTTTAGACAAGGTTAGACGGAAAGGGGGTACTAAGCCGCGGGCCACGTAAGTATCACTGATGACTATTTTAAAGCAAGTGTTAAAATTTCAAAATTCGATAATTTTTATTTGCATGCAAAAAGATTTTTAATTTAGTTTCTTCAAAAAAAAATACCTGCTTTAGTTATGAATTCAGAAAATTAATTTTCTAATCCGTGACCCCAAATATGACCTTCCTCTTAGCCTTTTCCCAATTATCTTGGGGTCAGCTTCCAGTCTAACCAGATGCGGCTGAATACCAGTATTTTACACGGAGCGACTGCCATCAGATCTCCGCAACCCAGTAACTGGGCAATGCCGATATCCTAAAGTTAAACCGTTTGTCAGACTTTTGGGCTTCTGACTACCCGTAACGACTGTCATAGGTATTCGTATGACACCCGGGACCGACGGCTTAACGTGCTCTCCGAGCCACAGAGGGGTCTCGATGTGTAACAAATGGTCACCCATCCACGGACTGACCGCGGCAAGCGCAGCTTAACCTCGCAAATCGTACGATCGGCGCGGTTGTTATTTAGCCACAATCCCCTCTGACCCCAAATATGACCATAATTGTAAAAACAGCTGATCATAGCTATGGACAGATAGATTTTAGCATATTTTTTATGAAATTTTTGAAACGCTGTTTCTCTTAAACTATCGCGTTTTGGGGAAAGTTGTAGAACAAAAGTTATCCCTTATTATGGGTACTTTAACACCCTTTCGGCTTAGTACCCCCTTTCCGACTAATCTTGTATACCTGCGCTTGCGCGGTTAGTTGTGAGTTTTGAGAGTCATCATCATCTTCCTGCCCTGGTCCCAAGTTGCTTGGGGTCGGCGCAATATGTTTTCCTCTTCCATTCTTCCATGTCAGCCGTCATATTATTTACTCCCTTATCTTTCATATCCTCCTTCACACAATCCATACATCTTTTCTTTGGTCTCCCTCTCCCCCTTCAACCATCAACATTCATATTCATCACTCCCTTAGTCACATGTGTTTCATCCCTCCTCATCACATGCCCATACCAAGACAAACGATTTCCTTGCAACTTTTCTGTCACTGGTGCCACTTTCAAACTCCCTCTAATATACTTACCATTCGCATCACACCACACATCTATTTCAACATTCTCATCTCCGCTACGTGCAATTTTCTTTCATCCGTCTCCTTCACGAGTCCGAGTCTTGAGACTCGTTATAGTTTAAAATTACGCAAAATTGTTTACATATCAATCTTCTTAATGATATGTGATATGAGAATAACTCACGCTATGGTAAAAAGGGCCAAGGTTGGTAACATGGTTGATTGCCCAAGGTGCGCCGGATGTTATCAGTAAATTAATAACTGCCTCATTGGTCTAGTGGTGGTAAGCGCGACTGCTGAACGTAAGCAATCGTGGGCAAGGTGCTATTCCTCAGTAAGTGGAATTCCTCAGTAGCAGTCCGGAGTTTGGATTAGTGTTCGGTTGATGGCAATAGGTTCGTCCCCTATAACATAACGGCGAAATGAGGGTGTTAGTACCTATACACCTCTGCTCAACCCTTCGAGGAATACAGGCGTGAAGTTATGTTAGTAAACTGATTATGATCATAATTAATTTTGTTAGAAGGCAATGGGTCAATGGCCCATCGTTAACAAGTTCAGTAAAGAACCATTAATCCTAACGACTCTTAAGATTTGAACTGGACAAATAGCTGATAAACGTAAATTGAAATCGACTACAAGCTGCCAAGAGACTTAGTTTCAATCAATGGACCCAACTGACGTGTTATTGCAGAATACGAATAAAGAAATGTGCTTACGTTTAAATGTTTAATCTAGGTATATCTTCTTCTTCTTCTTCCTGCCCTTATCCAACACTAGGTGGGGTAGGCACAATGTTCAATCTAGTTATTACAGGCTTATACATACAAGGTGTAAAAAGACCCTTCACGAAGCCGTCAACCATGTATTCAGTACGTCAAACTAAGTAACCCTACGCAAAAATTGTCGCTGGGAAAGGATTTTTATTTGGGTGAAAAATTTCGTTTTACTGTAAAGCTCAATGTAAAGCACTCAAAACACTGTGCTGATAGATGTAATGAGTAGTACACAGTAGTTCTCAGGCATAGCCCAGAACAAAAAAAATATCGCAATGACGTGGAGAATAAGTGCATTTCGGCTTCGTTAAGGGTCTATTTACACCGTTTATAATTATATAAAAATCAATTACCGTGCGTTAGTCTCACAAAAACTTGAAAATGGCTCGACCGATTTGAATTTTCTTTTTTGTTCGTCTCAGTACTGGGGTGGTTTAGGAAAAAAGAAAATGAGGATAATAAATAACAATTCAGGTAGTACGAAGTTCACCGGGTCATCTACATAGTTTTCTAATAAATATCAAAGATATTAAAGCAATAACATAACATCACAAACGTCATGTAGTAGTCGTTTAATCTCTGCTCAAATTTTTAACTATAAAAAATAAACAACGAACATTTTAAAAGATTCCCTCGTTAATAACCGTGCTGTCGTGAGTAATTAACCGAATACAGTTACTAACAGACAGCGAGCTTATATCACAATAAACACTCCTAATAACCATACAAAATATGGACAAATGACACGCCTTTACATGTAAAACCATAGTATAAGGAAGAATAGAAGGTCAATTCCTAATAACGCGGTATTAATAAAGAAATTAGTAATAAGAAAGTTGTCACTGCAGTGTAATAATTTAATTGGGTATAGTCCGCGCGCGATTCCTAGGCACCTCTTGAGTTATGGGAGCGTCATGGGTGCGCGCGGTACACAAGACAAAGCAAACTGACAGAGCGCGTCTATTGTTTCACACCCCCCTCCTGCCGCTCTCATACCTCAGGCGGTGATTAGCACTTGTGCGCAGACTATAGTTGACAATATTTTTTTATTAATTGTCTTGAATCTTTAAAAAAACATAGACATCAATGAAATATATAGTAAAATGCCCAAGTTACAAGCGAATTAAAATTAACTAGACAGAGACCGCACTATTGCACGATGACGTCATTGTTCAAGAACTTCATAGTAACTTGACATTACTTTGAACAATGTCCATTTCATGTGTCAAGGAGAGATAATGGGCTAATCAAAACTTAAAAAACGTATCTCCTCCATTTTTAGATTGATTTTATTTATTTTTTCAACGATCTTTTTCTTTCTATGCCTTTTTTGATATAATAAAAATTCAATTAAAGTCTTCCTAATTTTTTAAAGTAGTCTATTGTTTTGTTTTGAACATTTGCAATCCTAGTTACACGCTTATCATTGTAATAGAATGCAATCCTGTTTTGTGTTGTACATAGGCTTCCTGATGGAATGAAATAACAATGAACGATTTCGTGGGGAGTGTTGCGATAGTTACTACTCTCGGTAAATGATTTGCTAATTGTATTATATGTTAGATATTACCAAGGAGGGTTGACGTCAGGCAGGCGGCCGGTCATAAAACAATAAGCCAAAACCTCTAGCAACATGGATTTATGAAATACATGTTGTGCCGACCCCACCTAGTGTGGGATAAGGGCAGGAAGAAGAAGAAGAAGATGTTAGATATTACCAAGAATAAGGATGATGTGAAAATGATCTGAGCCAGATAATAATGAAGAGCCAGAGGGGTATACGGTAATCCCTCTATATCTCTGTTCCTTGGATTCGTGTGCTCCATCTTAGACCCTGTCTGCGCTTACCATCAGGTGAGACTAGGGCCAAACCCGACCAAGTCAAGAATAAAAATATATAAAAAATCTGATGCAGTTTCCCTTAACATGAATTAAACTCGCATCGCTCTTTAGCGCGAGATAAAAGTCCGGGTTTCGACCTTACCTAATAGACCGAGGTTTTTAAATTGCTAGTTCTGGGTTTATGATAGATCTTGATTTAAGAGACGACAAGACTTTGCTGCCTATGCTCTATGCATGTTGTCATCGCATATTTCCCATTAATAGCCGATTCCTATAATTTACGGTGCGTTATTGGTTAAAATTGAGACTCTTGTGGTGTGAACCAATAATAAAGCAAAGACTTCATGGCTTTGCATAGTAGCCCGTCCCATATGAAAGTAGCTATCACAGGTAAAATTAGCTTAAAAGTCTATTTATATGTCCAGTTTGGTAATAAAAAATGCTACCATTGGAAAGCAAAACCTTTTTATAGGAACCGGGTATTAAACCTTCTGTTTTAATTTTGTAGTAAAACTATTGTACCAACTCATACAATCTCCATCACGTTTAGCTAAGTAACTATTTAGTTTTAACGTAAGATAAGAAATGCTTTATTGAAGTGCTTGGTTCTGGTACCGTTACGTTTGCCTTCATTTAGTTAGTAAATAGAGCATCCGTAATTCTTAGAACAATGACCATGATTATGAGAATGCTACGCTGGTTGTAATCGGATCTTTATTATTATTTTTAATGCCGATGTTTACAGATTAGACTTGTAACGAAGACATAGCGTAGATACTTCAGGGCCTAAAGACAGCGTAACAATCGATGATCGCTAGAGTATAGAAGCATCAATGAGATGTACTGGATTGACATAAGCTTTCGACCGGTCAAGCTATCTGTAATGTAATTTTCATACATTTAATTAGTGTATCTATTTTCTGGCGATCATCGATTTTCATGTTGTCTACAGGCCCAGGCCTCGAATCCCGCGAATTCGGCCGAACGGTCAGGAGAAGGAACACCGTTGGTTTTTAGCCGGTAAGAGTCCGGCAGACCCCCTCGCCTTCCCCGGGCGAGGGACATCCATGAGGATTTTCCAGCGAGATTTTTTTTTAGGTTCATAGGTTGAATGCTAAGTTCTGTGCCTATGATGTTCTTATAAGATCTCCCTATAGAGCACGTATCTATTGTCTCTTGGCACTCGGTTTGTTTTAGTTATTCTCGTTACAATAAATATTATTTAATTCAGAAATCTAGCCGTAGTTCAAATTATAATCCGATCCCAATAAAAAGATTAGCCAGCTAGGTAAGTCGCGGTGCTGACTGACCCAGAGTACGCCGCCGCGCCGGACGTTCTCAAGTACCGTCACTGACACTTCAGGTGCCAAATTAAGTTTCATACTTAAATATAACCCATATAATTTATTCACCGGAGAGCTCAACAGAGCTGTAACAGCTCACAGTTGACCGATGATGGTATTAAATCCGACACGATACGGAATATAGACAACGAGACGAGTCCCAAAACAGTCAATTAAGAATAATAACACTTATTTCTTAACGCGAAAGAGATTCTAAAACCTCACGTTTGGTGAGCAAATTCATCACACTTTACAACCGATTGTACCTACGTTTGTTCTGCCTAGCCTTTTCCTATGTTGAGTCAGCTTCCAGTTTAACCAGATGCGGCTGAATACCGGTATTTTACACGAAGTAACTGCCATCAGACTACTGAGCAATGCCGATATCCTATGGTTACACCGGTTGTCAAACTTTCGAGATTCTGAATACCCGTAACGACTATCATAGGTAGGTATTCGTATGACACGCGGGACCGACGGTTTAACGTGCTCTCCGAGGCATCTCGATGTATATCGAATGATCACTTATCTACCGACTGACCGCGGCAAGCGCAGCTTAACCTTGCAAAATCATAAGATCCGCATGGTTGATAATTAGCAACGAGCCCCTCAACACAATATTTTCACTAAAACAATTTTGGTTGCTCAAAATCTTTTTAATTGCACTGAATTCACAGTGATGATGTAGTAACAAAAATTGAAAGCAGTATGCTTAGGTGGTTTGGTCATGTTGACAGAATGAGTGAACGGCGTTTAACAAAAGGAATTTATAAGGCGGATGTCAATGGAAACGCCGATAGAGGACGTCCTAGAAGGACATACATTGATGTTATTGGTGATGTTCTTCACAAGGGCCAGGTGCGTAGTACTCTCAACCAGCGCGCGTGTATGACAAGATGTATGAATGTGGATGAAGCGACAGGAGAAGGGTCGTAGCATGTGGCGTTCTATAGTTTCTGCCTACCCCCATGGGAAAAAGGCGTGAGTTTATGTATGAATTCACAGTGTAGTTGCATCGAGTACCAAAATAAAATAGTAGTCCCCGTTCAATAATTAGCCTACAGATTTTATCAGGCTGATGGCAACGAGCATTCATTGGTACACCGATAACATCGCTTACGATCGAATCGTGACGATACTGGCGTTATCCGCGAGGTCCGACGTCTCTGTCTGAAAATATACCTACTATATCTAGACATTTACGAGCTGTTAGCTAATAAATGCCAATAATTTTAACAGTATAATGCAATTGGCACTGTAGGATAGAAATAAAGCTTATTATATTACAACCATATAACAGACGTCAAATGATGTTTCATAACCATCACCTGAAACGTTCGAAGACAGGCTGTACTGATTTACCCATTAGGTAGCGTCTAGAGGGCCATAGGAGGTGAGCCCAAGGGCTTAACCGGGTAGGTGTTGGTGGGGCAGCTGCCCCCCTCCCCTCCCCCAACAGAGTCTGGTTCTGATCAAATAATTTTAGCAACCTTGCATTTAACATCATTCAGTAATTTATCCGGTTTGCATGTTTTACACTCGCTTTTTTCCATTAATAAACGTTTTTGTTGCATGAACTAAATCCTGGCTACGCTCTTGGGTGAGCCTGATCCACACGGCAACTATCCAACCCAGTGACTGTAATACTGTAATATTGAAAATTACCTAACAAAGCAACCGAGTTACCCTTTGTCTAACTGTGGTAAAGAATCAAAGATCTCACAATTTCCAACTCTTGCGACCAACCACAGACTTAATAACATATTTTTATCAGATCACATTCTAAATCTCCTCCATACACGATCCCTTTCCAAAACACCGTTACAGTGACAATAACAGCGTTTTCCCAGGTTTCAATAGTTTAGTTTCTAATCTGAAAGTTCCGCGTTTACTAACCGTTGGCTCTCATTGACCATAGATATCCGTAGGACAGTACTCATTATGCATATCCAAAATCGTATTTATTGAACTGTGTTTGGTGAGGTATGCTGGTGTTCGGACCGCTTGGCACGTGCGCTTAGTAAGCTACTTGCATTCAGATTTCTGCAGTATATGAAAAATATTGAGATCTTAGTTGATTACACGCACTAACATTTAATTTGTGAAATCCCGTGAAATGTAAGGTTGAAACTATTTCTTTTAGAAACTGTAACGAAAGATCAGAACTTAATCGATAAGTTAATTTTTGATTAAATCAAGTAAAACATTGTAACAAAGTTATAGGATGATTTTAAAACAAAAGTTGCATAAATTAAATAAAAGTAAGTCCCTAACTCGTGCATCTTGAGCGGATATAATAACAGAAGCACCCTTCATTTTTAATTAAGAATCCCATCAGATATTTATTTTTTACGACCTGTTCCGGAGACAGATGTTCAATTCTGCATCTCCAGGTTAAAAAAACACACTATTGTTGTTAAAAATTACCATTGAACTGTAATCAATTTATTACAATAATAATTATTTATGAGTCACGTGACATCTGAAGTATTGCAGCATTGCATATACTGTGAGCTTTCGCCGCATTATCTAGGCATCTGGGCGCGAAGACAATGGCGCGCGCATGCGTAATGCGTTATCTCACATCTACCTCTTGCCACACTCTGCTCTCCTAATGAGGAACGGTGTTCCACTTCTCGTCTATGCTAATTGAAGACGGACTCAAAATCAAACTTACTCCGAGAAATTTCTACTTCGTTAATAAACACTAATTGATTAATTAACGCGTTGGAAATCGAAATACCTACTCAACTCAAGGTTTCTTTTGTTTTAGGTGGAGTAGAATAACGGTAGCCGTGCCTCCCAAAGGATGAGGAATAAGCAACGATGCTGGAAACGCTGCTTTGGCCCCGACATACTAAAATCAACAGGTAAGTCTAGTCTATAACAAATGGAATTCCTTGAATACTTCACTTTATTGTATAGCTAAGTAAGATAAAGGAAATAATTTCAAAAGATAATGCAACTAAACTCAATCTGGAACTCAAATCACGTACATTTAGCGACGGAGAAATTGCAGCAACACGAACGAAACTTGGCACAAACTTTGCACATAATAGTATTAAACTTAGATATAGGCGTGTGGATGACGAATAACATTTCTATAATACCCTTCGATTTCTTAGAATAAGGCTGACAGCACATGGGCCACTAATGGCCGATTCCTATGTTTTACCAAGCGTTTTTAGTTAAAATTAAAACTGTTGTGTCTTTATCAACAATGAAGCAAAGACCTCATAGCTTTGCATAGTAGACCCTTTTATACGTTAGTAGCTATCACAGATAAAATTTACTTATGGATCTATTTATATGCCTAGTTTGTCAATAAAAAAAATGCTACCAGTGGTAAGCAAAATGATTCGTTTTTGATCATATGAACCGGGCAAATACTTTCCAAAACACAGTTGATATCCATTTGTTTGTAGCTGCAATTACCGTTTGATGTATTGTATTCGGCTAAAATAATTAATTGGCGATTAACTGAATCTCGAGCAACATAAGCCCATGAACAAAAACGAATCATTTAGCTTATCAATGATAACATTTTTTATTGCCAAACTGTGCATATAAATAGATTCTTAAGCTAATTTTACATGTGATAGCTACTTCCATATGGGAGAGTCTGCAAAGGTATGAGGTCTATGCTTCATCTATACTAATATTATAAAGAGGAAAGATTTGTATTTTTGTATGTAACGAATAAACATAAAAACTCCTGGACCGATTTAAAAAAATCTTTTGGCGTTAGAAAGCTACATTATCACTGAGTAACATAGGCTACGGGGGGAGCGGTGAGGACACAGCTAGTTATTGGTAAAGATACAAGTCTCAATTTTAACCAATAACGCTCCGTAAATTGTAGAGTAGTCAGCCGTAAGTTTTGAAAGGCCATTCACAATTTCGCTCTTTTTCTGCAATTCTATTCTATTAAGTCTATTACAGTCCACCGTTGCAGTAGGCTTTTGCCAAAATATGGGCCCCGTTAAGTAGCCAGTACTTTTGCACTGAAAACCTTTGCACTGTTTTTGGTGATATTTCCAACAACGTTTTACCACAGATTACTTAACAATTACTATAGTACAATCGTAACAACCGTAACAAATCCATTAGCCCTTTATCAAAACGTTTATTTTAATAGGATATAACTGTTAGTCACTAATGGCGTATATTTTGACAATATTTGTTGTCTAAAAGCACAGTTAGCTATAAAAAAAAGTTCGATCGTTGGAATCGGAGCAGGGATTGTAAATCACGTGAGGCCGTTCCGAATGAGTTCTTGTTAGGCTATAAATACTCCAACTTAATACTCAATAAAACATACTTCAAGTATTTATTTCTTCTCGATAACAGACGCTTTCAGTTTCTGTGTTCCTGGTACTATTTATTCTTGGAAATGTATCTCTTTATGTTTAAAGGTGATGAGTTGGAATAAGATAAATTGTTGGTAAACTTAGAGGTGGCTGTTCCGTGTCTATTTGAGAGCGAAACACACACCGTGTAACAATGCATTTGCGCATTGTCATATCTCGCCCACGTGGCGTATAATTTCACGATTTAAACGCACCGCCTTACGAAATACATCTAGGGGTGTGCGGCGATAAATAACCAACAAATTACTCAGTTCTCGCGATACGTACTACACGTGCGTCGGTGACATTTGCATGCCTGAGAAATGTTTACAGCTTGTTGAATCTACATTTCGTAGGAAGTGAATGAATGTACCGAGCCTCGGGCGTTTAATCACGGTGCGTTGTAAGTGTGACACGGGCTTATAACTTTAGGTCAGAATTGTATGACTTTGTGTGGTTGATTCTGGTGAATCAGCGGTACCGATTCTGTTGTACACGAACTTAAGCTTAACTAAAAATCTGTACTAATATTATAAAACTGAAGAGTTTGTTTGTTTGTTTGAACGCGCTAAGCTCAAGAACTATTGATTGGAATTGAAAAAATATTTTTTTGTTGAATAGTCCATTTATCGAGGAAGGTTATATGCTATATAATATCACGCTACGATCAATAGGATCGGAACATAAAAGAAAAATGTAGCAAAAACGGGATAAATTTCCACCCGTGCGAAGCCGGGACGGACCGCTAGTATTACTATATTTTAGAGGTAACATTTTTAGAGCTGTCAAACTATAGTTTACTTTTGATTTGAAACATCTAATGCGGCGGTACGGATGTGAGCGCTGCTGTTACGTGGCGACGCTCGCGATGGCAGACACACGACGGCAGACCTTCGTAACTCATCGACTCTCTTCAGTTTGATACGTTTTACATCAGCCAGGATTACCGCGACGGTAAATTTTTTTTTTCTCTTCCTTGTTGAACATCACCGTGATTTTAGACTGTATATGCTGAGGTGTCATCTAAATCTGATTGGAAATTTTAGTTCAACCTAATATGACAGTTCTAATATTCTTCCATCACTTTCTTGTTTTATTTAGAAGAAAAGGATAGCAATATTTTTACTTAAGTTTAGTCGATGCTCAACAGAATTGGGCCCAATATCTCTTTGACCTGAAGCTTATCTTATAAAAGTTTAAAATACAACTTTGAAGTTTACTCGTAAATAATTGGTACCTTGCTAAAGTTTATCTTCCTATTTATCTTCTCAATAGACGGTTCTTTGAAGAAACAATTCAAAGACACTGTTAGCAACAATTTGTTGTTTCCGCACGCTGATCAAATTTGACGCTCACCAAAAGTTTGTTAAACAAATTAACAATTACGGTGTTCTTAATCATTCCCATTGTTCGAGTCGTCTGGTTGTTTAACTCTACTATTGAATTATACGAGTAATTCTGGATGGCGCTGACTAGGCGCTGACTGGTTTGTGAATTGCGAATTCGAATGAAATGTGAGCCATTTCGTTAGCGAATAGCTTTCGCAGACTGTGGGGAACGTCGTCGCTCGTTTCGGAGACGATTTGGCCGCAAAAATGCAGAATAGGATTGTTACCTCATAAAGTTATGGACTCATTGCCAGATACAAGTACGGCGGGATAGAATTTCACTTCCTGCTACGACGATAGATAGCAAATAGTTTAATGGAAAGATCTAGAATAGAACTTGGGTTTAGTCAAACTGTTTTTCAGAATATAATAAAAGATCAAACCTTGGATTATTTTAACTAAAACGGAGACTCTTGAATCTTAACCAATAATGAAGCAAAGACGTCATAGCTTTGCATAGTAGACCCTCCCATATCGACGCTCGGCAGTGAAAACCTCGTAAATAAAATTGTTTTCAAAAGCGTTTAGTTTGTTCTTTTGATTGATTAACTCGTCATACAAGTACTAGTTCAACAAACTTTCAATTCACATACTCCTAAGCTATCTACGACAATCTTGCATTAACATTTGATCGGCCGTTTTTTAGCGAGAGACAGTTTATCTATCTCTTTTATTTATTTTTATTTTACACATTCTTGGTTTTCACTGCCGACTGACGATATGAAAGTAGCCATTACAGGTAAAATTTGCTTACCTATGAGTCTATTTAATATGCCCAGTGCGGCAATAAAAAATGCTACTATTGGTAAAAAAAAACGATTCGTTTTTATGTATAGGAACCGGGCATGAAATGTATTTTTATAATAAACCCATGTTAAATCGTTAAGAAAACCACACAACCAACACAGCTTTCCCAAAAAAATACACAGGCTATTTAAAAGGGCTGGGTACACACTTCCTTAACCACATAAAGGCTATGATTTATGCGTTTACGTGACACATCCCTAAATCAAGGTTTTCACCTTACGTTGCTGTTCTTACAATTGGCCACGTAAAGGAACAGGGCGAAACATCGTGTGAACAGAGCATAACACGTCATCATTATTATATGCTGAGTAGGATTTTTATGCAATGTTTTGCAACCACGTTTACATTTAAATAGGATTATCTTGGTCAGTAATTAAGGTTTAATTATTATTTAGAAGGATCCTTGATGTTTTACGAAGACTTGATTCAATTATCACTGTATACAATATCGCCTTATATTCGTAATAGTTTAGATATTATTTTTCGAAACAAAAATTGGATTTGAATAACATAACATACCATCACGCCTGTATTCCCCGAAAGTTTGAGCAGAGGTGTATAGTAACAACCTCATTTCACCGTTATGTTTAAGTCCCAATTAATAGAGAACGAGCCTATTGCCATCAACCGGGTACAAATACAAACTACGGGTTGTTGAGGAATTTTACACGGACAACCCAATAACACTTCGCCCGACCTGGGAATCGAACCCAGGACCTTACAACCAACGAGGCATTTGGATTGGATTTAGTATCGTAATTGGAGCTTTAGCTGTTAGGTAGGGTTTACATTATTATAGTGAGTATTCTAGTAAGGACAGTATTGTATTAAAAATACCATTACTAAGCTCTACGTTTATGAATAAGCCCGAACTGCTGGCTTTAAGCTAGCTACTCTCATTGTGTCTACATGAATATTTTAGTAGAGCAAGTACATTTTTTTTTTTTTCTTTTTTTTTTCTAGCCATGATCATCCCACTGCAGGGCAAAGGCCTCCCTACCCTCCTTCCACTTCTCTCGATTTAAGGTTTTCTGCGGCCAGTCCTTCCAATAGATGTCTAGTTCGTCCCGCCATCTCCTTCTGGGCCTGCCGCGACGTCGTCTGACATTGTGTGGGTTCCACTCAGTGATGAGTTTTGCCCACAGCTCGTCCGACATGCGGTAGACGTGTCCAGAGCAATTACTTACCAAGACTAATATTTCAACTGCTTAACAAATCACAATAAATCAAGCCTCAGTGCTTAACTCACACACAAGTACCTACCTACTGTATTACATTCCAAGCTTTTCAATACGTCCCAAACTTAACGCCGGTAAGTCGAATCAATGAATTGTCGCATTTAGTATTTCGCAATGCTTCTCGCAACTATTTATAGTAACGGCTTTAGTCGACAAAATGCTTAGAACTAATGTCTGTTACAACGCATTAAGCACTTATAAAGCATTTACTTAGATGAAATCGTCAGAACTAACACTAATCTCTGTAGTATGACGAAATTGGTGAATGTCAATAAAGTATCGAAGCTAATAATTTATTGAATGTATCTGACTTATCCTTATTGGTTTATTGGAGTTAATCCTATTCTGAATAGATCGTTGACAAGATATTTCGAAATGGGTTCTATACGGGAAAGATAGATTTGGAAAATTGAGTATAATGAATACATTTACGAGGATTAAGCTTGTATTTGTTCAGAGAAGTAACATATTTTTCAGAAATAACTAATTTATCGAGATTTACAATATTAACACTTTAGTAAGATCTTTCTCTTTTTGTGTGGTTAGTGACTAACCT
This sequence comes from Amphipyra berbera, assembly GCA_910594945.2. Classification (NCBI taxonomy): domain Eukaryota; kingdom Metazoa; phylum Arthropoda; class Insecta; order Lepidoptera; family Noctuidae; genus Amphipyra; species Amphipyra berbera. Next base: position 14,504,948 of record OU343126.1, on the reverse strand, counting down.
GGTGTCAGAGTTTATGCCGCCCATGGGCCTCTGACTTGGCTTCACATGCCGTCAAGAAATATCTCTCAGGCATGCCGGTTTCCTCACGACGTTTTCCTTCATCGTTTTTAAGCAAGTGATAATTATACAATACGCACATGAATCCTAAAAGTCAGAGGAGAGAGGCCTTGGGTTCGAACTCGAGACCTACGACTTGGCAGTTTGACGGTCACACCACAAGGTCACTGCTACTGGTATAAATTACTTGTCATCACGCGCTTCTTAAAGACAGAGTCCCTAATTAATCTAACCCAGCCCGACCCTTGTTAATTCTCATATCGACGCACTAAGCCGAGGTTCGAACCCCGCAGGGGGTGCCCTTAGTGACCGGTCGATATTCACACTAGTAGTTTTTAAGCCCTGGCTGGGGGCCTTAATTTTGGCCACCCACAGGAATAGTCCGGTTAAGCATAAACAAAGCTCTCGGAGCTTTAATTGCGAGTGCTCCCTTCTAAAAAAAAAAAAAAAACGCTTCTTAAAGACAACGCAATCAAATGAGAGAAATACTGTGCTGTTTGTTTGTAAGTTATGGGTGTTACTGCCTTGGCAGTCCGACGGTCACACCACTAGGCTATCACTGCTGTCGATTTGTGTCTATGTTTAATAAGATAAAAATCCTTTATTCACATAAAAGTAACACAAATACAATGAAGTCCCTGACTCCTGAGCTAGGTACAAAAGACCTGTGTTACTGAAATCAGTATCTTCTCCAAGATTTGAAAGTAAGGACAAGCCCATTGAAAAAAATATTTATCATTAAAAAAATCTAAATAAGTCTTCAATATTGAAGTTCCAACTCTTAATTTTATACACTTTCACATTCACTATAGCTTCTACTATACCTTGAAAATACAACCTTATACCAAGTACCTACCAGTAAACCAAACAAAACCAATCATAACTCCCAGCTAAAGTCAACTTGCACTACGATAAATTGCTATTTTCGAAATAGGCTATTATTAAGTGAGGCATTTAAAAAGAATAGAAATAAAAGCGGTCCCCAGGGCAAGGAGCAATTAATGGCGAAGAGATTAACCAATAAATCGAAGCGAGCTTGCTGCTGTGGGGCGACAACCGACTGACTTAAGAGTATTAATAGGACAACGTTTCGACCGAAAGTCTTGTCAAACTGTAAACGTTCACTTCTGAACATAGGCCCCCTAATACAAGCGCGAAGATAACATTTGTGAGGGGAAACTTGCAGCAACCACTACGCTTTGCAAACGAACTATGTCGATGTGGATACTGCTACCATTAGTCACGTTTTGTGACGGCAACGGGAAGAGACTGTCTCTTGAGGAACTCTCAGCACTGTCACAGTATTCGTACTGTCAATCAGCAATAAAACTGTAACGATTTGAGACGACAAATCAGTTTAACAGATTTAAAAAATTTCGACCCTAAAAATTGGCAGTTCGAGTAAGATACTAATATTGTTGAAATATTTATCCTACTTTACACTGCAAATAGTTAATCGTCTTTGGTATTCTTAATACTGACCGGTTATAAAAGCTATGGTTGTTCCATCTTCAAGTGTGCGAAGAGACTGACACTAGCTAATATTATAATCTTCCAAGTGGTCATATTCAGTCTGAATAAACCATTCTAAATTCAACGTTCAATCTCTGCATTTTTCTTTAACTCCCAGTATCCTATTTCCTACAAATACCAATAAGTTTTAGTATATAACAACTTTCATGGTGATTGTTTATGGTGAGACACTAGTCGGGCAATCCTGAAACATATACCAATAAGTTTATCAATATCAAAGGACAATGAGTACTCTAGCGCTCTTTAGCGTAATTAATACTCTTAGCGCCCGTCGCATCCTCGCACCAATGTACCGCCGTAATGACGCCCGATAATCGGAGACATCCTTCCCGGGACCTTTGAGCTCGTTTCAAGGAATTTTCTATATTTTTGTTGAGCAAAAAATTGAGAATTTTAACAAGGGGCGCTTCAAATCCGCGCTTGCAACGCCATTAGCTCGCGGTTCTCTTGATTTATTGAGGCTTGGGAAATAGTTTTGTAAGGTTAAGTTTGTTACGCATTAAACAACAGTGCATTTCGACCATTAAACTAACGTTTGTGTAAGTAACTTTCTTATTTAAAGAGTTCAAATTATTTTCTCATTTCCGATTGCTCTTATAATTGTGTCGTGTATAAAGCAGATACCGTCTTAACTGGCAATGACGCCCAATCTTAATATCAACAGAAATGATTGTTTACTCAAACGGCGATATCCAAAGTTACTTTCCATAAAACGACCAATAAAAACCTGAAATGTCCAATAAATTCTCTGCAATAAACAAACGGAGATAAATCGTCCTATTTAATTCAGAATCGGGGCGTTATCGCAATCTTTTCAATATTTATTAGCGATTCACCTATCATTGAATTTTTTGCGCAAGTCCTACGGTATTTTCCATCTGTAGTCATGATCGTGACAAGCCTAATTGACTAACGTATCCAAAGATCAGGCGGAACGCATGCAAAGCCGCGGTTGTCACATCGATTTGCCGCATAAAGCTCGCCGTTCAATGCCTTAAAACGTCCTTCCGTGTAAACTGGTTGGTAGACCAACGAACCGTCTGAGTTGCCTTTTCTGTACTTTCGACTAGGACTGCAGGAAATGCAAGGATGGTGCTGTAATTATGGTTCTGAGATAGCCATGTATTCTGTTGCTACGCGGCGGTTACATTGATAAGTAAACTAAGGAACATGCAACTGTATTTTCTGAACAAATGATTTGTTTTATTTTAGACTTTGCCAGTCATGAATTGGTTCTTAATAAGGCCAAAGATAGGTACTGTAGACCGCTTGATTGACAAGAGAGTGATACTTGATCGCGAAATATGGCGTGAAATAATGGAGACTTGTAAATTAACTGTATACTGTACAGTGTAACTAACGGATTTAATTTATCGGTATAAGCACGGTTACCGCTAACGGAATTAACGTCTATCTCTAATCTATTTGGTTAACGTAACTACACATCTGGAGTTCAAAACTAATGCAGAGCAAAACTTGAACTAGATCTAGAATACCACCTACACATTTATTCGTATTTCAAATGAATACTATTAGTAGTAACTACGCCATTATTAATTACTGTGCGTCTTAATTAGTGTGTAAATAAATATTTTTCTTTTTCTACTACTGAGATGATTTATACTTTTTTGAATAATATTCTCTATTTATTTACCACTAGCGGCCCGTCCCGACTACGCACGGGTGGGCATTTTTCCCGTTTTTGCAACATTTCTCATTTATGCTCCGCTCCTATTGGTCGTAACGTAATGTTATATAGCTTATAACCTTCCTCGATAAATTGACTATCCAACACAAAAACAATTTTTCAATTCCAACCAGCAGTTCCTGAGATTAGCGCGTTCAAACAAACAAACTCTTCAGCTTTGTAACATTAGTATAGATTTTTTAAACTAAATATAATATCAATAAATACTGCTATTCAGCTACATCTGGTTGGATTGGACGCCGACCCCAACAAAAAAAAGGCTTAGAGGAAGAAAAAATTGCCTGTTATGTATTGTAGTATCCCAATAATGAGCAAAGACCTTTCCGAGAACATATTCAAAAGAGAATCACGCTACCTACCCTCGATCGACGTCGACTGTGATAAAACAAAAAAAATACCACCTCCAAATTCGGTCAATTACTGTTTCGTACTTAGAAGCCTAGATATATGAATATGACGCAACATGATCTTATAAACTCGACCCGACAGCCCTGCATGAAAAGCTCGCCGCACACGGCGCGGCCGCACCATTCCACTTCGCTTGTAATTATTGTTGTACCCGTTGCTCCTAACACCAGTTACGCAACATTACGCAGCTGGCTAGGGAAAAAACTACTTATACTTTAGTCATAGAGCCTTCTAATATACGTGGTTTAATGGTACACTTACCATTGTGTTTATGCTCAATAGAACTTAAACGAAGATTATCAAAGTTGTCGTACCGGATTGCTAAGCACTGCTTAGAATAGAATTAACGACGCTGACGTTCTGGATTTGAATTAAAACCAAAAAAAAGAAACTTTAATTACATAACATCACGCCTGTATTCCCCTAAGGGTTGGGCAGAGGTGTATAGTAACACCCTTATTTCGCCGTTATGTTTAAGTCCCATATAATACCTACGGGGCGAAACTTGCCATCAACCAGTAATCCAAACTTCAGGCTGCTACTGAGAAATGCCACACGAAAAACCCAATAACACTTTGCCCGACCTGAGGATTGAACCCAGGACCACCCGATCAGCAGTCGCGCTTGCCACCACTGGACCAACGAGGCAGTTAAACTTAATTAATGGGTTTAATTAACTTAATTAATAAATAACTTAATTAATGGGTCATGAAGTTAGATTAATTATTTTCTGTATAAATATGGCGGTCGGAATTATGGCGATATGCTTATCATATCACACCGGGGCTAATTTAATTCCGTAATCAACGTACTGAGAGGTAAATACACAATTTCGACATAGCATTTGGGAGAAAAATCCCAAGAGTCACTGTCGAAATATAAACGCCATCTTAATTTCATACATTTGCCTACTCAATACAACGCGAGAACTTTTAATTAATACGACGTTACATTTTTACTTAGAATTAAAAAAATGACAGTACCATCGTCCCGTATTTTTCTTTTCGTGTGGTTAGTATCTAACCTGGTGTCAGAGTTTATGCCGCCAATGGGCCTCTGACTTGCTTCACATGCCGTCGAGAAATATCTCTTAGATCTTCCTGTATAGTTGTACTATTACATTTACGTTAAATATACAAGGCTAGTCGGAAAGGGGGTACTAAGCCGCGGGCCACGTAAAGTATCACTGATGACTATTTTAAAGCAAGTGTTGAAATTTCAAAATTCGATAATTTTTATTTGCATGCAAAAAGATGTTTATTTTAGTTTTTTTCTAAAAATATCATACCTGCTTTAGTTATGAATTCAGAAAATTTTATTTCTAATCCGTGACCCCAAATATGACCTAAATTTTAAACACAGCTGATTTGACACATAGATTTTAGCATATTTTTTACGAAATCTTTGAAAAGCTATTTCTCTTAAACTATCGAGTTTTGGGGAAAGTTGTAGAACAAAAGTTATCCCTTATTAAGGGTACTTTAACACCCTTTCGGCTTAGTACCCCCTTTCCGACTAACCTTGTATAGTTTTTGCATTTTCCAAATAGAATCAGATCTAAATAATAAGAACCGGGTTGACTGCCTTCAACCAAGCCTATGTTTTGATTGTTTATGTTATGATTGCTAAACAAATAACATTAAACAATGCAATTGTATTGTAAGAACTAATCTAACTTGTTCTTACAATTAGTTGATTGTCCAATATGAATAGAACTAATGCTTTACAAGTATTCTGATATTGTTTACAAGACTTGAACTAACCCCGTTATTGGTTTTGTGGTCAAAAGCTTAGCTGCTGAGCGTAAGGCTTTGAGTTCGATTATTAGGTTTGGCACAGCGTTATTGCGATAAGTTTTTTTTTGACTGCCTTGTTGGTTTAGTAGTCGCAAGCGCGACTGCTGAGCATGGGGTTCTGGGTTCGATCCCCAGGTCGGGCAAAGTGTTATGGGGTTTTTCTATTAGGAATTTCTAAGTAGCAGCCCGGTGTCTGGGTTTGTTCCTGGTTACTGGCAATAGGCTCGCCCCCTATTACATGGGACCTAAACATAATTTACGAAACGAGGGTGTACTAAAAACACCTCTGCCGAACCCTTTGGGGAATACACGGCGTGATGTTTATGTTATATTTTTTTAATAACACTTCCCATCGGGTTTCTGTCACTGCACAGTTTTGGTATGAAATCATACAACGCATACAGTTCGCCTCCGGAGTGAACGACAAAGAAAACCGAACCAAATGTTTGTGAGTGACCGAACCGAAATGTAACAAAAGCGAACAGACAGCAGAATGAGAGCGTTCCCGCCTAACACTAAAGCTCAATTTAAAATGCGCGAAGCACATTTTTTTAGGTAATAAACGCATTAGTTCGGAAGTGACGTTTCTGTACGTAGTAATATTAATAATTCTGTGTCCTTAGTTTGGAACTATAGCTTTTATATAGGAATATAGTCGCCCCATATTAGTAAACACCTAATTACATCACTGGCCAACTATAGGTGCACTACAGTACACCTCTGCTTACCCATTCAAGAATAACAGGCATATTTATACACTCACTGACAATAAACTTGACTTGTCTATAAACATAAAATATGTACATAATTAACACATCTTCATACATAATTAGACATAATTAATACATGAATATTAAACAAAGTGTCTGCTCTTTAACTAATTGAAATCATCCCGGATACTTTCAAAGGAGTGTCGTGTCTATGTAAATTAATGTGTAGGTGTACACGCATCATTAATTACTACAGAGCTTTATTTCACACCACTCTATGCCTACTTACAGTGAGAACAAAAATAATTTTAACTTCTTTGAATAATATTTTCAGAGCTTTTACTGCAATTTTTTTTTCGCTGCACTGTAATCCCAAGTTTAACTGGTAGGAAATGTCTTAGGTACTTATTATAAATGCAAAAGTAAATCTGTCTGTCTGTTACCTCATCACGACTAAACTACAGAATCATAAACATGACATCACGCCTTGTATTTCCAGAAGGGTTGGGCAGAGCTGTATAGTAACACCCTCATTTCGCCCTTATGTTTAAGTCCCATGTAATAGGGGGCGAGCCTATTGCCATTAACCGGACACAAATCCAAACTCCGGGCGGCCACTGAGGAATTCCAACGGAAAACCCCAATAACACTTTGCCCTACCCGGGGTTTCGAACCCAGGACCTCACGATCAGCAGTCGCGCTGGCCACCACTAGACCAACGAGGCAGTTAATAAAGTAAATAAATTATGATGAAACTTGGTACAGAGATAATCTGGGACTCGAAGAAGGACATAAGCTACTTATGTGATAAACATCATCCACGCGGGCGAAGTCAAGGGCGACCACTAGAAATAAATAAACGTCGAAAAAACATTGATGTAAACGAGTGCATTTTTCCACATTTTGTTTACCAAAATCAACATAGTCTGCTTAGTTGTCGGCAATAAGATTGACAAGCATATTATTTTGGGACCCAGTGCATAATATCAGCAAGCACATTGGGTCACCCGCGCCACGGCGCAACGAGTATTCCCAAAGAGGGTTAATGTCCGGCAGGCGGCCGGTCATAAAACAATAAGCCAAAACCTCTAACAACATGGATTTATGAAATACATGTTGTGCCCACCCCACCTAGTGTGGGATAAGGGCAGGAAGAAGAAGAAGAGTTTACCAAAATCGGGGTTTTGGTAAACCTCTAGAGATCAAGTAAAGATTAAGTAGATTTAACTTACTCTAAAATATACACACCGTTATAATTTACCTTTTACCTTCCCTATAGCCTTTATATATTTAGAGGTTCTCTCTACTCCTGCGTGCCCATCGCAGTCACCTTTTGATATATGCAGAAAGGAAGCCTTGCCCTAAATGGAAGGCAATTTAGACACTGGACTTATTTGGTTATGTGCCAAGAAGGGTTCTGTGACAGTCTTGATTGGATGGTTATTGCATAGAAGATGCTTATCTACTATGGCAACTATTTATAATAAAATATTTGCTATGCTCCGTGTGGATCTAGGCTATAATAGGCCACCTCTTCCTAATACGTGGGTGTCGTCAAAATCGACTGATGGCTGATTCCTATAATTTACCGAGCGTTATTGGATAAAATTAAACTTCTTATATCTTGATCAATAATGTAAGAAAGACCCCATAGCTTTAAAAACAAATTCTTTATTTGCAATAAATAAGGTACCTACATAGAATGGTGTTACATGGGTAAAATTTCTTCAAGAGCCAACATCAACATCATGCAAATTTTACTTGAAAATTAGGAGTGTTTGAATTTTACACATTCTTAAAAATAAATATAATTCAGATATTATATGCTCAGTTTGACAATAAAAAATGCTACCATTAGTAAGCAAAAATCGAACTGTTTTTGGCCATAGGAACCAGGTATAAGAGATTACCTCAATAAATAATATCCTACTTTCTGCTCAAAACGACAAACTCCTATCACCAATCGATCTAACAAGCATGGTGATTGTAGCAATCTCCCCTTTGACCGTAAATAAAAATCATTTATCGATGATTATATTGAACCCGACCAAATATCTTCTAAATATACATGAGTATCTGTCTGTCCAGTTATACCTACACATATGTACCTACACAGTCTCATTACTAACAAGCGTTTGTACAGGCCATGTCGAACGCATTGGCTTGCATCATACCGAGTTGTCAACGACAAACGACAAACGTTGTCGACGACAGCGAACCACGTCCTGTGCCCTATATGTATGCTTATCGAGTAACATGACTCGCTAATCGAATAGAATAACAAGAACAATCGATTTGGAATTCGATATGAAAATTCTTTGCGATTTGGAATGTCGTTCGCTATTCTAATATATTCAGACTTCGAAGTAAACGGAATTAATCTTTGAGATGTAAGCCAAGAATAAAATCCTTTTCAGCACTGTAAGTACACCTACTTTAGACGTACGGCGTCTATACTTAAAACATTTAAAGTTGATTTACACGAGGATAGTTTCTTGAAGCGAGAATCGTTCTGTCTTTGTTAAACAGAGATAGCATGAGACTGGCTTAGAAAAACTCTTCATGTAAATGCGCCTTAAAAATTCACCTACACAAATTATCTAGTTAAGAAACTGTTTACTCGTAAAAAATACTAGAATAATGGCAATTTTAAATGGTAAATGGTTGTTTAACCAGAGAATTAATGTTGGTAAAAACCAGCCTTACATATCAAAAGCCACAAACTAAGATTCCTGTTTCAGACCAACGATTTTGAAAATGATATTCCAAGAGTCGTCTTAAAAATTTCAAAAGAACATTTTAGTTGCCTTACCTTGTTGGTCTAGTGGTCGAAAGTGCGACTGCTGAGCATGGGGTCCTGGGTTCGATCCCCAGGTCGGGTAAAGTGTTATTGGGTTTTTCCATTAGGAATTTCTCAGTAGCAGCCTGGACTCTGGATGTGTGCCCGGTTAATGGCAATAGGCTTGCCCCTTATTACATGAGACTTAAACATAACTGGCGAAACGAGGGTGTACTAAAAACACCTCTGTCGAACCCTTCGGGGAATGTAAAGAGTGATGTTATGTTATTTTAATTGGTGAGGGTTGACACAACTCTGTTTACCCATAGCCATTACCGGTAAATTGAATTGTTCAGATTTCATTAAGACTAATAAGTAAACTGACAAACCTTAAGGTCATTAGTGCAATAACAAGAACATTACAATCAAACGCTCAATTGTCGTCGACTCAAATAAATTACTCACTAATCCAAACGTTAGTTCACGTATCTTATCAAAACGGGTCACAAACGTCAATACGTAATAGTTCCTAACTAAACATTTATTCATGGATACTTAAATTCTTAGTAATCTTATCCAATAGACACTTAAAACTTATTCTTATCGCCTCTCAGTACGGTGTCAGACCATTTCCTATTCACTGCCTGTCATGACAATTCTGACAATGGCCTGAGACTTTGACAAGGGCTTGCTGACGTAATTATACGTGCAGGCGAGTTAATTAGTCGCTTATTTAGCTGATATTACTGTGTAGTCATTGCGGATAATAGTTGCTCGGTGGGCAGACTCGCGCCCTCTCTCCAGTGCGTTGATCGAAGGCCCGATAGTTGACTCAACCGATTGCTGTTTCACAATAACGTCTCTGCGATCATGCTAGATTTTGTCAATTTCCATTTGAGAAACTTGAAGTTGGAGAAATTGGATACCCTGTAGAGATTATGTAAGATTTGGCGTAAGTTGCATTAAAATTATATGCCAATTGTTCAAATTCACTGTGTCCGGCTTATTGTTATTATATTTTTTGGGTGATGGGAACATAGGCGTGCCATTTGCCAAATCCGCAATTAACACAAAAAATGCAATATATGCAATTATAATGTTTCGCTACACTACACGAGCTTCCTAGCACGCCATGGCAAATAAACATAAGTAATCGAATTACCACAACTTCACGGATTCTGAGAAAAAAACCGGACATTCCATTAACTTTTGTATGCCAGCCATTTAGCCTTTAAATAACTTCCATTTAATTCCAAGCAAGTAACTGAAAGTCGGAAGAATGGAAGGCGACTTTAGGTGTATTATTTTAAAGTGCATACCTACATAATTTATGTAAAGTGTAGTTTCCGAACCGAAGATTTACAGCAGTTGTTTAATTGTTAATCTATTAATGAGTTTCCAGACTATCGAATGTTGAGACCACACAGAGTGTGAAATATTTCACGAGGTGGTCACGATCTGTAAGATTACTTCGATACTACACCGATATTGTTTTATCGGAGTCACTTTACGGATGTTCGATGGATTGGGTCTGATAAGAATGCTTGTGTGCATTGCATTTACGAAACATCCGGTGAATGGGCAGTTCACATCGACTCATTGTGGGCAGACACGCTGTATTGAATTTGATGGAATAATATACTAACTGTAGTATTGCCACCAATAAATAATAATAGAAAGCAATGATTTACGTGTATTGCGTCTTTTATCGCTATACCAGATTGAAAATACGAATAGTGGATTGATTTAATGCTTCAAATCTATGTAGGGCTTGTAGAGAACGTACGGTTATAGATCTACTCCTGTTCAATGTTTATTTAATGGTGTGGCTTATGGGAGTTGATTTAGGGCAACGAACATTTACTTATGATTGAGATACGTATTATTGTTACCATAATATAATACAGTGGTCCCTAAAATAATTCTATTTCTAGAGGTATACCTCCCTGCACTGAGGTAATCATTGTAATCTGTACAAATGTTATTCCAAAATGTAAGGTAACCACCACGCTGCTAGTGTCTGTGGTCGCAGAGACAGTACTATCGTGAAGGTTCTCAGTAAGCAACGAGATAATTCAAACATTCGATACAGCAACAAAAACTTAGGTTTTAACAGTTACAAAATTAGGCATTGTAGTGAGTCTAGAATCTAGAAGCAGTGATAGCCTAGCGGTTGAAAGCTTGCCTTCCGTGCAGGAGGGTCTGAGTTCGACCCCGGCCCCCGTACTTTTGAATTTTTAAAAGGAGGAGGTTCTCAATTCGACTGTATGTCCTTTTTTTTTGTATGTTACTTCCGCGATATCTTTGCTAATTGTGAACCGATTTTAATGATTCTTTTTTTGTTTGAAAGAGTATTCTTTCGAAGTGGTCTCATTTATATTTGGTGAAGATCTGATGAAGAACTTCAGAGATAGACAATTTGAAGTCGGTTTTATTTTGGTTAAAAAGTTTTTATCGAATTTATGTACGATTCAGAATTTGATTAGGTATCACTTGTGTTAACGGTGAACGAAAAACATCTTGAGGAAATCGGCACACTTGAGAGGGCTCCATAAAGTTCCCGATGGTGTGTGTAGTCTGCCAACCCGCACCAGGCCAGCGTGGTGGACTAAGGCCTAAACCTTTCTCATTCTGAGAAGAGGCCCGTGCCGAGCAGTGGGACAGTTATGGAACTTATCAAAGACTCGTATCGATATTACAGAGTACCTCACTAAAAACTCAAACAGGAAATATCGATCGCCACTCGATTATGTCGATCAATGTTCAATACGTTTGACATTCATACGATGTGTAGACACCAAATATGAAGTGTGAATATGCAGCTATGTGCCAAGCCACATATGAATGAATCAGTATTCAAACTAATACATACTACAATCATATCTGTCACCAGCCAAACGGTGCATATGAATGGCCCGTCACGTGTTCAAAGCTCTGAGAACTGAGTGTTTAGCATCAATTATCACATTGGGCTTTCGACGTAACGTGGATACAGATAGGGCGTTGACCTTGATGATTGGCATTTTTCTCGAAGAATATACTGGCTATGAATGAAGTACTGCTATTCGTGTTCATCACACCAAACAAGTCAAATGGCTAACCTGGAACTAAAGTGGCCTATGTAACATTTTTGGCTAAATCCATCTATGAGCATCTCTGAACATAAAAATGATAAATAAATCCGGGCAAAAGTGGTCTATGTGTCATTACGTCATCAAAATAAGGTTATCATTAAAATACCACTTTAGAATTTATTTGATATTTTAAAAAAGTGGATTTTTCGTTTGTTATCTGAAAACGTTTATTTTGTATCATAGACCACTTTAGTTCCAGGTTAGCCAAATGTACTTGTGTTAGACTGGGTACGGAAGACAGGGTGTTGGGTGTTGAGGTTCAAAGTAGAAGGCTGTTTCGATGTTGATGCGTTGATAGAGTTAGGGAACGTACCCATACTATGTGACCCGTCGCGTTCAGGAGGGGGAGGGGAGTCTTCAAAATACCACGCTTGGTCACAGGGGCACTTGATTATATACTATTGGTGGTCACCAAGGGGGGGAGGGGGGTAAAAAATTGTTAAAAATGGGTCACATAGTATGGGTATGTTGCCTTAGATGTATGCTGAACAAGTATGAGGTGCTGTGCCTTTACTTTAAGGACACCTAAGTCATTATTGATAGGAAAGAGTACAGCACAATAAGTAAAACTTTATAGATAGGTAGAGCTTACGACGATAGAATCAACCTGCGACACTGATTTTCAACTTGACCATAGCTGATGGACGATAGTTCCTCAACAATCCCTTAAAAATGTTTTAAGTTAAACGGTTTTGCCTTGCTGTACCCATTCATGGAGCAATAGGATTTGAGAATTGAAGGTTGAAATTATTATAAAGTTGTATTTTCATGGAAATTGAATTTCTGTGCGACAAGAGAATCGATTAAGTAGAAGTAGTTGGAAAATCTGTCGCAAAATTTGAATCAAACAAACAAATATGCGAGGTTCACCTCAGCTTTAATAAGCTTCAGCTTATTAAAAATGTTTAGTAAAATTAAATAGGTGAACTGCCTCGTTGGTCTGGTGGTGGTAAACGCGACTGCTGATCTTGAGGTCCTGGGTACGATCCCCAGGTCGAGCAAAGTGTTATTGGGTTTTTCCATGTGGAATTCCTCAGTAGCAGCCCGGAGTTTGGTAATAGACTCACCCCTATTACTGAGGATGACTAAATGAGGATGTTACTATATACCTCTGCCACATACGGGAATACAGACGTGATGTTATGTTACGTTTGACGTTACTATGTGACGTTTTGACATATTTTCCATACAAAATCTGTCAAAACGTTAGACTTATTCCTCAGATAAAAGTTATTAAACGATTTAATTTGTTCCCGGTTGATGACAATAGGCTCACCCTCTATTACATGGGACTTAAACATAACGGCGAAATAAGGGTGTTACTATACACCCATGCCCAACCCTTTGGGGAATACAGGCGTAATGTTATGTTATAATATAAACTGATTTTTAAATTAAATATAATGACCATAGTCTAACTAACAGAAGAAGTTAATTTACATACAATCCAAAGTTAAGAGACCACCCATGAAACTTCCGTTACTGCTATCACATAATTAGTATTTCATCAGTGTTACGTTAAAAAGGTTATATTAGTAACACACGAATATATTTTATTGGACCACAGAGGTTAGTTAGAGTACCTTATGTAATAGGTTAGGTAACCTTTAACACGTATATAAATACACATATATCATACTTGTCACACGCCAAGATTTATAGTTTTAAAAGAATCAGAATTCATGACCTGCATTCCCTATGAACAACTCTTTTAACTAATAAATCATAAATGAAAATACCTAACGCACACACACATTCACGTAAACTTCAATCACAAATACCAGAACAGACGGTAAACGTCAGCTGTTGAAAATGGGTTTTTTCACCATAACATTCTATACAAAAATATCTTGAGATGATACCACGCTCGTTTATCAAATATCGATGGTTTTTTAAACTATTCGACTACTTTTAGACGGTCTTGCGGACCGTTTCTACATAACCGAGCAGTTATCGGTGAGACCTGAAGGGTCTCCAACCAATGGAGACGAGAGTAAAATACTTAACCTAAACTAACTACTACTAACATCATGACTATTAGCAACAACAGCACTAAGGGCGACCCCTAATGGGACTCGGATCTCGGCTTAGGGCGTTGCACCAAGGACTGGGAGGGAGACAGCTTGATGAGGGCTGAATTAACGGTGTGACTGCGGAGTCAGAACTCCGCGGCTGCGGCGGGTGATCATGGTGGATCAGGGAATACCGATCGATCTTTGATCTGCAGTATTTCTACTAGAGAATCTCATAGATGCTGATCACCCACCTGATATGAGGTCTTCTTTTTCAATGTTTGTTCACCCTATGTGGAGTGGTGTAATGTATGATTTTACTCAACTGACGACACGTTTGGTGCAGTAGCTGAGCGATTGGCTTCTGCACTATATCAACATATCGCATGTATCAACTATGTGTATGGCCTACAAATAGCTGTGCATGTGAGGATTTGTGTCTGTAAACGCACCCACGATAGAGGCAAAAATCCCAGAAAGGGGCAATGATTTTAATAAAAAAAAAAATACTACGTTATTATTAGATGCATAAATGCGTGCTACTTAAAAAGACTTTCGAATAACTAGTTTTCATTCCAAGATCACACAAATTAAAGTGGCATATAATGGTAGATGGTAGATGTCAATAATTTCACACCGTTTATATAACGTTTACCTTACCTCATCCAGTTTTCTCTCTCTAGTTTACCTCTCTTATTCACAGGAATAGAGATGTGTCAGTATCTATACACCAATCGATATTACATTATTAATCGAAGACCTCACTTTTAATACTCTTATCCACAAGAAGAGAGATGTGTCCATGTGTCGATCTTTAGATCAATCGATATTAAGTAGATAAATAATCGAGACCACATGACTACAACACAATCACTTATTAATTGAACACATTCAACTATTATTACAACCGTTCATTCACATATTGCGCAATCAAAATCGAAAAGTCTATTGCAAAATCTGTCAGTACCTACCTACTTACTCAGTAGTTTTAAGATCAAACAAATTATATAAGGCCGGCTACACGATCACGTTCGTCATTGTCTTACTGACCGGTCTAACGTGTACAAGTAGCAATTATAATGAAATACCGACACAATGTTTTCTAAGCACGGGTACGCAGTCAAAGATAAGATTTGTAAGTATCTGTCGACAAATATTGTGATTTATTTTTTCGTAAGTCATTTCAAGAGTTGAATTTTTATTAGATGAATACAAGTCAAGGATTTCACATAGTACGAGCTGATTTATTCATAACTAGCTGTTCTCCCGCGACTGTGCCCGCGTAAATAATTTGACTACAGCATCACCTATCGAATCCCAGCATAGCTACGAACCATCGTCTCGGCAAAACAAATATATTGTGTAAATATGACTTCAATTGGTAAAGGCAAGTATGGCGTGACCAAGGGAAATAGGGATTTATTTTTATATAAGTATATAGACATGCTCTCTGTAGCTGATAATACTGTGCAATGTTTAGAAGATAAAGGAACATCTTGGTCATGGATTAACGTACGATCATTTATCCTAGAAGATAGGATAAATGAAAAATAATACCAAAAGTAGTATTTTTTTGTTTACGGAAATTTTCAAGTGTGATTATTAAAATAATTAATAATTAGAATATACAAATTATGTTAGATGGTCTTCAGGGTTCATTATCACCTCCCTGCCCTTGTCCCACAGTTGGTGGGGTCGGCACAACACGTATTCCTCTTCCATTGTCCTCTGTCATCTCAGTACTCACTCCTTGCACATATCATCACAATCCATCCATCTACCCATGGTCTTCAGGATTGAAAACATTAAACTCGATTCCACGTATAAAGCTGCCTTTTAGCTAAACCAAGTTTAACCGGAAACTGGCAAAACATCAAAAGACGTATTTTATTTCCAAGAGTGATTCTTCTTCTTTTTGTGTGGTTAATGAATAACCTGGTGTCAGAGTTTATGCCGCCCATGGGCCTCTGACTTGGCTTTACATGCCGTCGAGAAATATCTCTCAGGCATGCTGGTTTCCTCAAGATGTTTTCCTTCACCGTTTTTTTAAGCTAGTCATAATTATACAATACGCACATGAATCCGAAAAGTCAGAGGTGCGTGCCTTGGGATCGAACTCGAGACCTATGACTTGACAGTCCAACGGTCACACCACTAGGCTATCACTGCTGTTGTCCAAGAGTGGTAAAACAAAATGATTTATTTTGAAGAGTAAAGTTAGTTCTCCTAGGCATTTAAAAGGACGAATTATCTTGGCCCCAATCAAGAAGCTTATAGGCAAAACCTATACTACCTATACCTTCGTGGTTCCAATAGTTGTAATGGGTGCAATGGCCGCTTCCTAGTTGAAACGTGTCTGTGAAATTACAATTCACTTGCGAAGATAAGCAACCGATATTCAATATATCTATCATTGCGCGATTCAATAATGTGATACGAAGAGACTGTAAATAATGATCGAGACACAATGTAAACAATAGAAACGTGGCGAACCAATAACGAGTACCAAATTATGTAAGAGAAGGAATCGAATTTATTTGTTTGAAATAGATTGTTTGTATCGCATTGTAACGAACAATCAAAACATGCAATCATCGGTACTGCGACCCGTCTTTCCATTAATCACAGAAACTGGGACAGATTCTATTAGTTTATTCGCAAAGATTGCTGCGCTGACGAAATGAGTTATCAAATCGAAAAATTATAAGAAAATGAATATAAAATTGCTTAATAATGATTATACATGATAGGTTGTGAAGAGAAAATAAAAACAGCAGTTACTAGGACAGTATTTTTCGTAACGACAGATATAAAATCGATTTTTGATCGAAGAAGAGTTTTGAGGGTGTACCTAATCATTTATGATCTTATAATGCCAATAATCACGTGACTAACAAAACCAAATCTATAGTCGTCTGGACGGATCGAAAATACAACTCCCTTCCGACATTGGTCAAACGATTCGTAAGAAGTGACGATCTTGGCACCATGATTGTGCCCGAAGAATGGCAATAGGGTCGCCTTGGGACTTAATACAAGACGGGAATCGTGGGTGAACAGACTCCTGTAATAGCAGAACACCTCTGCTTACCCCTTCTGGTATTACGGGCATGTATCGATAGTTGTTAACAAATGACACTACTAACAACAAAACAATCAATCAATCTTCATCAAGGGCCCTAAGATTGTAGATATGACAATTGTCGTATCTTGACGAATGCAATCATATTATTTTGAGCTGTACATACCAAAGTTATCATTATTGTAATTTGCATACTAGTACGAGATTTTATGATTGTAGATCATTAATAGAAACATTAAGACGATTTCATTAGGGTTCATTAAGGTGCTGTCATTGACACAAAATGAAAAATTGTTAAAGCAATAAATCAAGATAATTTATGTGACAACTGTAATAGAGTCATTACAGAATTGAATCAAAACAGCTGTTGATGAAAACGACTGTTATTGTAACATTATTAGAACTCGATTATGGCAAATACACCTAATAAAACGTCTCTTTGACGAATTTATAGCGGAATTATTATTCAATCTATCCAGTTTTTCGAACAATGAGTAATATCTGGCCATCAGAAGCACAACCCTGATGAGTCGATCAAACTTCATAACAGATAAGTCACAAAGGAAGTTCTAAGAATGCACAATAAAGCTATTAAGAATTTAATCGGTGTCTCGCACTCGCGTTGCCGACGCACATAGACCGTCGCAAATCTCACCCGTGCCATTACTTACTGGGCACAACTGCACAAGACTGCTACTGCACTAACTATTTTTAACATCCGATATATCTCTTGATAAATCACTTCTCCATCTGTACCATATACTATGTGAGATTTACATAACTCAGGCTAACGCTATTTATCTCACCACACGCCCTTGGTAAACGAAAAATATTTTAAATTGCACGTCTACCAGGAATTCAGTGGCAAAGATAAAGGTGTGCAAAGGAATGTCGCTGACGTTGCCGCAGCCAGGATAAAACTCGGCGAAATTGCGAATATTTTGAATTTCAAATAATGTCTACGAATGGCTGGTATTCAGAAATAACCTTGTTTATGCCCTTCGGGGTGTATACTGGTGACTTATGCGGCAACTATTGCACGAACTCTCCTAATGCTTTCTTTACTTATCCGAGTTCTAGGGCCACGATGTGTAGCTGCGCAGATAGTGGTCATTCTTCAACGCATAAATTACAGATCTCTCGCGGAAACTTCACGCCATCACGCTCGCCCCGAGCAACAACACAAACACACAGATAATGCGCTCAAATCAACTGTAGGTAATAATTCATGGCGCGGTTTAAAATTCACGTTTGCACATTAAAGCACGCAATGCAATAACGAGTCGCCCGATGTGCCTGATGGCAGGATTTCACACGCGAACCCAAACCATGTGGCCATTGAGAGCACAGACGGATAAAACATAAATAAAATCCGTCGAAACATCTAGCTGAATGTCTCTTTGCCGTTAATTTAAATTCAGTTCCTTATATGGGCCTTTTTAGATTTAAAGCTCTGACTAAATTCATAACTGTACATAAATTACGCTGTACACAACTCAAGTCGGCACGCAACTGCGTTTATCTGGACTTTTCCAATAAACAACGTATAATTGAAGGTTTCATATTTGCTAATAGTTCCGATAGACTTGTTATTCCAAGCACGCAGCTAACAAAGCGCGGGCGCAGAGGAGATAACCGGACGATAGTCCTCTGCGCACCAGTTACGCATGCCCAATGATAACTGTAAGACGAGATACCATAAACTTTTCCCATGCTACATGATTTTTCATTAAACTGCTGTATTATGCTGTGTCGTGTTAGATTTAGAAAGGTAAGGTCTGTTTTCGCGAACATTGTTTGAGTTCACTTATCAATTTCCCACAAATCGACAGTCACGAATTCACATGCAGCAGATCGGGATCTGGACTTTGGCAAAAAATGGAATGTCGTGCACGGACAGCATGTCTTTGATACATTGTTGAAGCCGGTAAGAGATGATAATTGCGAATTTAGTTTTTGAAGTCGAAAATGTGGTAGGGGAGGCAAGGAAGCCAGCGGTGGCATCGTGGCCTGAAAAGTAAATCTTTATTTATGCCCGTTATTCTCGAGCCGCGCCATCTCCAGACGAAACTCAGTGCACCATCATTACTCAGATATTTATTGCGTTAGCTTGTTCCGCAAACGCTCCCTGCGAGACATCGTCGCGTCGTTTATGTTAATTTATTCGCATTTCAATGAGACGCCTGTAAAATGGCATTATGCATTATCATGTCTTATATTTGTATTTATGTACTGAGATGTAACGGCGGTTAACGTTTTTATCTTAACAGTTTGTATATGTTTGTGTATTTGTTTACAGTATTGTAAACGAATAGCGATGGGTGAATGTGAGAAAAGTGCGGATTGCTTTATAAAGATTCACAGTTCTGGATCGCACGCATCGGACGGATCGTATCAAACGGATTCGTAAAGCGTAGCACGTCCACTGCATACGCAGCGTTCCAAATGTAATGATCATTCGGCGACTGCCTCTTTGGTCTAGTAGTGGCAAGTGCGACTGCTGATTGTGAGGTCCTGGGTTCGAATCCCAGGTCGGGCAAAGTGTTATTGGGTTTTTTCATGTGGAATTTCTCAGTAACAGCCCAGACTTTGGATATATGCCTATATGGCAATAGGCTCGTTGGGAACGGCGAAATAAGGGTGTTACTATACACCTCTGCCCAACGCTTCGGGGAATACAGACATGATGTTATGTTATGTCATTCGGTATTCCAAATGACGTCATTAACACACGCGACATTGATGATGATCCAATGCGCAAGATCATTCCATTGCCGATTAATGAGCGTTTTTGTAGGGCTAACCATCCAAAGAATACTGAAATCCGTTTGATGCGATCCGTCCGATACGTGCGACGCGGACCTGTGAACACTTACCATAAGAGGATTATATTTCTTAAACCGTGAAAGTTGTTCCATTATTTCCTACACGGTATGACGTATGACCGAATTTCATAATCGTATGACGAAAAAAATCGAAACTTGAATACAAATGCTTTAGTTTTTCACTATGTGAGTTATCAGCTGAATCTACGGGTCATGTGTTTGGTGAATGTCATGAGGACGGATTGACGCCGGCATAAACAGAAGTTTATTTGTCCAACCCACATTACATTGTACCGTGAATTCATAATGAAAGTATTACTTAGAAATGTGGATCACCTAAATGTTCGACCATGAGTCATCATGATAGCGTACTTAGTTGTTTACCTATACACTAGCTGTCGAGACAGTGTTCGAAGAGTGTAAGTTACGTGAAGTTTATCGGGAAATTCTACTTAATTTGCTACATACATGTCATGAACCATATACTGTGAACTGACACGACACGTTCAGCGCAGTGGTTGAGCGATTGGTTGTCTATACTACGGGTCACGGGTTCGAGTCCCGCACGAAACAAATATTTATATGGATAACAGATGGTTGTTCTGGAGTCCATGTGAAAATTTGTGTCTGTAAACCAACGATGCAGGAGAAATCCTATTGTGGGGAAAGGTTTAAAAAAAACCTGCAGGTCGTTTGAAAGTCGGAATGGTGATCATGGGTCAAAACGGGCCTTTCCTTTATTCGGAATTCCACACCGGATACGACGCCTACATGAACTTTTTAGTGGCAACCAGATCATGTTTCATAACTTTAAGTACTAATTTAGGATATCGTTGTGCAGTAACTTTCATCAAAACTCCCACTTTCTTACCGAATGTGCCTATAAAAGACTCAAAGATCGAGATAACTTGCACATAAAAATATTATGACTAACTTCAGTTAGATATAATTACATCAACATCGTTATTTAATCGTAAAAAAATTGTTGTCGATAATTTACCGACAGTTACGTCAAACTGGTACACATATGGTCAATTTTCTGGGAGACGTCATATTGACCGTTCGAGTCCCACGGTCTTACGTAAACTGTGTGTTCGGACGGTCATGTCGTGTTTACCGACCGTGTTTTACTTTGTACACACGGTCATTGTTCTACAAATATAAACAATTATACTATCACGTGTTAATGTTTAAAAGAAAAATCTGGTTTTGCTTTTCGGTGATTTTTCTTTCATGTTTAAACTTAAGCAGAAGAAGGAAATATCGCTGATATAAAAAGCTATGTGGAAGAACGAGGTATGGAGTTCCTTCAACGAAAAGGGAGGATCCTCCAACCAGGCCGGGTCTTATACCTGGCGGGCTACTGCCCAACGGTTGATGTTGGGAAGTTGTATATCGACGCTCGGCAGTAAAAACCTCGTAAATAAAATGTTCTTCAATATTGTTTTATTTGTTCTTTAGCTTGATAAACTCTTCATACACGTACTAGTTCAACAAACTTTCAATTCAAATACTTCTAAGCTATCTACGATGACAAACTTGTATTAACATTTGATGGGCCATTTTTGTTGCAGGAGACAGTTATTTCTACCTCTTTTAAAAATTTGTATTTTACACATACGTGGTTTTCACAGCTGACCGACGATATATACATATACTATCTGCGTGTCAAATCTTGATATCGCGATGCAGGATTCTGTGACGTCATATTTGAGAGTTGTCGTTGTCATTATTATCACTGTAGTCTACTAGACGTAGTTTGTAAGTGGCGTGATAGATGTCGCTACAGCTCTTACAAAATCAGAATAAAATTGTTACATAATGAAGTTAATCCAAACTTTAATCATGATGTATAAACGAACATTTTGTCGCTTCATTCGCAAACTAAACCAAGGCGTATGTAAACATGGCGGGCGGTCCTCAGCTACGGAGCCAATAAAGCATAATTAATAACTGGAAAGTTTGTAGTTCATTGCGATAGAGTTACCTAACCACGGTTCTCTAGAGAACAATACTGCCCACCATTAACCATCGCCGGAGTTAAATGATTAGCTCCTGACGTAAGGCGGTCACAGCGAGACATGGATGCCTTGTTAGTGTAAATGAACAATAGCGACACAGGTACATTTAGCAGACGATCGCTCTCTCAGATTAGGCAATGGACTTTAAGCATCTTGGAGTAATACAAGAACATGTCACGACTGTTCTGAATTAAAAATTTATGCTTTATTGAACCGACCCACATTGTAGAACAACGGATAGTTAACTTTCATTCTATACAAATAAATAAAAATGAAGTGTCTGTTTGTAATGTCAAAATAACAGCTTTTTACTAAATGCATTTGAAAGTACTAGCTGCGCCCTCGCGGCTCCGCCCGCGTAAGAAGTTTTTTTTCATAAATATTCTTATGTTCATCAGGGATAATGTAGGATTCTAATGGTGAAAGAATTTTTCAAATCGGTCTAGTAGCTTCAGAGCCTATTCAATGCAAACAATCAAATCTTTCTTCTTTACAATATTAGTTTAGATAGGTATACGGTACATAACAAAAAAAAATGTTTTTATTTTTGTCTGTCTGTCTATTTGTTTCGCCTAATCTCCAAAACAGCTTGACCGATTTTGACGGGACTTTCATTGGCAGATAGCTGATATTATAAGGAGTAATTTAGGCTACTTTTATTTTAGAAAAAGAAAAAGAATTATTGTTCCGCGCAAAGAATTAAAGGCCATCCGACTTCTACACAGACGAAGTCGCAGGCACAGCCTATTGGTTATATGAACAGTGATGCTTTGTTGCTGAATAAAAAACCAGCTTGGAACTCGGAAATCACAGTTCTGGATTCAATTTAGTAAGTGATCTGATCTGGGATCATTAATAATGTCGTAACGGGTGAAATGGTTGCAACAGTTATCTCCTTGTTGTGTGGTTGACTTTAGTTAAACGGCCTTTGTGCGATTGCAGGCGTGAGTTGGGTTTGTCAAGATGGATCGGTGTCTATTCATCTTATTTGTATCTCGACTAGATATCAGCATCTATAACATAACATCACGCCTTAAATTCCCCGAAGGGTTCGGCAGAGGTGTTTTTTTAATACACCCTCGTTTCGCCAGAAGTCCCATCTAATAGGGGGCAAGCCTATTGCCATTAACCGGGCACAAATTCAGACTCCAGGCTGCTACTAAGAAATTGTAATGATAAAACCTAATAACACTTTGCCCAACCTGGGGATCGAACCCAGGACCCAATGCTCTGCAGTCACGCTTAAGACCACTACACCAACGAGGCAATCCAGCAGCATCTATAGATCTATCGTTAATTTAGAAAATGCTATTGAAGTAGTACTTTTTACGTTCAACAATAAAAACTCGCTTAGTTTCACTTTTAATGGTGGTAATTACAACAGGTATTGCAGGTTGTTGTGGTTCGTAGGTACTGAGTGGCTTACTCGGTGGTATGGAAAGTCAAGGAAAAAATAATTATAATCTGATTCCGGTCGTTTAGCGGCTCAGGTCGGGCTAAGCGCCTTACTCGCTCCCACTTGACCGCAATACACCGTGCCGTTGTAGGGATTTACGGTGGACTTAGAAGTGGTAAATAAAATATGGGATTTTTATTCTTGTGTTTTAAATTTGAGCTAAGAACATTGATAATTGTATTTATTCCCTCATGACACTCATACTAGAGACTTAAGATCATCGGAAAATCTGAGACTTTCGATGCCCTCGCATTCTACCAAATTCTATGACAAATCGTTCACAGTCCAAGCTGTACGCTTGTGGAATGCGTTGCCGATGTCAGTAAGACAAGCTCAGTCACTGGATTCTTTTAAAAAAATAGTTAAAGATCATTTCTTCTCTCAACAAGTTTCTAATTCCTCATAAATTAGTACCTCATCATCAATCTACCTTGTTTTCCCTATCACATAATTATATAATATCATATATATATATTACAGTATTTATAAATGTATATATATATACCTATATGTAAGTAATATGTCTATGTATGGTGTGTAGTATATATTTTGCAGCAGTACACCATGGACTACCCCCTCTATCTTATTCATTGACTTCCTGTTCATCCAAAGGTTGTCTGGTAGATATCGCTATCAGCGATAAGACCGCCATTGTACCCTTTAATGTTTGTTATTGTATAAGAGCTGTGTTACAATTTTGGTGTACAATAAAGTATATTCTATTCTATTCTATTCTTAGAGCCGGTTGTTTCACGACTACATTACTAACGGGTAACAGTTAAAAATGGCGTTAACGATGGTTAAATAAAAATAAGCGTTGTTTCACACGTTGTCGTTCTTGACATAGGTACGTCAAAAGTTTGCTTTGGACTAGTATCCCTAATAACTGTGACATAACGTCTTTTATGCCATGAAACAACTCTCCGCGTTTGACGGATGTTAAACATCCTACGTAATAGTTAATATTTAACTGACGTAACATACTTTTACTGATCGTTTGAAACAACCGGCCCTTAGTTTTAAACTGAAACTTGATGATGGTAACTGGTATTATTATTTTTGAGAAATATCTTTACGACCTAGCAACTATAGACGAAGTTGTAAGAATGATTGAAGGATGCCGATTATATACTCAATAAAATCCGTAGTTATCATTTCTCATTGGTATAAGTTAGGTTAATTAGATACATAGTTGATAGAGGATAGGGTGCGGTGCATGCTTTGCGAATCCCGCGACCCCGGCCGAACGGACAGGAGGAGGAACACCGTTGGTTTTTAGCCGGTAAGAGTCCGACAGACGCCCTCGCCTTCCCCGAGCGAGGGATATCCATGAGGATTTTCAAAGTAAAAAAAAGGACTCTTATCCTGGCAAACGCCCGGTTTCTGAGTTAAGTATTCCACATCAAGCAAGAGATAAGCAAGGGTTGAGCATGATTTTAAGTAAAACTTTATACAAAATGAGTCTAATAAACTAAACTACAAAAACAGAGCTTCCTTTGCTCCCTCAGAGTCAAAACACACCTCTAATACGTCATCATTATTAACGTCGCCAGTTTGTGGTCACACCGTTTCTAAGTGGTTCCTTACTGAATCCAATCCATTTACTAATAGCATTAAAATGGATTCCACCACAAAGGTTTCTCCTTCAAATCTGTTACAACAAATGGTTCTAATTTGAATAAGCTGACTAAAAGATTATTAGCTTTTAACTAACTTTAAATGTCAACATGGTAAGAAATATTAAGCCTAGCTTATATTTTTCATAATAACGTAATTTTGTCCCGAATTCAACAAAACTGGTTTATACAGGGTGTAAACGAAATCATGTAATTCCTTCAAACCTCGTGATTTACTGCTGACATAGATTAATCACGCACGGGACACTTTGGAAACAAAAAAAAATTACAAGAAGTAAACGTGTGTTCTTAACGTGAGGCATTTTAGCGCCCCGAGTTAAATGACCGCATGGCGAGTAATAGCCGTGCAATTCGATCGGAGCGCTAAAATGCCTCACGTTAAAAAAATGATGGAATCAGGCATTACTTGGCGGAAATCCGTGACAAACGTTAAGAACACATGTTTACTTTTTGTATTTTTTTAAAATTGATTTCAAATGTATCCCTTGCAGGGTTAATCTATGTCAGCAATATGTTATCGGTAGCTGGTAACACTGGACAATGTTGATAAAGGAGGGTAACCGTCAAGATTATCAACGTACCCGAAGTTATAAAAACACTGGTCATTCGACGGAGCAAATGATTCCATGTCGAACAGCTGAAGAAGTTTGACCTTTTATATCTGATTCGCTTGTCCTTATTTTCTGATCTTGTGTAAATTATTATATTGTGATATTTTGTGAACTAGCTTCTGTAACTAATCAATAACCCAATTAAAAGTACTCTCAGTGGTGAAGAGTCTATGTTGGTTTAATTTATATTATTTACCATGCTCCCAATCCTGACATTCCGACATTAGCTATAACTATAATGTTAGATTCACCCTTATAAGATTCTGTTGTATGTCTTTGATAAATACATCACGAGGTTTGAAGGAATTACATAATTTCGTTTACACCCTATATTCAATTGTTCTGAAGTTAAGAATTTATTTAAGTTAAATGGTCTTGACCTTATTCGAATGAAAGTGTTAATTTTAACAGCTGTTCTTAACTGCTAATTTAGTCTAACTGTTGTTAGTTCTCAGGCTTTGTCGAAATCGACGTTAATTGCAAAATTAACTAACGAAATATTTCATTTGTAGCCCTGGTTTCCTGTTAAATCGCACTTTTAATTATAAATCTGCTTGGAAAGATCTATATTCTTACAATAAATAAATATACAAGCAATCGTATATAGTGGTTATAGCTATGTGCCCCGAGGGCCTTGTTATAGTCATCTCTAATTGAGCAGTAAAGATGCATCTGCTGATATATATTTATATATATAGATATTTATCTTCTATAATATTTTTTGTACCACTCGTTCACGCCTTTATCCCTCAGAAGAGTAGATAGTAAGTAGATAAAACTTTTATACCGTAAATGGCTGTATAGAACCCAATCTAATAGGTGGCGAGTAGAGATCGATTTTTACTCATAAACACAATAGAGTAAAAACGAGTACCTATTTACTCAGTTTCTATTATACTAGCTATGTCCTCACGGCTCCGCCCGTAGCCTATGTTACTCAGTGATAATGTAGCTTTCTAACGGCAAAAGAATGTTTGAAATCGATCCAGTAGTTTTTAAGTTTATTCGTTACATACAAATCTTTCCTCTTTATAATATTAGTAACGAGCTGTGTCCTCACGGCTCCGCTCGTAGCCTATGTTACTCAATGATAATGTAGCTTTCTAACGGCTAAAGGTTTTTTTGAAATCGGTCCAGTCGTTTTTAAGTTGATTCGTTACATACAAAAATCCAATAATCCAAAAATACAAATCTTTCCTCTTTATAATATTAGTTTAGATAAATCAAATATTTATTTTTAGTATTTATCTGCTTACCCATATTTAATGACTAGCCTATTATATTTTTTATTCTCTAAAAGGACATCATTCATCCACTATACAATAATGGACTAAATCTGAAAGTCAAACAAAAATAATGTTATATTTCGGTAGAATATGTTATTCTATTCATTTGTTACTATGCGAACAAAGCTGTAGAGTCATTCCCCGCCAAGTTACATAAGTTCGAAAAATCAATTTTTCATACTTCTAACGATTCAAATTACTGTTTCTTGCATATGAAATGTTCAGTTCAAGTCTCAATGTGGTCGGTATCGGTACAATCTTTACGTTCACCCAGTTGTGTTGTGCGGATAACTTCAACAGGTTGCCTTATTGTTAATGTACTTATTGGGTTATCTGTTGGTACTATAAATAAAGTAGTTCGGCGAACAAGGGCATGGCGGTGTCACTGTCTATGGAGACAATAAGTTTAACGTAAATCTCAAAATTGAAACACGTAGTTAGAGGGTTCTTACTGTAGATTTGGTACTACAAAAAACAGATTTTGATGACTGATGCATGCGTGTTGTCAGTTAAGACAGGTCAAGTCAAACCTGCTATGGCACTTTCCTCAATAATCCATTCCTACATTGTTACACTCGCATAGTTTTATACCACAATGTCTGGACTTAAAAAGAGACCTTGATCTCTGAGTTTGTTTCGGCTTTTCTTCTCAGCACTAGTCAGAAAAGAAATGATGGCACCAACTAGTTTAAAAAAAAACCAAACGACAGATTTATTTACAGAAATAAAAATCATTTATCATTTTGCCCAGGACATTTCTCCTAAGAAAGCTTTTAACAATTCCCAGAATACATCTCTCACAAAAGCAAGATACCTAAGAGACAAGAAGCTTTCAACACTAACTAAAAAGCACTAAAAACTAAAATCAAAAGCGCGAGATTCATATTTATAATTCAAAATAAGGAAGATAACAGTCGCACCATCCGTCTCCTAAGCTGATTTACCGGGGTCTTACAATGCCTGGCCACAATAAAAGACCCCGTGTCTGGATTAAAATAATTCAGTCTTCAACTGCAAACGTGCTTTCTGTGAGGGCAGCAGTGATTAAATATAACCCTTTAAAGATTTATAAGTGTTTATTTCAGGCATAGAACGGGCCAAGCTATCGCAGTCTCGCCTTTGTGTACAGCCTTAATAAATGTTGTTTGTAAGCAAATGTATTGTTACATGAGAAAGGAACTGCATGAAAAATTTATGGGTATCGCACAAAGTGTCTTATTACGACAATATAAATAGTGCAAATCATAACGTGCGTGTGCGCACTAATGGGTCCTTAGAAGTGTGCGTTTTTATACCTATGTACATCAAAATTAGTTTTGTTCGTTTACACATAGAATTGACGTCCACTGCAAAATATTGACCGTTGGTCTAGTGGTGGCAAGCGCGACTGCTGATTGTGAGATCCTCGGTTCGATCCCCAGGTGGGGAAGTGTTATTGGATTTTTCCGTGTGGAATTCCTCTGTAGCAGCCCGGGGTTTGGATTTATGCCCAGTTGATAGCAATAGGCTCACACCCAATTACATGGGACTTAAACATGACGGCGAAATGAGGGTGTTACTATACACCTCTGCCCAACCCTTTGGGGAATACAGGCGTGATGTTATGTTATGTAATTTTATATATTTATGTATATTTTGGATACCGTCATTATGCACACGCTTAGCACGCGGTTAAGTGATCAGTATGCACGGGTGGATACTGTTGATATTAAGATAAAACCTCTTAGTTACCTCTCACAATGCCGACAAGAGAGACCCAGTTTCCTCGGCAGCCGGGAGTCATACGCCGTGCGCTGTTTAAATTATATTCAGCAGCACTAATTACGCCGATATTTATTATAAACTAAAACAATGTCTATGAAAGTAAATCTCAAATGTCAGCGTCCAACGGTGCAGGTAGGTGCTTATTATAATTCGTTGCGCACTCAACGCTCAGCTATCGAACCCATTATATTCTTAACAAGAAACAAAGCTACAACCGGATAAAAGTAAATGGTAGCTGCATAATTTGTCAATGATTACAAAGAGTTCAATCTACGGCAAGGGCCCACGATCATAAATCATAGGCACAGTATTGTTGGCGGGCGGACATACGACAGATATTACGAAACTACAAGTTTGCCACAAAGCTCGGAACAAGGCTGCGGCTGAATGGCAGGCCCTAATTAACTGTCAAGTAATTCGACATTCCTAATTCAGAATACCGTTTTGAATTTTTCATGTTACATACATAATATCACGGCTTGTATTCCCGGAAGGGTTCGGCAGAGGTGATTTTTTTATTTTTTTTTTTTGACCGCCCTTTGTACATCTCTATTTTTATAGTGATGTTTCTTGTTTATTTTGTATACAATAAAGAATATTGTATTGTATTGTATTTTAGTACACCCTCGTTTCGCCAATTAATGCCATTAACCGGGCACAAATCCAGACTCCAAGCTGATACTGAGAAATTACAAATGGAAAAACCCAATAACACTTTGCCCGATCTGGGGATCGAACCCAGGACCCCATGCTTAGAAGTCGCACTTGCGACCGCTAGACCAAGAAGGCAGTCGAGGCATTTTTCATGTTAATCTGCAATTAACCATCGATTATTCCAACATGTAACGGACAATCTATTATGAATATACCCGAGACCTTTAGACGTTCACGCATAATCAAGCTTGTTCGGTCACAGTGATTAGTGCATTGTCAGATAGTGCTCCCAGCGCACGTTACCAAGATCACCCGAGATGTTGCGCAGGCGACGACGATCGGATCGCGTTCGCACGCATATTACGAGCTGGCTCGGCCGCGGGCGATACAGCGACCTAACAGTACTACGGCCCTCGTGATTAGACGCCCCACGATAGCGCCCATTGTCGGTACACGATCGGCTCTTGTACGTCTTGAAATTGCGGAAATGGACACGGCTAGCACCCACTACACGCTAGCGGGACATTTCAATTGCAGTCCCCTGCCTTCGGGCAGTGTAACACATGGGATAGATTCGGCGAGACCAATTTATAAAGCCCTTTAGCAGTTATAAACTATCTCTGCCTTTGATTGGCCGCTATACGACACTATACAAGTTCTACGAGAAAAAGCTTTATGTTTTTTTACGGTAAATCTAATCGTTTTACATCTCTAAGTATCAAGATCTTCTAAAAAACCTTTGATTGAGGCCTTAGCTTCGTTAAAGCCAACCAATGTGTCAGATATCTTTAATGGTTATAGAAATCACGCTTGCTCGTTCCACAACTGAGTAATTTATAACAATCCTATATCCATTTCCTTCAACGTATTTAAATTGTTAGATAGTCGTAAAGATGTGTCATAAACATATTAGTAAACGTCCAAGTGTCCTTGTTTACGAGGTGCCTAATGAGAAATGTCATTGGAGATGTAGCGCGTGACTAACAAAGCTTCACTTAACTCGCTCAGCGCAGCTCCGCTTCGGTTGTTCCGGCATTTGTTGAAGAAAGAATCGTGGAAGTAATTACGTTGGCCGAC
Source organism: Amphipyra berbera (assembly GCA_910594945.2). Lineage (NCBI taxonomy): Eukaryota > Metazoa > Arthropoda > Insecta > Lepidoptera > Noctuidae > Amphipyra > Amphipyra berbera. The sequence continues at coordinate 14,474,398 of OU343126.1, read as the reverse complement.
GTCATTTACTCGACAGCTATTTCAAAACTTAGGAAATGTATATTTAAAAGTAGAACAAGAATGTCTGTAAAGTTCATAGGTCTATCGCGGCAGGATAGACGCATTCAGTTAAGGCTCGAAGGAACAATCTAGGAAGGTAGAGCCCCGCGGTGGATGCTATTGCTCAATTGCCTCTCGCAGGCTCGGGAATGCCTCGTAATCGATACAGCTGGAAACAGCAATATCTCAATACCGACACTGAAATGCAATTTTGCTAGTTTACTTTACCAATAAACTATCAATTATAATTATAAGTTCAGTAACTGACGTGATTTGGCAGCTAACTATCGATAAATTAATTCTTGACACAAATTCCTGGACAATTATACCATATTTATAAATGGATTTAAACTTAAACACCATCCATCGTTGGAAAGGTTCGGACCGAATATAAATGGTATGTTTTCGTTCCCGCTACAGCTCAGACAAGTTTTTCATAGAGAAACAAAACTAAAATATTTACACTCGAACGTAGTCAACAAAAACTCCCACACCATCAGAAACAATCAATCTTCGGAGCACTGAAAGGAACCTCAATCAAAACAGAATACGGAGAAGCAGAAACCAGATAAAGGGCCCTATAAATCATAAAATCAAGCCTCCATTCAAAGCGGTTTATTTGGGCGAGATGAAAAAACATTTGACCCTACCTTCCTTTGAGTATTGTTAACTGTCGAGACCCGAGGGTGCATCTCCAATTTGTCCTATATTCGAATAATAATCAAAGGCCCAAATGTTATTTATGGGCTCATTAAAATTTCGATAATCACACGAGTTTTTATGCGTAGGAAATATAGTTTTTTCTTCAAAGAATATAACACGAGAGCCACGCCGAGTGTTGGAATGCAGTATCATTCGTTAACTACGATGCGTAGGACGTTTTTAATTGGATATCATTTTTATTCAGTAAGTAATGACATTAACTTTAACTGTATCTACAACTTAAATTGTTACAAATCTAATAGCTAGGTATTAGTATTATTACGTAACATTTTATGTATATTTTATTCGTATGCAGTGTTATGTTTATAAAGTAGGAATCAAACACAATTTACGACTAACTTGGAGTTTGTCTCGAAATACGGGTAAGCTTGAGTTTAAGCGGTCTGGATGCTGACCCGAGATAATAAAGTTAATCATATCGTAAACGTCGCGACCAATTACCGTAAACCCGTTTCCGTAGCGTATCATCGGAGTAAATCACTCTGCCCTTAAATTTTCAATGAAAAAGGCGGGACGTAGGCAAAGTGGCGGGCATGTTGGCGTGCATTGTTTTATTATGTGGTGTTATCAGCGACTCTTGCGCTGCTTCCGCGTCCTCGGGCCATGCACACACAGCTAAGACTGCGCGATAACCCTAATGTCACCATGTTACGACTCAACGTGATGACATAAAATGTCACCTTGTTTCCGTGTTACAGAGAATTTTAAATGAGACATTTGTATTCATTAAACCATTTGTTGATTCGAAAGTTTTAACCGGTGCAGTTAAAAGTTTCGAGTCCACAAAAGGATTTTTAACTACCTATATAAAAATGTACTATCAGCCTTTTCTCAACTATGTTGGGTTCAGCTTCCAGTCTAACCAGATACGACTGAATACCAGTATTTTACACGGAACGACTGCCATCAGAGCTCTGCAACCCTGTTACTGTGCAATTCCAATATCCTAAGGTTGGACCGATTGACAGACTTTCGGGCTTCTGACTTCCCGTAACGAGTGTCATAGGTAAGCCACCCGTGACCGACTGTTTAACGTGCTCTCCGAGGCACAAAAACCTATATAAAAATACAAATAGTAAATACAACTACAATCCACGACATATTCAAGTAAACATGTCACCACAAAATACTCAAAAGAAACACACACACACATAAACTCCTTATAAGATTGTAATCGTATCGTACAATACCCAATTTAACACCTTCTAATCTTCCGATCCTATCTATAACCAATTTATTCGGCTAAAAGGCAATAAGTTGTCGTTAATCGCTATCGCCTATGCGCTGTGACAGCGGGCTGTTCGGGCGCACACTCGATTAACCTATGCTCCCGCGCCGATGGGGCACAGCCTGACCCCACTCAATTACATTTTTGCCCCAAACAGGTACTAGTGATTGATCTACTTCACGTATACTGGTAATGGAATTTGTTAAACAATGAACTTTACATGTTAGTTAGCAAGTGCATATCGTCAGTGGAAAGGTAAAAAGACTAAAGCGCCAATATACCTACTTTACAGTAGAGAGATTCAAAGTATTTTTTTAAGAAAATAAACATAGTTACTTCTTTTTTTTTAAAGACCTTGCCCCACACTAGGATTTCTCCTGTACCGTGGGTGCGTTTACAGACACAAATCTTCACACGCACAAACATCCAGACCCGGAACAACTATCTGTAGGCCATACAAATATTTGTAACGTGCGGGAATCGAACCCACGACCCGTAGCGCAGAAGCCGATCGCTCAGCCACTGCACCAAACGTGTCGTCAAAGATAAGATAATTTAACTATCTATTTAATATGTATACTTTAATAAAAATAACTGTGTTTATTATCTTAAAAAAATACTTTGAATCTCTCTATTGTAAAGTAGGTATATTGGCGCTTTAGTCTTTTTACCTTTCCACAGACAATATACTTTTTTTAGAGTGTTTTGAACTACCTCATTGGTCTAGTGGTGGCAAGCGCGACTGCTGATCGTGAGGTCCTAAGGGTCGGGCTAAGTGTTATTGGCTTTTTCGTGTGGAATTCCTCAGTAGCAGCCCGGAGTTTGGATTTGTGGCTGGTCGATGGCAATATTCCCGCCCCCTATTACATGGGACTTAATCATAACTGGCGAAACAAGGGTATACTAAAACCATCTCTGCCGAACCTTTCGGGGAATACAAGGCGTGATGCTATGTTTATGTAGAGACTAGAGAATTCAATTTGTCTTTGCACACATGAAAGAACGACAACAACAAGTTAAAAATAGAATCCTAAACATAGAAATACATAGAATAAAACAATCTAACTTTAGCACACAATATTCTACCTTCAACTTAGTCTCATACGAGTTCTCCATGACTCGCCGTTTCTTTTAATAGAATAACAAAATAGAATAAACTCCACCTTATCCCTAGTCAACACGAATATCTAAGCATATTTTGTTGAAAACATTGTGAAGTTTATCATAAACTTGTAGGTCATTGCATATTCTTTGCTTCAATCTCTAGCCCAAACCGTACTGTAGGTCAGAGTGCACATTGTACCTACATCATTCTTAGAAGTGAACAGTTGTCCGTTATTTCGTGCGCTCCATATTGAGCCATAACCGAGATAGCTTTATGGTGATTTGATACCATTCGCTTTGAAATTGGCGTTTAGCGTTCACAAGTGTAAGTATTAAGTTCCGCAACGGAATGGAACGAATCGTCTGGCCGTCCTTTAATACGTTTGTTGTCAGTGCCAATTGCAATACGAACTAAGAGAGCATTCCGTGGAATGATTACGGGCAGGTACAATGGAAATATAAATTTTCTTAATACATTTGCATGCATCGCGTTCTTATTAAACATGCGCATTGTAAAATGTTATTGCTTAGTACATTAGAGTTTTACGTGCGTTCATATGGTAATTAGTATGACGGTAAAGAAATAGTTGAAGCTCAAAATTATACAGGCTGTAAAAGAAATCATGTAATTCCTTCAAACCTCGTGATGTACTGCTGACATAGGTTAAGGCTGCACGTGAAACTTTCGGATTTTATAAAAAAAATACAAGAAATAAACAATTATGTTCTTAACGAGAGGCATTTTAGCGCCTCGGGTTGTGATCACGCGGCGACCGATAGTCGCGCAATGCGCTCAGGGCGCTAAAATGCCTCACGTTAAGAACACATGTTTACTTCTTGTAATTTTTTTATTGAATCCAAATGTATCTCTTGCAGTGTTTATCTATGTTAGCAGTACAGTCACGTGTAATAAGATGTATACACATAGCGCACTTAAAAAGCGAATTTATTTTAGAGAATATAATGTAATTAAAAAATATTCGAAACTGTAATTCGTATGTGATTGTAGAAACTTTGTGTAGAATATTTCATAATTCTAACAGACATTTTAGAAGGAAATCGGTTTTTAATTTTGCTATGTGTATACATATTATCATCACGAGGTTTGAAGGAATTACATGATTTCGTTTACATCCTGTATACGAAGGTATTATTCTTATTAAAGATGTCAGAAATTCTAATCAAATCAGAGGCTAGACAAACAGTGAGATGATGGAACAGAGGTTAAACACCCAGACGCGAACTCGGCAAATAAAATCTCGATCCGCGCTCTGTCGGCGAGTCACGAATAAAAACACTCGATAGGGAATAACAATGAAGTGTTTACATGTAATATTCCACGTAACGACGTATCCGTCGGGGGAAACGATATTTGCGTTGCATAAATGCAAGACGAGGAACCCCGACCCTGACCGCAGGGCGTCGACCCTGCGCGTGACACTTCGATTCTCTATCGATCACGACCGCGGATCGCTCCATCGGACCATCGACTCGGTATTTTTGTGCGCATCTCTTATCTGATCGAGTTTCGATCGAGTTGGGCCCCGGCCCACGAGTAAGCGTGACTTAGAGTTTTCCCGCGCACTGCCTGCCGAAACCAATCACAATAACTAACAGTTACCTTTTTGTATTGTTAGTACCGTAGGCATGTCGTTTCGCGATAGTATCGGCGACGTATCGTAAACGTCACTATATTTGGTAATACACCTCAGTAAGACGACCTCAAAGGTTTTAATGCTTACGAACTGACCTGCTTAACACATAAAGCTGCCTTTGAACCAGGAGTACAGGAAGCGAAGATATAAAACTTCAACTATTATTTTTTGTCATTAATATCTTCAAAGAAAACAAAAGAGTTTTAACAAGACAACTTTATGTAACATCGTGACCGGCTGATTATCTAAAATAGATACGTCATCATAAAAAGATCTAATACATCATTCTTGACAACAATAGATTGCAATAACATTAATATGAATAAAAAAAACCTTACTTCGGCTTACTTCGGTGTCAATAGGTCGTAGATACATAACAAGTTGAAAGAGTGGCGCGACGAATTTGAAGGCCTTTTAAAATAATTATTATTATAATTATGATTTATTACTTTTACTTCCTTGTTTATAAGGTAGGAGGGCCGATTAAACGACTTGCGAGATTAAGCTGCACTTGCCGCGGTCAATCCGTGGATGGGCGACCGTTCGTTACACATCGAAACCCCCCCGTGTGTCGAAGAGCATGTTAAACCGTCTGTCCCGGGTGTCATAAGAATACCTATGGCAGTCGTTACGGATAGTCAGAAGCCCGAAAGTCTGACAACCAGTCTAAACTTAGGATATCGGCATTGCCCAGTAATTGGGTTGCGGAGGTCTATTTGCAGTCGCTCCGTGTTAAATACTGGTATTCAGCCACATCTGGTTAGAGTGGAAGCTGACCCCGACATAGGAAAAAGGCTAGGAGGAAGAAGACTTCCTTGTTTATAAGTCATTCCAAATTAAATTAGCCTAGCTATAACTCGAAAGTTTTTTTCATTCAATTATTACTCCATAAAGGCTTGCTTTTTAGCTCGAAGACCTTTTTTTTTACTTGGGGAATTCCTCATTGATGGAGAAGGCAGAAGAGTTATGTCGAACTCTAGCGACTAAAACCACCAGTGTCCCTCCGACGACCCATGGCCGGGGTCGTGGAATTCGTTAGTACATCCAGAGATTGCCTGGTGTGATAAACGATACCGTTTAATAAATACAACTTTAAGGCATATTATTAAACGTAAAGAATATTTGATATCATAACATAACATCTCGCCTGTTTTCTCCGAAGGGTTGGGCAGAGGTGTAAAGTAACACCCTCATTATTTTTAAATCCCATCCCATGTAATAGGGGACGAGCTAATTGCTATCAACCGGATAAAAATCCAAACTCCGGGCTGCTACTGAGGAATTCTACACGGAAAAACCCAATAACACCTTGCCCGACCTGGGGATCGAACCCAGGACCTCACGATCAGCAGTCGCGCTTGCCATCACTAGACCAATGCGGCATTTACAGTACTGAACCTCTTGAATAATTCAGTCGGCATTTTTATCCCTGATGCGAAATTCTAGTCAAGTATTAAAGCCGACAGTCAAAAGTCATCTTCCTAAAATTATAAAAGTATGAATAATAAAACTCCAAAAGAATGTAGAGAGAGGCTAGACTAAACATATCGCCTAATCTGCCGATGGTATCCTACCTAAACGAAGCGCCGCCCCAGACGCGCGTGCGCAAGATATTCGCTCCAACTCGCACACATCATTTAGATACGCTTTCGATTCTTATCTACGCAATTTACTTTACATAGTTTTAGCATGAACTAACTATACAGAATAGTTTTTATTGTGTTATTAAGTTTAGTATATTACAGGATGGGCGCAGACGCCTATTTTCTGCTAAATAATGACATTATACAACGTGTTACATAATTCCCCATGAAAATGTAAATAATCAAGTAGTCTTTTATGGTTGTTGTCATTTACCCCTCAGAGGGAATTAGGTAAGAATGTAAATAACTTTCTGGGCAGTCTACTCTTTAATTTTATGTTTTAAGGGTTGCGTTTCAATGATGATTATTTTATATTTTATCCAACTTTTTTTTGAGTCATATTACGGATTTCAAATATTGCCCATAGACTCTTTACACGGGACCTTTTAATCCCCTTTCAGCTTTAGGGGTATTTTTGTAATACGTTGTATAACGTAATGACATTATGTTTAGTGATATAATGACATTATGTCATCACCAATCCATCTGGCCCATATTCAACAGTGGACGATAACGAGGAGATGATGACGTTGATACGACTAACTGTTCATCGAATGATGGATTGAGTATTTTGCTTAGAATAAAAAAGTACTATTAATATGGCTCAAATTGCTATTAGATGCCTATGATTGCAAACAAGGTCTTATAAATAAGTAGTTGCCATTAGTGCCTAATACCATTGTTGGAGGTACATAATGTATTATTAATGTGAAATATAATGATAATTCACACATAACAGCGAAGCTATAAATCCGACTTGATTGTAGCTCGCGTGCATTACACCGTTACGAACAATACAAGCGACGACATTTACACCAATACGCACATGATGTACTATAATTTCTATAGGTTCTACAACCGGTGCCGCCCACACAATCTGCTCTTTCGACACTCAAATAAGCCATAAATTATAATTTTAAAACACGTCGTGTGGCGAGAGCATGCATGCGTCGTATAATAAATGAGCCCATTGCAACTTCATAAACATTTCACTGGCTCGTTGCCTCTAATGCGACCAATTGATAGATGAATGAGGCTCTACGGGAGACTATTGGTTCTTGACAAGTTCCGGAAGAATTTATGAACTATTGCTGCAGTTAACTGTAAGGTCAAACAAACCCCTGAAGCCGTTAAAATGATTACTTGCCTGCATGCATCACAGTCATCATTGATGACACCGATAATCTCGAGTCGCGTTGATAAAATAAACAAAAAACGTTCACGCATTCCAACAATGAACATTATTCGACAACGGGGTTAGTTCGCAATATAAATAAGAGAAAAGATACGAGTTTCTCATATACACTATAAACTTTTATTGAGATCATTGCTTTGCAGACAAAGTATACTAGTCATATTCAATAACAGCAATTTACAATCGTATGGGTGGCATTTAGCGCAGCGATGGGTTTAGTACTAAGCAAATATAAGTTGTATGGGAACAATGCCCCAGGCGCAGTGACCGACCGGCTCGCCTCTTGTCCATTGATTGTACCTTACGATGACAAGCTCACGGTATCGCAAATAAGTATTTATTGCAGCCACACAAGTGCTTCATGATGTGAAGCTTTGTTTGTGCAAGTGCTTGTAACGAGGCCCAGGATCGCGAGGCAACCAAGTTGTTTGTGTAGCAACTGCAGACTTAAATTCATATTCCAGTCTTTGAAATGCTAAGTTACTGTCAGGAACTAAACGGATTAAAATTGTTTGTTTGGTGAGTTTGCGTTTTTATGTAACACCATTCAAACTTATCTAGTTACCTTCTACCATAATCAACCCTGTTGTATTGAGAACTATTCAGAGCCCTGTATCAAGGTTTGTGACTACTGCATACATCCAAGCTCCCTCCAAAACGAATGTATCATTCCTTTAACAAGTCTTCGTTTTTATGTAATATCATGAAACTTACGCAGATATCTACATAAGTGTCATGTCTCTCCACCCCTGTGTCAAAGTGAACTATTCGAAAACACTTGTACTAATGTTTATAACCCCTGATTATCCCTATTGCATGATTGTAGGCTATTCAGAGACCTGCATAAAGGTTTGTGAACCCTGCACACTTCCTAACAAACAAAAGTATCGTCGTCTACAAAAACAGTTGTCCCGAAGCCTATTACTATCGAATAAAGATGTCTCGTTTATACGTAACCGTACAAAGGAGTTGCAAAGTCATCTCGAACAAGTGCCGCCTTACTTGTCGTTTGATGGTGTCGATACTAAGAAGGTACAATAATGCCCACCAAATACGATGGCTACACGATTATTAGCGGATCAGAGGTCAGACGATTCCTATCGATAACCAGGCTAATCTTACAATCTCGATGCCGTTAATAGCATTCGGTTTTGATACAAAGGAACACTGATTTGAAGAAAAAAATGAGAAGAATCCCCATAGAAGTTTTTGAGTGTAATTAGTCAGCACATTTTTTTGTATTGTCGTTGACTTAACCGAGTAGGAGTTTTGTAATAGTTATGTTTGTGAACCACTCGTGTAGCTATAAGTTGTAGGTTAAGTTCAACTGTAAGCTTTTAAGTCGCTGGAGTTTTTTCAAATGTTGTTCAAACCCTCCCTTTCCCTTCATGGAAATATACGGTTTAAAATCTTTATTTCTCAAAAAGAATTACATTCACTTACATGAGAAAAATCTTATCTGTACTATCTACACTAATATTATAAAGAGGAAATATTTGTATTTTTGTATGTAACGAATAAACTTAAAAACTACTGGACCGATTTCAAAAAATCTTTTGCCGTTAGTAAGCTACATTATCACTGAGTAACATAGGCTATATTTATTACTGGAATAAAACTTCTTACGCGAGCGGAGCCGTGAGGACACAGCTAGTTTCTAATAAAGTTATTAAGTTTTTACATTTGGCGACGGTTACACAATAAAAGTAAAAGCAAGGGTGTATGAACACAATTTAGAATTTAGATTTTTCTAAAATATGTTTCTTGAGAGGTATTTTGAATGAACACATGGACTTCTGATATTTTACGGTTTAGGCAGTTTGTTGTATAGCTGTGCTTCTTCATACAGAATAGTAGTCTTACCGTAATTTGTTCTAGGTTGTTTGCCGTCATTTATAAGCTACTAGCTATGTCCTCACGGCTCCGCCCGAAGCCTATGTTACTCAGTGATAATGTAGCTTTCCAACGGCAAAAGAATTTTTGAAATCGGTCCTGTAGTTTTTAAGTTTATTCGTTACATATAAAAATAAAAAATACAAATCTTTCCTCTTTATAATATTAGTATAGATTAACTAAAATGGTACCTAATCAAAACGCACAAATTAAAATGAAATCATTGCCATTCAAACAAATCTTTTACTCACACAAATTATTATAATCCAGTACACAATCATTACGACTATGACCGCAGGGACAATTACGAAACAAAGGTTGAACATTGCCCCTCATATCATACTTACACCGAATATATATATATACAAAACGATAGACATAAAACTAATATACCAGGTCTATAGTACGGACATACAGACATTTGTGCACAGAAATCAAGTAAAATGGAACGATATAATTGTTGCCCTAAGGTCAACGTATGTACAGAGATAGCTCACGTCGGCTACTGCATACTAGTGGGGCGACCCGGGTTCGGCCGCGCATTCCTTCTTAGGCTTAATAATACACATGACTTGGACGTAACGATCCGACTCGAACGCTCGTTAAGTATTCTAGTAGATTCGTGTTCAACATACTTACTTGCTCTGGTATTTCGTAACATATTTATATTGAGGATATAAGTATATGGACTAGTAAAGGTAGACGGTGGAATCAAAGAGTTCTTTGTAAAGTCTCGTATTCTTGACTGCTTTGTTGGTTTAGTGGTCGCAACCGCGGCTGCTGAGCATGTGGTCCTGGGTTCGATCCCCAGGTCGAGTAAAGTTTCCATTGGGAATTTCTCAGTAGCAGCCCGGAGTCTGGATTTGTTACCGGTTAATGGCAATAGACTCGCCCCCTATTACATAGGATTTAAACATAACTGGCGAAACGAGGGTGTACTGAAAACACCTCTGCCGAACCCTTCGGGGTATACAAGGCGTTATGTTATGTATTCTTGTCATCGTCTGATGCTGTGTGTTCCTCAGCTAAGAATGAACTCTATTCTTTCATAGGTATCTTAGAGCCAATTAAGGTATTATCTATACTAATATTATAAAGCTGAAGAGTTTGTTTGTTTGAACGCGCTAATCTCAGGAGCTACTGGTTGGAATTGAAAAATTACTATTTTGTGTTGGATAGTCCATTTATCGAGGAAGGTTATAGGGTATATAACATCACGCTACGACTAATAGGAGCGGAGCATAAATTAAAAATGTTACAAAAACGGGAAAAATGACGGGCCGCTAGTGTCATATAATTTAGCAGTACCTACCTGTGAATGTGAGTATCCTAAAGCCGCGAACTCGTTGGAACAAATGTCGCGGAACGTTTATCTCCTAATGAAATGATGAATGAAATGAAATATTAAACACACGCTATCATGGACTAAATAAAGTCGTGTGCTTGTTCTAAGACTTGTCTTATTATTGAAAACATAACATAACATTACGCCTGTATTTCCCGAAGGGTTAGGCAGAGGTGTATAGTAACATCCTCATTTCACCGTTATGTTCAAGTTCCATTTAATAGGGGACGAGCCTATTGCCATCAACCGCGCACAAGTCCAAACCGGGCTACTACTGAGTAATTCCACACGGAAAACCCAATAACACTTTGCAGCAGCAGTCGCGGTTTTTATTAGCGAGAATTTTCAGAAAAAATCTTTTTTTTAGCTAGGTGCCTCATACAAAACAGATAGGTACAGAAGTCAATCACATGTATGTACTTCACTTTTCATACCTACGCTCGGTGGTCACTCTATCTATAAATATCTATATCTATCTCTCTCAAGCGCATGGCACTCGCGCTCGCACTCACTCGCACTCTAGTCCCGAACGGTCCGAGATACTGTGTCCGTCAGCAGTGTCTATGTGTGCGTTGCTCGAGCGCACTTGCATGTAGATTGACTTCTGTACCTATCTATTTTGTGTCATACTTTATCACCCTTGACAACAGGAAAATCAACGCCTGTAGAAGTCTCAAAAACCTACAGAAAATCGACAAACATGACACCCAACACCTATAAAAAAATACGAGAAATTGAAACGTGAAATTCTCGACAGTGATAGAATTATATTATGGTAATAGAATGATCGAACATCCGGTACCACCTTATTGTTAGGCGACATTGCCTGCTGACGGTTATTAAAATCGTTTATAACTCTACAAAGTGCCCAACATAACTTGACACGCGGCGATTAACGAAACTAAATATAAACGTACTGAATCTGACGTATAGTTGACAGTTGCCTTTGCAGGCAGCGCCACCGTCAAGTGTCAAGTTATGCTGGGTACTTGTCAGTCTCCGCCGGAAACCTTACAATGTGCCTTTGTGATGTGAGATAGACCATATCATTACCCCGTCTGGAATTCGTCTCTCGCGTCATTTTTTGTGACTATTGTAATAAAAATGTTCTCATCCCCGTTGACAGATAAGGTCATATCTTGTTCTCTCAAAATGGAAATATGTTTCTTTGTTTTGTCAGAAGAGAGACTTGATTATAGTTTTATTTTAGTCTGACATACTAAAACGTTTATTGTTTTCTATTTCTACATCGTTCTGCCAAGCCCTTTCCCAACTATGTTGGGGTCAGCTTCCAGTCTAACCAATTGCGGATGAATACCAGTATTTTACACGAAGCGACTGTCATCAGACCTCAGCAACCCAGTTACAGGGCAATACCGATATCCTTAGGCTAGACCGGTTATCAGACTTTCGGGTTTCTGACTTCCCGTAACAACCGTCGTAGGTATGCGTATGACACCCGGGACCGACTGTTTAACGAGCTGTTTGAGGCACGGAGGGGTCTTGATGTAACGAAGCGCAGCTGAGCTTCGCAAATCGTTGTTATTTAGCCACGCGCTCCTCTGACGAATCACGAATCTCTCTCTCTGTTCTTTTTCTACATCATTGATTCAATATACCAACATACCATCACGCCTTATATTCCCCGAAGGGTTCAGCAGAGGTGTTTTAGTACATCCTCGTTTCGCCAGTTATGCTTATTAGGTCCATGTAATAGGGGGCGCGCCTATTGCCACTAACCGGGCAGGAATTAAGACTTCGTGCTGCTAGTGAGAAATTCCTAATCGAAAAACCCAATAACACTTTGCCCAACCTGGGGATCGAACCGAGTACCCCAAGACCAACAAGGCAGTCAAGTAAATATAATATACTAATTTAATTTATACTAATAGATTACTGGTATGAGGTATGTCTTCATAGTGAACTAAATTATTCAAGCTATAAAACTCTAAATACGTATTTACATGGAAAAAGCTGTTACTTTCTTTTGTTTCTTTTTATAGATTCATTAATGTTATGTTTAGCTGTTTATTTACACTATTAGTTTTTTATACACAATCCAATACGGCCCAGCGTCCAATAAAAGCATTTAACGATGGTCCAGATGTGGGACATTTAACGAGCGTAATATAAGAATTCCAAGCATCATGATACCACAAACATCACGACTTCAATTCGTATAGCAATAAAAACTTTTCTAACTTGTTACCCTACTTTCAATAACGATATTTGGTGAAAAAATTGTTCCACATTATAATTGAATGTGGCGTTAAATTGAATTAATCGGTTCTATAAAGTTATTGCGAAACGATACGCCTGAAGATTTTTCTGTTATTTTTTTTAATTAGGCCGGGAGCTCTCGGTAAAAAGTTGATACTATCTGTGATACGGTACATCGTAGCGTATTTAAATTGGCTACTACGGTATTTGCGGGTTAGCCATAAATGGGGCACTACTTCGATACGATTACATTGTAAACCGCAACGAAGTAAGCTTTTATTTAGATTAACGGATGCCTTTAAGTGGTTTTAAGAGATCAAAACGAAGCATTTCGGTTAGGTTATTAACTTAATTGAGAGCAGTGGTGGCCCAGTGGTAACGGCCCCGACTTATGAGTTGTATGTCGTGGGTTCGAACCCAGCCAGGCGCATTACTTTGTGTAATTTATTTTGATCACCACTGCTCTCACAACGGTGAAGGAAAACATCGTGAGGAAACCGGCATGCCCTAGAACCAAAAAATCGAAGACATGTGACATCTACCAACCCGCACTGGGCCCGCGTGGTGGATTACGGCCCATTCCCTCTCACAGAGAAGAGGCCTGTGTTCCAGCAGTGGGAACATTATAGGCTGATGATGATTAACTTAAACTGGCTAACCTGGAACTAAAGTGGTCTATGTAACATTTTTGGCTAAATCCATCTATGAGCATCTTTGAACATAAAAACGATAAATAAATCCGGGCAAAAGTGGTATATGTGTCATTACGTCATCAAAATAAGGTTATCATTAAAATGCCACTTTAGAATTTATTTTAAATTTTAAAATTTCTAAAGTGGATTTTTCGTTTGTTATCTGAAAATGTTTATTTTGTATCATAGACCACTTTAGTTCCAGGTTAGCCAACTGGAGTTTACTAACATTAAATCACTAGTCAATCACCGGTTTACCTAAAATTCTTGTACATGTTTAGAGTAAACTTGTTTTTTAATCATTGAATAAACTTGGTAACTGATCATGGACGGCTTCCATTAATACATTTGCTAGTTACCCTTTTCCGCCTTTCGCCTTCCACAGGGATAGGATAGGATTCGTCAAATAATAAAAAAATTTAACAAAAATAAAACCGACTTCAAATTGTGTATCTCCGAGGTTCTTCATCAGATCTTCACCAAATTTAAATGGGACCACTTCGAAAGAATATTCTTTGAAACAAAAAACAATCATTAAAATCGGTTCACAATTAGCAAATATATCGTGGAACAAACATACAAAAACAAAAAAAACATACAGTCGAATTGAGAACCTCCTCCTTTTTTGGAAATCGGTTAAAAAAGAGGGAATGCCCGAAGCCAACACCTCGGTCAATCAAGTTCATAACATTTTTCTTCATAATCATCATCAGCCTATAGCAGTCCGATGCTGGACATGATGGGCATAGGCCTCTCCAACTGCACGCCACTGAGCTCGATCCTCGGTTTCTCTCATCCAACTACTTAGCTCACACTAAATTTTTTGTGTAGGTTGATCTTTTATTGGCAGCCCTTAAAATACTTAACTCAGTTATGTTTCTTGTTCACAAATTCGTAAAAGACGTTTCTCCCAATCCAAAACACCTTATGGTCAATTTTATTTCGACGAACACAATTTTTGACCATACCTGACTGTGACAATAGCTCATTAAATTGGGTTTAAACCCATCCAAAACCGCGGCGGAGTAATAATTTAAATTTTAACAGCTTTATGTCATTCAAATTCATTTTGTAGGAACTTTTAAGGTCTTATGTAATCAACTGAAGCCATAACTGTCACGACGATGAAAAATGTTCATTCATTCGTTCATTCGTTCTTCGGTTCCCACGCGTGAGGGTGTTAAAAGCCTCTATTATATTAATCTGTGTTGCCACAAAGATAATTCTTAATTAGTATAGTTGATTTATTGTGTGCTCCTAATACGGACGTCAACATTTTGAAATTAGAATGCTTTTTTTACTTCTTTCGAAAAAATATTTAAATGTTTTGACACATTAATTTTATATTATACGACTGTAAACAGTTTTGGTGCAATTAGGATTTCAACTCATCGCCTCACCAATGTTACCATTACGAAATTTTAAATAGCTTTCTTAATGGTATATTTTACTGGGTTCTGCCTCATTTAATAGCTTGTTTGACTTATGAGGCAGATAAAAAAATCCATCGTTCCTATCTCGGCGTTATTTCTTCTCTCACCTCACATAATACTTCATTAATTGATGTAATTAAACTCCAATACACGTCATTATCGGCTGAACGTATAATCATCAACAGAGTAACAATGACACTGACACAATTTAGTTTTTTTTAGGTGTTTATTGTAACGGTGTGTAACAAATTGTTCCCAGCCTGATGGTACCTGATCTCGTCAGGTAAACAACAATCAGCGGTTACCGTAAGCACATAATAGGCACGTAACTCACCCAGCATCTTGGACGAAACGAAAGTTCCATTTATCAGCGACACGTAGCGGAATTTGACTTCTAAAACAGATTATTTGGCCGATTAAGTGGCTGAGTGAAATTAGTTTGTTATTAGCTGTACTGTTACCGTTGTTATAATTAGGTATTTTGGTGTAAATTTAACGGATTTTTTTAGTTTATAATATGTAGACCACTGCGGATTTTTTAACGTCCGCTTATACTTACGAAATAAGACTTGTGATAGAACCCTATCAGATTTGTGATAGAACCCTATCAGACAGAATACAAAAAAATACGAAATATAACAGCACTTAATTATTTAAACAGTATTCATAGTTAGGTACCTATGGACTCATTTGTATTTATTTAAATTATAATATTACTTTATAGATACCCATCATTTTAAAATAAAGAATTATTTAAATTAACAATATTATTGGGGAGAATTAAATAACGATAATATAGGTACCCTAGGCAGGTGGGCAGTCACGCTATCAACCTTGTTGACTGGCTAATCTTTTAAACCAGCATAAGCTTAGCGCCGGCACAAAAGAAAATTAAACAAAATACGTAATAGTATGAAATAATTTCCTAAGACTAACCCTGTAATTGAATTAAAACCTATTTACCATGTCCAAACACAAAAAGAACACATTAACATATCTTAAAAAAAAATTGCTAAAACAAACAAAAGAAATTGATACACAATCGATAACCAAAAGTACAAATACGTACATACATACGTATAATACTTCTCATTGTTTTACTGAATACTTAAGTACCTACAATGGTCGAGTGGGCAGTGTTGAGCAAAAATGCTCACATTGTGTAAGACCGAGATGGTCTCGCGAGCGATTGAGCAATATGACATATATAAGGTAAACCAGAACTAGTAGACCTGTTAACTGTTCTGTGAGCTTTCACTGTGCTCGAAGACAATAGGCCTTTGTAATCTGGTCGTGCATTCCTAGATACCTATCAGTGGAGCTATTACAAAGTGAATATTAAATGAGAAGACAGTAGTAGTTGTCATGAAATAAATAAAATTGTATCAAAAATGTTGAATGAATAAATAAACAATTAGTTGTGAAGTGTAACCCCTCGTTTACGCCTTAAAACAAGTTGTAAACATAATTTGTGTAAAGGTCTTTTTTAAAAGAAATTACTTGGTATATAATGTATTTCAAACGAGTGTTTTATAAATCTACTTACCTGTTTGCCACTTAAAGTATGCAAAAGCAATTATTTATTTTTAAAAAAACTCAGGTATGTAGATAACATGTTTTAAACCTAGGTGTAAACGTAGGGTAAGAAAACTACATTTCTATTGAACTAACAAAATTCATATTTTCAAAAAAAAAATATGAAAAAATTGCAGTTGAACAAACTAAACATATTTCATAAACCAAAAAATAAAAAAATGACGTAAGCACCTTTTGATAAAGTCCTCAACTCTCAGTGGAACATTCTCTACAGCTCTAATTAAAACGTATAGTTTCAAACGCGTTTCAATAAAAGCGAAATGGCTTGTAATGAAGAAATAATAGCCGGTGATTTGTTATAGCATGTTAGCCAGAAGACGTGACCAGAGAAAGTGGGGCCAGTGCGAATTTATCAAGAGCGTGAGGGGTGGCCGATAGTTACCGCAGTTGTGTAAGCATGGCTGCTCTATATTAGAACCAAGAGTTTTTATTTTGTTTACGGTTCCTTGAAGAAATCACGAAGCAAAAGGGTTCGAATATTTTTCTATGGAACCTGGCATAGCCAGCTTACCGCCATTTTTTTTCAAAGTTTCGTTGCCCATTGTAACTGGAACATATGGATAGAGGCCACTTAAACAAAAAATAGGCTGCAATATGGTGCCCTAAAGTGTCCCATTGACAAAATATTTGGAGGCAGAGATTGTCATAAAACAATGAAAATCATTAAAAATTAACTAATTATGCATATAAACACGTAATTAGTTCATTTTAATGATTTTCATTGTTCTTATAATGGCGAATTCCGATGTGCGCTGTAACTTTGAAAAAAATGAAACTGGCGTCAGGGATTCTATTCCCTTTGAAGCATCTTTAAAATTTAACGAGACTTACTAAAATTCCAAAAGTTTCAAAAACAGCGCACTTTCCCTAAAAAAAATGGAAAAAGGAAACTTTGACTCCCTAAATAAATCCAATATTTTGTCACAAAAAAAACTTAAAACAACAGTTTTATTAAATAGCAAAGA
This sequence comes from Amphipyra berbera, assembly GCA_910594945.2. NCBI lineage: Eukaryota > Metazoa > Arthropoda > Insecta > Lepidoptera > Noctuidae > Amphipyra > Amphipyra berbera. Next base: position 14,456,667 of record OU343126.1, on the reverse strand, counting down.
TAGGTGTCCAATTAATAATGCAATTATAAAATAAAAACAAAATCTCGTAACAAAACTACAAATTATTTAATTGCTGACATTTCAACGTCCGAGATCAGTTGAGAAAATAACGGCCATTTTATGTTCACTCGTGACAAATAACCTGATACCAAATAAAAATGTAATTGAATAAACCATTAATCAATTATATCTGGAGCATTTTTATTATAGCTTCGTTAACGTTGCCCAAAAGTTTATTTATTTGCATCTGATACACGTAATAAAATTTTATAGGGCCATGTACCATTACTATCATTACTAACTATACCGCCATCAACATAATATAACATGACGCCAGTATTCCCCGAAGGGTTAGGCGGAGGTGTATAGTAACATCCTCATTTCGCCTTTACGTTTAAGTCCCATGTAATAGGGGGCGAGCCTATTGCCATCAACCGGGCACAAATCAAAACTCCGAACTGCCACTGAGGAATTCCACACGGAAAAACCCAATGACACTGCCTGACCTGGGGACCGAACCCAGGACCTCACGATCAGCAGTCGCGCTTCCACGCACCACTAGATCAACGAGGCAATTCCGCCATCAACTTATGCAATAAATAAAACGCGTTATTTTTAGTTAACGTTACGTTTCCATTTCTACGAGTTCCTTGTTTATTTAACTTGTTCATTATAGTTTTAAATAAATTGGCTCAGTGAGCTGAAATAATAATGAGGAACAAATCACTTTTGGCAGTAATTAATGGCTCTTCGGGAGCGGGTAGGAAAACACAAAAGTTAGTCATTGGACCTCGTATCCATCACAGTTTATTGAGGTCCGTTTTGTTTAAAATACATAAATCTCTGCGGTCTTCAAACGTCCAACATTTTAGTTTAACTAAGCTCCTTTGGCACCTTTGTTAATACTAATTTGTTAGTCAATCTCCAATTGTTAGTCAATATCCAATGAGGAACATACTTTTGAAGCAAACATAAAATACTTCTAGTAAACGCCACAAAGAAACCTAACGCATTGTATTTAAAATTACTAAACTTATGTTGCTTACGGAAACTAACGTTTTAATGGCTTGGAAGAGTTACGTAGTGTTTAGTAAGTAAGTTTTTAAATAAATTACTAATATTATAGTGGTATTCTGTGAGCACAGGCCAACTTAAACCACCATACCCAGTTAATGGGGTCAAAGAGGTCAGTTCGCGTGATTCTCGCTATAAAATTACGTTTTTGTCCAGATTTACCGCGCCACGATACCCCCTTATATAGGGGTCATGATTAACTGCACGACATTAATAAAGTTTAATAAGTTCCCCCGAGCTTCTTACACCAAGACCATTCGCGGTTACTGTTACTCTATATTAGCGGACTTTATCTTGGTCGATATCTTCATGGAATTATCAACAATGGAATCGATACATTTTACGAACAATGTTAATAGGTATCTGTTATTATCATCTATTTGTATTTGTGCAGATAGAATAACGTCTATTTTACTAGGTAACGGATAACCTCATTAGGAACACGTAAACTCGATTTTCTTTTATACATTATTGATGTGAATGAATAATCAATAATATCGACTTCGACAGCCAAGAACGGCCATGGAGGTCAAAGTAAAATTCTGTCCATTATTACCTAATACTAAACCCGTAACCCAAACATCAAAAACCGAAACTAATCTAAACTCTTACGCAGCAAAAAACCTCATGAGATCACATTATGGTAATCTCGGATTTAGTTAACACCTCCCAATATAGGATTATTCCGTTAATCCCATCGCAAGAACTCGTTCGACTTCCTACGATTTCGGTTTAGTAAATTGAGCTCTTGGTATCATTTACACCATAAACAATTCGCTTATTTTATTCCCCTCCATAGGTACATACAATCCGAGGTCATAAATAAGTAAATTAGCTATAAAACTTTATGAGAGAAAAGGTGGGATAGCTTCAGGCTGGGAACCATGACCCGGTATCTTAACAAATCGATCGCCAGCGCATAATGTTACGTTGTTACGAGATTGTATATTAGAATTTATAATAAGCACGAGACCGCGAGGCTATCTGTCGGCGCGGGCGCACGTCCGCTCCTCACACACTCAGTGTTATGGTAATGGGGAGCCGTGACCAAAAGGGAACAACGCTCTATTACGCGGGGTCGGTTGCCCGGTCGCCGGTCGACCGGACGACATCGTGCGCCTTCCATTTTTGCCGCATATCTCCCGCTGTTAGGAACCAAAGCCCCAGCACCGACCGCTACTTCCAACTTCAAAACGAAAACACTCATAAATAATAATGACAAATGATATTCCACTTCGATCGCAGTACTCGTTACCATTCCTGGTGAAGTTCACGCCTATAACTTTTTATGGGAATGTTGTGACTATAAATAGATTGTAGTTACAAACGTAGTTACCTGTTTTCAGGTTTAAACCGAAATGTTAACCGCGTCTACCTGAGAGAACATGGCTGTATCCCCGAGAATACACATTACTGTACCATAAAGCTCATATTTATGTCAAGGATAAACGGACTGTCAGATGATTTAAAGCTAAATTCTCTGTTCGCATGGACTCAGAGATAATGATACCTTAATTGCGTTCCTGTGCTTTCCCGAATGATCGAATGGCAGTAATAGCTCTCTGTCTGGCCGAAATGACTTTAATTGGCGTCGGGAGATGGCGTATGTTTCAATAGACTTTGTTATTATTGTTCAGAAGGTAATAATTAAGTTTCGTTTGCATATTTATTACAGGTATGGTGGAAATTGTAGTTTTATTGATACAGAGTTACAACATTAAGGTGTGTATCAAAATGTTGTCGATATCTAGGGCTAGATGTAGTGTAGTTCACAGACTGGGTTGAGCACGCGACAAGATTTAGTGTCGCAGGCGGCGGGCGTTCGCGTCAGACAAATATTTCACCTTGGTCGCGGCGCCACGAGGGAACACCGATGTGACGCAGCCTGAGACTTGCTCGCGCTAAATCAAACTCCCGGAGGCTTTACGTCCACATTCGTCTTCTATCCTCCTCTAAAACACTGGCCTAACGACAAGCAATAAGTTTTACTGCTGAATAATTGCCTTTCAAACGTCTGGACAATATTAATAGCTTACGCATACCGAACCCAAACATCCATTCCTCCCTTCAAATACAAAACAAAATATTTTCCAATGCCGTAAAATCTTCATAATGTTTGTTTCAACAGAAATCCGATACATATCAGTTTCGTCGTGTCAATTTCCTTCCGCAATATTTTCTTCGCAAAATGTTTATCCGAAGTTTCAAAGTTAGACATGTTCCATGTTAGCGTGCCAGTGAACTTGTTCGTTGTTGGTGTTACTTACACAACTGCAGCGCTATAGATAACACACAAACAGACAACACGAGAATGGGTTTACTTTAGTTTGTCGGCCGGATTTTGTTTTAAAATAGTTATGCCACAGTTCAAGGAATACTGGGAATACAATGGGCTATTTAGTCAATGTATTTGAACTAGTTAAAGAAATAACTTGTATCGAGAAGGAAATACAATAAAAAGTTAAAGTAAATACTAAATATCGACTTGCAAATATTATAGTTTTGCAATAGACGAAGAGTTACGAGAACAACTTAATTGTAGTAATTTTATCGTACAATACTGATCCTAGATTAGATACGCAGGTTGCGTATGAAATTAAAATAAAATTGAGTTGATAGCATCCCTAAACGAGTTATTACGGGCGAACCATAAAGAGCGGCTACTTCCTAGTCGGCACACAGAAGCGGCGGTATGATTTCATAACTCGAATTTCCCTTTCGCAAGGCTTGCTACGTAGTTCTGCGGTCAAAGCTGATCCTAAGAATATCGCGGAGATACGGCCAATTTATAATTTAATGCCCGCTTCGCTCGCTCCGGACATTATCGTACGTACTTGTAGATACACGGTACCTAACTTTTGATTTCAGCTATTCGAAATATGATTTACTGAGTTATGGCGAGATAATGAAGTGGGTTACTGCAAAATCTTGTTTTCAAAGTTGTCGCTGTTGTTCGTCGAGTTGTTTCTTAGTTTTGACTTGGAGAAACTGGGATCGATACTGAAGACGGGAACTTTGTTACTGTGATTCTTTTGGCGGAAGTTAAACTTATATCAGTTAATAATGTTTTGAGAAACAGATGTAGTGAAGCACATACTATTTATAAACTTGCATTAGACTAATTCATGAATATTGAAACACTATGGGAAATTATTAAAAGTAAACGTTCGATTAATGTTGAGAACTTCTTCATTGTATCGTTGCATTTCTAATCGAATGCCAACGTACAGTCTTACAAATGTTATCTATGTAGGTATAACTGTTGATTAGAACATAGAACGGTGATAACAGTTCAGCGATAAAAATTAAGCCATAAGATGTGTCTTTTGATTGTGTCTCGGAACAATTGCAAAAATTACCATGGGAAAAAATTGTGGTAAAGTTTTTTTACTTCATTTTCGAACGAAATGTGGGAAACCAATCAAACAACTTACCAACACTAATCGCATTAGCATCACTTAAAACTAAAGATCTGAGGACTAATTATATATAAGTGCAAGAGATGCCAGCACATATACGTTATACTTTTCTTACGATAACGATTATCATATGAATGGAATTTCAATAGGTACTGAACATTTTGTCCACCATTGTTCATCATTATAAACTGGACCTACATTTCCGATATCTAGACCTACTTTTCTAATTTCGACAAGACGTTATTTACTTTGTTTAGTTTTTAATGTTCAGCATACGTACAAGTTCTCATAAATATTTTCTTTGCAGGATGACCTTCGCCTTGGCGCTGGTGGTGGTGTGGTGGGCGATTGGCGTGCACGCCGGCGATCCGGTGTTCGACCCCAGCACGCTGATGAGGCTGGTGCTCGTCCCAGCAGACGTCCCCGTCGGCTCCGTCATCTACCGCGTGCGCGCCTCCGACCCCGACTTCGATTATCCGCTGCATTTTGAACTTATTGGTAAGGAGATAACACTCAAAATAATATTTGCATAACCTACATAACAAATAAAGCCAATCACTAGAGAATATGATAACATTACGAAGATATCACAGTTCGAACAAGATCTTCAGTTAATAAAGACGACGAAAATAAGATAGAAACAGGTAATAAAATTTGTTTGAGAAAATTTTCTGTAAAAGATATAATTGAATTTGACCTTAACCGTGATCCAAAGAGACAATACCCAATTTGTCCCACCGTGACTACGCGTAGTTAGAAAAGATAAAGTTGAGCTTTAACCAAGTAAACTCGATAACTTGTAACCCAATATCACAAGGTCCGGAAGAAAACAAAGCTTTATTGCATTCCATTAGTCAGGATACCCGAGAAGTTAATTTGTCATTGATTTACGGAAACCTCTGCAAACAATTCCTGCTATCAAGGAGGAAATCTGAAATGTTGACATTGCTTTTGCTTTACTTTATCCAGACCTCTTCATTTCGAATCTGGATATCAAGAAGTTTATTGTGGACTTAGTTTAGAAATGTACATTCTATCTTTTCTCAAAGCTGGCGTTAGATGGGTTCGGTATTAGCATTTAACTAAGGACTATTAGGTATAATAAAATCTCATTTTGATTGCCAACCTTCTGCATTCTGCCACACTTGGAGATATTAAGGTAAAGATTAAGATAGAAAATTATAATTATTCATCAATTTATCCCTCCATCCAGGTCAAATGGGCCGCCTGGACATCGGTGTCGAGACTCTCCCGTGCACCCGCTACAACTCGGTGTGCCAAGCCAACGTCATCCTGCTGAGGCGGTTGGAACCCGGCCGCTATGTGGACTTCAGGCTGTCTGTACGCAACACCAGAGGGCGAAGCTCCCGGATTGCGTGCTCAGTTACTGGGACCAACGCCACTACGCCCAGGGACACCATTTTTCCGCACCAGCCTGGCATCGTTTTGGTGCCGGAAGTAAGTTAAAACAATATTAGTAGTCCTCAGGAGTGTGTAGTCCTGGGGGCCTAGTCAAAACCCATTTTCCTTAAACGTTAACGCCTGCGGAAAGATCAAATTATATGGAAATGACATTTGCTCGAACGTAAGCCTGGACGGGACCTGGACTGAATAATTTACATCTATCCTGTGCAATAATAAGAAAAAGTAAAATTACGTTTTCTTTCTTTCTTTCTGTTTTCTTGGTTGTTTAACGAGCAGGCAAGATGTCTTGTTTCTTTTCTACTATTTTAGGCCTAAACAATTATAGAGAAAATCTTGATTGCTAATGAGCAAATAACCAGGACGGTTAAAATTGTACTGTAAGAATTTACAAGTTCCTTCACCAATTCTGTAGCTCTTAAATACCACTATTAAACAAAATATCGTTAACCAAGTCGTGGTAATTGAAAAGCTGCAGCACACTCCTGTATTACGCACTCTTTAACAACTTATGCCTTCAGTAATGATATACCTATAATCGAAAATTACTTTTCAAAACCAATTTCCCTAAAGACTGCAAAGATTAAGTATTAGAAGTTTATCACTTCAAATGACACATGATCGTTCATTAGACTTGCAAAACCATGGCTTGCAATAAAAGTCGTTACATTAAAACTGTCGTTTGGTATAAAGATGTTCATTTGCATAGTCCAGTTATAATGGTGGATTTACGTGGAAAAAGCACCTGTCGGTGTTCGGGGCAACAAATGAGGCGCCGAGAAGCGTGCCGCGTGACGCGAGTGATTGATGATGATGATGACGTACGTGCATACTGACACAAAGGACGCCTGCCAGATATCGAAGTTAACCTTAATCTAGAGCTGCATTCTAGAAAAGATCTTAGTGAGACGTTGTATGCACGAACTTGCGTCGCACATTCATACTTCGACCTTAAGTTACATTGGTACTCGAATTAGGTTGAAAGTGTTGGAATTTTAACAAAAGTTGGGCACTTGGTATTGAATGGTATTTTTTAGAGAATTATTACCCTCAACTTTTTTCCTAAAAATTTTCCCTATAGTAGCAGTTAATTAAAACTCTGTAATTTACCAAAATCTCCAACGAACTAAGGCTTCCAAATCACTTTACAACTTTCATTGGGACCAAAAGTTGAAAAAGTTCAGTCTTTTAAATCACGAGTCGCACAATAAAGCAGTTCTAACAAATTGTTATTTTTACAGGACGCCAAACGCGGTACCGATCTCGAGATAGTTATCGCGAGAAAAAACCCTGTGTCGCCGAAACCTCTGGAACTCGAACTTTGGGTAAGTAATTTGCATTTTAAAGGAGACGCGATTCGAAGCGATGATTAGGGGTTAGCTAATGATATTTTCTGCTTGCGTCGTGTTTGACACGCATTTCGTTGTAACCACATAATGAAGTTTCGCTCGCACGTTAATAGGGATCATTTTCACAGCGTTATGGCTGACGCGGGATACGCCTCTTGCAAAACTCATTTACAGTTTATGTGGTCGGATCCTAACGTTACGTATAGGTACGAACTCCCACAAATTTGAATAGGCAATCAATCTCAAAATTACAACGGGAAGTTTACAAAATAATGTAATAATACGTAACGCTTATTTGTTCACTCTGACACCAGTATCAGGTCCCGACAACTTGATGAGCGTGCGAAATGTTCTAATTTACGTTACAACAAGTAATTGTATCAACAAAAACGCGTTGAAAGCAAAAGAAGATAATAAAGCGAAAGCTTTAATTTGCTCAATTTACGGAGTAACAGCATTATGCTCTTATAGCAATTTATACATAATTTTTGATACAGTTACACATCAATTCATCTCCGAAGCAGAACCAATTGTTAAGCAGTTCGATGAGCCTCAACTAGTTGCTATGAATACGTTATTTCGAAAATGAGATCACATTAGGCTGCTGCCTAATACGTGTATTGTGGTTGTACGTATTTCGCGTGGCCATCCGATGGGATGCAATTACTGGGCATTAAGAGCAAGGCGTGTTAAAATTCTCACAGGCACGGAGAATGGCTAGCACCCGCACTCGAGGTCGTTTAAAGGCTTAAATGCTATAATAATGGAGATCGTGTCCTTACATGAAGTGTAATTTTAGACCGTCGGTTGTGGGCCGGCTAACGTCCAGTTGAGTACCGCAAGGGAACATATAAGTGAATTTATTGTATCTGTTCCGTCCGACCCTTATTTCGATTATGAGTACATAGTCATCGCTAAGTAAGCGGTGGGAAATAATATTGTTATGGGTCTCGCTTGGGCACGGAATGTGCTCTATTAAGGGAACATACGCATACTACGTGACCCGTTCAGGGGGGAGGGGGGTCTTCAAAATACAACGCTTGGTCACAGGGGCGAGGGCCCGGCTTAGGTTTTCGTCACATGGTCAATATCCTCTAGGGAAATCTCGCGCTTTTTCGAGCTATATTCAAATATGGCGCGCAGCGTTTAGCGCTTTTTAAACTCACAGGTGGCAATATTGACGCACATTAAGCCAAATAATTTTCTTTTTTGATTTTATTTATTTAAAATCACATTTATGAATTACTACGTAAAAACTAGAGGGGTATTGGCATATACTACGAGTGGTCACAGAGGGGGGAGGGAGGTAAAAAGTTGTAAAAAAATGGGTCACGTAGTATGTGTACGTTCCCTAAGGTGGTACTCGTAACATCACATTTAAAATGTTTAGCTAGATAAGCAAAATTTCGCTACTAAAGATACCCAATTCTGCTAACCGTAAAGACAAATTTTGTCATAGATTAAAAATTAATTTCCCTCCCAGGAGTTGACAATTAATTAATGATTATACACTCGGGCGCAATGTATCCGGGTCACCAACATAAACAAAACAATGTTAAAATGTTAAGCAATGTTTAATAATATTTTGTAAGATATTAAGGTTTATATTCGTGAATTCATTCCTCCCGAGTGTAGTTTAAATAACATCTTCTTTAATTACTAGTCTAATTATATTTTTGTTCACAGGGATCACCGCTCTTCGCAATCCGGCAACGTCGCGTCTCAGCCGAAAACACCGAAGGGACCATATTCCTAGTAGGACCTCTGGACTTCGAGGCCCAGTCTATGTACCATTTGACACTACTAGCCGTGGTAAGGAATGCGTTTATTCAAATGAATGTTATTTCCCTAATTAAGGTTAATTATTCAAAGTTCCTCACGAGATCAAGCTTGCAATCTGGTACGCCGGCTAATGATCAGTATTTAAAGTGTAATTAATTACGCCAAAACAAGTGCAATGGATTTCGTGGCTTGTGGTACACCCTACTGAGTACTGATGCTTGTGCAGCTGTGTTTGAAGTTAGTGCTATTTCAGCGTAGTTATTTTATCTACGCCATTACTATATCCTAAAGTAAATATACAAGGTTAGTCGGAAAGGGGGTACTAAGCGGCGGGCTCACTGATGACTATTTTAAAGCAAGTGTTAAAATTTAAAAACCCGACAATTTTTATTTGCAAGCAAAAAGATTTAAATTTTAGTTTTTAAAAAAAAAAACATTTCTGCTTTAGTTATGAATTCAGAAAATTAATTTTCTAATCCGTGACCCCAAATATGACCTAAATTGTAAAAACAGCTGATCATAGCTATGGACAGATAGATTATTGCATATTTTTTACGAAATCTTTGAAAAGCTATTTCTCTTAATGTATCGAGTTTTGGGAAAAGTTGTAGAACAAAAGTTATCCCTTATTATGGGTAATTTAACACCCTTTCGGCTTAGTACCCCCTTTCCGACTAACCTTGTACATGCCTAGTGATAGCCTAGTGGTGTGACCGTCGGACTGCCAAGTCATAAGTAGGTCTCGAGTTCAATCCCAAGGCACGCACCTCTGACTTTTTAGATTCATGTACGTATTGCATAATTATCACTTACTTAAAAATGGTGAAGGAAAACATCTTGAGGAAACTGAGACGCCTAAGAGATTTTTCTCGACGGCATGTGAAGCCAAGTCAGAGGGCCATGGGCGGCATAAACTCTGACACCAGGTTAGTCACTAACGACACGAAAAGAAGAGATGAGAAGAAGAATATACGTTAATTTACTCTATAAACCAGAAGCAGTTTAAAATACCACTATGACTTTGTACATAATTAATAAGAAAAAACATTGTTTCGGGCAGCGTCTGACCGTAAAGGGTAAGTTAATCTCGGAAATTACTGAATAGATTTAGTGAAGTCTTCATTACAACCTAGAGCGTTTCTGGAAAAATATTTTCGTATATTACGCAATATTCACAGAACCAAAGTCCCTAGCAAAACTAAATGAGTGGGTCGAGGAACTTCGAGTCTACTTAGTTGTCGGCAATAAGATTGACAAGCATATCATTTTGGGACCCAGTGCATAATATCAGAAAGCATATTGGGTCACCCGCGCGAACGCTCAACGAGTATTCCCAAGAAGGGTTGATGTCAGGCAGGCGGCCGGTCATAAAACAATAAGCCAAAACCTCTAACAACATGGATTTATGAAATACATGTTGTGCCGACCCCACCTAGTGATAAGGATAGGAAGAAGAAGAAGAAGATTTAGTACAATTAATCATTATAGGTTAGAGCATTTCTAGAAAAATATTTTCGTATATTACGCAACATTCGCAAACTAAAATTTTGTTGTTTAAATGTTTTTTTTTTAAATATAAACATGGTTTTCTCCTATATCGGGGGTGCGTTTACAGACGCAAATCTTCACATGCACAAACGCCCAGACCCGGAACAACTATCTGTAGGCCATACAAATATTAGTTCTGTGTGGGAATCGAACCCACAACTCATAGCGCAGAAGTCAATCGCTCAGCCACTGCACCAAACGTGTCGTTGATAATGATGAGCTATCAAGTGTAACATTTTAGTTACAGGGTGATGATCATCATCTCTCTGCCCTTATCCCACACTGGGTGAGATCGGCACAACATGTATTCTTCTTCTATTCTCCTCTATCAGCCGTCATTTCAGTACTCACTCCTTTCTTACCCATATCATCCTTCAGGCAATCCATTCATCTGTTCATTGACCTACCTCTACTAATATATCCATCCACATTCATATTTAACACTCTTCTAGTAACATAACTTTCTTCCCTCCACATAACATGTCCATACCACGCTAACCTATTACTCCTCAAGTTTTCAGTCTTGTTACTGGCGCTTTCAACTTCGTCTGACATACTCATTCCTTATAGGATGATGATATATTTTATAGTATAGATACCTATAACAGTGCAACAATCTTTTACATACTCCTTTTGTTCCTTTGATGTTTATTACTTATTATGATGATGCCTGAGGACCTGTCTTGAAAGTAACTCATAAATTAGACAAATTCATAATATCAGTAACTATTAAGTTTTATAAGTTCAAAACCGTGTTTAAGGCGTTTTCAATATTCATAGGATAACGGCCGCCTTGATGATCATAATATGCAACATCTTTATTACTTAATTTCGTTTCAATTCCTGCATATTTTATTATTAATGGTAACTGCATGCTTGCACATTCAAGGACCTATTAAACCGTTTTATGAAGTACTTGGCCCTATAAGGATATAAAATTTATAATTATAATGTTAATCAGTCTAATAAAACAAGGCACAAAGTTATTAGAGCCTGGGGGCGCGGTTCAGTGAACCCCGCAAATGTCTAAGAACTTCCGGATAGTTCCGTATTAAACATTATATTATTTTAATTACAATTACATTAATTTGCTTTATTGTTTTGTATTCAATTACAAATATTATTCTGTGTAGGAACGAGGTATGGTGTCCCTCCAACGAAAAGGGAGGATACTCCTACCAGGCGGGTCATATGCCTGGCGGGCTACTGCCCAACGGTTGATGTTGGGAAGTTGTATATAATTATGCTACTTGCGTGTCAAATCTTGATATCGCGATGCAGGATTTGTGACGTTTCATTTTTGAAAGTTCTCATTGTTGTCGCAGCTGTAGTCTGCTAGAGAATCGTCGTGCTGCGTAGTTCTCATGTAGCGTGATAGATGCCGCCACAAAACTAAGGCTCGTATTAATAAACAGCTCTTATTTGAGAGATCTTCCAACAGCAGCTACCATAAAGTAAAATTCCATACATTTGACAACATATTTTCGTTTAAATACACCTCAAGTGATGTTAAAACTACACTTGAGAGGTATCACTCAAATGAGAGTTGTTTATTAATACGGACCTAATACTTTTTTATTAACATGGCCGTTAATTTCGTGCTGTCACTGTTACTTCGTCTGAGAGTGACAGTGACAGCACGAGACAACGACAGCTTAAAAAGGAGTAGCGTTTGAGTATTTGGCCATAAGAGACAGAGATAATTATGTTCCTGGGAAGTAAGCGAAGGGTGGGTGAATTTAAGGCTGTCTATTGTAATTTTGATGTTGGGACTGGACTGGACGTTGGGACACCTCTGCCGAACTCTTCGGAGAATACAAGGCGTGATGTTACGTTATGTTAAAAAGTAAAGATTTTTAGTCCAGTTAAATAAATGAGTGTTCATTTTCACTACTGACACTACCTCTTTTACATTGTATAGTTATGTTGTTATAGTGCAGTAAAGTAATCTAAAAAAAATCCAAAACAGTTTTTTAAACACCTGTAGTGTGAAATTCGAGTATTAAGATTAGTTAACAGTCTTCGAATACAGTAATAAATGATATGGACAGCATGTATTTTATATATTTTCAAGTAGGTACCTATTGTATCAAAAAAATATGGTTGTGTAGGTACTTTAATATTTCGTACTTGTTTTACCGAGTGTACGCGTCTTTTTTCTTCGGAATGGTTCCATGTACACATTGCCGACTTTATTGACCCATAGTTTAGTTAGATTGCCGATTGGTATAAAAGCGTGTGGGAGTGCGCACATTTATCGATTAAAACTCGGTCTATAAAATAATGCAAACAGAGCCTCAACCCATTTTGCAGTGTGGTCCTGATCTAATAATAGACCCCATGTTTTCCTGTGGGTGTTCTTACGAGGAGATTAAAAGATTTATAACAGTTGAATGTGCATTATTAACCTGTACACTGACAATATTGAGGACATCATAAAGCGAAGCGGCTTGCTCGCAATCTGCCTTATCATTAACTAAATGCTAATCCGGTCGTTCGTTCACTAATGGAAGCACACGCATATTTTTTAAGCATGTTGAAAAATGCTTGCACGCAGAAGAGTCAAGCAGACATTGATTTAACTAATTGAGCCCTTCAAAAATCCGCCTGTGCTTGTTCTTGACGATTGTAATGTTTGTTTTATCACTTTGCTTTATGAATTTTCCTTACTGTGTTTTTTTACGTAAATTTAAACTGACTTCGCAAGAAAGAGATTTAATTTTTCTTCGGTGTATGTATTTGAAGAAAGAAGACCGGTTGCAATAAATCTTAACACATTCTAGAAACATGTCGGCCTTGCATACATTCACCAAAAAACTCGTTCGATAGTTTAGTTGTTGTGTAAAGTTTATGGCGATAATGGAAGTGTGCTCAACTCGAATCTTATACAAAAATAACATAGACCAATTAATATCAAACGATAGTTTAGTGGAATATACCTACTATTTATTATGAGCGGTGCCTACACTATTTGCGTGTAGCATGGTGCGGATATCATTAGACAAACTTTACAATTATGACTTAATATTTCAATTGCACCCAAAATATCACAGTCGTAAAATACGGAATCAGTAATAACTGTAGTAAATTAAATATTAGGTCCCCACCTATGAAATCAGCGTTTTGTGTGGAGAATTTTAAAGAAGTTGCATTTTTCATACTAACATTTTCTTAATTTATTTAACAACTATGAACACTAATGTTTTAAAACTTTTATACATTAATGTTTAAAAGAGATAACGTATGCCACTTAGATTATGCGACAAAAATAAGTTTTGGCTAAGTTAAAACAAAAATAGTGGTAATTTCTGCTAACAAAAAGAGGAGTAATTTTTAAGGTATTTTTTATGTTTAGAAAACTATAAGTAATAAGGTTTTTTTTATTATTGGTAGTTGTCTATGGAGGCCATTATTCGATATAATATCAAGCAATTGATGAATATTTTAAATCATAGAAGTGACGAGGTTCTCTATTTGTGAGAAAAAAACGTTAATTTCATAGGTGATGGTGGGGACCTAATAAATTAACCCCGCCAAAATGTTATTGTCTACAAATAAAATCAAATACTGACAGCTGTCACCCGCACTATGCTACATCGTAAATAGTGTAGCTTCTAACCTATCAGATTGAATATATGCAAAATTAATTATATTTAAAAAATATTGTCTTTTCAGGATCCCTACATAGAAATAGGCAAGGATACACGCAACATCGCTGGCTTGGAAGTTGTCGTGGTAGTTCAAGATGTGCAGGACATGCCTCCGGTCTTCACGGCTGCGCCTCCTATCACCCACCTGCCCCGCCAGGTGGCGCCAGGGGACATGGTGGTCAGAGTACGAGCTGAGGACGGGGACAAGGGAGCTCCGAGGCAGATCAGATATGGACTCGTGTCAGAAGGGAATCCGTTCACGCCGTTTTTTAACATCAATGAAACATCAGGTAAGTCACTTTTCCGGGTGGATAATCTAGGTTAAGTTTCAGTAAGTAACCAGTTAATGACTCAAAATCACCGGCTCACCTTATAATTTTGGTTGTACCCAGTTTCACCATACGCCAAACTTGTCAAGTAGATTTTGGTATGGTCATGAATTACAAACTTAATTATATTAAATTTAAATTAAATATTTATGTAAATAAAACGTTCTAACAAAAATAAAAACGACTTCAAATTGTCTATCTCCGAAGTTCTTCATCAGATCTTCACCAAATTTAAATGGGACCATTTCCAAAGAATACTCTTTCAAACAAAACAAGAATCATTAAAATTGGTTCACAATCAGAAAAGACATCGCGGAATAAACATACAAAAAAAACATACAGTCGAATTGAGAACCTCCTCCTTTTTTTTGAAGTCGGTTAAAAAGAGAAAGAAAGAAAGAAAGAAAGAAAAGAAAGAAAGAAATTTATTTGGCACGAAAGCAGTCAGACACACAGACAAAAAAAAACCATAGGAGACAAAAAATAAAAAATAAATAAAGTAGCTGTATGTCTAGCGGCTGCGCCAAATAGGTTCAGTTCAGCATAAATGTCAGACCACTAGTGCCTGACGCTGGTTTTCAACTGAACCCTTTGTGACGTAATTGATGTAAACCAGTTCCAAATAGATAAATAGCGTGCTTAAATAAATAAAAAAATAAATACTGTTGACCCGTAATTACGGATGTCTCGGTGGTCATGCCAGTAAACTTAAACCAACATGTGTGTGTCTATGAGCAGTGAATATGTGTGTGAATATAGTTGTGTACTAGTTTATAATAATTGTGTAAACGGAAATAAATAATTAGATTATATATTAGAACTAAGAGAGAACTGTTGAGAATGGAACACAATGGGGAAATAGGTAACCATAAAATTAAAAGTTTAATCATTATCAAAATACTTAATGCGTAAGTAGAAATAATATAAACAGCGACGCTCATTTACATAAACTCGATTTGAATCCGATTCTCATAAACAGCAACATAAAAGCTTTTTAATTAGAAAATCTTTAACGTTTCCGGCGTTTTATACCAAAGCCTTTCAACAATAGACCGCAAAGATTTAACCATCGCACATAAATATTGTATTTTGGCTAAATTACTCACTTTTAGATTTAAACCGAAATTAGGGTAAAACTCACTTTGCCGGATATTACAAAGCTGCTTTTCAGCCCCGCGCTAATTTTCTACTAAGATTATTCGTTTACGTGTTAACTGTTGGGTCAGCGGCATTTTAATAGCCAGCACTTTTTAACCGACTTTCAAAAAAGGAGGAGGTTCTCAATTCGACTGTATGTTTTTTTTTTATGTTTGTTCCGCGATATCTTTGCTAATTGTGAATCGATTTTAATGATTCTTTTTTTGTTTGAAAGAGTATTCTTTCGAAGTGGTCTGATTAAAATTTGGTGAAGATCTGATGAAGAACTTCGGGATAGACAATTTGAAGTCGGTTTTATTTTTGTTAAAAAGTGATTATTCAACTTTTATATTAACAAACGCCCAAGTATTATATTTCTTCGCGATTTATGATTTAACAACCTGCGTAGTATGAGGCCATCCGATACGACTTTTTGTCGTACTCTGTGCGCTTTGGTCGCACTGATTGATGTGATTATGGTCTTGTTCTGTCTTTTATTAGGTAGATGCGAGTGTTCTCTGATTTTATAAAACATAATTATTCATAACATCACGCCTGTATTACCACAAAAAGGATGAGCAGAGGTGTATAATAAAACCCTCAGTTCCCCGTTATCTTTAAGTCTCATATAATAGGGGCGACCCTATTGTCATTAACTGGGCACAAATCCAAACTCCTGGCTTCTACTGAGGAATTCCACACGGAAAAACCTACTAATACTTTGCCCTTCCTGGGGATCGAACCCAAGACCTCACGGCCTACAGTCGCGCTTGCCACCACTAGACCAATGAGGTGGTTAAATTTTTTGCCTGTTCTTAATCTATTATGTTTGTAATCAAATGTGAGAATAATTCAAAGCTTTTTAGTCCAAATAAATCCAATTGATAAACGTCGGTTAGTAACCTTAGAGTATGCACTGAAACGTGCCAATAAACTGAGAATTTATTAGAGCTAACTTTAACGGTTACTTTACTGTCTGATAAGGAGGTCGTGAAAGAAGACTAAATCGCGTTCTGAATAGTGTGTACCCCACTTTAACTCAGTATTTGGCCTTGATATGTTGCTAACTTGATTTCTTATATACCTTAGTCTAGAACTTCGTTTTTGCCGCGGTACTAGGTCAGTGAGGTTTTTCAGACGGTTCTTTTTTCTTGATAGCATCGGTACGTCCGTCGAGCGTCCGGCTACCGTAGGATATCCTACTTCCTTATCGCTGGTCGACACCACCCCTTATGGCCCAGTTGCTACAAAACCACTGCCCGCAACCTTGCGTGACCCACTTTACTTCTATAACACTATCAGATTTAGTTTGTAGTCATTTTCTACCAAACTTCCATTTTATGGCATCAAATTTAATAGCAAAAGTTTCTTAGTTAAGTGTAACAATTAACGTGTAGACAAACCGGTTGGAATTAATTCTGTTGTTAATTGTATGCCGAGTTAACTATTTCGTATTTGTTATGAAGTATATTATGAAATCCTTTGTTGTAGTAATGCGCATTATTTGCAAGTCATTGTTATAGGAAATTGCAAATTAAACAAATAAAGTATTTCTCATATCATATGCACAAATGTTTCGGCTATATTTTATGACCGGCCGCCTGCCTGACGTCAACCCTCCTTGGGAATGCTTTTGCTGGTGGCAAGCACCACCTACGATCTTATTCCATCTCGGGCTTGCGGGTGCTGCATGCTTGTCAATCTTATTGCTGACAACTAAGCAGACTATGTTCTTCTTGGTGGAGTATACTAAGTATATAGTCTGAAAGTTGCTTAGAGTATTTGCATAAAATTCACCATATTGTTCCAAGAAATTGCTATTCGGGAGCAAAGTTTGTAACAACTTTCTGTTACAAGTATATCTAAAGTTCAACCTCACATCTAAATTCTCTTAACAATGCCATAAGTTCATGTTGAGTGCGTGGCAGTGGTAGCTCTGACAACACTTAACAATGCGTATTTGTTCGCCAACAAAACTACAAACAGGACGGACTTCGAATAACGCTAACAGGGCTTTTAATGCAACCTTGCATTCTACTGAACAAGCACATAATGACTCATTAGACCTTACCGGTCGCGCTCTCGCCTCGCCATCCATTGTTTGTAAAGCTGCCCTACCTTACTTCATAATAAAGGCACTTCCTTTGAATAGCGTCCCCGTACCTACGTAGTAGCTGACAATACAATCCCGACTTGCTTTGACATTATCAGCTCGATAACTATGCTCGCCTCCACAAACTTGCCCCTTAAGAACCGTTAAAACTTATCGGAATATTGGAAGAGCTGTCGTTCTTGAGAATTTGTCGCATTAATCAGACCACACCTTAGGAACATGTGAATAGATATCGAGATTCAATTTGGTTAAAGCAATTTCGAAGTTAGTAAGAACGTATTTTGAGTTGGGTGCTACCCGTTGGTACATACAAATGGTCGTATTGTGAACACGCCGGGCCGCGCCGCCCATAAACTTTATTGTAATTCCGATGTATAAATTACCTACGTGGTATATTTTTGGAGTTATTTCAATATTCATGAGGTGTTATGAAAACTTTGTACACTGCAGTTAGTTCCTATTATTTGACGAAACTTTAAGAATTTTATAGAAAAGTGCTTTTATTAATTCGTTGCTTCTATCTCAATGTCATTTAAAAAAAGGCATTCCATATTCCTAAAATACTAAATAATTATTAATTCCAGCACTCTGTTGCGACTTAAAATTAGATTCTCAATTATATCTATTCTTACTTTCAATGAAACCCTCTGTTTCTTACCGCTAAAGAAATTACCTGCAGAAGTTTCCCCAGTAATTTAATTACCACAGGTACAATGAATGAATTATGTCCAAGCATAAAGGTTAATCTTTGCTATTAAATAAGATATAGAAATGAATGAAAGAGGCAATCAATTCAGTTCATTAGTTGAGCCATTGGACCGCTGTTAATACCGCGTTGGCGTGCGAGGTTTTCCATTTAAATGTGACAAAATAAATGTGCCTGAAGTTCTAATACATTTTTTTATCTTAAATATGTTATAAATATTTAATTGTTATTTTTCTTTACCTACTCATTTTATATCTACGTCCTTCTTTTTTCATTCATTTATATTCACATACGTTACATTATTGTTTTTTTGTAAATTAACTTTTATTGATTCTGCCTAGCCTTTTCCCAACTATATTTGGGTCAGCTTCCAGTCTATCCAAATGCGGCTGAATATCAATATTTTACACGGAGCGACTGCCATCAGACCTCCGCACCCCAGTTACTGAGCAATGCCGATATTCTAAGGTTAGACCAGTTGTCAGACTTTCGGGCTTCTGACTTCCCGTAACAACTGCCATAGGTATTCGTATGAAACCCGGGACCGACAGTTTAACATGCTCTCCGAGGCACGGAGGAGTCTCGCTGTGTAAAGAACGGTCACCCATCCACGGACTGACCGCGGCAAGCACAGCTTAACCTCGCAAATCGTATGGTCCGCGCGGTAGGTAATTAGCCATGAGCCCTTCAAATTAATTTTTACATTACCTTTTATTAAAATGATCTACTTAATTTCGAAAAAGAGTTGTTTGGGCCTTTAGATTATGTGTATTCTATCTTCAGTTAGACTTGTGAAAAAGCACCATCAAAACACAAACAGTATTAATTTATTCCTTAGCAATAATTTATTCGGTCCATTCAAGCCTCGCTGATAAATAATTAATGAGGCTCTCATTTGCCTTGTCACCACCGACAGATGAGGATCGGGAGGTTCCTATTAAGAGTGGATGCACCACTTTTGTATGCTAATTACTCGTCACGACTTTTTTTTCTCTGACACCTACTTGGCATAATGAAGCCGCACCAGTACCAGGCTCTTATGAATAGAAGTATGTTCATAATCATCTGTGTTATAATTCATGTCCATATTAAGTAGTTATCATTCATGGTTATTTATTCGTTTTGGAAGAAGTATCGGTGAAGGTAAATGTTTGTAATGTAAAAGACTGCTTGTTTGAAACTCGTTCAATAATAACTGTCTTTTACAAGAACTTGGTAAAGAATTTCTTTATAAGACGACATGTAACTTTTGTCTTCGGGTTGTCTGACGTTTACAATGTGTACCCGTTTATTGGTTTTTCTTTTTTACTCTCCAGGAATTCGTGTTTATGTACCTACATATGCTCTTTGTGTGTACATATACTCTCTATGTACTCTTTGATTATTTTCTTCTCCGAGGGACGGAATTCCTTCCCCGAGTAAAAGCCTGTACCTATAATTTTGCCGGAATAATTTTAGAATAAATATTCCATCTACCTAAGTGTTCATTATATTTTATTGCTTGCTTAGTCAGCAACTTACCCGTACCTTCTTTTGTATCAAAATCATGCTCTAGGAAAACCTAAGCTCCCATTTCTATCGAATTTATTACTTTTTGAATTTACTAATTTCTTTTTATTTAGACGAAAATTGTAATGATTTACTAAGTGTTGAAAGTAAAGCCTTTACCAGTATCGTAATTTAGTTTTTAAAACGAAATATCTTTTGTACTTTTGAGTTTAATAATGTACCTAGGTAGGTAAGTACGCCATCTATAAACCAAAAGTAGAACTTGAATTATTTAAGTAGATGCGCCCCCTACTGTAATAATTTGGCATTAATAACATGGTTGTTGAGGAGGTAACGGGCAAATTGAACAGATGGCGTTTGGTCGGAGTATGTGATGCCAGTTCGACTCTTGTTCCCATCGCATTTTACGAGGAGGAATCATGACTTCGAATCAGCCGTCGACGTGGTATTTATTGATGTTCTTGAAGTATTTCTTTTTGAAGCCAAGTTCGGTGTTTCAATTGCATTTTGCGACGTTGAAACATAAGAATAAGCCATAAAATATAGGCCGCAAGAGAATACCGCTCTGGGTATTGTAAAAAAATATCTCCTTGTTTAAGTATAGGTACTTGTAGGTTTGGCATTAACAATAAAAAATATTTTCGAAATTTAATATATTTAATATTTTTTCCAGGTGAAGTAACCCTGGAGCGTCCTATCGAGGAAATAGCAGCCATCTCGCACGCTGGAGCGCCGATCCTCCTCACCGTGGTAGCTGAGGAGGTGCGGCTATCAAGGGAGGAGCCCGAAGCCATGTCCTCGACTGTACAACTTGCCTTTATACTACCGGAACGGGAGAACTCGCCGCCGTACTTTGAGAATCAGTTGTAAGTAGATGATAAAATCGTGTAATGATTTTAATGGATTTTGAGCTAGCTAATTCTATATACAAGTCTTCTATCTTGTTCTGGGATGTTAAGAATCAACTCATTATTATGAAACAAAGTTGCTCAGCGGTCAACGACACGTCAGTTCAGCGGGCAACGATTAATGACGATAATGAAAAAACGATCTACTTAACAACAACTTACCCGCTTACTAAAACTGTTGATGCAGTGATTATAACGACACTTCCAAAATATACATAACATTACATCACGCATTGTATTCCCCAAAGGGTTCGGCAGAGGTGTTTTTTAGCACACCCTCTTTTTGCCAGTTATGTTTAAGTCCCATGTAATAGGGGGCGAGCCGGTTGCTATTATCCGGGCACAAATCCAGACTCCGGGCTTCTACCGAGAAATTCCTAATGGAAAAATACAATAACACTTTGCCCAACCTGGACTGGGCTGCCAATGCAGCCATTAGTGTAACATTTTGACTCGGAGTATAATAAGACTGCTGACGACAGTGTTGGATTCCCATAATATTATGGTCGAGCCTGATTTTGCTGCACCTGTAGCATTATCAAAATGTAAATTATTATTGACATTTTGTTATTACACTAACCTGCATTGTTCTTACATAATTTTTATTTTAAGCACCGCATTGTAACTGTACCCGATTGTACAGCAAATTATTTTAAAAGAGTATCCATGCAGTTTCTTGCCGGCTTCTTCTCCATAGGATCTACTTTTTGGAACCGTGCAACTAAATTGTCGAGACGTTTCCTAAGTGCATGTACTGTACCTATTCGAAATAAAAACTTTTGAATTTGAATTTGGAGATGGAACCCAGGACCCCATGTTCAGCAGTCGCGCTTGCGACCACTAAACCAACAAAGTAGCCAAAATACACATAAGCGACATAACGTAATTACCTATTTATGAAACCTGGGAAAGTAACTAAAGTAAATAAACCTAAATTCATTTTAGCTACATCACCTACTTGGATGAGAACGCTCCTCAAGGCACAGCGCTTACGTTCAGCGATCCATACATACCGCAAGTCAACGACAACGACGCTGGCAAGAATGGCGTGTTCTCTCTCTCACTGGTCGGCAACAATGGGACCTTCGAGATCTCGCCCACCGTAGCCGAGAGACATGCCCAGTTCATCATCAAAGTGCGGGACAACACCATGCTCGATTATGAGGCTAGGAAGTCTGTTGTGTTTCAGGTAGGCACATTTTGTCTTCTTTATTGAACTATTTTGCTATTAGATTTAAGAGTAAATTAATGTAATTAGATAATCTGCAAGTACATGAGATTTTGATTGAAGAATTTGACCTAACTTTTACGTTGATCGAAAGTCTGCGTTTAACTTATTTCAGGAAAGGTTTAACGTAACTTTATTGTTTTAAAGCTTACGTAAAAGTCAGACGGATAGGCTTTAAATAGAAAAAAAGAAATTAAGAAACCCCATTCTGCATTTCAGATCTTGGCTCAAGAGCTTGGTCCAGCAACAAATCTGTCAGCGACAGCAAATGTGACAGTATATCTGAACGACGTCAATGATAACCCGCCAATCTTCCTGGCGCAATCGTACGATGTGGAACTGCCAGAGAACGTTACAGCCGGCATCAAAGTCGTACAAGTCGCAGCAGACGACGTAGACACCGGCGCGTTCGGCAAAATACAGTTCACTGCCATATTAGGATACCTCAACACATCTCTACACTTGGATCCTATATCGGGAGTCATAACTGTCGCCACAAATAACCACGGCTTCGACCGTGAAGCGATGCCAGACCTGCATTTCTTAGTAGAGGCTAGAGATAATGATGGAGTAGGTTTAAGAGTAACAGTGCCATTAATTATTAAGTTACTAGATGTAAATGATAACCCACCAGAGTTTGAGAGATCGCTTTACGAGTTCGTGTTGTCGCCGAGTCTGAATAATTTCACTTCGGCAGCATTCGTGAAGGCAGTTGACAGAGATTCCGAACCACCAAATAGTGTAGTCAGATATGAAATAATACAGGGAAATAGAGATGGAAAATTTGCTATTAATGAAGAAACAGGTACATAATAATATATAATCTACTATTCAAAACATGCATGCACTTCTAACGTGAAAAAATATTAAATATCAACATACAATTCCATTTTTAAATATGAATTATAACTTTCCAGGTGAACTGTATCTTCTAGAAGCATTAAAAAGAACGAAAAAACAAAACGTCCACAGACGAAGACGTCAGTCTGACGACCAACAGGAGAGCGAAGTATTCGTTCTAACAATTAGAGCTTACGATCTAGGTGTCCCTAGATTATCCTCTACCACAATAGTGAAAGTATATCCTCCAGAAAGTAAGACTAGGACGATGTCTTTCATAGTTCCTGGTGCTAATCCCGATAAGAAGAAACTAGAAGAAGTGCTAAGTACACTTTCTGGAGGGAGAGTAACTATAATTGATATAAAGCCATATAAAGGCAGTGATAATGGTGCAACAGATTTTAATGGTCAGGAATCTAGTCAAGAAAAGTGAGTTGTTTTATTTTAGCAAGTAGTAAGCTATAAACAATATACACAGCCGATTAAAGCTGATGCAAAATCAAATGAATTTTGAAATTCAACTTTTATTTAAAGCCATATTAAACATGATAATAAAAGAAAAACATTAAATAATTGATGAGAGGTGAACTTTCATACTACGCGTAAGCCGATTTCATCAGTTACGTTTAAATATTTTCAGGAGTGAAGTGATAGCCGTAGTGCGTTTGTCCGGAAACACAGCCATTGATGTAGCCAAGCTCCAGGAGCAACTGGCCAAAAACGTGACAGTGTACACGACTGGCACTAACTCTGGAGGTGTCGTCAATGCCGGCTCAGGAACAGGCTCCGGTTCAGGGAAGTCTGACCAAACCTCCACTGCTGATGGCGGTGATTCTGTAAGTAAAATTATTTATGCATCGCTCAATAGTTTTTTTATTAAGAACCATTCGGATCACGTTGGTGAATAATAAATAATATTATTTCAGTCTGCGTTATCTCATTGCCGTGTTTAGATGTTCACTTTTATTTACAAAGTATTTTGTCTATTTCAGGGTCTATACAGAGCAGAGAGCCGATTATTATTCTGGCTACTAATACTGTTAGCGATATTAGTAGCCCTAGTACTGTTACTTCTTATATGCTGTTGCATATGTGAAGGTTGTCCACTTTATATGCCTCCAAGGTAAATTTCATAATTTGTAACCCTTATATTTTATTATAAGCTTTATTATTCACTAAATTGCTAACTCCTAACACCGTTAGATCAGAATTCCGTAGTAGGTACACATACTAATTTTATTTATTTTCTACTAATATTTCCTTTTCTCTTATTAACAGACTGAAATGCACCAACTAATGCAAGTTCTCACACCAGCTTTACTTTTTTAGGTAAATATTTATTTTGTTTTAAAATGCACATTTTTGTATTTGTTTTTTCTTAATCAGTCCCAAGAAGTGATTGATGGTTTCAATATAAAATCAATATTGTAAAACAAATATAAACTCACTTTTTGGGAAAAACTAATGCAATGTCGCAAATCGCAAAGTGATACTACTCATATTGCATGTTATCTGAATTGGGGGAATTTTTGAATGCCTTTCACAACTTTAACACACATCACCACATTCCTATACTACTTAAGTGTTGATAACAGAACAGCTAGGTACATAGAAATCCATTAATAAATTCTAGGAAAAGAGTGATACGTGTCAACTCCACAGAGGACGACGTGCATTTAGTGGTGCGCGACAAGGGACTTGGGAGGGAAAACAAGTCGACGCAAAATATAGAAAATAAGTCCATACAAGCTAGTGAGTGGAGGAGGCGTGAGGCATGGAGTGCCGAACAGGCAGACTTGAGGACGAAACCGACGCAGTGGAAGTTCAATAAAAGAAACTACAGATCCAACAAAGAACCATCAAAACCAGCTTCAACGCCGGGAGACATCCACCAAGAGTTCGTACATGCGGCAGCTGACAATGATTACAGATATAACGACAATCGGCAATCATTTCGCAGGTAACTTAAACCAATTTTTGATTTCTCGATACGTCAGAACGTAACATGTATAAATTGAATACTTACCTAAATTAACTTTTCCTCTTTTCAGAGATGGACCAAATATTATTTACACAAAGGAAATGCAACTACAAGAAGCATTTGCTAATAAACACAAAGAGTACATCGAAGACTTAGAAAACGGATACGATAGGATCGCTACACTACATTATCAACGCAGGGAACAAGACAACGATTCCATACGTAGACACGAAATAGATCGCGGCTCCGAAGTCGGAGTCTTCCTCAAGTCTGATGCTGATAAGAATATACACGACAAGACTGATAGTAAAACAAAACGTGAATATCAAGAAAAAGGGCGCGCCCCATCTGCTCAAGGCAGGGATCAATATTTTATTAAAGAAGGAAATACGGAAATTTTAAGATTAGTGACTAGAGGCAAGAATGAAGAAGAACGTTATGTTAATCTTCCCGTTCAACAACAACGACCAGTTACGTTAATACCCCATACACAATATGTTGTAGTTGATAGTGGGAAAAACCTGCTGATGGAAAGATTTATCAGAGAACAAGGAGAAGAAGCAAAAAATATTAGAGAAAGAATGGGAAAGGTAACTGATTTAGATAACATATCAAATGGCAAAGATGCTAAAAGTTATGGGCAAAGATCACAAGTGGGAAGTGATGTTCAAAATCAATTTCATGATTATTCTAATCTTCAACCCGATGTTCCCGGCTCGGTTCCCCTAAAAACAGACTACTTACAGTCAGCACTGTTAGAAATGCAAAACAAATCAACGATTCATCAAGAATTACTAGAATCATCTCTTAGAAAACAAAATGAACTTTTACACCAAATACTTATTGAACGTGAAAGAATGTTACAAAATCAAGAAACAGCTTCTCAAGTTGAAAGCAAACTTGAAACTCAGAGTTTGCCTGGCCATTCTGTTATGGCAACTCAAACAGAGTGTCATATTGGTACACAGACTGAACCGCAGCTTATGAAGCCCACACGAAGAAAAGCAAGAAGTGACAACGATTCATACAGTGAAGATGAATCACAAATGGTGTTAGAAGACGAAACGAAAAAAGTAGCGTGGGTCAAAAAGAAAAAGCCCAAAAAGAAATTAAAACACAAAGATCCCAGACGAAGTATGAGAGTATACGATTTAAGTAGAAAGATAAAAACGCCAATTCTCGAGGAAAGTGAAGTGTCTCCTTCGCTAGAAAGCGAAAAACATGTAAAAATAAGTAAAACAAATGAGAGAGAAGAACACATAAAAAATTACGGTGATATGACCAAAAGCACGGTTACGACATCTAAAAATGAAACTGTAAGTTCGACGCAGATAAAAATATCGGATATTGACAGGAAGTCGAGACTAAGAAGGGAAGTTTTAATGGAAATTTCAGACTCTTTAGATGAAAAAGTAGAATCTGACTTAAGCGAAAGGAGACTGAGATTACAAAAGCAATCTTCTGTGACAACCGATGATATGCCGCTTAGAAGCCCCCTTGCCATCGAACATGAAAGTAATGCAAGTAAGAGTAGAAGCAGTTCAGCTTCAAAAGACCACCGAAATTTAGTTTTTTCAAGACAGGGATCTTCAACAGAAGCTCGGGATATTGCAGCTGAACATTCTTCAGCAAAGTCAAAATCTTCCGATGTAGATGTCCAATCAACTAAATTAGATAGCTCAAGTAACATAGAATCAAGTAGTAAAAGAGTTAATGAGGCTAGCGAATCAACAAAGTCATCAGAAATTGCTAAACCGACACAAAAAAGTTTACCAAGATATATGCAGTGGTATGGTAAGAAATCCGCTGCTGCTAAAACAACACCTGCTGAAAAAGTTATACCTAGTAAACCGAAAAGGTCATCTAAAACAAAAAACGAAGAAGATAAAGACAAGGTTGGTCGATACGGAAAAATTATGAGTAAAGATATTCAAGGCGATTTAGAGGTAAAAAAAAACTTCAAATCAAAAGAAAATGAATTCATTCACCCACGGATACTAAAAGAAGAAAAAGTCACTCCCGTTCCAGAAGGCCCATTACCTGATGTTCATCCATTGCTTCAACATTCTGAACACAGATATGAACATCAATATGAAAATCAAAATCCTCTATGTTACATTCAGCCCACGCATATTCCAAAATATCTAGATCAACAACCAAATGTACCAATGCCACGAAAACAAGCGCCTGAACAGCAGCCTATCTATGTAAATCAGGATGATGTCAAAGAAACGAAGCAGGATATTTCAGAAAGTGCCCTAACTCATAGTATATCAATATCTACAAGCTACGAAGAAGATCGAAAAAACCCCGAAGTACACGTTTCTAAAATTAATATAGGAGGCGATAATATACCTGATATAAGCCATAGAAATGTCACAACAAAGATAGATGATAACGATTCGGGTATTGCTATGAATACGTTGGTTCAACAAAACAACATGAAAAGGTTGCCAATCACAGAGAAGAAAAGTGTGTTCACGATTGCGTACGACGATGTTCAGACCAAACAACTGCGACCAGACAGTAGCTCCACTTCTTATTAAATCACTTTTTATCTGAATCCGTCGATTGAGTGCCTTAAAATCATTGTGTATTTAGGATAGACACAAAATTAAAGACTCGTACCCTGTAATCCGTCCAATGTTAAAAGTATTTAATTATTTGATAAAAAAGTTGAAGTATTTTTACGCAGACTTATTTGAAAAACTTTTTAGCTAATGTCCAGATACTTAGAATAAATTAGACTAAGCTAGTTTCGTTAAATGTATAGGATTTTAGCTAAAATGCATTCAAAATCTGCAAAATTTGTATAGTAAGTATAACTTGATACAACTGCCTGTGTTTATTGACTGGTTTATGATATAATTTTAGAATATTTTCCTATAATAATGTAAATACGTCACATGTTGAAAGTATGATTAAATAATATTTAAATTAATGGTAGCTTTAATAATATCTCTTTGTAAATATTATTTCTGTAATACCTTACAATGCATTCTGATACAGTGTGCAATTCTATATTTGTTATAAAATATAAAGTTATATATTACATATTAAACCATGAGTATTATTTAAACATTTGTCTTTATTTCCCATGCTGCATTCCTCTTTTAACTGTACTGGGAGTAGGATTAAATAAATCAACTTTAAATTGTTAGGTATGTTGAGATTGTACTCAAGTTATGCAGGTCGATCGATAAGTCTGTATAGTGCAATTATAGCTCAACCGTACCTACTCGTATGTAAATTACATACTTACCTTACAATTTGGGAACATAATAGAAACAGACAGTCCATATAAACACTTTAATTAAATTTCAATTAACAGCTATTTCATCTTATTAAACTTGATTATTTAGTAACCAGTACTAGAAAATATAACAACAATAAGCAAAAACATACAATTTATTCGTAGCACAAAAATTATTGACGTTAGAAATATTCCGTAGGAGAAAATTTGTATTGGCACGGAGCGACACAGGCCACGGCCCTATCGCCGAAGATTGTGTGATACCAGCAGATGACCTTCGGCGAGCCATTCGTACTCGTGTTGAAAACATTAAATGCTTCTTTTTGGCTACCTCCAGGAATGCTAACCGAGTGTTGCTTGCCCGGCGGCTGTTCATCATCCTTTTCATACTCGCCATCGATCATCAGTTGCACTATTTGTACCTGTTTTGACAACTCATCTATACGGCGCAAGATCATTCCAAACTGTTTGCTTGGTAATTCTTCGATGTGTTTAGGCCATGGAGTTGGTGTCACCAGTGCCATCACCTTATCCGCCATTTCACACAATGTGTCCATGCTGCCAGATGTTTCAAGACTTACAATTTCTCGTACTTTTTTCGGTAGATTGTTCAGCCATATATTCAAGATGATTTCGTTTGAAACGCGCTGACCGGCCACTGCTTTGAGCCTGTATAAATATTCTGAAGGTTTCTTATTGCCAAATTCTTCTTTGTTTAATTTATATATTGACATACGTTTGATGAATTCGTATTTAAGCTGCTCGTATCTGTTGTCAGGCGGTGGGTTCAGAATAATATCTTCTACCATTGTGGTGTATTCTGGGGGAATATTAGTTATAACATAATCATACTTGTCCGAATCAGATATAATGCCGTTCAAAGTGAACGCTGATTCCGCTTGAGCAAACCATATTGACAGTTTTTCACTCGAAAAGCGTGGAAATGGTACGAAATCCATATTATTATTAAGATAAAGATTAGAAAAAGTATTTTAACAAGATTTGGACATGTGCTCAAAATGCCGCTTTACAACTGAGATAATGATATTAAAAATTATGCAGGTACACAATAAACCGTAATTATATTTTGAAGTCTACCCTACGAAATCAAGAAATGATTAGCTAAATCAATACTCTATGAGACGTTAGAGAATATTCTTCATAAATACCTCTAAACTCGACCTTGAGATTTTAGAAACTATGAACCGTATGAACGATCGGGGTTTCGCTTTTTTCATTCAGTGCGAATAGAACCTTCTTACATTGCGTTAACGAAAACTAGATGCCACTGATTTATTTAATGAGAAAAATGTTGTTGTTACATAATTATGATTGAGTAGTTTTTTTTAAAGCATAAGTAATTGCAAAAAAAATATCTGTACCACTACTCAGCACAACAGCAATACACACAAATCTTGTCCATAGATTATCTGTGGCAGAGTAAAATGGTTTCTGACCGAAACCTACAAAAGTTTACCCGTCCATTCCGTAGACATTCGGATACAATAATACCAGGATAACATAATACACAAGAAGCTATCAGACAGACACATTATTCTAAGAATTGATTACTAGGTGGCGCCGTAGACGCAACGATGGGCAGTTTGCCCGTCCATTCCATAGACATTTGGATCCAATACTACCAGGATACCATGATCTACATGGAGCTATCATGCACAATGTTCTAAGTTGCGGGAATTGAATACTAGGTGGCGCTGTAGATATGCAACGATGGGCATCCATATCGGAAGAAATACCGAAAAATCGGTAGGTTCCAGACCACTAATAACAGGATACCATAATCTACAAGAAGCTATCACGCACAATGTTCTAATTTGCGGCAATTGAATACTAGGTGGCGCTGTAGGCAGGCAATGATGGGCATTATGATGTGAAAATGAAACTAGATGTCGCTGTTTTCTACATCAGGTACCAGGAGCCCATGGAAACCGCATTTAGTTGAATAAGATAATTCAACAATAGATGGCGTTATAAGTAGCGTGACTGAAAATCGCAAAGCAATAAAATAGTAGGTACCTACTTCTAGCAAAATCATGGTTACGATGGATGTCATTATGATCATTGTCCTTTCAATTCATTAGCAAGAGACAGAATCTTATCATCAAAATCAAAAAGCACACGAGGCACAAAATATTAATTACCTTAATAACTAATTACTTGGAAAAAACTGTTATGCTCTAATTTTAATATACAAGGTTAGTCGGAAAGGGGGTACTAAGCCGAAAGGGTGTTAAAGTACCTATAATAAGGGATAACTTTTGTTCTACAACTTTCCCCAAAACTCGATAGTTTACGAGAAATAGCTTTTCAAAGATTCCGTAAAAAATATACTAAAATCTATCTGTCCATAGCTATGATCAGCTGTGTTTATTATTTAGGTCATATTTGTGGTCACGGATTAGAAACTCCATTTTCTGAATTCATAACTAAAGCAGGGATGAAGAATTTTTGAAAAAACGAATATTTAAATAATATTTGATAGAAAAAAAATTCATCGAATTGTTAAATTTTAACACTTTCTTTTGAACAATCATCAGTGATACATTAAGTGGTCTGCGGCTTAGCACCCCCTTTCTGACTAACCTCGTTCTTTTCCTAAATTAATGACTGTCTACACTAGATGATACACAGTTGTGCAGTCGCACAGTCGTTCAGTCATAGGTGTTTGACCGATAGATGGCAGGATTAACTCCGGTAACATAACAACATCACGCTAGTAACACCCTCAATTCGCCTTTAGGTTTAAGTCCCATATAATAGGAGACGAGCCTATTGCCATCAACCGGGCTCACATCCAAACTCCGAGCTGCTACTGAAGAATTCCACACAGAAAAACACAATAACACTGCCCGACCTGGGGATCGAACCCTGAACCTCATGATCAGCAGTCGCACTTGTCGCCACTAGACCAACGGGGCAGTTCAATTAGATTTAGATTAACTGCGATAGGTACCTACTATTAACTTTACTTGTGCAACTGGCATTCCTGCTATGATCCTTTCTAGAATTGCAATTTCTAGAATAGACGTGATTACCACTCATACTAACAGTAGGCGTATGGATTACTTACTTAGCCCAATGCCGTCCTCTGTTGGACAAAGGCCCCTCCCTTTTAACGGACTTCAAAAAAAATGACGCCCTAAAAGGACATACTATAATACATCGAACTTTTTGGCGTAGTACCTACTCTTAACCAGCGTGCATGTATAACAAGATGTATGAATATGGATGAAGCGAAAGGATCGTAGCATGTGGCGTTCTATAGTTTCTGTCTACCCCTATGGGAAAAAAGCGTGAGTTTATGTACATACATAAACTCGACCCTTACATACCCCTTTCGCTTCATCCACATTCATACATCTTGTCATACACGCACGCCGGTTGAGAGTACTACGCACCTGACCTTTGTGAAGAACATCACCAAGTATGAGTTTAAGTATGTAACAAAAATGAAGTTTAGTAAAGTAAAGCTGCTGCAAAGTAGCTTTGTAAACAATTCTAGCAAATCGATTCTCAACCAGTTCTTTTATAATGGGAAGATCGCAAACTAGCTTGTGGTCGCTCGATAGTACGGTCACTGGCGCTCCACCAGAGGAGTCGCTGATGCGTTGTCGATCTTTTGTGATCTCTCTAGAATGCGGCCGCTGCCACATTCGGGAGAGGTCTCCGCTCCCTAAAAGCCGTAGCCGTAGTAAAAGCCCTACCAAAGTAAGGACGAAGCATAGGAATAGCTGTGTAGTTGCTGTAGTGTAGTAATATCAGCAGTAGTAGCCACGAGGGATACAGATACACGACAGATAAATATTTATGAAAGACGAGACTTCAATTACCTACAAACTAAAATCCTAAAGAGACAAACAGCTACTTCACACAGGAACTGTTTACAGGACCCGTTTTGTCGGATCCGTTTTTATTTTGGTGATGGCGCCTGTATTTGTATGATCGAGTTCATATACACGACAGTATTCCGAACCCAGTAAAAAATACTAGATCCGTTATTTTAACCCTATGCTGCCTGCCAGATACAACGCAGCTGGCATTTGTTTAACTGATCCGTCGGGACAGATGTGAACAACACATCCAGTACCTATAATTAATAAGAAATTAATAATATAATATTATTATATTATAATTTTTAAGAAAAATTATATTTTTAATTTTAAGTATCCGTGTGCGTCCGCGTGGGTGGAAAATAAATACTTTTTCTTTCTTTCTTTCTACCGACGGATCCGTTAGAACTGATCCGCTAAAACGGATCCGCTGTCTGAACGGGCTCTTACAAGAGTTTATTCTTTATACAGCGTCTTCTCTGTCCATTGCTAATGTCAGCTTTTGTTTACAATCAAAAAAAAATTATACATAATTGAGGGGCTTCTGGCTAGTTACTACCCGCGCGGACCATACGATTTGCGAGGTTAAGCTGCGTTTGCCGCGGGCAGTCTATGGATGGGTGACCGTTCATTACTCATCGAGGCCCCTCCGTGCCTCGGAGAGCACGTTAAACAGTTGGTCCCAGGTGTCACACGAATACCTATGAAGTCGTTACGGGAAGTCAAAAGCCCGAAAGTCTGACAACCGGTCTAACTTTAGGATATCGGCATTACCCGGTACTTGGGTTGTGAAGATCTGATGGCAGTCGCCCCGTGTAAAATACTGGTATTCAGCCGCATCTGGTTAGACTGGAAGCTGACTCCAACATAGTTGGGACTAGGCAGAACGAACACGAGACTTTTCAATTATTTACAAACTAAAATCCTAGGTGACGATAACTAGAGATTTTTCTATTCTTCTTTATACAGCGTCTTCTGTGTCCATTGCTGATGTCGGCTTTTCTTAACAGGCAAAAAAAACATTTTAAGCTATTAAATAATTAGCAATTGCTTAGTGGATAGTGGATAAACGATGATCAACTTAGGTATAACAGAACAAATCTATCTACAATAATTTGATCATTAGAAAATAATCACTTTTTAACAAAAATAAAACCGACTTCAAATTGTCTATCTCCGAAGTTCTTCATCAGATCTTCACCAAATTTAAATGGGACCATTTCGAAAAAATACTCTTTCAAAAAACAAAAGAATCATTAAAATCGATTCACAATTAGCAAAGATATCGCGGAACAAATATACAAAATAAAAAAACATACAGTCGAATTAAGAACCTCCTCCTTTTTGAAAGTCGGTTAAAAAATGTATGGGATTGACATGCCATTAATTATCGTGGTCCAAATATTCGTTAGCAATATTAGATCATCGTCTAGCAGTAAGCCTAGCACAAACGTTTGACGTATAGTATCGTAAGTAAACGTATCGCTAATACGAATTTTAAATCGAATACTTTTTAACAAAAATAAAACCGACTTCAAATTGTCTATCTCCGAAGTTCTTCATCAGATCTTCACCAAATTTAAATGGGACCATTTCGAAAAAATACTCTTTCAAAAAACAAAAGAATCATTAAAATCGATTCACAATTAGCAAAGATATCGCGGAACAAACATACAAAAAACAAAAAAAAAACATACAGTCGAATTGAGAGCCTCGTCCTTTTTTTGGAAATTGGTTAAAAATACAACTGACCTAACATTTTGGTCAATTTTTTTGCGACATGCACAATTTGTATCATACAAATTGAATAATGTCTTCAATTTAATTAAACAGTACGTGCGAACGAGTATTTCCGATTTAAAATTGACTTACACTAACGTTGCGTTTACGTCAGTAACTCGACAGCTTCGTGCTAGGGCTACACGTTTACGTCTTCTTTCGAATTTCAAACTGTAGTTAACGACGTGAACTTAAATATTGTTTCATCAGAACACCGTTCAATCATTCGCATGAGCTGCTCCTTCATTCAGCTCATTTGCACAGGCGAGTCGCGCGGAAAATTATTTCTTTTCATTTTCATATTCCCATTTTTCACGTCTTACTTAAAGTTTTCAAGCCAGTGGGGAGTTTGCAATTCGTCTGTTTATTTTTCTATTCTTTTTTTCTGGCGATTGACTAATATTTATTCCGAGTTTTGTTTAGTTTGTTCAGTCTGTAGGAGGCTGTGTTGTGATGTGTAAGATAGTATTCAATTTAGAAATAAAATTGTTTACTTTGTCTTTCATTTTCATAAATATTGCGATCAAGGTTTAGAAAAAGACCTAAGAGGACATGTTCCCTCTGATGTTACAACTTACAACCTGAGTGGTCCTTTCATA
Source organism: Amphipyra berbera (assembly GCA_910594945.2). NCBI lineage: Eukaryota > Metazoa > Arthropoda > Insecta > Lepidoptera > Noctuidae > Amphipyra > Amphipyra berbera. The sequence continues at coordinate 14,422,190 of OU343126.1, read as the reverse complement.
CAAGATGCTTTATTGCAGGGGTGGCCAACCAGTCGATCGCGGTCGACCGGTCGATCGCGGCTCTTAATCCAGTCGATCACGGCAAGGCAAAGAAAATTATAATTTTTATATAAATTGAATGAAGAGGTACTGATTATGTAATTGGTAAATCACACAGAGTCTACTCAGCAAACAGTAGATCTTGGGTCGAATCAAGTTGGCCACTCCTGCTTTATTGCATTCAATAGGCCTAGCAAACGCTGTCGAGTTACTAAAGTAAACGTAACATTAGTGTACTAAGTGAATTGTGAGTCGAAAATACTCATTTTGCACATACTATTTTATTAAATTGAAAACTTTATTCATATCTATGTATGATACAAATGGAACATGCCGTAAAAAAATAACCAAAATGTGTTAAGTATAGGATAGTTGTATTTTCGATTCAAAATTCGCTTACATTAGCGATACGTTTACGATAATTCAATGTGGGCGAATCCATCTGCGGGGCAATTCCATACACATGCATTTGTATTCATTCCAGAAATAGTTACGCTGTTGTTGACTCGGTCGATACAACAGGATTGCTTTTTAGTTATTAACTAAACTAAAGTATTCACTAACTAACTATTCTGGAATGAATAAAAATGCATGTGTACAGAATTGCCCCGCAGACGGATTTGCCCACATTGACCTTACTATACGTCAAACGTTTTAAGGAATACGTATGTCAATAGGCACTGTGTATATAACATTGAGCATCAATGTTTAATATAACAAACCGTGGCCCATAACATCAACTTATTTAATTTAGTAATAATAAAAACAGAACCGCAACTTTTATTAAGAAAGTACCAGGGCGACAGAAACAGACATGAGGTATGGAAATTGCGTCTCCCCGCGGCAACTTGCTTTCACGGTCCACTGGGCTGATCATAATAAAAACTCGCGCCGTCGCCTTCACACAGAAGTTTGACCATAAATTCGGTGGTCGGTGCAGTAATCGCCCGACGTTCGCCGACGGCGAAATTCTTACCGAACCCCAGAAACAGCACGTCTACTGAAAATTCGAATCACAAAATTCGAGCCTCATTTCATCTTCCATTGCTGTCTATCTCCTTCACATTCATTATTAAAGCCAAAGAAAAAGCGCAATGTATTTCGAATAAAAAATCGCAGCTCCGTTTTCTTCATACTTGCGCGGCATCCCCTACTTTTAATATAATAATAAATATCACCAGAATACACTACTTTTTGCAATGTTTTTTTTCCGCTTTGTTTTCCCCTAGGGCGAGCCAAGACCATTAAAAAGGTTAGGGCGAGCGATATTTTATGCGATTTTAAGTGTGTAACGGTTCTAATGTCCGTTTTATTGCGATGTGAATTATGAAGGCATGGTAACTAGTACTGTTTATCTCAAAAGAATCTAGGTAACTGACTGACTGCCTTGTTAGTCTAGTGGTTGCAAGCGCGACTGCTGACCATGGGGTCCTGGGTTCGATCCCCAGGTCGGGCAATGTGTTATTGGATTTTTCCATTAGGAATTTCTCAGTTGCAGCCCGGAGTCTGAATTTGTGCCCGGTTGATGACAATAGGATCGCCCCCTATTACATGGGAAACATAACTGGCGAAACGAGGGTGTACTAAAACACCTCTGCTGAACCCTTCGGGGAATACAAGGCGTGATGTTATGTCATGAATCTAGCTAAAGTTCATTTTCCCTGTGGTATGTTAATCTATCACTAATCGTCACCAAATCGCTTGCCTAGTGTCAGTGGTGATTCTGGCAATTTCTCCCTTGATCGTTCAATGTAGCGGTGATTGAAAGGTCTAATTATTACCATAATTGTTCTGCGTAACTTTTTTCCTATGTTGTGGTCAGCTTCCAATCTAATTCACTTCAATCTGTTCAGTATAATAATGCGTTTAGGGTGTTGCTGGGGATGCCCCGGCACTGCAGCGCGTCAGGGATGTTCGCCGACGCGCGTGTCGACAGTTTCTACATGACGATGCGAAAGCGGTGCACATCTCTGGGGCGCAGGCTCCGGACCACCTCCAACACCATCCTGAGCGTATTTGCGAACAGGTTTGATTGTCAGTATATTAACCACTGTTATATGATTAATGTAATGACAAACAAACAAATGACTCAGAGGCAGGCGTATTATTAATTGTTTTTATTTTATGATTTTAATTTAATTTTGATTTTATATATAATTATTATAGTTAAAATTATAATTTCACTAACAATATGATCTTTAATGGATTGAAATAAATGATTTTTGAATTTTGATTTTTTTTTTGAATTTTAGTGTGGCTGAATACTAGTATTTGACATGGAGCGACTGCCATCAAACCTCTGCAACCCAGTTAGTGGGCAATGCCGATATCCTAAGGTTGGACTAATTGTCAGACTTTAGGGCTCCTGGCTTCCCGTAACGCCTGTCATAGGTATTCGTATGACACCCGGGACCGGCTGTTTAATGTACTCTCTGAGGCACGGAAAGGCCTCGATGTGTAACGGACGGTCACCCATCCACAGACTGACAGCTACAAGCGCAGCTTATCCTCGTTGGTAATTAGCCACGAACTCCTCGAATTATTACGAAATATGTTTATGGTGACATTTTAAGTTAACAAATTTTCATCCATTCACATCCAAATACTATAAATGAGAAAATACACAAAGTTTTAAGTCGTATTGTTTTTCATCCTGAGCGAAAATCTGCTTAATCCGTCAGATTAGACATTTGAAACACAAGTGGTGGCCGATACCTCTCATTATCCTCAGCACCGAGAGGGTTAACTTTGAAGTATCATTCCCATTTATTAATGGTCAAGTTCAACCCGCCGCCGCTTCGCCCCAAATTAGAACTGATTGCTGTAACTGAATTATTAAATTGATGCCATTTGTTTTCAAATATTTTAATAAGGGAAAATTGTTTTGGATTTAAATAATTATTTGTTAAGGGTGTTTTATCTGTGTTTTAGCATTTTCACGAGGAACCTAGAATAAACTGAATATGTACTTATCATATTAATCATGGTTTTGGTGCAACGAGCATATAAGTAGTTGCCAACCTGCCAATGTTGTAGATTGTAGTAATCAGTTATTAATATCAATTACCTCAACTATGCATGTTGTTAGCACCAAAATTTTATTAAGAACGTGGCAGTTTGATAAGAGATTTGTGAAGAACCGTCAGGCAAAGAAAACTGAGTACAAATAAACATTCTTCTTTCACAAAACGTGTATATTTGTAATACACATCCATCATGATCACTGTTTATATTATGTATCAAACTGAAGTCTAAAAACAAGATCAATGATTAACACAACACGACAAAGTACATACCAACGCATTAATTAAAATTTTCTTTATTAATTTTTCCAATGAATCGCGAGCGCACAACATTGACACTTATTGCTTTTCCCCGAATTTATCCAAGAAAACCAATTAATCACGTCGCCTCTGTCCAATAAATCCCCTTACGGACTTTAATTATTTTCTTATGATTTTAATTTTTGCTCTCCGTACGAACCCTCGGCCAAATCACGGATTTGTGAACAACTGTCTCCACTCAAATTTTTTAGACTCCAGTTGGACTTTTATTAATAAAGGAGGAAGACAATTAATACTACTTAAAATTTGTTTAAGCATTCCCAAACTTAATTAGAAATCTTTTCCTTGTTACGAATAAATAAGTAGGTGTATTTGAAGGACCAGATGGTCCCAATGCATAAACAGATGCACTAGTGTCCCATGAAACCTACAGTACCTACTAAAGGTTTCTGATTCTGGGTGTTGGAGTATAATTAACTACATATTTATCCCAATAGTAGTAGTAGATAATTCTTACAAATAAATTATACGAATGAATAATAAGATGCATGCGATTTATTGACCTATTTGAAAATAATATTAAAGTCCAAGCTCTTTTAGTGCAAACTGTTAAAATCGGTGTTAAGAGCCATATGGATAAACAAACATTAATATGAAATGCAGGTATAAGAACCACAGATGTTTAAAAAAAAAATGACATAAATTGAAAACAATAACGCGCATTTTCACAAAATACATTTTTAAAATATTTCAGACATTAAGAGCAGTTAACAATCAGGCGGCGGGCGATTATTTTCCGAATTGGTCCCAAAAACCGCGCAATTAAATGCCATTTGTCCACAACAAAGGAGACCGTCCTCTCACCCCCCTCTTTTCTTCCGAAATTAGTGATGACTTCAATAAAAATAATTCTTGTCTTTTAGGCAAATTGCATCGCGGAAAGTCCAAAAGCCTTTAATTAAGGGTCGCCCCTCGCCACCCCGTAAACAGCGTCGCGGCCGTCACCTTTTATTTTTGTTAATTCTTGGGGCTCTTTCTTCGCCGCATAAGTTACTTCACCCCTTCCCGCCTGTGATTCTTTACGCCTTTTTGTCACCGTTTGAATTCTTTTGAAGAAACCCTTTCTTCCCATCTGCCACGCCCGTCAATATTAACTCCGCTACGACGAGTTAAACTTTTTAATATCCGTTAAATTTTGTTACACTCAGCGGGAATCCTTTTAAGGAGGTTTAGAGAGGAAAGGCTAATTTAAAAATCGTGTACGTACTTCTTATGGTGTTTCAGATATTTTTATTTATATTTCGTTGTTATGTTTGCATTTGCATACCTATATTGTTCTTCAATTTTGAAACAATAATATCAACAAAAAGACGTCCCTTCAAACCGCAGAAGAGAATATTTCTTAAGATTCATTAAATTATTCACAAGGGAAAAGGAAAAAAATAATGCAAATGAGATCGGAATGTTTAAAAAAACTTGTTGGAAAACACGAGAGATCGTGACGGAGGCTGCTGCGGTTGTAGGGACACGGACACGAATTTTTAATCCATTTCCCGAAGACGATTAATATTCAAGGCCCGGCCGGTCTGGTTCATCTCCTTCGCCATTATTGCTTGGACGCCATCTCCTTCGTGTCTTCGGTGTACTTTCGCTTTGATTTCGTATAAGCTAATTACTTTCCTTTTGTGACTGATTGCATTTCTAAGTTGGAACATTTTTGTTTATTGGCTTTGCTGATTATGCAGAGATGGCTTCAACTTTGTATTTCAGAGACATCTACTCTTCTAATAATATCATCATCAGGGAATGTTTCTGTTTGTTTTCCTTGTAATTAATGAACTACGATTCAGTCAAACAGATATAATAATAGTCCAAACATTGTCATAACATTTGCCCAACAATAGTCAATGTAATCACAACTAACCAAAACATCAAGAGATTGGCCAACACCAATTACACAAACACATAATTCCTGCTTTGCATGTTGAGTTGGAGCAATATTGCCTTAATATATTCAATATCCGGGAAGATGATAATTTACCGACTCGGGTAGAATCCATTATGGATGTTTACTTGACCTGCGCTTAGTGCTTACTAAGACAACAGGGGGTGACCGCTGCGTACTTATGTGATCCTGGTAGAGTGGGACTATTCAATATAGAGGCTCTTCAAAAGTTCCTTTGGGAATCGGAAGAAACGGGGAAATTATTATCACGGCTCGGCTTAGTTTTACCACGAGTCAAATTATAGGCCAAAGAATAATCCTTGTTATTATTATGAAACGGTTTTAATTAGCTTCACATCATATATTTGTTTGTTGGTTAATTTGTTTCTTTGATTAAATTTTTGCAACAGATTTTTCAACTACTTCTAAATGACCGATTCTCCTGAAACTTCACACAAACTCAACGTTATAATATTTTCAACCTTCAATCCTCTAACCCTGATGATGCAGGTGTTCCGCTAGATAAAATCGTTTAACTTGAAAGTTTTCTAAGGAATTTATTTCTTTCTGTTTCATTCATCACATTGTTTATTTTCCAAAAGAAAATCATGTGCCAGTAACAAAATAAAAGACGATAGATAAACAATAAGAAGAAAAACAGAAAGGTGAATATCGGAAAACGGTGAATTTGAATTTGGAATTCAAATCCCGCACGTTGACTTTAGCGTCACGCAGGAGTGTGCTTCCCACATACAGAACGAAAAAACACAATTTTAAACATTGTTTTCAAAACTAAATTCTTGATAAAGTGACCTTAGTATGTGTAATTGTTTATTTACAATTAACGAACAATAATAATTTAACTTTACATTTGGCATCTACTATCAATTTTGAATCAAGAATAAATTCTAGGTTGCTTATAGCTATCATCATCCGCAGCCTGAGTCTATAGTCTACCTTGTGAGTATTTACCATTATCCATATGGGATAATTATTAGGTTATAATTATGTGGTTATTCCTGTGCCAATCGCGCCCATTTGTGGCGTACGCATCTAATAAGTCGATTCATCATGCCATGGCCTACACATAGCATTTTTTTTTTCTATACATTTTACTACCTATGCTCTCTCTTTGCTAATAAGCTTCATTCGAAGAGTTTTCCAAGGGTTTAAATCCTAAATAATCTATGCATAACTGATGTGATGTCAACTTGGAACATCCTCGGTCGTAATTTTTACATGAATAGAGGCATTTTTCGATGAGCTCCTGTAATACGTTGATGCAGAAATATGTTTATGGCCTTACATGGAATATTTCGAGAGGAAAATCCGGGATAATCTATAAATATCGCCCTCGACACTTCGCCCCGTAGCAAATTCTAAAGTGACAATATTCCGTATTGTATCCGCGATGTGAAAAATGTATGCACACCCCGCGCTACTCGGAGCGGCCGTAATATACGACGCGCGTGGGGAGTTATTAAAATTATAAACAAATAAAATTATTCAGTGTGCACCCCTTACGAAGTTATTCGTGGCCTGAATTCTTCATGTGTGATGTTTATTGCATATAGAATCTATGGTTTACTTGATTTATATAAATGTTTGTTTAATTTCAAAATCTAGGTATAATTTACATACCTACAAGGTTAGTCGGAAAGGCCTAAGCCGTGGGCCACTTATTGTATCACTGATGGTTGTTTTAAAGACAGTGTTAAAATTTTAAAATTCGATTAGTTTTTTTTCCATGAAAAATTATTTTTATTTTATTTTTTTCAAAAATTCTTCATCCCTGCTTTAGTTATGAATTCAGAAAATAGAGTTTCTAATCCGTGACCCCAAATATGACCTAAATAGTAAACACAGCTGATCATAGCTATGGACAGATAGATTTTAGCATATTTTTTACGAAATCTTTGAAAAGCTATTTCTCTTAAACTATCGAGTTTTGGGGAAAGTTGTAGAACAAAAGTTATCCCTTATTATAGGTACTTTAACACTCTTTCGGATTAGTACCCCCTTTCCGACTAACCTTGTATAAAGAGTGGTCACCGAATATGGATTACATTAGATTTATTTACGGACACAAAACATAACCAGTGCTCAAATTTGAGCTATGGCGGTGGTTTGACATCAAATCGGAAAACCGCGACTAAGACAATAAACAGACTATGCGCTTGCGATGTTGCGTTTACTTATGCACGCCCATGACCAGCTCTTTTGCAAAATTACTCTTACAATCGGCTGACGAAATTCCAGAGTAAAGAAGATTCCTCACCTCCAAATAAACTTAGATGTGATTAAAATAAAACCAACAAAACTCCAGAACATTCATCATTCAAAAATAATCTTTTGACAGCTTACACAAAAAAATACAATTTCCGTCTTGGAATCTCATGTCGAAGTTTTTCATCTATATCGGTAACCCCGTTCCCTTTATTTTATATTAAAGCGATAAACATGTCGATTGGTAGAGACACGCGTGGCCGCTCTCCCTTCGTATCGGTACTGCGAATCTGCGTAAATGTTACTGTAGAGCACCAAACGATGGTGAACCTTAAGATATTCCAGTTTGACCTAAGGTTTAGGTTACCAAGTTTGGTAGAAATGGAAACGAATAATAATTTTATGAATTGATTAATACTCATACAGATTTCTAAAAATAGTGCTTTTCTTTCAGGACTATGCTTATTAAAATGTAGATTGGAATTATGACCAGAACTGAATTATTTTTCTGTGGAATTTTGTTGAAGATCAATAGAATATTTCGATTCTGGTTGGTTGCCATGGATAAATCCTATTATAGCTTCTAACAAGCTAAAGTAGAAAATTCCCAATTTTTTCAACAAAATTTAATCCTATCATTTCCAAACTTAAACCTGATTAATGTCAAGATTTACACGTAAGACCGAACATTTACCAATATCCGAACTTACACAGTAACATCAGCAGAATATGCAAGTCATGAGAAAACGCTTATCATGGGATTTGATAGCGCCTCGGATAGACGGGGATGAATTATGGTGTAACATATTGCCGTGTGATCTGTGACTATTCGTTTTAGAGATCTGTGGGTTTTGGAAATTAGGTAACGAAATGCAAAGTCAGGATAGTGAGCTTAAATACTTTTTCGAGGAGTCTAATAAACACAAAAAAATATATTTCTTCCATATCCATATTCACCAGAAAAATAACTGGACGACAATTCATAAAAGAGGTATATGAATCGTTCGGTGATTCTTCTTGTCTTGGATCGGTACGAGCTATTTAAATAGCTCATGCCATGGTGAAAAAGATTAGCCAGTCAATAAGGTTGGTAGCGGGTCTCACTGCCCAGAATGCACCGGATGTACTTGCATCGTCACTTGTGGAGGCTCTTTTGATGGGAAAATATTTTATGGTGTTGATGAACCTAAATCATGGCATACAGAAAATTATCAAAGACACATAATTTGGGATTCCAATTTCCGACTCTGATAAAAAGAAATTGGTAATATATGATATTCTTTTTCGTGAATTCAACTTTTTTTAAGTCTTTATTCGGAGCTACTTATAGGTACCGTTTTCCTATCTTCAATTACGAGGGTCCTGAAATGTTTTCCACCTCAAGTGCTGCATTTATAGTGCACATCACCACCATAAATTATGTGTCGATTGACCACTCATCCCCTAGGGTCGGCACACCGCGTGTTGTGCCGTTGCAGATGGACACTCCAACAATGGCGTTAAAAATGAACTCTGCCGATAACTGTCAGCCCTGATGAATCGCTCCACTGCACCTTTGAAAAGGAAAGTAATCGGTAAGTGAGTTATTGGCACGTTTTTATTTTTAATCAATCAGTGAATGCGTCTGTGTGCGTTTGCTTATCATGTAGGCGGATTAAATGATGAAGTATAATTTTTTTTTTTTAATAGGATGTACTTAATTTTGTTCTTCTTTTTCCAGTAATTTCTATGTTGTGTTTACATTAGCCAATATTTTCGGTGTTGTCAAGCCCGTCCCACCAACTTCACCTGTGTCAAACATTATAAGTTATATTAGCAATGAAACAATCTACCTTGTAACGAAAGGGTTTTACAGCACCGTTATTAGCAATAACATAACACGGCACATCGCTTTGGTATTTTCTTCAATAGCTGTAGGCCCCATAAAGCCGCCGTGTTGAACAAGCGATTGTGTGAACAAGCGGCCGCTTGGGACGCCAAACTTCCCAAATTCCCCGTCGGCTTGTCGCGAGCAGAGTTTTACGGCCAAATTAATATGGCAAATTAATGCGTTCTGTTACCGTATAATTTTCGCGTATGGAAGGGTGTTTCTTGCGACGTCCTGGTCCCACACAAACCGACATATTGCGTCACAGGGGTATCTAACAGGGCGGGATTCGTATCATTTTTCCATATGGAAATGATGTAACGAGCGGAGCGCAAGACAACAGTGATATGCTAATTAAAGGAAAACACGCCAAACGTATTCTGTGTTTATTTTCGGTCGGCGACGAGATGGAGGAAACGGCGGCTTTTTTTAATTGCTGTATACAGTTCAAAAATAAAACGCATAGCTTCCTAATGTTTTTGTTTTATGCAAAAACGGTTTCAATTAATTGTAGATGATATGTTGATTTCATTCAATTTCTCATCAATAAAAGATGTTACTGTATGTGTGTTTTTGTTACTATACGTTTTCCACGAGAACATTGCTAAAACCTACGCAATCAGACTTTAAATATGTTTAGCAATAATAATAAAGACCCGTTTAATTACAGGAAAAGTTCATAAGTTGCACTCGGAGTGTATAAGGAAGAAGAACATGTGAGTTTATGAGTGCGATTCGTCACGGCAATTGAGAACGTGGGAGGGTCTCCTGCCTCCGCTGTAATGAGAACACCTTGCAATAAGCAACGCAAGACGTGCAATAAAAAGGAGACCCGCTTCAGAATGACTTACGTTTAATTTTGAGTTTCTTACGCACACGAAGAAGTTTAGAAAACATTGACAGAAAATAAAAGTCTTTATCACAGTTTTATTGGCTATTTGGTAATGACAAGATAAAGTTCTATTACAGTTTGTTCAATGTAACTGCTGACTACTGTTGTTTGTGAACAAACAGTACATAGAGAACACATTAAGAATACACGGACGTCGACAATATCGGGAGCAAACAATTAGAGGCAAGTTAGGTAGGCAGGGGGGCGCCGATTAAGTTATACACATACGGGTTAGAGGGTAACCTGACTCAGGAAGATTAAGATTCATCGAAAGGCCCTTACATGGAAACAAACATTGTATTACGAACCGGTGTCTTGCCAATGTTTGCCGAAGGTAGCGGATGTTAATTTAGTATTCACCCTTGCGTTGCGTGCCCAATATTAATATTTTGGTAAAAGCGCTCGCTTCTGAATGTCTCCAAAAGATTCATTTCGTAAGTGGAATGAAGGTGACATTGGGATTACGTTTTCTTGTGCGAACTAATTTGCGGGAACAAACAAGGGGAGTTGCCGGACGGCCGTTAATGGTCCCGGAACGCCTTTGGGCTGTCCACGGTACTTGACCGCCGTCCGGGGACTCCTCACACTATTAAAGTGCTAAGAGGGACATTAGTATACCCCGGGGCCTGTCATCTGAATAATTTAACGTCTTAATTGTGTTTAGTTTTTGTGGGAATAATGCTGATGTTGTATTTACTTTGTGGAGACATTTAATGGAGATTGTGGTTCTAAGAATTCGTTCTGCCAGATGTTCTCATAAGATTTGACCAGTAATTGATTCATTCGAAGAATAGCAATTCAGCTTGGATGATCTTAGCAAAACTGTTTGTAAACAAAAAAGTATCTATAACGATCTGTGATAAATATTACTACGTATACATTCTTGATCTTTGCTCTGCAAAACTAATAAGCAAGGCTTTTCTCCACAACAAAAAACCCAACTTAACCTAACTATAAGTACGCTCAAATCCTCAAAAACGTAATAACTCAAGGGCAGCCGGTCAGCGATAAGCAAGTTAATCCTAAAGATAAATAGGCTTCGGTCATTGTGTCCGGCGCGGGCGGTGGTGAGCGATGCGATTCTTTTGTCTCCGCCCGCAGTCGGCCGCCCTCTCCGAGACAATGTAAGGAAGGCCAGTCAGCAATCGACAGTGGACGAATATTTGGTATACAGAATTAGGAAAATGGAAGATGTGACGTAGTAGCTTTGGTAAAGTCGCAATGATCTGTGTAAAATCGACAACTGTTATATTTGTAAGGTACGATTTTTTATTTAATACCTAATACAGACCTTTTCCATGGACTCTGAAGAATAAAAAATAAATAAAATAGTCAATACTACTAGGGTTGCCACTTTTTTTTTTGAACAAATATACTACTTTTCCCAAAAATGATGCAAAAATATAGTATTTTCGAGAAATTCAGGAAAAAAAATGTACACATTTATTTTTTATCATTATGCATTTGCCACGAATGCGTTTCGTTCTAAAATACCCCGTGCTGCGCTGCGGGTGCGTTCCAGACTTCCTGTCACAGTTAACATAAAAAAGCGCGAGAGTTGAATAAGGGATAAAAATATAGTATTTATCGTACTATATTATTTTTCTATAATACATACATACATAAACTCACGCCTTTTTCCCATGGGGGTAGGCAGAAACTATAGAACGCCACATGCTACGACTCTTACATACCCCTTTCGCTTCATCCACATTCATACATCTTGTCATACACGCACGCCGGTTGAGAGTACTACGCACCTGACCTTTGTGAAGAACATCACCAATAACATCGATGTATGTCCTTCTAGGACGTCCTCTACCGGCGTTCCCATTAACATCCGCCTTATAAATTTCTTTTGTTAATCGCCGTTCACTCATTCTCTCAACATGGCCAAACCACCTAAGCATACTCATACGCATATGCATACCTCTTTTTCTATAATATATAGTACAATTGACTGAAATATAGTATGATACTATATATTATAGTACGGGTGGCAACCCTAAATACTACTGATGATGTTAATTGATTTACTGATGATGATGACTAACAAATCTTTAATTACTGTTGAAAATCTTTCTATAGGTATCTCATGAATAATAATTTAATTTTATTAAACATGTTTTAGTAAAAATTCTACACAAACATACAAAACAAAACACTTGAAAAACAAAGGAATGTTTCCCTCTATTCATTTTCTAGTCTATGGTCTGAAGCTACACCCAAACGTCTGAGTTCTGAATATCCAGCACATTAACTTCAGACCGCAAGGCGCGGGGTCCGTTTGACAACCGGGAGGCTTTATTTTAAATCAGCGCCTATTGTGAGTAAGAAACTATCCCCTTGTGGTCCATGACACTAATTTATTTAAACATATACCTTTACGATACTTATTTTAAATGATTTTATTTAAGAGTTAATAAAAATCACCTACCTCATAAGATTCTAGTTTGAGAATTTAAAAAAAACTGGTTTAGCGAAGTAATTTAATTACTGAGTAGTGATTTAAAAGAATTTTCGTTAGTATATTGGTCTGCTACCACTTAAAAATTGCAAATTTGAAGCATATTGAAATAAAAAGAGCGTCCTGAACTTTAATGTAAATGTATTGATGATCAAACCTTTTCAATCAATACGCAAAATATTAATAAGTTTGCCAGAAACATATCCGTACCACAAACACAAACGCAATTACGTATGATAATATCAACAAAGTAGAAAACTTGTGTGTAACAACATGAAAATCCCCTGTTTTATTTCTTGGGCAGTTTCCAACGATATCGCTAAATCTACCAGGCAAACAGAAGTATCGCAGAGATTTGCGAACACCGCACGAGACTATCGGATAAATTGACCGGTAATAATAAAATGTAAGGGGTAAGAATGTAGATGGCTATTTAGATAATTGTTAGCTGCGTCCGCAGTAGCCAGTAGGCAGTGTATCGGAAAACTGGGTAGATAGTGGGCGATTTTATTGCCACCCCGAGGTGGTCATTTATGGGAAAACTATCAACGGAACAGAAACGGAATTGATGACAACGCATTTCGTTGTTTCTGTCCCGATGTGAGAAAATGATGGGCGTCTGACAGTTGATTCATTGCGATGGGACTCATTTACTGCTGACTGACCCAATGTAAATATATCACATAGTACGTAACATATACTTCCAAGTTTGTTTTATCAATTGTTTTAGGCCTTCCGAAACTCTATGGGTTCTGGGTCCAAAAAGAGCACTTTAACCTTGTCTCCATATAATCTTCTTCTTTTCATGTGGTTAGTGGATAACCTGGTGTCAGAGTTTATGCCGCCTATAGGCTTTGACTTGGCTTCACATGCCGTCGAAAAATATCTCTCAGGCATGCCGGTTTCCTCACGATGTTTTCTAATAATTACACAATACGCACATGAATCCGAAAAGTAAGGGATGGGTGCCTTGAATTCGAACTCGCGACTCGTGACTTGGCAGTCCGACCGTCACACCACTAGGCTAACACTGCTACTCCTTATAATTAAACATACCTAGTCATATTTCTGACTACATCACTCATAACAATGTTATACACACTCCTTCATCAAAAAAATACACAAAGGTCATCCCAAAAAATTCAATAAAACGCATTGTCGATTTGTTTACACATGTATTCACCCCCTAAGTTCAGGCCGTTCAATATAAAACGTTATGCACAGGGGAGGCGCTAAGCCGAATATTATGAGTCGATGGGCCTAGCAGGTGCCGCTAAACATTCAACTTGCAAATCCGACGCTGTTACCAGCAGCCATGTCAGTCACGTCTTGAACGACGGAAACTTGCCAAACTATGCTAGCTATACTGAATTTGTATTTGAAACAAGCAATAAAAGTGGCGAGTTTGATTGTGGAGCCAGAATACAAGTTAGGTCTTAAATATATTTCAAGACATTAAGCCAAAAGCCCTTTAGAATGGATTTTAAACGTTTTGGCGATGGCCTATATCTCCTTAGACTTGTAATAATTATAGATTTTAACTTGCAATGATAGCTTAGCGGTTGAACGGGCCACCGCCTTCCATGCAGGAGGGTCTGACTTTGATCCTAGCCGGCACCTCAGACTTGTCAAATTCAGATGCAGATCAGAATTTGATTATCACTTACGTTAACGGTGAAGGAAAAACATCGTGAGGAAACCTACACACCTAACGTGGCCGTGTTTAACAAAAAGAACATTTAAAAACAAACTTGAATCATATCTTCTGTCTAATTTTAGTGAAAATCTTATCTCAGCAATTTTTGGGTTATTTAAATGTAATAATACTAACAGTTTAACATGTTTTTGTAAAAGTAAGTATTTTGGATTAATTTAGTTTTCAGTTGTGGTCAGATTCCTTTATTGTAATTTTTTATATTTAAATAGAAAAGTGAATGTACATACTTAAATCTTGTGATTGTAGTGGGAGCTACGTCTGCCAACAAACTGCTCTGTAGTTTGGCAGAAGTAACAAAAAATGTAAACAACTTAATGTTCCAATTAAAAACTTTTTCATTTTTTTCATTAACTTGGGCTCCAAAAAGTTCTTGCACCGCACCAGGCCATCGTGTAAGCAAATGACAATTTAACAATGGTAGTATTCTTATAAAATAGTTTCTAAAATGATACTTTGTATTGATAATAATTACTGAACGAAACATTTTTACGAATATATTATCTGAGGTCAAGCCCGCTAAAACTAGACAGATTTTGAAAGATTGCTTGTTACGAAGGTTTTTCTAAGTTAGTTTTTATAATTACCAAAACTGTAATAAGGTGATTAAAACCCCATTCCTTAATGAAAATTGCCTAAAGTCATTCCCGACCCAGTACCCTTGTAGAGAGTTTTCAATCGTGGTGGACAAAAGCCTAAACCCTTCTCATTATGAGAAGAGGCCCGTGCCCAGCAGTGGGACAGTAAGGAGTTGATTCTGTTTGACAAGATTTCAAATAACTCGACTGTTCTATGAGCCTTTATCAAATATTTGTATAACCAAATTATCGAATTCTCTCTTAACCAGTCATCTGCATAGATAAGCTAAACAATGACGTTTTACCTTTTATCAAAGGCTGTGTTTGTTGATCTGATTACGGCCTCCTCGGTCCGGTGGCCAGTTGACCGTCATAATTCGGGACCAGCATGCGTTCATTGGCGCGTGAAATATTCGCCGGTGGACAGGCAGGCGACGTGGAAAGCGCAAACGGGCAAAATCGCACGTCATTACACTTCCCACCTGACGGGCTAACGCTTCAAATGTCTGGAAAATAAACAAACGGTTTAACCTTCTGGGTATTTTTGTGTGAATGTGGAGTGTTTGAATGTGTAGTGTCTGGAATAAAGTAAACTTTTTATTAATTTCGAAATAGTTGGTTTTCATTGTAAGTTTAGAACAAGACTTGGATTATCAGAATATTAGCCAAACACTGGATCTTTTTTAGGAAAATCTAATTTACAATTTGAGATTGGAATTGAGGCCAGTACATTTACTGATAGCTATGGATCAAATTGATTATATTACGCGATAGGCCCATTTCTTTCAATAATAATTTTGTTATAGTACAGACAACAGTAAAAGCTAATGAATACTTTTGTATGTATTTTAAAATTAATTATTATAGATATCAATCATTGTTCTAAAATAATAGTACCAGTCCTAACAGTATTATCCAAAATAGTAAATTAAATAGTTATTAGCAAGTTTTCATTCACAAAACACTTTTGAAACTTTTAATCATCGTCACTTTTGATTATGACTGTACTTTACACTAGTACACTCCTGCTAAATAAATGAACTGAATGCCACAACTAATTGATATTAGAGATTAATTAACGGCCGATATTAATAACCGATCTAATCCTAAATCTCTGCATTGATAGGTAGGTGTAGGTTTTTGACAGAAATTCAATAGAAGTAATGTCTAAAACCTACATCAATCCGGAGATTTGGGATTGAGATCGGTTATTAATATCGGCCATAAATTGCACATAATTGGGCCCAATCCATGAATTTTATGTAGTAAAGCAAATATAGTAAAAAAGTTTTCTAAACTCAAATATGAGTTACGTATTCGCAACAAACATTTGCAAAAAAATTATGCCCCGTACGTGCTCCCATGTCCCATAAAATGGCACCGGGACTTATTTCATATAGTTACGGGCCCATAAAGCATAAAAGGCATTCAAATGTGATGTTATTTTGCCGCCAACACGGGGTAATTTATTTTCGTGCGATTCATAATTTTCTTTTATTCACTTTATGTTGATTTTCCTTGGAGTGTGAGTACTTGGTAACGATAATATTATTTCAACGGGCGGCCCCATGCATCACGGTGCCGGTAAGGGCCCGCTCCGATGGTTTATTTCTTTGCTAAGTTTGTTATTATTACTCGTGAGTGTAATTCTCTGTATTGTATTGTGGGAGTAATTAATAAATTGGCTGTCATGTTATTTATGGAGTGTCATCTTTTAAATAGATATATACATACCATTACCGTAACAGCTGTGATCTCTCCTGGCTCTGGTACACTTATTACTATAGTTTATGACCATTATTTACCAGTATTATAAGTGCTCTATGCCATTAATAAAGTATTAAGCAAGAAATAAACTTTATAAAGGTAGAAAAAATCTTAAATTTGTAATTCTAGAGTGTCTATGGTCTATGATAATCCGAGAAACAATTTCGAATGCGTTTAGATTCAACGCTCCGTTTTGTTTATCTAAAATAAGACGTATTTTATCAGTATTGCAATAAAGATGAAAGTGCCTTCTTAATACATTAATGAATATTTAGTTCGTCATGAATTTCCTTTTTAAATGTCTTTACCACCTAAATAGATACTAAACACTGTTTGCAGAAACCGCCTGCCACTTAAATGTTGCGGAATAAATTTCCAATAATTATATTATCGAAGAAAAAAGTATAAACGCCACCTCACCATCGGCAAATTTTTCTCCGGCCTACCTCGGAAGCCCATAATTCCTAATGACATGCAATAACCGTACCCCCAATTTTCGACATAAACCCGCCATAACAATATCGACATCAGCGAAATTTTCCCCGAAATTTTTATTTGAGAATAAGTAACACTTTTCGGTGTAATCAAAATTTTGCGAGAACCCACCCCGCGGTCGGAGAGTGTTTATCGGGCACTCAATTTGATTTTTACCACCGCACTGATTCCACTCCCACTGAGGAATGCTAAAACGTACGTAAGGAATGCCAATGAGGTGGCGATATCTGATTTATAGTGGATACGATTTTGAAAATATTATCCACTTTTTACCAAATAGGATGATATTAATAATAATTTCCGTACACAGACTTTTTAGAGTGTGATTTCTCAAAATATTTTACAAAATAGCATAGTCATTGGGGCTTGTCCAGAAAAAAAAATTTACTCAACAAAGAGCACAGTCACATGTAATAATTGATTGACCAAGTAGAGCGTTTAGTACCAGATCTATTCAGCTGTCAATTCGTGGTTCAAACCACGGTTTGCATAAATATTGAAATTTCTATCCTACCGTCTATCTATTCAGCTAATACATACAAGAGTAACCATTTATCTCTGTCGAATTTCACTACTTGTACGGGATAACAGATAATTCAAAAGCATTTTATAATCATTGTCACTCTCACCTCACATGATCAGTTTGACAGTAAATTCTACGGCAATCTAAAAAATACCATCTCATAAAGTTAGATAAGCGCCGTTCCCACTATATGGACAACGGTCAATGAAAATAAAATATCGGAATACAAATCGCAATCCCTCGAGAGTGTTACGAGAAATATCCTTGAAAATCCGACAAATTTGATGCTCATCTAAATAACCGTGGTGTTCGGTGACCACGGTGCTGGAAACATCGTATATTTAAATTCAGAGCGGTCCAGTGCGATGTGATGTTTCAATTGTCATCGTCTATACCTTCCTAATCCAGTTATTGGAGAAGGGTGCGACATTTTTATTTTTGATTTTGTATTTACATTATATTCTGGTCGTGTATCGAACTATGGAATAGGTATTAGAATGATGAATGTAAGATGAAGATTTTGATATCGTGTATCCTTGGCTAAAAAAAGTACAATATCTCTTTCTCTGGATAGAAATAATTTATTAAAGAATCCAGTAGATGAGCAACAAAACCTATCTTCACATTGATTACACCGAACAGCAAGAACCTTATAGTTTTTCCCATGGTTACATAAGCAAGACGGCAGCTACACGATTGGAAATCAGAAACTCACTGTAGCTAATTGGTAGGAATATGTTATTGTAACATTTTCTACTGGTTGATCCTGAAAAACCTCAACAACAGATAAAAACAGTGCATGGACTCGTCTGTTTCCCAATAAAAGGTCCAGTTCTCCAACTGCAACAATTACAAACAGAAGACACTTTCATATAATTTAAACCGCATGAATATAATAACACATCACATACACACAGTGTAAATAACTAAGCGTGCCAACCACGTGTGAGTCGTTTACGCCTAAGTGCACATGTCCTCCAGTGTACCGAACGCTCCGATAAGAAGCAGTATGATTACGCTTCAGGTCACGTTCTTCACAGCGCCGCCTTCGCGTTTATGACTAATGATAGGCTCACATGCCGCACCTCATACTCCGCTTTATATTCAAATGACGCTTCCTGACCCTGATTAATGCTGTTTTCTTTGCAAACATTTGTTAACGTCTTTAAATTGAGACGGGTGTCATGTGTTTTGAGTTTTTGAAATATCAAATATTATAGCGATGGAATATTTATAGCGTTTGTTATTTCTTCTTATCTCACAATCCCTCTCAGTGTTTTATAAAAGAAGTACAGATTCTTATATCAATATTTTTAAAGACAAAAAATATTCACAAATTAAAATAAACACCGAAGTTAAGCAAAAAATATTTACAGAGGAAAAATCGTGGAGTTTGTATTTCTACGATGTTATCTTATAACAGAAGTAAATTCAATAACTAGAAATATTTCACCAAAGTACGTAGATATGAATAATATAACAAGTTTGATTGAATTAAGTGAATCGCTCCGCTTTAAACAAATATTTGCGCGGTTCTCATTTGTAAGACGTCTGGGTAGCTCGCCTTAGACAAATTAATAACAAGATAAAGAAACTCGACGGGTCTTAATTCATTAATTAACCTAATTGTATTTGCCGTTGCGCCCATTATTATTGTTTGTGCGAATTTGTACAGTGCAACGACAATCAGTGTAACCAATTTTGTAAAACCATCACAAACTCTGTAAAGCTGTAACAAAAGCGACAGATATTTTGATAACATTAACTTTATCGAAATCTCTGTTTAATTTTACATACGTTTACTTAGTACTCCATACTTGACTATTAACACAAAACTATTCAATACTTCTAAAAATATATTCATCTAAAACAAATATAAAAACAGCGACAAAAATATTGTTGTTCAGCTGTTTAACGCTACTCTGTGGCGTATCATGTGGCCGCCATGAGATTTGCCTGATTGCCGTAGAAAGGGGTCGAATCAAAAAGTTTTTGCAAGAAAAATTTGCTCAATTTAAAGAAAGGGAATAAGCGCCGGATTGCAGGCGGCGCCGGAGTTTTGAAAGATTTTTCACTTTCAACGTTAATTGCTACCGAAAGTAAAATAAATCTTTGCTTTTCTTGAGGCTTGTTCCGAGTCCAAGCCTTGAGCTAATCAATTAATTAAACTGTTGATATTTTACGGAGAAAAACATTGGCTGTTCTAAAAACTTGTGAAACTTTTATACTGCCGTATTCTTTGATATTTTTTTTCGTATACAGGTGATGATACATCGAGCATAACTATAAAGTGCAGGTGGGGAACGAGATTGCTTTTCTGATTATAATGTAGTTGCGAAGTTTGTAAATAAAATAGATACAAAATATCTCTCCCCGTGTGCCCCATTCGATACGCAATCGTTACATTTTATCATAGGTGTAATAGAAATATCAAGCGATAGTAAAAAAGTTTGGTTTCACTCTGAACTGTTATTTGCAAAGTTTTTCTTTACGTTTATTGTTTGTTTTGATGCATGCCGCTCATAAAAGGATTCAATTATAATTTGTGAGTGATACATAAGTATATTAGAGTATTTTATTGACAAATAGACATAGAGTTGGTGATTTGGGATGAAAAAAAGAGGATAATGATGATTATTTAAACTAGGTAAATTGGAAGACAGAGTACAATAAAATAGTCGAAAACTTGACCTCGGATACAGGTCAAAATAATCTTTGGAAAAAATAAAATAATATGATGATTATTTTGAAATTCAATCTTAGACCACAAAGAACGCAGGAAGATGAAGAAGAAAGTCGAAACCTTCGCAAAGAAAACTAGTTTTCTCAACAAAATTTTCATAGAAGACAAATTGAGACTGTATCTTTAAAGTTTTACATAAAGCAGACTTTCTGCAAAGAAAATATTAACTTGGGACGGCGGGCAGGTACTCGCTGTCCCCTCTAAGTAGCACAGTTGGAAAAGATCAACATGTTGGCAACACTTCACGGACACTCAATTTAAAAAGTTTTCTCGCTCTTTGTTTTGTCCTGAACAAACTCAATTAAGTGCCCTTTGCCTTTGTAATATTTAATTTTATGTGTGCACGTTCTTTTGGGCTATTTTAATGGTATTTTGTAGTTTAACCTAATTTAAAGTTAGAGGTCCATCAGTAGGTCTTTTTTGACGACCAAATATCATTATTTACACACATACTAATTTATTATCAAAGATTATCTAACTAAAGGGGTATTTTAATCAACGTCGACAAGTACCAGGCAATCAGGACCGAGTGGAAGTGGGTGTTCCGGAATTAGAATTGAATGTAAATGTGCGGGCTTTATCGGGGATTATAGTGTTCGTGTCTGCAAGTGGGAGATAGTTGAGACCCTACGCTGGCCCGTCCGCAGCTTCGTATTAATATATGTTAGAAATCACCAGTGTAAAAAGATCTACCCTGCCCTTCCCCGCATCTTTGGGAGTAAACGTTGGAAGAGCGTTGCACAAGGTCTTTGCAGGTCTTCTATGAATGGTCGGTTGTCACAGCCGCGAGGCACCCGTATCCTGGGAGTCCTCTTTAACAAATTTTACTGCGTACTAATCCGCCCTTTTCGCTACATGTGGCCGGGTAACCCTTACATGTCTTGTTCCATAGTTACCAGTTATGAGGTTATTATCCGCATATAAATCTAGGTTATACGGGGTAGCTTAAGTCGGTTTTGGAAATACAATTAATTTGGAAATACGCCTTATTAATGTGTCTGCAGAATATGAGGCTCGTATAAGTATGCTAGAATAGGATTTGTTTCAGAAAACCATTAAATGTGTTATAAACATATGAAACTTCGGATAGTACCATCCAAGCAGACTAAATATCCATTAACGATTTCTCAGAAGTTTTGCTCTGAAGTTTAAATTGGCACTATTAATTAAATGACATATTGGAAAACAGTACAACTCAAAGTATCATTAAGGTTCGGCAGCAAAGTAAGGCACAATACATATTGCATAAGAGAGCGAGAAACTGCTACCTCCTGAATAACGTATGAAGTAAAAAGTTGGATAAATGTTTGTCACACCTAAGCAAATTGAGTACAATCTTATTCCCATAAGATTTTTTGCACTCAATCTGCTTGGATGTATATAAAGGCTTAGGTGTAATAAATAAGTAAGGCTAAGGTGTAAATAAAGTCATCTTGTACTTTAAAATTCCAAGAAAAACTGGACATATCATGGATAAAAGTAACAACTAGTCCAATATCATGAACTATAGAAACTAATTGTAAAGCAAACTGACAATACATGAATACAGAGGAAAGCAAGACGTAAGTACGAAAGTTAAAACAATAAAAACATTTTTTTCAAACGTTTTAAAAAGCAAAAAAAAAAAAATACATTGATGGCCAAATACTTAAACGCTACTCAATTTTAAATTACCGTTAATTTCGTGCTGTCTCTGTCACTTCGCCTTAGAGTGACAGTAACAGCACAAGACTTAACGGCAATTTAAAATTGAGTTGCGTTTTAGAATTTGGCCGTGAATTTTCTAACAAATAAATCGTATTTCTTACCCGCTCTCACCAAAACCGCTACCTTAGAGCTGTCAATCCGGCCAAACCGCGCATTATACCAAATGGCTCGAGTAACGGGATAGAATTCATCCCAGCTAGGGAGGACCGGGAGGAAATAGTAACAGCAGTTAGAGAAACACGCTATCCACGACTCATGCGCAATAAAGCAATGTTACTACTACCGGACCCGGGAAATGAGCCTTGTTATTTGATGAGCGTTCGGATTTTGGTAGTTTAACATACGGCTTATTTATGTGTCTTTAAGTAATGATGTTATTGGCCACTGTTATGTTGATATTGGTTGGAAAGAGTGAAAGGGATAGCTTAACTGAAGTCGTAGTTGTTTTCAGAATTATCTTTACATGTCCAATGATTTATTATAGTTTTTGATTTTAGATTAAGTAGCAAATCGATGAAATCTTGTCGTGTTATAATATAGCTTTTTATGTTTAATATATATTTACTGGTAGTATAATTTGGTTTATACATGTATGTAATTATTTTATAATAATGTAAATTTTTAGTTATAAAATATGAGGTACCTATGAATGAGGCTTCCATAGTCATGCAAAGTAAAATAATTGCCTCGAGATTTAAAAAAATACAGTTTCATAATTAAAGCAAATTTTTAGACGAAATACACGTTCATGACTTTTATGTCTCTTTGATTATTTTAGTGACTTTTCAGACACGATTTTAAAAATACCTCCCACCAAAACATTCAGAAGTTCACAAACAAACGGTAGATACGTCACAGTCGACAAAAATATTCAGACGGGATTCACATTATCGCTGTTTGACTTCACATTAAATCTTAGAACGGGCCATAAATAACGAAAACTTTTATCCTGCTCGAAATAAGCACTCAAAAATGCAAAGAGCATAGAGCACGTTCACTAAATTTATTTTGTTTCGCACAATTCAAATAACCATAATTCACCGACGGCGGAACCGACCTAAGCCTATCTAACGATGTAATGAAACACCATTAAGTTTAGAGAAGTAAGCTTAAGTTTAAGGAAATGCGTATTTACTTTCTTACCTTGTAGATAAAGATGTTACTTTTCGATTTATTGATCCGACGTTTACCGATAAACGGGGGAGTTTAATTTTCGCCTGCTGGCAATGTAGGTAACTTTTCGAAGAGTTTAAAACTAATGTCTTAATAGGAAACTTTCTAATTCTGTATTTCATGTATTTTTATTTTTATAAATGTTACTCTTAAAAGTTGTTAATCAAGAATTCGTCTAAACGAGTCGATACATTTTGTTGAACAAAGTCCTAGCATCTCATTACATGGCAAGCAAGTTCAATCAATAATAATCAGTGAACCGTAAACACCTGAAGTGCAACTTAAACTCAAAAATACATCTGAAGGCAGAATTCCTTCACTTCTCCACCGACGCCATCTTGGCGATCGTGAATATAATTAGGTTGTTTGCATTCACCGCGCGCGGCCCGTATGAATTTTACCTATTGTCTGACATTGGACCTTTGGAGCTATATCATTTCGCACCTATCGCCTCCACCCGCCTTCTAAGGGTAGGGTCGGAAACAAGGAAACTGGAAAAAACGCGTTATGAAATTTAAAAAGGGGTACGACAAAACATAATTGTTTCGACTGTTATGAAGAATATACTTACAAAAAGGATGAAATAACAATATGAGCTCCCAAATATCCCGCAGCTATTTTCTAGAAATAAAATAAACACAAGCAAAATATCCATTTTACCGCTAACTAGCTGTTTCGTACACCCTTGTTTGTAGAGTCTGCACCCATTTGTTCTGAGACAGTCCCTCAAGCTTTTATATAAAAATATTAATCCCACGATGCCGCCTAATAGATATTTATGCATGGTCGGAAGCAATTTCCATGAAGGCTGTCTGCGGGAAACCAGTAGCTACATATTTTATTTCATGAGTGCATCGTTAAGTTAATGAGATGCTGTTTACTACCAATACAATTATCCGCCTCACTTATTATATCGAAAATATATTTAATCTACGTATCCTAAGTTCAGCCACAGACTTCATAAATAAAGAGATAGACAAGACTCGACCAGACAGTTAATTCCGTCATGTGGAATCGAACGTTCGAGAGAGAAGTTCGATCAAAGCTCGTCAAAATTAAAAAGTAAAACGCGATTATTACGAGGGCATAGGTTTTAAATATGTAAAGCTGGCACATTAGACAGTCTGGCGGAGGCTGTAGGTCTGTGTGCGTCTAGACGCGGCGGTGAGGCATGAATCTCCATTGAACTGCAAATGTGCTCCAACCGAACGAATATTTGATTATGTAAAGAACACCAATAGTCAAACTGTTTCTATTTCATTTTTTGTATATGAGTCATCAAAGAGTTCTCCTCTTTGATGAGTCATGATGATTAAAAGTATAGTATAGTATTGGAAATATAGTAGAAGTATGTATGTATCTTTTGCTATGTGGATCAGCATCACTACAAGTGGAACCAACATGCATGCAGTATAGCTACCACAAGAGGCAAAGCAACCATAAAAAAGTGAAGAGCAAATGAGAAAATAGCACCATTTTCATCCCACGAAACATCTCTCTGCCTTTTTAGGAAAAGTCCGTTATGCCAAATTCCACCAATGAAACGTGGGCCAATTATGTTCCATCTCCAACATGAAGGAACAAAACCGAAACAGCGTAAATTAAAAACGGTGGAAAAAGGAGCATTCGCAGCAAGAGGCCGGACCCCGGCGACACGGACAGGTTATGACAAATATGTGAGCCGATGGCGTTAATGAAAATGAACCTTTTTAAAAAAAAAGCCATGAATTTGAGGAGCACGTCCTAATGTTTGTGTGGAGGATTAAGAGGACTTGATCCTGGAGATTTGTTCAGATTGGTTTCAAACTCATCGCAAAGTTTTTATTGAAAACAATTTATATTATATTTGTGTGCCATTCAACAGTAACTATGAAGATAATTGATGATTACAAGAACACTTATCAACTAACCAATCCATGGAAAATTCGTTATCATCCACTTGTATTACCATCTCTTAATTTTATACATTCCGTAAAAGTATTTGTAAACGTGAATGTTAAAGGTGTTTTTATAAATTCAGTTACTAATTTAAAATCACAGCAACGATCAAGATCGACCAAACCCGTTACCGCTGCACCCTTCCACACGTCTAATTTTTCACAAATCGCAAATAGCCGAACAATTTGTACATGAGCATCGGAACTTAGCAGACAAATGGTTTAATTAACCTGATGGCGGTGTGACTGATCGCCTTGGATGCGCAAATTTCTACGCAATTAGAAACACTTGCAAATCTCATACCAATTAGGCAGCGGCCCAAAATCCGCGCCCTCGTAATTGTTTTTGAATGCGTAACTGTAGTTTGTGTTTCGGTTGATTTATTCTGATTTTAGCGCTAATTTGTTTCATTTGCGATGTATTATGCACATACGTAGGTTATGACTACGTATAATGACTGTTGTCGTTTTTGATAATTCTGGTTTTGGAAAGTTTGAATATTATAAGTTGAACGAGAAGTTCTTTAACATCTAATCAAGTGTTTCATATTTTACTTCATAATGTTTCCAAGTTATCCGCTCCACAAGTCTAAAATTCTCTCGTATAACTTTTTATGCGTTTTCCTTACACAATATTGCAACAAAACGAAAGAAATCACTGGAGACATCCTTTGAATTATTCGCATTTCTGGGACAGACACGGACGCACGTCGAGCTGAAGTCTGCAGCCTTGACAGCTAATTAGGGCCTCATTGTTAAACGAATCTTGCAGGAACTTTTTGGATACCAAATAAGCCTCAAAATATTGTACCACAGAGTTGAGTATCGTTTGGGCATTATCCAAGATTCATTAATTCCTTTCTTAAATATTTCGAGTGCTGGAAAAATACAATAATTCGTTGTGAATGGCGGCCATTGTATTGAGCCAGTGTCCAGGAAGGATGTTTTGTCGGGGTGTTCTTTTTATTGCCGAATTTGCGTTTTATGGCCTGTCACAAAGGGAGCGTTGAGGGAATGTGACAATTCTACACCCTTGTTGTGTCTATTTTTTAATTTTTATTTAGGAAACTCAATAAAACCGATCCGAAATTATTGATTCAAGTGTCTGATAAAAATAATATTTTTGTTTTTAAGTTTTAGGAGGATACAACAGTAATGATAAAGTACCAAATTGTTCTGTAACTAGTGGGTAATTAATTTTAAAGTAAAGTATTTTTTTTTTAAACTCCAAATATAACCAAAAATATTCTGTTGCATTATAAAAACATTTATTTTCTTTCTTGCAACATTCGGCCATTTTGACAATTATTTCTGTAGCGAGCCCCCTCTTGTCTCAATAGCCGGCCGGTGTCCAGATGCAAACGACTTTGAAATATGAATGATATTTATAACCTCCTACGTATTAGACATGGTCGATTTACATTCGGAAGTTTCTCTCTTCTCTTGTGTAACTTTGTTTAATTTTCCGTTCAATTTCTTTCTTGTAACCAAATTCGTATACTCCCTATTGAATTAATTTAACGTTTTGAATCATTATAAATTACATATTTAGTCCATTATTACGATGAACTGTCGAACGCTTAGACCCTATTAAATTTTATAAATGTCTACTATTTAATTTATGTAGGATCATCATTATTAACCTAGCATTACCTCACTGTAATCTTAAATAACTAATATAAAAAATCGTTGATGATATGCTTGTGCCATAATTAGGAAATCTCTTAAAACTATAAGAGTAACTAAAAACATTGAAAACATTATTTCCTTATCAATATCACCGTAACCAGCCCAAAAAAACCGGACAGTGGTCACCGTCGTTAACAAATGCGGTGACTCGTACCGTTTTCACTTTCGATCACACGAATTGTTACCAGGAGCGCATCAACCGCAAGAGTCAATAAAATCGCGGCACCGAACGAGGGCGGGCCGTCGCCGTCGTCAGCGGTCGGACGTGACGCAGCGCCTGACGACGGTCACTTTATTGCTGACCTCCGTCTACCTCTCCGCTCCTAATCACCGTGTCGATACTTTACATTGATTTTATTCAGCGTTTTTGGTAACAAAAGCCAATTATTGGCACCGTCGTTTTTTATGTCCTTCTTTTAAAAAGTTCCTCTTACTTTTTTAGGTATGATGTATAAATTTTTATTTTTTATCTTTAATCCTATACGTCATGCTCTTCCCACATGCCTTTAATAAAGTGGCTGTTTATCCCCTACTAATTACGGGTGTACCTACATGCAGGATCGCTCCATTACATTAGTCCAAAGACAAACAACAGTTTTGTAGCGGGCAGTTATAATAATCTCTCGTCAAATTTGCTTGACCCAAGTGGTCATACAAGGGGGAAGATCTCCCCAATTTGACGTAATATGTAGAGGGTGATGCGACGTTTTTGTTTTATTATTTTTCAACTATATCAGAATATAGGAACAGAAAAGTAAGATTCATTAATTAAAAATTAGGAAAACAGTTCAATGTGTGCAACCTACTCAATTTCAGAAACATTTTTTGTAATCTCACAAAATTGTGTGCATTAAAACGCTGACTAAAGCATGAGCAATGGATCCTTGCCTTCTCACTTAATATGGGTACGTGTGTTGTCTGCCCATTTAAACTTTTCTCCGTGAGCGACCGGTCGGAGCTCGTTACCGGCGGATTATTAAATATTGAAACAGTGTTTGCGAGATGAAAGCTGCTTCCTAGACGACCAGAGTAAATCCTACAACAGAATGAGAACAAAGACTACTTAACTCAACAAAATTTATTTCAATCTACGGTTTTACCCGTGTAAATAACGCCGTGTAAACAGAGTACGGATACGCTTTAATTTCTAACAAGTTGCTCAATATTCGCCGACACGAACTGTCCATCCAGATACATTAGAAACTGATCCGGAAGTAAACTCTCGTGATTGTAGGATTAGGAACAGTACGGACGTAAAAATAGATACAAAACAATATCAATTTCATTTGAATGAACAAACAACAGTTTGAAAGCAATGTTTTAAAACACAAGCATGAATATGGAAATATTTTGTAAATTTAATTGTTAATTCCAGTTAGCATAGTGTGAAACAAATACTGAGAAATGTTTTTTGATAGTATGGTAAGTTTGTTACTACTAGCTATAATCTTAGAATGGTTACGACAGCTAACTGTAGTAAAATCATTAACTTTACAATCCTGAACCATTAAACTTGCTTCTAGCAATTATGATGCGTTACAACTGACCTGGGGTAGATGACACAAAAATTAAATCTAATATTATTCAAAAACTTCTTTAAAGCAAAAAGTTATAAGCAACCTAAAATATGTCCATATGACAATCGTAAGTAAATCCGTTCGGTTTATCAGCTCCGCGACACCCAGGGGGTGGTTAATTGTGAAAAGAAATCTTTGCTCTTTGTGAGTCGCGTGCCGCGAGGGGATGCTATTGATTTCTTTTGTTTTATGCTGATTGAGACACCTTCGCTATCCGCGATTCGCCACCCTCACTGCACGCCTGACAAAACACTTTATTCTAAAACGAATGAAAAAATTGCAACGTGAACGGTACCGATAATCGCGGTGAAACTGTTAATATCATGAAATTCTTCTGGACTTAAACATCGTATAGTAATTAGTCGTCAAATGACATGCACGTCAGCAGTGGACGTGGTCTTTTGCTGTTTTTTATTTAAATATATTAACAATGTACTGTAAGCATTATGCCAAGTGACAATAATAACGGGAATTTGAACCCAGAAGGGTCTTGTACAAAATAAAAACCCAAGATTATCCAAAATGTCAGATTTGTGATTCAAAAAAATACATTGCTTTTCTCAAATAGTTGCTTAACTAGCAAACACATAAATCTTCGTCCCACACCCGACTGGTGACATATCTCTATCAGAGCGTACAAGCATCACTATAAACACAATTTAAACTTAAATTTCACTACATAAAGTTTAAAATCCCAAAATCATTACTAGAGCCGGGTGTGGTAAGCCAATCAACATTAGTCCCTTTGATGATCGCTTCTAGGCTCATTTATCTCGTGATTGACTGCGACTTAAGAAAAAAATTAGATTGCGATTGCCACCTCAACGCGCACGATAGCATCGACGAAATTTTTTCGAGGACTTTGCTAATGGGAGTCTGTTTTATCTCGGGCCCCTTAATGCCCTTATGCGGGTGACAATAATAAGATTTTGACACGTTAATGATGAAGATTATTTGGATCTTGCAAACAATTGATGCTGCGTTGTGCAGGTTGAAAAGTTTTATAATTTTAAATCATCATTAGGAATAACTTGAGTAAAAATAGGTTCTGCATTGCCAATCACATGCAGGTCATCAGTTTCTTTTAATCTTGGTAGGGACACAGCCATTTTACACTTTGTTTTAATCTAAAATTCAGGAACGATTTCAAATCGATAACGAATCAATTTTTCAATTTCGTCTCAAGGTGTCCTCCTAGTTCAAAAACCCTCTCAAGAAGCCCTTTGGAAGGGCCGAGGGTGTGACGTCAGCGGTGACTTTAATTGCGCACCACTTCGTTAACGGGCGACTTGATGGCATTTTTAATGAACACCCGAATTAATGTAGTGGGTGAAATCGAAGATCGAAGTGTGGGTGCCGACGGTGTTGCCAATTCAACACTGTTTATTTAGGATTGCTCGGCTATTATCTATCCTTGTTGTCGGAGACCGATGTGACCGTAAAGAGAAATGTACCAATAGTACAGTCGCTTATGCAGACTCAAAGACAATATTGTGTCAAGATAATAACAATATAACTAGTTTGTTTCAATCAATAATTGGTAAAGCTTTGTAGTGCCAATATACCTATCTCAATTTCATCGTGTCCCATAACATGTGCACTAGTAGTAGTATTTGTCTACATTATACACCACAAAGACCCAAAAACGTATCTGTAGAGAACGTTTTGGTTGCACATTTGTATAACCCTATGCTTATTTACCTCTTTGTAATATCTATGGTGTAACTATTTGTTTTCCCGAATAAATAAAATAACCTCATTTAACGTTGCAAGAGACAAGAAGCAACCGTAACATTGATTTATTTTACCCTCGATTTTGTATCTGTATATACCCTGTATATTCAGTCAAATATTCTAATGAACAAAAACCCAAATTGCAACAAAAGACACCATAAAATCAATCAAGTCCTCGAATTGTTAAAAATTCAACTTGCCTCTTGTTTTCCAGTCCTAAATAAATATGCTAAAATAAGAGTTTTTCGAATGACGGCTCAATACCAAACACTTGAAATCCCGATGAGGAGGAATTGAAATAAAAAGTGGGAGTGGGAGTAGAAGATTGACAGGTGCGTCTTAATAAGTCCGGCGACAGGTGCAAAGAGACGAAATGAGAAAATTTGATTGCTGACTTTATGAATGCAAGCAGTGGATTCAGGGAAAGTCATTTCATTTTTGTGATACATTAGTTAAGCAAGCTTGATATTGGATTAATCAAAATACTCTTTGAAACTTTCAAAACAAACCTTATTGAAAAATCTATTTTTGTTGTTGTTTTGTTAGATTAAATGTTAAGATTATATTACTATCGGATTGGAATCTAGATTGCCATAAATAATTGCATCCCTGGAACAAAGTTAACCTATAGTTTGGACATGACAAAAAATCTTTGATTTAGATTCCATTGTCAATATTTTCATTATCATCATTTATATATCAATTTACTCTTCTACATTTAAGGCTCTCTACAAGTAACTACTCACCAACATTAAAATAACACAGCCCGTCATATTTATTCCGTTCCTACTTTATGATCGCAAGTTTACATAGGTTTCCATTATTATTCTCTCTCACATACAGATAAAGCTCGCTTTAATCTCGTCATACGGGTATAGACAATGGGAGGGCCACTCGGGTCCAGTCTGGGGTATCTAGCCTCGCCACTTATTCCGCTGGCCTAAGCAAATTTTCACCCGACTCTGTTGGTTTTTCGTCGGATTCGTATTTCTTCACTTCTGATTATATTATTCTATACTTTGTGTAAACAATGGCTGGTACGAAGTACCCCAACCCTTCCGCACTATTGCCATTTTCGTCCGCGTTAAGCTTTGCAGTATAGAGATGGATTTTACTGTTGATTTCATGATGTTAATTAACTTTTATGACTTTTATTTAAATATAGAATTGCAATTTATATATTTTACAAAAAATGTTCAAATTGTTACAAAACATTTAAAACGTTATTATTATCAGCATATCAAAGACTATATTAACACGGGAGACAGTTTCCATTTCGAATATTTTCTCTACAAGACTTAGTCGAATTGCTAAATGTTAAAATAATAGACATAGAACGAGAACATATCTACAAAACATTCTTTAACATCATCGCAAGTTCAACATCAACAGAGCTTGAGCAAAAACAAGCACTCTCCTCATCTAACGAGCGTTTTATAAATATTTTTCCGGAGGTCTAACCGCTGTAAAAGGTTTTTGTATACGTTGCTTTTTGGCTCCTTTTGGCAGCTAATCCAATATTGACCACCCCGCCAGGCTATTGACTTATGTTTGTGTTACTCATAATAATTCCACGGGCAACGCTTCGTCTTTTATTATTCAAAATATCAATTTGCTCAACTTGGTTTCTTTTCCTAGGAGCGCGCCATTAATTTTATTATGCATACCCGACTTGGAATTGTTAATTATATGCTTACAACGGAGATGAACTAGGTACAGAAAAAATCTTTCTTTTTTAATACTTTCCTGTTTAATATGTGAACATCTCCTCACCCATAAATGAAAGATAAGAATGTTTTAAAATTAAATATAAATTTTGAAAGGGTGTAGAAGAAACGGTTTCCGTTACGAACAAAGAGTCATCTGCGGTATCTAAATGTTAATCTTTGGTCAGTCGCGCAAAAATTATGTTTTTCGGACTGGGTCGAAAGTTACTGGGCTGGAAACGGACAACCCATGCAAGCTTCATTAAATTTACTTGTATGAAAACACGAATTTTAGTAACAGGTCATATTTTATCACGGTCGAATAAACTTTGTACAAATGTATTAACATATTCGGTACTTACAATAAATGTTTTAATAAATCTGGGAATTTGGAATGACATTAAATTGTCTTCGAAAAATGCTATTGCCATCAACTTAATGCAGAGGACGCTATCAAAGGCTCCGTTTTATTTCGCGTCAATTTCTACAAAGCGAAATGACTCCAATTTGAATATGTAATGGCGGCTTAAGATAATCGTCTCTGGCTTACACTAATAAAGGCGCTCCAACTTTAAAACGAGA
Source organism: Amphipyra berbera (assembly GCA_910594945.2). Classification (NCBI taxonomy): domain Eukaryota; kingdom Metazoa; phylum Arthropoda; class Insecta; order Lepidoptera; family Noctuidae; genus Amphipyra; species Amphipyra berbera. Next base: position 14,389,545 of record OU343126.1, on the reverse strand, counting down.
ATCGTATCAAAAGAATCGAACAATCGTTCGATTCGGTTCGGGGGGTGGTATAATTTATTCGAGTGTGGACCGCCATTTTGCGGCGGGGTGTTCTCCGCTATCGCGCGCCGGAAGACGCTTTAAGACATTGATGCTGATTCTTTTTTTTATTATGCTCCCCTGGATTCCCTTAAAGACGCTAATATAAAGACGGCCATATATAAATAAGCCGCCTTTGTGAGGATTCTGAACAGACAGGAAACCGAACGACCCCTCAATGGAAAACAATCTAAATTACATTTTCACGCAACTTCAAATGTCTTATTAATTACGTACGACTTTTCAATGCTATAAATTTTCTTTTAACGCTTCCTCCTCTAAATCGGCTTAATACACAACGCTGGCTCTGCATACTGATCACTCAATTGTATTGTGAGATAACTTCTGAAACTTCCTTTTTTCTTTGTTCTCATTTACGTCTTTCAATTTGGATAATTCCGATATTTATATTCAATATAATTTGCAACAATGTTAAAAAATTATTTTTTATTTAACTTGAAATATGATCGTAATCCTTTACATAAATAACTAGAATCCAAACCATCTGTTTAAAAACGAACACCCTAGTCAAATAGAAAATACCTGGCAGGTCATGATTTAGTGGGGCCTTTAGACAGCTCGCGATACCGCCTTCATCACCTCCAGAATGACCCGGCATCCCTCAAGCTTAGATAATATAGGGGATAGTGTCGCTTATTCCCGGGGGATTTGTCAAACAAATGCGTCGCCGTGTATCGGAAAAAATCGCCGGCTCACTAGTGGCCATTAAGGCTATTTATGGGCGATTCACAGAAGCTTTTTTTATTAATAAAACGTATATTATGCGCACAAGTGCGTTTTATATCGGTGACCGTCCTTTCTTCGCGGATATTATCGTCCTTCTTCGGACATCTAATAATATCGATTTGGGATAGATAGAGAATTTTCTTTTTTGTAATATATTTCTATTGTATTTTTGTCGTACCATGTAAGATTCAATATCGAATGTTTTTGTTTATCGTGTTGAGGGAAAACAAAACTGGTTCGTCGTTCAGGTATGGGTATGAATGTGTTTACCCCACAGTGGTACAGCACAAAGTAGTTATGCAAACACAAGATATTGATATGGGAACTTTGTGACAGACAAGAAAAACAAAAGTCACATTTATATAAATATACGCATCGGTATCGAAGATATTTGACGTGAAAATATTTATAAGAAAGCTAATGTATGTGTCTGAGGTAGAGATATCAGCAAAGTTTCTGGTTTAGTAAAGTTATGAAATATGCACGAATCTAAACGTAAAGCGTATTTCACATCAATACAATTTGCAAATCTAAGAAATAATGCAGAAGTAAAATTTTAAACACCTATAAACTTCTGAATAGATTAAAGTGGGAATCTCAACCCGCTATCACTGGTAATTGTCGGGAATAAAATCATTAATTCCAAACCGAATAACGCATTAAAAGTAACAGCTTGTACGCGGCTTGCCACCATTGCGCTCCCTAGAGGGAAACTGAGCAAAACTTACAGCTACAAATATAACAAATATTCATATTAAAACAACAAAATCTAATGTTTATAAGACGCAACCGATATTGATGTGAAATAAAATGATGACTTAAATGAATTTTTGACCCGATAAGACACGCCACGGGATTTCACTAATACAATTAAATTGAAGTAACACAAAATCGAAAAAGATAACATTATCGCAGCTTGAATTTTAGTAATTGAGTAGCAGAATGAAAATATTCTGCCTAACGCTAATTTTCAAACAAAAGTAGTTAATGATAAAATTAAGCTCTCTAAAACTCTTCCAAACGTACCACTTAAAGTAAATCGAAGAGGTAACAACACAGATTAAGGCAGCCCCTCTGCACATAACAATACTAATTCGGAAGGCGTACCTCGAGCCATATTCTTATAAATTAATTACTTGTAATCTACTCATGAAACGGGACTTACAGAAATGAAGTTACAACGTGGCGTAATACCGGCGGGCCGTCGGGCTCAAGGGTTCGTTACGACTTAATGTCGCATCGAGAGAACAAGTCTGAATTAGAAATGAACCCTGTTACAAGTACCTGGTTAATAAGGGACACATGTCGCGTTTCGAACGCTACTTTGTTATAATTTGTGTAAGGATTGAGACGTCTTTGTCAGACAACTGCTGCTGAATAAAAGTTTAATAGTGTCTTTATTTTAAGTACCAAACAGTGTACTTAGACGAATAGGGTGTTGAGTCTTGACTTAAATAAGTGCTTATCAGAGGTTAATATAAATAAAAACCTTCTAATCTGACTGAATTATAATTTTTGTGGTTCGACCAATCTACATCATTATTCAAAAGACAAAATACAGCTTTAATTTGTAGAATTATTAATTGAAAACACCAAGAATGTCGTTCAAAATGAAAATCTCCAGACTTTTACTATGGATATAAAAATCATAAAATAAAACACAATCGACAAACGCAACCATTTTCATATTACACAGGCAAGTCACCAACTATTACATAAAAGAGACGAGGCGAACAAAACTGACACATTGTAAAAAGTACTTTTAATTTTTCGCCGCTGCAGACTCATCTGAATGCCTAGGGGAGGTTCCCCGAGGTGTCCCCATGATCGCGTCTTATCCACTACGCAAACATTCTTTACAAGGGCCTCACTCATTCTATTCACTCCTCTAGAGGTTATCTTTTATTATTTCTCTCGACATCCTCTTTTTATTGCCTTCCATATTGACTTTTTATACCGCTGAAGAATAAATACATTTTGATTTACGCTTGCGTAGACACTATTTTATACAGACGGTGAATTAGTACGCTTGAGGTGTCGAATGTAACAATTACTTTTATTCCTCAAAACGGGCTTGATTTTTCAAGATTCAAAATTTTCTTCTTTTGCATTCTTCCTTACACTCACGAAGTGGTAACCACAAATACTTATACGGAATAAAAATGTGTTTCCAGTAAGCTCTTGAACAAACATTGAGGGATTGCAAAGTTCTCGGAGAGGCTAGAAAAACAAAGATAAATCCAACTTAAAGCTTGACAAGTGCGTATCTAAGATTTGTAGATCCACACCGCATTTTACTGACTTCTGATTTCAACTAATTATAGCAGGGGTAAATGTTCCATGACGGTCATTATCTAGTGTTATGAAATATATTTTATAAATATGCGTTTTTCTTTATGATTCAACATATGAAGGAGGTCTAATATCCTAAAGCAACTCCATTATCTTGTCCGAGGAATTTTTTTTGAAAATGAATCCTATTTTATTACATTTGATATTAAGTATTTCTTTTATAATATGTTCCTTGGTTACCTTCCCTTGATTCTCAATTCGGAAGACTCGCGACATCACCTCGTCCCGAGGGAACGATTAGACATGTAAAAGTACCAGGATAACAAAGTATCTAGGAGTCTCGTCGGAGGCCGACCATTTAGCACGTACCGAGAAATTGCAGTAACACGTTCGCAAGAACTTAACGACCGGGGAAATAGATGTCGTCTAACGTTTGCTAAACCGATCACTTTCCTGCCTTGTTTGTGTCGTGTGAAAAGTAATTTGGGTTTCATAGTTGACTCTACTTTATGTTTAACAAAATCAGACACAAAGTAATCAATTGAAGTAATCTAGTCTATGCAAAAATTTGAACTGATCATTACTTGAATAGGAGAACAAAGATTTGAAAAGATGACTTTGATGACCTCATCAAAGTCATCTTTACCTAAATAAAGTACCTACTTTATTTTAAGAATCTTAGATAGAAGAAATACATCAAGGTGTATTAAAATAGTATTGCAGGTACTTATCTTGTTTCGCGGTTAAACGATGTATTGGAAAATTACAAACTATATTCATTAAATTATGCTTCAATGTGTATGATGCTTCCATTATCGTTGTCGTCTACGAGTACAAAGTTAATGAGATGTTTAGGTGTCGAAGTTTCAACTGTCTGGCGTCTGGCCAGCAAAATTCTTGTTTCAAATTGCATTACACTTTGTTTTTCTTTTCCTCTCGTAATATTCTGCAAAATATTCTTCGCTAATTCTCCAAAATAATAACTCGGTTTATCAAGAAAGAATAATGACAAACTTACGACCATAATTACTTCTTTTTAATGAATTAACGACTTTTGTTTGCGAACAACGATTAAAATAATTAAAAGTATCATTATAAGTGCCATCAATTCGATCTCCAAGGAGACATTAATGTTTTTACGGGTTGCTCCGTCATAATAATTAATAACTTTACTATCCAAAACAGTTATAAAATGAACTTTTACTGCGTTTACTATTTGAAGATTCAATATTACACGATTATCTGTTTTATGCAGTCTTTACCTTTCTATCTCACTGATGGTCGATATCAACGTATCAGAATTTAGTTAACAGGCTTGCTAGGATGATTGTAGTGTCCAGTTCCTACCTATTTTTAACCGACTTCCAAAAAAGGAGGAGGTTCTCAATTCGTCTGTATGTTTTTTTTTTTTTAATGTTTGTGACCTTGCTACACCCTCATTTATGAACCGATTTGAAAAAAATTTTTTTCGTTTGAAAGAGTATTCTTTCAAAATGGTCCCATTTAAATTTAGTGAAGCTCTGATGAAGAACTTCGGAGATAGACAATGGAACTCCTCAATGACGAACAGTCGCATAATGTGATGATGTGATTATGTTACGAGCAGCGTCTTTAGTAGGTCCAACCATGTTTTAATTAAGGCCACTAAAATGAAAAAAATTAAAAATATTTTAACAAAAATAAAACCGACTTCAAAAAAACGAGAAAAAGCATAAATTAATTACCATATTATAAAAGTAACAGATTCAGAAGTCGGTGCCTTTAATTTGGTTCAGCGTGGATTAGCACCGACTTCTAAATCTGTTACTTTTATAATATGGTAATTATTTTATGCTTTTTTTCGTTTTTTTGAAGTCGGTTTTATTTTTGTTATGTTAAGATCATATCCCTATGTGATATAGAAGTATTTGAAATAAATAGTTGAGGCATTCCATTCAGCACACTAATTTGAATAGCACCAATAGTAATAGGAATAGGATGCTATTGGTGTGATTGGAATTAGTGCTATTCAAATTGGTGCGATAAATGGAATGCCTGGAATATAATTAAAACAGAAACCAAAATATTTATCTTACATTTTACATATTAAAGTTGCCTAAGATTCTTAAAACGATACAATTTTGCAAATTTAATTACTTTGCCAAGATATTCGCCTCAGAGTTGTTCTTACGCGTTCTTATTGCAACAATAATTGTCAAGTGCGGCATTTTCATCCGACTTTTAATTGATCCTGGAGGGCGAGTGAGCAGATAAAACTCGGATATCTAAACTTTCTCTATTACAGTTTAAGAAAACCGCCGGCGCAGTTTTGTTTGGCCGATAACAAAATTTTCATTGCGTTCTCCCTTCGCGGTGTGACGCGTAATAGCGAGTAATGACTTTAGAATTATCGTTGTTTTGTTATTATTTAATTAAGTTAAATATTTCATTTTGGAAAATAAATTATTATCAGTGATAGATTATTTCAAAATTAAAAATCAGACATGTGTGAAAGTGTTCTAATAGAAACGAGGTCAGTATTTTTTGACTTATCTTTGAATCATCATAGTTAATCTGTCTTCAGAATGACTCGGTTTGCCTAGTTTTTTCCCAATTGTGTTGGGGTCAGCTTCCAGTCTAACCAGATACGGCTTAATACCAGCATTTTACATGACGTGACTACCAGTAGACTTCCGTATACCAGTTACTGGGCAATGGCGAAATCCTAAGGTTAAAGCAGTTGTAAGACTTTCGGGCTACTGACTACCCGTAACGACTGTCATAGGTAGGTGTCCACAAAATCACTAAATTACCCACTCTATAAAAACGTCTAATTCCAAGAAATTTCATCCAATTAGTTCTCACGATGTAGTTTTCCAGAAATATCGAATACCTGACACCACGAAATCTTTTCATCAATCCCATCGTCATCTCAAAAGAATATCGCCACAGCATTTACAATAAAACGTTTAGTATAAAAGTGTAACAACAAACTTCCATATTTTATTATGATCGTTATCGTAAAGGCACAGTAAAGGCCCCCGGATTCCCGCCATTTAAAAGTTGCGCGTCTACCAGCAACCCTTCGTAACCCGTTTGGAAGATTTCATTATAAAATTAAAGTAAAACTAAAACTTAGCCCTATAAATCGTAATAGCTTGTAACTTTGCTTTGCTTCCTTAGTTATCGAAATGAAAACGGTTATTCAAGGTATGAATAGCAATAATACACGTGAGGTTCGACAACAACGTAAGAAAAGAAAATAATTTATATTTATTTTCTAAGTAATATTCGATGGCTTATGTAAAGCGTGTCTTGAAAAAGAGCTAATACGAAGAAAGAACTGAGTTATACAAGTAATAACATAAGAACTGAACTTTCCTACGGATGAAAATAATAGCAGTTGAACTCCTAATATGCCAATCAGAGGAAAAAACGGAGGGTAATCGCAAATACATCGAAGCAGAAGTTAGGGCCCCTCCGCCGCCGGAACGTAAACACATAAATTCGCGGGGAACTCCTTTTAATTGTCTACCAGCTATACCTTAACGAACAATTACATGCTGTTGTTATTTATTTGTTTTTCAACAACGAAAGTAATGGTGAAAGAATTATTAAGGTGAAACTCTTGAGTATGTAAAGAAAAGGTTTTGTTTCTTTTGTTAGTGCTACGGAAAAACGTTTATTGCTTTCCATAGTATAAATTCTGGTCTAGGTGGCTGTCTACTTTTTATGAAGCCTATAGACTCAGTCGATAGAATCGGAATCCAATTAAAAGAATAACAGCGGAGTAGCGTTGAATGCACGAGACTAATCGTTTTCTATTGTTCTTGGAACCACTATCTGGCGGCCTTTTGTCGCTGGACCCCGGTAGCGAACTAAAGCTGGACATTTAATAAAACACGAGATCGGCAAACAGAGAGTGCGCACGCATGAAAAGGACCAGACCATCGAGATGTCTAAATTGAGTGCCTTAAAATTCTCCGAGACTGCCAAAAGGAATGGTAAAAGGGCTACAATAAGCTTTATTTCCACGTCCCGTGAAAATCGACATTCGGTTCCGCAGATAGTGGAACTACAAAACACAAACGTTGACCGGCGAGCGTTTGGCGTGAACGTGACAATGACGGCTAAGCCGCTGCAGCGCTGCACGCAAGGAACGTTTTACTCCTTTTATATCCAACGTATTCGGCAACACACACCGCCGCTTTCTGACGACGTTATTTTTTAATCAAATATATCCGTGAAGCGGGTGACGGACGATAGGGTCGCAGCGACAATGAAAAACTAAAAGGAAAAAGTAGCACTCTTTTAAGCAAATAGAGGCGAGACCAAGTTGATTGGTTTTGTTAGCGAGCCTGTTGATTGGCACGGGCGTAAACAATACGCTTCCAATGTTTAAGTTTCAAACGACAATTGAGACTTCTTTTAAGCAAATAGTGACTAGACGTGTTGATTGGTTTTGTTAGTGAAACTTTTCTATTGAGTAACCAATGGTGTTGTCGATGTTTGTATTAGTAACTCCATACCACTAGAGTTTGACAATGTTTTCAGTGCGAACAATGCTTTCAAACATTGTGTTCTCGGTTCAACAATGCTTGAAAGTTTTTTAAATTTATTTTACTGTCGACATGTGATCCACGGTCGCTTGTTGTCATAACACATAACCAAATAACCGCAAAAACTGTGAATGAAACGGTGGCGAGGTAAAACCAGAAAAGCGTTTACAAAGAAAACAATGTAGTTGGATATATTCGTAGGAATTTTCAGAGATCATAAATTCTTGGTTATATTATTCACGGCGAGTAACCGGGCGGTTATAAATCAGGACTCCTCAGCCGCTATCAGCCCGCGCTTCCATTAGTGACCTCCTCCGCCGGTGAAAAGTGCCAACTCTACTTATCCAAGCGCTCTTTTCATATAATTTACAAGTAAAGAATATAGATGTAATTTTATGTTTAAATTAAGGCTCTGATTTAATATCTTTATGTCCATCAATAAAATATCTAGTTAGAAAAAAAGTAACAAAATGTATTATATACCACGATTATAGACCCTTTATACGTTAGGGTCCTAATTAACTTAAATTTAGTAAGTGTTGTGTGTAGGTAGGTAAATTATTAAATAAATAAATAAATTATTGATTTGACATTACTACGAAATCTTTTCTTCCCCCTCTCAAACAGTGAAATCTATAATAGGAAACATTTATTGCCATAACTACTTAGCGATAGCTGCACCTCAATTTCCTTTTACAGCCAATAGGAAATTGTAAGAAGAAAAAGTGCCTGTTTCCTGGGTGAGGAACCCTACCTTCTACAAGAGAAATGTGTGTTCCTAAAAGCTTAGAATTAAAACGTTAGCGGTAGAATTAATAGGGGTTTTAATATTATCCGTAGATTATTTTTGTATCAAAATTATGCACACTCGAATGGGTGGCCAGACTTGAATAAATTTATAACGGACGAGAATTTCGGGCCGCTCATTACTGCGTATTTATGTGAACAGATAAAAATATTAGGGACACATTTTAATCGAAAACGGATGAGCAGGGTGTGGGAGCGCCCTAGTGTTGTGCGCCTCTGGTCGTGTTGTTTGTTTGGAAAATGTGTCATTCTGATGAGGCGGTCATTGTTTTTAGTTTTGTTTGTTGTATCTTTGGCGTTTTTCGTAACAAGTTCATAAAAGTCGGCAATATGTCCACAACAACTTTTTAATTACACAATATTACACCGTGCTGTTTTATGATTAATATTAGGTAATAACCGATCTCAATCCAAAATCTCTAGATTGATACAATATAAAAAACCTACAGGTTTTTGACAGAAATTCAATATAAGTATTGTCAAAAACCTACATCAATCCAGATATTTTGGATCGGTTATTATCTAATATCGGCCGTTAGTAGCGACTGGCGAAGAAACCTGAGAAATTAAAGGCTAATTTTGATAAAAAAACTCTCTTGTTGTTGAAAATTTTGATAGAAAACTTAATGAGAAGAAGATATTTTTTGGGGTTGTGTAATCTACACATTAAAGATATCCGAAAAAACATATTCATTACAATTTACACTTTCCCGGTAATTTTCAAAAAAATAATCTCCCGTGACAATCAAACTTCTTTCACCGCACTTTTTCCACAGATAATGAATAACAAGCGACATTTATCAAATCGCACATAAAGTCAGGCCGGTGTTTAGGACAGTTTTAAACGCCTAAATTAATTTCCTTTAAGAAGTTGTAACTCTCCAAGTGGGGATAATGCGATGATATATAAAAAAAGGTCCCAGTGAGCCAGGGCCCCTAATAAATTATACCCTCGATAACAATGGGATTTTTTCGCCGGCCCTTTGTTGCAACTTTTGATATCACCTGAACGTAGAAAACAAAAAACAGAGTAAAAATTTTCAAATATTTTTGTAAAATAGAAAATACGTTTTTAAAAAAGGCTGGAATTTATTTAAATAAAGTATTTTTGCCATTTAACTTTATTCATGATTTTAAATACAGCTTTGATATTTTGTTTTTCTTGTCAACCAGCAAATTCAAGCCGTAAAAAAATATTTCAATCAATTTTATGTATGTAAAAATTCACACAATTTTTATCGTATCGATATGATATGAAGTAGGGAACACAATTTCAAAAATACCTAATACCCTTATACATTTTAAGTTCAAAATTGAATAATAGGCAATGACCTTATCATTTGTCATGGGGATTATGATAAACAGTAATAGTGCAATAGCCACTTCCTTCCATATACCGCTCGAGCACTTTTTGTCCCGAACTATAAAAAATAAAGCCCTAATATCGTGAAATGTTCCTTTGGGGAGTGACTGGACAAACGCACGAAATTCTGACGTCATTAGGGCTGTCAGGATTTTTTGTGATTTCAAAATGCATGAAGCTGTTTTGTAGAAGTAGGTAGTTGAAATCACACTAATATTTGAAATGCAAAAGTTCAGATTACGTTTTTTACTAAACTTATTAACAGCTGGATGGATTAAAATATTTGTAAAGAAGTAAAGTGTTTATCTACTAAAGTGGTAAAAAAATCTTATTCCAAAAAACTAAGAACTATTCACGAAAGCAATTGTAATTTTTAGGCTATTTCGATATTTTCTTATCCATATTTCTCTGATCTTCGCAGTTTTAGATAAGTAATATTTAATTTTAAATTCCAGCAAAATGAATGTTGAATTATTCGGAAACCTCATATGTAGGAATTCCAAAATTGGTAGATAGGTATCTTCTATTACTTGACCAAAACTCTTCGTATCTTAGTAAAAACCCTGGGGTGCATTAAAAAAGTCTCCACCAGTGACGATACTTAAATACGTCCGGCTCACCCTGGGTATTCCCGCTACCAACCTTGCTGACTGGCTAATCTCTTTACCACGACAAGAGCTATTCTCGTAGAGCTCATCCAACACGAAAGAAGAAGTAACAGCCCTAGCCAATTGAATGGGCAACTGTGGACAATTTATATAGCAATAATCCGCGCGGACATTACGGCGGCGGCGAAGTCGTAGCCGGGCCGAATGCCGATATTATCGGAGGTAAAAACGTTGCTAGTTTGAGGACAAAAAACGAGCACTCATTTATCGGCCAGTCGGCACTTCGGCGACAGGCCATCTCGCCTCAAGCCACCCTCCCTAAAACGCTATACATTACTCGCCATCGCTTTAGGGCTTATAGCCTCGATTATGTTTCCTTGTTTAGGAAGTACTGATGAGTTCTTTTTAAGTGTATAAATTGGATCGGATTAATGATTAAAAACAGTTTCATAAAGTCACAATACAAATGGAACTGTACAAGCAAATATGAAAACAGAAATAAAAGATGTGTGTGACAACGAAAATCAACATAGAACACCAATTCAAAATCTTATTTATTCGGCAGGTTTTATTTGTCACATGCGTACACGCCGCACCGTCGCATTGTGATGTAATTGAAAAATCGGTACTACGAACTACCAACGGGCGAGGGATCCATTATTCAGATGACAATCACGTGAATTTCCGAAAAACGAAGCGAAAAACGTACGCCTGTTGTTTCACGACGATGTGAAGTATAAAAAATTCAGCAACTTAATCGCAACGGCGACCAAACAAACGTCGATTCGATGAATTGATAAAGTAAACAATCGACAAATAGTTGGCAATTTGTAGAGCTCGTTTGCGAAAACAATCGTTAACTTCAGTTTACGAATGACAAATGTTCATAATTAATGAACGAGGTTGTTTAAGTCTTTTACAGATATTTATAGCCATATGAGACTATCATAGAAATATGATCAGAGATGTACGAGTCATTTTTGCATGAAGAACCCATGACGGTATAATAACTATATGATTCATATTGTCTATGATCATAGTTAAGAGATCAGATTTGACAGCAAGCGTACCAATATGATCACATCAATCTAACCTTAAAAATGCCGTAAAAATGCAAGTTGAATAGCAATGGAAAACACGGCTAAATCGTTATCCATCTTATTACGTATGACGTTTATATGATCATAAGTGTAATATGTTAAAATGAAGAACGTCATCATTTAACTATGATCATAGCATTTGACAGATATTTGTATGATAAATATATGATTATATTTATTATATTGGGGCCTTACTAATAAACATTGAATAAACGTATGACAAGCTTGCACATCGGAAAATATATGGTATACTGACGTTATTCATAACAACTTTATTCAGCGTTTATCAAATAAGGTGGTTACAGCCCATTTGCTCTGTTGTCACATGTCTTTTATTTAATTGTTCCCATCATTACATGTTAAGAAACCCTTAACAATTCATAAGTCGCAATAAATAGGTATATCAGCAACGATGATAATATAATAACCTAGCTTTTGCCCGCAGCTTCGCTTGCGTGATTTTTTCCACGCCATTAGGGGGAGGAATTTTGAAAAATCCTTCCTCAGTGCATGCCTACGTTATAAAAGGTACCTACTGTCAAAATTTCAAGTTTCTTATCCCAGCGGTTTAAGGTCAAAGCACACATATCAAATCGGAAAGGGATCGTCACCGTATCAACTCGAGCCGTTCAGTATTCTTTGTATGAAACTCACTACTGCAACGCACACTAATCGGAATCGTAACGTAATCGCCTCGCCTCGGGACTAGCTCACGAACCGCGATGCGGTGCGTGGTCAACTTGCAGTTCCCGTGCTTACGGCTCGTCGTCCCCGCGCTTACGTCTCTCCGTACCCGAGCTTACGTCTCTTCGTCCACCCTTGCCCTTCTCACCCCTCCCGCGGCCCGCCTGCAGCACATTACTGTTACTGCGAGCCGTAAGCGCGGCGTCGCCTAGCCGTAGCCGAGTCGACGTATCGGAGCTGCTGATCCGCTTTGGTTACGTGCTTACGTTAGGTTGACGCCTGTTTTACGGCGCAGCGAAAGCCGATACGGTGACGATCCCTTTCCGAGTTGATATGTGTACTTTGACATTTAGGCTGTGAGTTGATAGATCAGTCAGGCAGTAAGATAAGATTGTCTCTGTTTGTAAGATAAGAATCTTGTAAATAATAAATTATTTTTATTTCTGTAAATAAATCTGTTACAGACACTTTTTCAAGTCAATGTAATGTTTTTTAAGACTAGATGGCGCCGGTATCTCCTGTGTGACTAGCTCTGAGAATAAAAGCCGAAACAAACTCAGAGATCAAGGTCTCTTTTAAAGTCCAGATATTGTGGTATAAAAACTATGTGAATGAAAGAATGTAGGGCAACGTCTGGAATGGCTTTTTGTGGAAAGTGCCATAGCAGGTTTGAATAGACCTGTCCCAACAGAGGGCACGCATGCACCAGCCATCGTGTAGCTCAAATCTTATTTTAAGGAGCTCAACAACCCGACGCACGAAGCTACTAATCAACCGGACATTTAAACATACTTAACCGATTCTTCTGCTTCTTTTCGTGTGGTTAGTGAGTAACCTGGTGTCAGAGTTTATGCCGCCCATGGGCCTCTGACTTGGCTTCAAATGCCGTCGAGAAATATCTCTCAGACGGTTTCCTCACGATGTTTTCCTTTATCGTTTTTAAGCAAGTGACAATTATACAAAACGCACATGAATACAAAAAGTCAGAGATGAACTCGATACCTATGAAACCCAATTTTGTACCAACAACGACAGTATGAAATCCAATCTAACTTTATCCAGACGACAATTGAGCATAGATATTTGCCATAGAATCCGCGGAATCTTCCAAAGTTATTTTTCTTCAGAGGCAGCATATGCGGGCTTAGGAAGTGCACCCAGGCCCATACCCTCGTGGTGTGGGGGAGAAATAGCTGACTCATCAAAACAATAAACAAAGTATCGGAGCCCTATTTTATTATGTTATTATGCACGCCGCCCTATGATTTAACGCTGCATAGATCGCCGCAACGACAGCAAAGGAGGCAGTGTTTTTTTAAAAATAATACTGATCTGCTTGTACCTATTCCGATTAAAGAAAATAATTATAATAGGTATATATTAAGTATTAACTGCATCGTTGGTTTAGTGGTGGCAAGCGCGACTGCTAATCGTGAGGTCCTGGGTTCGATCCCCGGGTCGGGCAAAGTGTTATTGGGTTTTTCTGTGTGGAATTCCTCAGTAGCAGCCCGGAGTTTGGATTTGTGCCCGGTTAATGGCAATAGGCTCGCCCCTTATTACATGGGACTTAAACATAACGGCGAAATGAGGGCGTTATTATATACACCTCTGCCCAACCCTTCGAGGAATACAAGTCGTGATGTTATTTTATGTTTATATTATTTTAAAATTTTGCTAAATATCTAATTGTGTCATCTTTTCAGTAAAGCTGTGCTTGAAAAAGATAACATAACATCACGCCTGTATTCCCCATAAAGTTGGGCATCAGGTGTACCCTCATAACTAACTAACTAATCATTATATAACATCCTCATTTCGTCATTATGTTTAAGTCCCATGTAATAGGGGATGAGCCTATTGCCATCAACCGGGCACAAATCCAAACTCCGGGCTGCTACTGAGTAAATCCACACCGAAAACCCAATAACACTTTGCCCGACCTATGGACCTCACGATCAGCAGTCGCACTTGCCACCAATAGACTAACGAAGCAATTGAAAAAGATACATCCCGTAATTTGTTGTTATTACTGTTGTCTCCTGAGTTATAATAATGTGCTCGCACTATGCTTCTTTCTCCTAGCCTTTTCTCGATTATCTTGGCGTCATCTTCCGGTCTAGCTAGATGCGGCTGAATACCAGTATTTTACACGGAGCAACTACACATCACTGTGCATACACAGTTTAAAAAAAATCATAAAAGCTACGCTCGGAAGCAATGAATCCGGATCACCAATATAAACCTTACTGTCCCGGAAAACATTGTTTTATGTTGATGACCCGGATTCATTGCTCCCGAGTGTACATTACCTAACACTCACTTTTTCAATAATAAGCCACTTAGAAAAATGTTTCACGCTTCACCACCAAACCATATAAAACTGTTTACAGCTAAGCACTGTTTTTCCTCCCACAAGATACGCAAGAGATTATCAATCAAGAAGCATTTCCCAGTACAAATTTATCACGAGCTTCTTATTGTGACGCCGGATAACACAATATCCACCGGATATCCGGAGGGGAGGCTCAACATGATATTTTTATCATCATTATGTCAAGAAAAAATTAAGCGTTGTCTTAGTGTGGATCTACAAAATAAAACGTTTTTTTGAAAGGTCTTCTTCTTTTCGTGTGGTTAGTGACTAACCTGGTGTCAGAGTTTATGCCGCCCACGGGCCTCTGACTTGGCTTCACATGCCATCGAGAAATATCTCTCAGGCATGCCGGTTTCCTCACGATATTTTCCTTCACCGTTTTTAAGCAAGTGATAATTATACAATACGCGCATGAATCTGAAAAGTCAGAGGTGCGTGCCTTGGGTTCAAACTCGAGACCTATGACTTAAATTGGTAGTCCGATGGTCACACCACTAGGCTATCACTGCTATGAAAGGTAGTGTGTTATAAATAGGTGGAGTTAATACTAACTTCTAGTAGTTTGTTTTTTGTGTAATTTGATTATATATTTACTTATTATAAAAAGAAAATGATTTCGTTCACCTCTATTTTGTTTTGTGAACCTGATTAAACAAAATAGAAAACATTCGGCCGGTTTCTGATTTAAATATTCTAAAGTAAGTGGCAATTGAGAATCGTTTTGTATAGAGATTAATTTAAAATCTTGTTCAAATCTTGCTCATATCTTGCTTAGCGTTGAATACTTAACTCAGAAACCGGGTGTAAGGCAATTTATGATATTTTTCAAGTCCGTTATTATCAAGAAAAAAATCAAGAAATATCAAGAAATATAGCAATTTTAAAAACAAGTTGCTACGAATTGGGCACATCCATTTTATTTCAACGTCTCTGTATTTTGATCTAGTGCTGTTTTTCACAGGGAGTGCATACTATTGGCTGATTAATGATTGCACAATCACCTAGCTTTAAACTTCTGGAAAAACAAATTTAATATTTAGTTACTTATATTTAGACTTTCGCTGAAATTTATCTATTTAATAATCGTTACAAAAACAAAGTATTATTGATACTAGATATTTTTTAAGTTAACGGTTTTAACTAGCTAGACTTTGTATATTTGTACATTTGTTTGATTTAAATATTGCGACAGATTTTTCAACTACTTCTGCTTAACCGATTCTCCTGAAACTTCGCACACAAATTCAATTCCCATGACAATACAACATTATAATATTTTCAACCTTCAATCCTCAAATCCTGATGCTGCAGGGGTACTACAAGATAAACCCGTTTAACTTAAGACTTTTTTATGAATTTATTAGATTTACAAAGTGGGGATGACATAATGACATGAATATGATGTGTTCTATGACCATATACTAAATATCTTCCACTACTTATCCTGAGTTCTTTTAAAAATATGTATTTTCAAAGATTCTTAAAGCAAAATAATATAATAATGTGATCTAGTGGCTAGAATTATCCACCAGCAACTTGCTCTGAAATACAACCTTGTGGACGCAGAAGTACCATACTACAAGTATGTGCCCGACCCAGTTCTCGAGAATGGTCATGTCACATTGTACTGGGATCGATCTATCATCACCGACAGGACTATTGTTGCCAATAAGCCTGACATAGTGGTGATAGATCGATCAGAGCGTCTCACAATGATTGTTGATATCACTGTTCCACGTGACGAGAATCTTGTGAAAGCCGAAAAAGATAAAGAAATTAAGTATCAAGACTTGGCACACGAGGTTGTCGACATGTGGGAGGTTGACTCAGCAGTCATTGTGCCGATAGTCGTTACGGCCAATGGCTCAATAGCCAAAAGCCCCGACCAACATCTGACAAGGCTCTCGTTGGGCAGCTGGGTCAAGGGCCTGATACAGAAAGCGGTACTTCTGGACACGGCATGTATTGTCAGGAAGTTCTTCTCTCTGAGGCCCTGGCTTGGACCCTGTTCCCGATGCCGGTGGGCTACTATTTTTTATATTTTTAAATGTCTTTTTTTTATATTTTTATAGAAATATTTTAAAATGTAAATTATATATATAAATCTATACTTATAAAAGGAGAAGCTGACTGACTGACTGATCTATCAACGCACAGCCTAAACGGCTGGGGTTAGAAACTTGAAATTTTGACAGTAGGTTCATTTTGTGACGTAAACATCCACTAAGAAGGGATTTCTCGAAATTCAACCCCTAAGGGGGTGAAAAAAAATAACGCAAGCGAAGCTGCAGGCAAAAGCTAGTAATGAATAAACGAAATAATAAATATGATAAAAAATTAATAATTCACGATCAAAAACATGTATATCTTTTACTTTTCTTCCTCCTGCCCTTTTCCCAACTATGTTGGGGTCAACTTCTAGTCTAACCAGATGCGGCTGAATACCAGTATTTTACAGGGAGCGACTGCCATCAAACCTCCGGAACCCAGTAACTGGGCAATGCCGATATCCTAAAGTTAGGCCGGTTTTCAGACTTCTGGGCTTCTGACTACCCGTAACGAATGTCATAGGTATTCTTATGACACCCGGGATCGACGGTTTAACGTGCTCTCCGAGGCACGGAAGGGTCTCGATGTGTAACGAACGGTCACCGATCCACGAACTAACCAGGCAAGCCTCGCAAATCTTATGATCGGCGCGGTTTTAAATTAGCCACGAGCCCCTCTTACCTATGTACCTTTTACTTCTATACTAATATTATAAAGAGGAAACATTTGTATTTTTGTATGTAACGAATAAACTTAAAAACTACTGAACCGATTTCAAAAAATATTTTGCCGTTAAAAAGCTACCTTATCACTGAGTAACAGAGACTATATTTATTACTGGAATAAAACTTCTTACGCGGGCGGAGCCGTGAGGACACAGTTAGTATTAAATAAATAAAATCTCTTAAAAAAACTTTTAAGTTAATCGATTTTATCTTGCAGTAGGTACCCCTGCATCGTCAGGATTTGAAGATTGAAGGTTGAAATTATTATAATGTTGTATTGTCATGGGAATTGAATTTGTGTGCGAAGATTCAGGGTTTTTATTCTATTGGGCTGTTTGTAGATGGTCCTTGCGGACCGTTTCTTTGTAACTTCTACGTAATCGGTTAAGCAGAAATAGTTTAAAAAATTGTTGCAAGATTCGAAACAAATAAATAAATAAACAAATATACAAAATGAAGCTAATTAAAACTGTTTAAAAAAGGGCTGGGCTATAGGCATTGTTTTTTTCTTCGTTTACATATAAACACTGGCTGACATACATACATAAACTCACGCCTTTTTCCCATGGGGGTAGGCAGAAACTATAGACCGCCACATGCTACGACCCTTACGCTTCATCCACATTCATACATTTTGTCATACACGCACGCCGATTGAGAGTACTACGCGCCTGACCTTTGTGAAGAACATCACTAATAACATCGATGTATGTCCTTCTAGGACGTCCTCTACCAGCGTTTCCATTGACATCCGCCTTACTTCAGCTGAAATTCTTATAATATACATTCCTACGTAATATACATTCCTAGGTATGTAACCCATATCTAGGTATTGAATCAATCGTCTAGAAAGTTGGAAGGATCGATATCCCAATCGCCATATCGTATAATACGACCGACGTAGATGTCACGATTTTTAATACCATTTTCATCCTACAATAGTATTACTACATTTAGCAGTATTATAAAGGACTTTGTCTCAAATGAAAGAGTACGGAGCTTCGAAACTGAGTATGGAGGCGGTGGGCGTGGCGATTTTAACCACGCCTAAGTTGTGGGCGTGCCCGCCGGAACATTAAAATTCATTATCTGTATGTATTGTAAGAAAATGGTCTACGGTGACGTCAGGTAAATGCAAAGGTATTTAATAATGTTGAACAAAAATTTTAAACATAAGTTATACTGATAGCTTTATTGTAAGTAAAGCACCTTTATCTAGTTTAATTTTCCTGTAAATTAGTACTTAGATAAATACATAAACACCAATTTTAAATTCTTACTTTTACATACCGACCTTATTAATTACAAAACTAATTTGTCTCAAGAATTTACTGCCTTGAAAACAATGATTCAATTTTATATTCAAATAGGGTTTTTTTTGCGAACCCCTGAATTATTATACACTTAAATGCACGATTTTCCATAAGATATCCATTAGACAAAAGTAGGAACACTGTATGCAAGACCCCTAAGGTATACTCACCAAAGTTTTCATGATTGAAACTAGATCACATCACTATCTTGCTAAACGTTGTTTAATATGGTATGACGTCATCTATAATATATCCTTGCATCACTTAACAATACCTATGCTTTTCAATAAACAATATTATTATTTCTAGCATTTTATTTCTATAAAAACATAAGTGCTACAGCGTCGCTACGACAATGGTTACGTTGTAGCTGTTATTGGCTACGCAAAGGCGGAGCTTGCAACGACGTCACACGAAGTTATCCGATCACCACCGACGACACACAAGCATTAGCAAGAACCAGTTTCTTTGACCCTTACATTTTCCAATTAATACCCCGCTTTGGTCGGAAATGTGTAAGGGAGAGAGGAGCGGGGAAGGTCAGCGCAGAGCGGTTGATATCTATGAGAAAATCATGGAAAACGGGGGTTGAGAAAAGGGATTCACCAGGATACTGTTACGTAACGTCAGTTGAGCGACGGCAGCGCTCGCAGAGGCACGTTTCGCGCTCGTTGTTACTGGAAAACATAAACAACAACAACGTGTTTATTGACGTAAACAACGCGCGAAACTTTGTTCACGGACTTTGCTGCAGTTGGAGTTTTGAAGGTAAGGTTATTTTGTTTTGTTATTGTGTTGTTTATTAATAAACATTTGATGTTTATGTGCAGTTTTATTTTATTTAGGCTGCTGACTTTATTTGTTTCAAATAAAAAAACTTACCTAGATATTTATTAAAATTTATATTAACAAGGGTATAACGAAAGTAAGGGTTAATAACTGTTCCGCGAATTACTGGTGTAATAAAATATATTTATTTATCTGATTAATAATAGAAAATGTAATAAGAATAACTTACACAACAAACCGCCAAGAAATTCGTAGGAATTTAGGAACATAAATAATAATGACTTACCTACGTTTCTATATCTTGGATTTAGAAACGTAGGTAAGACTCGCATTTTCTATTCAAAAAAGTTTATTTATTTATTTTAGAAATTTTAATATTTTCACAGTTATTAGCTTTCCATCATAATAAAAAATATGCAAGTCCATAGCTACTGAAAAATTAAATATTTATTGGTCAACGAAATCTACATAATATCAGCAAAACACGCAACAATATTTATTTCATATTTATTAACATAATTATTCTTAATAGTTATTTTATGTGTTATTTTATTAATCACATCGTCGTAAATGTTTTACGAGTTCGACCACATTATTAAGATATAGAAGAGGGCTTCGAGGTATTAGAACAATATAAATTATCAACAAAATATTATAATACTCATAGTATTTTAAAAATTCCTTGTATTTTCATGAGTTTGCTTAAAAACAAGATATAAATTATAATACCACTAACGACCCACCCCGGCTTCGCACGGGTGCAATGTAGATACTAATGTGGGGCATGTAAACCTTCATCTTGAATCACTATCTATTGCTGAAAACTGCATTAAAATCCATTGCGTAGTTTAAAAGATCTAAGCGTACAGACAGCGGGAGCGACTTTGTTTTATACTATGTAAAGATACGATATCTAGGCCAAACAAACGATGGATGGATTGTGTGAAGGATGATATGGGTAAGAAAGGATTGAGTACTGAGATGACGACAGATAGAGGAGAAAGGAAGAGGAAGACGTGTTGTGCCGACCCCACCTAGTGTGAAATAAGGACAGGGAGATGATGTTGATATCTAATCAAATAAAAAATCCAAAAACTTTCCTTTCCTGTTTCACAGCCTTAAGGTCTTTTATAAAGGTTTAAAGAGATTTTAGGCGATAATGAAAAATGTAGATGTAGAATAAATGCCGTGGAAATGCGTCCCTTGCGAAGTATGTGCGGTGTAACTTTGAATGATAGATTGAGAAATGAAGAGATTAGACAAAGTTGCGGTTTAAAAGATGATGTAGTGACAAAAATTGAAAGGAGTATGCTTAGGTGGTTTGGTCATGTTGAGAGAATGAGTGAACGGCGATTAACAAAAGGAATTTATAAGGCGGATGTTAATGGGAACGCCGGTAGAGGACGTCCTAGAAGGACATACATCGATGTTATTGGTGATGTTCTTCACAAAGGTCAGGTGCGTAGTACTCTCAACCGGCGTGCGTGTATGACAAGATGTATGAATGTGGATGAAGCGAAAGGGGTATGTAAGAGTCGTAGCATGTGGTGTTCTATAGTTTCTGCCTACCCCTATGGGAAAAAGGCGTGAGTTTATGTATGTATGTATGTATGTATGTATGAAAAATGTATTCTATAAACATCCTTCAGGATAACGTTATAAATATTTGAAACAATTATTTTCGTCTTGATTTGTTGCCTAGAAAGAGCAGGAGAAAGAAAATGTATGTCGTTTGTTTTTTTTTTCTACGTACATTATTTGTGGAAATAAGACTATCGTTGACATATTTGTAACTAGCGACCCGTCCCGGCTTCGCACGGGTGGACATTTTTCACGTTTTTGCAACATTTTTCATTTATGCTCCGCTCCAATTGGCTGTAGCGTGATGTTATATAGCCTTTAACCTGCCTCGATAAATGGACTATCCAACATAAAAATAATTTTTCAATTCCAACCAGTAGTTCCTGAGATTAGTGCGTTCAAACAAACAAACTCTTCAGCTTTATAATATTATTATATATTTGTAATGATACTCAGAAGGTACATTGAACTTCTAAAGATTACATTTTGCAATATCACCTAAAATCTCTTTAAATCTTTAAAAAAGGCTTCAAGTTTAAGCGAGATCGCTGTGAAACTGAAAAAGCTTCTTAATACCTAAACTGAATCCGACGAGGATCTAACCACCGCGCACACTTGCCACCTTAAAATGCAACGTCACTAGTTTATTTGACCACGGGGGCTAGTACCGTCATGTTTTATATCACCTAAATTGTACCTTATCTTATTATCCCACCATTGAGTATACAAGACCAGTTAAATTTTCATTTTGTACTGTTACAATCTGCACACTTAAACTGTAGGAGGAAGGCGCTGGTGTCTGTCACACAGTTCATACTAGCACAAACACCAACGTGTACTCTATCTTTTTTAGTTGTTTAAAACTATTTAAAATATTTGTTTGTCTGCAAAAGGTTATAACCAAAAATGTACCAAACTAATGTTGTTTTTTTTAATTATACGTCGTTTCATATTCATTATCATAACTGCAAGTGGACTGCACACCCAAATCACGAGTGAAAACTATGCAATTGCCAAATGCAACTTGAAAGCAATTAGTAGGCAGTCATTGCAACTGCGTGACAACTGCTGACTGTATATGCAGTCTACTTCCAGTTATGATTACGAATACATACACACCTAATTAGCCCATTATTGTCCCACTGCTGGGCACGGACCTTTTCTCAGAGTAAAAAAGGTTCAGGCCTTAGTCCACCACGCTGGCCGGTGCGGGTTGGCAGACTACACACACCATCGAGAACTTTATGGAGCCCTCTCAGATGTGCAGGTTTCTTCACGATATTTTTCCTTCACCGTTCACTGGTAAAATTCTGATTGCCAATATGAAACGAAATATGTTTAATGAAATGTGACGTCGCTAGCCCCTTGGATTAGCCTTGCTTGGAAATTAGGTAGGGGGGGGCTACCTAATTTCCAAGCATTATAATTAAGAGGTATAACTAATGTGACCATATTTTTTTCACTCAGAGCGGGACGGCTGCATTTTTTAATATTTTTTATAAGAACGAAACATATTTATGGAAGATTTGTTTATTTATAAAAAAAAAGAAAATAGGAACTAATCTTGTGTAGTCTTGTGGGCTGGTTTCCTATATTTTTCGGATGTGCAATTTGCTTTAAAATATTAGGCATGGTTTTTAGATTGGAACTGTTGGCATGACTTGTTGATGTTATCCTTGGTAATCAAATTTTATTTATTCGATGAATAAATACGCGCTTGTTTTTTACCCGAGTGCCAGGGAAGGGTTATTATTGAATTCATTGCCATAAATAGCCTTTTTTCAAAGCGGGACATTTTATGTTTTTGAGGACAGCGGGACACTTTTCTGCTAAAAGCGGGGCGTACGGTCAAGTTAGATTTAACCTTTCCGGGAGAGATCTTTAACAATTAGAAATTCCGCGGCTATCTTCGTGCCTGTACTGTTTTTCGCAATATTCTACTAATCAAACAATATCTGAATATTAGATTGTCAAAGCCAGAGGGTAATATTGCGGCGTGTTAATAATGCAAAGATTTAACAATTGAATCCGCCCGCGATACCTGTTATTAAATATGTAAATTAGTTATTTATTCAAGTCGCGCCACTTTCATGGGGGAGCTCTTTATACTAACTTTCAGTGTAATTCGCGACTTGCCTGTCATGTCAATGTTATAAGACTTAGAAGTAAACTGAACTGATTTGTTCTTGTGTTAGTATCACTTAAAATTTGGGTGTTTGCATTAAGTATATTAATTGGAAGATTACATGTTCACTAACTTTAATCTGTAACTTCAAAATTCAAAATGTCCGAAGAAGAATTGGATCTTAAAGCAACTGCTTCTTAAGGTATCATTGAAAAAAGATAATAAACATAAGCGTACCGTTAAAGTACTAGCAATAGAATAACATAATACAGCCTTCTTATCAACGAAATATCGCTTTATAAAAATCAAAGTTTATTTTAGGCATACACAAGGATATACAACCAATGTCCACTACTGTCTGTCTATTGATGAATTACCAAAATATCACTTAATTTGATGGACCTTTTCATATAAATAATATATATTTCATACTAGTTGTGTCCTCACGGCTCCGCCCGCATAAAAAGTTTTATTCCAATAATAAATATAGCCTATGTTACTCAATGATAATGTAGCTATCTAAGGGTCCACCACAGGAGAGGTCCACCAGAAGAAGCTGGTGGCTGGTGGACCGAGACCTGCCGGGGTCGCGGTGCATGCAATAGCGAATCCTTAGGTCAGAAGGAGGGACACCGTGGTGGTTTTAGCCAGTAAGAGTCTGGCACACCCCCCCCCCGTCTTCCCCAGACAAGCTAAAAAGAAAAAAAAAAGCAATCTAACGGCAAGATAATTTTTGAAATCGGTCCAGTAGTTTTTAAGTATATTCGTTACATACAAAAATACAAATCTTTCCTCTTTAAAATATTAGTATAGATAACTAGCTGACCACTTCTCTTGTATGTTAACAAATAGACACACACTTTGGATAATAAACCATCTTATAACCGCATTAATAAAAAGTATCCTATGTCTTTTTCCGAGTTTCAGGCTATCTGTGTGCCAAGTTTCATCAAAATGGGTTCAGTAATTTAGACGGGAAGAAGTAACAAACAGACAACCAAACTCACTTTTGTAATAATTATAGCGTGAAGTGTGAAATAAATGGGATAATTAAAATGCATCAAATAAAGAGCTTAATCAAATCAAAATAATTACTTCGTAAAATCAAAATTTAAATTTCTATTGCTTTACACAGAGTCAACATAATCCCAAGTTTCTTGGAAAAACCAAAACAGCCTTACTAATCAAAATTATTAATTGAAGAATATAAAACAATACAGCGATACAGGCCTCGTCCCTCGAGGATCGTTCAATTTAGATTATTTATCGTAAGGCGAGCGGGCACTGGCGGCGAAGCTAGCTAATTTACAAAATAAATATTAGCTCAATCAGACGGTCGGTCTTAGCTGTTGTTTTGACTAATTGTTATTTCGTCTCTCTAAGAAATATTAGTCGGTATTGTTTTGCTATGAGACATTTTGATATTTTTTTAGTTAATAGGCAATAAAAAATATTCTTTTTGTTGGAAGATTTAAGGTTGTCGTTTGCATTATCTACTATAAAAACTTTTGCATTGCATAAAAACGTAAAATAAATATATTTTTTAAGTAAACGTAACTTAAAAATATACAGCAGTCTTCTTGATATGATCAGTTCTTGATATGATCTTTCATAAGACAAAGGTATTCATTCTTCAAAAGTTTTAAAAAAATATATTTAATTAGTCAGCATTAATATTAATTAGATAATGATAGAACGGTTATGTATAAAGTATGCAAAATTTTACTTTAAGAGACTAAAGCAGACTTGTTTACCTAAGTGGTTTAGGTATGAAAAACTACGCGCCTCCAGAGTGAAAGTCAGAAAACGGAACCGAATGTTGGAAGCACAAATGCACAGCTGAATGGAAGCGCTTCTGCCTGACAATAAAGCTCAATATACTCGTAGTATGCGCTGAACAAATTTTACTAAGTAATTAATGATTAGCAAGTGACATTTCTGTACGTCTTAATATTTATTATTCTGTGCGTAAAGTCCTCAAAAAATATGTTTTATGGTTAATAGCCGTTACATTGATATAGGGTTGGTTGCTCTTAGGGCCAAGCCACCTCTGACGGAAGATACGCCGCCAATCTTCCGCCGGTACACATAATTCCACATCTAATAACGTACACATTTGACCGGAGGTGCGTTACTAAATTTCCTCGAGTAAATTACGTGACGGAAGGTACGTCGCCGATCTGAGAGATGTGACTTGGCCCTTACCTACAAGACGCCGTCGGCGTCGACTTACACAGATACGCAACAATACAAACGGACAACAAGACGTCCATCCTCCTTCGCCTCCGGAGCATTGTTTTCAATAAATTAAACGTAGGACAAGAGGCCCGGACTGCATAAACAGCCCCGAGCCTCCGTCAACACAATTATTATACTCGGACAGTCACCCCTCGTGTCGATAAACACCCTCTAAATAAATTAACTGGACTCTATCCAAAACATTTGTTCACTGCCTCGGTTTTAAAAAAAAGGTAATTAACTTAAGTCTTAACAAGCTGGTAGGCAGGTCTTCGACATTGTTTAGACTGTCTACAAAAATAAAGAGACGATCGGTGAAGCTAATTTTAGAAGGTAGAGTACATTGGATGTCGCTATTTATAATGGAACTTTTTGAAGGTAGGTCATGGCACGGTGGTCCATACATGTATATTGCAACATAGGTATGGTGTTGTACAAAATTAGCTGATTCAGCTTAGCAATCGTGTAATGTTAAATGACAGTTTTTCTTAACAAAAACTATTAAAAAACAGTTAAAACTTCGTAACTATAATAAACTATCCAATAACTAAATAAATATTAATAACCGCCGTTTAATCTAAACACAGCTTCCATAATAAACCTCCTTACTAATGAGCATTTTATTTGGTTCCAGATTCAAAACCATGGCTGCGAGACCAGCGACAACCGTCACCCGCACCAAGAAACAGAATCATGCGAACATCCCATGCCCCATAGAAAACTGTGCACGATTCACCTACGGCAAGTTACCCGACCACCTCACGAAGATCCACGGTCTCACCGGCGCCGAAAGGGACGCTCTCAACGAACAACAACGGAAACGATTCTTCAACGGTGAACTGTGCCAAGTGCGTTACCTCAAAGAATCAGCCATTCGAGACCTTTGGGGAACCGACTACGAGGACCCTCGAATTCGTGCGAAGATACACCAAAGTTACGCTCTAGTCAAGATACGTATTATACCGCTGGCTGCCACTCAACGTGCTCGGCCTCTGACTGAACAAGATGCAAACGTTCTGACTGCCTACAATGCGAGGACGGCACCCAGACCAGCGCGAGTACAGAAAACTCGGAAAAGGCCACGGCCTTACCCAGCACCAGAAACCAGTCCAGTGGAACGACGAGCTTCTAGCGAGTCCAGTGAAGAAGAAAATACGCAGAACCCGCTACCACCATCCCCACCTCCCTCTTCGCCATCTCTTCCACCGTCACCAGCTCCTTACGAACTTCAACCAGTCGAAACACGCTTACGAGACATATTCGATTCCAAAATCGATGCTGGATACAAAGCTGTTATCGATGATATGAAGAAATCAATGACCATGGGTCGGACGCTTGGAGCGAGGAAGCGCAAAGCGTACCGTACATACCGCAGATATGCAAAGAGACTGATCGCGTTTCTCCATAGACAGCATTCACCCCTGGCATATGATGTGGACGTACTCCTGTGCGGCGAAAGCCAAGTCTGCGCCTTCCTTGAACGAATCAGTGCTGAACACAAGACGAAAACCTTAAGGAATTATATCGTGGCTGCTATCAAGTTACTGGATTCTCGACTTTTTGCTATAGAAACTGATCCTTCTTGCAAAGAGAAGGTAGCCTCAATGACCCGTGTCTACGATGTGCTCCATGGACGTCTGACGGAGTGCGACAGATTGCTGGCACAAAAAGAAGTGGCCTGCCAGAAGAAATCATCGCCATCCTTCGAAAGTGTTATGGACCAAAGTTTCAATGACTCGTATGATGAGTTAGTGTAAAATGTGAATTTAATGATGATTTTCTTGAATGATTTATTTATGGATATTTTGAACCCCATCGCTATTTCGTCCCAGCTTTCAAGTAGTATGCTAAAGGAAGTGATGTTAATACTAGAATTAGTCAATGTAAATAAACAAAATACAATGCAATTAGAACTATTATTTATGCTCGTATTATTTCGATGTAGGATGATAATACAACTTGACAAGTTATTATTACGTTAAGTTTAAAAAATAACCTGTAAATAGAATAAACTACGTGTCTCAAGCAATAAGCTAATAACATGAATGTTGGTAGATAATAAACATTATTATATTTCTGTGTTAAATGCTGAAAGTTATACTTTCAATTAGTGTGCAATAACAAGCCAAATATCTAGTATTATTATATTTGTGTATAATTATTAAGGCACTGAAAAACGTTTCATGTAATGGATGGATCTCATTAGATTAATTTTCTTGTAAATGTTTAACATACTTATCTATTTCTTTTAATTATTGTGTAAATATTTCTCTGCTAGTTAAATTATTTCAAACAACTGTTTGTTTTATTTAATTAATCCTATGTATCTCCTACTATATACATCATATACTTTAGTTTTATTAAAAAAAAGTTTCCCCTCACTAGGATTTCTCTTATATCGTGGGTGAGTTTACAGACACAAATCTTCACATGCACAAACATCCTGACCCGGAACAACTATCAGTAGGCCATACAAATATTTGTTCCGTGCGGGAATCGAACCCACGACCCGTAGCGCAGAAGCCGATCGCTCAGCCACTGAACCAAACGTGTCGTCATTAGACAAAATGTGGCCCACCAAGGCATTACTATCTTTTGAACTATTTCTTCAAGTAGTTTCAGCTCATCTTGATTGACCAAAGCATATCTCGACAGTCCCTACGTATACTATCGAAACTACAAAATCTCAGTTTTTATTTTATTATGTATGTACACCGATTATGCTGAGATTTATGATCCGATTTACGTGATTCTTCTTTAGTTTGATGCGGAATAGTTGCCATTTGGTCCCATAATTTTTTTTTATTTTATAACCTTTAAGATAACATAATTTCACACATATTAAGCAGATAAAATAAAAACAAATTTTGTAATTTCTATAGTATACGTACGATCTAACACTATGTTAAATTCCTACTGGAAACTAACATGTTGCTTACTTCTTTACATTTCCTCGCTAAGATAAGATAAGATATTTATTCGCCAAAGATATGATGCAAAAGTTGTTGTACGTAGAATAGTTTTCCCGTCACATCCACCACTATAAGAGGCAAACGAATATTTGTCTAAAATACTTACATACATACATAAACTCACGAATTTTTCCCATGGGGGTAGGCAGAAACTATAGAACGCCATATGCTACGATCCTTACATACTCCTTTCGCTTCATCCACATTTATACATCTTGTCATACAGGCATGCCGGTTGAGAGTACTACGCACCTGTTTTTTGTGAATAACATCACCAATAACATCGATGTACGTCCTTCTAGGGTGTCCTCTACCGGTGTTTCCACTGACATTGTCTAAAATAGATATTATTACATTTGGGGTATAGATGTTTACAAATAACTGCATCCTTCGAATAAAAAAGGTATTAGATGGCACAAGAGAAGTATGCAAGCAAGGACAAGTAACATCAAAATAACAGCAATTTAACAGACATTGTGGGTATCGCTTGTCGTAGCATAAATCGCAACAATCTTTTTTTTTTTTAATTATCACTTTTCGACACTGGCATTTTTTTTACGGGTACGATTATCACGTACACATTACCCAGACCCGTAAAAATAATCTAGGCCATATAAATATTTGTTCCGTACGAGAATCGAACCTGTACTTACTGATCACTTACTGCCCGACCAGTCTCTAGCTTCAGTACTGGGATTTCCCCTTTTTTTTTTTTTTTCTCGTTGGAAAATCCTCATGGATGTCCCTCGCCCGGGGTAGGCGAGGGGGTCTGCCGGACTCTTACCGGCTAAAAACCAACGGTGTTCCTTCTCCTGACCGTACGGCCGGGGTCGCGGGATTCGCAAAATCATGCACCGCAACCCCGGCAGGTCCCGGTCCGCCAACCCATGGCGGACCTCTCCTCTGTGGGGCCTTGCCCCACGTCCTCCTGAGAAGCGCGCACGGAACCCGGCGCGCAGCCTTCTCGGGCCTGTTACTGGTCGGGCGGTGAGTAACTGGGTTTTCCCTTGAGCAAAATTAAGTAGCTACCCCAAATAACAATGTAGATTAATTATGTAGGTTAATACGAAATCAAAGGAGCTACACTTAATTTTTTATTAGTTTATTTATTAATAAATGAATTGCCTATTGATTCTACCAAAGAGGGGTAAAAAAATAGTATTAGTAAGCAGAACAAAATTCCTATTCTAATAAAATCTGATGTTGACCACAAATTTGCTTGCTAGCGTGATGATAGTAAAGTAAATCGATGGAGGCAGGAAGCCCTCGTCAAGCAAAGGACGTTTTGCCAGGCCCATAAATATGTTTTTTTTTTTTTTTCAAAAATGCTCATGATCACCCATGGCATGATTAAATGTTGTTAAATCTTCTGTTTAATAGTCTCATGCTAACACTACGTAGCAAAGTTTATAGACCTAGTTACATACTTACTTTTTTCCGCCAGGGGCGCTAACATCGACGTTACGAATCTATTACATAGTGACATCTGTATTCACAGAAAACAATTAAACTTCACGTGCCAAAAGTGTTGCTATTCGCTGATAGATGGCAATAAATGCGTTTGA
The DNA here is from genome assembly GCA_910594945.2 of Amphipyra berbera. NCBI lineage: Eukaryota > Metazoa > Arthropoda > Insecta > Lepidoptera > Noctuidae > Amphipyra > Amphipyra berbera. Next base: position 14,359,597 of record OU343126.1, on the reverse strand, counting down.
TTACCTCTACTGTCTGATGTCGTCCTAGTACATGGCGATCGTAACTGCCTGCTCCAGATTCTCCACCTACGTTCCAAACGTTCCATTCTTGGCGCCCCACTCGCCTTGTCATAGTTGATGGTTGACCTCTTTATTACCAAGGAATCTATCTAGCCAGCATTTTTAGGTTTTACAGCCAGACATTAATTAAAATGGAATACACAAGTGTCTGAAGAACACTCCCGTTTATTTTTGTTCCATTTTAGAATAATTGTTCCACATTTTTCATGTTTAAGTGCTGTTTTGTTTTATTTTTTACATTTAAGTAAGTATTTAATAATTTTTGATGTCAAAAATGATCTTTTGATATGTATTGTAATTCTTGTAGAACCACACTATTTTAACATTTTTTTACTAGGTACTTTTAATTTGCACCTTATCGTTTATAATTCATGTTTCTATATTTTTCACTTGATACAAAATAAAAGTATGTTCAAGTAGAAACTGAAAGCAATAAAATCTAGAAAATTATTTTGATTCACACAAAATTTAGAATAAGTACTAAAATATTGTTGGCAAACTCATTTTAACCTCTGCCAAGTCGGTGATACAATACATAAGACTTGGTAAAAGAAGCGACTGACTCAGAAAAAAAGTATTTTGTAACATCGCTCGATAAAACCTACACACACATATTTTACTATGAATATCTTAACTTAGACAACAAAATGATTCTGAAATAATGAAATCTGTAAGAATCTGTTTGTAATATCTGTGAGATTAATTTTATTTTTATATTAAATTCAACTTCTTTGTATTATTAAACTTATCTTAGTTTTATTGCATTATAGATTTTAATAACATGTATCGCAATCGATAAGTAGGTACTTGATAAAATTAATAAAAATAACACCATTTTAACTTTTTGTTAGAGAGTAAGTAAATGTCATGTTAATTATGTATACTAGTAAAAAAAACGTAGTGTTATTCTATTTTTAGTTCGTTAAGGTTGTGTTGCCCTCAATAACAAATAGATGGTGCCGATGGACGAGAAGCGAAGCGCTGAACGACATCTGTAGGATGGATTATTTTAAGCAGTTTACTCACAGGCTATTCCTGTCCCCATATACTACCTTGAACCATCCAGAAGTACGACCTATTTCAGTTTACTGACTAAACGAACGTTCTCGTTTACGATGCGAATATAACATGTTTTTCAATAACAGCGTCGGAGGGTGGGACGTAAGGGCAAACACGTCAAACAAATTCATATTCAATCATCACTTTGCTAGAAATATCTTTGATTCATTTGTATAGATTCGTGAAGATTTAAAATTTGTGTAATAAATAAAAACTAAGTACCTACTTCTTCATCAAATGTACGAAAAATTGAAATTAATTCAACGAAACTTAAAATAGGGTGACCTTATTCTATTCCGGATACTGTCTTTTATTTTATTTGACATGTTATGACATGATTAACCGATTCATTAAAAAAAATCAAATTACAATTCTGTCTCATTTCTGTAATTCGTACTTTTTGCATGAAATCACATTAATTATTCAGTTAAATTCATTTTTATTAGACATAAGTTTTTTAAATGAAGAAATATGTTTCCTTGTCCTGAAACCTTATATTTTAATCACGGCAGTACGAACTATCGTGTTTAAAATATGAGGATTGTACCTTGTACAAACAGTTTATAGTATGAGAGATACAACAGCGCCAGTAAATGAATGATTACATTACAAAATTGCATTGCAGCGGTAAACAATGCAGCACGAACTGGATGACGTCACGCTCATTCGGTGCAAAGTGCATGTATGCAGCTTAACCTTCTAGCGTTCATGTTACCCTGGTGCTCGTTCCTTTTGTGAGCGACACCAAAGGGGCCCTATCCCCTTCGAGCACCCTTCTCTGGGTCAATGCGCATCTCTCGGTCATTCACCGGACCGACCTTCATCCGTTGTTTTTGTCTATAAGCATTTATCTAGTTGTCGTCATATCTGTTTTAATAAAAAACTTTATAAAACACACAATTATAAATAATTTTAATAATAACTCCTATATCTAGAGATATTGCAGTAGACGAATAGACCTCTGTTTAATATATAAGCTCCGTAGTTATTTCCTTATTACAGCGGAGTCAAAATTTTGTTACAATAGATACCTAGACCTAGATGCTTTGTTTTTCCTAATGAAAACTTATGTAAAAAATATCGACCAAGAACACATCCTCAAAGGGTCCTTTGAATTTATTATTAAGGGTATTGTGCAAACGTAGTAATACGAATATAATAGAACTAAATCAAATATTTTCCGACCTTTGACTATTAATCATACGCACTATGTGTATGTATGTAAATGATCCGTAGTAAGATGCTGCTGCGAATTGTCTTACCAGGAACTCAATATACGAGGAATGCAGAATAAAGAAGTAGTTCGATGCACAAAACCGCATAAAACGGCTGTGCAATATAAATGCATCGATGACTGATATGACGTGTCCGCACACTACTGCACGTTTTATACCTAGCATACACATTGACAAAACGTAAAATTGAGTTGTAGGATTAGCGAAAAATATCGCTCACAAATTCTGTTAAAATAAATTCAGTATGTGAATGTCGTTTTGCCTAGCTTTTTCCCAATTGTATTGGGGTCAGCTTCCTGTTTAACCAGATGTGGCTGAATAGCAGTATTTTACACGGAGCGACTGCCACCAGACCTCCACAACCCTATTACAGGGCAATGCCGATATCCTAAGGGTAGACCGGTTGTCAGACTTTCGGGCTTCTGGCTCCCCGTAAAGACTGTCATAGGTATTCGTATGACACAACATCGTACAATAAGATTGTATAATCATTATTAGCGTTCTATAGATTACAGTACTTAATAATTATTACAATTACTGTTTGGAATTATATTTTACAGATCATCTTGTTCAGTTTTCTCGTCTTTCAATCAAGTTTTTTTCATTCATTTAGTATTGCGTATTTGATACATACCCCGACTCAGCACTTACCACTGAACAGATGTGCAACAGCTTACCACATTAATAAAAAGTAGATTCGTATCGTAAAACGTTAAAAGCAAGTGTGAAGAATCTTCAACCTCGTATCAGATTAGGCTGGAAACAAATTTCCGATTTCCTTGTTCTATAGTTTGATCCGATATTATGGAGTTTCGCTATCATGCATGTTACAAATATTTGATCCGATTTTAATCGAATCGAATGTTGGTGTATATTTATAAGGGGAGGCACACGCAAAACGAAAGCAGATGGCAGCAGCTTTGTTTGTACCAATTACAACCAATCAGAACGGGTTAAATTAACATTAGCAATAATGTCAAACAAACTTTAACCAATGAAATTGCGTTAGTACCAGCGATGGTGGCGCCATTAGTTACCTAGTATGCTACTCCACTATTGGACCTTCTGGTGCAATAGTGGAGTATCGGAAAGAGCCAGTCTAAACGCAGTCCTTTCTGTCTATAAATAAATCGTGTAAACAAGCACGATGAGCAACCTCTTCTCGAAAAAAATCTTCGTAGCAACGACATAGTAATTTTTCTTTGCAAGCAGCCTTACTAATCATAAGTCTCATTATCATCAATATTGTCATTATCAAGTGCAGTGACAAATGGGGTCTATTCTTTGAAACTCTTAAGTATCTTTACCCCTAATTCAATCTTAATAGATTGAACTAAATCTATAACAGACACGCGATAAAGGCCACTCCAAATGATTAAAAACTTGTCCAACATATTGTTACCTACCTAAGGTATTATCTATACTATAATATTATAAAAAGGAAAGATTTGTATTTTTGTATATAAGGAATAAACTTAAAAGCTACTGGACCGATTTCAAAAAATCTTTTGCCGTTAGAAAGCTACACTAATAAAACTTTTAACGCGGGCGGAGCCGTGAGGACACAGCTAGTGACACAAAATAGTGATGTATAACACTGTGCTTTTAATTACTCTAGTCCAAATTTACATACAACTTGTGTAAATGTAAAATTAACTGTTCTTTTGAAACATTTTCCTATAATTAGAGCCAGGTGAAATTCCACCTTTTTAGTGCAGTCTTAATTATTGCTTTAAGTTTGTTTGTAATTATTTGGTAAAGCCATAAATTGGTTTAAGAGTAGCCTCTGTTTGTTTGTAAAGATCAGACACGTGCATGTTGCAGCCTTGTGGTAATAAACAGATATAGGTATAAAACTATGCTATTTATACAACTAGAAAGTATGGACATGGGTGTAAATTATTATTGTATGTATTTATTTCGAAGAAATTCCGCAATAAACGATACTGGCCACGTAAGGGGATATTTCTGTCGATCGTTCCCTCGTTTCTGCGTCGTGTTCCTTCGCACTGATATTTACATCTATAGAGCTTTGCCGACGTATAAAACACGTTATAGAAGCGAGTAACGCTTATTTAGTTCTCAACTTTGGTGAGAGAGCCATCTAGTGACTAGCGCGCGAAACATTTGCGGTGTAAAATAGTGTACCTTAGTGACATATTTTTGGAAATCCTTGTGTCTCAAAATGCCTGGACGTCCTATCTGGCAGGTAAGAGATTTAATTTATGGTTATAGTTCTTATTTTACGATTTCATTAGGTGAACCTAATAATTTTATTTGAAGAACATGTCACTGAACAGTAAAAAATAATAATTTAATGTATTGATATATTTTATAAGGTAATCGCAATGCGTTATTATTTAAGAAAAATGTGTTTAGCTAAATAAAACCTTGTTGAAACTGAAGGACACAAACCCAGTGTCTAATAAAAAAACAACATTCGATATTAATGAATTTTAGGTCACAAAGTTTGTTAAATTATAGATCTCAAGCTTTGAAAAGAATTCAGAAATATCAAATTATTATCAACATGTTCATAATAGGTACTTAGGTACTGTAAAAATGGAATCATGACTAATCTTAACCTTAGCCTAGCTACCTGAAAATAACAGGTGGGTAAACAAAGCGTGGCTTCGTAAAACTCCACGTTTTGGCACGGTGTCAAATTTCATTATAATGATTTATTTACAAAACTTTCCGTTTATCATAATTAAGAATGAAATAATCGATATTGGTTCACTAGAACGGATTGGTGCACGGGAATGGTTAAAAATAAAAATGCCTTTGATGTGTTTATAGTTTTCAATATTTACACAACACAACCGATTTTCAGTCAAGGTAACACAACTTCATTCCGACTTTAATACATTTCATTCAATTAATAATAGTGTGAAGATACATTTTTGATTTTACAATATTTGATATCGTGGTGACATTGTCAAAATCACAGCTAAATTATAATCTGTGGTCAAAATATTTTAATAAATGTGTTAAATTATACACACAGTAAATCCTCATAATCCATCCATCATTTCTCATCAACACACTTATGAATTAAAATAAAAAATATGTTTTAACATGTTTTAAGTAGAGACCTAGTTATCCTAATTTAACTAATTAATTTTTAAATAATTATTTGTATATTAGAACTATGATAACTAAACTTTCTTGTCTGTCTTTTTACTTGGCAAGTTATTTTTTACGTCTCCAACCATGAAATCTCCTGGTAAATTGTTGAATAATCTTTGCATGAAACCAAGTAAAATATCTTCTATTGTCTTTGATAAAATAGGTCGCAAAGATTCGGAGACTGGTCGCCAATTTGCGTTCAAATAGGCGTTGGTACTTTCCTCTGAAAAAAGAAATTAATATAAAACCCAACTAAACCAAATCTTAAACACAATAGCTTCATCAATCAATTAATAAACCTCAGTATAAATATACATTAATGCGTTATTACAACCGCCATCTATTGTTGAAACAATATTACTAAGTTACTGTCGATGATTTTCGCAACATGTTTTGCGAAAATTAAATTATTATTTCAATCGAACAATCCTGCCTGTACAAATTACCCAGTTGTATTTCTGAGTATTCAGTGTTTTTAACATGAATATTTTAATTGATGCCGACACAAAATGTTACATTATTATTATGTGACTGGATCAAACAAATTTTATAATAATTTATGAGCTCAACGAGAAAGAAAATTGCGAATAAAATTGGCAACAGTGAGCGAGCGGTTGTCAAACGTCTAGCGACGTCTCAACAACGTCTCAACGTTGCAATTTGTAACACGTTAGTACCAGGGCAGCATGAAATGCTGGAGCCAGACAAGAAATCCGTAAATCAGCGCCACCTACTAGCATTTAGCAAGTTTCAGCAATCTAAATCTATCTACTCGACAGCAGATGGCGCTTTTATGCTACGCTACTAAAAATATAGATGGCGTTGTACGTGTTAAAGAAAAGTAAATTTTCTACAAAAAAAAGATTTTATATTTAATTGTTATCAAAGTTTATCCGACTTAAAAAGATTTTAGCGTGAACAGTCAAGAACTGATTGTAGATATTTTGTAGACAATAATATTAGTGCGCTAATGCGCTATAAGCGCGCTTGTTTTACGACTCATAGCTGCGTAGAGCTCCTAATTACCAATTGGAACGTTACGAATCCACAAAGAAAATAATAAAAACGTGTTTCAATACGCACCCAACGACTCAATGCCGTCAAACAAATTGTTCATGCGTAATTTTAACCCTCCAATGGAATACTTGACATGTGCACCAGTGACGTTGAAAAATACATATTCATCTTGGTTGTACGTTTTAACATCGCTTACGATATCGATTGTCATATTGGCTGGAATAAAGGAGAAAATCATAATTTTGTAAATCGGTTAAGTACACCATCTTAGTTATAAGAAGATGTTCTACTATTTTACTGGAAATATTTTAATTTTTTACGTACTTGGTTCAAACCAACATATACCGCGTCCCACCAAAGGAATCAACAATATCTTTCCTTTCAGATCGTAAGTACCCTCAATCCTTATTTTTGGAACTCGAACCTTTGTGTAAAAGTCGTAGGTTTTGCTGTCCACTCTGAAAAACGAAGAAGAAATCACCTATCATACAGAAAACAAAATTTAGGACTAAAGTAACTTCTATCCATATTTTATCAACGATTTTGGGTTAACAATCTAACTAGAACTACTCTACACTTACACTTCTCTCAGAGGCACTTTTATTTATTTACATCCCAAGATGAAAAGGTCACAATGTGACCGATTGACTGTTACCTATATCAGATTAGACCCAATACTATTTCATTCAATAGGAAAACGTACGTGCTAGTACGGCTATGGAACAATCGAACGAGGCAATGGAACAATCGAACAGACGAGAGAATAGCTACTCGACTACAATTTGCTCAACTTAGTCGATCAAACAGTCGTCTGCAGTACCAGGAATTAATAAATCAACAGCGATCATACTTACTGGCTCGACAATACTTCTGTCTTTCCGAAACCTGTAACAGTGACGTCGTCAAGAGCAGCATTGACGTTTACAGGGCCGTCACCTTGCAAAATCCTTATTTTAGGGATTTTTAGGGGATCTAAAGGCTGCATTCCAATTTCTGGAAGACCTATAAATGAAACAATTAAGTTTTCAGTAATATACACATTACCCAGATGTCGCAAATTTTTGTCATAAATAGATAATCCGATACTGTTTTTTTTGTGCATTTCTTGCATATAATGGATAAATGAAAGTATAGCCATATCGAGCCATATTTGATACCTCGAGGCGTCACATGAGTATAGTGAAGAAATAGCGCTTTCGCTTTCCGCAAGTTATGTACAAATGTTTCGTAATTGAGGCTATGTGACTAGCCCAGTGGCTTGTGAATCTACCAACCCACTATCATTCTAGCTATTTAACAACACTTAGAAAATATACATTTCTTTGTGAAAATTGTACGGTAAAGGAAAATTACAAGCGGTAGAAAACAAATGAGTGTTCGTCCACACAGAGCACCATAGAGGAGACTACTCTGTAATAATGATTAAAATACTTATAAAACAAAATAACATTGATTGAAATATTTAAAAAAATAAAATACCTAATTTAACAAGGAGAATTAAAAATACAGTGTAAGGTTAAACAAAAGTAAATAATTAATCATTTCGCAGCAAAACACAGTGGAAACGTTAACAAACGCGTGGGGGCACAATGTACTAGGAGCGCAGCGCCGGTAAGTGGCATACTATCGTGCAAGGCGCGAAACACGAACAGCTGTGAGCAGTTGTGCAACAAACCAGGCACTCAGAAAGCGTGCCAGCTTACGAAGTTGACTGGCTGACCGGTAGCCACTCGTACCTAAATAACAGCGTTCCACTCAAACCAATCAAAAGTGTTGCGTCTGTTTTGGTAATTTCACTAATATATTGCAGCTACAGGCTACGGCTACTTAACTCTGTTTACAGATGATGTTTTGATTGAGCAAGACAGGTTAGCTATTTTAGACTTCGAATTAGTGGGTTAACAGTTGCACAAAATAAGATAATTATGCAAATCGAAATGTAAATGATCTATAGAATTTTGCCGCTCTGTATTGTGCCGGTTTGAAATACAAATTGAAACCCTCTATGATTATATTGTTGTTGAAATGTTTAAATGTCAGGCATTATGATGAAAATGTCATCAAGCTTTAATTAATAATGTCAATTTAGTCGTGTATAAAGGGTTAATCAATGTAATAAGTATTTACCTGGACCAAGCGCATTGAATAGTTGCTGCACGGCTTGCCGCGAGCAATCGTCGAATTCTGGATCGCTTTTGAAACATGTCTTCACGAAACTTGCTGGAAAAATTATACAAACAAAACATTAGTCCTCATCCATATCAACACATTATTTAAAACTAATATTAATAGTATAATATTAATGTCAAAATTATGTTAAAAGTGCATTCGTACGAGGACATCTGAACGACTATTACCTACTTTACAGCCAACCTTGACATTGACATGAATTAAATCTAGATCAAGCTGTATACTCGCACTTTTACCGTGTCAACTGTCAAGATTTCAAATAGCGGTCAGGTGTTGACAAATGACGTCTTCGAGATAAAAAGGTTGACAACAACGAATTGAACTTGAATGAAACAGAAACAGATTACACTACACTAAACTTAATGAAACTGAAATGAAACTGATTTAACAGTTACAATCAATGCCAAACAAAGGTCTACTAGCTACTTGTGGTACAGTTAAATTAATTATTTCGGCTTTAAATAATTGCTATTGCTCATAACTAGAAAAAAAGATAGCTTTGGTATTCGGTGTTTTATAAAAATTTACAACATCAACCAATAATCTATGTCCACAGTGTTAAATGGGTTATTAGCTTAGATAAATATTGTTGCGTTGCTACATCCAAGTTTCATTACATAACATTTTTTTAAAATTTACTCTTAGCATTTACAAAGCATGTAAACATATAGACATCTACATAAGGTTCACACATAATGATTAAGTATTTTTAATTAATCAACTTTTTGTGTAGTGATTATAATTAGCACAGATTTTAAAGCAACCGACATTTTCTGCATACTGAAACACAATTTGTACACGACAAGATATATGGAAACAGGTTATTAACTGGTAGTATAACAGCAATATTTTAATGTAGTGTGGAAATAAATCTATCTTGCTCCACTCATTTTGTAAACAATATTAAACTACTTTTACTTGCGTCACAAATAAAATTTAGACAGAACGTAACAAAAGAACTATTACTATATACTATATATATTAAGTTAATACTTTGAAAAAATGCTTTTACACTAATAACGCTAATTAAACTTACTACTAATAAAAACATTTCAAACGAATATTGTCACCGCAATTCGATAAATCCACTCGATACCTTAGAAAATTCCGTAACGTTCCATGATATAACGGCCATAATCGATTTATGCAATGCAACAACATTATGAAATGCAAAGAACCGGGACAGCCGTATTGTCAGATTATCACAGAAATAAAACTTTTTACACTGTATGTAGGTCATCATATAAATTGGCACAACGTAAAAGTGTAAACTGTATACAAAGTCACTTACGTTTCGTTTTAAAATATTCTCCGGTTGTACAGTGGAGCACTAACGTCACTATAAATAATTTAAACTGCATGTTTTGGTTCGGCATCGGTTGAGGTTGTAGAAGCTAGTCAGGATCGCCCCGAGCAGGCAGCTCGAGGTGGTGGTGTGATACTAAGGCCCCGCTCTGCGGGTCTCCACTTGCATCAAGAGTGCCACGAGGAGGGGGGCTATACGCAATTGTTAACTATGTAAATAAAGCTTGAACTTATCGTTGCTCAAGTTAATATTGCTAATAACGCATACAAATTTATTAGTACTATTGCATTTTTTCAATTGGGAGCTTGTTATGTCACATAGACTTGAGAATTGTGAGTAATGTTTGTTAATGAAAACTTAAACAAATAGAGGTGCGTTGAGCGTGAAAGGTGAAAGGAAAAGCACTTAATTGTTGACGCACATGACTTAAGTAAGCACGGCAAGTTTAGCCAGAGATTCAATCTAGCATCTAATCTATTTGCACTTTATTAAGGAAATTCTGATATAAATAACGGTGAAATTAGATACAGAAGACATGCTTACACAACGATTAAAGAACCTATAGCTAGTACTGTAGTAATCAAGGAAATCAAGACGATTTCCTCAAAGACACGCACATAACTAGTTTAGGTTAAATAGACTAGTTGACTGGCAATTAAGACCTTACGTATTGTTAGTAGTAAGTGTTACATTCGTTCCGTAACATCGATTCCCTCTTCTTCGACACACCGACCGTTTGGTAATCGTGTGTGCGTACGTAGACTTATTGTTAAAATATTGGCTAATTATCTTGAACTTTACGGTTATAAACTATATTTTATAATCATATAATTAGGTGTGCCTTCATTGTTTTCTTTTCATTTCGTCATCAGATTTGTTTACTGCTCCATAGAAATTTTCTATAAAAATGTGCTAATGTTTTTCGTTATTTTATTTTTGAACCTATCAATTTTAACAAAATTGTGAGACGCTGCTCGCGGCGGAGCAAAAATGCATAGAAAAATTGGAGCAACTATTTTTAATTCACACGCAGAGATATTCAACGTTGCGTTTTCATGTGTATCTATAGATTCGAAAGAGGTTGCGTGTCAGATTTTGTCACTATCGATCGCGCGATGTTTTTCGTACAAGTTCTTTGCACAACCTTACAACACATGTACAGACAAACCCTCTTGTAATTGTAGTCGTGCAGATCATACGACGGCTTGCTTTAATTTGCTCTTTACTTTGCGCAACCTTTGTTATTGCTAAATATTTATCGCCTTATTATTTGAATCGCAAAGAGTCGTGATATAATTGCAAGATAACCTTGAAATTAGAATACTATGGTGTCATTATAAATCTAAGGTGTAAAGATAAAAATCTTATACGTACATTATAATATCATTAATATGTGCGTGAGGTAACTCATGATATCATGTAAATAGACACCCCATAGTTACATAACAACCGCCATAATCAATGTTTTACAAAATTTTCCACAATTGATAGCCAGTTTTCCTTCGTCTAAATCCATCACAATTTTGCAAAGGTGAATAAAGGCACAGGAGGCTTTGAGTAAAAACAACATAATGATGAAACTAGTTTCTTACAGACAATGTGATGATATTATCCAGTAAATCTTATATCATAGCCATCAGATGACATAAACAATCTTATAAAAAAGATCGATACTTAAATTATTCATACCAGAACCGTGCGTGAAACAAAAACGACTGAACGAAATGTAATGGGATTCTTGGTAGTGTTTAAATCTTTATTTAAGACTTTACAAAGAATACAAGCCGGAATCAAACATCTGAATGAAATGGAATAAGATTCTTGAAAGTGTTTGAATCTGTATTTAAAATTTAAGAAAGAACACCTGCTGGAACCGGATATTTTTCGGGATGGGAGGTACACTGTGTATTTTTTTTAAAACGTTTCACATTATACCCGCCCTTGAAATGTGTTAGTCTAAATGTATTTTCTTGCTCAATCAATCTTCAAAACAAACTAGATGGAAATATTAGCGTTAAAATACATTTAGGTATTTTTAATCCTGAAATAAAACATATGCCTCCTAGTAGTAGTAAATCTACAACTAAAATAAACTAATCTGTAATTCATTCATTTTGTACAAACGACGACGTATGTGTCACCCGTCGCAAGAAGCTTACAACTGAAGAGATAAATACATAGATGATTGACCTTAAGCTGTAGAATGATGTAAAGGGACAAAGAGGTCAACTCTAGTAACGCAACATAACGCGTGGGATATAGAAAAAATAATAGACGAAGAAAAAAGAGAAAGGAGTGTATTAATAATTTTTATTCGATATTCCCTAACTAGAATGTCATCACGATACATTATTTGCGTTCGCAGATCGTTAACAACCTTCAACTCACGATCTAGATACATCAACAGTTCCACGTGATATTTAAGTTTATTTTTGTCTGCAAGATTTCTTAAGAGTTTTATAATAATTCTCGGGTTGTCCTCGCGGTCGGTAAACGACTTTGACCCGTAAGTGAGATGCAATCGGTGCAGTTTAGTCAACCTCTGGTATAAAGCACGTAGTACCAGTTACACGGGTACTAGACATCTAGAGGAGGTCGTTGTGAAATAATAGTACTGATCATACCTTAAGCGGCAATGTAATCGTTGTACATGTTTGTACCTACTCTGTCTGCATGTTTGAAATTAGGGTTGAATCTGGCAGTCTTATTATTATGAGTTATTTTGAGAGTTGGGTCATCTTGTATTTCCTTCATAGTATTATTTACATTTCTTATCCTACATATAACAAAGTTGGAGATAGGATTAACCCTGGACTCTAATAAGTCAATACTGAACTACAAGGGATAGGTGCTTGGCGTGCTAAAGAACTTAAAACATTTGCAACACGGAAAGAGACAACCGAACAGCAATTTTACATATACTTAAACGTGGTTATAATAATTATCGCGAAATCTCTTTCAATTCATAAGTAGATACTCAAAAATTTCACGAACCTACTGCCAAATTTTTTGTAAAAGATATAGGCAGACAAAAGATGACGCTATTTGAAAAAAACACAAAAAAAGTTAATAAAAAAATGTCGTAACCAGTAACGAAATGTAAAATTAAATACTTCTCGTCATTTGCTCTTGAAGTTCAGAAATGCAGGAAACATTACTAGCTTATAAACACAGCGTCGATGAGGGGCGTTAAGAGGGACTTTACACTGAATATTAGACGACCTAGGTGGCTGGGTTGTTCCAGCAGACCGTTGGCTTTATAATTTTTCCATCTGCAAGTCTATTAAGAAAGATTTACAAATTATATACATCTGCTTTAGCAATACAGACCAGTTGATGACTAAATTAATTTTTGAATGGACTTAAATTAGGCTTCTTAACATACTATTACGTGGAGTTCTGCTGTCAAAATCGATAAATTCTTAAAAAATGTGAAATTTCGCAGATGTTGCTCTATATTTTGTAATAACATTCGAAGATTTCCATAAAAGGTAAAACCATGCTGTTGAAGGTCTTACGCAACAACGTTTTAAAATAGGCGTTGTAAAAAAATCTAATGAGGCGCTGTTGTCAAGAGAATTTCCCGGTAAGTGTGAAACCCTTCTTCGTGTACAACATTGCTTTTTATAAACGAGCCCAAACATGTAGAAAGTTGAACCGTTGCCAAATTACTCCATTGTACTTTGTAATTATCACACTTTAACTAGAAATTTGGCGAATTACTTGCGCGTTCCCTTGACCTTGACGTAATGTCTCGTAATTACAAGTAATTACTCTACAAATATAATATGTTATGTCAAGGTGTCGTGTGTCGAGAGGATAAATCCAACAGCGTCTTCGGATCTTGGCCGTTGATCAAGATAAACAAATTTTCATAGTAACGTCGAACCCACGCTTGGATGATGGAACTGCTCTTTCTGGAACGACGAACTGATGTAATAATTTATTTACTCTATAGCTATGTACAGAAGCTCGTTATATTATGTCCGTGGGTATATTTAACAAATAACAAGACGCTACTGTCAACTTTGCACGCCTGTCCGCAGTCGCCCCAGCGAGGACTAGGTTAGCAGTCAATTATAAGAGTAAACTGAATTTTCTCATGATCACGAGCAGCATGTGCAAAGACCTATATTCTGGAGACTTCAAATTTTCCTCCCTTTCGTTTAGATTTCTTAGTAAAAAAACATAATAAAACTCAATTTTTAATGTAATAAAAATGTTAATTACAGTTGAGATGAAATTGAATGACCACCAAAAAAACAATCGTTACCCTAAACAGCCTCATCCAAAAAATATATAATATGTACAAATAAATGAAACCTGTACCAAAATCTTTTGGGCTATTGAAGTCATGCCTGCACTACAAAAACTTTTCATAACCCAAAAAGGCCACGCGTGCACCAAATTTTAACTAGCAAAGTTTTGTGTCATTACTACCCAAATATACTACTACTGCGTGAAACTGGATGTAATCTGGATTTTTTTATAAACCATCCAGAAGTAGGAGCCCCGCAAAGCGGGGCTCCGTCGACCAAGCCCACCCTCGACCATGCATAGATTCATTCATTTATATTTTTTGGGTAAACAATGATTTTTGTATATTAATTTACTTTATTAGGATAAAATTGTGTAACATATTTGATGAAATTTTTAAATAAAATGCGAGTACATATTTGGTGCATGCGTGGCCTTTTTGGGTAGCTCAGCGATTATTCTGAAGGTACTTGCCTTTTTAGGTTAGCAGACTTTACGTTTATTGGTGATAATTTCATATTAAAATGGGGATTAACTTCTGGTAAGTACTTACGATTTTTTGGGCGTTATATTTAATTAGGTATATCTGGTGATTGCTTAAACCCCATTCCAACCCCAAACCATTACAGTTTATCAAATCAATCAAGAGGTTAAGTTCAGCTTAGGATGTATTCTTATTTTGTAGGCCATTTAGTTTGTCGACTTATAATGTTAATAATCATAATGATCGACTTGCACAAAAATTTGCAGCTTCTTGAACTTTTAAAACTGCGAATCTCTTACTTCACAATATCTAAACAGAAAACACTTTTTCGTTTTACCAGAATCGGAGGGCACTTAACCTACTAATGTTCTTGCCTACAAGACAACTCACGACATTGCAAAGCCACAAACATAAAACCAATGTATGGAGCGGTTATTTCTAAAGACAAACTATTTGCTGAAGATGAGCACAACAAAAACAAGCTGTTAGCATAGATTTAAGAATGAATAGGTTGAACGACCTCTTTGTGTCTTTGTGCTAAAATAATAATAATCTAAATAGCACACCGCTGGCTTGGCGTTGTCGTAAATTATATTGCGAAGTGTGACATTGAATGGTGGGACTTATATCCTATGGGTTGACGTCTATTTTACTTTTCTTACTGGAGATCGCGCGTAGAGACAGCACGTTGAAATGAGAGAAGTTGAAAGGGTAACATTACAAAGGATTGCAGTATTAGTAATCAAATTACGGATACAAAAAAAAAGTTATTAAATCTAATCTGTGTCTAAGTTTGCCAAACGTGAATATTCATATTTTAGATAACAAATTAGCAATATCGAAAAAGACATCAACTTTAATAATTTGGCAAGTTTTATTTGGCATTCAGAAAAATTCGTTTTGTAACAATCAAGAATCAAGATGTTGTTGTTATAATATCGTAGGTACATAGTTACCATAGAGCAACGCGTCCACCGACGACTGGTAACCGCGTTGCTCTAAGATAGTTACTAGGTATCACCTGTTTCGTATGATAGAACAAACAACTCGCGTAGGTACTGTAATCTTTGCCTGTGTCAATGTCCTAACATTGTCACGATGAAATTCAGAGAAAAAGCAATGATTTTTTAACACATTATGTTAAGTACATTTTTTTGAATAACTGCACCAAAGTTGAGAAGTTGAACAAATAAAAAATTTGAGTATTCGTTTATTTAAAAAAACGAATGTTTCAGAGTTATATGTAAAACTTAAAGTATAAATATATATTTGGCACAAATTCTTGACAGCCTTAAATTGAGTTTAATAAATGAGACGTCCCAAGTTTGGACACATTGCATTTCGACATTTTGTGAAAAATTCAATACTAGATTTTTAACTTTAGCTAAATGTAAGATTGGTATATTGAGTAGATGACCATTTTGATGCTGTGAAATACATTAATTACATACGAGATAATGCATTCATCTTTAAATATATTTCTTATCTACGTACTGATAAAAGGAACAGTTCGAGTTAGTGAGTATTTAAACTATCTTTGTTAATTATGCTAAATAATAATGACCTATTTGTCAGAATAATTAGAAGGATTATGAACAATTTACTAACCTGACCCGATAAGTGTGCATCATTTACCTACTAGGATTAATTCATTTCTGTATCCTACTACCCTAGATTAATTTTTAAGTGAAGGTGATAAACTAAGTACTTAGTAATAAAAATGTATCTCTTATGAATAACTATAATTATTCTTGAAATAGGTACAGACGATGACGGAGTTAAGTCTACCGTAGCGTATGAAAGTCAAATTTATAAAAAAATCTAAATAACGTTTAACCTGATCTTAACTGGACACAAAATTGCAAATGAAGAATTATTTATTTTAATTGTAACCTAATAATTTTGCGACCTGTCACCTAAAATATTTGGCACATGTGCAGTAACCTGTGATGGATTAGATATAGGATAATAAATTTTATCCTACCATAAAGTTGTCATAAAATACCGAAGGTTACAACTGTTATGAGAATATATTTAATGATCAAATTGTAAGACATAGTTGCATAAACTGTCCGAGCTATCTTCTTCACTTTGCCTCGATCATGTGTAGCTTTAACTTTCAGGCTCTACATCGTTCTTCATATTAACTTAACCTTCATTATTATCCATGGTAAGTTCTACATCACTCTACATAATAATTTTATGTTCAGTATTATCCATGGTTAGCTCTATATCACTTTAAATATTAAGTTGATCTTCATTGTCATTCATGGTAAGTTTTATATCGACCTGCGTACTAACTTAACTTTAATTATCATCCCTTATACTACCAGCTCTTATTCATCTGCTGCTGATAATACCCCTGTTCTCTATTAATACTTTCCGTGTCTAAACTTTTCTAGCTTTACAATGTTATCTATCAAATGGGCGTCCTAGTCTCAGGCACCATTATTATCGCTTCCGATTATCGTCGTCTTTTCTTCTTATTTTACTTTATATTCTATTTGAGGATCAAATATAAACAAAACCATACTTACAAACGATATTTTATTAGATAAAGTTAAATATTTACAAATTAAATATTGGTAAAAAAAAATACTTAACAAAAATAGCGTTGTTAGGAGTTATAATAGGTATCTACTAAAATAATAATATAAAACTATCACACAATCTTTGACGTTGTTAAGCATTGCAGACATTGACTTAAAAGAAAACACTATTCATATAATTTCGACCTTCATTTGACATACATAAAAATACTGGTTTACTCCGAATAGTTCGGTTGGTCTCACATCTTATTGGCAAGCATTTAGGAAAGTAGCGATGAGTTGTTCATGTCCAGATTACATGTGGCGGGTGTTGCCGAAACCGCCGTGTCCGGATTGTGAAGCACCCTTATTGAAGCCCATTTGCAGGTTCAATTCACTTTCATGCGCGCGCAGTTGCTCCTCAGTGAAGGTACGTTCGTTCTTGTCTGCCATCTTTGGTCCTAGCTGAGGGCCGGTCCATTCGGGGTGCTTTTGAGTCTAGAAAAAAAACACAAGAAGATACTCGTACAATTGGAATTGTAAAAATTTTGTATGTTGACTATTGAAGGATGCTTACAATTCTGCCTAGCGCGTATAGGCACAGTGTGACTTGAGGAATGTTACGCCTTTCGAACAGGTCAGCAGTTTGGAAGATTTCTTCTTCCGGCACTCCGTACTTCTTGATGGCAGCTTGGAACCTGAAAAATGTTGAGATGATAATTAAAAATATCTGTATCCACCAGAATACAAAATAATTATTTCTAAAACGTTACTTTTAAAAATGACTGCCATATTCTGGCAACTGTCTCTTTTTTTTGTTTACTGCCCCATGCTGTTAAATATATTTCTGAAATAATACCTTTGAATGTTCTCCATAAGCTGGAAGTTGGTTCCCCTCTCCTGGATCTTCTTGACTGATCCAGGGGACAGCTTGTTGATGAGCTTGCAGAGAACAATGCCGTCCTTCAGGTAGTCTTCATAGGCGGCGCTAGGGACGGGCTCACCGATGACTGCGCTGATCCAGTTCAGCACCTCCTGCTCTTGTTCCTTATTCCTGGGCTGGAAAATTACACTGTTGTTATAGCATTAAAGATATCAAGTTTCATTCTGGAGTTTAGATCCAATTTGCAGAGAAGTGTTACTAGCATGAAATAACTCTACATTAGTGTAGTACCGAAAGCCGAAATTTTCTTTAAAAAATTGAATCTTGCATGTTTCGAACGCCGGCCGTAAAACATTCGCTCCAGTGCCAAGTCGTTTGATGGCGAACGCGCGGATTCCAGCATCACCTCCAAAAATAGCGCATTTACGAAACAGATCGCTGTTATCCCATCATGATGTGATGGGTTACATCTGGAAAGCTTTTTCGAGTAACCTAAAGGAGGTTAGAGATATGATGGGCGGGACGCAGCTGCGCGAGCGCTTCTCATTAATCTAAAGTATTCTAATACTATTGACGTCATCAAACACTCGGCGTAATATGTTATTATATACTTTTGTAAAACAAACTTTTTAGAAGCTCACTTCGTTTTGTTACTGAGTAAATAAATTGTTTGATTTATGAAGTGTGGAGTGTTAAATGACTGACAGTTATGATTGTGTTTGATGATGGATTAACCATGTATGAAAACATAGTAGTAGGTAATTTACAATGTAACATTGGACATTTAGTTTTAATTAAAGAATGTCATTATGACAGTAAAAAGTTGACGTCATAACACACAAAAATGTTATTAAAAAACAGAATAGTAGTAAAAATATGTAAAAAAATGCAGAAATGCTTTTTTTTTGTTTTAAAGGTAATAAAGTGGATAGTTATTAATAAGTGTATAGTAAAAGTATAGAAGTGTTGCCAAGTGATACGTACAGCCATGTTACTATTGTCACAGAACTTTTTAGTGTTACACTGGAGTTTCTGAGCGAGCTTTCGCCTCGAACTCGTCTAGTTGACTGTAGGCAGTGCACTCTGCCCGCCCAAGCCGGCAGCGTTGCGGGGGCGGGCGGAGTGTTCACTAACTCTTGAACCACGTACGTAGATACGTAAATATAAGATAGTGGCGTCACTGTTATTTACATCATTTAAACAGAAACCGGTTTATAAAAGATATAAACCCTTTCATTCATGAGGTTTTCACACGTGTTACTAATTTAGTAACAAATACATTTTATTTTATTGATTGTGGTAGTCGATGGTTTGTTTTTTGTTCACGGATCAGTTCATATCTGCTATGAATTTTAATGATATTGTACTATTTGTTATTGAGAATTGGATTTTACAATAGTTTCTTTTAATTGTACAAAGTTTCAAGAATGTTTTATGAATGAATTCGTGATTGTTTTGTTTAATAATTAATTATGATAAGTAGGTACTGCCTACTAGATGTATGAATGTGGATGAGGCAAGAGGAGTATGTAAGGATCGTAGCATGTGGCGTTCTATAGTTTCTGCCTACCCCCATGGGAAAAAGGCGTGAGTTTATGTATGTATGTATGTACTGCCTCGTTGGTCTAATGGTGGCAAGCGCAACTGCTGATCGTGAGGTCCTGGGTTCGATCCCCAGGTCGGGCAAAGTGTTATTGGGTTTTTCTGTGTGAAATTCCTCAGTAGCAGCCCGGAGTTTGGATTTGTGCTCGGTTGATGGTAATGGACTTGCCCCCTAACGGCGAAATGAGGGTGTTACCTACTATACATCTCTGCCCAACCCTTTGGGGAATACAAGCGTGATATTATGTTATGATAGAGTAGCTATGATATTACACGATTTACACGGTCCTATGATAATTTACTTAAAATTCTGGAATAATTATTGACTTCATTTTAAACTATTATATGATCAGAGCTTCAACATACCTAGTTACAATAATTTTCAAGCTTAAAAATCTAAATATAAAGTTTAAAAAATATGTAATACAGATCAACCCCGCATACTATATATATATATTTTTTTTTATTAAAATGAAATATGAATTACAGGATGCACCTCATTAATTTAAAATTTTAGGACAACCGACCGGACATGGCATTGACATGATATATTTTCCGAACTTCGACTAATAATGTTATTAAGAAAATATATTGCCTAACAGATGACATCCGAAATAAATAACAAGCAAAATAAACAAATGTTTTTAATTTGTAGTCTGAAGCATTCCGAAACTTAAGTGGTTGAACCTAATAGTAATAAACATTGAAAATTATTGCTAAGTACAAGATTGGAATAGATAATTATCTTGGCATTTAAATTTAAAAATCGTATCTCGACGGTCCCTACGTATACTATCGAAACTACAAAATCAGTTTTTATTTGATCCGCTTAAAATGTGTGAAATTATGTAATCTTAAAGGTTATAAAATAATATTTTTTTATGGGACCAAATGGCAACTATTCCGCATCAAACTGGAGAAGAATCACGTAAATAGGATAATAAATCTCAGCGTAATCGGTGTACATACATAATAAAATAAAAACTGAGATTTTGTAGTTTCGATAGTATACGTAGGGAACGTCGATCTTTACCATCTAGATTTTTTCAATGTTTTTAACGCTTTTAAAATACTTATAATTATATTGTATAAAGTGGCGTTCTTGTATAAATAATGTTTATGTTTTCCTGTCCCGCTTTCCATTAATGCACGGTGAGAAAAATCGAAGTTACTGTATTTTATTATTCGTCTATTTTTAATACCGTTTATTCATAGTAAACAAGGAAAATTTTGCGTGTAACAAACAAATAAGTTGCTTGAAAAAAATACTTTATAAACTTCTCATGTTCTCGAAGACGACCAAACAAATGAATTAATTTTACTCATTCTATAATAGTAGGTACTTTTAAGGATGATTTCCACCAAACGGCTCGCATCGGATAGGAACGGATTTTACAATCTTTAAACGATATTAAATCGTGTACACAGTATTTAAAGTCTATATTACCAAGCCGCGCACAGCAGCTTGACCGCGGGCATATTCCGCGAGACGCGATCGTAGCCGAAAGTATGCTGCGACGCACGATCGACTCCGCTTGCCTGTCGTCGTATCCGAAGGAATGAAACCATTTGACTAGGCGCAGAAACGGATACGTTCGCAAGCGACGTTACGGACCCCATCGTATGCGTCGGCATCCTGTCGGACGCGATCGGCTGTCGCCGCATCTATTCGTATCCTTTTCGATCCGTTGCGATGCGAGCCGTTTGATGGAAATCATTCTTTACTCGGCCCTCCATACATTTCTCTACCTTTGTGCTCAGTGGCTATTTAATGCAATACCATACTTTCCACTAATAATTCCAAAATAATTGGAGCTGTTCTCGTAACACATAACTGGTGCTGACGAGCATCTCATTCAAATGTTGATCCACTTCAGATAAAGGTTCATTGAAAAATACAAAACTGTGTATCAATGAGACGTGTCAATTCACAAAAATTTTGAGAACAATACTCTGTCTGACCGCCCAATACAAATCGTTTCTTTTCGCATCTTAGATTAAAAAATGTGAATGATCAAATTCTAAAATAGTTCCAATTCTTTTCAATCTTTAAAATCAAATTGACGAGTAGTGCCGTGTGGCTAAGATAGTATAAATAAAAAGCTTAGCTTCAAAACAGCTGTGGGATACATAATGTTATGTACAGTATGCGTTTAATACCGCACATAAATTTAGATCACTTTCAAACGACTGACGATATCATTTTAATTTTAGTTTGTTCTGACGTCACTGTTTTAACGTCAACAATTGTGTGTGAAGATCCTGTTTCTAACTTTGATGTATAGTTAAAAGAAAAGATATGTTGAATAATGGATTTCATACAGAACATTTTGATTGTCTAGCATGCTTGCAGATTTTAATAAACAAAACTTCAAAGAAAAAAAAGCGAAAGGTTTCAGCAAGTGTCTCATGGTGCTCTTAGCATTGACTATGTCTTCAAACCTGTCACATCAATCATAGGATAGTTTAATCTGTCCATTCATTTATCCCAAACATCATCATCATCCTGTTGCCCTTATCCCAACTTCTTTAGCGTCGGTGAAGTGTCTTTTTCTTTGGCAGTATCTCTATTAGCCGTCATCTCAGTAGTCACCCCATTTCTAGCCATATCATCTTTCACACTATCCATCCATCGTTTCTTTGGTCATCCTCTACTCTTATAACATTCACACTCAAAACTTTCCTCACGACATGTTCCTCATTCCGTTCATTTATCCCAAACGTGGTTCCAACATTTTGGCGTAACCTTATTATATTGATAAGTTTTATTAGAGTACCTGTTACCTTAATAAATGGTTCCTCTATAAAACCATAGTTATAATGCCACATAATAATACTGATATAAATATTATGCATTACTAAGAGATATGTTATTCTGTCAACCAATCTGCTCCCGGAAATAGTTTTTTCTATGAAATCTTTCTTTCATTTGCTATTTCGATAGCTAGCATTATGTCAACTCCATTATTTTGTTGAATTTTCCATCTTCTTCTTCTTTTCGTGTGGTTAGTGACTAACCTGGTGTCAGAATTTATGCCGCCGATGGGCCTCTGACTTGGCTTCACATGCCGTCGAAAAATATCTCTCAGGCATGCTGGTGTCCTCACGATGTTTTCATTCACCGTTTTTAAGCTAGTGATAATTATACAATACACACATGAATCCGAAAAGTCAGAGGTGCGTGCCTTGGGTTCGAACCCGAGACCTATGACTTGGCAGTCCGACGGTCACATTAATAGGCTATCACTGCTATAATTTTTTTTCCATGATATGCAATGGTGTTACTAAATCCCTCTGCAACTGTTCCTAACTAATTATCTGCCATTTGTCGGTTGTCGGATGCTGTCAGTCCATAAATCCGGAAAAGTCTACCTACGTTAACTCTGTCGAGTAATGGTCAGAGTTCTGTTCATTTATTTAAGAGTGCTTTTGAAACCGGCACAATTCAAAACTTTTCACGCGGGCAGAGCCAAGATTACAGCACGTCTATCAAAGACGGAGATCAAAAAGCTACAACAAGGTGGTCACACCACAAATGATCCTCATAACTCCAATCCCACTACGTCTACTTCCGCAGCCAAACATAGATGATTTACCGTTGCAATAACAAACAGATGTGACACATAAAAACGTTATGGATATGGTACTGAAATTTATACATATAAGTGAAGATGCTCAATGTATTCTATAATTATAATTCGAGTTGGCTTGGAGCCAATGAAAGACGAGGCATGTCCGGACATGCGGTGGGAAACCCCTGGACTATCAGTATCGTATTCTCAAAATTCTTAAGAAAAGATGTCCATTACACACTTGGTAACATAGAAGTAGAAGTAAAGAACATGCCATTAAAATACAATGCTTATCAAAAGAAATATTTCAAAGAAAACGAAGATATAAATGAATAGTTTAACTTTGTACAGACCGATTGGTCGATTGCTTATTGCTCGAATTTAGGGATTGATACTCTCATTAATCTGTAGATTTATTTATATTTCTGAACAATTCTATTGTTCGTAAGACTTGTCGGATTCGCGGTTATGACGGGTAAGGAAGAGCCCTTTAAGAATGGAAAGTTAGAAGAGGAAATGCTGGCGGATAAGCAGGAAGATTCGAAACTACTACCAATACCTGCTACCTACTTACATGTTAATTAAAATTTTCCTTATCACGCACCTTGTTGACAATTGCTACGATTCTCATAAGACTGTCTTTTTTAAAATTAATTAGAAAAGGTTGGCAGAAAAACCAATGAAATTATTCGAATACCCATAGAGACCTTGTGAGATATTCAGAGAGAAGTGTTTCTTATACTTGTCTTACCTTCGCATTTTATTCCTATGTGGGCACATTATTTTGCCCAAATTAATCCATACGATATATTAGAAAAAGGATATTGATACTTGCTAGCTTGCTACCTACCCGGTGGATGTAATTGTCGCCTGTCCCCAAAATTCCTGATTGAATCGCACTGTAGTACGTCCACCTTGTATACTAGATAAGCACTAGCTAGGTAGAGGTCGTCAGGCTTTAGGGCGTTAGCAAACCTTTTCTACAGACGTAATAAACATGAAACTTGATATTCAAGCATTGCCAAAGTTCCAGTTAAACGCGACAGATGGCGCTCTATGTTATACAGTTACGACTTGGCTGCTTCAGTGAGGCTTAGTTTATTTTAGTTCGATGAGAAAACCTTTGAGGCAGGTAAAAACTTTAGCCCGCTGAAACCCTTTAATAACCATCTCACGTAGAGCTCCACCAACTTAGCTGTTCAGGTGAACAAAATTGGAATTAAAGCCTCCTTAACCATTTTGAAAATTCATTCCATAGTCACAAGTCACGCTGTCAACTGAACAGCGAAGTTGGTGCCACATTATGAAGGGATTCCTTCCGGTGGAAAACACTACCACACGACGACGGATCGACTAACCACATTGCGTTTATTTAACTACTATCTGTGTCCTCACGACTCCGCCCGTAGCTTAGCTTACTCAGTGATAATGTAGCTTTCTAACGGCAAAATAATTATTGAAATCGGGCCAATTTTTAAGTTTATTCGTTACATACATAAATACAGAAATCCAAAAATACAAATCTTTCCTCTTTATAATATTAGTATAGATAGTATAAATATAGATAGTATAGATTACGATCTACCGAAGTGCAGAATACAAAGGACCGTCAAAGTTATATAGCTATCCGTCCGTCTACGTGAATGTTATTATACCATGAGCCATTGTGTGGGTATTATAAGTGATCCCCATAGCCATAGGTAACAAATTAACAATACATCTATTGTTAGGCTTTGTTGATGCACATGACACATTGAGTTCGGTTTCAGTCAGCAGGTAGCATAACTACCGTAGAAAAGGGTTTTATCGACGGAAAAATGGACAAAATGACATATCGATGCTCGGCAGGGAAAAGATCGTAAAACAAATTTTCTTTAAAAGCGTTTTATTTGTTCTTTAGATTGATAAACTCGTCATACACGTACTGGTTCAACAAACTTTCAGTTCAAATACTTCTAAGGTATCTATGACGTACGATGACAAACTTGTATTAACATTTGATCGGCCATGTTTTTTTCAGGAGACAGTTTTTCCTCTCTTTTAAAAATTTGTATTTTACACATACGTGGTTTTCACTGCCGACCATATTTTCATATTTATGACTATTTTCACAGTGAAAATATGTCAATTTGTCTAATTTTTAACCGACTTCCAAAAAAGGAGGAGGTTCTCAATTCGTCTCTATGTTTTTTTTAATGTTTGTTACCTCATAACTCTGCCATTTACAAACCGATTTAGATTTTATTTTTTTATTTGAAAGGATATACTTCCAGATTGGTCCCATTTAAATTTGGTGAAGATCTGATGAAGAAATTCCGAGATAGACAATAGAACTCCTCAATGACGAACAGTTCGCATAATGTGATGATGTGATTATGTTACGAGCAGCGTCTTTAGTAGGTCCAACCATATTTTAATTAAGGTCAAAAAAACGAAAAAAATAAAAAACATTTTAACAAAAAATAAAACCGACTTCAAAAAAACGATGAAAAGAATAAAATAATTACCATATTATAAAATTAACAGTTTTAGAAGTCGGTGCTAATTCACGCTGAACCAAAATGAAGGCACCGACTTCTGAAACTGTTAATTTTATAATATGGTAATTATTTTATTATTTTCATCGTTTTCTTGAAGTCGGTTTTATTTTTTGTTAAAATGTTTTTTATCCGTCGACAAAACACTTGTCTAAAGTGGTCATGCTTCGTTTGCTGGTTCCCGATGAAGAAATGTAGGTAGGTATAATTACAAATTAATACCAGTAGATAAATTATCAACGTTCTTCTTCTTCTTTCCTCAGACCAATAACTAAAGCATAATAGAGATAGACCACTAACAAATAAGACACCTTTTTGTATGACGAACGTATGGACAACTTGAATTTTTCGGAAATGGTGCCGAAAGGCCCGTTTTTTTATCGTCAGATAACTTTTTTCTGAGGAGGGGCTCGTGGCTAAATAACAACCGCGCCGATCGTACGATTTGCGAGGTTAAGCTGCGCTTGCCGCGGTCAGTCCGTGGATGGGTGACCATTTGTTACACATCGAGACCCCTCCGTTCCTCGGAGAGCACGTTAAGCCGTCGGTCCCGGGTGTCATACGAATACCTATGACAGTCGTTACGGGTAGTCAGAAGCCTGAAAGTCTGACAAACGGTTTAACCTTAGGATATCGGCATTGCCCAATTACTGGGTTGCGGAGGTCTGATGGCAGTCGCTCCGTGTAAAATACTGGTATTCAGCCGCATCTGGTTAGACTGGAAGCTGACCCCAAGATAATTGGGAAAAGGCTAAGAGGAACTTTTTTCTGAGGAATAAGTTTGTCGTTTTATCAGCTATATGTCAAAATGCTAGGTATATTTATTCCTCAGATAATAGTTATCTGACGATTGAAAACTGTCGGGTTCGTAAAGATCCCTTTACCCTATAGAGCAAAAATACCATTTTTTTATGGTAAATACCCCGAGCTTTTCTTCCTATGAGTACGTAGTAGTAACTATTATTAAATTTGTGCCATGAGCTTCTTAAAGCCACCTCTGTTCCCGATGTTGTCACGGAAGAGGAACATGGGGTTCTTATATCAAGCAGATGAGCAATAACATGTGTCTTTAATCATTATTTAAACTGCTGAACATGTTTTGTAGGTAAAAAATTACCTACCTACAATGTCCCACGTTTTAACCAAAGTCTACTTAAACAAGTAGTAATTTACCAAAGCGAAATCATTGTAAAAAAATATATGAAATATTCATAGCACATAAACAGTGTTTAAATAGTACCAATTTACAATCCCATTTAATTTATTAGAAATACTCATTTAAAAAAGTCACAGATGAGTTATTTATGAAAATGAGACCTTCAGTCGTTCTTCGTTCGTCTCAAAGTCCCAAGCTATTGTTATTTGATAAATATATCTACGTCATACATAAGCTCATAGCATAAAAAATACATTAACGTGTACCAAACGATTTTTCCACTAACAGCCTAATTTACCTATATCGCAAAGTTTAAAGACACAAACGTGCAACCAGTCTGTCATGCTTAGGTAGGATATATGACAAGCATTTACCGCATTTGACAGACATTTTTAACCGACTTCCAAAAAGAAGGAGGTTACTATGTTCGACTGTTTTTTTTTTGTGTATGTTCATCGATATTTTCGCCAATTGTGAACCGATTTTGATGATTCTTTTTTTCATGGATAGGGTATACTTCGAAGTTGGTCCCATTTAAATTTGGTGACGATCTGATGAAGAACTTCGGAGATAGACAATGGAATTCCTCAATGACGAACAGTACGCATATTGTGATGATGTGATTATGTTACGAGCAGCATCTTTAGTAGGTCCAACCAAGTTTTAATTAAATCCACTAAAATGAAAAAATAAAAACATTCTTTACAAAAAAATTAAACCGACTTCAAAAAAGAATAAAATAATTACCATATAAAATTAACAGTTTCAGAAGTCGGTGCCTTCAATTTGGTTCAGCGTAGATCAGCACCGACTTCTGAAACTGTTAATTTTATATGGTAATTATTTTATTATTTTTTGAAGTCGGTTTAATTTTTTTGTAAAAAATGTTTTTATAAAGTTTGAACAAGCGTGCGGCCGGCATTACTCTGGGACAGGCATAAGGGTGCATTCAAAAGCGTCTATGGGTGACGATACTTAAGTAGGTACATACAGATCACACTGTGCAGTCAGCCCCGCTATCAACCTTGCTAACAGCCTAATCTTTTCACGACACATCATGAGCACATCTTGCCGAAATGAAATAAAGATCTACAGGCATTATTCTGTAAAATCAGGCATGAAGGCCTTCCTTCATTATGAAATGGTAACCCCTAGTCCTGCCTGTCATGGCCTACGATGCTGAGACGTGGTCTTTAGACTAGTCTACGAATTCAAAGTCGCTCAGCGAGCTATGCTTGGAGTTTCTTTAAAGGATAACCGAAATGAGGTTATTCAGAGAAGAACCGAGTGACCGGCTAGCTAGCAGAACCAGCAAGCTGAAGTGACAGTGGGCTGGTCGCGTCTATTGAAGGACCGATGGCCGCTGGAGCGGATGAGAACCTAGGTACTTAAGTGAAGACCGTGTACCGGCAAATGTAGCTTATTCCATTTTCTGTGGCACGCCCCCTAGCTAGATGATCCGTCGACCTGAAGAAGGTACCCGGAATGGATACCGTGTGTTATGGCGCAACTTGAGAGAGACGTTTGCCCAGCATTGGACTACGATTGGCTGAGTTGATTGATTGATCGAATTTAAACCCTGTCATAAAGCGCAAGGGTTTGTCTGTCTGCTACATTATCACGGCTAAACTACATTTTTTTATCGTTGGGAAATCCTCATAAACACCTTCCATTGGCCGGGATCGTGAAATTTGATGCTTCCTCTTTTTGCCACAAAAAAAAATCAATGGGATGTCTAGGATGTTTTTTAATAGACTCAATCTACTTTTAATAAAAATAAAATATATATGTATATACATATAATTATTTTTGAATAAAAATATAAATCGCTTATCAGAAATATGCAGTCGTTGGTACTTAAATAAAAAAAACGGTGATCACTTTATTTTTTAGGTTAATTATTCGTTATTAATACTTATACGAAACGGATTAGTCGCTATGTATTTAATTTTTTGGTCCGGGGTTTGGGACTCCTTCCTTCATGACGTCGCGTTACAAAAATCTAAATATTATTACGTACCTTATTCAGAAAATCCAATGCTTAAATTTTTTATCTGCTTATTTTTATCCACCCACAAATTACATAATATTATTTATTTAATTAACGAAAACTATTTTAATTAGGTAAGATAATTTTTTAACTTCATTTATAATATCAAAGAAAAATGTTTTGGTATGTAGAAAAATAAGAAAAGGCATATGAAAGGATGCGATTTCACTGCGGAGTATAATAACACAGAACACAAAACAATCAGCAGCATTTTGAAACAATACTAGTAGTAATAATTACTATTAAAATGATTTAGTTGTGATGTACGCACGTTTCACACTACCAGCAATGAATAACAAGATTTTAGATGCATGAGTGAGTATATAAAAACAATGAAAGTCAAGGTTCGTATCGGACGCAATGTTATCAGTGACTGCCGATTGTTTGGTCCGTGTAGCTGGATTTTTATGTAGCCTTATACATAAAATATGTTTCGTCTGCACATTAATTACGGCGAAGATCACCATTAACGACCCAAGCTTCGATCATTTGAATTGCAAAAAATGGAATGACGTGACGTGAGAATTCGAAACAATAAACAATGTGTCTGACTACGATTACTTTAAACAAGTACAATATCCACCAAGCCGTATTATTTTGCAAAATACGACACTTCTTTAATAACAAATAATTGTCTTAAATGGTATCTATCAGTATATTATGCGTAACTATTCCGTTATAAAAGTTCTTCTCATGTCAATTAACTCTGTGGAAACTAAAAAACATAAATGTGTTATGTCGATTTGCAAATCCACATCCAGTCTCAGTCAGTCATCACACGCTGCATCTACTTATTCATGAACATCACTAGAATACCCAATTATTCATCTGCTCCAACATACGTATTGGTCCTTCGAGCCAACTAGCAACTCGTCCTTAAGCACTGCAGATTATACTTTTTTTTCTATTCGACTGCTTGTAGATGGTCTTGCGGACCGTTTCTACGTAACCGAGCAGATATTGGCGAGACCTGAAGGGTCTCCAATCAATGGGGACAAGAGTAGAATACTTAACCTAAGCTAACTACTACTACTAACATCATGTCTACTAGCAATAACAGCACTAAGGCGACCCCTAATGGGACTTGGACCTCGACTTTGGACGTTGCTGGCGAGAGGACTGGGGGGGAGACAGCTTGATGAGGGCTGAATTAACGGTGTCACTGCGGAGTCAGGAAGGAGCAGATTATACAACTCATGACTTACTTATATTCTTTTTTGTTTTTTTCAGTGTGCGGGCAAGCGTGAACCCGAGAAGGAGCAAGAAGCCCAGCAATGGATCGAAGCGGTGATTGGCGAGAGGTTCCCGAACATGCCGTATGAGCAGGCACTCCGTGATGGCATCATCCTGTGCAAGCTGATGAACCGTCTTCAGCCTGGCATCATCACCAAAGTCAACGTCTCGGGTGGTGATTACAAGTCCATGGACAACATCAACCAGTAAGTGCTTATCATCGAATTTAACATCGTGCGGAAACCGGCATGCTTGAAAGGGGCCATTCAAGTATTACGTAAGCACCAAAGGAGGGTGGGCAGGTCTTTGATTAGCTTATTTTTGATGACAAGGGGGAGGGGAGGGTCAAAAATTACTAAAATTCTGCTTACGTAATACTTGCAATGGCCCCAAAGATATTTCTCGACGGCATGTGAAGCCTATTCAGAGGCCCATGGGCGGCATAAACTCTGACACCAGGTTAGTCACTAACCACACGAAAAGGAGATCGAATTTTACAAAACGAACTACATTTTTATCATTGTGAACAACAGTATCGCAGTTCACTTCTCCGCAGTTCATTTTTATCCGTTTGCCCTGGATAAGCGTCGTTCAGCCCTTAGGGAATATTATCATAAATAGTCGTTAGGCCTGGTAGCTAGTGTAGTAGGATTTATAAACGATCGCAGTACAATCAGAATTGGATTGAAAATGGTGGCGCTACTATTGTTATCTACCTCTCACTTCTTCTTCTTTTCGTGTGGTTAGTGACTAACCTGATGTCAGAGTTTATGCCGCCCATTGGCCTCTGACTTGGCTTCACATGCCGTTGAGAAATATCTCTCAGGAATGTCGGTTTCCTCACGATGTTTTCCTTCACCGTTTTTAAGCAAGTCATAATATACAATACGCACATGAATCCGAAAAGTCAGAGGTGCGTGCCTTGGGTTCGAACTCCAGACCTATGACTTCGCAGTCTGACGGTCATACCACTAGGCTATCACTGCTACCTCTCGCTGACGCATGTTCTCTGTAAGCGAAAGGCAAATAGTAGTATATGTGCCATTTCTAATGGCCTTAACTAATTGGGTTGTATGTTGTATAAGGACTACTGTGTACGACCTAGCTGGCTACCACGGCTAATCCTTTCGATATCTCATATCACCTTCATCGATATGGCATGCAGAAGAAACCTGACAAAGGTAACAGGCCGCAGTTTGATGTTGACATATATTTTAGCCCATCCTTCATAAGTAATCTCTAGTCGAATCCAGAGTAATACGCTAATTTGATGAAGAAACCAGTTGTGCAATGAGGGATAATTCCTATAATATTATTGGTCTAGTGGTGACAGGTGCCATTGTTGATCGTGAGGTCCTGGGCTCGATCCTCAGGTCGGGAAAAGTGTTATTGGGTTTTCCGTGTGGAATTCCTTAGTAGGAGCCCGGAGTTTGGATTTGTGCCTGATTTTTGACAATAGGCTCGCCCCCTATTACATGAGACTTAAACATAACGGCGAGTGTCACTATACACTTCTGCCCAATCCTTTGTGGAATACAGGCGTGATGTTGTTATGTTAATTATTGAAACACTAAACTCAAAATTCACTGCGCCGTGTGACGCAAACAGGATACGGTTTTCCAAGTGTTTTTTTTAGTTTTTGATTTTATTATACGGTAGTTTTCCTGTTTTAATATAAGAATCGGTGGTGAAGGCATATGACAATAATTACGACAAGGAAAAAAATATCTGTGTTACTTTCAATCAACCTTCAAATTTTTCCGTTCCTTATTTCTTTACCTACTTACATGTGTTATAATTTATATTAAAATTATTCGACCATAATGTCAGAACGTGAACACGGGTAGTTTTAACGATTTGCCACAAGAATTATGCGCGTGCGATTATTATGCGGGCAGATTTTATTAAACATATAATTTTACCCTTTATTTTATGGAAAGTACTTATAATATAGAACGCGAACGTCATTGATCCTTGAGTGGTAAAATCAAAGCCGTTTAATTGCTAATCAAGTTCAAGTTGAAATATAGATTCGTTTATTACTAGTAGGTAGGTACTTAGTTATTCTATGCGACTAGTACAAGATTTGTTTACAATACATACCTAGTTCTTATAAAAGAAACTACGTAACTGATACATTGGTAACAACACATTATTATTGGAAGGTACTTGAATATTCTTTCGGATGACGAACACCCCCTTTCGGATTAACATTGTATGTGCATATTTTCTAATAAGAACATTTTAATTTATCCTTACAGGTTCCAGAAGGCGTGTATCAAGTATGGAGTACCTGATACTGATCTCTTCCAAACAACGGATCTCTGGGACCAGAAGAATATTGCCCTTGTCACACAGACCATCTTTGCTCTTGGAAGGACGGTACGTAAACGTGTTCCAAAGTGGGCGAAGCCAGGATTTTGCCCAGGGTGGGGCAAACTGTCAGACAGTAAATACCTATATTTGTCTCTTCAAAAAATCTTGAAGTGCAGATAACCTTATTTTTGTGGCCCAAATAAGTATAGATGGAGACGTGCATTGGTCTGCCTATTTTGGGTAATTGTTCTGTGGATATGGGTGGCGAGTTGACTGAATCTCGACCAAGGGTCGCCAAATGGCGGACCGCGGTCCGCATCCGGACCGCCGCGCCGACCGATTTTGTGCGGACCGCGAGAACACAGCAACTTGTACTACAGAGTACGTAATTTAATAAAAATGTATCCCTCGCATTATCTTTGCTGAAGTCAATTTGAAATAAACAAAAAACTATTAAATGCTGTGCGGACCGCGATGGTCATTTCATTTCTTAAAACGGACCCCGAGCGAAACTATTTGGTGACCTCTGATCTAGACTATTTGCCTATGCTTTCCTGTATCACGGTGGGGCAAGCGCACCATCTGCACCACCATGACTATGCCTATCGCTACTTTATTAAGGTTACTGTGCTATTGACTTTGGTTAACTTAAAGTTAACAGGTATAGGTACTTAATTATGAAAATATAATATAAGAATTTTTAACTGCTCATCAGAGTCATCAAGCCTAATTTGTTAATTCGCGTTGGTACATTTCATATTGCAGTAATAACTCGTTAACTTTAAACAAAATTCTTACTTATCTCTAAGTATTCAAAATTGCATGTTGCTGGAAATGTTGCTGAAAACTATAGCTCAGTAATATTTACAGCGATACTCTTACTGCAATGTAATTGCGCAATACATTGCCTAGTATAATATTCCAGTCACTGCATTGCCTAGCAATTTAGTTCGAACCTACACGCGGAGCAACATAAAAATCGAGGGGAGGCGAGAAAAAAGTGATGCACCTACACAATAGAACAAGGGAGACATAAATATTGCCGGCGATGTTGCAGTATATTTAAACAAGTCAAAACTGGTTAATATCAGTAGCAATCTAGCGGGCTGGATCTCCAATGCCTGCAGCTAATTCAAAATATTAATGCAATATCTCCGAGCTACACCGCAAATTTTGCACCGAGTTGCTCACTATAGCCGGCAATTTGCGGGTACACAATTGCAGCTAGAAATTGCCACAAAACTAGCCCCTTTATGAACACCTTTAGAAAAGAATCTTACACTTTAGAAAAGAATCTTACAGTTTAGAAAAGAATCTTACAGTTTTTCATATCAATTTGCAGGCGTACAAGCACCCGGAATGGCGCGGCCCCTGTTTAGGCCCCAGACCTGCTGAAGAAAACCGCCGTGATTTCAGCGAAGATGTCCTTCGTGCTGGTCAATCTGTCATCGGTCTCCAGGCTGGCACCAACAAACTGGCGACCCAGTCTGGCCAGAGCTTCGGCGCTTCCCGCAAAATCATACTTGGCAAGTGAAGTACCAGGCTCACAGAAACCATAGAGAAATTAGTGTTAGATTGCGCGCCAGTAAAATATTAATGTATGGATTTATTTACTTTGGTTAATAATTTGTAAGTATGTTAATTTAAATAGAATAAGATTATATCTGTTTATAATTAGCTTGTTTAATTAGTTAATTATTTATCCGTAACAAATGCTAAAATAATAAATTACTTGTGGAGAGCCATCATTATTGTATAATTAAGTACCTACACTAATCCGATCTTTCATAAAGTACTTACATATACCTATTTTAGCAAAATGACTTCTATAAACTGTGATTTTTTGGAGTTGGGTGTGGTTTAACAGTACCTATAATTTAAAAAAATAATTATTTCATGTAAGAATACCAATAAATATGATTTTTTTGTTCTACGGATATTATTGTCAATAGGTACTCCTTATTTTGTTAAAATTGAATAAAGTAAGTTCCTAATAAATAAGTATATTGTACCTACTTAATAAATTATTTATTGAATTTTTTCATACCCAGTTTAGTTAATATTGACCACAGTAGGTATCATGAATAGTTCAAAATTTCGAATCATTTGTCACAGAAAGCTATCATACTTTATGAAGATTTCTGAAATAAACCTAAATTAATTATTAATAAACATTATGTATTCTCATATATTGTTTTACAATCAAAATCCCATAAATGACTAAAACTTCGTATTCACTAAGGGACATTGGTGTAGATTCTGTAGCACATTTTGACAGTACTAAAGCAACTGTCACTTTCATTTTCTATTGAAACAGAAAGAGACAAACACCCTTAGATTAGTTTAGTCCTGTCAAAGTGTGCAACAAAATCGACACCAATGTCATTAATTTGTGGCCTGTGATGTCCAGCGACAACGCTCGACATGGCCAGACAGGCATCTCTGTACCCGCGACATTTCCGTCACAAAACAGATAGGTACAGAAGTCAATCTACATACAAGTGCGCTCGAGCAACGCACACACAGACACTGCTCACGGACACGATATCTCAGACTGTTTGGGATTAGAGTGCGAGTGAGTGCGAGCGCGAGTGCCATGCGCTTGAAAGAGATAGATATATAGATAGAGCGACCGCCGAGCGTAGGTATGAAAAGTGAAGTACATACAGTGATTGACTTCTGTACCTATCTGTTTTGTGTTTCCGTGCTATGACTAATCGCGTAATGTTGCCAAACATTTTACTCGATGTCCGGCAACGTAGCGCGATGTCGCGGCGACACTTAATTTTGTCTCCTAATGAATACGCCGGCCGACTTTAGGATCCAGACATGATTTTTTATTCATGTGTTTGTCTGTCATTGTCCCGATGAATCCATGACCTTGACCATAAAAGGCAACTGCTCCGCCACTGAGTCATATTAGGAAGCCTCATAAATAATGTCCTCCACGCCTCACTTTTTGGATGATTTGTTAATTTTAATTCTATGCATGCAAGAGGAAAATGTACCTATACCTAATTAATTTCTGACTACCGACCACCCATGGAGTAATAGTAGAAAGGAAAATACTCGTGATCGCCAGGATGACTGGATCAAGAAAGATTTTGGAAGTTTCAGCGATAATTTAAATGATTGTATAGTGGCTAAAATTTAATAGGCCCGTTTTGACAGATGACAGATGTCAGACAGACAGACAGATGTCAGATTAGAACATGTTATGTCAATTTCGACATAAAATGTACTGATCTGACAGCTGTCAAAACGGGCCTATTATATTTTAGACACTATAATAATTGTAATTCAAATAGTTCTTATAAATTGCAATTCAAAATAAATTGTTATCCAAATAGTTCTTATAAATTTTAATTCAAATAGTTCTATTATTTGTAATTTTACTCAAATAATTGTTGTAAATTAACTACAATTTTACATGCCCGTAATGAGGGTGAAATATGTCCTGTGCTACCTATAACATAATTTAACATCTTGTGTACCCACCATAGGTATTTCAGGCAAATAAATTATTTGATTTAATGTGATTTGATTTACCAAGTTTTTGTACCTATTTGGTACCAGACATCAAATACTTAATTGGTACCTACCTCGCTAAAGAGGGAAAACTGTTTGTAAACTTGATTTTCCAAAATCGCTTTTGATCCGGTCATCCTGACGATCACTAATACTCTATTAGGTATATAGTAATGTATGTACCTAAAATAAAACAATAATGCTTAGTTTAACTGCCACGTTGGTCTAGTGGTGGCAAGAGCGACTCTGATCGCGAGGTCCTGGGGTTGATCCCCAGGTCAGGCAACGTGTTATTGAGTTTTTCCGTGTGGAATTCCTCAGTAGCAGCTCGGAGTTTGGATTTGTGCGCGGTTGATGGCAATAGGCTCGCCCCTTATTACAAGGGGCTTAAACATAACGGCGAAATTGAGGGTGTTACTTTACACCTCTACCCAACCCATCGGGGAATACAGGCGTGATGTTATGATAATTATGCTTAGTTTCATTGCGATGAATGAAAACATAATACATAATTACTTTACATAGGTTTGTACGTACCTGCCTACATATTACACAATACATATCCAAGTACCTGTAAATGGTGAATTGTTAATTAGTTTAGTGCAAACGGGCAAAGAACGGTCGAAGGGTAAATTGCCATAATCACCACGCATGATAGGGAGATTGGTGATAGCAGTCTGTTGCTGGCAGCACAGACAGCATGCAGTATGGGTCTATAATATCTAAAAATAATCCGATCCGAAGGGGGTGCCCCCTTCGGATCGGAGGTAGGTAAGGTACCGCAATAACATTACTATAGAATAAATAAAAAACCCATTATTATTTAATATAAAAATGTTATTGTTATTTAAAATGAACGTTTTTAGTACCTACCCCAATTTCCATAAAATTTTGCAAATTCTCAAAATTTAACAACTCTAATTGGCGACGGTGCCTTTGAACGTGTGTTTTTAGGAAATTGGGGTAATTTGGGTACTCTAAACGTGCATTTTAAAGGACAAAAACATTTTTAATATTTATTAATAATGTGCTTTTTTTTATTTATTTTTAGTACCTTTTGTTATTGCGGTACCTTTGTGCGTTTCGGATCGGACAGGGTTTTTTTACATATTGTATACAAGGTGAGGCGGAGGAGGGCTGCAGCTGCCGAGGGGGCTTATCCTCTTGGCAAACCCCGCCATCGCTTTTTACTATGCCTACGGGTCGAGAAGGGGTGGTCTTTTCTTTGACGGGAACCGCACGACTGGCTTGAGTTTATCATACAAATAGGTAGGTACCTACATATTCCAGCAGCTTATATAGAGGCCTATCACGCCTCAGGGTGATTGGGTGTCTGTTCCACCAGATAAATACATACTTCATAATAAGAAAGATATTCAATAAGTAGTACCTACCTACATATTTGATTTATTTAAATAAAGATTATAATTATCAATATAGGTAAGTATCTAAGTCTTTGAGGATTTAACTACCTACCCTCTTTTTTCATCCCACGATGTTCCTCCAACGGACCTATGACCGGGGTCACGGGATTCGTTATTGTATGCACCGCAACTCCGGCAGAACTGAAGTAGTTGACTGTCTCGCCAATAACTGCCCGGTTACGTAGAAACGGTCCGCAAGGATCATCTATTATAACCATTAGATAAAATATAAAAAAAAACATACTACACTTGCTCTGTTATCTAGGTGCCTACCAAAAATCAGAACACAGTATAGAGATGACGATATTATTGTATTGTAATATCGGCCATTGCGTGCTAAATAACCAATACAAAAAAAATGAATGGTTCCCTAATTAGTAATTTGTGAAGACGACATCTAGTAAATAGTACATAAATTAAATACTCTTACTACAATATGACAAAGTTCAAATATTTGTGTATAGATGGCGCGAAATCATCAATTCAAGGTCGTCGATAGTGATGTCCATATTCAACATAAATTGGATTCTTTTTATGTTGAAATGCCAGTATTAATGGAAATGAGAAATAAAAATTATCATTTCTTGATGAAACCATATGACACGCAAAGTTTATAGGTTCTTTTGAATAAATATTCATCATCCTTATAACATTGAATCAATTTTCAGTGTACGGCACAGATATTAGAATAACTACTGGTTTTGCACGAGTATGTTGAAATTACACATTCTCAGGATAAATACATTAATAGGTGTGATAAGATTGTGTGAAATATCTTTGCAAAAACCTACTAAACATTAGTAATTTTGTAATCGCTTTCATGAAATTTTTTTGACGATAACGAATTACCTTGACATAAATAATGCATCATATCATGTAATAACCTAAATTGAACTTAATAGATTATCATTAAAAAGTCGCAAATTAGATGGATTTTTTTTTATATTGAAAAAAAAATATTCATGCATCTGCAATATGTCACAGACTCTACAACAATTTTGATTTTATGTGCGACGGGTACATCACTAATGTTAAATAACACAAGCCCGCAAATACTTGTTGTGGAATTTATTTTTTATGCTGCGTAAATTGAATGTGAAATGTGTGTATAAACTATCCAAATGTTAATAAACACGTGAGAAAATGATAACATTCGGCGGTGGGAACAATTCCACGGCGTTAGAAGACACAGGTGCAGTGCTGTGAACTTTGTTTTTTCGTGCTCGTCGTGTGGGACTTTGAGTTAGTGACTTATTGAATTGTTATTTTGTAGGGGAAGTGAGAAGTATCTGCGAGAGTGTGTGCAGCGATGGGTCCAGCGCGACGGTGCAGCCGGGGGGCTCCAACCAGCGACCTCGAATGGATATAGCATGTGTTTTGGATGTAACCCAAACACTGAATCTTGGTCATAGGAAAAGAGCTTTGGAAGAAGTTCGATTGGCATCTGAATTGGTCAATGCTAATTTGCATCACATACATGTAAGTTTCCTCAATAACCCTTTATTTTGAACACAATCACCCTAATGTTGATACCCATTGATGTCCTTCAAATACAACTTTCTTGTTGCCAAAGTTACTGTGATAGTAATTTAGAAGGTAAAGATGCAACTTTTTAAATTGTGGTACTTGATAACACATTTTGGCATTGAAAATAATGAATAGTAAATATGGAAAAACCAAGTTTTAATACTGTGATTTTTTCTATTGCATTCCAAAGATGTAAATTATATCCGTACAACTAGAAATGTCATTAGTTTTTAAAATGTAGTTTGAAAGTATAATACCTATTTAATTTATTGACGTCCTGAACCCGCTACCTTTAATCGTAAAGAAATAAGGCAAAATACATGCAAATAATATATGTTTTACCTATATCATACATGATCTATATTTTTTCCATTTATTATTGAAGGCGCATCTTCCATTGTTTTTCTGCAACAGCAACCTTACTAATTGACCTTGAAAAACAACTATCCAACCTGCATTTCATACCAATCATAATATTGGTTTGTCCACATTAATGGACTGCTGAAATGGGTTTTCCCCTTAAGACAATTGCCAAGATCAATATGTTCATAATCAACATGCTTGCACCAGTAAAATGAATATTTTACCTACCTACAGTACCTATCATGCTAAACTTTATCACAGGCAACCATGATAATAATATAGAGAAGCAGTAATGCACTTTGTTGGTATTTATTTGCATGATGGTACAATTATAAAAATCTTTGGTTACCTGTCACGGATTTCCCAACTGCTGGAACCGGGTCCAACATTTCCATTTTAATATTAATTTCATTACCAGGATGACTGAGCTTTGCTCGTTTTTGTTTTGGTATTTCAACGTTTTCTAAAAATGAAACCTAGCTAGATCAATTTATCGCCTCCGAAACCCCCTGCATACTAAATTTCATGAAAATAGTTAGAGCCGTTTCCGAGATTTAAATTATACAAGGTTAGTCGGAAAGGGGGTACTAAGCCGAAAGGGTGTTAAAGTACCCATAATAAGGGATAACTTTTGTTCTGCAACTTTCCCCAAAACTCGAAAGTTTAAGAGAAATAGCTTTTCAAAGATTTCGAAAAAAATATGCTAAAATCTCTCTGTCCATAGCTATGATCAGCTGTTTTTACTATTTAGGTCATATTTGGGTTCACGGATTAGAAAATTAATTTTCTGAATTGATAACTAAAGCAGATATGATTTTTTTTTGAAAAAACTAAAATAAAAATCTTTTTGCATGCAAATAACGTGGCCCGCGGCTTAGTACCCCCTTTCCGACTAACCTTGTATATATACATATATACAAGAATTGCTTGTTTAAAGGTATTAGATTAGCAGGACAATTTTATTTCCAAAAGTGGATTGTTTTAAACCAAGTAAAGCTGTTCACAAAAAGTTGCCATTTATGTTCTACCTAGCCTTTTCCCAACTATGTTGGGGTCAGCTTGTAGTCTTACACAGGTGTGGCTGAATACCAGTATTTTACATGGAGCGACTGAAATCAGGTCTCAACAACCTAGTTACTGGGCAATGCCAATATCCTTTGGTTAGACCAGTTGTCAGACTTTCATATGACACCTGGGATTGACGGTTTAACGTGCTCTTCGAGGCACAGAGAGGTTGTTGATTGCCAAGTAAGATACTAAATAATATTTGTATTTTTTCAGTTTGAAAAACTAGATTTTGGTGAGACAAATGTGCTGGACACATTCTACAATGCAGATGTGGCGCTGGTGGACCTCAGCTTGCAGCTGCAGCAGAGTTCCTTGCTGTACCACCTGGGAGTACGGGAAAGCTTTGACATGAAGGAAAATGTACTGCTGTACAACGATGTTGATGCGGATTCTACGCTAAGGCTTAAGGTAATTGATTTGTATTTTTACCATTTATTTATTTATTATTAATTATAATAGTACATTACCAATTACATTAATTATTGTGGAAAAATATTCATACATTATATGAAAAATTGTTTTGTATATTCTAATTAAAAACTGGCAGGGAACTATGGACAACCTCGCATACTTTCTCTCACAGAACACCAGACATACTTGCATAGTTTTATTCCATCCATCTGCAAACACGTCACAATCATGACTGGCTATCATGAGGGTGTTGAGCACGTCTAGACCC
Source organism: Amphipyra berbera (assembly GCA_910594945.2). Classification (NCBI taxonomy): domain Eukaryota; kingdom Metazoa; phylum Arthropoda; class Insecta; order Lepidoptera; family Noctuidae; genus Amphipyra; species Amphipyra berbera. The sequence continues at coordinate 14,318,394 of OU343126.1, read as the reverse complement.
TACCCTAGGGTACGACACACTAGGGACTCCGCTCTGGCGACAGTTTGACATGACAGCTGTGCGAACAAACATACTGTGGACATGGACTACCCCCTCTATCTTATTCATTGACTTCCTGTTCATCCAAAGGTTGTCTGGTAGATATCGCTATCAGCGATAAGACCGCCATTGTACCCTTTAATGTTTGTTATTGTATAAGAGCTGTGTTATAATTTTGGTGTACAATAAAGTATATTCTATTCTATTCTATTCTATAACTAGCGGCCCGTCCCGGCTTTGCACGGGTGGTTATTTTTCCCGTTTTTGCAACATTTTTCATTTATGCATTTATGCTCCGCTTCTATTGGTCGTAGCGTGATGTTATATAGCCTATAACCCTCCTCGATAAATGGACTATCCAACACAAAAATATTTTTTCAATTCGAACCAGTAAGTAGTTCCTGAGATTAGCGCGTTCAAACAAACAAACTCTTCAGCTTTATAATATTAGTATAGATTAACTGCGATACTGCGAACACCAAGAATCTTATGTGGTGTAATAGGAACGTGTGTGTCTGTACAGCTAAGTATAGACTCAGTAGTGAGTAGATACAGGATAAAACAATGATGCAGAATATTATGCAGGACAATTGTCTTTCACCCCAGAAAGAAAACTTGTGCGGGGAGATTTAGTTTAGTCTTAAGCCAGAATTATCTTCAAACAACATACATAACATAATTAGCCCATTACTTTCCCACTGCTGGGCACGAGCCTCTTCTTAGAATGAGAAGGGTTTAGGCCTTAGTTCACCATGCTAGCCTGGTGCAGATTGGTAGACTACACACACCATCGAGAACATTTTAGAGGTTCCTCACGATATTTCTCCTTCACCGTTAATGCAAGTGATAATCTTTATTTTTCCAATGGCATATTTAAACATGTTAAAATGTTAATACCCTCAAGTTATCCATATGAGACAACTGGAAGACTGGATGCCTCGGGCTTCCAACCTTGATTGTTGTAAATTCATCTAGTAATTTAGTTAATCTTAATTAGGCTTCTGGTAACGCTGATGCTTAGTTAGGGTATCCAATTACATTGTTTTGACTTCAAGCGCAGATAGATTTGACTGCAGCTGACCTTGAACAACAATATGGCATACTATGTTAAGTCTCTGAAATTAATTTAAATTGTTTAGATCCAGGCTTAAAAACCCAGCCTCAAGAAAACAATAGTTTGGAAGTTAGTAGCTATAATAGCTTTTGTAGTATGTAATGATATTAAAGCATCAGCCACGGCGCCACTTATCTCAATAATAGACAAAGTCATATCTCGCTTGCATGTCACTATTATTAAGACCGCTACAACATGCAATCGTGTTATAATGTCCACAAACACTAATTGTTTTCCTGTACTTTACTTACAAAATCTGAAGTTGTACGCACACATATTACCTATATGCACTCTGCAAGGACTGCGTGCAACAGAAATTTTGAACTTAATAACTTTTTATTTTCCGTGTTGTTCCAAAAGAAACGGCCATCGCCTTCTCGCTCGTGGATATCATAAAAGGCGACTAATGTCTAATTCCTATGATTTACCGTGCGTTATTGGTTAAAATTTAAGTCCCTTGCCCACGGCGACTTTTTGTAGCCATGCAGTCGCGCGTTCGCATCGATACAGTTGCGATGCGGTCGCTAGCTGTTTGCCCTCACCCACACCACGATTCTCAGTCGCGATGCAAACGCGATACTGTCGCGCTTCTGTCGCGATGCAAACGCTCGGTTCTCCACTCACGCGCCACCCTCCCTCCGTTCTCTAACCGGTGTCGTCCGACAGGGTCGCGCGTTTGCATCGATACAGTCGCGATGCTGTAGCGCGTTAGAAGCGCGTTGGCATCGCTTCTGTACCGCGTTGCAAATGCGACTAACGCGCGTTAGTAGCGATGCTGTCGCGCGTTAGTAGCGATGCTGTCGCGCGTTTACGAAACGTGCGACAGCATCGCTACAAAAAGTCGCCGTGGGCGAGGGGCCTTAGACTCTTGTATCTTTACCAATAATGAAGCAAAGACCCCATAGCTTTGCATAGAACACCCTCCCATAAGTTAGTAGCTATCGCACTTAAAATAAGCCTACTAATCTATTGACATGCCAAATTTAGCAATGAAAAATGCTACTATTGGTATGCAAAACTATTCGTTTTTGTACATAGGAATCGGGTATAAGAGATTTCGTCTAAAGGGCGTCCTCTTGTCTGCTATAAACAACATGTATCGTGATTATATCAATGGTGTCGATTCTATTGCGCACTTTGACAGGACTAAACTAAACTAAAGTTGTCTCTTACTGTTTCAATAGAAAAAAAAGAGACAGTTGCGTTTAGTCTAGTTTAGTACTGTCAAAATGTGCAACAGAGTGAACACCATTTTCTCCTTTGACGGTTCATTATAGTAGTTACTAGCGACCCACCCCGGCTCCGCACGGGTGCAATGTAGATACTAATGTGGGGCATATAAACTTTCCTCTTGAATCACTCTATCTATTAAAAAACCGCATCAAAATCCGTTGCGAAGTTTTAAAGATCTAAGCGTACATAGGGACAGACAGACAGCGGGAGCGACTATGTTTTATACTATGTAACGATTTTATGCACAAGAAATGCTAAGAAAGGCTAAGACCTCGATTTTGGAGACGTGGGATCCTCTGCACACTCCGCTGCGTCCTGTCATACATATAACCACAACTCCAAAATTAAGCGCGGAAAATCGGGTCTCCATAAAGGCTCTATAGTAGGATTATTAATTAACTGGACTAAACTGACCGGTAGAGGACGTCCTAGAAGGACATACATCGATGTTATTGGTGATGTTCTTCACAAAGGACAGGCGCGTAGTACTCTCAACCGGCGTGCGTATATGACAAGATGTATGAATGTGGATGAAGCGAAAGGAATGTAAATAATGGAATGTAATGGAAGTAATGTAACGGAAGGAGTAAGGACGTAGCATGTGACGTTCTATAGTTTCTGCCTACCCCCATGGGAAAAAGTCGTGAGTTTATGTATGTATGTAAACTAACAGGTGCTAATGTCAAACAACAATGCACTACTGTCAAACAAGAATGCACTAATGTCAAACAACAATGCACTACAGTCAAACAACAATGGACCTGTCAATTTACTCCAGTGAATTAATAATCCTACTATAATACATCGTCATTATGTTTGAATTGTCCAGTTTACGCCCCACATTAAGCTCCTGCGACATAAATCTAACAAAACATGTTTATTGAACCCTCGGACCAATCACAACACGCTAAACAGTTAGGCCACGCCTCAATTTTGTTAGAAAAACATGTTCAGGGACTATTTATAATAAAAATATGGTCGCAGGAGACCCGGCTTTACGTTTCGCGCTAAGCTTCCCGTCTCCAGAAAATAGGCCATATAACCACACAGCTTACGCAGAATTATATGTATATTATTAAAATGCAGCTTTGTGGTTAGTTAGTGAGTAGGAGGAAAATTATCTTATTCTTTTGTTTACTGGTTTTAAATGAATAATGATTTATGTAGATTAACACATGGAGTGATGCGTAACATTTATCATCATGGAATATTTGTACAGATCTTTATATGAGCCATTCTATCTTACAACCTCTTTGGTGTTTCAACATAATTTCACGCCTGTATTTCCCGAAGGGATGGGCAGACAAGTATAGTAACACCCTCATTTCGCCGTTGTGTTGTCCCATGTAATAGGGGGTGAGCATATTGCCATCAACCGGGCACAAATCCAAACTCCGGGCTGCTACTCAGGAATTCCACACGGAAAAACCCAAAACACTTTGCCCGGCCTGGGGATCGAACCGAGGACCTTACGATCAGTAGTCGCGCTTGCCCCCACTAGACCAACGAGGCTCTTTGGTGTTTCAGCTTGTAGTAAACGCGACTACGAATCGTAGGGAAAATGTATCGAGTCCTTATAAGGCACAGTAAAACTCAAACTATGTCCTTTGTCAGATACTACTATGAAAATATTCCACCAGGTATAAGAAATCTTCTTTTATTCAGCTCCCCTCACCAGCTCAGTCTTAGTTTAGCTACCATTTTCCTATTATTTAAAGATCTATATACAGGTTGTAAACGAAATCATGTAGTTCCTTCAAACCTCGTGATGTACTGCTGACATAGATTAACCCAGCATGAGATACTACTGGATTCAATAAAAAAATATTATAAGAATTAAAGTGTTCTTAACGTGAGGCATTTTAGCGTCCCGAATTAAATGACCGCACGGCGAGCGATAGCCGCGCAATTCGCTCGGGGCGCCAAAATGCCTCACGTTAAGAACACATGTTAACTTCTTGTAATTTTTTTTAATTGAATCTAATAGTATCCCATGCTGGGTTTATCCACAAAACAGATAGGTACAGAAGTCAATCACATGTATGTACTTCACTTTTCATACCTACGCTCGGCGGTCGCTCTATCTACCTATATATATCTATCTCTCTCAAGCGCATGGCACCCGCGCTCGCACTCATTCGCACGATAGTCCCAAACAGTCCGAGATATCGTGTCCGTGAGCAGTGTCTATGTGTGCATTGCTCGAGCGCACTTGTATGTAGATTGACTTCTGTAACTATTTTGTGGTTTATCTATGTCAGCAGTACCTACATCACGAGGTTTGAAGGAATTACATGATGTCGTTTACACCCTGTAGAGTACGTGTGTGCTGTCAGCTACGTCTTGACAATGCACCTCTAAAGCCATTACTCTCAATTTGTCAAATTGTCCTGGTACGTGTGTTCAATCATACTAGAATGACAATTCAAATACCTCTTTGCCTAATTCAATTACGGGTCAAGTTTTTATTTGAAGATTTGTATGTGGTCTATTTAGGTACTGGTGGTAGTATGGTTCCTCTTTCTTTTCGTGTGGTTAGTGACTAACCTAGTGTCAGAGTTTATGCCGCCCACGGGCCTCTGACTTGGCTTCATATGCCGTCGAGAATATCTCTCAGGCATGCCGGTTTCCTCACGATATTTTCCTTCGCCGTTTTTATGCAAGTGATAATTGTAGAATTGGTACTGTGGGTACACTGTGGTAACTGTCAACACCCGCAGTAAGAGTCGACTTCTGCAAGTCTACAAATTAAGCGAGTACTGGCTATAATAACTTGTGCAATTAAACTTTGCTAGTTTTGTCGCTTCCGATACAAAGCAATATAAAACCTTGTCCAATATATTAACATAGGTAACATAATCAGCCCATTACTGTCCCACTGCTGGGCACGGGTCTCTTCTGAGAATAATAAGTGTTAAACCTTTAGTCCACCACGCTGGCCTGGAGCGGGTTTGTGGACTACACACTCCATCGAGAACATTTTAGAGTTTCCTCACGATGTTTTTCCTTCACCGCTGAATCAAGCGATAATTAAATTCTGACCCACATATGAATTCGAAAAATCTGAGATGCGAGCCTGGATCGAACTCGGACTCTCTTGCATAGAAGGTAAAGCGTTCAACCGCTAAGTCCAATATAATCTGTTTTGAGTTCTGATACGTACCCAAATTTCTAACAAACACTCCACATCAGTCTATCACATATCAGCCTTTAAAACATGATCTGCTTAACACGGGCCGTGGTGGTGGCTTACGTATCGACCAAAGAGCGGTTATGACGGACCATTGCGGTAATCACCGTTACGTACTAAGCTAACATTGGTGCAGACCCATCCTTGACTTAATCCCGAAGTTCTGTTACGACACTCTTGCGCAGACAGTAATAAGATACTATCGGCCGGAAATCCACCCAGCTACCCAGCTTAAATTAGTAGATATACTTCTTAATTGGACCTACTTATGCAAAAAGGAACCAATCCACACACATGCCAAAATCGAGCTAGGTATGAAGAAAGCTTTCAAAATGCACCTTCTATCGACCCTGTATAGATCAAAATGATCTGACAACTTTGGCAAATATTCTGTCAAAGTTAAGATCATTTTGATCCTTACAGGGTCGATAGAAGGTGCATTTCTAAAGCTTTCTACATACTTAACTCGATTTTAGCATGTATGTGGATTGGTTCCTTTTTGCATAAGTAGGTCCAATTGGTACTTTATAATATAAATAAACATAAACCATATGAATGTAATATACGTTTTGTGTAGGTATATATCGTGAATAAAACGCATCGCTCACAACCCGCGTTTTGTGTGCCGAAGGCTTTACGTCGACTCGTGTCACGATACGATTTTGCATAGGCTGTAAAGTTGCAAGGTTAAGAAACTATTTCTTACTTATTTATTCACTATTATTTAACGTCGCGATAAAACGATTTTATCATCTCAATTTATGATATTATCACGTTGCAATTATGAAAAACCTGATCTTATCAAGTTATCAGATTTCGTTTAATATTAGAAGTACATATAATATAAATTTTTGGCTTAGATTTAGTAAAGTGATTCACACATTAACAATTTCTGCAACCACGTGTTATTCATTTATGACATTTATTTGATAACATAATTTAAAACGTAACGTACGTTGCAAACGTTATTCTTTATAATAAACTAGCGGCCCGTCCCGGCTTCGCACGGGTGGACATTTTTCCCGCTTTTGCAACATTTTTCATTTATGCTCCGGTCCTAATGGCCGTAGCGTGATGTTATATGTATAGCCTATAATCTTCGTCGATAAATGGACTATCCAACAGAATTATTCAATTCCAACCAGAAGTTCTTGAGATTAGCGCGTTCAAATAAACAAACAAACTCTTCAGTTTTATAATATCATACCTACTCTTCTATACACTATTCACGGAACGAAAAAATAAAATGTACTTAAACAACATTTAACTACCTAGGTATTAGAGATATTTTCTCTAAAATCGATGAAAAATTCGAAACTTGAATAAGAAGTGTTTCAAATAGATTAACATCACACAATTTCTTTTTGTTAGAAGTTATGAAACATTTTACAGAAAATATCTGGTTTTAATTTTAGTAAAAATAGTAAATAGTAGTAGATAGTCATACAATTTATATTATAATACTAAACTCGTTGAATTCATAAATGTATTTAACATAAATACATAAACATATCCCTATTGAATGAATTACGCATAAAGTTATACAGCATCAATGAATTACATATAACCTGGTATTCCCCATTGCCAGTTATCTCTACCGAACTTCCTCTTCGTGTCGTATAAATTAACGGATGCTGGGACCTGCGTCACCACCAACCCAGCCGCTACCAAGTTCAAGGGCGAAGACTCTGCAGATCCCAAGCAACACCTGACCTTGAGACTTAAGAATATACTCCAAGATGTTGAAGTACAGACGAAGTAAGTATGAGATTATTTTAATTTATGGCTACATCCTAATTGGTGAATTTCATTTTTTTTGACGACACGTTTGGTGCAGTGGCCGAGCGATCGGCTTCTGCGCTACGGGTTGTGGGTTCGATTCCCGCACGGAACAAATATTTGTATGGCCTACAGATAGTGTCCGGAACACTATCTGGAACACAGTCTGGATGTTTGTACGTGTGAACATTTGTGTCTGTAAACGCACCCATGATACATGAGAAATCCTAGTGTGGGGCAACGTTTTTTTTTAAAAAAAACAGAAGATTCGTCACTTTTTTAAACGGTTCTAATTAGCTTCACATCATATATTTGTTTGTTTGTCGACAGATTTTTCAACTAAGGGTTGACCCACAACTGTCAGCACGGAATCGCGTTTTTTGATGCTCTATCCTTTCCTGTCGTTTAGCAACGTTATTTAATAGAGCGAGAAAGACAGCGTGAGCACTATCGCGTGCGGTCTCACGCTGTATTAATGACGTTCTTAAGCGACAAAAAAGGATAGAGTATGAAAAAACGTGATTCCGTGCTGACAGGTGTGGGTCTACCCTTAAGCGATTTTCCTGAAACTTCACACAAAAATTCCCATAACAATACGTCATAATAAATTCAACTTTCAATCATCAAATCTTATACTGCAGGGGTACTGCGATATACAACCGTTTAACTTAAAAGTTTTTTTAGGGGATTTTATTAGGTATAATAAAATAAGTCGAAATGGGATATAGCCGAATTTACTGTAGGTAAAATGGAATGAGAATTAAATTAAATAACTTTAGTTGAACTTGTGTTCGTTGAAATATTGTTTAAGAACTCAATGACCGAGTTTCTGTGGTTATTCCTATTGATAATTGGAATTACTAGTACCTATATTAACACCGCAACAATGAAATGAATACACTATTAAATGGTTGTATTCACTGTTTCCTGAGTATTGGTTTTTGTGATTATCCGAATAATATTATTTAAATAAGCTGTTTAGACACTAAGCTCTAGCAATGTATTGAGGTTGGCGTAAGGCTGAGCATCCACCAGAGCTGTGCTAAGTTGCGTAGCGAGGAATGTGTTTTGTAAGCACCAATAGAATCACTTCATTTACCTAGCTTCACTCTGCGCAGCTCTGGTGGATATGGGTCTAGCAGTGCGAGATTTTTGTACATACAAAACAAGCGAGAAATGTGTTGCGAGGAATTTGTTGCGAGGATTGTGTTGCTAGGAATGTGTTACGGGGAATGTGTACCGCTCCCGCCACGGCTCATTTGTACACATTAACACATTACGCATTACACATTACGCATTCCTCGCACAGCTCTGATGGAAAGGGTCACACCGTTTCACATCCTCGCTACACATTTTCCTCGCACAGCTCTGGTGGATGTCCAGCCTAATACGGTTCACTCACATTCGCACGAATATGCGAATCCACAAGTGACTGACATTCGCAATGACTGCGAACATTTTCCATACAAAACGGAAAATATTCGTACAATGTACGAATGTTTGCGCGCATATGAGTGACCCGGGTAACAGTGTTTGATTATACATTCGTACTCTAGGCATACGCAGTTGGAAAACATTGCTGTGTAGAACCTAAACTTTAAGTGCTGAAATATCTGTAGATTTAGGTTTTGTTGATAACTAAACATAAACAACATCACGCCTGGTTTTCCCCGGAGGGTTCGCCAGAGATGTTTTAGTAACACCCTCGTTTCGCCAGTTATGTTTTTAAGTCCCATGTAATAGGGGGCGAGCCTATTACCATGAACTACGTTGATGACTAGTGAACTGAAATCTATCTTATATAGACAAGACAGAAAACTGACTCGTTGGTCTAGTGGTGGCTTGCGCGACTGCTGATAATGAGGTCCTGGGTTCGATCCCCGGGTCGGGCAAAGTGTTATTGGGTTATTCCGTGTGGAATTCCTCAGTAGCAGCTCGGAGTTTGGATTTGTGCCCGGTTGATGGCAATAGACTCGCCCCCTATTAAATGGGACTTAAACTTAATGGCGAAATGAGGGTGTTACTATACACCTCTGCCCAACCCTTCGTGATGTTATGTTTTTAGACAAGACCTACACGCATGTCTGAGCAAAACTTTGTCTTTCAAAGCGGACAAGCATTACATTCAACTTTCCATTTCAGAGCCCATCTCCAAGAGAAATTCCTCTCGGACCTCCGCAAAGCGCGAGAAACATACAGCGGTCTGGAGCTTGCAAACATGCTGCACGCGATGCGCAGGCGCCTGGACGACCCGGCTGTCCTATCAGGGGACACTATTCTCAACATGCTCATATCGTACCGCGAAATACAAGACTATGACGCCATAGTTCATGTTGTGGATGACCTAAAAACTATTATGAATAGGAAGAATTATGTCAATATGCCTATTATTAGGTTTATGTACGCGTTTGCTATGAATCGGTGAGTTTTTATTGTATTAAGGAAATTAATGGTTTTTTTTATGTAGGTTATACAAACATGGATGGCTACAATGATAGTTCAATGTTTGTTTGAGAAATTACTTGTGGAAGATATAATTGTATCCTTATTCATGAAAACTTAATACTTATTTTCCTTCAATTATTAATGTGCCGGTTGAATTGGTGATTGGTTGTCCGGGATAAGTACACTTGTTAATCCAGGCTACATTCTACTGTTGAGGTGAATGCAATAGCGAATCCCGCAATCCCGGCTGTAGGTCCTTGGAGGAACACCGTGATGATTTCAGTCGGTAAGAGTCCGACATGACCCTCTGCCTTACCCAAAGCATCCATGAGGATTTCCCCACGTTTAAAAAGGGCTACATTGTATCTCTTTTTTTTATTCTATTTATATAGAACTATAATTCTTCTGTACGTGTGTTTGTCACCTAACTCCTCCTAAACGGCTGAACCGATTTGGATAAAAGTTTGTGTGTATATTTCAATGGGTTCCTGGATGCTTTGAAAACACAATTGGACCCGGTAGGTGGTGCTGCTGTCGGTAGGCTTTTCCGGGCAGGACGACATCTGCCGGGTTCGCTAGTGTCTTTATATTATGTTTCTTTATAGGCGGAACAAAGAAGGCGACAGAGAGAATGCTCTCAAAGTATGCGTCAAAGCACTGGAGAAGAAGGAGAATAGATTCCCTGATATGCTGTGTCTGTGCGGGCGCATCTACAAGGATAAGTTCGTTGAATCTCAGCACACCGACAAAGAAAGCTTGGGCAATGCTATCCATTGGTATGAAATTATTTATATTACTAGCGATCCGTCCCGGCTTCGCACGGGTGGACATTTTTCCCGTTTTTGCAACATTTTTCATTTATGCTCCGCTCCTATTGGTCGTTGCGTGATGTTTTATAGCCTATAACCTTCCTCGATAAATGGACTATCCAACTCAAAAATATTTTTTCAATTTTAACCAATTAGAGATTAGCGCGTTCAAACAAACAAACTCTTCAGCTTTATAATATTAGTATAGATTATCACGTCGCAGTTTGCCCAAACCCTCTTTTTTCCAGCAAGTGCGTTTCACAGTCGATCCCGTACCCTCGATTTTTGTTCCAAAGATGACCACCTGGTCATTGAGAGTCCAACGGGGCGTATCCTTGAAGAATTCTACTCAAAAAATAAAAGTATTGGGGTAGCAGCATCCGACCGCCAAAATTTTACCGTTGTTATGGGAATGTTCCCTTCAGTACCCGTGTTCATATAGGTAGCTACGAAACCCATGATGAAACGTCATGATATCACGTTGATTATTGCAAACATGATAAACAGAATTATAAATGTCCTACTATATGATCCGATCAACAATGATTAGTTACGTTAGATTATTCTACCACCATTGCCAAAATACAAAACGCAATAATATATTGTAAGTGAAAGTTGTACTAGTTCTATTGATGTTAATATTTCAGGTACAGACAAGGTTTCGAAGTGCAGCCAAATGAGTATGCGGGCATCAATTTGGCAACACTTTTAGTTATAGCCGGCAATGATTTTAAAAACTCACAAGAATTACAACACATTGGTAAGTGTATAATGTAGTAATCTTACTGTTTTATAACATCAAACATTAGGGAACGTACCCATACTACGTGACCCGTTCAGTGGGGGAGGAGGGTCTTCAAATTTATTTATTATTTATTTATTTATTTAATAGTAAAAGGTACATATTAAGGTCTATAATATATTACAATGTCCAACAAAACTATATAACTAGTTTGTCTGTTGGATCATAGATAAAGCACTTATATAATGCAAGCCTTATTACACTATACAGTTTTATTACATTATAATACCTATATAGTAGTTATTATGTTAAGTAGTTTATTTATAATATGTATCATGTTATGTAGAATTAAATCTTGCGAACCATATTACTTAGTTTATAACATGCACAGTGTTTATTTTACAGCACATGGTTATTGCAATATACTAATGCAGAAAATTTAATGATGATACTTTAATAATTAGGAAAGTATGTAGACATGTCACGGCAGTGTACTAAATAGATATTTTTTAAGTTTGTTCTTAAACTTATTTTTTGTTTTTTCTTCCCTGATTCCGTCTGGTAAATTATTGAGTAAATATGGGATACGCTTTTCTAATGTACGGTCTCCATAGACATTATTAACCCTCGGTACTACATATTTACCAGACGACATCGCTCGGGTGTTGTACTTGTTGCACACACTTATTAATGGTGAATCATGCTCCTGACTGCCATGGTTATTGATTGCGAGAATGTATTTATGCTTCAGTCTGACCGGCAATACTTTACAGATTTTGTATAGTTTAATATAATCATTTTTATATTTATTTTTAGTTTTTTTATCCACTATTAGTTTAAGGAACCTAACTTGTATGTTTTCTAATTTGTCAATGTAAGATTTGAATGTAAGCCCATAGCAATCAAGAGCATAATCCATTACAGATTCCACCATACATGTGTACAGTATTTTTAAAGTACTACTAGGAACTCGATAACTTAGGTGGTAGAATTTACTTAGTATAGTTCTTAGTTTATTGCTCAAGAAATTTATATGTTCTATCTATGTAAAATGCTCATCAACTTTAACCCCTAGATAAGTTACACAATTTACTCTCTGAATAGGTTTGCAGCTACAATTGACTAGGTTATTATGGATGCAATCAAAAGTGTGAGTGTATAATGATAGGGGATTTTCCTTTAATGGTAAGTATGGTGAATGTATAATTATGTATTGTGTTTTTTCTGAATTAAGTATTATTCCGTTATCATGAGACCATTTAACAACGGTGTCCACGTCTTGTTGAACTAGTCGGCACGCTTCGGCTAGGTCTGTGCCGGCTCGCAACGCACAGAGGTCGTCCGCGAACATGTGGGCCGAGCAATGTTGTAACACATTACACAGGCTATTAACATGCATTAAATAGCATACGGGACCACTTCCTGAGCCCTGCGGCACGCCACATCGAACCATTTTTTCATCGCTTAACGTGTCGCATATCTTGACTCAGTAAGAGCGTGAAGTGAGGAAGTCTCTGAACCATTCTTTCAGAGGCTTCTCCACGCCACACTCTTCTAAAGATGTTATTAGCGTGTCTATTTCTAATGTTTCGAATGCTTTTCTGTAGTCAAAAAATATAGCGACTACAAACTTCTTCTCGTTTAAATAGTTGTTAATTTCGTTAGTAAAGTTGGACAATAACGTATTAGTACTCTTTCCTTTTTGGAAGCCGTGTTGTGATTTATTTATTATGTTATTTGAAAGTAAATAGTTCCCAAGTTGATTTATAATGCACTTTTCTATAACTTTGTCAATACTAGATAAAATTGCAATCGGTCTATAATTAGAGTATATCTTACGGCCGCCTTTTTTATATATTGGACGTAATATTGCTTCTTTCAGTTTATCAGGAAATTTACATTTTTCTACAGATAAATTAATTAGCTTCGCTATGATGGGACTTATTTTTTTAGCAATCATTTTTAGGTCAGACATACGTATGAGATCACATCCAGGTGATTTGTTAGCGTTCATATTTTCAATTATTTTCCTAACATAATTGTCGCTCACTGGTTGCCATCTCATACTTCTGTCAGATTTTTGTACGTAATTGTATCTACTTAACCATTTATCGTCACATATATGTTTAATTTGTTTAATCTCCTCATCAAAAGTAGCCGCAAACCTATCAGCAATACCTTTTGTGTTTCCCTGCATGTTCATATTAGATAATATCGTAGTATCTAGTGATTGTTTACTATTTCCTAATAATATATTTATTCTATCCCATATCTTTTTAATATTTTTATTACAGTTAATAATACTCTTCCTATCATATTCATTACTACATTTATTTATAGTTTTATAACATTTATTTCTATATTTAGTATATTCCAATCTTTTAACCATATCCTTTGGATCGTTGCACCACACCTTGTACAGTCTATCTCTCTCCTTTATTAAGTTTTTTAAATAATCCGTAACCCAACTTTTATTATTTCTTGAGCTGACACTAACATTTACAATTTTATAGCAATCATTATAGATGTTGATAAACAGTTGCTTAATAGAATTATAAAGTTCTACTGGACATTCAAAAGATAATAATGTACTAAAATCTGTATTCAATAATTTCTCTCTTACTAAACGATTATCGAGAACACGGCGGCGGAGCGCGGTAGGCATATGCATAGTTCTCCCACTCCGTTCGTCAGCTGATCGCGAGCGCCCGCTCAATGCCCTGTTGCCAGTGCATGCGTTATTCTGCGTAGCGCGGTTCCACTGCACTGCGGCCGACACTAAAAAAAATACAAAATACCACGCTTGGTCACAGGGGCCGGGGGCTTAGGTTTTCGTCACGTAGTCAATATCCTCTAGAGAAATCACGAGTTTTTCGAGCTAATTTCAAATATGGCGCGCAGAGTTTAGCGCGTTTTGAACTCACCGGTGGCAGCACTCGCACATATGAGTCAAATATTTCTTTTTTTAACTTTCTGTTTGCAAAAAATCATTTAAAACCGTATTTATAAATATTACCACGTGAAAACTAGAGGTGGTCACCGAGGGAGGGAGGTAAAAAATAGTAAAAAATGGGTCACGTAGTATGGGTACGTTCCCTTACTCAAATACTTTGAATTATATTGTATGATGTCGCATTGGTCAACCACCTATTACTCAGGAATTCTTTTCGTACGTTTCTGGCGTGGTGCCAGATAGACAGATGTCTAATGGATTAATAATTTTATGTGGCTATATTTCATGAAATATTGCCACGTATTTGACAAAACAAATTGTACATAATAAAGTTGTGTATTTTATTCCGATTGTCTTTATCATGTTGTGTTAGCAGTCCGCCCGCAAGTGCTAGTCACCGCTTGAGGTATGAGAGCGGTAGAAGGGGAGTGCGAAGCAACAGACGCGCTCTGTCAGTGTGATTTGCCTTGTATACCGCGCGCACCCCCCGTCCTGCCATTCAAATACCGCAGGAGGTGATTAGCACTTGTAAAGTCCGGCGCCAAGCATTTTTTATTTTTTATTATTCTTGACTTGGTCGCCTTTGACCCTAGTCTCATCTGATGGTAAGCACAGACAGGGTCTAAGATGTAGCACACGAATCCAAGGAACAGAGATATAGAGGGATTCCCTTACACCCCTCTGGTTCTCACATACAAACGACGGAACACAGTAAACTGCTTGGCGCCGGAGCTTAATGTGAGGGTGGTAGCTAGCCAGCCGGACCATATAGATCCTACCACCAAGCGTGCTGGGTTTTGTCGAATCTTACTACACGCGTTTATTCCCAGCGTGCGGTGAGGAAGTTTTATATTCTAACCCACGGGGTAAAACCACACCCATTATACTTTTTTTCGTCGTGTGTATGTGACAGCCAGAGCGGTATAGGGGAATCCCTCTATATTTTTACACAGACCTGAGTCGCAATTGGTTAAATACCAATTTGAGAAAAAAATGGATGTGACGGACAGAAGACACCGAGGTGATTCCATAAGTGTTCAGTCTTGTCAATTTTGATACGGAACACTTAAATCGAGCTTAGATGCCTTTGAGAATTAATGTCTGTGCTACTTGCAACTTGTTCCAGTATATATATTCTTTTGCAGGAATGGTACTCAACCATCTAATAGGCAAGAAAGGCAGTCTATCCTCGCTCAAAGACTACTGGGATGTGGCGACCTTCTTCGAAATATCCGTACTAGCCCAAGACTATGTAAAAGCGATACAGGCAGCAGAATGTATGTTCAAACTTAAACCACCGAATTGGTACCTCAAGTCCACTATTGGGAATATTGAACTGATTGATAGGTATGTGATATTTTTTTACTATGTTGTAAGTACATTGACGAAACAAATGGCGTAGTAGCTGACTTAGCTTTCTGTACTATCACCCATATTCTAAGACGTTCCTCCAAAACTTACTCGTCTCAGGACGGCCTCGAAAACACCTTCAAAATTGTATTCTTAGTAGCAAATGAGGTTCCTCGACTGAGGGGTCCTCAAATGAGTCGAGGTAGAGTGGAGTCATTACGTCATAATTTTATTTATCTGCACCGTGCAAATAACGCCGCGATAAATAGTTGTAAGGATTATCGTAAGCATATTCGATAGTCTTCAAAATTCATTTTTGTTACATACGAACTTAGACACTTCCTTCCTTAAGAAAGGTCAAAGTTCGTATGTGTATTTCCTTAAGGTAGGTTCCGAGGTACCTTGACTTTGACAGATGATTCTTTACCTCGACTGAGGAAAAATCTCACGTTTATGTCAACTATATTGAAAAGAGTATTCATGGAGTTTCTTGCCGGCTCTTCTCCATAGAACCTACCTTTTGGAACCGTGCACCTAGTTTTGACGTTTTAAAAGTGCCTGAAATCTGGTCTATTTGAAATAAAAAACTTTGACTTTAACTATAACTACCGATGGTAGTGAGAAAGGCCGAGTCGAGGTGGAGTCTAGTCGAGTAAGTTTTGGAGGAACGTCTTAGAATATGGGTATATGGATCGCGGAACCAAATATTTGTATGGACTCCAGACAGTTATCTCCATGCCCGGGTGTTATAAATGTACCTATACGCAGGAGTAATTCGGACGTGAGACAACTTTTAAAGCATAAAATAAAGAATATGACCATCCCTTTTGTCCTACCTGTGACTGACGTTACTGGCCATCGGAATCCCGAAAATGTGATTGCGATATTACTCGGTTCAACAAAATGTATTCACCTTGGTTGAAAGGTGCATCAATGAAAGCGTAAGCTGTATACCAGGGGTGGCCAACTCGATTCGAACCAAGATCTACAGTTTACTGAGTAGACTCTGTGCGATCTACCAATTACATAATCAGTACCTCTTCATTCAACTTATATTAAACTTATAGTTTTCTTTGCCTTGCCATGATCTAGTGGATTAAGAGCCGCGGTCGACTGGTTGGCCACCGCTGCTGTATACACAGTATCTAGAAATGAACTACAAGTGAACTGTTCAAACTCATATTGCTCGGAAGATGTCGTTGAATCAGGTCGTCGTCTTTGGCTTTGAGAACTCTGACATCCTTTCGCGACAATGCATCGCGGTGCGCACGAGTGAATATCGACGATTTGAGTGAATCGTTCAATACTTGTGTTTACATATTCATTTATCATTCAACTGCGTGGAATAGTGAACAGCAAAAGTGAAAATATTGAGCCTGTTCAGTTCTTTCAACGCGATTGAATACGATTGCACAATGACATTGAATGATTCACTGTTATGTTTACATGGTTCAATTGGATTGCTTCATTCAAATCGAAAGGCAGAAGTGGACCGTGTAATACCGCCACAAGGTGCATACGACGGCAAAATGAGGACGCGATCCCAATAGAACGCGAATGCGCGATCATCGCGCGAGGTAGCGACGTTTTTGTAGTCTTCTTTGCGTTTGTCCCAAAGAATTGGTCGATTACTCACCTCAATTATCAATTTATCTGCATATGACATTTTACACAAGAGGAGTTTATTTTGCTTTTCGCAAACGTGCGTCGTCAAGTCTACAAAATGGTGGGCGGCAAGGCGAGCGGGGCGCGGGCGCGGTGCCGCCGCGCTCCCCGACGGGCGAACATGGCGCGACGCGGTTATCGCGCGGTTTCAATTAGGACACCTATCAAATAAACGATATTTGATTTGATTTGATTTGATTCGAGTTCAATATGTTTGATCGCGGATTCATACGACTAAAATTCGCGCGAACTTGCGATGATCGCGCATTCGCGTTTTGTTAGGACGATGCCTAAAATGCATGGGAACCTCGTGTTACTTAACCTTGTATGCTTACATGTATGATGTCCCAGTTACTGCGTTAAGGAGATCACATGGCAGTCGCTTTGCGTAAAACAATAATACTCAAATGCGGCCGAATATTTATTGTAAAATATTAATGTAAACTATGTAAAATAGACTTGTATGTTGCAGATTTAGGAAAAGTGAGGAAATATCACCGGAACAACAAGTATTCTCGTTCTGGATGGAATACTTTGTGGAAGCCACTAAGAGCGAATGCGAAAATATTATCAGGTTTCCTGTAAGTCAAGTTTTAACATATTACTTAGCTTGTATGTTTTAAAACTGCTGAAAAATATTTACTTCCATAAAATGCAGAGAATTTCCTTGCAAAGTGAGAGGAATATAATATTGTCGGTTAGTCGGAACAAAGTTTCTATGACTATTTAAATAACAGATAATTAAGATGTAACTCGTTGGTCTGGTGGTGGCAAGCGCGACTGCTGATCGTGAGACCCTGGGTTTGATCCCCAGGTCGGGCAAAGTGTTATTGGGTTTTTCCGTATGGAATTCCTCAGTAGCAGCCTGGAGTTTGGATTTGTGCCCTGTTGATAGCAATAGGTTCGCCATCTATTACATGTAACTTACACATGGCGGCGAAATGAGGGTGTTACTATACCTCTGCCCACACCTTCGGGGAATCCAGGCGTGAAATTATGTAAGATGTCTCAAAGACATTGTATAAAAATATGAAGGCCATTGATGGATAATAATAACAGTTCCTTCCCTCTCCCAGGTGTTAATCTTAGAAACAACAAAGATCTACATGCCCTCTTATGTGAACGTGAACATGGGTGCTGAACAGAAGTCTGTGGAGATCCTCAACTTATGTTTGGACTCGATGCGCGGTGAATGCCGACAGGTGCATCGCTGGCTCTTCACGTCTGACATGATTCGGAGCTACAGGTAATATGTTTTAACATTCAGCTTAGGATTAACTCATTGAGTGTCTAATTAGCAGACACAATAGTAAGACAATAGCTTATGCCCAACAGTTGGGCATAAGACACGCGACGAGTACATCAGTACATGCGTTACTAGACGGCGGTGGGAAGTATTTTTCTTAATTTTACATAGAAAATAAAGCATTTCCGTGCAAAACGTACAAATTCACGACAATATCACACTATATAGTATTCATACAAAGTAAAATAAGTTCGAATAATCATGTGTATTTAGAGTTTAGGTCGGAACAAACTATACATATTCAGTTTAGTCGTAACTGTAGAAGTGACGTTTGTTTCGGTGTAAACTCGTGAGGAGGACGAAAGCAATCGCGTTAACCTCTAAGGTCTAGTCGTTCTTCGACAGAACGACGCGCAATGCGCTGACCCTCCAGCACTTATAGTTCATGTACTCCAAGCAGATTCCGACAGCAGTACTGCCGCGCAATTCATAAACGTAGTAAGTAACATTTTGGTTAAAAATGAGTTAATCATATATTCGTAATCACCATAGGATTGTGATTACGAATATAAATATGATCAACAAATCTTTTATCAAAATGTTACTTGCTGCGTTTATAAATCGCGCGGCAGAGTAACACTGTTAGGAGTTGACTAGCTGTGTATTATTTGTCTCGCTTGTCCAGCTTGACGATAAATCCTTCTCTGGTGTTGAGGCGAGAGAGTTCTTATTACGCTGTGCGCAAGCGCTCTTCTTTTGGTTCGGTCACTCACTAATATTCGGTTCGATTTTATATTGAGTTTCACTCCAGAGTTGCATCGGCGCGTAGGCATACCAAAACCATGGAGTGACATAGGCATGTTTCAAGTTCCATTTTTTATTTATTCCAGTCTATACAAGCGCGATGAACGGTGCCTATTCTTGTACGTGAGTGAGAATTCCGACGATTTCCAAATCTTCCTGCCGTCGCAAGCTTGTCGTCAACGTTTACATGACCTCTTGGGAGAGTTGACTGCTGACCATGAGAAGGTCACGGACTTAGATACAAGCGTCATGCAGGATCAGCTTAAGGTATGAAAAGTTTCTATTATATTCTACTTAAAGAGTAAATTATTAATTGGCCTAGTGGTTTCAAATAAGAGTAGCTTTTTTTCTGTCTGAATATAAAATTCTCTGCAGACAAAGACTGCTGATGAAAGACGAGTAGTTCACCTTTATTTCTAAGGTAATCTAATAAGTCAGGAAAACTTATTGCCTCTCTTTACAATACTCGGGCCATTAAAGACGTGCGAACTGAGTTATAAATCATTTTTATCGGACCTCGCTCGCACTTATATGCCTTATGGAACTGCCCTAGTGTTGTGTTTAACAGTAAAAAAGGCTTTGTCGATAGTCGATAAATGGTAATGAGGGATAGGTTAAGGAAATAATGCAAATATTGGTTAGGATGTGTTTTTTTTTATTTCTGCTTCTAAAAAGATACTATATTAAATGCTATAAAACTTAAATTAATACCTACCTTTCACCTAATTGCATTAATTAGGCATCGACGTACCGCGTCGCCACCTGCGTCTGAGCTGCATCCTTTTATCGATAACGACTTGCGCAGCATTGTCACATTCCTTTAATGTAATGATTTATGACTCTGTTCGCACTTGTAATGGCCCGAGTATAGAGATGGTTTAAACCAAGCCTAAGCTATTTTCAAACCTGGTTTTTACCTAGACCATCTCGTAATAAGAATGAAAGGCTTTTTAAGCAGTAATTCTCTATTATAGCCCTGAGGGTATACATTTAAAGCGTCTCTTTACCTATCTTTATATCCCCTTTTCGAGACCGGAATCTATATTATATCCCAAATTGTATTATTTTTTTTACTTCTCTTATCCCCAGTTCGAATACGAGTTAGATGACCTAAACAAACGCGTTGTCCTCGGCAAGGGTACATACGGTATTGTGTACGCGGCGCGGGACCTCAACACACAAGTGAGGATAGCCGTCAAAGAGATACCTGAACGGAACCTGGGCGATGTACAGCCTCTACACGAAGAAATATTGTTACATTCGCAGTTGAGGCATAGGAATATTGTACAGGTATGACAACGATAACCTTCTTCTCTCATGTCGGCACGAGCTATACGAAGATAGCCAGATTAACATCACACATAACATCACGCCTGAGTCCCCCGAAGTGTTGGACAGAGGTGTATAATAACACCTTCATTTCGCCGTTATGTTTAAGTCCCATGTAATACGAGCTTATTGCCATCAACCGGGCACCAACCCAAACTCCGGACTGCTACTGAGGAATTTCACACGGAAAACCCAATAACACTGCCCGACCTGGGAATCGAACCCACGACCTCAAAATCAGCAGTCGCGCTTGCCACTACTCGACCAACGAGGGCAGATTAAGCCTAATAGAAGTTAGCCAGTCGGCAAGGTTGGTAGCGGGGCTGACTGTCCAGAGTGCACCGGACGTACTCAAGTTTCGTCAAACGTAGACACTCTTTTAATGTATCTCACAACGATAATGTAAAGAACCGTATAACATGCCCCCTGGTTCAAACCATTCTATTAATCAGTTGTCGAACGAATCTGTTTATTTCTTTTGGGACCATTCAAGTATTATGTAAGCACGAAACGGTGAGGGTGTCTTTGCTTAGCTTATTTTTGATGACATGGGGGACGGGGGTGTCTAGATGGTGATTACGTCAGCAATTTTTATTTATTTACTTATTTTTCTAGACCTAAAAACTGCTGCTCATGAATAACAATAAAGAAATCTGATCAGTTTAAAAAAAATATACCAATGTTTACGTAAGCATAGGAGGGGGGGGGGGGTAAACAGCTTTGCTTACTTTTGCTGACAAGGGGCAGGGGAGGGTCAAAAATTACTAAAATTCTGCTTACGTAATACTTGAATGGCCCCTTTTCTCTCGTTATGAGAATCTGACACGAAACGAGATAACACACCGAGTCGGTCGACAACAGCTTAAAAGTCAAGCGAGTGTAAACAAGAGTTTTATTAATTAACAATACATTATTTATTTCAGTACTTAGGTTCAATATCAGAGGACAATTACTTCAAAATCTTTATGGAGCAAGTGCCCGGAGGTTCACTCTCTGCATTACTGAGGTCCAAGTGGGGACCACTCAAAGAGAACGAGGCTACAATAGCATATTATACTAAGCAAATTTTAGAAGGTAAGAGGGGCATTCTTCGAAAAATATTAACAAAAATTGAGAACGTCATTAGCATCATCCCAAAGTTAAGAATGCAGATGTTTAATACTATAATTATGATAATGAAAACTCAAACTATACCGCTGCCGTCAAGTAATAAGACAAGAATAAAAACAATCTGACAATACTATAACGTTAACAACCCGGGAGAAGAATGATTTGTTAAAATAATGTTAAAAAATTTCGAATATTCACCCAAGAGCTATTATCAGCTGTAACATTTTGAATCTTTAGATAGGATTTCAAATGTAACTGTTGTTTTATATAAATAAAGTGTGTATCTAAAGTTTCTGCTAAATTGCTGGTTAGATAAGGTAACTTAAATATTTCGAAGTACAATGATTTCCAGTGATTTACGGCGTTGAAATTTTGACAGAAAGTTATGATCGATTTGTCTCTCATCATTAGAGATCGGATAATCGGATGCATATTTACCGAAGTTCAGGTGTTGGATAATATGGAATGCACTGTATCGAAAAAAACCGCGTTTCCGGGATCGTCAAATTTAGTGTTCTGTAGAATAGAATCATATTGATTGTGGATGTTTGTGCATGTGAAGATTTGTGTCTGTAAACGCACCCACGATACAGGAGAAATCCTAGAGTGGGGAACCTTTCTTTATAAAAAAAAATTGACTTAGATTTGGATGCATATTTATTTATTTACATACCTAAACTTGTAACTTTTTTTTAACTAACACAGACATGCACACCTCACTTTCTTACACGCTTATTTACATCGTGGGTAAAAATTAATTTCAAATAATTACATGCATTCGATTAGTTATGCAATCCCGTGATATACCGGGTTTTTTTCTGATAAATTATATTCAGAAGCCGTTTCCGTATCCATACTTTCGTAGCGAAAAAATTACTTTAGGTAAATATGCATCCGATTTTCCAATCTCTGCTCATCATATATCGCAATATAAGTCCACAACAAACTATGTAGTTGTTGAACAATAATATTTCATTGTCATTATACGCCACAGGTAATATTATAGTAATATGACAGCATTATACGATAAGTATATGTTTGTTTCTAGGTCTTAAATACCTCCACGACCAGAAGATCGTCCACCGCGACATCAAAGGCGACAACGTGTTAGTGAACACGTACAGCGGCGTGGTCAAGATATCGGACTTCGGCACGTCCAAGCGGCTGGCCGGCCTGTGCCCCTCCACGGAGACGTTCGCGGGCACGCTGCAGTACATGGCGCCCGAGGTCATCGACAAGGGGCAGCGCGGATACGGGGCGCCCGTTAGTATACACCTAGCTTTACGACCACAACAGTGGTCACTTCAATCTCATGTTCTGCTTCGCCTTTTCCCAACTATGTTGGGGTCAGCTTCCAGTCTAACCAGATGCGGCTGAATACCAGTATTTTACACGGAGCGACTGCCATCAGACCTCCGCAACCCAGTTACTGAGCATTTCCAATATCCTATGGTTAGACCAGCTGTCAAACTGTCGGGCTTCTGATTTCCTGTAACGACTGTCATAGGTACTCGAATGACACCCGGGACCGACTGATTAACGTGCTCTCCGAAGCAGGGAGGGGTCGCGATGTGTAACGAACGGTCACCCATCCACGAACTGACCTCGTCAAACGCAGTTTAACCTCGCAAACCGCATGATCCACGCGGTTGGTAATTAGCCACGGGCCCCTCCCCCGGTGACTTCAATCTCATATCACCCTGTAAACGTCCACTGCTGAATATGGGCTTCCTAATAACCGCTCAAAAAAACAGCCAAAAGATAAATTGCCATAATCAACACGCTTGGCAGGTTTGGCGACCGCAGTGTCTTTGTTAATAAACAAGATCTACTGGCTATCTTCTTGAGGTACTCCCTTAATCGCCTTAAGACACCTACGACATCGTTTCGCGCGGTAGTGGCGCATAATATATTTATGTGCCAGTTATTTTATTTTTATAAAAAGCTATGTTATGTGCGTCACTCTCACGTGAATAAACGGTTTTTCTTTCTTCTTCTTACGAGTGGGGAAGGGATGACCAATTCTTTGAAATCCTCACCACGCTTACATAATTATTTTTGTACTCAAACCTACTAATTTTCATTGTTTCAGGCCGACATCTGGTCGCTGGGTTGCACTGTGGTTGAGATGGCTACAGGAAACCCACCTTTCATCGAATTAGGTTCTCCCCAGGCAGCTGTTTTCAAGGTACCTAATCATTGTTTTCACAAATTAAATCATGCAACAATCATTTTTGAGTAACCTTTGTATTTTTTAAATTCAAATTATATTTTGATTTTACAAAAATGAGAAGATAGGCAAAATGATGTCAAGAATACGTTAAGTTTGATTCTAAGTTTCTCACGTTTGTAATTTTTCATTTTCACAACTCGTCATCTTCAGGCACTTTAACGTTTATAAGTAAACGCGAGAGGATACGCAGTTTATTAATATATATAAATAAAAATGAATCGCCAAATGTGTTGCTAAGCGCAAAACTTGAGAACGGCTCGTCCAATTCGGCTATATTTTTTTTATATATTCATTAAGGCACAAGGAAGGTTCTTATGGAGAGAAAAAACATAAAAATTGCGTGGAAAACAACACTTTTCTTTTCCCACTACAGGCCAATAACTTTTGACAGGACGAAGTCTGTCCGGGCAGCTGGTTACAAATAAAACTTTATGCCTTATAGAAATTTTAAGTATCGTAAAACTGCGTAACTTTACCCAATAGTTTCAACTTCGCCTGAAACTTATAAATCTTCTAATATTTAACATTGACGGACTCATAAACTGCATCAAAGTTCAGAATTACTATATTAATTCGAAAGTAATCCTGAACTTTGATGCAGTTTATGAGTCCGTCAATGTAAAATATTAGAAGATTTATAAGTTTCAGGCGAAGTTGAAACTATTGGGTAAAGTTACGCAGTTTTACGGTACAACACAAAAATGACTACAGGTGGGTTACTACAAGATGCACCCAGAGATACCTAGCGAGCTATCAGCTAAGGCCAAGAGTTTCATACTGCGCTGCTTCATACCAGAACCGGAGCAACGAGCCACTGCAGCAGAACTTTTGGAAGATCCCTTCCTTTGCGAGTATGTATCGACTTTATTTACTTTACAAAGTTAATGTCCATAATTAAATCAGATCCTAAGAATTTACTTCTGAATATGGTCCTACCAATAGACCGCTAAAATAAATGGTTGTAAGGAAATATTGGTTGGCATAATTACCACTCTTGGCAAACGAATATACTCCACTTATTAATATATAGTACTAGACAAAGATGGCCCACCACGGCTCTAATTTTGAAGCTGTTCTTCAGTTAGAGTTTTAGCTCATCATGATTGACCATTAAGGTTTATAAAAACATAATATTCTGTTGAATACCTGCAGGAAGCATACATGTTCCTTATTTCGCTAAATTTTCTTGCTAAGATGGAAGGGTCTTATTTATCCATAAAATGGTATTTAGGTTTAAAATAAACCACATCTCTTCCCGTGTGTGTAGTAAAATGAGGATGGATGATCAGCGAATGTATCCTAACCTGGGAATACTGCTATAAAAACATTGATGTGGTGATAATACCAATTTCCCTAAAGTTTATTTTATATGCAATTAAATTACCAATTAAGTGTTTCTTGATCTTAATAATAATTTATGGTGTAAATAAAATACATTTATTTACTTAACGCAAGCGTCAAGCGATTCGTGCATTCCGCTCAATCATCACCGAGCAAGTGAGTACGACAGCGACTCATGCGCACATTTTATATTGGATATTTAAATTAATCTTTAAGCTTAGTAAGCTCCTGAATATGTTATCGGTTGCATATTTATCTTACCTTATTGTATCAATATCTTATAATCATTTAATTAATGTGCAACTATTTTTTATTCCTTTATTTAATTGAAAATAAATAGTTTATGCATTCTTCGTTCATTGCATTTACTGTTAGGTAGTTAGTTTGTATGTACTCCTTTTAAAATATCTCTTTGTAAGTGCTACTTTAGAATCTTTAATTTGCTAGAAGATTTTGCCCTCTAAAATAGAACATAAAGCAAGTAGGCTTGATGTTTAATAAAAAATAAATGGTAATGAACACCAAGCTTGATGTTCATAACCATTTAATAATTTTGCTATTCTGTTTTGTCCCACTGGTAGACCAAGCCCTTACAGTGGCGTGCCTATAGGGCAAGCCCGATATTTTTTGGTACTTATTTTGATGTGCAAGGTAAATTATGACAACATATTTTATGCTTATCATTAGTAAACCATAATTCGATCTTAAGATCCAACTATTTGTTATCAGACGAATTACAAATATCAAAATAAGTACCAAAAAAATATCGGGCTTGCCCTATAGGCACGCCACTGAGCCCTTAGTACCATATAAACTTTAATTTCTTTATCGGAATTTTTCGTCGCTTTGATTTTATTAAAGGATGCTTATCCGTTGTAATACTTATAAATTTTCAATATAATCCTTTTGAAATTGCAGAAAGAAAAAACCGTCAAGTCGGTTAAGCAGTAATATGGACTACAGTCGAAGCATATCAGTGCCGGCTGACAAGGCTCGCCCGGTAACCGCACAGAAGAAAATCTCGGAGCCAAGCATAGCAGGCAATCTGCCTAGCTCCCCAGAAATCGAGTAAGTTCTATAACATAGTATTGATATAGCATATCAATTGCTTTAGAGTTTGCAACGCATGGTAATCAAATGCCCTAGATTTTTGAAGTAAACTGTTAATCTTTAACATGTTTGTTGTCGCTGATAAGAGTTTGTTTTTTCGGTTTTTGCTAAGTGTCGCGGAAAGTGTTCCTAACATTGTTATGGCACTCTCCCTAACTCAACTTAGGCGCCATCTCCACGAGCGAGTATCGCGGTGATATTCTCGCCGTGCCGTCAAATTCAATAGTAACTGTTCTGTCTAGCGTTTTCCCAGGGTCCATATTGGCTCACCTAAGTTTTTTACCCGAAATTGTTATTCCTATCGATTTGTAATCCGATATAGATCACACTATTATCACTCTTCCTAAAAATTGTATTCCTAAAGTTTTCAGTCATACAATTTGTAATACTACAGACAATGTTCATAACACTCATGTTTCCGAAAATTGTAATTAATAATATCACTAATGTTAATTTATTTAAACTCCTACTGTTGGTTTTCATAACGTTTTTATGCCTAAACATAATTTCCATAATATTTTTACTCATCTGTAGGCGCATGAAATGGTCGACGGAGCCCCGCTTGGCGAGGCTCCTACTTCTGGGTGGTTTATAAAAAAATACCTAACCTAACCTGCCTGAGTCGGGGTGCCCTAAAGTCCAGATTGTATTAGACGAATAAACAAAAAATAAACCAAAACTGTAAAAGTTACTCAAAATTAATGTAGATAATTATGTAATGTTGATTATTATGAATAAAACAAATCTAAATAAAAAAGATATGACTTTGAATAATAGTGTAAAAGACGGTTTTGTTGAGAAAATATAGGAAAATAAATAATAGTATAATAGATGTTTATTGCCACTGACATTATGAAATTGAATGATTCGGAATTATGAACATTAGAAACAGAGCAGTTAGGAATTGCGATTGTTAGGATGAAAAATATTAGGAAGAACATTTTCGGAGTTCCAATTATCGGAGTAGAAAATTTAGATGAACTTTGGCGCACCCGTTTTTCCAACTATGTTGGGGTCAGCTTCCAGTCTAACCAGATGTGGCTGAATACTAACGGAGCGACCGCCATCAGACCTCCGCAACCGTGTTACTGGTTAATGCCGATATCCTAAGGTTAGACCGGTTGTCAAAGTTTCGGGCTGCAACTTCCGTAACGACTGTTATAGGCATTCGTATGACATCCGCGACCGATGGTTTAACGTGCTCTCCGAGGCACGGAGGAGTCTCGATGCGTAACGAATGGTCACCTATCCATGGACTGACCGCAGCAAGCGTTGGTTAACCTCGCAACTCGTATGATCCGCGCGGCCGTTAATAAGCCATAAGCCCCTCCAGTCAATAGTACATTCATACATACATACATAAACTCACGCCTTTTTCCCATGGGGGTAGGCAGAAACTATAGAACGCCACATGCTACGACCCTTACATACCCCTTTCGCTTCGTCCACATTCACACATCTTGTCATACACGCACGCCGGTTGAGGGTACTGCGCACCTGACCTTTGTGAAGAACATCACCAATAACATCGATGTATGTCCTTCTAGGACGTCCTCTACCGGCGTTCCCATTGACATCCGCCTTATAAATTCCTTTTGTTAATCGCCGTTCACTCATTCTCTCAACATGACCAAACCACCTAAGCATACTCCTTTCAATTTTTGTCACTACATCATCTTTGAAACCGCAACTTTGTCTAATCTCTTCATTTCTGAATCTATCATTCAAAGTTACACCGCACATACTTCGCAAAAATTCATAAATTCAATATTATATACATATACGAGTCCAATCTTCACATGGCGATATCATCGCGACTTGAATATGATGGTACAGCGAGATTATCGCCGCGATACACTCGCTCATGGACATGGCGCTTTAGTCTAAAGGCTCATTTACACGTCCCCAGTTTTGATTCGATGTTGTGGTCAATAGTTATTAAAATTTGGTAACTTTAACCATGTTAAACATTTTATTATCAATTAGTTGTTTATCAAGTGATTATTTTCTCGCTAATTTATGTAACTCAAGACTTGCTACTAAATCAAATCAAATATCGTTTATTTGTCAATTAGGTATATTACAATAGATGGTAAGTAAGAAATTAGTTCGCTACATTGTATCCATAACAGATATACAAATTAGTTTGGTTTTTGTAATTCTAATCTAGGTACTTAACGCTAGTGAATTTATAATTATAATATCTATTAACACCAATTATGTCTATCCTTGTAATTATATTAAACATATCATTATAGAAACATAAATATAATTGTAACAGTTTTATTATTCTACATCTATATATACAAGGTTAGTCGGAAAGGGGGTACTAAGCCGAAAGGGTGTTAAAGTACCCATAATAAGGGATAACTTTTGTTCTACAACTTTCCCCAAAACTCGATAGTTTAAGAGAAATAGCTGGTCAAAAATTTCATAAAAAATTCGCTAAATTCTATCTATCCTCAGCTATGATCAGACGTGTTTACATTTTAGGTCATATTTGGGGTCACGGATTAGAAACCCCATTTTCTGAATTCATAACTAAAGCAGGGATGGAGAATTTTCGAAAAAACTAAAATAAAAAATATTTTTGATGGAATTTTTTTTTATCGAATTTCGAAATTTTAACACTTGCTTTAATATAGTCATCAGTGATACTTTAAGTGGCCCGCGGCTTAGTACCCCCTTTCCGACTAACCTTGTATATTACATACATACATACATACATAAACTCACGCCTTTTTCCCATGGGGGTAGGCAGAAACTATAGAACGCCACATGCTACGACTCTTACATACCCCTTTCGCTTCATCCACATTCATACATCTTGTCATACACGCACGCCGGTTGAGAGTACTACGCACCTGACCTTTGTGAAGAACATCACCAATAACATCGATGTATGTCCTTCTAGGACGTCCTCTACCGGCGTTCCCATTAACATCCGCCTTATATATATATTATTCCATATAAAGACAGACAAAAGACTAGGACATGTAAACCAGTTTGATCATCAACCTTGGCTTATCCCGATGTTATGTCAGTAATTATAGTACTAGGCTAGCGGCATTTTAAGACAGTACAAATAAATTCAAAGCTCGAATGAAATCCTCTATTTGTCAGCCTCAGCAAACGTGTTAAAAGCATGTCCTTAATTCTAAAATTAAGTTTTTTTAAGCCAGTTTTCCGTACATGTTTTACGTTGTGTGATGTTCTCATATCATCATACATAATCTGGTGGGAGGGAGCTTATGTATTGGGCGAGGACATTTTAACATTTATGTTAAATGTGGTATTGAGTTTCACATTAAACGGATTGGCATACATAAACTCATTCACACTCGAGTACATGATCGATACATGATTTAGTAAGTTGTAACACGAAATTTTCTTTGATTGCTAGAAAAGTACTTACTTAACTTTGTATGGAATATTTCAATTCAAAATTAAATATACAAGGTTAGTCGGAAAGGGGGTACTAAGCCGAAAGGGTGTTAAAGTACCTATAATAAGGGATAACTTTTGTTCTACAACTTTCCCCTAAACTCGATAGTTTAAGAGAAATAGCTTTCAAAGATTTTGTAAGAAATATGCTAACACCTACCTATCTGTCCATAGCTATGATCAGCTGTTTTTACAATTTAAGTCATATTTGGGGTTAGGAATTAGAAAATTATTTTTTTGAATTCATAACTAAAGCAGGTATGTCTTTTTTTTTAAAAAAAACTAAAATAAATTGTTTTTTGTATGCAAATAAAAATGATCGACTTTTGAAATTTTAACACTTCCTTTAAAATAATAATCAGTGATACTTTAGGTGGCCCGTGGTTTAGTACCCCCTTTCCGACTAACACTGTATACCGTGCCATTTAGTGTCAACATAAAAAAACACCTGAAAAGTTTTCCAGTCTCGAAAATAGTGTATTTAGCTTGTATATTTAGCTTAATGGTCATTATTAGCGATCACATCGTATAGTAATTATCGATATCGATAAAAAATTCCGTGTTACAACCCAAAATAGAGTTTCAACCAAATTCAATTTTTTTATAGAAGTGTAATTGTGCCACATCACTCACAGTTATACTTTTATGGCAACCAACGCTCACAAAATAATGTGAAAAGCATAATAATGTAACATGTAGACCACGCCCTGTTGACGTGTTAACAACACAAGTCTTAACATTGTCGATTGCTTGGCACCTAAGCGTGTATTTTTTCCATTTGTTCCCACTACAAGGGTGAAAACGATCCGGTCTAATCCTACAATCACTAGGACTGCCTCGTCGATGCTCTCACCGATACTGATATACCCACCGGACTTGTCCAATAGCAGGTAACAGTCACATTATTATAAAGGCACCTACTGATGTTCCAAATTCATAGAATACTGTATTTTTTGGACGGAATTCGAAATTTGTAATTATTTAAGAGAGATTATCGCAGTATTTTTAATTGCTAAATTATGTAAATACTAAAGGTGTACAAGACCGCTCTCCCACTTGTCTAAGGAGTATATTTTTTAGTGCGGTATCGGTACAGAAATGTATCTCTACCACAAGTGGCTTCAATAGAAACCAGAATAACGAGGAACCAATTAGATTGAATATTGTGAATATATCAATATTCAATACAACTAGAGACGCTACGAATAGTTGTTATGGCGAATCGATTATCGATTAATCGTCATTCCAAGTACCATGAAAATACATTTCAATGAGCCTGCATTCAACACAAGCCAGGTAGGACCCATTAAAATGTAGATCTACATCGGTGTACCATACATCGGTAAGTTTTCGGTACTGAGCAAAACGATACCGTACCGACAATTTATTAATATTGATATTGTTGTATAAAATTTTATTAATATATTTTTACATGTTATAATTTTTTTAAACATAATGTTTACTGTTGTATGTGCACGAATTATATAGTTCCTATTATTGCATACAAAATGCATATAAAGCATGTCAAGATATTAGAATAGAATTCTTTAATAGATAAGAGAAAGTGAAATATTGCATTCTATGAAAGTACATCTAAACACGTCGCTATACTTACGCACTTTAAGCGAACAAGTAGCGCGCACGAAGCTTCTTTAGTATTCATAAGTATTTCATAATACCGGTTTAAGATGCTAATAAGATTGGACCATAGTACAGTTAACATCAAAAGTGATGATTTCTAATAATTTCATGTATTTTGAATGAAAACATGCCAATTATATTTTTTTTGTAATTATTAATAATGTATTATATGACTTAAGAATAACAATGAACTACAGATGTCATATTCATCGACTTTTGCTGTTGACTGTACAGCAATAATATTGCGCCAGGTATTCTCCTCGTGTGATCGATAGGTCACGTGGTTGCCTTAAGATTACATCATGGGTACAGAGTACCCAGCGTTGGTCAGACTACGTTGTTGTTCATGTATAAATAATTACGTAATTTTGGGCCATCACGCGAAGAGAATACCTTGTTTTATTCAGTAAACGATTAGATGTTTTGGTGGTGCATCAGTATTTACATTCATACTTATAATCACGCCTATAATCCCCGTAGGGTTAGGCAGAGATGTCAGTATTTAATTGGTCGGTAAAACAATACTCGACTGTACTCCTCAGTGCGGAACAAAAAGCAAAGAGCTGACGTTATGCACTGCTCAATACCAATAAGGTCCAGTCTTATAAGCAACTAGACCGAACATTATCAAATTGTTCATAGTCATATTTGTAAACGTTGTAAAATATATTCGTATATCTTCATTAAAAATACAACCTACCTATACTGTAATTAAAAAATTACCATACATAACTCCAGCCAATTTCGTGTATTTATATTTTACAGCGTTTATAATTAAAGGCATACAATATCAATCAGTGGTTTTTGCTCAAAATCAATTTTAACACTCGACTTCGTGTAAACGCTCAAGTCATTACTAACGCTTCTTCAATATAACTTTAAACTGACAATAACCGTTCACTTTGTATACAAGATTATATTGCTGGTAAATTGGTCTTTAGTGTAAGGTACATAATGATTTGGTGACGTTTTAGTACAATGCCCAACACGCCGTCAACTGACGAGATGGAAGGAAGCGATACGCTACTTAATCGTAGGAGTTCGTCCGGCGGTCTATTGTCTCCTGAGGCGAGTATTTTGTTCTTAATTTTTTGTTTAATTATTTGGCAAGCAAGCAGGTGACCCACCTGATAGTAAGCGGTTACTGCAGCCTATACAGGATGTCCCAAAACTCAACGTCAAGCCATCCCACAAATGATAAGACAGTTTACGATTGTACAAAAAAAAAGTTCAACCATGTTCGAGTTTCAAAGTTACAAAAAATTAAAATTTCTCTCAAAAATCTAATTATTAAATGTGTTTTGAAAAAAATACGACTTTAATTTTTTTGTATTTTTTTCTGTAGAGTCATAAACTGACCTATAATTTGTTCTCGGCTTGACGGTAAGTTTCGGGACACCCTGTATAGAAAGAAAAGGAAGAAAGAAAATACATTTATTTAGCACAGACTAAAAGGCACACAAAACAAAGCAGAAAAAAGGAATCAGTAGGAAAGTGTGCCTCACAGCTGCGCCACAGGCCCAGTTCAGCAAAAAATGTCAGACAACTAGTGCCTGACGCTACGGTATACACCTACAACCCTAAGAGTATTGCTCATGCGTGCGCCCATACCCTTTAAACCGGAACACAGCAATAATGCTTGGCGGCAGTACTACTTCCCCGAATGAGTTCTTTCACAATAAGCTGTACTAATTATTACATACATACATAAACTCACGCCTTTTTCCCATGGGGGTAGGCAGAAACTATAGAACGACACATGCTGCGACCCTTACATACCCCTTTCGCTTCATCCACATTCATACATTTTGTCATACACGCACGCCGGTTGAGAGTACTACGCACCTGACCTTTGTGAAGAACA
Source organism: Amphipyra berbera (assembly GCA_910594945.2). Classification (NCBI taxonomy): domain Eukaryota; kingdom Metazoa; phylum Arthropoda; class Insecta; order Lepidoptera; family Noctuidae; genus Amphipyra; species Amphipyra berbera. The sequence goes on along the minus strand of OU343126.1, from coordinate 14,284,953 downwards.
TCACCAATAACATCGATGTATGTCCTTCTAGGACGTCCTCTACCGGCGTTTCCATTGACATCCACCTTATAAATTCCTTTTGTTAATCGCCGTTCACTCATTCTCTCAACATGACCAAACCACCTATGCATACTCCTTTCAATTTTTGTCACTACATCATCTTTTAAACCGCAACTTTGTCTAATCTCTTCATTTCTCAGTCTATCATTCAAAATTACACCGCACATACTTCGCAAGGAACGCATTTCCACGGCATTTATTCTACTTAATAATAAGTTATTCTTACTAATTATTATGGAAAAGAAAATACCTAATCGTTTTCGAGTTTGCTTTTACTACTTGCGTAGATATCAGCAAAACAGTTACGTTGTGGTAAGGCACTTCAAATATGATTTTCTAGTAAATATTGTTCTAGAATTTACCCCATCCATGTTTACTTAGAAAATTGCAAATATTAATAACAAGTGCGAGCATTTTGTCAACTGCCGACTATAACTCCATAATAAGAATTGCAAAAAGTTCAATAATAATTAACTTTTTTTTTCTGTCAACATCCAATAATGAAACAAGATTTAATTTCAAATTTTGATAGGCTTGTCCTCCGTTCTCTTATCTCTAGTCTTAATCTGTGAACTATCGGTGGATCAAGTATGTGAAGATCGTGATATATTTGTAGGTTGACATGCCAAACGTGCCCCGCTGCTCAATAGACGGGCCTGAACATGACGGGTTCTACCTACTAAAGAAGGACTCTCAGAGAAGACTGACGCTATCTCGCGTGTTAGAGCAGGACTGCGAGAAGATCTGCTCCAAGTGGATGCTCAGCATTCACCAGGACTTCGGAACTACTGTACTGACGATGGTAACGTATTTTCTGGAACTGTCTAAAGATACCAATGTGTTTTGGCGTGTTTTGGCGAGACTAGTATAACTCCTTGACAAGTTGGTGTACAACTGCAAATAACCAAGATAAATAAGACTCATATTGCTTAGGACCGTTTTCACTAACCTATCTATCGGCGGTTTACCCTACTAGAGATAGAACTTTAACATAAGTTCCATGGAAGAAATGTCAAAATGGCTGTAAATGGAATATAATGTTTAACTCACATCCTCATCTAAGTAAAAGAAAATACTATATATCGTCACCGGAAAGCCAATACTACTTAAGCGCCATTTTTGGCCAAAATGAGTTATATATATCGTTGGATTGGATTAAAAAAATGCAATCCAACGATATATATAATTAATTTTGGCCAAAAATGGCGCTTAAGTAGTATTGGCTTTCCGGTGACGATCATCATCTTCCTGCCCTGGTCCCGGTGACGATATAATTAAAATAAATCTAACTTTCAATACCTACGTGCACGTTTATAATACGCAAAATATTATGTACTATTTTTACAGAACCACCTTGAAATGCTCCGTTGCGCCCTCAAGGACTACATAATGGACCAGAACAGGGGTGTGATAGAGCAAGCCATAATTACTTTAAAAGAAGAACTAGACTTCGACTCCAATGCCATAAATGAGTTACATTCAGCCATATACATGTTCCAAGAGGCTGTGAATGCGGTGTTGAGGATGCATAGCATTAAACCTCATTGGATGTTTGCTTTGGACAACTTAGTAAGGAACGCTGTTCAGGCTGCTATCACAGTTTTGTCACCAGGTATGTTTCGCAAAATAATAATAGAATTATTCAGCAACTATTAGGAGGACTCCTAGAAGAATTCGCAGGCCTATAAAAATGGCCTATTCGAGGCGGAACTTCGCATTTCCAGACACTCACTATGCAAGTGCATCAAACTGCAATATGAATGACTAGGCAAGACGATTCCACTTAAAGTCTTTCTTCTCTAAACATCAATGTTACAGCCTCATTGCCCAGCTTTAAAAGCCGACAACGAACTATTGACCGAAGATACGTTGGCATATTTGCTACACTATAAGAATACAATATAATCTCTTCTCAAACGGTCAGTTAACTAAAAAAAACCTGAGCTAACTAGCATAATGACTTGTTTAAATGATAAAAATAATCATAATTGTGATTGACCAAAGTGACGTTTGTGTTCAGAGTTGGGCGCGAACCTCGCTGGACAAGACGGTCGGCGGGGCGGCGCGGGCGCAGCTGCTGACACCACTCCGTCCGCGCTGTCTTCCGCTAACTCCGCCAGAGACACGCACGGGTTACTTTCACTCAGGCATGAGAACCAGAAGTGAGTACTGTTTTATCGATCCTGAAATAAATTTTAATTAAAAGCTACCTAAAACAACAATTAAGCTAACCAACAATTATATGGTTTAATATTTAACCAAAAAAAAATCGCAGAGAAAAATTATACAGTAAATAGACTCAAACTATTTTCTAAAAGTGAATTGCCAACTCTTATCTCAATTAAACGCTTAACATTTCCTTTCATTCTAGATTACATCAGGAACTTCTAGAAAGTTATCAGCAGTATCAGAGTCTGCTGCGACAGATGCTAGAGGAGCAGAAGACACACATGATGATACTAAGAGAAATAGTAGATAAGAAATCTCGGTAAGTTATTGAAAACTTCTATCTTAATGATCAAGTATAAGTTTATCTATTGATATAATTCGTGAGCTACCGCATAGACGTACAAAAATGTTTTGTTTCCCACCGAATCATTAAGTGAAAAAAACTTCTTGCAACAAATGTTTCGTAATCTTAAAGAAACATTGATAGATGCTGGTAAATAAAATTGCCAGTCAGATTTGACGAATGAAAGTACTATAATGTTACGAATTTCTACATCCATTGTTATTATACACTAATATTTTTATTTTTTTGCTTGGTGGTAGGATCTATAGTCCATACGGTCTAGTTTACTGTGTTCCGTCGTGTGTATGTGAGATCCAGAAGGGTATAGGGGAATCTCTCTTCTTCTTTATTACTTGGATTCGTGTACTCTATCTTAGACCTTGTCTGAGCTTAACATCAGGTGCGGAAAAGGTCAAATGCGAGCAGGTCAAAGTATTTAAAAAAATATGTTGTGTTTTTGTCACAAAATATTGTTTTTCTGTACAGCAGTTGCACACCAGAAGTGTTTGCAAGTCAAAGTGAGCCACCATCAGAGATGGGCGACACGACGGACGGCGTGGACGACACAGAAGCTGTGCGCGTGCGCGCGTGGGTCGCGGCGCGCGCGCTGCCGCCCGCGGTCGCGGACGCGCTACTGCGGCACTGCTACGTGCTGCCGGACTTGCTGCTGCACGCGCAGAGGGAAGATGTGGCAAGACTTAACCTCAAGTACGTAACACATTACTTGGTTCTGGCAGCTACAAAAAAATCACTGTGAACATTTTGTGGCTAGTTATGTTTTCAGGGGTGAATATATCCTAATGACGAACAACTTTTATTATATAACTTAAAAACTCCTTCGTTTTTCACATTATATTAATTGTAGCTTGCTCAATATATTTACTATGAATGATTTATTACATTGGATCGACATTCCAACTATTCCATCTATTTATACACATTTACATCATTTTCATATTCAACGTAAGAATATGAAACGTAAAAATACTTTATTACAAAAATTTTTTTTTGAAATATCCCGTAGTAACTAATTTTAATCCCAAATTCTCGTCCACAGAGGCGGCATCGAACTCCGTCTCTGGCGAGCAATACAAGAGCACCGCCTACACCACAGCCCCGCCCACCTCCGTCGAACAAGCAGCACTGAAACAGACATGGACACAAACTCCATCGTCGTCGTCGAATGCCAACGGTGCAAGGCGACCCGGCGAACACTTTCAAACAATTCTTCTTGCTCCAACAACCCGACTATAGTGATTCGGGACCAACTTAATGGTGACGAGACTGTTGCCGAGTACTACGGCGAGAATGGCGTCGTCAACCTTTGACTACTGCGCGGATGGTGCACTCTGCAGTGAAGGTCTCTAAGCTAACGGCCAGGTATAGTCTGACTGTGAATCCGAAATATGTTTGTGAACATATGGAAACATGTGCCGACTGTGTTTTAAATTGACGTGTCCAATTTTTCTCAAGAACAGAACGCGCTTTGATAGCACTAAAAGATTTGACAGACCGTGTTTTCTGCAGTCGTCGTGTTAATTCAGAAAAAAATACAATTTGTTCACACATTTTTTTATACTGGTTAGCTTAATTATTCTCCAGCGAATTTTAATTTACGAAGAAGATTTTGGAAGAGAATTGTTGCACATTAAAATTATAATAAATGTATGCTCAATACTAAATGAAGCAATATAAACAACACAGTTGACTTAAACTGGTCGTTTCTGGTTGTATTATAAAAGTAATAAGCAATTTTGAGACAATATCATATACCTATCATATACATAAATAAAATTGAGTGAGTTATCATTTCATTAAGACTGAGTTGCACCATCTAACTATAACCGTAACCATAACAAAATTTCTGTCAAATCCGTGTCAGATCTTGATACCGCGATGCAGGATTTGTGACATTTCATCTGACAGCTGTCATTATTGTCGCTGTAGTCTGCTAGACATTCGTCGTACTGCGTAGTTCGTATATGGTGCGATAGATGCCGCCACATCAGTACAAATTTGACATAAATATGGCAAGTTAACAATTATAGTTGGTGCAACTGAGCCTATGTGTTCATTTTAGCGTTAAAAAACTGAGTGAGAGACGTCACAAACGTTACATTTTATGGTCATTACGCTAATTGTGCTGTAGCAATAAATTAAGAATTAACACGCACGTAGAATTTTAGAAATGTTCATAATAAACTAGTAGTTCGTTCGTTGAAATTGCTGTTGCTGATAAATTAATAAAATTAAAACCGCTTGAGGCCTTGAGTGTATCATCCGAATAACTTTCATGTAAATATAGCTTCGTATTTATTAATATATTGTTACTAGTCTCTGTAAATAATATAATTTTCTCGTTAATAAGCATAATATTAAGCAGATACGCTATAAACGGAAGTTAGTTTTCGTAGAAATTTGCACAAAATATAATTTGAATGGTGCTACCGCGTTGTGATGGTAATTAACAAGTGCCTTCTGTTGTCGCTTATACATATAGAGCTTTAGAAGAATTACGAACATGGAAATATTCCGAAAATTACGAATTACTACTAAACCAGGCAATATTTTTTGTTCTGGCAACATTACATTGCATTACACATTCTGGCATTATTACGTTGCCAGAGCACAAAATATTGCCTGGTTTAGTAGAAATTCGTAATTTTCGGAATATTCCCATTTTCATAGTTACCCTAACGCACTATACTTTGTGTTTTAAGCGATCGAAGTTATGCATATTATAAATATGTAATATACATTGTAAGATTATTCAAATTGGTTGGTTCGTCCAAAGGGACAGGTTAAAGTCTCGTCCAATCTTGTCTGTTGGTTATGAAAACGTCATGTTCTTCATCTTTTCGTGTTAGACTAACCTGATGTCAGAGTTTATGCCGCCCATGGGCCGCTGACTTGGCTTCACATGCCGTCGAGAAATATCTCTCAGGCATGCCAGTTTCCTCACGATGTTTTCCTTAACCGTTTTTAAGCAAGTGATAATTATACAATACGCACATGAATCCGAAAAGTCAGAGGTGCGTGCCTTGGGGTCGAACTCGAGACCTATGACTTGACCGTCCGACGGTTACACCACTAGGCTATCACTGCTATTACACTATTAACGCAATGTTTTCCAAAATACTTTACGTATGTACTAGTTGCAAAATTTTGTATTAGGAAAGGAAGGCAGCGGATTACCTTCATTAATGATAAATCAAAGAATTAAAGCACAATTTACTTCCATTATATGGAGTACCTACGTGAACGCTTTTACGTGTTCAAATTGTTTATTACCAATTTAAGCAACAATAAAACATCGTCCAACTGAAATTTTAGGGTTAACGTTTAACATCGTAATTAGCCCATTACTGTCCCACTGCTGGGCATGGGGCTCTTCTCAGAATGAGGAGGGTTTACACCTTAGTCCACCACGCTGGTCTGATGCGGGTTGGCAGGCTACACACACCATCGAGAACTTTATGAAACCCTCTCAGGTGTACAGGTTTCTTCACGATGTTTTTCCTTCACCGTTAACGCAAGTGATAATCAAATTGGAAATAGTTAAGCGAAAAGGATCCGACCCACAAAATTATCGAAAATGAGTTATTTATATCAGAATACTCCTTAAACTTCTTAAGCCAAACTACACATAATAACATTTTAACAAGTAAAATATTATACATTTGTCCCTTAATTACAATAAAACCAAGAAATTTAGATCAAAGAACCAATGAAGAAATACAGTCTAAACTTAAAAATTGAATATCTCATAACTATGTGAGTTGGATCCTTTTCGCTAAACTACGTCCAATTCTGATCCGCACATGAATTCGAAAAGTCAGAGGTGCGGGTTGAGATCGAACTCAGACCCTCCGCTTGGAAGGCAAGCGTTCAGCCGCTAGGCTTTCACTGATTTATTATTAACGCTTAAAGCATTGCTATTTACAAATATATCAAGTATACAATACTGTAAGATATAATTATATATTCATATTAAGAAGCTATAATCTTTTGAGTGCCATACGTACATATTTTCTTATAGTATAACACTGTATATTTTCTTAAGAACTAATATTTACTGTTATTAACTAAAGATTTTATTAAAACGTATAAATAATCATCGTGATCTGAAAAGCTTAAATATAATTCAGAATTAATATTATCGCTAGTATTACTAAGATATTGGATCGAAATTATTTAACCTTATGGAATTCTTACGGAAGTCGTATAATTACGATTATTAATTTCAACCAAATAATAATCCAGTGTATAACAAAACAAAAATACTATATTTTGTGGCAAGGACGAATGTAAGGGAGTGGATATAGAGATAAACTACGATAACATGTCCCGCCCCTCCAAAATTCAAAACACTTCAATGTATTTGTGAAAGTATTTATAAAGCACTACCAATATTCCCAACGCATGTGTGCGTGTTGAGACAGCCGTCAAACAAAAACTGCAACTACATACCCACTCTTTCGTAAAGATGTGACTAAACACATTGAAATAGTAATTTGGAGGGGCGGGACATGTTATCGTAGTTTATCTATACTTGCTATTGTCAATAAATTTTGGTGTACAACTGATTATTCAAAGTTATCGATTAGCTTATCCAGTTTGTCACTCCAAGATCCATACCAAGATGTTCTTTTTTCAATTTCCCAAACTCCTAGAACAAAAACTCGTTTGTCACTGAAATTTCCTTAACCACTAAATATTCACAGTGAATAACTAATTTAACCACTAGACCTGATTTAGCTACTGCGTTACAATATGTAGCCATACGCCATCGCATATTGTATAGCAATCTAACAATACTCAGTAATACTGTTGTGAAGTACAAATACAATACCTTATATAAATTAAAATAGAAATAGATTCTATCTATATTTACATTAGAAACTTAACATACGCTTGGGATGACCCCAATAACTATAAATTGTTCTTAGTTTTATTTAGATATAAGTGTTATTATATATAGTTATTATACAAAGTGTAACAGAAATCCGAAATAATACTTTGAGGGTTCATGGTATTCATCATTATGAACAAGTTTTACTAGACAATCAACACAGAAATCGCGAAGAAAAAATAAAAAACCGGCCAAGTGCGAGTCGGACTCGCGCACGAACGGTTCCGTACCATTATCTATAAAAACGGCAAAAAAATCACGTTTGTTGTATGGGAGCCCCCTTAAATATTTGTTTTATTATTATTTATTTATTTATTTTTAAAGTGAATATATAACTAAATATTCTGTGAATATTTCAAGCGTCTACCTGTTGCCGTTATCAATATCGAGCAAAAACGAGCAAAAATATCACGTTTGTTGTATGGGAGCCCCGTTAAATATTTAATTTATTCTGTTTTTTAGTATTTGTTGTTATAGCGGCAACAGAAATACATTATCTGTGAAAGTTTCATCTGTGTAACTACGGACAGTGGAGTCTTAGTAATAGGGTCCCGTTTTACCCTTTGGGTACGTAACCCTAAAAAGCTGCTGGTCCATACATTTATGTTCACATAACTCGACAAAATGTTGGCAACAGCTGTTTTTTTTCAAGATTTCGGGGTTTGTTCCTATTAAAAGTTGTTCATAATTATGAATATAATGAGCCTTTAAACTATTATTTCGGGGTTCTGTTACACGCTGTATACGTTATATACGTTTCGCGTTATTTTGAGCTAAATAGTAGAATAACTACTAAAATTATAGCTTTAATGTAAAATCATTAATATTAGGCGTAGCATTGTTTTGTTTGGAAATTAGCAAATTATTTTTATAGATGCTTATGTATTAATATTTTGATGTGAAAGTATGGAATACAAAAGTTTAGATCATTTTTTAATTTTTTTCTACGCTTCAACACATTTTAGGATTTATTGTTTATTTGATTTCGTACTTTCATCAAAAGTTCTATTTTTTTACTTCCCAGTGTATATATAAATATACAATAAAATATTTAGTGTTAATTCCGCGAAAAAACAGTTGATCAATCACCTGAATCACCTGAGGATGCCCCGTGGAGGGGCGAAACACGTGTCCTATCGGTTTGTTTTGCTTGTGTGTTGCACGTTATTAATCGCACCTTCTGCATTTGCATATATTTGCGGGCGGGAGGGCGGTGCTGCATACTGCATTCAGGCTTGATCAACTGTTTTTTCGCGGAATTAACACTAAATATTTTATTGTATATTTATAGGTCATGGATTTCCGCAAAGTAACGCCTGATTCCATCATATTTCCCAGTGTATTTTAAAATTCATTTGAAATGTATAGGTCTACCAGAATCTGATGGCAAATAGGGAAATTAAACTTTTTTGTGGGTAACACAAGGGTAATTTGAATAAAAAGTCTTGATACTTGTAATTTTTTCTTTAATTTCTTCTTCATCTTCTTCCTGCCCTTATTTCCTGCACTAAATGGGGTCAGCACAACATTGTGCTTGCTGATATTATGCACTGGGTCCCAAAATGATATGCTGATATATGGTTTTTTGCAATTTTATTGTAATGGAAAAGGAAACCTTGTTAAAATAAGTATGTTTATTAAAAATGTTTGAACAATAAAACATTCATCAGAATTGGAAAATGTATCAACTACAGTCATACTTGTTTTGACAAGTGACATGTTGACATTGCCATATGAAAACCACTATTTGTTATTAATTTTTAATGCCATGAGATTCTGGTTGACCTATACCTATTATAATTTCAATTGTAAGCCTTTGAGAAAAGTAGAGTTTTTTACAAAATCTAAATGTTCATCACACATTCGCTTTATATTTTGATTTTTTGAAATTATATTTGAATTTAACGATTTACAAGTTCTTTAAAATACGACAGCTTTGTACGGACCTCTTTGGTCTACAATAGGATATTTTAATATTATAGACTATTTATAATAATTATACTTTTTTTGTGTCAATTATTTTTCTCATTAAAAGTTGTTTACATTCTTTTTCCTAAGTTTTAAAACGTCATGAATGTTGGACCTTAAAATAACGTGAATTATTCGACTCCCTTATTAAATATTTAAAACTTTGTCGTAAACATGAATTTTACACAAACTATCTTCGTGTGAATCTTTATTGTTTGAATATTAAAGTACGATAAGGCTGTAATTAATATTCATTGTTCCACCTTGATTTCAGTAATCAACTACGTACCTACTGTTAGTTAGAATCTGCCCATATAATTTAATATGATTTCTTTGAGTAGCTAATTAATAAATGATTAATTATGAAATGTTTTTTGTTTTACTTGTACGCGTTTTACATTGTGGCGGCATCTATCACGCCACATGCGAATTACGTAGCACGACGAATGTTTAGCAGACTACAGCGACAACAATGACAACTGTCAAATGTAATGTCACAAATCCTGCATTGCGATATCAAGATTTGACACGGAGTTAGTATATATTATACAACTTCCCAACATCAACCGTTAGGCAGTGACCCGCCAGGCATATGACCCGCCCCGCCTGGTAGTAGGATCTTCCTTTTTAGTAGGAGGAACACCATACCTCGTTTCCCTACACATACCTATTTATACAACGCTGCGTGTTAATGAAATAACGCAAAACCTCAGACTCCTTAAGTTAGTCCAGTCATCATTAATAGCACCATAAATAAATGCAAATGCCTCGTTGGGCTAGTGGTGGCAAGCGCGACTGCTGATCGTGAGATCCTTGATTCGATCCCCAGGTGGGGCAAAGTATTATTGGGTTTTTCTGTGTGGAGTTCCTCAGTAGCAGCCTATAGTTTGGATTTGTGCCCGGTTGATGGCAATAGGCTCGCGTATTACATGGGACTTAAACATATCGGCGAAACGAGGGTTTATACTATACTCAACTCTACCCAACCCTTCGGGGAATACAGGCGTGATGTTATGTTAAATTAATACAATTCAATTGTGGAATTTCCCTCTATGTATTCACACATACATACACACCCTTATATGGATGACGGTAATCATTTATATCATCCTGCTTCTGTTGCCTTAAATACCTACCTTCCTGCCCTGGTCCCAAGTTACTTGGGGTCGGCGCAATATGTTTTTCTCTTCCACTCTTCCCTGTCAGCCGTCTCATTATCATTTACTCCCTTATCTTTCATATCCTCCCTCACACAATCCATCCATCTTTTCTTAGGTCTCCCTCTCCCCCTCCATCCATCAACATTCATATTCATCACTCTCTTAGTCACATGTGTTTCATCCCTCCTCAGCACATGCCCATACCAAGACAAACGCTTTCCTTTCAACTTTTCTGTCACTGGTGCCACTTTGAAACTTCCTCTAATATACTTATTTCTTACTTTATCCATTCGCGTCACTCCACACATCCATCTCAACATTCTCATCTCCGCTACGTGTAATCTTCTTTCATCCGTCTTCTTCACGGCCCAACACTCTGATCCGTACAGCACGACAGGTCTTATAATGGATTTGTAGATTTTGCCCTTCAGCTTGAGGGGCATCCGTTGGTCACAAGTTGTCCCTGTGACCTGTCGCCGTTTCATCCAACCGAGTTGAACCTCTGTTGCCTTAAATAAGTAACGATAATAAATTATGAATTTATAATTGGCTGTAAGACTAGTTTATGTTACCAATTATTGTTATTGATAGCTGTGGATATTGTGAATGAATAAATAAATAAATTATTTGTTAGTCAACAAAGCAGAGCATCATCGTCATTGTCGGTCAACGGAAGGGTAAACCGCATACCGGATGTCACCATGTCGTAAGCATCCTCTTATTGCCATGGTTGAATGACAATTGCATACGAAAGACAATTTTAATGTTTTTTTATAAATAATTTGGGTGCATAAACTTTATTTATTTATTCTCCGAAGTACATACATTTTATGATAAAGGAATATGAGATCAAACACAAAAAAATAATGTATTCTGAAGAAGCCAGCAGATAGACGAGTGTTTTCAAAACGCCGCCGGCAGATGGCGCTGCATGTCTCGTTTGAATTGTGAACGACGATCGACTATTATTTGATGAAGTGTTCGCTTACTTTCAATAATTATTCTATTTGCAGATTTGTGTGTGTACATGTGAATGAAGTGATTGATTATTCATAAAACACGCTACCTACCTAAGGTTTGAAACCAAGACCTCACGTTGGGTAGCTGCGCCTGCGACCAATAGGTAAGGCGGTGTATTTTTATCAGATTTCAAACCCAAACTAAACATCGTAAACAACAATATTTCTGACGAATTGTACTAAATTGTAATATTTTATTTGGGGTCGCTAACCTCGATTACTCAAGCGAAAAGTTGAAAGATTTTACCATTAACTGATATAGTTAACAAGAGTCTTTCAAAGTTCAAAAAGCTTGACTAATAAATTGATCACAAGTACCTAAGATGTTCAGACTTTAAACTTAAAACGATCGTCTCTTCTAAGCCAGTTTATTTTCACAATAGGTAATCGTAGGGTCATTGTGCTAGTTAGCCGACCATGTTCACTTTCCGACCATTTTCATACCATTATAGCTAAAACTACAGATAATAGAAAAAAATCACGCATACAATCCCATAATACTTTTAAAAATACGTTACGGGTACTTGTTCTATACACATACAATAATATTTTCAAACTAACATGGTGATCCTAAAAAAAATGAGAGTTCAGTTTATCGGTTACGTTCGTGCTGTCACCACGAGGTAATTTTACAAAAAAAAAATAAGGACCCGTTCGAGACAAAACGGTAAGTTTTCACAGTATTTCGTAGTTACCGAATATAAAGTACTGTTTTTGAGTAATATATTACAATATTCTTGCATTTTAAGTAGGATTCAATGTGTTTTTTCATGAATTAATACGAAATTCTTAGTGGTCAGTAACTGAATGATGAATTTTGTTCAAAACTAGTTTTCGACCGGGTGGTCGGCATACTGACACAGTCAAGTAGTTATAGTTTTAGCTCTTTTGCTCACTAAAATGTTCCTGTTTGTGTGAAGAAGATAATTTTTGAAAAGAGTTCGGTTGATTGCAGGTGACCTTCAGTTTACGACCACCAATAACTACATTTTTTAAGCAAGTATTAAAGTAGACATGTAGGTTGTCGAAAAATTAAGAAATAAAAATTTATGTTTCGGTTTACGACCACTCTTAGTATTGTATGCAGGGTTGCCAACTCTCGAAAGGACCAACCGGGGAGAATTTAAGAAAGCTAGGGGGCGGGGTGCTGCCTTGCGGTTTAGTGCACGTGTGGCATGGCGAGCGAGTAGCGATTTGTGAGCGACGACAAATGCGCATAATTTTTGAAAAACCGGAGAAATTATTGTACCCCGGGAGGTCAGGAGGTCAACCATTATTACCAGAGTCTCCCGGACAATCCGGGAGGGTTGGGAACCCTAATTGTATGGTAAAATAAAAATTAATTATATTTAATGTCCCGGTTTCCAGCCGAAATAATTTATCTAATTATTTATGAAATATTTACTACTGGTTTCCTTATATTCATAATACATTTCACGCTTTAATACCCAGTTAAATCCTAACGAGATCACCAACGCTGACCTTGCTGCGACAAGGAAGGTTTTAAAACACATCAAACCTATGCTGAAGAAGCCTAGAAAAAAGATTAATTATTTTTAAAGCCTATTATCTGATTTAAGTCGTTTTTGTTGGCCAATTATTAAATATTTTGGAAAATAAATTCGAAATTTTATTTGATACTTAAACACCCATGTATCGTAATCCCTCGTTTACACCTAAAAACAATTTGTAAACATAATTTATGTCGTGGTCTTTTTGAAAGAAATTACTTGATTTTAACACTTAATGATCAAGTGTAAAATATTTCAAACGAGTGTTGTGCATAATTATAATAATTTCTTTGCAAAAATTTCTGATTTTTGTAGAATACATGTTTTATACCTAGGTGTAAACGGGGGGTAATGCTTGGTAACCTTAGGTTTATTTTGCAATGAAAATAAAAGTGGGTGAAAACTAGCACATGCCGGTCGGAAAATGAATATTTTGGTCGTAAAATGACACATTGGGTTCTTTTGACGTTTTTAATTTATTATACAAAAAGAGTAATAGATACATCTATGAAAGAATCTAAACCAGAAACTAGATTATTATATTAATCCTAATAAACGTCAGACAATACATTTGTATGAAAATTTAAACTTTTCTCGAGCTTCAAAGTTCAAAACTCCGCTAACTGGCCGTTAACTGGCACGATGACCTATTTGCCAACTAGGAACAACTTACTGCCCGATAACATTTTGCCCGACCTGGGGATCGAACCCTGGACCTCACGATCAGCAGTAGCGCTTGTCACCACTAGACCAACGAGGCTTTTTACGTACACTTATATTATTAAGTAATTAGAATCCTATCTTATTGACTTTTACTCCACCAACTTATTATTGAAATTGATATATAATTAAATGTAAAACAGGGAGCCGTAGAGACGTAGCCCATCCTCCTGGGGGAGGTATAAGACGTTCTAGAAACATTAATTCACCCAATGTTTGCGGCTAACGTCTGCTCTAATTTACATACAGTAATACGTATTACATTACGTAACTATAATAGCATTTGTATTAGTTTGTTGTTACATATGCCCAGTATAACTTGAGCGTTCCTGGCGGCGCTGCTTGTGAACATAATCAACAATATTATGTAAAATTCGGAAGGTACAGTAGGGAAAGAAAAGTTTATACACCTTAAGGGCTATTTTTGCTTGCACAGTGCACGAAAAAAACTATTTTACCGGCTACGTATTGGCAACATTATAGAATTGAAAATACAAGTATTTTTTGACGGTACATTAAAAATTATAATGGTGACATGATGACAGACACTAGTAATGGTGTCGATTCTGTTACACCTTTTGACACTACTAAACTCGACTATACGCAACTGTCACTTTCTTTTACTATTGAAACAGAAAGAGACGAACACCCTTAGTTTAGTTACTGTCAAAGTGCACTACAGAATCGACACCAATGTCAATTTATTTAATAATCTAATTGATTGATGTAATGGTTTTTACAACGAAACTCCTTAAATTAAATCAAAGACATTACATGGCACGTCTACGTCATATGGAGGCAAAACGCAATTTTGGTCTTTGCTACCAAATAATTGAACATAATTTTCCATGCTTTGGTCTGTTCTGTTCAACAGTTTGAAAAGGTAACATGTGCCCGCGATGTGGGAAAGGAATGAATTTCAAACTGACGAACCTTTTGATTTCCCTACTGTACTTTTTTAGTTCGCTATTTTGCCGCGGTTCACGGTACACTGGAATATTATACGCTGACGTTATGACGAGCCACTTTGCTATTTAATCTCAGACTAATGTTTACTGACAACGCCATTTTGTGCTTGATTTTGCGACGTTATGTTATTAAGTAACTTGTTGGAACATTGACTTGCGTGGGTGTTACTGTTTGGTTTAGAACGAAATAGTTACTTGGTTGGTTTCAAGGAATAGAGGAATGACTTGATAGGATTAACGACGAGAAGAATGCAATGATGAATGGCATGCAACAGATAATGCCTACCTACATTGAGAGGACAGGGAATTGAAACATCTGACTTCTACAACATACCATAACATCACGGCTGTGTTCCCCGAAGGGTTGGGCAGAGGTGTATAGTAACACCCTCATTTCGCCGTTGTAATAGGGGGCGAGCCTATTGCCATCAACCGGGCACAAATCCAAACTCCTGGCTACTACTGAGGAGTTCCACACGGAAAAATCCAATAACACTGCCCGATGGAGATCAAACCCAGGACCTCATGATCAGCAGTCGCGCTTGCCACCACTAGACCAACGAGGCAGTTAGATACTGAAATGTTCTAGAACTGAAATGTTATTGAATGATTAAGCTGTAAAGTACAACGAGGTACTTAAAGAATGAGATTAGAATTGGTGGATCCACTATCTACCTTTTAGCTCACAGAGAACATGTGAGAGTGAGAGGCAAATATTGACAATAATAATACCGCCGCCATTTTCAATCCCATTCTTTAAATAATCTGGTTGTATACCAATCATCGTTCATTAAGGTTCTTGTTCTGCCTATCCTATTCCCAACTATGTTAGGGTCAGCTTCCAGTCTAACCAGATGCGATCAGCTGACTGCCATCAGACCGCAACCCAGTTACAGGGCAATACCGATATCCTAAGGTTAAACCGGTTGTCAGACGCCAAGGCTTCTGACTTCCCGTAACGACTGTCATAGATATTCATATGACACCCGGGACCGACCGTTTAACGTCGGGTTTCGATGTGTAACGAATGGCCACCCATCCACAGATTGACCGTGGAAAGCGCAACTTAACGTGGTAATTAGCCACGAGCCCCTCCAATTGTTAATTAAGGTACCAACAGTTAATAAAACGTTAATCCAGTGCCATTATCCTGAAAACAATCTCATTCCTTCTTTCAGATTTTTACAACTTTTTTTATTGGTTGAAGTTTTCGTCGTAAAGTGCGGGGTGGATGTCTACTCAATTACCGAAGCGTCTTAATTATATTAGATATGCTTGAGACGGATTTGAATTTCAATTCTGCACCCCGCACCTTGTTTGACGAAAGAACTTCACCGTTAATTTTATTAGACTCGCCCGAAGGCATTTTAATGTAAATCGTTCGCTGATCTTGTTATATTGCGTCTTATTATTTGTATCTAGGCATACATAACATAGTTAACCTATTACTGTCCCACTGTTGGGCACGGGCCTCTTCTCGGAATGAGAAAGGTTTAGGCTTTAGTCCACCACGTTGGCTTAGTGCGGGTTGGTAGACTACACACACCATCGAGAACTTTATGGAGCCCTCTCAGGTGTGTAGGTTTCCTCATGATGTTTTTCTTCACCGTTAACGCAAGTTATAATCAAATTCTGATCCACACATGAATTCGAAAGGTACGGACCGGGATCGAACTCTGACCCTCCTGCATAGAAGGCAAGCCTTCACCCGCCAGGCTATCACTGCTGTATCTCGGCAATGATATTAAAAAAAGAAGTAGATATGTCATTAACGCGCCAAAAATGACGATTCAAAACCAGAACAAATTGGCAGGTCTTGCAGATAGCTATCTCTTTCACTCTCGTACTTTTTCCGTATCTTCATCTTACTCATTACAGACATTAGTGAAAATAATGCAGGATTTAATTTTAAACGCTGTTTTATGAACGTAACATTTCTGTTGTACCTACCTACACTGGCCTGCAAAACTAAGTAGTACACTTTTAATGATATTCACTTTTAAAGTGTGATACTTAGTTTTGCAGGCCAGTGTAGGTAGGTACAACGTAGGTAGGTAGGTACATAACGTCCCTCGGCAGTGAAAACCTCGTAAATAAAATTTTCTTCAAAAGCGTCTTATTTATTCTTTAGATTGATAAACTCGTCGTACATTTACTAGTTCAACAAACTTTCAATTCAAATACTTCTAAGCTATCTATGACGTACGATGACAAACTTGGATTAACATTTAATCGGCCATTTTTTTTGCAGGAGACAGTTATTTCTATCTCTTTTAAGAATTTGTATTTTACACATACGTGGTTTTCACAGCCGACCGACGATAATATCATTGTATATATAGGTGTAAATTATAGTTGGAATCACTTTCGAGTGTAGATAATTTACATTGTAACAAATAACCGGTGTGAAGAAGTTATACCTACCGACGTAACAACAAAAGATCTTTCTCAACGATGAATTTATGTGAAATTATTATACTAACCTGATGGATATTTTCTATGAATACGTTTACAGCTACCTACATGATTTCTAACACTTTTGGACTTTAAGCACCTGGGTGAGTAGCATTAATATGTCAGATATTGTATTTGATAGTATACCCAGTATTTGTCGAGCTAAACGCCACTATAATATTTTGCAATTAAAAGACTTATGTATGTCATATATTCAAGAACAATATTCAGGTTATTATAAAATTTTTACGGATGGCTCCAAGGATAAAGGAACAGGAGGTGCTGCTTTCTTAGACCCATTTCTTCTAAATCATATGAAGCTTAAGATTGACGCAGATGTTTCTATTATGCACATTGAGTTGATTGCGATAGCGGAAGCTTTGTCATATATTCAATCGATGAATGGTGACAAGTGTCATTTTAACCGACTCTAGAAGCTCCTTGCAACATTTGGCTCGGCACACCTCTCATATGTGAGGTAATCCGACAGCCTACGTGATATATGAATCAATCTTAAAACTTCAATCTTCCAAAACTGTATGTTTCCAATGGATTCCGTCCCATATTCAATTAGAAGAAAATGATAGTGTCAACATGCTAGCCAAACAAGCTTGTGTTGACGGAGTCCCCTTCAAAATTAATCCACTTTATTCCGACTATTTTAGGATGGCCAAAAAACATTGCTTCGATATTTGGCAAGAATATTTTGATGAGAGATCGAAAGAAAAGGGAATTTGGTACCGAACTATTCAGCCAGAGATCTCGCGAGTTCCCTGGATTGATTGCATTTTAAGTAAAAATTTAATTACTATAGCCTTAAGATTGCGTTCCGGACATATTCCCTCGAATAAATTCTCATTTTTAATGAAAAAGGTTTCGTCGCCACACTGCCTTGAATGTGTCCGAAATGAAAATGTAAGAATTAGTGTGTTTGGCCGAAACAAAATGTATGACATTGGCATTTGTAATTCGATTCTAGCTTTTCCAATGTCAGACAAAGCTAAACTTTTGTATAAGTTAGTTATAAGATAAATTGTTACTATCTATTTATAATATTTTCATTGGGCGATATCGTCGCTAAGCGACAAAGCCTTTCAATAAACAAATTAAAAAAAAAACACTTGGAAAATCCCAATAGGTATCATATTCAAATAAATACCTACTAAAATAGGTACCACAATTCATGATTTAGGTACAATAGGTACTGTACAATATTTTGCTTTCTACCATTCAAACAAATCAACATTTTTCGATTCGACATTTCAATAAGTAAACCGTTTCTGTATGTACCCTTAAATCCTCTATCAATTAAAAATAGTGTTGCATTACAAATAAGAAAATTTATTTAGGCACAAACTGTAAAAACATTACCATCCTTTTTAGCTTGCAGTCGGATAAACAACCGGTTTTCAACTGTTGCTTATAAGTTGTTATCGGCTACTTTGGATAAATATCCGTTGTCAACCGCTGTTTTACAACTGTAGTTACTATACACCTCTGCCAAACCTTTCGGGCAATTCAGGCATGATGTTGCATCTTCCATAAATTCTTTGATAATATAATAACACTAGCGGCCCGTCCCGGCTTCGCACGGGTGGACATTTTTCCCGTTTTTGCAACATTTTTCATTTATGCTCCGCTCCTATTGGTCGTAGCGTGATGTTATATAGCCTATAACCTTCCTCGATAAATGGACTATCCAACACAAAAATAATTTTTCAATACCAACCAGTAGTTCCTGAGATTAGCGCGTTCAAACAAACAAACTCTTCAGCTTTATAATATTAGTACCTATAGATTTCTCCTGGCATATGTCCTGGGAACCAAGCGTATCGTCTATTGTGTATACCTTTACTTATATTATCAGCTACGTTTATTTACGTTAGTACCGCTATAACTTAAACAACGTTAGTTAATTACAATATAGCCTCTCGGATTGTTTGTTTACATAACATTACTTAATGACAAAGCGTTGACTGAGGCAAAGTTATCGGCAGAGCGTGCTTATCGCATGCTGCACAACAATTACACACCCATCGAAAGAACGGTCACTTATTTTAAACAATGCTAGGCGTGCCCTTGATTTCAATGATTCATTTACATATAAACTACGTATATGTACGTTTAAACCGCAGAATTAACGTGTGCTATGCATATATAGTGACGCAGTCGGCTGGCAGTGAACCAAAGCGCTGTTACTTGCATAATGTGGATTTATATCAGGCGCAAGAGATCGCTAAAGCGGAACCTCGCCGTCTGAGCCGGCAGCAATTTGCAAGAAAGTGATGCTCTTAAACGTGCACTTTAATACGTTATCCTAATCTGAGATAAGTTATTGTAAGCAGTCTGCTCGTTTATTTGTCCCTCCCTCGATCGATAGAGCGAATTTGCAATTTGGTTTCAAAATTTATCGTATACCGTATGCCATCTATAGGTATATAGGTAGGCTCTTAACGTTATTCAAATAGTTTCAGTAAAACAAACAGCAGTGATAGCCTAGTGGTGTGACTGTCGCACTGCCAAGTCATAGGTCACACTGATTTCGGATTCATGTGCGTATTGTATAATTATCACTTGCTTAAAAACGGTGAAGGAAAACATCGTGGGGAAACCGGTATGTCTGAGAGATATTTCTCGACGGCATGTGAAGCCAAGTAAGAGGCCCATGGGCGGCATAAACTCTGACACCAAGTTAGTCACTAACCACACGAAAAGAAGAAGAAGTAATAATAGTTAGAACGCATGCGTTTTAAAGTTCAATAGGTATTGTGCTGAATAATTAATTTGTGTCACGCCGCAGTAAGAGCCAATTGCATTTGTAAAATGCAAATGTAAATCTATTGTAAAATGCATGTAGGTAAATAAAAAGAAAACCGCGATATCTATACAAATAAAGAATCAAGCGAATATGTATGTATAGCGACGATAGCAACTTTTTATAAATTTATTTAAGCCCGTGTTTTGCGACACGTGGTGCGCTGCAGTGAACACTTCACTCTATACCCAGGAGAGACGAGAATCGAAATCCATAGATCGCAACGACAGACGTTTCCACCACGTGTTGAAAGGTCTTAGATAATATAATATAAAAGCTTTCAAGAGAATAGCGCTTCACGGCGTGTCTGAAGTATCAATTCAGCTTGTAAGATGACTACCTCGAGGATGTTCCAGACCTCTGATGGCTGTATTGGAAAATTGCTACGGCGCGCTCGCTACCGAACGAAATCTCCAAGGAGTTGATTTTTATTAAAACTTTATAAAAGAGATACTTGATCATGCACGTAGCGATTCCATTACATGTTATGTTATCACTATTATTAACAATAGTGTTTGTGAGAAAACTTTAGCTGAGAATTTTGCTCAATTTTCGGTAGTTGTAGAATGGATAGGGTGGTATCGTTAAACACAAAAGATGTTTTCCGAGCCGGTGGTTCGCGCTCGGGAATCGAAAGAATGCGTACCGACCGCCTTGTGATATTTTATCACAGATAGAAAGGAACTTAAGTATTCCACTGTTTGTTTGAACCAACGAGCAACAAATACGTCCCGGAAATGCAAACTCGCTTTTATTTACGTATGTAAACAATTCAAAGGGATACAGACCTTTTGAGGTAAAGACGCAATACTTACATTCACTAAATAAATCGGCTATTCGGTGAATTCGTTCGTACTTTGAAATGCTCAAAGGGGTACGTGCAGGGAAACAATTTTGATCTTAATACGTTCCGTAGAATTTGCTTCGTTGCAGTTTTTGTGAAGTAAATGGTTTATAAACAATATACACATACATAAACTTACGCTTTTTTCCCGTGGGGGTAGGCAGAAACTATAGAACGCCACATGCTACGACCCTTACATACTCCTTTCGCTTCATCCACATACATACATGCGCGCCGGTTGAGAGTTATACGCACTTGTCCTTTGTGAAGAACATCACCAATAACATCGATGTATGTCCTTCTAAGACGTCCTCTACCGGCGTTTCCATTAACAATAAACAATATTTGTTCTGAATTTAATGTGCATATGGTGGGTGGCGGCGGTATTTGCATATTGGCATCGCAAGCTGTCTTAATTTTGGCGTAATGTGTGGCGGGGTCGAGATTGTGCCGACTCGCTTCACATAGGGTGTGTCGCCCACATGTTGCTGTAACAATGCAATTTATTGTTTCAATCTGTGTATACGTTGAAATTAGAATGACATGAATATTGGATGCGTACAAATGTATATTTTGGATGTAAATTCGCATTGCTTTAATGAATTCTCGGGTATACAGCGTAGCAAATGTAATTAAACCTTTACCAGACTAGTATATTTACCAAAAGATTTGGAGTCGTTAATATTCCTAATTGAAGTAGCAATAACTGCCTGCCAGGGTGATCGTGAGATCCTGGTCCTGCCCCAGATCTGACAAAGTGTTTTTGAGTTTTTCCATGTGGAAGTCGTCAGTAGCAGCTCTGAGTTCTGAATTGTGCCCAGTTGATGGCAATAGGCCCGCCTTCTATTACACAGGACTGAAACATAACGGCGAAATGAGAGTGTTACTATACACCTCTGCCCAACCCTTTGGTGAAAACAGGCGCGATGCTTTGAGGTACCAATTTAGTATTTTCGAGCGCATGACGGTTCGGCCACTATGTGTCTTTTTGAATGATGAAATGAGAAGGACAAAAGCCACTATAGACGGACCCAGTATCAAATAGACAATAGGCAGTCGGAGCAATGGCCGATTCTGCCCTTTGTATGCAACGTCGATATTAATAGAGTTAGATTTCTCTCTTTGCGTTCCTTTAAAACACTGAAAACGTTTTATGATGAAAATTCTCTCTGTTTAAAGGAGAGATTGTTCGCATAAGTATCCTCGAGAGGCCAAAACACCGGAGACTTAGATGCAATAAAAATACCAGTGGAGGGTCAATCAGGTTAAGTGTTTTGTCCGGCGACTCGCGTCTGCCGAAATAATATATTTTATACGAGGTTTATATTTGAGTGGATGAAGAAATAGTTGGAATATGTGCTGGAGGGGTGTGCGTGCTGGCTGCGATGCGCGCTGGTATTCCACTCGCGCGCCAACCATCGCTGTATACATTCCAATCTCGGATAAAATAAAAGTTATTTATCCAAAAATCTGTTTCGATTACGTGGATTTATTTCTGTGTCGGGAGGTAAAGTCGTGAGCGATTTTCTTAGTTAAAAATCTGCAATCACCAAGTCTGTAGGGTGTTTAGGGCCGCGAACGCGTGGAAAATGTTTTCAGCGTCTGTTATACAGTTAAATACCTAACTTTTTTAAAGATAAGTTCTCCCTTGACAACCTTATCGTAGATACGTTCATAGACAACAAGATGAAATGTGAAAAATCAATTTACTTTAAAACTTTTCCATAAACGATAAAGAGTTTTACTTACAGTCTCAGAGCTAACATAATATTTTCGTACTCAAACTAAGTTAAGACTAAGTCCATGCAACAGGTAAGGGCGAGGGTTCTCCAATCCGTCTAAGTATGTAGTTCGTCAACCAGTGCGTCTAAAAAAGGGGTGGCATAACATTTCATATTGCGAGGCAGATGGAAATATGTCTCAAGTAAATTCAATGAGGCGATTTTCCTTGACTTTTTCCCGAAAAAAAAACAATGTAGTTTGAGTTTTTTTTTCTTTCTTTATTATTCAGCCATGATCATCCCACTGCAGGGCAAAGGCCACCCTACCCTACTTCCACTCCTCTCAGTTTAAGTTTTTCTGCGGCCAATCCTTACAATAAGTGTCCAGTTCGTCCCGCCATCTCCTGGGCCTGCCGCGACGTCGTCTGACATTGTGAGCTCCACTCAGTGGTAAGTTTTGCCTACAGCTCGTCCGACATGCGGTAGGCGTGATCAGCTCAGTTCCATTTCAATTTAATTTGAGATTGATAAAAATAAATTAGGAATAAATACAAAAGGAATTTATAAGGCGGATGTCAATGGAAACGCCGGTAGAGGACGTCCTAGAAGGACATACATCGATGTTAATGGTGATGTTCTTCACAATAGCATGTGGCGTTCTATAGTTTCTGCCTACCCCCATGGGAAAAAGGCGTGAGTTTATGTATGTATGTATTGTTAAAAAAAAAATATCAGCACATTTTATCAGAAGGTGGTTACATGATAGGCTCGTAGGTATTACATATGTGCCTCATTTGTATAATAACACCAAGCCCTTTTATATGGGCTCCAGCATAAAGTACTGATCGCTACATAAGTACCACTTGCATGTTATTTTAACCGATTTTATAGTAAAGGTTCCATATATCTTTTTTACAAATATCAGCCTGAAAATTGCTGAAAACTCAGTCATCAGATATCAATAAATCGATAAGACACTCACCAGCAGAAATAAAACACTGGAATCGATTACAAACGTTTGCTACAAAATTTGCTATAAATTTTGATATACTTAGATAGATATTTTCAATGCAAGTTAAAAAGCGAGCTACCCCGCCATTTTAATTAGCACAAAGCCGTCTGTCTGCAACGGTCTTGCAGTTTCATAATTTATGGAATGCCAATTTTTCTCTTAGCAAAGCACGTCTCTTCGTAATAACGAGAAATTAAATTGGAGTGTCGTCTTCGCCGTAAATTTTAATGGGCGTGACTACAGCGAAACACATTGTCAACAACTTAGGTATGAGTGCAAAATGTGAATAACAGAAGGTATAGGTAGGTACCTCATACACGCAACATACATCAATCCGTAGAGGTCTAGTACGCTAGGGAGTCCGTGCCAAGACATACGCCATTGAATTTATCGAATGTCTCATACAAAATTGGACAAAATTAACATACATACCACCATTTTAACATAACACCACGCCTGTATTCCCCGAAGGGTTGGCAAAGGTGTATAGTAACACCCTCATTTCGCTGTTATGTTTAAGTCCCATGTAATAGGGGGCGAGCCTATTGCCATCAACCGGACACAAACCGAATCGAAACTCTGAGCTGCTACTGAGGAATTTCACAGGAAAAACCCAACAACACTTTGCCCTACCTGGGGATCGAACCCAGAACCTCACTATCAGCAGTCGCGCTTGCCACCACTAGACCAACGAGGCATTCTTTTTAATTATCACAAAAGTGGATGCTGGGCCGCCAGTTATGATCCTGAGATTCCAATCGATTTGCCAAGCATGGTGTTTACGGCAAAATGTGTTTTAATCGTCGTAATAGTAATTATTTTTAACCGACTTTCAAAAAAGGAGGAGGTTCTCAATTCGATTGTATGTTTTTTAACCGACTTTCAAAAAAGGAGGAGGTTCTCAATTCGATTGTATGTTTTTTTTTTTTTGTATGTTTGTTCCGCGATATCTTTGCTAATTGTGAACCGATTTTAATGATTATTTTTTTGTTTGAAAGAGTATTCTTTCGAAGTGGTTATATTTAAATTTGGTGAAGATCTGATGAAGAACTTCGGAGATAGACAATTTGAAGTCGGTTTTATTTTTGTTAAAAAGTGATTATTTATATTTGTAGTAGGGGGGATAAGAATAAGTTCCATTCCTATACAATTAGGGTTGTTGCGATGCATGCGCTTACGTGACTCCCGCGACCCCGGCCGAACGGTTAGGAGGAGGAACACCGTTGGTTTTTCGCCGGTAAGAGTCCGGCAGACCCCCCTCGCTCTCCCCGAGTGAGGGACATCCATGAGGATTTTCCAACGATTAAAAAAAAGGGTTGACAGGTATCCGGCTTTTTACAGTCGTGTCCGGCCAAATATATATAAGTCCGGCCTGTCCGGCTTTTGTTAGGCTTTAGGTCAACCCCGCCCCGCCAAAAGATGCCGAACGAATGCAGCTGCCCCGCATATCTATTTATTTTTTCTTTTAAAAACCATTGTGTCAGGCTTTCCGAGTAAAATGTCCGACTCAATATGAATCTGTGTCCGGCTATTCTATTTTTTGGCCTGGCAACCCTATACATATACGAGACGATATTGTTACTATAGGACCCGTTGATAGAATAAAGAGCTACACGATATTGCTACTATAAGACTCGTTAATAGAATATAAATCTACACGACATTGCTACTATAAGAACTGTTGATAGAAAATAGAACTACACGATATTGCTACTATAAGACCTGCTGATAGAATATAGACCTATACGATATTGCTACTGTAAGACCTGTTAATAGAATATAGACGTACACAATATTGCTACTATAAGACCTGTTAATAAAATATAGACCTACACAATATTGCTACTATAAGACCTGTTAATAGAATATAGACGTACACAATATTGCTACTATAAGACCTGTTAATAAAATATAGACCTACACAATATTGCTACTATAAGACCTGTTAATAGAATATAGACGTACACAATATTGCTACTATAAGACCTGTTAATAAAATATAGACCTACACGATATTGCTACTATAAGACCTGGTAATAGAATATAGACGTACACAATATTGCTACTATAAGACCTGTTAATAGAATATAGACCTACACAATATTGCTACTATAAGACCTGTTAATAGAATATAGACCTACACGATATTGCTACTATAAGACCTGTTAATAGAATATAGACCTACACGATATTGCTACTATAAGACCTGTTAATAGAATATAGACCTACACGATATTGCTACTGTAAGACCTGTTAATAGAATATAGAACTACACAATATTGCTACTATAAGACTTGATAGAATATAGACCTATACGATATTGCTACTATAAGACCCGTCGATAGAGTATAGACCTACACAATATTGCTACTATGAACTGTTGATAGGACTGGGCCTTCTTCTAATTTCTTGGTATAAAGGTTCGTAAGGAGTGCGGGGTTCAAGCTGCGTCTCGACCTCTTCAACTACTTGATTGAGTTTGGAAGACATATTTAATCGATTTTCAAATAAGAAGGTATAGGGTTGTTAATTAAACTTTGATTGAATATAATGTTGCAATGAAGAATTTCTTGCATTTGATTTGTTGTGGTTATGTCACTGATGATTATTGAATGATAGCCTAGCGGTTGAACGCTTGTCTTACATGCAGGGTCGGAGTTCGATCCCGTCCCGCACCTCTAACTTTTCAGTCATTTGCAGATCATTTGTGTTAACGGTGAAGGAAAACATCTTGAGGAAACCAGCACACTTGAAGTTCTCGATGGTGTGTGTACCACCAGGCCAGCGTAGTAGACTAAGAGCTAAACTCTTCTCAGTTCGAGAAGAGGCACGTTCCCAGCAGTGGCACAATAAAGGGCTGATTGTGATGATTATTATTTATTATGAAAAGAAATTATTTCTCGACTTAGTGTTAAACCATAAGACGATGAATAGGTTCTTGTTTCGTAGGGTTTCTGGTTTTTTATATCCACTAGATACCTACTAAGAAACTACAGAAAATATAAACGGTGTAAATAGACCTTTAACGAAGCCGAAAGGCACTTATTCTCCACGTCATTGCAAATTTTTTTTTGTTCTGGTCTATGCCTGGGAACCTTCTAGTTACGGAGATGTTGGAGGTCAAATTTCCATCATTTTCACAACTTTTTTTTAAAATAGGTACTAGTTTTAAAGGTTGCAAATGTACTTGAAATACCTCCATTACTCGTTTATTACTGATTGCATCTATCAGCACAGTGTTTTGAGTGCGTTACATCGAGCTTTACATTAAAACGAAATTTACCCAAAAAAGAAAGTCGTTTCCCAGCGACAATTTTTGCGTAGGGTTACTTAGTTTGATGTACCGAATGCATGGTTGACGGTGTCGTGAAGGGTTTTTTACATCTTGTACGTGGTTTGAATATGTGTCAAACTGACTTTGATTGTGGGATGACGTAGGCATACCACCTTACTAATAATCGCTATTTAATATCAGTATAGCCATACATTTTTGTATGTTAAGCTTGTCATAACTTTACAAAACGATTATATTATTGGTAAGGGAATTACTGTTACTATTATCTAAGTATTTCATACAGCAAATAAATTGTGTATATTCTGCCTAGCTTTTTCCCAACCATGTTGGGGTCAGCTTCCAGTCTAACCAGATGCGGCTAAATACCAGTATTTTACACGGAGCGACTGCCATCAGACCTCCACAACTCAGTTATTGGGTAATGCCGATATCCTAAGGTTAGACCGGTTGTCAGACTTTCGGGTTTCTGACTTCTCGTAACGACTGTCATAGGTATTCGTATGTCACCCGGGACCGACAGTTTAACGTGCTCTCCGAGGCACGGAGGGGTCTCGATGTGTTACGAACGGTCACCCATCCACGGACTGACCGCGGCAAGCGCAGCTTAACCTCGCAAATCGTATGATCCGCGTGGTTGGTAATTAGCCACGAGCCTCTCTCACAGTAAATAAATTGTCTAAATAATAATAAACTTTTCGTATATAATTTCAGTGCACTAGACATAGGTAATTGCTTGTCGTTCCTACATGGGCGTCTAACTACCTAAGTACATCTCGGCACTGTCTCCGCGTCTCCTTGAAAGGATCAAAATGTTTTATTTATAAAACCTGGATACTGGATACACACCCTCGGGAAACAACTACGATCGTAGACTTGTCGCAACTACAGAGAAAATTACGTTTGTAATGTGCGACTATGAGTAAATAAAAAAAATGTTAAAAATTTAATAAAACAGGAAAGACATTTAGGAATTAAAAATAAATTGCCTCGTTAGTCTAGTGGTGGCAAACGCGACTGCCGATCGTGATCGGGCATCGGGCAAATCGTTAATGGGTTTTTCCGTGCGGAATTCCTCAGTAGCAGCCGGAGTTTGAATTTGTGCCCGGTTGATGGCAATAGGCTCACCCCCTATTACATGGGACTTAAACATTACGGCGAAATGAGGGTGTTAATATTTTGTTCACGTATCCGTACGACCTTCACAAGAATAGCTCTTGCCGTGGTGAAAAGATTACCCAGTCAGGAAGGTTGGTAGCGGGGCTGATTGCCCAGGATGCGCCGAACGTACCAACTTAAGTTTCGTCACTCGTGGAAGCTTTTTTAATGCACCCCATACAATTTAATTGTAGAATTGACGGTTGCACTCACAGACTTCTTCTTTCAAATGACCTGTAACTTTGTATTCTTGGTGACAGGTTGCTGGGCCAGGTCTGAGGATGCGGAGGACGAGGGGTTATGAGCATAGGCACATGGTTTCCTAGTCACTTCAAAAATGTTATGTCATGACATCAAACTAAATAACAACCTATGAGAAACCCCGCTTGGTACTCTATCCAGACCATAAAAGAACAACACTAATGAATAAAAATATAATTGATACCATAAATATCGATTAACAGCATTATCTTGGTAAACTAGAGGTACGTAAGAGTACATACTCTTACTCCCTCGTTATAGATCTAGGTTCAAATGATTTGCGTTGGATACAATATCAATTGCTCCATGCAATCTGAGGTCCATTGAAGTTTGATGAATGCAAAGGAGAATGGGTTTTTTGGTCTACCCTTCCTCTAGCAATGAGTAAGGTTATTTTAAGTAGTTTTTTCTTTGTATTACAGCTATTGCCAATTATTAGTATTTATTGAGTTAAAGCTTATTAAATGTAACCATTTAGAAACTATGTTAACGCTAAAATATTGCTATTTATTATGTTCTTTACACGTTTTGCAATAGGAGCTTTGTCATAATAATTATTTAAGATACCTACCTAACATAACGCCTGAATTTCCCGAAGAGGTAGGCAGAGGTGTATAATGGTCAAAGCACACATATCAACTCGGAAAGGGATCGTAACCGTATCGCCTATCGCCTCGCCCTCAAACAGGCGTCAACCTAACGTAAGCACGTAACCAAACCGGATCAGCAGCTCCGATACGTCGACTCGGCTACGGCTAGGCGACGCCGCACTTACGGCTCGCAGTAACAGTAGTGTGCTGCAGGCAGGCCGCGGAAGGGGTGAGAGGGGCAAGGGTGGACGAAGAGACGTAAGCTCGGGTATGGAGAGACGTAAGCTTACGTTCGTGAGCTTGTCCCGAGGCGAGGCGATTACGTTACGATTCCGATTAGTGTGCGTTGCAGTAGGGAGTTTCATACAAAGAATACTGAACGGCTTGAGTTGATACGGTGACGATCCCTTTCCGATTTGATATGTGTGCTTTGACCTTTAAGCAGAAAGCTGCGAAACATTACGACAACATAAACACAACATTTACCATTCATTCTGTAAGTACATACCGTATTATGTTTACAGGGAATGTTTACATTTATATCGGTCCACAGTTGTACAGTGGCATTGTTTCGTATTTTATTGTCGCGGAAGTCGCCAGTGTGCCGCCGGCATTACACCAAGTTATTATATAGAAGGGGGGGAGGGGGTGAGAGGACGCGGGCGCTAATTGGAAATACATGAGAATTTGCATTTTACTTTGTCTGTCGAACTCCCAACGGAGTAGGTACGTCTCGCTGAGAATCCCTTTGTCGATGCTGAGTGCACCTTGCACCGGTCTTTCCAGAATTTATTAATACTACAGCTTAAAATTTCATGAGCACCCAGAAAATGTAATCTACTATTATAGTATTGTCGTTTGTTTTGAGCCGGCTTTTCACTATGAGATATATATTACATCCCGGGATATAGGTAAATTAATATCGTTCACCGTAATTTTTAATAGAACCCTTTTCACTTATATATATCTATTATATTCCAGTCGTGGGATTTCAATTATAACTCGTGTTATAATATATATTATATCTCATAGTGAAAAGCCGGCTTTAGTCTCTTCTTTTCGTGTGGTTAACCTGGTGTCAGAGTTTATGTCGTCCAAGTGCCTCTGTCTTGGCTTCACAAGGCAAGTCATATCTCGCAGGCAAGCCGGTTTCCTCGCGATGTTTTCCTTCATCGTTTTTAAGCAAGTGATAATTATATAATACGCACATGAATCCGAAAAGTCAGAGATGCGTGCCTCGAACTCGAGACCTATGACTTAGCAGTCTGACGGTCACACCACTAGGCTATCACTGCTAATAAATAAGATTTTGATTGATTTGTTTTTGATTGTGCTGAAAGAAGTTTTTGTCAAACGTGCGATCAAAAATACTATTCATTATTGAGTGTCCTAATTGAAGCTAACGCGAAATATTATAAATCTGAAGAGTTTGTTTGTTTGTTTGAACGCGCTAATCACAGGAAGTACTGGTTGAAATTGAAAAAATATTTTTGTGTTGGATAGTCCTTTTATCGAGGAAGGTTATAGGCTATATAACATCACGCTACGACCAATAGGAGCTGTGGATAAATGAAAAACGTTACAAAAACGGAATAAATGTCCACCCGTGCGAAGCCGGGACGGGCCGCTAGTCTTCGATATAAGATAGTGTTTTTTTCTCATTTCAATGATGTCTATAAAGCTGGTTTTATTAATTCAACAGAACAGCAGCCTCTCAATCTTATAACATAATTATAAAATCGCCAAACATGCTACCTTTAAAATCTTCTTCCATTTATTTATCGTTTCAATAATAAGTTTTGTTCGTCTGTTTATACGTCCCCGAGGGAGTCTGGCAATCAGTGTGAACACTCTCACAGCTCGTTCTAAACCCATTACGGATAAATTAAGCCGGATCACAAGCCCGTATGCAAATCTAACAGCTATGCCACCTGGTAACTGCGCTGGTAGAATGGTAACACTGAGAAAAGTTAAATTAAAACGATATAGGTACTTAGAAACGCTGGTAGTGTTACGTGGGTGCTGTTTCTTGGAAATAATATTTTTCGGAGTTTAATGAAATTTATGTGGATTGGTTTCATTGTTTTGTTCGTTGGAATATTTGCGGTTATTCATGTGGTTTGAATATTCGATACAATGTGTCTGTTCGCTTCCAGGAACCAAAATCATTGACAGTCTTTATTTTCTGTTTTTTAAAAAAACGTTGCCCCACACTAGGTTTTCTCCTGTATCGTGGGTGCGATTACAAACAATCTTCACACGCACAAACATCCAGATCCGGAACAATTATCTGTAGGCCATACAAATATTTGTTCCGTGCGGGAATCGAACCCACAACCCGTAGCGCAGAAGCCGATCGCTCAGCCAGTGCACCAAACGTGTCAACATCAAAGTTACATCATAACATAACATCACGCCTTGTATTCCCCGCAGGGTTCGGCAGAGGCGTTTTAGTAAACCTTCGTTACGCCAGTTATGTTTAAGTCCCACGTAATAGGGGGTGAGCCTATTGACATTAACCGGCACAAATCTAGACTCCGAGCTGCTACGGAGAAATTCCTAATGGAAAAACATAATAACACTGCTCGACCTGGGGATCGAACCCAGGACCCCATGCTCAACAGTCGCGCTTGCGACCATTAGACCAACAAAGCAGTCAACAGTGACAGTTAATATACAGGGTGTAAAAATAGCCTTAACGAAGCTGAAGTCTACGCATACTGTACATAAAACTAAGTAACATACAGCAAAAATAATTGCTGGGAAACTATTTTTATTTTTTGGTATTAAAAAACAGCTTTTAATTGTAGCGCGCAATGGAATTGCGCGCGCAGCAGACTGTGCCTACATTTCAAAAATGTTGATAACGTTTGTATAGAAGAATGTTTAGTACCTAATAACATTTAAACTTAGTTTTCGCGAAAAACATACAAAAATATGGTGACTTTGACCTTCAATATCTACAACTAGTCGGTTCCCAGGTATGGCCCAATACCAAAAAATCTTCGTAATGATGGGTAGAGTGGCTCTCGGCTTCGTTAAAGATATTTTTACACCCGATATATTTTTTTAATTAGGTACACATTGTTTCTAATATTTTATTCTTCTTAGCACGCGTCGACACGAGGTTTATGTGAATAGCTCATGCCGTGGTGCAAAGATTAGTCAGTCAGCAAGGATGGTAGCGGGTCTGACTACCCAGAGTGCGCCGGACGTACCATCGCGGACAATTACCATGAACCACTTTTCGACCTTATTACTAAGGCAATAAGGTTGAAAAGTGATTCACCGCAAATGTCCGCGGTGGTACCTACTTAAATATCGTCACTCAAGAATTCTTCCGTATAAATGACAAATATTAATATTTAATTCCCGGTTCCTATAAAAAAAAGAATCGTTTTTCTTACCAATAGTAGCATTTCTTATTGCCAAAATGGGCATATAAAATAGACTCGTAAGCAAATTTTACCTATAATACCTACTTCCATATGACAAAGTTTACTATGCAAAGTCTTTACTTTATTATTGATAAACATACAAGAGTCTATAGGAACCGGCCATGAATCAACAACACAACGCGCAATTCTAAATAAATGTTTGCGTAAAATATTGAAGCCATCCATTAAATATTTTGATAACATCGCCCTTTGAAATATTTTCGATCATGTGTATATTTGCATCTCAACTCTCAACCTGCCAAGGACGGAGGGTCATTTATCTTGGGGGCACACATGCTCTATGGTATGGCAGTATAGGTAAGCTCACAATTCAATTTTTCCTAATTGAGTAGCAATGGTCTAAGGCCCGTCTCCCACTGTTCGTATACGCGGCAAAAGACACGTTGTAGGTATAATTCTTTTTTTAAATTTTATGTTACAAGAGACTATCACCCTATGTGTTAATGATTTAATTTCTCTTATTAATCAGTATTTTAAACAGAGTTTATTTGTCGTGTTTATAAGTAAACTTTTTTAAAATTAAAATTCATGGTTTTTGGATTATCCAATTAATACTTGCTTGGGTCTAACTTTAATTAAATATCGTGCTATGTAGACGTAAAGTAATAGTTACACAGGGACGTGAAATTTATCTCAACACACGTTTTTTGCAGGGAAGCTATAGCCTATATATATATATATACAAGGTTAGTCGGAAAGGTACTAAGCCGAAAGGGTGTTAAAGTACCTATAATAAGAGATAACTTTTGTTCTACAACTTTCGCCAAAACTCGATAGTTTAAGAGAAATAGCTTTTCAAAGATTTCGTAAAAAATATGCTAAAATCTATCTGTCCATAGCTATGATCAGCTGTGTTTACTATTAAGGTCATATTTGGGGTCACGGATTAGAAACTTAATTTTCTGAATTCATAACTAAAGCAGGTATGATTTTTTTTTCAAAAAACTAAAATAAAAATCTTTTTGCATGCAAATAAAAATAATGGAATTTTGAAATTGTAACACTTGCTTTAAAATAGTCATCAGTGATACTTTAAGTAGCCCGCGGCTTAGTACCCCCTTTCCGACTAACCTTGTATATGTATAGGGAAGCTATATATTTTTTTTAAATAGATAGACCTCGCGTTATCAAACAGTTTTATACGCTAGTTATTTTTCACACTTTAAAAACAGTGTTAGGAAATATTTATAAACAAAGATAAGATTACAAAAGAGTTTATAAAAAAATAATTGATACAAAAAAAATCTTGATAAATAATGTAATGAATACTAAAATTACTTACTTCTAAAACACTGCATTTTTGTCTGTCTGTTATGTTTTGATACAGTTTTCGCCATCACCACAAATGATTCTCGAGAAAGTGTCGCGTGTAAAAACATCGCTACATTACCTACATCAAGTGAGCAGCCTTCTTATAATCGCACAATATGAAAAATCGCGCATCAAAACGATTACGCGAGTGGACGACAGCACTAAATAAAATCATATTTTTTTCTCCCTCACACACCTAACAAAAGACAAGGATGCGTGCTTAACCCGCGCAAAATTTCATTTCGGGCAAGGGCTTGAGATTAATGGTCGCCGTAATTTCACCCTTGCTTTAAAAAATGGCGTCGTAGGGCCGTACGTATCATTGTGTCGTTAGTTTATTCACCATCACTCATGCGCATACTAAATCTGTTTTGAATCGAGCTGGACATAGGCGTGTTGCTAAATTTCGATAACGGGTGACGTGTCCGTTTAAAATACGCTTAGACGCGTGAAATGACGCAGGATGTTTTGTTTTGGGTGTTTCCGTCTGCCTTGTTGGTCTAGTGGTCGCAAGCGTGACTGCTGAGCATAGGGTCCTGGGTTCGATCCCCGGGTCGGGCAAAGTGATATTGGGTTTTTCCATTAGAAATTTCTCAGTAGCAGCCCGGAGTCTAGATTTGTGCTCGGTTAATGGCAATAGGCTCGCCCCCTATTACATGGGACTTAAACATAACTGGCGAAACGAGGGTGTTACTATACACCTCTGCCTAACACTTCGGGGAATACAAGGCGTGATGTTATGTTATGTTAAATAACTTTAAGATACTTTTCAGTATGTCAACAAGATAAATATCTAGTGTGATGCGAGAATTACTTTTTTTGTTAAATGAGGCAAAGGCGTTTTCCAAAAATGCCTAGCTAGGCTTAAGACTATACAGGTAATACCCCCCTATGTCACCCCTTTTTTATCGTTGGAAAATCCTCATGGATGTTCTTCGCCTGGGGAAGGCGAGGAGCTCTACCGGACTCTTACCGGCCATAAACCAACGGTGTTCCTCCTCCTGACCGTTCGGCCGGGGTCGCAGGTTTCGCAAAAGCATGCAACGACCTATGTCACCCCTGCCCTATTTCCTTTATTAAAAGATAATTTTAATGATTTTCCTGACATAAAAAGAAAGAAATATTACAAGTTTTTAGCAATTAACATACTGTAACCTCTTACGGAAGCTTTCGGCAAAATTGTAAAGAAAATACCTAAGCTCAAAAAGGTATTAATTTCAATCATTGCTTTAGACAAGATTGTATCAATGAATACTAA
This sequence comes from Amphipyra berbera, assembly GCA_910594945.2. NCBI lineage: Eukaryota > Metazoa > Arthropoda > Insecta > Lepidoptera > Noctuidae > Amphipyra > Amphipyra berbera. The sequence continues at coordinate 14,249,949 of OU343126.1, read as the reverse complement.
AACTCCAATAAGTCTTGTGGCATTAATCTGAGCAAACGACGTCGCTGGTGTTATAATTAATCGTAAAATAAACTTGCAACCGGTTGCAACTAATAAAAATATACGTCGGTACGGAACGAAACGTGGGAATTTTGGAGATAACTAAATTCCTAAAACATTGTAAATATTTTCTATTTAAACGTGGTTGGTGAAAATGGAAATCTTTACATAGTATAAAACAGAGTCGCTCCCGCTGTCTATCTGTCCCTATGTATGCTTAGATCTTTAAAACTACGCAACGGATTTTGATGCGGTTTTTTTTAACAGATAGAGTGATTCAAGAGAAAGGTTTACATGCCCCATATTAGTATCTACATTGCACCCGTGCGAAACCGGGGCGGGTCGCTAGTGTTATATGAAAGTCTATTAGGTAAAAACGAATATCCGAACTTAAGCCGGTATTCTAAAACGATGCTTAGTTATGAATCAGCATTACAATTAGCAGTGATAGCCTAGTGGTGTGACCGTCGAACTGCCAAGTTATAGGTCTCGAGTTCGAACCCAAGACCTCTGACTTTTTGGATTCATGTGCGTATTGTATAATTATCACTTACTTAAAAACAGTGAAGAAAACATCGTGAGAAAACCGGCATGCCTGAGAGATATTTCTCGACGGCATGTGAAGCCAAGTCAGAGGCCCATGGGCGGCATAAACTCTAGACACCAGGTTACTCACTAAACACACAAGAAGAAGAAGAGCTATGAATCTAGATTTAAGATAAGGTTTGAGTATCTACCTATTGATTTTCTAAACAAATCTCTATTCACATCGAGATTCATAATAAAGCTTGTTTTAGAAAATCGGCTTTAGATTTTTAAAATCTACTGAATTAAGTATAATGTATTAAGCGCATTTATGCGTTTCACGATTTTACGGCAGCTATCAGTTGCGGTCGCCGAGTACTTAATAAGTGAGCGGGGTAATCTATCAAGTCACCGCTTGCCCGCGCCAGGCCAGACTCCAGGGACCGCCCTTTATTCATAATGCATGACTCTTCACACGATACTACCACTGGAACCATATTAAATTCATTCTAAACGCAAAAACACTATAACCTCATACATAATTACTTGAAAACATGAACGTTTTATGATTGCCGTGTGCACGGAGCAGAGTTATAATATAACACTCACTTACATGTCATGTACGGACTTTATCGCTAAGTAAGATGGATTATTATACATTTACTAGCTGCCCGGTGAACTTGGTACCACCTATTTTATTTTTGCTTATTTTCTTTCTTCCTAAATCACCCCAGTATTGAGACGAATAAAACAAAAAAAAACCATTCAAATCGGTCGAGCCATTTTCGAGTTTTTGCGAGAATAACGCACGGCAACTGATTTTTATATAGTACAGGGTATAAATGAAATCATGTAATTTCTTCAAACCTCGTGATGTACTACCTACTGACATAGATTAACCCTGCACTGGATACATTTGGATTCAATAAAAAAATAAATTATTAGAAGTAAACATGTGTTCTTAACGTTAGTCACCGCGCGGTGAGCGATTGCCGCGCAATTCGCTCGATAAAATTTCGTAACGACTGTCATAGGTAGTTTTTATGATACCCGGACCGACTATGTAACGTGGTCTCCGAGGCACGGAGGAATATTGATGTGTAATGAACAGGCACACATCCACGGACTGACCGCGACAAGCGCAGCTTAATCTCGCAAATCGTATGATTCGATGCGGCTCTTAATTAGCCACGAGCCCCTCCCGACAGCCTAGTGCTAAACAAATAAATCCACGTCACAGCCATACGATCTCCACCAGCCTAACTAAACAAAACCGTGAATGTTACGCAAGTTGGTTTAAATTTTGATAGAAGTGCACTGTTAATCATAAATTCTGAAAGCAATAAATAATCGATCATACATACATAAACTCACGCCTTTTTCCCATGGGGGTAGGCAGAAACTATAGAACACCACATGCTACAACCCTTACATACTCCTTTTGCTTCATCCGCATGCATACATCTTGTCATACACGCACGCAGGCGCCGGTTGAGGAATGATGAGCTAAACAAAGTTGCGGTTTAAAAGATGATGTAGTGACAAAAATTGAAAGGAGTAGGTATGCTTAGGTGTTTTGGTCATGTTGAGAGAATGAGTGAACGGCGTTTAACAAAAAGAATTTATAAGGCGGATGTCAATGGAAACGCCGGTAGAGGACGACCTAGAAGGACATACATCGATAATCGAAAAACATAAATATCCGGTTTCAAAACAGCATAAGTTTAAACGATAACAAAGGGAGCAATTCTAACAAAGGCTGTTATAATTAGTATCTAAACATTTAATAGCATTACAGAATTAGGCATGCACGGATGGGTTACAATTTAGGCACATCGGCCGTGTTGTTCCGAGATACGCAGCTTATAATAAAACAATATTAATTATCAATCGACGCTCCAGCGAGTCCTTTGTCGGCGAACGCTCCGTTTAATAACAGAGGAATGCGTGCATTAAACCTCCGGCATCTCACAGCACTTTTGTTTAAATAATAAATTGGATTTCTATAAACGATGCAGCTTCAAAGAATTTCGCTTGCGATTATTAAATATTTTTAGATGCGCTTCGAATAAATTCTTTAGGTAATATTACTGGATATGAAGCATTGTTATCTCGATTTATTGTTTCGTTAATTGAATTCATTTTTTATCAATCTTTAATCGCCAAATTGTTTATGATATTATGTTCTTATTCTCGATCAAAAAATTTAGCTCCAGCAATATTGTTAAGACCGCATAATGGCTTAAGACCAGCAAATGAGATTTCTATGAAAAAATCAATTTGTTTCCCCTTCAATAGTAAGCGGGGGGCACGAATCAGTTTGTTAATGAATTCAAATTTATTCGTTGATCGGGCGCGTCTCGGTGCTAACGTATTTAAAAAGTGATTAGAAGTTAAATTGACACAATATGAACTTTTTGTGTCAGCCATGCTGCGTAATCAGAAACGAGATTATTCAATTTCCAACATAACGTTCAGTTCGACTACAAATTGATTACACGCCATCATTCTATTTACATTTTAAATTCCGTAAAACGAAACGTACCACCAGTTTACTTTCTTAAATGAAGTGTGATAAAAATGTAAGCCGTCTTGTGGCTAAGACATGGAACTGGCCTTATTTACAATGAGAATTGAGATTAAATTTACATTGTTGCTTTTACGGTGCGGGCTCTGCCGTCTGTTATGGTAAGGTATTCATGAAAGCAAATGTTTAGTCCCGGGGGCGAGCAACGTTACACAGAGCACTTGGCGGAATCATTCGTGTGCTCTAACTTATGATAATTATATTTGGAATAATCCGCCCAGAGCAATGAATGCAGGAAGCCAACTTGCCATATTCATGAAATATTTTCTTAATTCTTGTGCTTTCCGAGTCAATTTTCAAGAACCTCTTTTGGTGCTTGTAAATTGACTCGGATTGACTGTGACAGACTGTTTATATCAAGCATTGATTGTATAGCACCGATTATACTACAAAAGTTTAGATACTTATTCAAAACGGGTCTGACAACTCCATATAAAAAAGGTGTTTAAGCCTAGTTTAGTCTAAACAACTGTTAAGCACGATTTTGTAGTAAGACAGTAATTGTTTGTTCGTGCAAAAATAGCCACGGGACCAAAGCCTTCTTCTGTGATAAATAAGTTATTTTTGTCCCTTTAGTTTTTATCTCTAGGAACATTAAAAGAGCTTCTACGAGTGACGAACTTTAAGTACTTCCGCCACACACTGGGGGTATTCAGCCCTGACACCGACCTTGCTGACTGGCTATATAAATCTCGGCATGAGCTATTCACATATATTGATTAGAGACCCTTCAGGTCTCGCCAATAACTGCCCGGTTACGTAGAAACTGTTCACAAGACAATCAACAAGAAGCAGAATAGAAAAAAAATCTCATGTATTCACACCGTTCATTCAGCCCTCATCAGGATGTCTCTTTCCCAGTCCTCCCGCCAGCAACGTCCTACGCTGAGGTCCGAGCCCCATTAGGGTTCGCCCTTAGTACTGTTGTTGCTAGTAGTCATGATGTCAGAGTAGTGATTAGCTTAGGTTAAGTATTTTACTTGTCCCCATTGGCTGGAGACTCTTCAGGTCTCACCAATAACTGACCGGCTGCGTAGAAACGGTCCGCAAGAACTATCTACAAAGGTAGAACAGAAAAAAAAAACTCATGTAGCCCGTGTCGACACCAAAGAAGGTCCCTGGACACCTTAGCGAAACCAACTTATATTTCTTAGCTTTTCATGATAAAAAGGATATTATTTCTACCTCTTTACTAAATTTTACTCAGTTCCAGTCGGTTACTATAAGCGGCATGTGGCAAGTTTAAGTATTACGTAGGTAGAATAATCTCTGCTCATGAGTTGAGACTATTGAGAGATCGAGTGGACAGTAAGGTTACTCTTGAAACATTGATAACTAACTAAATACAATTCCGATTACAAAAAATTACCAAATACCTTAAAAGTTTTCTTAAAGGATTATTTCAAATAAAATTAAACGAAAAAATAAAGTAATAATAACTTATATACTCTTCTTGTGTCTTCTTCTCCTAAATTAAATGCATAATTGACAAAATAATTATAACTCTTCTCTAGTAGTTCGTAGTTCTCCTCCTGGAGGGTTCAAAACTTCTACGAAGAAAATTACAAAAAGCATATTCTTATTCTTATTCTTTATTGTACACAAAATAATAATATATAATACAGTTCCGTTGGTAAATTCACGTACAAAGGCGAGCTTAACTCACAAATAAGTTTTCTAACAGCAAACCTTAGAGCGATAGAGAGATTTGATGTTGAGGAGAACAATTACCTAAGTGATATATTGAGCATTATATTCCTTTAAATATATTTGGGCATCACGAGCCTGTTGCATGATCCTCTTGTCTTCATCGAATATTTCCTTTTCTGCCACTTTGAAAACTTTGTAATTTAAACCATCTAAGTTCGAACAAAGTTAATAGTATAAATTATTCACGTCAAACATTAGTGAAGTCAATGTGTCTCTGGGTTCCGCTTTGTGTTCAAAAATTTTAGTATGAACATATTGTACACACGTAAATAACTTAACTGAATCGTAAGATGTGTCCAGTTGGTAGAATTCATTTCGCAATATCTTGTCGAAGGCAGCTTTGTAATCGTCCCTCCTTTTTTTTAAAAACTTAACTTCATTCTTGAAAACATCTAAAACATCTATGATGTCTGGTATTCAGCAATCATTTCTTTCTTAAAATCTTTCCGACATTTGTTTACTTTTGGTAACGATTCTGAAAAGATTTTATCAATTTTCATATAGTTTAAGCACTGCCCAGCCATGAAATCAAATAAAGTAACGAGTTCCATTGGTTGTTTAAAGTATAATTTTGGTTCTAATTGTGCCAGTAACATAGCACTCTTTTTATATAATGTGACGGATTCGGTTGCTTCTGATTTTAATTGAGCAAATAAGTTGGATCGTAAAGTCGTGCCCCGTGTGCATGGTTCCAAGTAACGGTCACGCCACCAGTCAGGTGCAATATTAGTTAAAAATTCTTATTCTTCGGTAGTTCTTCATATCTTGCAAAGACAACAGAAAATGTATTCTTCAATATAGTAAATTTGTTTTTATAACCTTCAAATTAGTCGATAACGCTCTCTAACTCTAGTGCTTTCTTTTCTGCTAAATGTTGTATAGATTTTGCCTCTTTATAGCTATCTTCGAGAAACATTACAAAATTGTTTCTAACTTTTTTTAAACAATCATCTACTTCCTCAAATTCTTCATTTTCAAAATGAATAAATGCATCTATCTGAATTATTTTTTCTTTTAAGTAACCTGCGTTTGCGCGAAAGATCACAGACACATTGAACAAGCGCTGCATACCGAAAGTGAGAATCTTGCGACAATAAGTTATTGTTGGTTTTCTTTAATGGTTGTTTGCCAAAAAACCGATCCTTTTGCCTCATTGGTCTAGTGGTGGCAAGCGCGACTGCTGATCTTGAGGTCCTGGGTTCAATCCTTAGGTCGGGCAGTGATAATGGAATTTTCCGTGTGGAATTCCTCAGTAGCAGCTCGGAGTTTGGATTTGTGCCCGGTTGATGGCAATAGGCTCGCCCTCTTTTACATGGGACTTAAACATAACGGCGAAATGAGGGTGTTACTATACACCTCTGTCCAACCCTTCGGGGAATACAGGCGTGAAAAGGCTTACGCGAGTCCACACGATCATGCGCAAATCTTTGCGTGTGAGTATACTAGTCTTTATTTTTAGAAAAGCACAGCCATGTCGTGGTCTATAGACTGTCTGGACTAAATTATAATGATCAGCCATTCAAGGCATAATACCTTATGGTGCGTCCAGACCTGACGAACGCGCCGCGAATGCGCCGCTCGCGTGCATTTCATGTTCGTACAAAGCTTCGCGCGCAGCTCGCGAACGGCTCGCGCGGTGCGCGCGAGCGGCGCGCGTGCGGCGCATTCGCGGCGCGTTCGTCAGGTCTGGACGCACCATTAGAGAAAATTAGGAGTACGAACTAAAACTCAGAATGCAGTACCTACTGAAATATGTGTGAATAATACGTACTTCATCATCTTAAATATTTATTTACAACTATATTAACATAATATTTATTGCCTATTTATATCATAATTGTTTCTTAATAATAATTTTCAAAATAACAAAACCCACCCCAACCTAACTCTTGTATGAAATGGAAAATTGATGAAACTTATGACATTGACAGTTTAATTCAGTTGCCAGTATAACAAAAATCTTTAACATGCATTTATTACATAGTACTAGCTGTGTTATCACGGCTACACTCGCGTAAGAAGTTTTATTCCAGTAATAAATATAGCCTATGTTACTCAGTGATAATGTAACTTTCTAACGGCAAAAGAATTTTTGAAATCAGTCCAGTAGTTTTTAAGTTCATTCGTTACATACAAAAATACAAATCTTTCCTCTATATAATATTATTAGTATTAGTAGGTATATTAGCATTAGTATAGATATAGATTTGATAAGGAATTTGTGCCTTTACAATAATGATAGAAAATGATATTATATCAACAATCGGGAAAAGAATTGACCCCAACGTGTGTAGTCGGCATTATCAAATATATTCACACCATCAATTTTATTCAGATCGAAATTCATATATTTACATATCACTAGAGTGAATTCGTAAAAGTACTATTGTTTACACCAGGGGTAGCCAACCAGCCAATCGCGATCGACCGGTCGATCGCGGCTCTTAATCCAGTTGATCATGGCAAGAGTGAAGAGATACTGATTATATAATTGGTAGATCGCACAGTCTACTCAGTAAACAGTAGATTTTGGGTCGAATCAAGTTGGCCACCCCTGGTTTACACTATGTTACAAACAATGATCTTTATGATCTTGAGATGTATTGTGTGCTTTAATTTTAATTTTATGTGTGTGACTTGGCTATCGCATTAGGTTAAGACCTGTAATGATAGCTTTAAGGCATACAAATAAATAAATGAAAAATAAATCAATGAATGCCTGTCCTGTCAAAACATCCCGTATCTGGCAATAAATGATGATTTTGCAGTATACGGAAAGAGCTATCACAGCTACCAGTAATCTGTAAAGTGGCAGAAAATGGGACATAATGTGTTTGTTATGTCAGATTAGATCATAATGGATCATTATTCATAGAACGGCAACACAGAAGCGAACAGAACAGAGCGACGCTCTTCAATTTACAGATAGCTTGGTCCTAGTCCTAGTGTACTTTACTCTTTGGTAATAGCATAGCAAAGAGAATAGATAATAACTGTGTACATGAAGGAAAGGAAGAATAATAATAATAATGGTTAAGAAGATAGCAAAATAAATTATTAGAAAACGTATTTTACAGTTGCAAGTGGCTTGAAAACTACATATTATAAAAAATAGCATCAAAGACAGATTTTCAAAATAAGAACACATAGCGGATTATGCAGGCGCAGCGACGATGAGTATTATATCTGTGTACAATAGTATTGAAATAAAACTTTAAGGGCTGTAAATGCACTCAATTTTATCGACAGAACCCCACTCGTGGGGTCAAATTCCCTACCGCCAAAGAAAGAGCAATTATTTGAGCAAGTATTTGACTTACCTATTTTGACCTCTACATAGTCAAACACCTACAACTTAAGACCTAGGCCTTACAGGGGCGTAAATTTGATGTCATTTGAAAGGCTGCATCATAAATAAATATCAAAGTGCCATACATAAGTTATTTTCGTAATGAGACATGAAATTCAAACTTTAAACATGATATAACACATTTTTTCTTAAATACTACAGCTACAGGAGGTAACAGGTGTGTTTTAGAAAAAAAAAAACGTTTTTGAGTTCTACAATAAAAACAAAAATCACGCCTTTGTGAGACCTAGGTCTTACGTTGTGAGTGTTTGAATATGTAGAGGTCGAAATATCTGAGCCAAATACTATTTTTTTTTAAACGTTGCCTCACACTACGATTTCTCCTTTATCGTGGTTGCGTTTACATACACAAATCTTCACATGCACAAACATCCAGAGCCGGAAAAACTATCTATAGGCCATACAAATATTTGAACCGTGCGGGAATCGAACTCACGACACGTAGCGCAGAAGCCGATTGCTCAACCTCTGCACCAAACGTGTCCTCTTTCTATCTGCTTCCCCTACTAAGTCATGACCGCCGCTAATTTATAAGACGGTCAATTAATTTGACTGGCCTGTGTAGTGACCGCGACCCTTTCGCCCTAGTGCCTCCTCAAACCAGAGGAAGTGATGCTTCTGACACCTGTGACCGTGGTCCAAGTTAAAAGCTTACTGATGGCGGTTTATATTCAAGATCAGAACAGATCAGGCGTATTCAGAATCATTATTGACTACCTTGTTCTAGCCTGGCCTGGCTTAAATTATCTTTAATTGGGTCTCTAACCCTTTGCTCGCTTTTCAGAAGATGAAAATCGGGTTATACTGGAAGCAGATCCCACCCAACATATTTGGGTGATGGTTAGAGCCCATTCACACAAGCGTTTGTCCAGCGTAGACGTTCGATGAATGTATGCGCAGCGCGTCTCTGCTGGAGCACATGAGTACGCTGCTCTAGCGTCAGAGGTGCGCGACGCATGAGCCAATACAAATGCGCCAATACGAAATTGTGTGACGCATGCGCCGCGTCGTCGCGACGTCTGCGCTGCGCATACGTTCATCGAACGCCTACGCTGAACAAATGCTAGTGTGAAGGGGCTCTTAGGGTAATGAATAGTAAGTATTTCTGACATGCCTTACTTAAGCCTGACAAACATCGGTATAAAAAGACAGCAAGCTATCTTTAATCTCATATCGTTACGAGTAAGCACTTTTTGTTACATAATTATAATCGATGGTTTTCATCGAATCGTTTAATAAATTGTACCTGAGTAGGTACTATGTATATTTTATAATGGATGAATAAGTAGGTAGTACTATGTAAATTTTATAATGAATGAATGAATTTCTATTTGCATTATGGTCTTGTCACTTGGACCACTCCCTCATTGTGCCTGGACAAACCCTTTAGAAATCTTGTAGAACTATTCAACTACACCCATGGGGAATAAAGTGACCCTTATTGTTAATTTAATTAATACTCGCTTAATAATTAATTTAATTAATTGCTTACAAATAATAATATCCGTAATCAAATATTCGCATGGAAACGGGGATCGAATTAAAAGAAAAACTCGATAACAGTCCAACCCAGAATCGTCGCGCTCGGCAGCGGCGCTTACGACCAATAGACCAATGCAGCAAAGTAATGTAAAGTACTGCTACATAATTAGCCCATTACGGTCCCACTGCCGGGCACTCTTCTCAGAATGAAAAGGGTTTAGGTCTTAGTCCACTGCGTTGGCCTGGTGCGGGTTGGCAGACTACACACCATCGAGAACTTTATGGAGCCCTCTCAGGTGTGCAGGTTCCCTCACAAAGTTTTTCCTTCACCGTTAACGCAAGTGATAGTCAAATTCTGATCCGCACATGAATTCGAAAAGGTAGAGGCATACCTCTGCATAGAAGGCAAGTTTTTAACCGCAAGGCTTGCTTGCAACTGCTTACTTACTGCTATTGTTAAACGAAAATACATTCGTAAGTTCAGTTAACTTTCTAGAGGAAGTTAGAATATTAACAGGATTTACTTAACTGTCTGCATCTCGGAGGAAGTAACGATAAAATGCTAAGTAAAATTTATAATACAACCGGAGCACTTTCTAGCGGTTATTATGGCTGAAAAGTTTCGCTCGACTAACTATAAGTTACGCGTCTGCTGGCTAACTTTGTAATAGTTCCCTCTTGCATTTATAATATGTGCTTATGTATCGTTTTTTTAGACTAAATTGGTAATGCGCAGATCTATTCGTGTGTACGAGATTGCCGCGTCAATCAGGTATGTCAGTTTAGGAACAAAAACACTTACTCACTTTAAATTTTTACTGCCTCATTCGTCTAGTGGTTGCAAGCGCGACTGCTGAGCAGGTCCTGGGTTCAATCGTCAGGTCGGGCAAAGTGTTATTGGGCTTTTCCATTAGGAACTACTCAGTAGCAGCCTGGAGACTGGATTTGTGCCCGGTTAATGGTCATAGGCTCGTCTCTATTACATGAGACTGAAACATAACTGGCGAAACGAGGGTGTACTAAAACACCTCCGCCCAAACCCTTCGGGAAATACAGGGCGTGATGTTATATTGTTTCAATTTTTAACCCCCGATGAAAAAAGAAGGGTGTTATAAGTTCGAAGCCTATGTCCGTCTGTCTGTGGCATCGTAACACCCAAACGGATGAACCGATTTCAATGCGGTTTTATTTGTTTAAAAGCTATTTTAATCGAGAAGAGATAATTGTAGGCTTTGTTTGATGAAAATTGGATCAGCCGTTTCAAAATTATTTCAACCCTTTTTACAGTCGATATAGAAATTTCTTTCATACAATGTAAAAAAATGTTAAAAAAATTAAAGACGTTGATTTGATAAATACAAATACTTCAACCGTAGCGCTCTGCCTTTTGTTTTTATCCTGGGAAAATCTTCACGGATGTCCCTCGCCCGGGGTAGGCGAGGGGTCTGCCGGACTCTTACCGGCTAAAAACGCACGGTGTTCCTCCTTCTGACCGTAGGCCGGGGTCGCAGGATTCGCCTAAGCATGCACCGCAACCCCGGCAGGTCTGATTTACTCCTAGTGATAATACAATATTAGAGTACTTAAACTGAACTGATCAACGATCTGGATCGGAAGTATTATAACACTAGGTACTCCAAAATACCTAATAATCAAGCAGACCCATTGACCTTGCCTTTGCAGGTGTTACAAGTGACTTGGACAAGGATTTGGAAGGTGGTTCAGGGTGCATGCAACAGCGAATCCCGTGACCCCGGCCTTAGGTCAGAAGGAGGGACACATAGACAGATAATTTGTTGCTTAGTTTTTACTTGAAAATGTAAAGCCGGGTACAGACTTATGAAATGTAGCATGCAATGTAACACGCAATGAAACAATTTGCCGTCCACATTGTCGCAATGTATCATGCAATGTAACAGAATTCCCATAGTGTGGACGCCTTGCGCGCACGAACCGTGCCCACTACGCGTGCGTACTACGTACCTTTCATGTTACATTGCATGTTACGTTACAGCAGTCTGTACCCGCCTTTACAAACCGACCGACGACGATAGTACTATTGTAGGTAGGTACAATACTACTAATACTACTATTATTTTAGGTATACTAATATTTCAGGTAGGTTTACTAAATGTATAAAACTTAATGTGTTTTTTTTTTTTTTCACTCTCCACCTCACTACAGTTAGAAATCAGTCAAAACCACATTTGAAGTCGATGAATTTCGGGTCTACCCAAAACCGAAAACCATGGTAAGTGGTCTACGAAACAAAAAAGTTTGGTAACCTCTGGTGTACATAAATGTTCGGTACTTACACGATCTTTTCGCTAATAGCGATTTGTCATAGATAGACAACCTTTGGATGTACAAGAAAGTCAGCAATAGATAATGGGGCAGTATTTGGTGTAGGTAATTAATAAAAGATTCTATAAATTAATTAATAAAAAAATATATTACTGCCTCGTTGTTCTAGTAGTCGCAAGCGCGATTGCTGGCCGTTAGATCCTGGGTTCGATCCATGGGTGTTATTCAGTTTTTCCATGTGGAATTCCTCAGTAGCAGCCGGAGTCTGGATTTGTGCCCGGTTAATAGCAATAGACTCGCCCTCTATTACATGGGACTTAAACATAACTGGCGGAACGAAACACCTCTGCCGAACCCTTCGGGGAATACAAAGCGTGATGTTATGTTTATTGTTATGATAGAGGACGATGCGTGTACATAAATGACCCGTACACGGTCTTATCGCTAATAGCGATTTGTCATAGATAGACAACCTTGGGATGGACAAGAAAGTCAGAAATAGATAACGGGACAGTAGGTACTTGGTGGATTATAAAAACTATAAATAAATGAACAAAAAAAACCGGCCTTGTGCGAGTCGGACTCGCGCACGAAGGGTTCCGTACCCATTATCTATAAAAATCACGCTTGTTGTATTCGGGGGCCCCCTTAAATATTTATTTTATTCTGTTTTTTAGTATCTTTTGTTATAGCGGCAACAGAAATACATCATTTGTGAAAATTTCAATATTCATGAGATACAGCCTGGTGACAGACGGACGGACGGACGGACGGACAGTGCAGTCTTAGTAATAGGGTCGGCAAGTAACCTAACCTTGCAAATCATATGATCCGCTCGGTTGTCAATTAACCACGAGCAACTCATCCTGTATAATATATAGACACTATTTACTTTCATTCTTCTTGTAAGAAGGAATTACTTACATAACATAATATAACATCACGCCTGTATTCCCCGAAGGGTTGAGCAGAGGTGTATAGCAACACCCACATTTCGCCATTATGTTTTAGTCTCATGTAATAGGGGGTGAGCCTATTGCCATCAACTGGGCACAAATCCAAACTCCAGCTGCTACTGAGGAATTCCACACTAAAAAACTCCATAACACGTTGCCCGACCTGGGGATCGAAACCAGGACCTGACCATCAGCAGTCGCACTTGCCACCACTAGACCAACAGAGCAGGCAACGATGAATTTAATTATAGTAAAGAAATGTCACAAGCCTGGTATTAAATGTTTAGTAGGTACGCTAACAAGGTGCAGACGAGTGATTCCATCAGTTCGTACAAATTTAATCAGCCCCCGGCGATTATGTAAATGGCTCACAAATGCACGGATATACCCTCATTCAAATTAGGCTTAGAGCCTACTGCCACCTGAAAAACTGCTTATTTATTAGGTATATAAACAACGCTTCCTCGTATCTACTGTTAATTCTTGAGGATAAACTTTGTGAAGGTAAGCTGATGATTAATTAAGTAAGTAAGTACTTTTATAAATTAACAATTTGCATTGGAACTTGTTGGTTGAACTGCCTTGTCGGTTTAGTAGTCGCAAGCGCGACTGCTGAGCATGGGGTCCTGGGTTTGATCCCCAGGTCGGGCAAAGTGTTATTAGGTTTTTCCATTGGGAATTTGTCAGTAGCAGCCCGGAGTCTGGATTTGTGCCCGGTTAATGGAAATAGGCTCGCCTGCTATTACATGGGACGTAAACATAACTGGCGAAATGAGGGTGTACCAAAACACCTCTGCCGAACCCTTTGGGGAATACAAGGCGTGATATTACCTATATAGGTATACTGGCCTGCAAAAATAAGTATCACACTTTTAAAATTGCAATAACTTTTTAGGTACACAAGATATATTTTCGAAACAAAAAGGACTCAAAAAAGAGTTTAACTTTGTTACTATAGTTTCAAAGAAAGCTGATAAAAATTGCTATAAAACGTTTTTTATTTTAAATCTCTAACTTCTATAGTTTAGAAAAAAATGAAATTTTAAAAGTGTGATACTTATTTTTACAGGCCAGTGTATTATGTTATGCATTGGAACTTTTCAAACAGACTCTGGTTCCTACCAAATGATTGGCGATCCATTCTCAGCCCGAGGGTTTCTTTCTGGTTACCTACTATGTCAAAGGGGTGGGCAGTAGACATCTAGAACTGCGATAAAAAGGGTACTTCTTTTCCATTCTTTAAGCTATAAAGAACAACCATTTAAATAAATAAAAACATCCCATTACTGTCGCACTGCTGGTCACGGGCCTCTTTTTAGAATGAGAAGAGTTTAGGCCTTAGCGCACCACGCTGGCCTGTGTGGGTTGGCGGACTACTCACATACACCATCGAGAACTTCATGGAACCTGGTGTGCAGGATTCTTCGCGATGTTCGAAGTCAAATTCTGATCGGCACATGAATTCGAAAAGTCAAAGATACAGGCCGGGAATGAAATCGGATCCTCCTGTATGAAAGGCAAGCGTTCAACCGCTAGACTATCGGTGAAAGTACAAACTATACTTTTTTAAACACTATGGAGTAGGTATTCAATACTATACAGGGTGTAAACGAAATCATGTAATTCCTTCAAACCTCGTGATGTACTGCTGACATAAATTAACCAGCACGGGATACTTATGGATTCAATAAAAAAAAATTACTAAAAATAAACATGTGTTCTTAATGTGACGCATTTTAGCGCCCCGAGTTAAATGACCGCGCGGCGAGTGATACCGCGCAATTCGCTCGGCGCGCTAAAATGATTCACATTTGTGTTTTTTTTGTAATATTTTTTTTTATTGAATCAATAAGTATCCCGTGCAGGGTTAATCTATGTCAGCAGTACATCACAAGGTTTGAAGGAATTACATGGTTTCGTTTACACCCTGTATAATTAGTATCAAGTCCCTCGTTAACTAGCGGTCAGCGCATTGGACCCCACATCTACGTCTTACGATGGCCCCTCAAGAATAATTGCAATCCTTGGAACCAATGCCTGCGGTCACGGAGGCAGCAGATATTAATTAGTCGAGATTCCCTAATCTCCGTGTTTGGGAATCATTTGCGTAAGTACGTTTGTTTTCTGCCTAAGTATTTAGGCAATTTGTTAATGTATGTACATTCTCGTTGACTTGTTAGAGTAGGGCCATTTTAATACGTCACATTTGACACATCATCAAAATATTTATTTGCAACGGCAGCCATACGATATTATTAATTTTTTCAAAGTTAGAAGGCACAATTGTACAACATTTTTCATCTACTAAATATATATTTATTTTAATAATGAAAAGGAAGACAATTTTACGATTTACTTTGACAAACAGACAATGTCAAATGTGGTCTATTAAAATGACCCTACACTAGTTGTCATTATCAATGAGTGTGTAGGCACTCCACAACGTGAATTTTTTATGGTTTTTATCTCGTGTTGTAGTGACTCCAGGGAGAGCGTACGGTTGCGAGAGAGAAATGGAGCTGTTTATCCTGTATAGCTCCATCTCTCTCTCGCACTGGAAATATGAGAGGTCTAAGGCGCCCCGTACACAGTCAATCTGGATCGCGGTCCGCGATCAAAATCAATGATCGCGATCCAGATTGTTTTGTTCCGTTCCGTCAATCTAATTCGTACACTATCATTCTGGATCGCGATCATTGATTTTGATTGCGGATCGCGATCGAGATTGACTGTGTACGGGGCACACTTCATAGTACGCTCCCTACTTATTGTGCTATCGATAAGTAAGGTCAAAGTTATGAAAAAAAACGAATATTTCCCATACAAACTAGTCCAGAAGCTTGCTAACTTTCTACGAAAATAATTAAAAGCTTACGGTGAATAAACGAAGTTAAAAAAATAAATGATGTTAACTTTGTTGAAACCACAAAAAAGTTTCACTAGTCAGGTACATGTACATACCTAATTTATGAACGCGTGTGTGAGGCGAGAAGCAATCCATTAACAACATATGTGTATGTCTATTAACTATCCTCAATTATGATTATTTTTTTTTTATTTTTTTTATTTGTATCATTACTCTCAAGATATATTTATCTTATTTTACAATGATTTTTTAGCTAAGTTATGATGACATTTAATTATGTCAATTGTTTTATATAGTTTAGCTTCCTTATCAAGTTATCACTTTTGTAAATGTGAGAACTTTGTGGACTTGCCTCTATAAATTTGTAAATTACTGTTATTCATATAGTTTTTACTCTATTTTATTTGTTAATTTTTGTACTATATTACTCATTGGTCTGTGGTCAGAACTCCATTGTTCTCTCACTATCATAAATCATTGTACTCTGAAATTGTTAAAGATATTATTTTTAAAAGAGTAACCATGGAGTTTCTTGCCGGCTCTTCTCCATAGGAAACACTAATTGGAACCGTGCATCTAAATTCGACTTTTCATAAGCATCTGTATTGGTTTATGTGAAATAAAAACTTTTGATTTTGATTTTTTTTTGAGTTTGATTTAGCGCACTTTTTTGAATAGCACCAATTCAAATTACACCTATAGTCATAGGAATAGGAATAGGTACTATTATAGCCAGTAGGTACTTTTCGCTGTGACGTCACTTTGACATTGGTTCCTTAATAAAGGATTTTGGGTAAACTCCATAATAGGGAATACAAAAAAACACTAGTACCAATGCATACGTTTATTATTTAAAAAATAAACCAATTTCAATTACAGGACTAAAAAAAATATTTATTAAATTACTTAATATGTAACGATAACTTCAGTTTTTTAACTACAAACATTTTTTGTCGAGCTAACGTTTACATTATAAAACAAACATGATTACATTGAAAAATAATGATTAAGTATAACCAACAACATTTTATGACAAGCCCTTAAATAATAAAAACAGTTATGTAACCCATAGTAAATTAGGTATTTATGAGATATTATAACATATCAGCCTAGAACGAAATAGGTAGGTATAAATACAAAATGAAGCTTTTTTTTTTCTATCAGACTTCTTGTCGATGAGATGATGAGATGGTCTCGCGGACCGTTTCTACGTAACCGGGCAGTTATTGGCGAGACCTGAAGGGTCTCCAACCAAACGAAATGAAGCATGTACATCGTAATTTATATAGGAAAAACTTATATTTATATTCATTGTACTTTCAGTTCAAAATATAAATTTATCACACGACGACAAATCAAGCTATACTTGTCCGGTATAACCTGACCTCTCATTCAACAGAAATACCGTACAATGAGAGGTCAACGTAAACTGGGAATGTGGAGCTTGATTTGTCGTCGTGTGGACTAATTTGTATACACACTAATTTTAAAATAATTAAAAGTCGATCAAAGAACGGTCAGTAGAAAGAAGTTGTTCCGCAAAATCTACCCAGTGCCTTACATTTTTGACACAACTCCTGAGGATGACTCTTCAACGGATCGCTTTTGTCCAAGCCGTCCGGCTTCATGAGGGGTGTCTGAAAAAAAACATGATATTATTATCCCATAACGTCGCTGCGCCTGCAAAATACGCTGTTTTTTTTGAAAATCTGTCTTTAATGCTATTTTATAATAGTTCTCAAGCCACGTGCACCTGTAAAATCTGTTTTGTAATAATTTATTTGGTTAAGAAGATAGCAAAATAAATTATTAGAAAACGTATTTCACAGTTGCATGTGGCTTGAGAACTATTATACACTGGCCTGCAAAACTAAGTAGGTACTACACTTTTAGTTATTGCAATTTAAAAAAATTAAAAGTGTGATACTTAGTTTTGCAGGCCAGTGTAAAATAGTATCAAAGACAGATTTTAAAAAAACAGCGGATTTTGCAGGCCCAGCGACGATAAGTGTCCATTGCTGAACGCAGATCTAACTCGCAAGCAGCAATTGTGGTAAGGAGTAACTATACTTCAGCCAAACTCGATGTGGAATTTATGTAAACAAACTAACATGCATTTGCTTGCATCATTAATTTGTCGTTCCGTGTGAAATACTGGTATCCAGCCGCATCGGGTTAGACTAGAAGCTGAACCCAACAAAGGGCTAGGCAGAACGAACGAAACTATCATGCGTTTCGGATTATTGTTACATAGGTAAGTATTAAAGCTTCAATTTAAATTGATACAGATCCATCTGTACTAATTTAAATACAATATAAATAGGTAGATACAAGGAAGTAGTAACAAACCGATACGAAATTGAAATTGTGTTTAAAAATATATTATTATTAAATTATATAAATTGAAAGGGCCATTTGTTTACATAAATTCCATATCGAGTTTGGCTTGACTATAGATAGGCATTTGCTTATCACACTACCTACACAGACTTGTGGTTCCTAGTACACATAACATCACGCCTTGTACTCCCTGAAGGGTTCGGCAGAGGTGTTTTTAGTACACCATCGATTCACCAGTTACATTTAAGTCCGACGTGATAGGAGGCGAGCCTATTACCATTAACCGGGCACAAATCCAGACTCCGGACTGCTACTGAGAAATTCCTAATGGAAAAACCCAATAACACTTTGCCCGACCTGGGGATTGAACCCAGGACCCATGCGCAGTAGTTGCTCTTGCAACCACTAAACCAACAAGATAGTCGTAGTTCCAAGTACATATTAATATATTTATGAATGAGATAAGTACGTAATTATTTGGGTGGCGTAGGGTCTAGCCTTGCGATCGCCAACCCGCTTGCCCAGCGTGGTGACTTCGAATGGCCCACGTCCAGCCAGCAATTGACTGCAATACATAAAAATACGTATGTAATTACCTGTTTATGAGGCATAACGTTGATCTTGCACTGGGTGCACTCTTGGCCGTAGTTGGCCCAGGAGTTGGCGCTCATCCACATCCGGTTGCATTGCGGGCACCTGTATTCGCCGAAGCATCGTCCCTTGCCTTGATATGGAGTCTGATAACAAGGGAAAATGTATATTAGCATGAATTCGTCTCCAACATTGTAGCATGAAAGTTTAATATAATTTAAGCAATAAGAATAAAATAATTTGTTTAACAATGTAAATACTTAACACGTCAGAACGGTACTATACAGGCTGTAAACGAAATCATGTAATTCCTTCAAACCTTTTTTTTTATCGTTGGAAAATCACTATGGATGTCCCTCGCCTGGGGGAAGGCGAGGGGGTCTGCCGGACTCTTACCGGCTAAAAACCAACGGTGTCCTTCCTTCTGACCTAAGGCCGGGGTCACGGGATTCGCTAGTGCATGCACCGCGACCCCAGCAGGTCTCGGTCCACTAGCTTCTTCTGGTGGACCTCTCCAGTGGTGGGGCAATTTGTCCCCTGCCCCACTTCCTTCTGAGAGGCGCATGCGAAACACGGCGCACCATCCTCCCGGGCCTGATACTGGTCGGGCGACGGGTCCCCCAATCCGCCGCGGTGATGTGTGATGATGGGTGATGACTACTGACATTGATTAACCCTGCACGGGTTACTTTAGGATTCAATAAAAAAAAATTACAAGAAGTAAACATGTGGTCTTAACGTGAGGCATTTTAGCTCCCCGAGCGAATTGCACGGCTATCGCTCAAGTGCTTATTACACTATTCGATTTTTAGGAAATCTAATTAGGAAATCGGAAGGTGTGGATGGAGTTAGACAGTTAAATTCCGATTTAGTACGATTGGAAGGTCCCGATCGAAGGTTTCTAAATTGTTTACGATTTAGGTGAGTGTAATCGCATTGCTACGATTTAGAGCAGTGTTGCCAGATCGGATTTGTAAATTTACAGCGGTTTGAGTATACAAGGCTAGTCGGAAAGGGGGTACTAAGCCGCGGGCCACTTAATGTATCACTGATGATTGTTTTATAGAAATTGTTAAAATTTCAAAATTCGATAAAAAAAATATCATGAAATATGATTTTTATTTTAGTTTTTTCAAAAAATCTTTGTCCCTGCTATAGTTACTAATTCAGAAAATGCAGCTTCTAATCCGTGACCCCAAATATGACCTAAAATGTAAACACAACTGATCATAGCTGAGGATAGATAGAATTTAGCGTATTTTTTATGAAATCTTTGAACAGCTATTTCTCTTAAAATTATTACTTTTGGGAAACGTTGTAGAACAAGAGTTATTCATTATTATGGGTACTTTAACACCCTTTCGGCTTAGTACCCCCTTTTCGACTAACCTTTTATACTTACAGTATTTTGGTATAAAAATACAGTATACCATAAATTTAAAAGCGAAGCGAAGAGCAATAACAAGTCTATATGGAAAAGTACAAAATGATAAAAAATAAATGTATACATTTTTTCCCTGGATTTCACAAAAGTACTATATTTCTGCATAATTTTTGGGAAAAATACTATATTTGGTCAAAAAAAGGTGGGTAACCCTAGTCGTCGCTCCGATTTAGAATTCAATTTAGTCTAGTGTGATCACTAGCTTCTAACTTCTTAGTTAGAGTGTTCCTAATTAGATTTCCTAAAAATCGAATAGTGTAATAAGCACTTCACCGCTCATCTAACTCGGGGCGCTAAAATGCCTCACGTTAAGAACACATGTTTACTTCTTATAATTTTTTTTTATTGAATCCAAATGTATCCTTCGCAGGGTTAATCTATGTCAGCAGTACATCACCAGGTTTGAAAGAATTACATGATTTCCTTTACACCCTATATTAAATACTGTTAAAAAGCACTCTTTATAAAAAATCCAGACCAGACCAGACAAGGAATTTGGTATTCATTTTTCTATGTGCACTTTGAATTGGTCTGAAAACTGCAGGTTGTTTTGCAGTATCTCCAGAGGAAACATCAAGAATCTATGCAGGTAGAGTTACCAAAATATTTAAACGTTTTACCTTCCAACGAAGATATTATTACGTACCTTAACCGTTTAGACGATACGCAAATCACAAAAATAATAGAACAAAAATAATATGCCTACTTACCGACATTTTGATGACAATTTACTCAAAGTCACTACACAATTAACAATTTTACAGCAAATGGGTGAACTTCCTCAAAATGTTATCACCACCAGTTCTGATGTCCCACTAATACGGTTTTAACCCCAACTCGCTGCTTTATAAGCACTTGCACCTCATAAGGATGTAGCATAAAGTGGAGTGATAAACATTTTAATCACTGTTCTTTGTTCATAAATCATGTGTCATTAGTAAATTGTCGAGTGATGTCGTAACTGTTCATTGATTTTAAACAACAACGACCAACAACCAGTATTTATTTATTTATTGGCTAACCAACAATTGTTTACAACGTTACAATTTTAAAATAATATTTTACTTAAATCTATGCTTAGTGTAACAATTTCTTATAGGTTAGCATCGCATAATAGTAAAAGTGCCCCAAACCCTATACTATAAAATTAAAAACTAAATAGGAAAAACAAAAGAAACTTGTCAAATTAACAGTGAGATAATAAAATTAAATAAGAGTATAAAATAACATCAAAAATCAAATCAAATAAAATTTGCCTTAAATACAATATAGAGTAGGTATATGGGACAAAGATTTGAGTAAAATTTACCGTGGCCAAATGCCAAATAATATCTAACACGCTTACTTAGAAGTTGGAACGTAGTAGATGACGGTAAGCATCATTACTGGTTCAAAAGAACTCGCTGACACAAACCAGATGGTCCAGCGAGGTGACTAGAGGCGAAACCTCTTTTTAGGAGCGGCCTATGTCCAGCTGTGAACTGATAGGATTAATTAGGTATGATAAAATCATTCATTCTTAAGTCATCTAGGAGCTAAGCGAATTGAGTTTATTTGTCTAGCTTCTTCTTCTTAATATAAAAAACAATTGCCGTGCATTAGTCTCGCAAAAAAATCGACAATGGCGCGACCGATTTGAATTTTTATAATATGGAAAACCTTAAAAACAAATTTTGGTTTTCCAAAGTTCACCGTGTCGTCTAGTTATTAATAAAGATTAACATAAACGCGTAATATTTAAATAAAAAATACTTTTTCAAAGTAACAGTTGTTCAGTATTAAAATCATTTGAATTTTCATAGTATCAGTTCATTTGTAACTGTTATCATGTTTTTGATGCACGCACTCGTGTACGATTTTCGGGGAATTCCCACTTCGCTTGTTTCGATTGTAGCTGTCATAAGTAGGTATTACTGTATTTTATTTTTATCTTTGGCATGAATACGCTTTATAATTATATTTTAGAACACAATAGTGTGACAATACAGAAAAATATGCCAAATAGAATTTCAAAGACCTATTTCAGTAAAAATATCGAAGATTTGTTTGGGGTACGAGGTTTTGACATGTTACCATTTATCATTAATTGGTTTAAAATAAGTAGACACAATTTTTTGCAAAAAAGAAAAATTGGTTTCAAGGTTCTCAGATGGGTTTTATGATCTCTGCCCACCGAGGGGCGCTGCGGTGGAAAATATTTTTTTATGCTTCTGTATCTTCGAAACGGTATAAGATAGAAACCCAGAGATGGACTTAAATTATCAGTTTTATTGTGGTCTAGCCGCAGCCTACTAGAGGGCGCTGCGGTAGGTAATAAGCTATTCTTTTTGTGCTACTATATCTGCAAAACGGTGAGGGTTATAATCCTCGTTGGTCGGAGACCCTCCAGATCTCACCAATAACTGTCTGGTTACGTAGAAACGGTCCGCAAGACTATACAAGGTTAGTCGGAAAGGGGGTACTAAGCCGAAAGGGTGTTAAAGCACCTATAATAAGGGATAACTTTTGTTCTACAACTTTCCCCAAAACTCGATGGTTTAAGAGAAATAGCTTTTCAAAGATTCCGTAAAAAATATGCTAAAATCTATTTGTCCATAGCTATGATCAGCTGTGTTTACTATTTAGGTCATATTTGGGGTCACGGATTAGAAACTGCATTTTCTGAATTCATAACTAAGTCAGGGATGAAGAATTTTTGAAAAAACTAAAATAAAAATAATTTTAGATGGAAAAAAAAATCATCGAATTTTTTAATTTTAACACTTTCTTTAGAACAATCATCAGTGATACATTAAGTGGTTTGCGGCTTAGTACCCCCTTTCCGACTAACCTTGTATACAAGCAGTCGAATAGAAAAAGAAAAGCTTATAATCCTCGAGTTTGGATTCAAAACGTTGGGTTATACCTCCTATATAGTGCCCTCTGCCCTCCAAGATGCGGTTTTCTTTCGTACGGGGACGTGCTTTTTGTTTTTTTCTATACCAAATTAACAAAGCTGAAATTAAACATGGTCTTTATTTAATTCTCCAATGGACTGTTAGGTACCTATCTGTTGCCTATCTTTAAGATTTACTTAGGGTTACTAGATGTATGACTGAAAAGTCATGACAAACACTCTGACTATGACCTTGACATTATTGCCACGAACGTACACAATGCGAACTTAGTATTTGTTTTATGTGCTAGCCGCAAAAATGTGTAATTATTCAGTACTTATTACATTATGGGTACATATAATCAAAAGTCCTGACATATTTAAAGTCCGGCCGGAATCCTGACTTCTTCTTCTTCCTGCCCTTATCCCACACTAGGTGGGGCCGGCACAACATGTAATTCATAAATCCATGTTGTTAGTGGTTTTGGCTTATTGTTTTATGACTGCCTGACATCAACCCTCCTTGGGAATACTCGTTGCGCCGTCGCGCGGGTGACCCAATGTGCTTGCTGATGTTATGTACCGGTTCAGTTCCTTGACCCACTCATTCAGTTTTGCTAGGTACTTTGGTTCTGACACAATCATCGTAAAGTAATATAGCACCGTGAGATTTTCTGTAAAAACTTGATGTCAATGTTCTGTATCGCTCCTGCCCCGCTGTATCCCAAATACCAAGCTTGACTAAACACCGTTCACGTCCATGACTCTACATTTGTAGTCAACTCCGATTGTATCTGGGAATGATGGATTGTAGTCTCCCGTTGTGAGCGCTAATTCTAACTACTGATTAAAAATCCTGACATCAGGACAAATCCTGACGTCTTATACCCTTAGCCTTACCTCTTTGGGGATAAATATAGACGTGTGATAATACGTACTTATATGTATGTTATTTAACACTAGCTGTGTCCTCACGAATCCATCCGCGTAAGAAATTTTATTCCAGTAATAAATATAGCCTATGTTACTCAGTGATAATGTAGCTTACTAACGGCAAAATAATTTTAGAAATCGGTCCAGTAGTTTTAAGTTTATTCATCATTATATACATACAAAAATACAAATCTTTCCTCTTTATAATATTATTATAGCTGTGTCCTCACGGCTCCGCCCGTAGCCTATGTTACTCAGTGATAATGTAGCTTTCTAACGGCAAAAGAATTTTTGAAATCAGTCCAGTAGTTTTTAAGTTTATTCGTTACATACAAAAATCCAAAAATACAAATCTTTCCTCTTTATGATATTATTAGTATAGATATAGATAGTATAGATAAAGTACCTAAAGATATATAAGTATACTTATATGAAGTTATACCAGAAAACATTGACCAAAAGTTTTCTAACACAGATTCGTGAAAGGGAACGTTATAGACCCTTATAATAAAGAATATCCCTGTCTCGTGCATCGATGTAATTTAGACGATCCAAATGCACCAGTAAATTGAATAGTGGCTGTAGTCGAAGCCGTATCGCTTGCATCCCACCATTCCCACCCATCCAACTATAAAACTGAAAATAAAAACACTTGGCCATCTCCACGGATTTCACTGCGATATTGAAAGCTTAGCTTACATGGAATTTATGTAAACTTGGTCCATTGAATTTGAAAGTGCACGTTAGTTTAATAAATGTTCGATTTGTAATGGGGTTAGGAATTTGATTTAAGTAGTAGGTAGGTAATAAAAGTTATCTTGTACGAGGGGCTCGTGGCTAATTACCAACCGCGCGGATCATACGATTTGCGAGTTTAAGCTACACTTGCCACGGTCAGTTTCTGGATGGATGACCGTTCATTACACATCAAGACCCCTTCGTACCTCGGAGAGCACGTTAAATAGGCGGTCTCAGGTGTCATGTGGGAAGTCAGAAGCCCGAAAGTCTGTAGCAACTGGTCTAACCCTGGAATATTAGCATTGCCCAATAACTGGGTTGCGGAGGTCTGATGGGAGTCGCTCCGTGTAAAATACTGGTATTCAGCCGCATCTGGTTAGACTGGAATCTAACCTCAACGTAGTTGGGAAAAGGCTAGGCAAAACGAAAGGTATCTTGTACCTGTAACAGGCACTTCTTAATGGTGTGTGTTAGTAAAAATACCAATACCCTGTTCCAAAGGGTGTCGTTGAAGATGGCAAAGAAAATGTTTCAAGGTTGAAGAATCTACCAGTGCGCTGATATCAACGTACAGCGATCTTTAATTCGTTTAACGTGTTTATAATAGACTGGTGCAGCATAAATCGTAATAATATGTACGTATAGTCCAGCCATTTCAATTTTGTATATAACATAAACAAATCTTTGATCGTGAATAATATTCAGTGTTGTTTAAGAATCTTACAGCAGTGATAGCCTAGTGGTGTGACCGTCGGACTACCAAGTCATAGGTCTCGAGTTCGAACCCAAGGCACGCACCTCTGACTTTTCGGATTCATGTGCGTAGGTATTGTGTAATTATTAACACTTGCTTAAAAACGGTGAAAGAAAACATTGTGAGGAAACCGGCATGCCTGAGAAATATTTCTCCACGGAATTTGAAGCCAAGTCAGAGGCCCATGGGTGGCATAAACTCTGACACCAGGTTAGTCACTAACCACACGAAAAGAAAAAGAAGAATCTTAAAAATACTACTTAAATTAAAAACTAATATAAGTACCTAATTATTGATTTAAGAACAAGTGTTAAGGTTTACTAAAGATGTGTAGGTATGGTTTGTTTATCTTTTATACAATATTTTAATGGCCGGACTATAGGTACTTCCATAATCAACACGCCTGGTAAACAACCCTCTATCATCATCATCGCCATGACGATGAGAACATAAAATCACTGTTAGAGTACGTAAAATAAATTAGTTTCATAAAATTACTGTTGTTCTGAAAATTCCGCCGTTGAAAAGAGCATCATGCTAGTTAACTTTAATATGAAGGGTGCAGGGTTGGAAGGCACAGCGTAGGGATTACGCAGTTAGTCGGCTGGCACTCTGCCATGTCACTCTATGGCTTACTATTTAGTAGAATTGGCACCATTCGTACAGCTCGTAAGGTTTTCAACGGCAATGCAATTTGGAACAGATGACGAGTGTTGTACAATAAGGAGGTAACACGTATTATTAAGTGACGATGGCAGACAAAGCAAGAAAGAGATGGAAGAACATTAGAGCCGTTAAAAAAAAACATTTTAACAAAAATAAAAACGACTTAAAAAAAAACTAAAAAAAGAATATAATAATTACCATATTATAAAATTAATAGTTTCAGTAGACGGCGCTAATTCACGCTGAACCAAATTGAAGGCACCGACTTCTGAAACTATTAATTTTATAATATGGTAATTATTTAATTTTTTATTTCGTTTTTTTGAAGTCGGTTTTATTTATGTTAAAATGTTTTTTTTTTCATTTAAGTGGCCTTAATTAAAACATGGTTGGACCTATTAAAAAAGCTCCTCGTAACCTAATCACATCATCACATTATGCGTAGGTGCTGTTCGTCATTGAGGACTTCCATTATATATCTTCGAAGTTCTTAATCAGATCTTCACCAAATTTAAACGAGACCACTTCGAAAGAATATTCTTTCATACAAAAAAATATTTTTTCAAATCGGTTTATAAATGAAGGTGTTGTGAACTAACAAACACAAAAAAAATACATTCGAATTGATAACCTCCTTTTTTGGAAGTCGGCTAATTAGGTTGAACAAAATATTTAAATAGATTTTTGCCACCTAAAACAAGGTAATGTTCAACATGTAAACCACATAGTTTAAAAGCTCTAAAAATGTTCCCTCTCTTTCTTATTTTGATGTTAGTAAAAGATAGCAATATTTTGACTAGGCTACTAGACAATAAGGATGTAAACGACACAAAGGATGTGATCGTGGGAATGCGCATGAGATATAAGGCACAGCAGGGGCCCATGTTGGCTGGCCCCCGATCCACCGTGCTCACCCGCCGCAGCCGCGGAGCCGGTTGTCCCTTCTGACTCCGCAGTCACACCGTTAATACAGCCCTCATCAAGCTGTCGTATCCCTCCCAGTCCTCTCGCATTCAATACCCTAAGAGGTTCGAGTCCCCCTTAGGGGACGCCCTTAGTGGTGTTGCTGCTAAATAGTCATGATGTTACAGTAGTTAGAGTAGTTAATTAGTTAGATATTGGATTGGAGACCCTTCTGGTCTCGCCAATAATAGCCCGGTTACATAGAAAAGGTCCGCAAGACCATCTACAAAAGTCGAATAGGAAAAAAAAAAACCATGTTGGCTGGAGACCCTTCAGATCTCACCAATAACTGCCCGGTTACGTAGAAACGGTCCGCAAAGACCATCTACAAGCAGTACAATAGAAAAAAAACCGGTCTCGCTACCGATCAGTTTATCTTCATACTAATCCTAAAATTCTTTAAAAGTGTTCCTTAACGTTCATTCAGTGTCGCTCTTTAGGATTTCAAAACTTTTTTTTAAACAAAATTATGGCAAACGATTCTGTTTTTTATGTTTTTTTTTTACATCCTACCAGAGAAATATACCAGCTACATACATAACATAATTAGCCGAAAAGGGTTTAGGCCTTAGTCCACCACGCTGGCCTGATGCAGGTTGGCAGACTACATACACCGTCGAGAACTTTATGCAGTCCTTTCATGTGTGCAGCTTTCCTCAAATTTATTTTTCTGATCCGCTCTTGACTTTGAAATGTCGGAGGTACAGGCCGGGATCGAACTGATTGATTGGCGACACGTTTGGTGCAGTGGCTGTGCTATCGGCTTCTGCGCTACGGGTCGTGGGTTCGATTCCCGCACGGAACAAATATTTGTACGGCCTACAGATAGTTGCTCTAGGTCTGATGTTTTTGCGTGTGAAGATTTGTGTCTGTAAACGCACCCACGATACAGTAGACATCCTAGTGTGGGGCAACGTTTTTTAAAAAAGAAAAATAAAAAAAATAGAACTCAGGCCCTCCTGTTTGGAAGGCAAGCGTCCAACCTCCAGGCACTACTACACAACAATCATCATTTCTTTATACAATACTAGCTGTGTCCTCACGGCTCCACCCGTAGCCTATGTTACTCAGTGCTAATGTAGCTTTCTAACGGCAAAAGAATTTTTGAAATCGGTCCCGTAGTTTTTAAGATTCGTTACATACAAAAATACAAAATATTTTTCCTCTTTATAATATTACTATAGAAGTATAGATATCTCACAAATTCATAACCCTCTCACATCGGCCGCAAACAAGTAAATTACCTTGCAAAAGAAATGCAAACATTAGCTACTAATTAGTCACAGTTGACGTTCTCCATGTCACAAAAAGCGACTACTCCGAGGGATGGTCGGGTTGCACCGATTAAAGATTCAAGAAGCCGCCTCGCGTGGCCTCGCCTTGTCTAATTACCATGGCGCTTACTCCCGGTCTGTTTACTCACACTTAAGACGAAATTACGTCAAGAATCTCCATTTTTGCATCGAATAGAAGATGATTGAGGATTAAGTACTTTCCTAAACATCATTTGGAATGTTGGAAGGTTCGTGTGTATTTGGCCTTGTCATTGGCGCAGCGTGCCTTGGCCCGGCCCCGTATAAAAAAATGTTTGGGGGCCCTTAGGAAGGGTAAAGATTTCTCACAAAATAAAAAAAAAATGTTTGCATAAAATTAAAATAAATATTTATTCATCATAATTATCTATCTGTCACTTTTTCCAAAATTTTTACAAACAATTCAAATTAAATATACACTCTCCTTGCCTTTTTTTCGGCAAACTGATTTCTTAAATCATTTAGAGCTGATGATGACTTTAGTTTTTCTAAAGTTTCTGCCTCTATGGACAATAGTGACAGGTCTGACAGTTTTTATTAATTTTTGCTTACGCACTTTGGGGGCCCCGTATAATCGATACGGCAGATACGGCCGGCGGTAGCTACGCCCCTGGGCCTTGTATTAATTAATACAGTGTGTAGAACGGTTGAATACACAAAAATGTATTAATTGTTTAGTGATTATAATACCTTATTTCTTCTCCTTTGTCTTAACACAATTAGTCTACATTTGTGGTAAAATAATTTATTACGCATTTACTTATTACTTCTAGAAATCTAAAACGATAAGGTTATCACCATAATTAAAGTCAACATTTTGGTCCATTACAAATTTTAAATCACAATTTAGTTTTAAACATAACATAACATTACGCCTATATTCCCCGAAAGGTTGGGTAGAGGTATATAGTTAACCCCTTATTTCACCCTTATGTTCGTCCCATGTAATAGGGGGTGAGCCTATTGCCAACACTGGACATAAATATAAACTCTGAGCTGCTACTGAGGAATCCCACACGGAAAACCTCAATAACACTTTGTCCGACCTGGGGATCGAACCCAGGACCTCATGATCAGCAGTCACGCTCGCTACCACTAGACTAACGAGGCAGTTCTGAAGTTTATAACGAAGAAAAAAATAATCGTTTGGACATAATTATTTTGGTAGCTTTATCATTATTCCCAAGTTATTCGACGGGATCATCGATATACATATACAATTCCTCGTGACTCTACATCTCACATACTCGAACATTCCAAAAACCCGCGACGCGTTCGGGGTGAACGTATTACCTATAATATTCTCATAAATATATGCAAACACACCCAAACCGTATTCACACGGATGGCTGTTCAATTCCATCAGAAAGGACCGAAGCCATCCAGTTCTAAATATTCCATGTGCGGTCAAGAGTAAAATTCACAAAGAAAATGTATTATATATCCTTTATTGCGTCTCTCCCTCTTTTTCAGTGACCATCACTTGGGGTAACACAGTTTTATGTGACTTTTTAGAATTCCGTAACTCGAAAGGAAAAAAAAGGAACCCTTACAGGATCACTTCGTTGTCCGTCTGTCTGTCAAGACCCCTTTTCTCAGGAATGTGTGGAGGTATCAAATTGAAATTAATATCAAATACTCAGATCTGCAATCCCTTGGAGCTGTGAAAAAATCATACTTCAAAATCAAAAGTCAACACAATCAAAAGATACGGCCGTTTATGTCGCATATTTTGACACTCGAAAGAAAATCAAAACCTGTAGGGTTGACCTACAATCCCTGGGTTCCCGTTGACCTAGAATCATGAAATTTGGCAAGAAGCAATGACTTATAGCACAATTAAAGGAAACAATCCGAAAATCGTAAATTTATAGTAACATCACAAAAAAAATGTACTGAACCCTCGGTGCGAGAGTCCGACTCGCACTTGGCCGGTTTTTTTTTTCAATAAAACGAACAGTGCGTCTACTATAAATATTATAAAAAAAATCGATAAATGATGTGTGTATGTTCGGTCTGCCTAGCCTTTTCCCAACTATGTTGGGGTCAGCTTCCAGTCTAACTAGATGCGGCTGAATACCAGTATTTTACACGGAGCGTCTGCCATCAGACCTCCACAACCTAAATACCGGGCAATGCGGATATACTAAGGTTAGACCGTTTGTCAGTTTGTGAATCCAAAATTATGCTCGTAAATTATTACCGGCATGGATTATTAGAATATTATGTAGAATAATTTTATTACCAGTCAAATATTTTATAATTGGAGTACTTACAACTATCGCTAAGACTGATTAAGGCAATATTTATGGAACAACTCTTAATTGTAGCGGTAATTATGTTAAAATAGGTCGAGACTTCCGTGCCTCGAAGAGCACGTCAAACCGTCGGTCCCAGATGTAATACGAATACCTATGACAGTTATTACGGGTAGTCAGATGCTTGAAAGTCTGACGATCGGTCCAACCTTAGGATATCGGCATTGCCCAGTTGGGTTGCGAAGGTCTGATGGCAGCCGCATCTGCTTAGACTGGAAGCTGAACCTACATAGTTGGGAAAAGTCTAGGCACAACACTACGGTTTAAGAATTTGTATTTATTTATTTATTTATTTATACTTCTATGCACTATTGTGGTACATAAGGCGGACTTAATGCCATAAGGCATTCTCTACCAGTCAACCTTAGGGTTAAAAAGAAAAGCATCAAAATACGTAGGTACAGGAAAAAGATGAGTTGACAATTTTGGACTGAATATATCAGGAAATCAAAAGTTAAATATAAATTACATAAAATACATATATACAAATAATAAAATATATAGATATTACAATATATATATATATCAATTTATCACGTCAACGTCTTTAATTTTTTGATATAACATAACTAAACAAAGCCAACTACAAACTCAGTTCTTCATAATATTTACCTCTCAAACGATTTGTAAACAATTTATACAAGAGTTCGTTATATTGTAATCTTGAGTAAATACTCAATTATCGCCCTCACCGTGTTAATTAGAGCCGGCTTTAAAAGGCTAAGTAGGGTTTTGAGTGTCCTCTCAATCAAACGTTTCTCAAAACAACCCTTTCTTAGATGTCATCGGCTTCTTTTCGTGTCAATTGCAAGCCCCCTGTAAGGGGATCCTGTAATTGAAATAAATATTTGGCGATAGAATTTTGTTTGATAACGAGGCTAGGCTCTCAATTAGGAAACAAAATCCTTTACATTGTATGTACTTTGCTTATTTGTTTTATTATAATTAAGTCTGTTTTTATGCTTGTCTGACTCTGTATTCGTTGTCGTTAAATTTCTACAAAATCAAAGAAATTGTAAGGTTGTATTTTATTTTGGTGTTAATGATAAGACCCCTTTGAATCTTTTTGTTTATTATCACAAAAGTATTTCTTGTTAATTTGTTTAAAGCTTTAGAATGCCATTTTGTAGATTGTGCTGTCTAAATCGAAACATCTAATAAAATCCTTGATACTGGTGTTATAATGATGACACGTTCGGTGCAGTGGTTGAGCGATCGGCTTCTGCGCTACGGGTCATGGATTTGATTCCCGCACGGAACAAATATCTGTTTGGTCTACAGATAGTTGTTCCGGGTCTGGTTGTTTGTGCATGTGAAGATTTGTGTATGTAAACGCACCCACGATACAGGAGAAATCCTAGTGTGGGACGTTCTTTTAAAAGAAAAAGCAATTACATCAACTTTTTTTTATTTGTTTGGAAACTGATTTTCGTATAATTCATAAATAATCAGCCCACTGCTGGGCATGAGCCTCTTCTCAGAATGAGAAGATTTAAGACCTTAGTCCAACCACGCTGGCCTAGTGCAGGTTGACGGACTACACACACCATCGAGAACTTTATGAAGCCCTCTCAGGTGTGCAGGTTTCCTCACGACGTTTTCCTTCATCGTAAAATTCATAAATAATAATAAACATTCACGTAAGTACAGTTACATCCAATTACAGTGTATTTCCTTTAACAGTCGCATCAATGACATCCAAACTCGTACAAGAAAATTTTCTATTTAGCTTTATCGAAAGCTACGACGGCAATCGAATACCACTAATGGCATGGCACAATTGAAACTGCTCGGCAGAAAATCGAGCAATAAGTATGCATCACGTGGTCCTCGCTGTGGCTGATGGTTGCAGAGATGTCTAGCCCGTTGCTCGTAGACTCAATACCATTAGTACTGCGCTTACGTTCTACTGTAAAGGTATGTACATATGAGTCTGGATGTCCACCTCTGAATATGGATATGGAACACAAGAATTAACGGTCGTGACTGGTGTTGTCATGGCCAGTGCGACAACATTCGGGACGGAGGATTAAAAAATTGGGACAATTAAAAACAAAAACGTTTATTTTAATCGTTAAGAAAGGACATGGACAAAAAAGTACATTCTATATACTTATACATAGTAAATAATATTGTAA
Source organism: Amphipyra berbera (assembly GCA_910594945.2). Lineage (NCBI taxonomy): Eukaryota > Metazoa > Arthropoda > Insecta > Lepidoptera > Noctuidae > Amphipyra > Amphipyra berbera. The sequence goes on along the minus strand of OU343126.1, from coordinate 14,217,037 downwards.
AATAGAAATAGAAAAATGAATTAATACGTAGTTTTTAGCCTCTCTGAACTTGTCAGTGTCTTGACAGAAGACTAACTCTGCATCGCTGTAATGTATATTGAGTTATCTAGGTAATTAAAAGCTAACAAAATATTTTTATTTGTTTTCTCTAATAAATAAATAATTATTTATACCTACTCTGTGTTTTATTTTGTGTTTTCCTTGTTAATTGGTAATTAAACTATAAAAATATAGATAAGGATAACCTGCAAAAATGTATTACATGTTACATTATAATTCTATACACTTATTGCCAGCGATGTGATTAAAGGTTTAGTGAAACTATTTACGACTAGTCTGTAGTAATGACAAGTTCTATGAGTTTTTTATTTATAGCAATTTAATGTGCCAATATTCACCAATATAAAACACAAAAAATCATTGGTGTACAATAAATTCGATAACTATGCCGACGCCCATACAGAAATTGGCCATGTCCTTTGACACTAAGGCTGAGTTGCACCAATTAACTATAACCGTAACCATACCAAAATATCTGTCAAATCAGTACAAATTTGACATAAATATGCCCAGTTAACAGTTATAGTCATTTGGTGCAACTGAGCCTTAGACTCAGTAACACCAATTAACTATAACCGTTACTACACCAAAGTTTCTGTCAAATCAGTACAAATTTGACATAAATATGGCAAGTTAAACTAACTGTGGTACAACTGAGCCCTAAATATGGTATGGTTACGGTTATAGGTAGTTAGTGAAACTGAGCCTTCTTCTTTTCGTGTGGTTAGTAACTAACCTGGTGTCAGAATTTATGCCGCCTAGCCTCTGACTTGGCTTCACATGCCGTCAAAAAATATCTCTCAGGCATACCGGTTTCCTCAAAATGTTTTTCTTCACCGTTTTTAAGCAAGTGATAATTATACAATACGCACATGAATCCGAAAAGTCAGAGGTGCGTGCCTTGAGTTCGAACTCGAGACCTATGACTTGGCAGTCCGACGGTCACACCACTAGGCTATCACAGCTCTGAAAACTTACATAATCAGAAGTATCAAGCTAGGAAGATAGAAAATATGCAGGCACGACTGACACTGCATCGTATCGACATGGTATCTGCTCTTCACTACATCTACTGAAAGGTGTGATATTACATTTCGACTGCCAGCAGTAAAAACCACGTATGTGTAAAATACAAAATTTTATAGGAGACTGTGGGCTATGTCGTCACGGCTCCGGCCGTAGCCTATGTTACTCAGTGATAATGTAGCTTTCTAACAGCAAAATAATTTTTGAAATCGGTCCAGTAGTTTTTAAATTTATTCGTTACATACAAAAATACAAATCTCTCCTCTTTATAATATTGGCATAGATGGAAAAATTGTCAAATTGTGAAATGAAAAAAAATGGCCAGTCAAAAATGTTAATACAAGTTTCTCATCGTACGTCATAGATGGCGTTAGAAGTATTTGAATTGAAAGTTTGTTAAAACGAGTTCATCTATTTAAAGTGCAAATAAAACGCTTTTCAAGAAAGTTGGATTTACAAGGTTTTCACTGCTGGGCGTCGATTTGCAGTCAGTCCAACACACAACCACATTAAAGATGCGTTTTAACAGATATTGTTTTAGGGGCCATTCAAGTATTACGTAAGCAGAATTTTAGTAATTTTTGACCCACCCCTCCCCCTTGTCAGCGAAAGTAAGCAAAGCTTTTACCCCCCTCCTATGCTTACGTAAACATTGGTGTATATTTTTTAAGCTGATCAGGTTTCTTTATTGTTATTCATGAGAAGCAGTTTTTAAGTCTAGAAAAATAAGTAAATAAATAAAAATTGCTGACGTAATAATCATCATCTAGGCACCCCCGTCCCCCATGTCATCAAAAATAAGCTAAGCAAAGACCTCCTCTACCCCCTTTCGTGCTTACGTAATACTTGAATGGCCCCTTACTTCTTGCCGTTCATCTGTCTACACCTTAACACATATGTGTTAAGGTGTGTTAAGGTATGTTTTCTCCGTGCCATCCACACGTTGGGTCATACTAATATAAATAAATAGATACCGAATGGGACCAGCTCGGATTCCGTAGAAGATAATATAGTTTTTACAGTGTCTTTTATAGCGTTTGGAACGACGCACTTAGTACCTATATGCCGCTTGTTTCGATTCCTATTTTGAGTGGATCTTGTGTTTATTGATATTGAAGTGAAATCCTTAATTATATTCATAATAACTGAGTTGTGGAGGTCTGATGGCAGTCGCTCCGTGTAAAATACTGGTATTCAGCCGCATCTGGTTAGACTGGAAGCTGACTCCAACATAGTTGGGAAAAGGCTAGATAGAACCGTTAAATAATTTCTGTTGCAATGGAAATTGAACTATGTCTAATAGAATTAAGGTTTCTAATCCCAAAGCATTTTAATTCTAAATGTAAACCGACATGTTTACTGATGAATATAGGACTTCCAATGAACGCTGTCATGAACGGAACAAGTGTGGTCCAAATCATCACCACGCTTATCAGGTGATCGCATGCAGTATATTATTATGAACATACTGTCCGCACAGGACACGGCAGGACGGCGTAAAGCCCATGTTATGCTCCTGCCCTTATCACAATATGGTTGGCACAGCATGAATTATTCTTCCACACATCTTCATCAGCCGTCATCTGTGTTCACATCTTCTTTTACACAATCTATCTTTTCTTTTGCCTGCGTCCTTTTACCCCTCTTACTGCCTATCGAACGAATACAGGAGACGTGGCCCTATTCTTTGTAATATGTTTATATTCACTCTTTAGTTTTATGTTTTCAGGGTTGCGTTTCAATGATGATTATTTTATGTTTTATCCGAATTCGTTTTTTTCTGGGTTATACTACGGTTTTCAAATACATATTACCAACTAGCTGTGTCCTCACGGCTCAGCCCGCGTAAGAAATTTTATTCCAGTAATAAATATAGCCTATGTTACTCAGTGATAATGTAGCTTTCTAACGGCAAAGTAATTTTTGAAATCGGTCCAGTAGTTTTTAAGTTTATTTGTTACATACAAAAATAAAGAAATACAAATATTTCCTCTTTATAATATTAGTATAGAAGTATAGATAGACTCCTTACAAGGGACCTTTAAACCCTCTTTCGGTTTTAAGGGAAAATTTAATTTTGTAACACGTTGTATTAATTTCTATTTATATTTTAAATATTAGTTTATCTTTGAATTTCATTCCCATGCTTTCGGTGCGGAAATATACACTTACAAAATTTAATTCCAGCATTTTCCAATTCAAGCAACCATAAAGGCATGTTCACATTTCGCAGACAAAGAAAAATGAATGAGACAACGCAAGGACATAAGGCCGGTGGCACAAGTGCTGCGAATGGCCAATACGCCGTGTTTACGGTTATTTGAGTGGGCGTATACGTCCTAATTTATAACGTTAATACGGGTACGGCGCGTGATAGCGACATCCCATGCGGTATTGCACTTATGATCTCCAGTCTCTAGTGACTTCGTAGTGTTGTTATGGCTTATGCGTATAAATGTGGCAATCTATATCTACACTAATATTATAAAGAGGAAATATTTGTATTTTTGTATGTAACGAATAAACTTAAAAACTACTGGACCGATTTCAAAAATTCTTTTGCCGTTAGAAAGCTACATTATCACTGAGTAACATAGGCTATATTTACTACTGGAATAAAACTTCTTACGCGGGCGGAGTCGTGAGGATACAGCTAGTCTTTTATAATATGATTACTGTTGTCGCTGCGTCTACGAATTGGATAGTTTAGATAATCGTGGAATTTAATCTGGGCATGGAACATATTTTTGGGTGTGACGACCCGGTAAGATTTCGCTATGTGCTTTTCCGAACTATGTCGGGGTCAGCTTCCAGTCTATCGAGATACGGCTTCTTCTTCTTTTCGTGTGGTTAACGACTAACCTGATGTCAGAGTTTATGCCGCCCATGGGCCTCTGACTTGGCTTTACATGCCGTCGAAAAATATCTCTTAGGCATGCCGCTTTCCTCACGATGTTTTCCTTCACTGTTTTTAAGCAAGTGATAATTATACAATACGCACATGAATCCGAAAGTCTGAGGTGCGTGCCTTGGGTTTGAACTCGAGACCGATGACTTGGCAGTCCAACCGTCACAGCACTAGGCTATCATTGCTGAGATACGGCTGAATACCAGTATTTTACACGGAGCGACTGCCATCAGACCTCCACAATCCAGTTACTGAGAAATGCGGATACTCTAAGATTAGTCCGGTTGTCAGACTTTCGGGCTTCTGACTACCCGAAATGTCTGTCATAGGTATTCGTATGACAGCCAGGACCGACTGTTTAACGTCTTCACTGAGGCACGGAGGGGTCTCAATTTGTAACGAACAGTCACCCATCCACAGACTGACCGCGGCAAGCACAGCTTAATCTCGCCAATCGTAGGATCCGCGTGGTTGATAATAAGCCATGAGCCGCTCAAGTCAAGATTTTTTTATACATAACATCACGCCTTACATTCCCAGAAGGGTTCGGCAGAGAAGTTTTGGTACACCCTCGTTTCGCCAGTTATGTTTAATTCCCATGTAATAAGGGGCGAGCCTATTGCCATTAACCGGGTGCAAATCCAGAGTCCAGGCTACTACTGAGAAATTCCTAATGGAAAAACCCAATAACACTTTACCCGACCTGGGGATCGAACCCAGAACCCCATGTTCAGCAGTCGCGCTTGCGACCACTAGACGAACAAGGCAGTTTTATTTCTTTACTAGCTGCCCGGACAGACTTCGTTCTGTCAAAAGTTATTGGCCTGTAGTGGGAAAAGAAAAGCGTTGCTTTTACTATTTTCCACAGAATTTTTATGTTTTCTCTCTCCATAAAAACCTCCCTTATGCCTTAAGGAATATATTTAGAAAAAAATAGCCGCATTGGTCGAGCCGTTCTCAAGTTTTGCGCTTAGCAACACATTTGGCGATTCATTTTTATTTATATATCGACGGTTAAAAGGAAAAGGGGATAAGCGACAAAAGATGAAATGTTCAGGAGAGCCGTTCAAAGTTTTAAATTTTAGAAAAACTGACGTATTTTTGTCATTTATTAAGATATTGTGAAAAGTGAAACAGTTATAAAATCATCGTAGAGCCATGGGAGTAAGCGCATTCGAAAGAGCAGAAAATTTCAAGTCCAATGACATATATAACTCATTTTTGACCAAAATGTCGCTTATCCCTATTTCCTTTTAACCGTCGATATGTAGATAAAAGTCATAAAACAATCTAAAGAAAGATTACTTCTAACACCATTTGAAATACAACTACAGTATAAAGTACATATAAGTACTAAGAAAGAATACAACTACACAACAAACATACATAAGTACCTATTTTTAATACAACTCCAGCTTTGTGTTCTCCACAATAGACCACAATTATATCTTTTATACATTTCTTTACTCCAAGACTTTTATTTATTCCTTTGAACAAAACACAGACAATCTTTTTCTATCTTCAAAGACCTTGTTTTCACAACACTAGTCGGGAAAAGGAAAATTTATAACTGACGTAATATAATACAGGGTGATGTATCTACTATCTATGTACGTTTGCAATCTATTAATGTTGTAGCCTATTTATTACATAGCAATAACATCTCGCCTTATATTCCCCGAAGGATTCGGCAGAGGTGTTTTTAGTACACTCTCATTTCGCCAGTTATGTTTTAGTCCCATGTAATAGAGAGCAAGCCTATGTCCAGACTCCATGGTGCTACTGAGAAATTCCTAATGGTAAAAACTCAATAACACTTTGCCCGACCTGAGGATCGAACCCAGGACCCAATGCTCAGCAGTCGCGCTTGCGACCATTAGACCAACAAGGCATTCATTATTATGAAACTATTAATTGTATAGATATTTATACTAGAGATAAAAGCGTTGTTTGTTGTTCAGCTTAAATATCGATATCGATAACCTAGCCTAGCCTAGTTCTTAAAATATAAGAACGATACATAAGTAATAACATTATCATTATCTATCTAAATATATATTTACCTCCACACAGTCTGTCTCACTCAGTGTGGGGCTCGTGGTTAATTAATAACGCTGAGCTTGCCGCGGTCAGTCTGTGGATGGGTGACCATCCGTTACACGTCGAGACCCCTATGTGCCTTGGAGAGCACGTAACCGTCGGTCTCGGGACCTATGCCAGTCGTAACGGGTACTCAGAAGCCCTAAAGTGACAACCGGTCTAACCTTAGAATATCGGTATTGCCCAGTAACTAGGCGGCCGGTCATAAAACAATAAGCCAAAATGATTAACAACATGGATTTACGAATTACATGTTGTGCCGACCCCACCTAGTATGGGATAAGGGCAGGGAGAAGAAGATTCTTCCCCGGTGGGTTCCCGCATTGTCGTTGCGAGCCGTGGCGTAGATCCCCACGGTGAAGCGAAGAGGAACCCAAGGAGGGGCTGCTCGTCGGGGCTTGGGCCTGGAAGCCCTTGACGTAGCGGCCAAGTAGGTTGCGGTGTCGCCTGGGCGACATCGCAACTGAGGCGGGCCGCAATGTCTCATGGGAGGTATCGTGGCTGAAAGGTAGAGGCCGAGGCGGGAGAGGAGTGCCGGTATTGCGGTGCGCCGCTCTACCTACCTTCCGCGGCCTTGACGGGGTCGTCACCGTCAGATGGCGGACGCGGTGGGGCCGCAGGGAGAGGGGAGTGTCGGTATGTCGTTGGCCGCTCTCCCTATCCTCTGCGGCCGAAATGTGGTTGGCGACGGGGCCACTATCCTGACCCGTCGCAGGGGGACCAAGGGTGCCCAGACACGGACTAGTCTGGCACCCATGTGCTTGTTTGGTCCCCGGGGTGTTCACGGTGTGCCATGTGTTCTGGTGCGCCGGTGTTGTGAGTGCTCCCCGCGCCTCTCGGGAGTTCGTGGGGTTGGGGCCCCACAGTGGAGGGGTCCACCAGCAGTTGGTGGACCGAGACCTGCCGGGGTTGCGGTGCATGCCTAGGCGAATCCCGTGACCCCGGCCGACGGTCACGAGGAGGAACACCGTGGGTTTTTAGCCGGTAAGAGTCCGGCAGACCCCCTCGCCTACCCCGGGTGAGGGACATCCACGAGGATTTCCTCACGATGAAAAAAAAAAACAAAAAAAAAGGGAGAAGAAGATTCAGCCGCATCTGGTTAAACTGGAAGCTGACCTCAACATAGTTGGGAAAAGGCTAAGTATAACGAACAATCGGTCTCTCTCATTAGAACATAGACCCTAGAATGAATGGTCGTAGGAGATGTCGCCATAATCATTAGGTACGCTTGGCAGATGATATGGTGATCGCTGTCTGTTGGTAACACAGAGGAGGTGGACCCTACCGGATGCCCATCCCTTTGCCCTGTTTTAGTCGGCTTTTACATCACCCATGAGTGGAGAGACGGTGGTATATTATTTTCTATGAAACACGCATCGGCATATGGAATTATAAACTAATTTTACAACAAAATCCCGGAGAATACTAACGTACAGTTCTTTACCTGCTTTACGCAGTATAAAACAAAGTCGCTCCCGCTGTCTGTAAGCTTAGATTTTTTAAACTACGCAACGGATTTTAATGCAGTTTTCAGCACTAGATGGAGTGATTCAAGAGGAAGGTTTATATGCCCCACATTAGTATCTACATTGCACCCATGCAAAGCCGGGGCGGGTCGCTAGTTGTGTATAAAAGAAATAAAATCGTTTATCAGTCACATATTCATAGGGGACAAAAGTCCCGCGACACATGTCGCCGCGCGACGTTACAGGAGATCGCGTAACATGACAAGCAACAGTGGCAACATCGCGCAATCAGGTAGTTATAGCACGAAAATGTCGCGGAAGTAGATATCTGGTGCCGGCGAGCAATGTCCATCGGATTAGACGTCTCATGATGTCGCAGACGACAAATGTCCCGCGATGTATTTGCCCCTAGTAAAGTGCGGTCGCGGTGCAGGAAGAATTTCGTACAATGACACGTCACTACTTATCTCTGTCGCTCGCGCAGAAATATCTTGCCGTCGCGCTCGCACAGATACGGTGACCGCCGTCAACACAGATTGCAATTGGTTGTAGGCACAAAGGTCATTGTACGAAATTCTTCTTGCTCTGCGACTGGATTTTAAATACTCTCAGTGTTTTTCTCGACTTACCTTAGCTACTTCACTAGGCAATTATTTCTCAGCTGGACAATAATGAATACTAACCTATTAGTCCTTATGTAATATTATAATTATACGCTGTAATATTTAATACCTACCTCAACATCTTACAAAACCGTCGTCATCGGTAGGTACAAAACCTACCATAAACTAAACATAAAACTATGAACAATGCACATAATATTATGTTTCATTTTGTAAAATATTATTATATTTCCAAACAACTTTTATTCAAACAAAGTAAAGTACTGTTTAATGTTGACTTCTGAAACAATGAAATTTAAGTTTTAATTAATTTTACTCGGTTTTCTTTCCTATAAAGAATTGAGAATTTTAAGGGAATGTCCGTTTTCCTTATCGATACCTTCCTATAGTAAAGGAAATCAGCGCAGGTGACAGTGGCGTAACTATACCATCAGAGGCCCGAGGCTAATGTATTGGATGGGGCCCCAGTAAAAATCGTCACATTGTAATTTAATTTTAATAATTCAGTGAATTAGTTACCCAACAGAATTACTAATATTGTGTACATTTAGTTAAATATCTAATAAATTTAATTTTCAAAAGCCCTGGGCCCCGTTGGGTCTTGGGACCCGTGGCATTTTGCCAGCCCTGCCACCCTATAGTTACGCCACTGGCAGGTGTCCCCTATGCCCTTTGAGATATCGATGGCTCCAAAGTGTAAAGGCAAAAGTACCATTGTTCTCATTTCCGGTGTACCATGCATTTTTTTTTATATCAGAGTCCCGAAAAATTCACCATACTATTGTCCATATGCTTCCCAGGCGACCAGTGACGAATAGACAGTCCCCCATGTCCCCTTGGGTCATTTATTATAACACAGTGAACAACATTTCAGGTTATAACGCCACAGGAATAGCATTAATCTGTAGCTGTATTCACGGAAGGGTCGTGCAGAGGTGTATAGTAACACCCTCATTTCGCCGTTATGTTTAAATCCCATGTAATAGTGGGCGAGCCTTGCCATCAACCGGAATCTAATCTCCGCGCTGCTACTGAGGAATTCCACACTGAAAAACCTTATAACACTTTGCCCGTCCTGGGGATTGAACCCAGGACGACGAGGATTACGAGGCAGTTATAAATAGCATTGTATCGATAAAAATCAATCTCGCGAAATTAAAACTGAATATAGCAGACACAAATCAGCATTAAAATTGAGTGAATTGAGGGACGGTGTCGAATTAAATTTTGTTGCAATCAGGGGTCGCGAGGGACCACTTCAGCTGATTGATTGTTTGAAGCAGAAGTAACGAACCTGCCCACACAGGCTCATAACGATTCATAGACTAATAGAGCTGGTAACACCGATGCGGGGTAATCCCTGGAATCATGAAAGACAAGTTGTTAATTCAGTCATGCAAAGTGCGTCATTTTAAATTAAATGTACTTATCTAGGTATACTGTGAATCAGTTGAATTGATTTTAATCTTATCTACGTGTTTGTGAAATGATCGGGAAATTCACACAGTGTATAGCGCAATCTTTCGTATTAGATGCGAAAGATAGCGATATATTTTGTGTCAGGCGTGCACTACGATAAAAATAGTAAATAAATATTAGTCTTCATTGTATTTCTACGACTTTTAAAGTGATCGACATTGGATGCCTTTGTTTACGTACAAAAAATAAATTCATAATATTGTACAGGATAAGCGGTCGCATTTCCCAATGACCGCCAGGACAAACGTTGTTGTACGCCAGTGAAACAAAAATAAAACACTTACCTAGGTACCGACCAAACACATTCAATGTAGGTATAGTCATGCCATTTCAATTTTGTATAAAAGGTAAACAAACTTTCGATCGTAAAACATTCATTTTACCATAAGAATACACACTTTTTTGACAACCTTAACACTGCAGTTATGGTTGTCAAAAAAGTTTTATTTTTAATGGATTCTTGTAGCGAAATGAATCCTATCAAAAATATTAACGTGAAAATGGGAGCCAAGTTCAATAATTAGAATATGCGTGGTTGACGACTTCGCCGACAAAAGAATTGAGATCTAAATGGATGCCAAGTTCTGTAGATAATCCTGAAATTCATTTATAAGACATACAACATTCTATAATAAATTTAAAATCACAATTTCTTGTTTTTTTTTTCTGCTACAACAATGTTTGCTATTTCAAAATATAACTTCTTAAATTTGAACAGTCAAATTATTTACACAAAGCAGATTTTTCAAAGCAGATGTTATTCAGTTCCTTTTTCCTATGAACTTGGCTTGACACATTGCCGCGTGTCTAGATGTTTCACAATCAAAGGATTATTTATCTTTTATACAAAATTAAAAGGCCGTACAGTACGACATAACTAAGAAGTCGCATCGGCAAACTTAATCGAACAACTAATGGCAGTCGCTCATTTTCGCGTCACTCACACTTATTGCGTCAGCGTAAAGATCATTTTTACTGCAGTACTAATAAACATTTGTGGTCTTGAAATCGCCCTTAGTTCGGAAATGATCGGTTTTACGAAGTTTGTCGAGTTGTTCCAAATATTCAATCAATCAATTTTTTTTATTTCACATAAACCAATACAGGTGCTTATGAAAAGTCGAATTTAGATGCACGGTTCCAATTAGTCGTTTCCTATGGAGAAGAGCCGGCAAGAAACTCCATGGTTACTTTTTTTAAAATAATATCTTTAACAATTTCAGTGGATACAGTACATACAATGACTTTAGGATAGTGAGAGAACAATGAAGTCCTGACCACAAATCAAAGAGCAATGTCTAAAAGACTTGAGTACAAAAATTAACAAACAAAAATAAAATAAAAAAACAATATTAATAATAGTAATTTACAAATTTATAGATGCAGGTCCACAAAGTTCTCACATTTACAAAAGTGAAAAGGAAGCTAAACTATATAAAACAATTGACATAATTACTACTATAATTTCGTACTATACTTTTACGTTGAATGATTCAGTAACATGAGTCATCGGTGGTAATAATAATTCGAGGTCAACTGTTACAGCCAGCATTGACTCACCAATGTATTGCAAAAATAAACACATGCAATACGTTACGCTCTCAAACTAACAATTGAGTTTTTTTCAGTTTATTATTTGTTTATCTAAGTCCGACTGTATTGCAATTCGTGCACTTGTCTGAGTTTTTAATGATTTATTGTTTGTTTTTGAAATATTTTTTGCATTACTCATAGATACTTTATTTATTTTTATAATAATAATTTCATTTCAGGCTTAAGTGGGAGTGGGCCGATCATTTTCGTCACTCACTGTACGCCTGAAGAAGGACATCGTCGTCGAGGTCGGCCGCGGCGGTAACGTGACGATCTCGGATGTGTTGTGGGGCAGACATGGTTAGAAACGGCACAACATAGAGAGTTTGGAAGGCAAAAGGGGAGGCCTTTGCTCAACAGTGGGACAAAAACAGGCTAATAAAAAAAAATTTACCTATGTCTAAGAGGATTCCCAAAAAAACACTCATTTTTAGTATAAAATCATTCTGTCTTTACAGGAGTAGATAGCCCCAGCTACCTTTAACTTCACTTTTCCTGATACTTCCCTAATATAATTTACTATGTGACCTTTAAATCCAAAAACAATCTGTACCTTGACATAATGTTGAAGATATATTAGGCTGGTTTTATAGTCACGCTGACCGCACGCTGACCGTTGGCGCTGACAGCCGAAACGTATGAACTTCTAGGAAGCGTTTTAGGATAACGCGTAGCTATCAGCGTGTGCGGTGGTCAACGCTGACGGGGAAGTTCATACGTTTCGACTGTCAGCGCTGACGGTCAGCGTGCGGTCAGCGTGACTCTAAAACCACCCTTATATGTGAGTGTGTACAGCGCCATAAGACCAACAAGCATAAAACAGGACCTCCGGTTTCCAGGGCCGTAAGAACACATAACATCACGCCTGTATTCCCCGAAGGGTTGGGCAGAGGTGTATAGTAACACCCTCATTTCGCCGTTATGTTTAAGTCCCATGTAGGTAATAGGGGGCGAGCCTATTGCCATCAATCGGGCACAATTCCAAACTCCGGGCTACTACTGAGGAATTCCACACGGAAAAACCCAATAACACTTTGTACGACCTGGGGATTGAACCCAGGACCTCACGATCAGCAGTCGCTCTTGCCACTACTAGACCAAAGAGGCAGTTCGGCCCTAAGAAATTTCTTAGAAAAACATTTTCTTTAGTTAGTAGTAGTACCTAACTATTATAAGTTTATACGATAGACCTTACTTAAACCGAATGACGGATCAAGGCTTTGAACCTACATTTGATCTGTCTGCCGACCCTTAGAGACCCTTACATTTCTCATCCGCTTCTAACTAACATCATAATAATGAGAATGACTAGTTATCGACTGTTACGTTTTACACCCTGTACACAAGCTAGAAAGTCATATACAAGGTTAGTCGGAAAGGGGGTATAAGCCGAAAGGGTGTTAAAGTACCCATAATAGTGGATAACTTTTGTTCTACAACTTTCCCCAAAAGTCAATAGTTTAAGAGAAATAGCTGTTCAAAGATTTCACAAAAAATATGCTAAATAAATTCTATCTATATCTATCCCCAGCTATGATCAGACGTGTTTACATTTTACGTCGTAGTTGGAGTCACGGATTAGAAACTCCATTTTCTGAATTCATAACTAAAGCAGTAATGAAGAATTTATGAAAAAAAAAATTTGAAAAAAATTTCATGGAAAAACATTTTAATCGTATTTTTAAATTTTAACTCTTTAAAACAATTATCAGTGATAGGTACATTAAGTGGCCCGCGGCTTAGTACCCCCTTCCGGCCAAACTTGTATGCCACGTTCTGCCTAGCCTTTTCCCAACTACATTTCCAGTCTAACCAGATGCGGCTGAATACCAGTATTTTACACGGAGCGACTGCCATCAGACTTTCGCAATCCAGTTACTGGGTAATGCCGATATCCTAAGGTTAGACCGGTTGTCAGACTTTCGGGCTTCTGACTTCCCGTAACGACTGTCATAGGTATACGTATCTCTGTAACGAATGGTCACCCATCTATGCACTGACCGCGGCAAGTGCAGCTTAACTTCGCAAATGTTATGACCCGCGCAGTCCTGTATATGACTTTTTGATAATGTAACTTTAACGAAGCCCAAGTCTACGCATACTGTACATAAAACTAAGTAACATACAGCAAAAATAATCGCTGGGATACGACTTTTATTTTTTGGTATTAAAAAACAGCTTTTAATTGTAGCGCGCAATGGTAGCGTGCCCGCAGCGGTCTGTGCCTACATTTGAAAAATGTTGATAATTTAAACTTAGTTTTCATGAAAAACGTACAAAAATATGGTGACTTTGACCTTCAATATCTCCATAACCAGTCGATTCCCAGGTATGGCCCAATACAAAAAAATCATCGTAGGTAATGATGGGAAGAATACGTGGCTCTCGGCTTCGTTAAGGGTATTTTTACACCCGATATACTGAAACAAACAATTAAATCTCGTATTAATTTCCTCATAAACTTACACGGACAACCCTACCCTTAGTTTTCAGGTTGAAACGAACGGGCGGATGCCCAGAATAACTTAAACAATGCGTCTGAAATCTTGTCTAACTGCTTGACATACCGACTGTTCAATTCCCGGCGCCGTCTGCGGGAAATATCTACCTTCGTATCTTCTCGTAGATGTCTTGACGGCATCGCAAATATGTACCTTTGAATACAAATTATATTTATATTTTGATACTTACCTGAGATTTGGAAGTATTTTTTTGTTAGGACGCTCAATTTTGCTAATGTTTGGGTGATATTCTGTTTGGTTTCACCATTGAGCTGTGTGTAAATTTACAGTAACTATATAGTTATAGTATAGTTTAGTTTGATTTATATGTATGCTATCTTTACATAGTATAAAACAAAGTCGCTCCCGCTGCCTGTACGCTTAGATCTTTTAAACTACGCAACCGATTTTAATGCAGTTTTCAGCAATAGATAGAGTGATTCAAGAGGAAGGTTTATATGCCCCACATTAGTATCTACATTGTACCCGTGCGAAACCGGGGCGGGTCGCTAGTGTTTTTTATATAATGTTATTTTTAAGCTATAAAATAGGATGTACCTATGAGGCTTCCATAGTCACGCAAAGTGAACTAATGCATCGAGTTTTTTTCTCAAAAAAATCTAAAAAATATTTCTTTGCGGTTTCACCACAACTAAAATATCATGTTTAGCCATCCAAAAATAGTGGGGTGAATATGGGGTGATAATTTGAGATTATAGTGTGAATTGAGCCGAATTTAGGGACTAAACATATTTAGACCGTGTTATGCAATAATGTGTCAACCCACAAAAATTTGAATTTTGTCTTAACATCATCTAATTCTTGTGGTAGCTCTACTGAATGCTTGAAAAAATGCTAAGAATTCTTAATGCAGTATGTATTTTTACAAGTTGAGTACACCTACAACAATAACTAGATGGCGTTGACACAATTAATATTTTTGTAGGTTGACACATTATTGCACAACACAGCTCATTTATCAGTATCAAGACTATCAAGTCACATTCCAGTCATAGAAAATAGACATTTATGAATAGGACTCGCTGGGTTCGTGACTAATTAGCAACTAAGCTGATCATACGATTTGCAAGGTTAAGCTGCGCTTGCCGCGGTCAATCCGTGGATAGGTGACCATTCGTTAACCATCGAGACCTCTCCGCGCTTAGGAGAGCAAATTAAACCTTCAGTCCCGGATGTCATACGAATAACTATGACAATTGTTATGGGCAGTCAGAAACCCGAAAGGTATCCGCATTGCTCAGTAACTGGGTTGCGGAGGCAGCACGGAGCGACTGCCATCAGGGCAGTCGCTCCGTGTAAAATACTGGTATTCAGCCACATCTTGTTAGACTGGAAGCTGACCCCAACATAGTTGGGAAAAGGTTAGGCAGAACTTTCGAACGCATGGTAAAGAACATTTTTGCATATACCTGCGATCGAAATCGTTCACAGATAATGCGGATATTCTTATTCTTATTCTTTATTGTACCAAAATAATAATATATAATACAGTTCCGTTGGTAAATTCATGTACAAAGGCGAGCTTAACTCACAAATGAGTTTTCTAACAGCAAACCTTAGAGCGATAGAGAGATTTGATGTTGAGGAGAACAATTACCTAAGTGTATAAGTTATATAAAATTACAAATTAAATACACAATAAATATACACATCTACACAAACTAAACAAATATGTGTATAGCACACAATACATAAACGTAATACATACAATATAATATATAAAATACTACATACATACATACATACAGGTCATGTAGACAGGAAATGTTCCCTAATTCTTTTCTTAAAAACATCTAACGACGGGCTATCACGTAAGGAGTGAGGAAGAGAATTCCAAAGGCGCGAAGCACGAACAGTAAATGATCCATCATAACGACTCGAGGTGTGGGAAGGCATACGAAGGAGAAGAGATGAGGATGAGCGACAAGGTTTCCCTCTAGGAACAAGAAATTCAAAGCGTTCTCGAAGATACCTAGGAGAATTAGGATTGTGGAGAACAGAAAAGAGAAAAGAAAGAATGTGAGTATCACGACGTTGCCGAATAGGAAGCCACTTCAGCCGTTTCCTAAATTCCGACACATGGTCGTACTTCCGAAAGCCAAAGATGAAGCGGATGCACAAATTCTGCAGACGTTCTAGTTTATCTAGCAGTTCCTCAGTTGCGTCAAGAAAGCAGACATCAGCGTAGTCCAGAAGGATATGTGTAGTATAAACCAACCAGCTTTTTACGAATTGATAGAATTCGTTCCTAATTTGGTTAAGTATTGTACCGTTAAATAGGCAATACATTCATCATATCATTACATATCTTACTTATTGGTACAACATGCCTCAGTCTATTGATAGGTTCATAATTTTTTTTGGTTGATAAATTAACCTTAAAAATGTCAACATTCCCAATACCAAAAAAAAAAACAATAAACATCAACAGCTCAACGTAGCTGTTTCTCAAAACAGACTTACTCAAATAAAAATAATTTAAAACATATTCCATCTTCATACGAATATATTCTTAACCATTCCCTCTATCTAGTAAGAAAAATGCCCGGCCATAGAAATAATGTCTGCGTACATGAAGTACTTTTATCATTTTCCTATGTACTCCGTCTGTCGTATATTAGTCGGAATACATGTCTGGCTCTTATCTTAAATGTCTGATGTCATGTTTATATTTTGTTGTCTATTTATTGTAGTACGGTACTCGCTATTTTAGTTCTTTGGAATTATGATTTGAATTTAAGTTGTTCAAGACTTAGAGAAAAAGATTTTGTAGAAGTATCTTCTATGGCCGATTCCTATGATCCACCGAGTGTTATTAAGCTAGGTACTTAACAACATGTAAGGTTAACATGCAATGCAACATTTTCCATACATTTTAATGTGTTCGCGAGCGCACTGTGCACACGCTACGCGCATTCGTAGCGTGCTCGTTGGTTCCAACCGATTGTCGGTTTTTTCGTCGAACGCTTTGAGTGCGCGCAGTGTGATTTAGACGGTCGTTCGCGACGGTTCTGCGCGCCGCAAACAAAGACCTATTCGTATGGACCCATTTAGATGGAAAATTTAAATATGGCGTGCGCGCTACGGTCTGCCGGTAACAGGCGTTCACCATCTAAACCAGTAACTTAGCATTAGGGAATGATCGGCCAAGTTATAATAGGCCACACTGAATTAAAAAAACCCATTTCTTCCAAAAAGTATCATTTGAAAGCAGTATAACCTTCTTCATGAGAAAGAAGGATTTTTTGGATGTATTTTTACTAATTTATACACTTAAAAAGTTCATCAAAGTACCCGTTTAAAATATAAAGTGACATCCTTAAAATAAGGCCCTAGTTGTATTACTAGAAGCCATGATATAAATTTACATTTTCGTCGCGTCATTCCCTTGTAAATGCAGGGACCCTTAGAATACAGTGTTCATTACCGTTCTCGTCACGTGACGTTCTACATCAAAGAGGAATTACTCTCAAAAATCGCTCTCCATTAACACAACCTCGATAAGGGCTTAAGCACACCGGCCGACTTGTCCGACACGATTCTTAATGTAAATATTACGGAGATGCGTCGACGTGTTACCTAAGTGGGTAAAACTTAAGCGTTGGTGCCAACAAGTCACTTCATTTATAAAAAAAATCATTTGAGTTTCGTCGTGAAGTTATTTTAACTTCGTAAGTAAAAAAGTCCTGCTTGCGTGTTATTTCTTTCAGATTATCAAACCCTTTTTTTATTAAACTAAATAGTCATGACCGAACACTTAACAAAAGTAAGAAGCTTACGCAAATTAAAATCATATACCTACTCAAACTCTGCACTTTTAATGAGTCACAAATAAGCGTCGACTGCGTCTAAAGCCCGTATTAATAAACAACTCTCATTCGAAAGATCCCGCTTAAGTGTAGTTCTTGAGAGATATCTACTTAAAAAAAATTGTCAATTGTATGGAATTCTACTTTATAGTAGCTGCTGTTGCAAGATCTCTCAAATGAGATTTGTTTATTAATACAGGCCTAAATAACTCTGTCGCACCATCCAATCTGATCCTAATATTTTAACGTACGTATTCGCGACATAACGAGGCCAATCCTCATAAAGCAGACTAGTGAAACACGAAAGCCACTCCATCAGGCCCGACGGTTGCGAGTGCATAATTTTGTCAAACCACAGAATAATGAGTAAACGAAGCTATCATGCGGGGTGAACGGCGCTAAATATAACTGCACAAACACTGCGATAAACGGCTACGTTTAATTTCGACGATTCTATTTTAAGCAGTGATAGCCTAGTGATTGAACGCTTGCCTTCCATGCAGGAGGGTCTGAGTTCGATCTCGGCCTGTACCTTTGACTTCTCGAATTCATGCGCGGTTCAGAATTTGATTATCACTTGCTTAAAGAAAAACATCGTGAGGAAAACTGTACTCCTGAGAGGACTCAATAAAGTTCTCGATGGTGTGTGTAGTCTGCCAACATCTCACCAGGCCAGCGTGGTGGACTAAGGCCTACACCCTTTTCATTCTGAGAAAAGGTCCGTGCCCAGCAGTGGGACAGTAATGGGCTAATTATGTATGTTATGATTCTATTTTATGCTTAATAAAAGATGCGATTCGATGTCTTTTATTAGGGTGAAGTTGTAAATGGGATGTAGCTACGATAAACGGAACGCGTCAGTCAATGGAGAGTTCTTGAAATTACGCGACACCGACAATCGTTCAATGAGAGACATTTCTTTCATGCGAAACTAATTCGATAGTATTTGTTACAGAATCATACATACAGGGTGTAAACGAAATCATGTAATTCATTCAAATTTCGTGATGTACTGCTGACATAGATTAACCTGCACAGGATACATTTGGATTCAATAAAAATCAAATTGCGAGAAGTAAGCATTTGTTCTTAACGTGAGACATTTTAACGCCCCGAGTTAAATGACCGCGCGGCGAACGATAGCCGCGCAATTCGGTCGGGGCGCTAAAACTTACTTCTCGTAATTTGATTTTTATTGAATCCAAATGTATTCTGTGCAGGGTTAATCTATGTCAGCAGTACATCACGAGGTTTGAAGGAATCATATGATTTCGTTTACACCCTGTATAGTAAGAAAGAAAAGTTGTTTATGCGCGCCAACATGACGCACAAAAATAAAATAAAAGTACAAAACAAAATCAAAAAGAAACTATTGGGAAAAGTATTATTAATCAATCAAGTCAGCCAATCGCGGTCTACTGTTCGAAATCTCCATAACTAATGGCTAAATCTAAAATGCCATCACGTCTAGTATATGCGTATGAGCATTCCATATACTTAGCATTCCGTGTTTAAAACAGACGGCAACCGTAACGACCGCCATTAGCCACTCGTTAACAAGATCCTGGCTAAAAGAAAAATATTTAAAATTTAAAAAAGATATTTAAAAGTTGAAACTTTCAGCTCTGAAGCTATGATGAATGCTCTCCGTTTGTTTACGAAAGTATAAAATTATTATAAGCTTTCCAGTTAAACTTTGACAGTTAAACGATTTTTCTCTGCTTCTCTGATAATTGAAAAATAATATTTGCAATTAATTTACTGAATAGTTCCAAGTATTTGGCTTTCAAGAAGAAGTGGTGGCTTATGTTCCACTCCATAAAGTAATCTTTACCTCTTTCTTTGTCAATAATTTTGTTGGATTTTAGGTACCCAAAGGGTAAAACGGGACCCTATTACTAAGACTCCGCTGTCCGTCCGCCCGTCTGTCACCAGGCTGTATCTCATGAACCGTGATAGTTAGACAGTTGTTCACAGATGTATTTCTGTTGTCGCTACAACAACACATACTAAAAAACATAATAAAGTAAATATTTAAGGGGGATCCCATACAACATACGTGATATTTTTGCCGTTTTTATAGATAATTTCTCTTGAATCACTCTATCTATTAAAAAGAACCGCATCAAAATCCGTTGCGTAGTTTTAAAGAAGCATACATAGGGACAGACAGACAGAGGGAGCGACTTTGTTTTATACTATGTAAAGATGGTACGGAACCCTTCGTGCGCGAGTCCGACTCGCACTTGGCCGATTTTTCAGATTTTGTCAATGATCGAGCTTCAAATTTCAGCTTCCAACTGTTGAGATAACTTCCAGAAGGTGCTTTTCGGGGAGATTTCACGCCAGTCAGTCATAAATTCACATCAGACCATAACATAACATCATGCCTGTATTCCCCGAAGGGTTGAGCAGAGGTGTATAGTAACACCTTCTTTTTGCCGTTATGTTTAAGTCCCATGTAATAGGGGGCGAGCCTATTGCCATCAACCGGGTACAAATCCATACTCCGGATGCTACTGAGGAATTCCACACAGAAAAACCCAATAACACATTGCCCGACCTGGGGATCGAACCTAGGACCTCACGATCAGCAGTCGCGCTTGCCACCAATAGACCAACGAGACAGTTCTAAACAGGATATCCTGAAATTACCTAATGTTTAAAATTGGGCTCTTTATTTCACAGCCTGTATTTGATCTATCGAGGACCGAGGTATGGTGTTAGGTGTTAAGTTATTAAAGTGGTACCTATGGTCGAAAAGGGAGGATCCTTCAACCAGGTGGAGTCTTGTGCCTGGCGGGTCACTGCCCAACGGTTGTTTTTTTTTTTTTTTACGTAGGGCCACTCGCAGTTTAAAGCTCGCTACGGCTTTTTTACTGCTTAACCGGACTATCCTGTGGTGGCCAAAAATTACTTTAAGGCCCCCAGCCAGGGCTTACAAACTACGGCGTGCCATGTGTTCTGGCGCGCCGGTGATGTGGGGTGCTCCCCGCGCCTCTCAGGAGGTCGTGGGGTGGGGCCCCACAGTGGAGAGGTCCACCAGCAGTTGGTGGACCAAGACCTGCCGGGGTTGCGGTGCATGCTTAGGCGAATCCCGCGACCCCGGCCGACGGTCACGAGGAGGAACACCGTGGGTTTTTAGCCGGTAAGAGTCCGGCAGACCCCCTCGTCTACCCCGGGTGAGGGACATCCATGAGGATTGCCCAAGATAAAAAAAAAAAGTGCTTACAAACTAAACTGCAAGTTAGCATGACGCGGCACTAAGGGCACCCCCTGTGGGATTCGGGCCTCGGCTTAGTGGTTACTGAGGGGTGGGCAACTAGTGTCGGGCTGGGTTAAATTATTTGGGGGCTGGTTTAGCGTTACAGGCTCAGCTTCGCGGGCTGGCGTGGCGAGCAAGGGTCGGTCGGTGCAACGGTTAATGTTGGGAAGTTGTATATACCTATATACTAACTCCGTGTCAAAACTTGATACCGCGATGCAGGATTTGTGACGTTTCATCTGACAGCTGTCATTGTTGTCACTGTAGTTTGCTAGACAATCGTCGTGCTGCGTAGTTCTCATGTGACGTGATAGATGCCGCCACAGATCTATAGAAAGCTAGGTGGAATTAAATAAAAGAAAAGTTAAGTAAAAACTTGAAAATATTACTGATAGTCATAAATCTTCCGGTCTTCTACATTTGTGGGCCCTGACTGAAAGTTACAATGTTCGTTCTGCCTGGCTTTTTCCCAACTATGTTGGGGTCAGCTTCCAGTCGAACCAGCTACGGCTGAATGCTAGTATTTTACACGAAGCGACTGCCGCTGGCAATGCCGATATCCTAAGGTTAAAATGGTTGTTAGACATTCGGGCTTCGTCTTTCCATAACGACTGTCATAGGTATTCGTATGACATCCGGGACCTACTGTTTAACGTGCTCTTTGAGGCACGAAAGGGTCTCGATGTGTAACGAACGGTCACCCATCCACGGACTGACCGCGGCAAGCGTAGCTTCACCTCTCAAATCGTATGATCGGCGCGGTTTGTAATTGGCCACGCGCCCCTCTGAAAATTATTATGTAGCAAAAAGTTTTTAATTGTCTACTAGTAGGTACAGTCAACAGCAAAAGTCGATGATCATTTTGGAATTTCGATATTAATTATCTCAGGAGTTAATTGCTTGTCTGTATTACCATAATATTATTCTTTGAAGAATTCACTCCTCTATCGTTATTTGTTAACAAAAATAATAATTTGCAAGTTTTCATTCATCAAACAATTTTAACTTTGAACAATCATCACTTACTTTTGATGCTGACTGTACCAATACAATATGATGTAAGTTAGGTATTTTCATTTTTATTCTTGAAACTTAATATGAGACAGAATTATTAGTAAACGCTTAAGTACTTATGTTTCTAATTAAAATAATGAATGCATTATATTTTAAACGGTGGCCTGCTAGAAACGTCAAAAGGTAAGTGATGTTCTAAAAATTAAGTCATCTAACATAGGTAATACGTTCCACGAAAGTCTAGGTCGCTACGAATAGCTGCTAAAATGAAACTAACATTATTTTGCAGTACTTTTTATAATTTCATAGCTTTTAGTCGCTGCCGTCACGAACGTTTGAAGTAGGTAAAGAAATTAATACTAAGTATTTAGTAGGTACCTATGTTTATTGCCAACTAGCGGTCCGTCCCGGCTTCGCACGGGTGGACATTTTTCCTGTTTTTACAACATTTTTCATTTATGCTCCGCTCCTATTGGTCGTAGCATGATGTTAACGTTGATGCGTGCCTATAACCTTCCTCGATAATTGGACTATCCAACACAAAAATAATTTTTCAATTCCAACCAGTAGTTCCGGAGATTAGCGCGTTCAAACAAACAAACTCTTCAGCTTTATAATATTAGTATAGATTAGCTGCGCTCCTTTCATTGAACAGTATTAGTAACTGAAATGTCTGAGAATTGCAGCATTTTTTTTGTAGTTCTAAAATCGATACCAGATGACGCCACTGCGAATGTAGACCTATTATAACTTTGTTCTGTACAGTCAGCAACAGGAGTCGCTGAATAAACACAATTAAATTACAATATTAGGAATATTGTTATTTAATTAGGTTTACAACATACCATAAATTACTGGCTAATGTATTAGACATTGACATTTTGATTGAGTATTTGACATTGATAGGTCTACATAACAACGGCGCCATTAAATGCTGCCATTGACATAATTCCGAGATTTTACCTCATATTCATAAAAATAAAACAATAATATTATGCGCTATGCCTTGTTGGTCTAGTGGTGGCAAGCGCGACTGCTGATCGTGAGGTCCTGGGTTCAATCACCAGGTCGGGCAATGTGTTATTGGGTTTTTCCATTAGGAATTTCTCAGCAGCAGCCCAGAGACTGGATTTATGCCCGGTTAATGGCAATAGGCTCGCCCCCTATTACATTGGACTTTTAAACATAACAGGCGAAACGAGGGTGTACTAAAAACATCTCTGCCAATCCCTTCGGGGTATACAAGGCGTGATGTTGTTTTTTTTTTGTTCAATACTCTTTTTTTTATTCTTGTCTTAGTCGCGTTTGGCCCTTGTCTCACCTGATGGTAAGCGCAGACAGGGTCTAAGATGGAGCACACGAATCCAAGGAACAGAGATATAGAGGGATTCCCTTATACCCCTCTGGCTCTCGCATACACACGACGGAACACAGTAAACTGCTTGGCGCGACTTTAATGTGAGGGTGTTAGCTAGCCAGGCAGACGGTATAGAACTTACCACCAAGCGTGCTGGGTTTTATTGAATCTTACAACACGCGTCTATTCCCAGCGTGCGGTGAGGAAGTTTTATATTCTAACCCGTCTCCACACGGGGGAAAAACTATACTATTTCGGATTAGTACCCTTTTTCCGAATAACATTGTTTCAGGCGCAGATCTATTCTTAGCAGTGCTGCCAATAAAAAATTCTCGATTCCCTGCGTCAATGTTGTCAATTCTCCGAAATTCCCCGCTTCTTTTTGATTCATTCCCAAGCGATAGTAGGACGACCTTTTTTTTTACACGCTCCTCACTCTTTCGATTTCTCTTGTATTTTGGGTGCATTTACAAACACAAAAAATTAGCTGCTTCTTTTTCAAGCGATAGTTAGACGACCTGTTTATTTTTTTTAGACGTTCCCCTCACTATTTCGATTTCTCCTATAACTTGGGTGCATTTACAAACACTAAACCGAAAAAATTTAAATTGATCTCAATTCCCCGAAATTCCCCGATTTCTGTCATTCCCCACGTTCTCCCCGCGCTAACCCCCAATTCCCCGCGAATCGGGGAATTTCCCCGCGATTGGCAGCGTTGTCTTAGGCTATCCTTAAAAAAGTTTCCCTTAACGTAACATTTAAATTATAATGCGTAACAATCCATCGTTTACCTGAAAAAGCTATTTCCAACTGCTACAACTTGCACGAGAAGGAAAACGAGACACATTTAACATTTTCTTTTCATCCATGTTACTTTACAAATAAGGACTTGCAAGTGACGTCGCTTTGTAAACGTTCTAAGTACCTCAACTGAATGGAGGTCTCACCGTACCATCTTTCAAAGTTTATTGGCAAAGTAAAGGTTATTTTCATGTAGAGCTTAACGCTTATCGATCGCACCGCCAGACTGAGCACGTCTTATTTATTCATAAACTTTGGAAAACTCGACTTCCCACGCAAATGATTCCTGTTAGTGTTTACCCATCTCGTTATATCGCCTCTTTTTCGATAAATCTGAGTTTTAAATAATGTTTTAATAAATATGTACTGAGTACTTTGAATAGCGAACGGGATACTACATTTAGAAACTATTATTGATTTAAGACAAAATATAAATAAATAGGTAAACATCACGCCTATATTCCCTGAAGGGTAGGGCACAGGTGTATAGTAACACCCTCATTTCGCCGTTATGTTTACGTCCCATGTAATAGGGGGTGAGCGTATGGCCATTAACCGGGCACGAATCCAAACTCAAGGCTGCTACTGAGAAATTCCTAATGACAACACCCAATAACACTTTGCCCAACCTGGGGATCAAACCCAGGACCCCATGCTTCAGCAGTCGCGCTTGCGATCACTACACCAGCAAGGCAGTTAATATAAATAAATGCATTATAATCAATTGTTATACCTAATTCATTTTTCTTTTATAATAGACTAGCTGTGTCCTCACGGCTCCGCCCGTAGCCTATGTTACTCAGTGATAATGTAGCTTTCTAACGGCAAAAGAATTTTTGAAATCGGTCCAGTAGTTTTTAAGTTTATTCGTTACATACAAAAATACAAATCTTTCCTCTTTATAATATTAGTATAGATATCTTCAGGTTACAGAAACCGAACTATCTTACTTTAAATATTTTAACTCAATTACATTTGTAGGGTTAGCAAGGTCGCTCCATATAGTTATATCATGGTTTAGTTGAAGCTAGATCTATACTCATTGATTGTACATCAAAATACCTGTTAGTCACTGATTCTACTTCATCATCATCACCGTCACCGTGTGTCGATTATCACAATACATTATCACCCATATTCTAAGACGTTTCTCCAAAACTTACTCGACTCGACTCCACCTCGACTCACTACCATCGATAGTTATAGTTGACATAAACGTCCTCGACTCGAGATTTTCCTCAGACGAGGTAAGGAATCATCTGTCAAACTCAAGGTACCTCGGAACTTACCTTAAGTTCGTATGTAATAAAATGAATTTTGAAGACTTTATCGAATATGCTTACGGTAATCCTTACAATTATTTATCGCGGCGTTATTTACACAATGCAGATAATTCAAATTATGACGTAATGACTCCGTCGAGGAACCTCAAAGTTAACTCAAAATTGCGACTAAGAATACAATTTTGAAGGTGTTTTCGAGGCCGTTCCGAATCGAGTATGAGTCGAGCAAGTTTTGGAGGAACGTCTTAGAATATGGGTGTATATCTGTACGGCGATGCCATTCTTACAATTGAGTAAGTTGGTTATATTTAGTTAATTGTACAATTGTATTTTCAATTACTAATGGGTATTAGTAATT
Source organism: Amphipyra berbera (assembly GCA_910594945.2). Lineage (NCBI taxonomy): Eukaryota > Metazoa > Arthropoda > Insecta > Lepidoptera > Noctuidae > Amphipyra > Amphipyra berbera. The sequence goes on along the minus strand of OU343126.1, from coordinate 14,191,373 downwards.
AAAAATACTAATATATTTAGATACATTTAGATTATACAATCGTACAATTTTAGATAACTCTACTAATACATTTTTCAAAACTACATTTCACGACTATATTTCTTTCGAGAACAAAAGAGATATATGTAGTTACCTAAAGCTCTCCGCGAACTAACACTAAAATAGCTTGTCAGTACAGGGGAGTCGTATAGGTACATTGTAGTACAAAGTAAACGGTTGCTGCCGACATTGTACCGCCTTGCTACCTTTGTGGGCAAAGCCTGTCTCTCTACTGTGATCCACTTTGTTACTTAATCTTAACCAGTACTTGTTGAAATTGTTCTTGTAGCAGACAGAAAGAAAGAAAAAATATTTATTTGTCACGGAGACGCAAATCAATATTGTAAAACAAAAAGTCTACTGCGACAGAAAGGTGACCACTCAGCATAATGCTGTGCTATGGCGTGGACCACAAACACAGCGCTGATTTTCAGTGATCACCTAAATGACGTGCGGATATTAAGCCAGTTACAAGAAAACATTAACATAACGATTACTTGTGAAAGTAAAACAAAACAAATTATAATTTAAATAAAATAAACAACAAATAAAACATAAAATATAAAACACCATACACACACACTCATTACACATTCATTGTAGCAGATGATTCTTTTACGAGCTTGATGTTGTACTGACTTTTTGTTGCACTGTTACAAATTAACCCGTCAATGTCTACTCGTAACTGCCTCGTTGTGGCAAGCGTGACTGCTGATCGTGAGGTCCTGGGTTCGACCCCCAGGTCGGGCAAAGTGTTATTGGGTGTTTCCGTGTGGAATTGCTCAGTAGCAGCCCGGAAGTTGGATTAGTGCCCGGTTGATGGCAATAGGCTCGACGTCTAATACATGGGATTTAAACACACCAGCAAAATGAGGGTGTTATTATACACGTCTGCCTAAATACAGGCTACTTCTGAAAATGGGACTTTAATGACCGCTACAATTGAGGAGAGATCTGGGAGATGTTTCCATAGTCACCACCCTTGGCAAACCTAATGGTGATCAGCATGGCATGGCATTTGTTTAGTAGACTCGAGGACCTTGCTACCCATCCTCTTAATGCAATCCTTAAGTCGGTTTTTACAACATCCACGTGTCATGGACAGATAGAGATAGGAAGACATTTTTCCGGGAAACACGAAATACATAGAATGTACTTAATGCTGTAGTTTATAAAAAAACTAGCGGCCCGTCCCGACTTCGCAGGGTTGCAATGTAGATACTAATGTGGGGCATAATTTATAAACCTTCCTCTTGAATCACTCTATCTATTGCTGAAAACTGCATTAAAATTCTTTGCTTAATTTAAAAGATCTAAGCGTACAGACAGCGGGAGCGACTTTGTTTTATACTGTGTAAAGATTTACCATAAATACATCTCCACACAAAATATTCCCAACATTTAAAATTTTCTAAACATACCTAGTTAATTCTGAGTGCTATATTTAATCTTGTCCCTAGTCTCTAACTATTAGTTTTTAAGCCTCAAAATTGAAATCGAATTCTGTTAGAATTCAATCCGTTTATAATTGGGTTTTCGAAATTGAACACAAACGAAGCATAGTAGATATATATAATACTAGACTGTCACTCTAGTGGGTACAAAATTATTGATCTCCGAATATGACGATGGCCATTTTAACCTTTGATTGAAATTATATGTGGTCTGCGAAGCACAATGATGAGGGTTAATACGTATTAATCTTAGCATAGATTATAAATTTATCATAAAAATAAACATAACATTACATTACGCCTGTATTACCCGAAGGGTTCGGCAGAGGTGTATAGTAACACCCTCATTTCGCCGTTATGCTTAAGTCCCATGTAATAGAGCGCAAGCCTATTGTCATTAACCGGACACAAATCTAAACTCAGGGCGGCTACTGAGGAATTCAACACGGAAAAACCTAATAACACTTTGCCCGACCTGAGGATCGAACCCAGGACCTCACGGTCAGCAGTCGCACTTGCCACCGCTAGACCAAAGTGCCAGTTAAAGTATCTTGTTTTCATTTCAGGAATGACAGACGGAAATACCCAATAACACTTTTCATTTATCATGAAGTACACTGAAAATAAAAACACCACATCATTCTTTTATAAAAACGACGTCAAATAGCTATTAACAGAAGCATTTCCAACTTCACATCAAACAAGTCCATACACAGTATACACATCCAGCCAACTAAAAAGACCTCATCGTTTTTCACTCTTACGGCTTGCCTATTTCGAACGCTGCGAAAACATCTCTTAAAGTTGTTTTCCTAAGAATTCCCGCCATATTCAACGTTTGAGTCTATTTAGATCGGCATAATGGTTCGACCTGCAGACGACTGGTAGTGGGGGGGCTAGTAAGTCAGCCACTTCTGCCCCTCCCCGGGTAATGGCCCCGACACCTTTGCCCCGATTGCCCCAAACACGTTAGCTGGCCCGTTAAATGTCAACTGTACACTTTTTGTGTCTGATTTAAGGTTGAATACAAAAGGAATCGGATGCGCTCTTGAGTTTTGCGATTCAATTCTCTGATTTGCTGTCGACAATGGGACTTTCTTTGAATAAATATCGATAAATAGTTGATAAGATTGTCTGTTAATATCGATTAAAAGTTACACTGTGCTATTGATATCGAAATACCTATTTAGGTAGGTACATACATTAAAAAGGTTGTGTTTGGAGGCTAGACGGACCTTAGCAAAAGCCGTGATTAATAACGCTGGGCAGAAAAAGAAAAAGGTTTTGTTTAGAAGTCGAGTTGACATTAAACACAGAAATAATAAAGATAAAAGGTAAAGATAATTTATTTGTAACAACATGTGAGTATGCAGTACAAATTAGAATTAGAATAATAAGTATTATAGCGTCGCTGAAGTTCTAACACCGCGTAACTCAAAATAGTTAACTTTTCAGGAGAGCAAAAAATTGTAATTTTTCTACTTATCATATAATTAATTGTTTTTAATCTACAATATTCTATTTTACTTTGGTTTTTTCGACGGATCACTTTCGCGACACGATCCAGTATGGAACTCACCTGACTTACACGCTGTTTTAGCTGTTTACGTAGCTTGATGGAAAAAATATTACATACGCGGTGGATTTTGATTTTGAAGTAACGCGTTGCTATTGGACCTAACCATTGATTGTGATAGGTCAAACAATGCGTTTTTCGATTCCCTATCAATGACGTGCGTAACTCAAAACTACTTTTTTTCGAGTTACGCGGTGTTAGACCTTCAGCGACGTAGGCATGAACATCAACAATGATGAAGATATAGGTAAAGATGGAGACCTAACGAGCATCTACTGAAAATCGAAAAATTTGGACCACCTTATTGGTCTAGTGGTCGCAAGCGCCACTGCTGAACTTGGGGTCCTGGGTTCGATCCCCAGGTCGGGCAAAGTGTTATTGGGTTTTTCCATTAGGAATTTCTCAGTAGCAGCTCGGAGTCTGACTTTGTGTCCGGTTAATGGCAATAGGCTCACCCCCTATTACATGGGACTTAAACATAACTGGCGAAACGAGGGTGTACGAAAACACCTCTGCCAAACCCTTAAGGGAGGAGTACAAGGTGTGATGTTATGTTATGTTGGCCTTGAATATTTACTTTGGAATTCTGTTTCTAAATACCTTATTTAGAAAGAGATAGTTTTCCAAATTCAATATTCTTTCTTTTTCCAAGTAGGGTATTTAGAAAGGGACAGAATTCCAAAGTGAATATTCAAGGCAACATATTTTGACTTTCAGTAGGTGTGTAATGTATTCTGCATTTTTAACTATACCTTAGCAGCAGCGATACAGTGATAGCCTAGTGGTGTGACCGTTGGACTGCCAAGTCATAGGTCTTGAGTTCGAACCCAAGGCAACAACAAATATCACTTGCTTAAAAACTGTGAAGGAAAACGTCGTGAGGAAACCGTCATGCCTGAGAGATATTTCTCGACGGCATGTGAAGCCAAGTCAGAGGCCCATGGGCGACATAAACTCTGACACCAGGTTAGACACTAACCACACGAAAAGAAGAAGAGCTATACCTTCATGCCTACAATACATAATATACCTGATTTTTGATCTGTTCCAGAAATTATAGAAATATTCTCTTACACTTCAGTTTACCTGTATATTTCAAATCACAGCCATATAACGACAGCCATTAAAATAAAAAAAAGTAACATGTGACGTCATTTTACCACGAGAACGAAGCTCAGCGCAAATCCGAATTATACTTGAAAACTTTATTAGTTAGGGGTTACCATAAAAGTTCCACCATCAAACACCGTTGTTGAAACACAGAGTCAAAGCCGACTGACAGTTATAAAACCGTTTTTTTTGAGAGCAAAAGCTGAAAAAAACGTACGGAAATTAGCTGGACGAAATATTCAGCGTGTGTGGATGGAAAAAATAGGGAAAGTGGAAAGTGTCGCGAATGGCATTTGGCATTCAGCCACCGACGATATTGATGCGGCAGACGGGGGCTACTTATTTATTCATAAACGTTCCAAAACTTGTAGGTGGTGGGCACTGGTGGTAACCTACACCAACTTGCATATTAGTACGTTACCTTTTGCTGTTTATTTCAACAAACATATTCGCTGTTCTGTGTGGCCAGACGCGGCCATTTTTTGCGAACAATCGGAGAATACGTCAGATGGTTGGTTTTATGTTTTTGTTTCGCGACGTCTAGCTTATAGCTACACTTCGATAAACAACGAATTTTGTTAATCGTACTCCCTTTTGCTTTGCGAGACGAATATTATGATGTGAAGAGTTTATTTTCGTTGAGATTCCGTTTGATATGAACGTTTGGAAAGGTTTTACGCTTAGTAGGCTAACACGAGGTTTTATATTAGTTTCAGTTTCAGGCTCGTGTTTTAAGGCAGTGAGTACCTTTTTTTTTTTTTTTCTCGTTGGAAAGTCCTCATGGATGTCCCTCGCCCGGGGAAGGCGAGGGGGTCTGCCGGACTCTTACCGGCTAAAAACCAACGGTGTTCCTTCTCCTGACCGTACGGCCAGGGTCACGGGATTCGCAAAAGCATGCACCGCAACCCCGGCAGGTCCCGGTCCGCCAACCCAGTGAGTACCTACTAATTAATATTAATCCTAGCAAGAGAATACTTCTTCTTTTGCTAGGATAAACAGCACTTACAGTGTCGAGCAATTGATAGATATCGACTATAATAATTACTGACTGCCTTATTGGTCAAGTGGCCGCAAGCGTGACTGCTGAGCATAGGGTCCTGGGTTCGATCCCCAGGTCGGGCAAAGTGATATTGGATTTTTCTATTAGGAATTTCTCAGCACCAGCCCGGAGTCTGGATTTACATACATACATAAACTCACGCCTTTTTCCCATGGGGGTAGGCAGAAACTATAGAACGCCACATGCTGCGACTCTTACATACCCCTTTCGCTTCATCCACATTCATACATCTTGTCATACACGCACGCCGGTTGAGAGTACTACGCACCTGACCTTTGTGAAGAACATCACCAATAACATCGATGTATATCCTTCTAGGACGTCCTCTACTGGCGTTCCCATTAACATCCGCCTTTTAAATCCGAGTCTGGATTTGTGCCCGGTTAATGGCAACAGGCTCTCCCCCTATTACATGGGACTTAAACATAACTGGCGAAACGAGGTTGTTATTACTAAAAACACCTCTGCATAACCCTTCGGGGAATACAAGGCGTGATGTTATGTTTGTTTGTATAATAATTAGATTCAAACTTATTTTAAATCCTAATAAGCAGTGGTAGCCCATCGTTTGTACGCTTGCCTTCCATGCAGGAGGTCTGAGTTCGATCCCGGCCCTTATCTCTGACTTTTCATGCGGATCAGAATTTGATTATCCCTTGAAGAAGAAACATCGTGAAGGTGAATGGTGAAGGAAAAACATCGTGAAGAAACCTGCACACCGGAGAGGGCTCAATAAAGTTCTCGATGGTATGTGTAGTCTGCCAACGCGCACCAGGCCAGCGCAGCGTGGTGGACTAAGGCCTAAACCTTTCTCATTCCGAGAAAAGGCCCGTACCCAGCAGTGGGACAGTAATGGGCTAATTAAATATGTAAGCATGACTGTATAAATAAAAATAAACGGTGTAAATAGACCCTTAACGAAGCCGAGGGGCACTTATTCTCCACGTTATTGCAATTTTTTTTTTGTTCTGGACTATGCCTGGGAACCTTCTATTTACGGAGATATTGGAGGTCAAACTTCAACTTTTTCACAACTTTTCTTTTAAATACTACTTTTGAAGGTTGCAAATGTACTTGAAATACCTCCATTACCCGTTTACTACTCATTGGACCTATCAGCACAGTGTTTTGAGTGCGTTACATTGAGCTTTACAGTAATACGAAATTTTTCACCAAAAAAAATGTCGTTTGCCAGCGACAATTTTTGCGTAGGGTTGCTTAGTTTGATGTACTGAATGCATGGTTGACGGCTTCGTGAAGGGTCTTTTTACACCTTGTATTGTAATCCTTCCTCTTATCCTTTTCCCAATTATCTTGGGGTCAGCTTCCAGTCTAACCAGATGCGGCTGAATACCAGTATTTTATACGGAGCGACTGCCATCAGACCTCCGCAACCCAGTAACTGGGCAATGCCGACATCCCAAGGTTAAACCGTTTGTCAGACTTTCGGGCTTCTGACTACCCGTAACGACTGTCATAGGTATTCGTATGACACCCGGGACCGACGGCTTAACGTGCTCTCCGAGGCACGGAGGGGTCTCGATGTGTAACAAATGGTCACCCATCCACGGACTGACCGCGGCAAGCGCAGCTTAACCTCGCAAATCTTACGATCGGCGCGGTTGTTATTTAGCCACGAGCCCCTCACCTTGTATTGTAATCCAAAACATCCCAATTCATTTCTATCAAGAAAAATATTTGCTTCTAACAAAGTAGGTACATTCTGTTCCATTTCGTATTTCCAAAGGTACGTAGTTACTATAATATACTTTGATAAAGTCGTAGAGATAGCGCAATGGTCTGTAAAAGAAAATCCAAAACAACTGTATTTCATTCTTTTGAACAGAATAGCAAAGTTACGGTTCAAGTTGTTAAACTAGACGTTTAGTGCTAAAAAACTTGTGAATTGTGAAACTTATTCCGTGTTCACTAGCTCTTATAGCTATTCTGATACGTTTTATCTATACTAATATTATAAAGCTGAAGAGTTTGTTTGTTTGAAAGCGCTAATCTCAGGAACTACTGGTTGGAATTGAAAAAAAATGTTTGTGTTGGATAGTCCATTTATCGAGGAAGGTTATAGGCTATATAACATCACGGTACAAACCATAGGAGCCGAGCATAAATAAAAAATGTTGCAAAAACGGGAAAAATGTCCACCCGTGCGAAGTCGGGACGGGCCGCTAGTATTTCAATAAAGACGTTAAACTGATCTTCTCTTCTTTTCGTGTGGTTAGTGACTAACCTTGTGTCAGAGTTTATGCCGCCCATCGCCTCTGACTTGGTTTCAAATGCCGTCGAGAAATATCTCTCAGGCATGCCGGTTTCCTCACGATGTTTTCCTTCACCGTTTTAAGCAAGTGATAATTATACAACACGCACATGAATCCGAAAAGTCAGAGGTGCGTGCAGGGCCGGACTGGGACCTGAAATCGGCCCGGGCATTTGAGAGACGGTTGGCCCAGTGCTGGCAAAAAAAATCATTCCCAAGCGATTAGATGGACGACGTTTTTTTTTAGACTCTCCCCTCACTCTTTTTCCTATATCTTGGGTGCATTTACAAACACAAACAATTTTGCGGCTTCTTTTTCAAGCGATAGTTGGACGTCCTTTTTTTGACGTTCCCTTCACTCTTTCGATTTCTCCGACTGTGTGACCGGCGCATTAGGCATCCGGCATTTGCCCGATTTGCCCTTATGGCCAGTCCGGGCCTGGGTGCGTACCTTGGGTTCGAACTCGAGACCTATGACTTGGCAGTCCGACGGTCACACCCCTTTTTTTTTCGTTGGAAAATCCTCATGGATGTTCCTCGCCCGGCGAAGGCGAGGGGGTCTGCCGGACTCTTACCGGCTAAAAACCAACGGTGCTCCTTCTTCTGACTTGGCCAGGGTCGCGGGATTCGCAAAGCATGCACCGCAACCCCGGCAGGTCCCGGTCCGCCAACCCTCGGCGGACCTCTCCTCCTGAGAAGCGCGCACGGAACACAGCGCGCCGCCTTCTCGGGCCTGTTACTGGTCGGGCGGCGGGTCCCCTAACCCACCGCCCGTAGGCCAACGGTCACACCCCTGGGCTATCACTACCTACCTACATTGCATTGCATTATATTAATATTTTCAATCAATTAATTTTTCCATTTATTTTTTAATCTAGTTACCGGTATGATTTGTTTTGTGTATAGCTAGAATTAACTAATAGTTAAGGGTTGCATACATCCAGGGAAGAGCGCTGATGTCTGAAATACAGATATTTTATCTAGTCCAGACACAGATGTTCCTCACTAGATCATAATATTAGTACAATAGTTATTTGTTTAATCATATTTTAAAGAGTGTAAAATATTTTTGAAAGCAATAAATTATTTCCTTTATTCATTAACTTACATACTAATTACATTTTTAAATATTTCTATAAAAATTATAATAAAAACATTTAAAAATATAAAAAATAGTAGCCCACCGGCATCGGGAACAGGGTCCAAGCTACCGGTGGTCAGGGCCTCAGAGAGAGGAACTTCCTGACAATACGTGCCGTGTCCAGAAGTACCGCTTTCTGTATCAGGCCCCTGACCCAGCTGCCCAACGAGAGCCTCATCAGGTGTTGGTCGAGGCTCTTGGCTATTAAGCCATTGGCCGTAACGACTATCGGCACAATGACTGTTGAGTCAACCTCCCACATGTCGACAACCTCGTGTGTCAGATCTTGATACTTAATTTCTTCAATAAATTATTATTATTATCACTGTTACGTTGAACTGATAATGTTTAGACATGAAATCGAAATCGGTTTATATGGAATCGGTTGTTCATAAAATCCGGTCGCGTTCGTCCGATTACAGACTTACAAGCTGAAGCGGCAATACTTAGGCTAGCATTGGCCAGGTTTACGAAGAATTAATGACCCTTTCGTGACTAAGCTCACTTTTCATGGACGAGGGAAAGTTTTATGGGTTCGCGGTGGCGTATCCTTGTCATATAGCCGGCTAATCTGTTGGAGCGCTTTTACTTTGATATGATTTGCCCATGTGTGTGTGTGTGTGTGTGCAATTGATTGAAACTGATGGATTAGTTTTATGGCTGCTCTACACAGATGCGCTTGTAAAACAAAGGTTTATTATAAAACGATTGTAGATTATATGGGCAATCACCTGCGATTTTTATATTATTTATCTTGTTCAGTTTAAATAGTATCCTGATTAAAGAAACAATCTAAGTCTGGTTGAAAGTAGTTTTGAACCTGCTACAGTTAGTTCGCGGACTATCATCGCTTTTAAAACGTAATGTACTAACATAAAATCATGCCTATATTCCCTGAAGGGTTGAGCATAGGTGTATAGTAACACCCTCATTTTACCGTTATCTTAAAGTCCCATGTAGCAGAATTCAAGCCTATTGCCATCAACCGGACACAAATCCAAACTCCGGGCTACTACTGAGGAATTCCACATGGAAATACCCAATAACACTTTGCCCGACCTGGGGACTTAACCCAGGACCTCACGATCAGCAGTCGCGCTTGCCACCACTAGACCAACGACGCAGTTGATAAATGAGTAGGTAATCAAAATATTTTCTCCTAAAATATTTCAAGTCTTTACAACCTCAACTGCAATAAACAAATCAATAACCTATATAACAAATAAGTTCTAACAGAACACCGAAAACCTATCAACACGTAGACTCTCGCAAATAAAATATAAAATTGATTGTAAAACTTATAAGTGGCACCGAATAAAAAACGTACATATAAAGTTTTTAAAATGGTCGTCAACAACTCATCAAAATCTAATAACACGGGCTTAGTACTCCGCGGATGGTCGGGGAGTCGACTCGGCGCTCGTCATCCTCGTCTAGACAAAGATTCGTGACTTTTTCACAATTCGCAATCCCACGACAATCGTACCTGCACCCCTGAAGCCTCTCTGTAGCCGTACCTTAGATATCGGCGAACATAATATTAAATTTTGCTCCGAGCTCTCCGACTATCCATGGACGTAGTTAAGCGAAAAGGATCCAACCCACAAAATTATCGAACATGAGTTATTTATACCAAAATACTCCTTAAACTTCTTAAGCCAAACTACACATAATAATATTTTAACAAGTAAAATATTATACATTTGTCCCTTAATTACAATAAAACCAAGAAATTTAAATCAAAGAAACAATGAAGAAATACAATCTAAACTTAAAAATTGAATATCTATAACTGTGTGGGTTGGATCCTTTTCACTTAACTATGTCCCATTATGCTATGACATCAAAATTAGAGTTTTATAGTTGGATACGAAATGAATTCTTGAGAAGAGAAAAAATAATATGACGGATCGGGTGTCGTTCTCGACTTGCGGTAGACGCTTTATTTTTATTTTTTGTTATACCTACTAAAAAGAGATAGACTTTTATATTTATTTCTTAGAAATTTCATTGCTATAAATAGCATGCGAACTTTTAAAGATATCTTCAATTATCCTTGTTGGTTTAGTAGTCGCAAGCGCGACTGCTGAGCATGGGGTCCTGGGTTCGATCCCCAGGTCGGGCAAAGTGGTATTGGGTTTTTCCATTACGAATTTCTCAGTAGTAGCCCGGAGTCTGGATTAGTGCCCGGTTAATGGCAATAGGCTCGCCCCCTATTATATGGGACTTAAACATAACTGGCGAAACGAGGGTGAATTAAAAACACCTCTGCCGAACCTTTTGGAAATACACGGCGTGATGTTATGTTATCTTCAGTTATTGACAGGTTGACATTTATTTCATGCTTTTGTTCAAAAATAAGAATAATAAATTGCAAGAGTATAATATCGTCCGTTGCGACATTTATTATTAAAGCATCTAAAATGGTGGACATCGCTCAAGCTGTCTGTCATACCGTCCCACGGTCGCCGCCAGTGAAGATTTAACTGAAGGAAATATGCTGTTTATCCTATTTTATGGGACAACACCGCTTTTATTGACCTTAAATGATGTTAAGTGTACATACAACTGCCTCGGTGTTCTAATGATCACGCGACTGCTGATCGTGACGAACTGGGTTCGAGCCCCAGGTCGGGCAAAGCGTTATTGGGTTTTTCCGTGTAGAATTCCTCAGTAATAGCCCGGAGTTTGGATTTGTGCCCGGTTGATAGCAATTGGCTCGCCGCCTATTACATGGGACTTAAACGTAAAGGAAAAATGAGGGTGTTACTATATACCTCTGCGCAACCCTTCGGGGAATACAGGCGTGATGTTATGTTAATTATGTTATTTGTTTGCCATTTTTCACAGAAAATAGATTCATAGTTATTGCCCATTGCATATCTTTAAGAATATATTAATAGAAACAACATTTTGTTAGCGTCATCCTATACAGTTGCCAAGTATCCACTGAATTTTAGACAACACCACTAAAATACAGCAAAGTATTTTAATAACATAAACCACACATATTGCACTTCGATTTACTCCATCAAAGAGTATACTAGCAGTCTCGCTACCCCTTTATGACGTCACTCAATAATATTTAAAAGCGTTGCGAATATCAATATGAAGCGATATAATTTCAAGTCCGCCGTTCGTGTGGCGACAGGCGACGACTCAGCCCAGCCAATGCTCGATCGCCACCGCTCAATTTCCGTGTCGAAAATGAAACATGAGCGGCTATTCTAATATTCGAATTATTATATTTGAAATTTGAATTTCGAATGGTATCGAACGGAAATTATTGTGCGAGAAAATGAAAAGGATGACCTGAACAGATCTGATTTCGTAAGGTTATGGTTTACCTAATAAAAACGGTTAGCTAAATATTTCAATATGTAGTCTTTTTCGGCGAAAATAATTGATCAACGGAGTACTTAAATTGGGTCAGATTTTCAACAATAAGCTTCTAATCTACTAACCAAGTCGGGGCACTCAGAAATATTTTATAGCGAATGATGTAATTACTTCTCATTACATAAAAACTAGTTATTATCAAAAAAAGCTTGGAAATCAAGAAGCAGATTTTTATTACTAAGACTCCGCAGTCCGTCCGTCTTTCCGTCCGACCGTCTGTCACCAGGCTGTATCTCATGAACCGTGATAGTTAAACAGTTGACATTTTCACAGATGATGTATTTCTGTTGCCGCTATAACAAGAAATACTAAAAAACAGAATAAAATAAATATTTAAAGGGGCTCCCATACAACAAACGTGATTTTTTTGTTCGTTTATGCTCGATATTGATAACGGCAACAGGTAGACGCTTGAAATATTCACAGAATATTTAGTTATACATTCGTTTTAAAAATAAATAATTAAATTAAAATAAAACCAATATTTAAGGGGGCTCCCATACAAAAAACGTGATTTTTTTGCCGTTTTTATAATTTTCATCATTCCTCAACCGGCGTGCGTGTATGACAAGATGTATGAATGCGGATGAAGCGAAAGGAGTATGTAAGGGTCGTAGCATGAGACGTTCTTTAATTTCTACCTACCCCTATGGGAAAAAGGCGTGAGTTTTTGTACATACTTACTCTAGCGTTATTACTATTTACTCCACTTCAATAAAAAACAGATATAATTGGGAATCTTTATCTTTTGTAACGAGTGAACCCAACTCATTAGTTCAGTAAGCAAGATGAGCTTATAGGTTTGCCATTTTCTATTTTATTACTCGCGTTTACAGTATTGTCATCTAACTAAGTAACTTTGTTTCCTGCCACTAATTGGCAGAGCTGACTGTGTTCATAAGGCTATAAACTTTGCAGGCATTAATCACTATTAAAAGTTTCCTTGCATTAGTCGCCATTTTCCTCAATTTTAGGAAGTGAAGCGATATTATAACTAAGAAAATATTATATAACAATGATTGAGTTTCTAACTAAGCTAGCAAATTAGTGACAGTAACCGGATCTTTTCACATCTTATCACATCAGTAACTACTTTGGGTTTTTCAAAATAGCAACATTGATAGCGATCTAGCTGTCAAGTGGTCGCCGTAGCCAAATCCATGCAGTACCTATAGTACAGTTTTCAGGGGTTTGAAGCTGTTCTGGGATGTTGTACAAATTAAAAATATTGAAATAAGCAGATTAAGATTTACGAGCTAGCTTGATGAAAAACAACTACACCATGAACTACAGAAATATATAAAATGTCAATTAGCATATACAAACTCCCAAAATAACATAACATCACGCCTTGTATTCCCCGAAGAGTTGGCAGAGGTGTTTTAGTACACCCTTGTTTCGCCAGTTATGTTTAAGTCCCATCTAATAGGGGGCGAGTCTATTGCCATTAACCGGGCACAAATCCAGACCCCAGGCTGCTACTGAGAAATTCCTAATGGGAAAACCCAATAACACTTTGCCCGACCCGGGAATCGAACCCCATGCTCAGTAGTCACACTTGCGAACACTAATCTAACAAGGCAGACTCCCAAAATATTGCAACGAAATTCTCAATCGAAATTATATCACCTATAATATCGAGCGTGTTGCGAATAGACGCTGAAGTCCGGCGCCGATACGTGTCAGATACGTACGATACGTGTGCCGTTTGGTGTACGGAACCGCTACGGAAACAATGACAGCCGACACACGAGTGTTAGAACGGTTTGTAGCCAAATATACCAAGTTAGTTAGTTAAAAATAGAGTTATGACACTTATGAAATAAGGATGGACTGTAGGACATGCTACAGCTAAATATAGCATAGGTACCTATGTACCAATCCATTTGTTAAGTACCTATGGTGCCAATATTCCCTCGCGACCATTTATTGCAGATTAGACCGATTTTTAGCTGCAATGTAGAAAAAAATAGAACGGGTTTGTTGGTCTAATGGTGGCAAGCGCGACTGCTGATCATGAGGTCCTGGGGTTTTCCCATTAGGAATTTCTCAGTAGCAGCCTGGGGTCTGGATTTGTGCCCGGTTAATGGCAATAGACTCGCCCCCTATTAGATGGGACTTAAACATAACTGGCGAAACGAGGGTGTACTAAAACACCTCTGCCAACTCTTCAGGGAATACAAGGCGTGATGTTATGTTATTTTGGGAGTTTGTATATGCTATTTGACATTTTATATATTTCTGTAGTTCATGGTGTAGTTGTTTTTCATCAAGCTAGCTCGTAATTCTTAATCTGCTTATTTCAATATTTTTAATTTGTACAACATCCCAGAACAGCTTCAAACCCCTGAAAACTGTACTATAGGTACTACATGGATTTGGCTACGGCAACCACTTGACAGCTAGATCGCTTGGTTCGATCCCCTGGTCGGGCAGTGTTACTGGGTTTTTCTGTGTGTAATTTCTTAGTAGCAGCCTAGAGTTTGGATTTGTGCCCGGTTGATGGCAATAAGCTCGCCCCCTATTACATCGGACTTAAACATTATGGCGAAATGAGGGTGTTACTATACACCTCTGCCCAACCCTTCGGGGAATTCAGGTGTGATGTTATGGTATGTAAAAAATATCCCATGAAATAGACCTTGTTAAATTCGACAAAGCTGGACTAGACGAGAATATCATTCATAGATACAGTGGATTGTCAAATAATAATCACCACCCTTCTAATCCACCAGTATAATAAACTTTTGAGTTCATGCAAGTTTAATGGGCCCACAACAATTTTAATAATTTACTTCATTTAAACTGTGGTTAAAAGAAGATTTATTTCCTCTAGGTCTTCTTCTTTCCATGTGGTTAGTGCCTAACCTGGTGTCAGAGTTTAAGCCGCCCATGGGCCTCTGACTTGGCTTCTCATGCCGTCGAGAAATGTCTCTCAGGCATGCCCGTTTCCTCACGACGTTTTCCTTCACCATCTTTAAGCAAGTGATAATTATACAATACGCACATGAATCCGAAAAGTCAGAGGTGCGAGCCTTGGGTTCGAACTCGAGATCTATAACTTGGCAGTCTGACTGTCACACCACTAGACTATCACTGCTTTTTAAAAGTTAAACGGCTCTTTATGCAAGTGTTTGTGACTTTCTACTTCATACATACTATAGAAACTGCCGAAGATAGAACTGAGTGGCGTTCTCTAGTATCGATGACCAAGACACATTTTGGGTCGCTGAGCCAACGAACTAAGTAAGTTAGATTCCGTTTCACTCCCAAATCGGAAACAAAAAAAACAACAACGAGTACGATAAAACTATCCATGACTCGTCTATTGTTCCCGAAATATAATGCAGGGTATCAACAGTCCCCCACGTAGCAATATCATTGCATTACATCGCTTCAAACTAGCGGCTGTAATCTGGCGTCATACATCGCTCGCCACAGAGCAGGATTGACATGGAGTGAGAACTTGCCAACAAACGTCGTGAAAGACGACAGTCGTCTAGTAGGAGTATGTAACATAACACGCACTATATATATTTTATTCATTAATTTATTGACCATGGCCTCTAAACTTTGACTGCTGACGATAACATAATAACATAATATCACGCCTGTATTCCTCGAAGGGTTGAGCAGAGGTGTATAATAACACCCTCATTACGCGTTATGTTTAAGTCCTATGTAGTAGGGGGTGAGCCTATTGCCATTAACCGGGCACAAATCCAAACTCCGGGCTGCTACTAAATAATTTCATCGGGAAATCCCAATAACACTTTGCCCGACCTGGGGATCGAACCCAGGATCTCGCGATCAGCAGTGGCTCTTGCCACCACTAGACCAACGTGGCAGAGCAACGAGTGAAGCAGTGCTGATGATAGGGTTTCTAATAGACCGCCATATGAACGGCCATAAAGGAATTGCCATCATTACCACACTTTATATACGAATGAATGATCGAATTGTTGAATATTAGCGCACAAATGACGATGCTGTCTTTTATCCTATTGACACTATTGCTTTATGGTATATTTATGATAGTACACAAGAGAAGTGAGTCCCCTTTTCCATACCGAGAACCCTGACGCTACTGTAGTCACCTTTTGGAAATACGCTGCATATTTACATAATGTTACGTGACACCACCAATCAGCAAATAAAGTACGTCGCTTTAATCTTGCGGCTCACAAATTCGTTGAGCAATCCATTTACTTACTCTCCATGTCTTTCGTCATACATCGCATATTGTGTTTGCTCTGGTAGCGCAGACCATTGTCCGGCCAGCCGACTATCTGCTAATATCACTTAAGCGGTACCCGAGCTATATACTGCGTAGCATCGATGTACGTACGTGGGACATTGTCTGACAAAATTCCTTTATGAAACGTCTGGCAACCATATTTTTTATGGAAACAACGGTGTGCTCGTTTTATATCTGTTAGGATGGCCAACTTTGTTGGTATTTTGACGGGTCTGCTTTTAAAACTGAAATAGGCGGCCTTTACTCAGTAGATAGACTCATTAAGGCTATGGTTGATTATGATATATTAGTTTATTACAAGGACTGAAAACGATTACGGTACAAGTTTAAGTACCTTTAAATATAAGGATACCGTTTTCTTATGGTTGGGCCATACCTTTATTTATCCTTTTTACGATTTCGGTACCGAAACACATCGAAGATGAATGAATTATACTAGTGCAATCTGAGGCCTCATAGTGAAGGGCAGGGTGGCGCGGCGGTCCGGGGTTGCGGTGCATGCTTTTGCGAATCCCGTGACCCCGGCCGAACGGTCAGAAGGAGGAACACCGTTGGTTTTTAGCCGATAAGAGTTCGGCAGACCCCCTCGCCTTCCCCGGGGGAGGGACATCCATGAAGATTTTCCAACGATATATACCTATATAAAAAAAGTAGTTTTTGGTTGTGTTAATTTAAACAAAGCGCTCCACGCTTTTTGTATTAACCATTGGATATAAAAGAATTATTTTATAATTTTTAGTGCGTGACTAAAGCGTGTTTATAGTTTTTTAAACTACATATTTTTATTTTTTAGTTTTTAGTCTTAAAATAACTTGTAACATATTTATTACTGGTAGACAATACGTTTAAAGTTGACATAGTTAGCATTTCTTTAAAGTTATATGTATATTAATAAGGTTATAATATTTTCGAGGGGTTCACTAGTAGCCACTGAAGAGTTCCACTATCCACCTCCTGGCCCCATCGTCAGACCCTCGTTACTAAGCCAAATCTATTGGACTCATTGAGGCGAATCATATGAGCCCAAACTCGA
The DNA here is from genome assembly GCA_910594945.2 of Amphipyra berbera. Lineage (NCBI taxonomy): Eukaryota > Metazoa > Arthropoda > Insecta > Lepidoptera > Noctuidae > Amphipyra > Amphipyra berbera. The sequence continues at coordinate 14,174,031 of OU343126.1, read as the reverse complement.
GGGTTCAGTAGTAGCCACTGAAGAGTTCTACTATCCACCTCCTGGCTCCATCATTAGACCCTCGTTATCAAGCCCAATCTATTGAACTGATCAAAAAAATGATATGACCCAAAACTCGAGGGGTTTACTAGTAGCCACTGAAGAGTTCCGCTATCCATCTCCTAGCTCCATCATCAGACCCTCGTTAACAAGCCCAATCTATTGGACTCATTAAGACGAATCATATGAGCCCAAACTCGATGGTTTACTAGTATCCATTGAAGAGTTCCACTATCCACCTCCTAGCTCCATCATCAGACTCTCGTTACCAAGCCCAATCTATTGGACTCATTGAGACGAATCATATGAGCCCAAACTCGATGGTTCACTAGTAGCCACTGAAGAGTTCCACTATCCACCTCCTGGCTCCATCATCAGACCCTCGTTACCGAGCCCAATCTATTGGACTCATTGAGGCGAATCATATGAGCCAAAACTCGATGGTTCACTAGTAGCCACTGAAGAGTTCCACTATCCACCTCCTAGCTCTATCATCAGACACTCGTTACCAAGCCCAATCTATTGGACTCATTAAGGCGAATCATATGAGTCCAAACTCAAGGGGTTCACTAGTAGCCATTGAAGAGTTCCACTATTCACCTCCTGGCTCCATCATCAGACCCCCGTTACCGAGCCCAATCTATTGGACTCATTGAGACGAATCATATGAGCCCAAACTCTATGGTTCACTAGTAGCTACTGAAGAGTTCCACTATCCACCTCCTGGCTCCATCATCAGACCCTCGTTACCGAGCCCAATCTATTGGACTCATTGAGACGGATCATATGAGCCCAAACTCGATGGTTCACTAGTTGCCACTGAAGAGTTCCACTATCCACCTCCTGGCTCCATCATCAGATCAGCTCCAAGATACCAAATTATAGTATTGTCATCCGAACTACATATAAATACAAAGTTTCATTTCGATACGACAATTAGAAGTAGGTTAAAATTGACTTCCAAGATTTTTTTACATTGTTTGTTAGTTTGTTAGTTACAAGTGAAGCTAATATAAAGCGTGTAAAAAAGGGTGGCACGGCGGTTCATCAATGAAAACCCTTATTTATAAAGGTTTAGGTACCGATACCGGAATATACCGTTTTGCATTTTCAAACTCCACATTTCGGTACCGAAATATTTAAGTATTGTAATAACCAGTAAGTAACCAGAATTTAGGGATGTGACGTCCCTGGTTTATTATCATCCTCTCTCTTTAATTTATTTTCTGTCTCTTTTTGGTTGTTGTCTCTTTCTCACAACTACCAGCATTTCTGTTATTATCTATTCTTCCAAACAATGTTTTTAAATCATTATGGTAGAAAGCTACATAATTAATCAGTCAACCGATAAAATTGCTAATGTTCGCATTAAAATAATTGACTATCGATTATTATTACCTTAAGTTGCGTGATGTTGCATAAATCGAATAGTTTAATACTGCATAAATCATGTTGTTTAATATAATGCAAGCCTAACGGGGTGTTCTGCGTAAGCGTAAAAACGACGCGATGCGATGCGAAGCGACGCGACACGACGTGGAACAAATACGCGTTATGTCGCGTCTCGCTACATAGGCCGCTAGTAGGGAATGCCGTTGTCTTGATCGCGTTTGTCGCGTTCGTCGCTTACGCAGGACACCCCGTAAGATGATGGGCTGATTTTCACAGAATGATTTTAGTCAAAATTGGCTCTGTATATTAGAAATCAGATTCCATTTTTTTTTGCTATATTTATGTAGGTACATATTTTAAGATCAGTACTCCGCCCGTATCTAGGTTATAAGACCCAAGCCACCAGTGGTTAGGGTACACCTAATGATGCGTGCCCTGTACAAGACTACCGCTTTCTGTATCAGCCCCTTGATCCAGCTGTTTAGCGAGAGTTTCTCAAGACATTGGTTTATTTATTTATTTGTTTATTTGATATACACGGCTTAAGAAACCAATTACAAAAATCAAAGTATATATAATAAGTACAAACATAAACTAATAACTATAATTAAATAATATTATCCTCACAAAAATGTAGGCACATAACTATTAAATAAATTGGCGAATTTATTAGTGAATAGATCGCAGTCCGGGTTGGCTTCCACGAGCTTATTTAGTGTGGTCAACACGTGGGGTACGGGAGACGGTGGTTGAAGCCCTTCGCTATCAAACCTTTCACGGCGGACACGACTATCGGCACAATAATTGTTGAATCCATATTCCAGATTCTGATAACCTTATGAGAAAGGTCGATATATTGTGTTATTATTAGTCTTAATAATGATTTATGTGATACGCCATAATCTTTAATAATTTTTATAGTCTATTGAAATTCACAAATCTAACCAACCCCTTAACATAAGATCATCACGCTTGTATTTCCCGAAGGGTTAGAGCACACTTATTTCGTCGTTATGTTAAAGACCCATAATAGAGGGCGAGCCTATTGCCATTAACCGGGCACAAATCCAAATTTCAGGCTGCTACTGAGGAATTCCACACAGAAAAACCCAATAACTCTGCCTGACCTGGGGATCGAAACCCAGGACCTCACGATCAGCAGTCGCGCTTGCCACCACCAGACCAACGAGGCAACGAGGCGACCCGCGTGCTTCCTTATTTCTGTACTTAATTTTTAGATAGTATAAAACAAAGTCACTCCCGCTGTCTGTACGCTTAGATCTTTTAAACTGCGCAACGGATTTTAATGCAGTTTTCAGCAATAGATAGAGTGATTCAAGAGGAAGGTTTATATGCCCCACATTAGTATCTACATTGCACCCGTGCGAAGCCGGGGTGGGTCGCTAGTATATCTATATAATACCTATACATATAACACAGATTATCATGAGGCTGCTAGACTACTGAAATGAACTGTCGTAACGGAAAACATATATACCTATAGTATGTAGGGCTAGATGTTTTGTGACCGTCTGACTGCCAAGTTTATAGGTCTCGAGTTCGAACCCAAGGCACGCACCTCTGACTTTTCGGATTCATGTTGTATAATGATCACTTGCTTAAAAACGGTGAAGGAAAACATCGTGAGGAAACCGGCATGTCTGAGAGATATTTCTCGACGGCATGTGAAGCCAAGTCAGAAGCCCATGGATGGGATAAATTCTGACACCAAGTTAGTCACTAACCACACGAAAACAAGAAAATGCGCGAAATTTGTATTTTTTTCCTCCCAACGCTTTTTACAAAACAATTTTACATTAAGAACGAGTGAAGAAAGGTAAAATCAAGTACATTATTTTTCATGTAAATAATAATAAATGATTGATGAATGAAAAGAGGTCAGCACACTGAGTTGAGTAGGTAGACGGCTGCAATGTTGATCGACCCGTCACCACTGCATTACTGCAATATTTATTTATTCTGTGTCAGTTCCGAACATAAGAATAACACCCGTAGGTAACCATCACAGTATGGATTTTGATTGAATATCGAGTGGGAATAAAATAGTTGCAATAAATTATGCATTTGTTTATAACATAACATTACGCCTGTATTCGCCGAAAGGAAGGGCAGTGGTGCATAGTAACACTCTCGCCGTTATGTTTAAGTCCCATGTAATAGAGGGCGAGGCTATTGCCACCAACCGGGCGCAAATCCAAACAGCGGACTGCTACTAAAGAATTCCACACGGAAAAACCCAATAACACTTTGCCCGACCTGGGGATCGAACCCAGGACCTCACGATCAGCAGTCGCGCTTACCAGCGCTAGACCAAGAGGCAGTTAAAAACCTATTAATAGTCAGAGTTATGATTAAATTGTTATTCCAAGTAGGTGAGCCCTATGGAGCCCTATGTATCTAGGACGACCATCAGCTAAAGTGTTTAATTAGGGTAAGTCAATGTGTGGTTGAATTTATTGTAGACAGATCAACTTAAATCTACTTCTTATGGTTCTATCTTCAAAAGGTCAGGGGGGACGGTGCCAGATAGACGTGAACCTCTATTTTTTAACCGACTTCCAAAAAGGAGGAGGTTACTATGTTCGTCTGTATGTATCTTTAACCGACTTCCAAAAAGGAGGAGGTTACTATGTGTGTCTGTAGGTATCTTTTTTTTTTTGTGTATGTTCATCGATATTTTCGCCAATTGTGAACCGATTTTGATGTTTTTTTTTAATGGATAGGGTATACTTCTAAATTGGTCCCATTTAAATTTGGCGAAGATCTGATGAAAAACTTCGGAGATAGACAATGGAACTCCTCAATGACGAACAGTACGCATATTGTGATGATGTGATTATGTTACGAGCAGCGTCTTTAGTAGGTCCAACCAAGTTTTAATTAAGGCCACTAAAATGAAAAAAATAAAAACATTTTTTACAAAAAATTTAAACCGAGTTCAAAAAAGAATAAAATAATTACCATATAAAATTAACAGTTTCAGAAGTCGGTGCCTTCAATTTGGTTCAGCGTCGTAGATCAGCACCGACTTCTGAAACTGTTAATTTTATATGGTAATTATTTTATTCTTTTTTGAAGTCGGTTTTATTTTTTTGTAAAAATGTTTTTTTATACAACGTTCCTTTTTGCTTAGGCATATATCAGTGCTACCTAGATTTATTTAAATTACCTATTTACTAATTATTTCATTTATTTTAAATAAATAAGCAAACTGGCAGTCGCTCCGTGTAAAATACTGGTATTCAGCAGCATCCGGTGAGACTGGAAGCTGACCACAAAATAATTGGGAAAAGACTGAGAGGAAGATTTTAAATAATTAAACAAACTATTATTCATAACATAACACATAAACATAACATCACGCCTTGTATTCCTTGAAGAGATCGGCAGAGGTGTTTTTTTATACACCCTCGTTTCGCCAATTATGTTTTAAACCCCATGTAATAAGAGGCGAGCCTATTGCCACTAACCGGGCACAAATCCAGACTCCGGGCAGCTACTGAGAAATTCCTAATCAAAAAACCCAATAACACTTTGTCCGACCTGGGTATCGAACCCAGGAGCTCTTACTTAGCAGTCGCGCTTGCGACTACTAGACCAACACGGCAGTCACAAGTTATTCACTCCAAAGTAAAAACGCAATCGTGTTAAAGCCCTTAGGTATATCGATCATAAATTTCACGATACATAACTCGCCCAAGCTTTTTACTGTTATGATGTCAGATAAACTATACTATTACCGTTACAGTAAGTTCCCATTATGGCATAAAATAAGCGATCATTGTGGATGCTAAGTAGGTAATTTAAGTAAATTTCTTATCACGCCGGGAGCGGAGAGCTTTTCCGAAGTGAAGGTAGGTACGTACACAGTGTATCGGGCGCGGGCACCAAGAGTACCACTCAACCGTGAAGATACAGTACCCGGCAGTAAATATTACACATCGAGCTTTAATAATCACTTTTTAACAAAAATAAAACCGACTTCAAATTGTCTATCTCCGAAGTTCTTCATCAGATCTTCACCAAATTTAAATGGGACCACTTCGAAAGAATACTTTTTCAAACAAAAAAAGAATCATTAAAATCAGTTCACAATTAGCAAAGATATCGCGGAACAAACATACAAAAAAAAAACATACCATCGAATTGAGAACCTCCTCCTTTTTTGAAAGTCGGTTAAAAAGAGATATTGGCTAACTTCGGTTTTATAGAGCATCATCTCTGTCGCACGAAGCGACAAAACGTCATATAGGTATGAGTGACAGAGACGAAGCTCTACGAAGCCGAAGCTAGCCAACATCTCTTTCTTAAGCTCGATGTTTAATATTTGTTGCCGTGTACAGTTAACAAAAAAAAACGTTGCCTCACACTAGGATTTCTTCTATATCGTGGGTGCGTTTACAGACACAAATCTTCAGATGCACAAACGGCCAGACTCGGAACAACTATTTGTAGGCCATAAAAATAATTGATACGTGCGGGAATCGAACCCACGACCCGTAGCGCAAAAGCCGATCGCTCAGCCACTGCACCAAACGTGTTGTCCTGTATGTATTGTTTAAATGGAAAACAAAGGAATAACGCATTATTTGCATTCAATTTTAAATATAAACAGTGTGGTTTTTATGCTGATTCGTTCGATGTCTGCTTTTATAAGTGAACACCAGACGGAAAGTAATGTGTCATTTTTGACCGACTTCCAAAAAAGGAGGAGGTTATCAATTCGGCTGTATGTTTTTTTTTAATATTTGTTACCTCACAACATCGTCATTTATAAACCGATTTGGAAAATTATTTTTTTGTATGAAAGAGTATTCTTTCGAAATGGCCCCGTATAAATTTGGCGAAGATAGACAATGGTCTATCTCCGAAGTTCTTCATCATATCAAATTCAAGTCATACGAAGTTCCATTGAACTTCTCACTGACGAACAGTACGCATAATGTGATGATGTGATTATGTGACGAGCAGCGTCTTTAGTAGGTCCAACCATGTTTTAACTATGGCCACTAAAATGAAAAAAATAAAAAACATATTAACAAAAATAAAAGCGATTTCAAATAAAATAATTACCATAATATAAAATTAACAGTTTCAGAAGTCGGTGCCTTCGATTTGGTTTAGCGTGGATTAGCACCGACTTCTGAAACTACAAATTTTATATTATGATAATTATTTTATTCTTTTTTTTCGTTTTTTTTGAAGTCGGTTTTATTTTTGTTAAAATGTTTTTTTGTATCCGAATTATTGTTTTGTGGATTCCGATTTTAATATTTCGCTTTGTAAATAACGTTTCATACTTTCCGTAGTAAAAAATAAGCTGTTTAATTTTTAGTAGCGTAGGTACGCCAGCTCTTCTTGAAAAAAAAAACAAAATTATACAATGAAGTTGAAATAAATAAACACGCTATCTCGAATAGGCAACTTGTGCCAAGTACAGTGCCGCAATAAGGTTCAAACTACCGCTAGACAATGTCTAGTTCTATGGCACTGTGGTTCCGGAACCACAACTCGTTGATACCATGTTGTTCTTCCAAACACCGCATCTAGTACGTAAGTACTTACACATTATATCAATGTTTTTGTCACAGCAGTGATAACCTAGTCGTGTGACCGTCGGACTGCCAAGTCATAGGTCTCAAGTTCGAATCCAAGGCACGCACCTCTGACTTTTCGGATTCATGTGCGTGTTGTATAATTATCACTTGCTCAAAAACGGTGAAGGAAAATATCGTGAGGAAACTACTTGAGAGATATTTTTCGACGGCACGTGAAGCCAAGCCAGAGGCCCATGGGCGGCATAAACTGTGACTCCAGGTATAGTCACTAGAAAGAAATGTTTTTATCAGTACTTTTTGAGTGTAAAATCGAACTTAAACACGCAAAATTTGTATTGGTGAAATTCTGTAGTAAATGCATACCTACCTAATTAATTGATCAATGATGCATAATTTTACTTTATTCACATTCAATTTGATTTAATAATAAAAAAATACAAACTGAAATGCACACCCCTAAAATCTTCACCGTTGTGCCAGCTTGACATGAAACCCCTTTATCAGGGACCTCTAAAAAAATAATTAGCAACACATCGAGTTTCCGGACAGCTGACAGTTGCACCTGCGGGTGTGCGCAGCAGCCCTGACTGCGACTGCGACGCGGGAGCGGGGACGCTGCGGGGCGCCGGCGACAAAGGCGATGGCTAGTGAAAAATGGTTAAGATAATTTTACGTAGGTACTCACAATTTTATGAAAAACGCAGATTTATATGAAACATTTTAGTCGAAAGGCCACGTTTTCCTGTTGTGTTATAATTAGATAGGTACTTGACAAAAAGTTTGTAAGTAGAGAGGAATTCAGTCTGTTCCTGTAGATATTTGCATAGCTATGTTTTGTTCTGAGTTTGTTTATAGTCTTCCATATTGAAAAACATGAGGAATATATTATGTACTTTACTAGAAAACTAAAGGATAGTAGCGCGTCCAGCCATCTTTGTAATATTACAGGCAAACTGCTTAGTACATACATAAATAAATACATAAACTCACGCCTTTTACCCATGGGGGTAGACAGAAATTATAGATCGCCACATGCTACGATCCTTACGTACTTCCTTCGCTTCGTGCACATTCATACATCTTGCCATATACGCACACCGGTTGAGAGTACTAAGCATAACGCACCTTTCATTTGTGAAGAACATCACCAATAACAATGATGTATGTCCTACTAGGGTGTTCTCTACCGGCGTTCCCATTGACATCCGCCTTATAAATTCCTTTTGTTAATCGCCGTTCACTCATTCTCTCAATATGACCAAACCACCTAAGAATATTCCTTAAAAAAATCTGCTTAATACATAACATCACGCCTTTATTCCCCGAAGGTTTGGGCAGAGGTATATAGTAACACCCTCATTTCGCCGTTATGTTTAAATCCCATGTAATAAGGGGCGAGCCTATTGCCATCAACCGGGCTGCTACTGAAGAATTCCACACGGAAAAACGCACTTTGCTCGACCTGGGGATAGAACCCAGGACCTCACGATCACCAGTAGCGCTTGCTACCACTAGACCAACGAAGCAGTTGCTTAGTACAATGTGGTCGAATTTCAATAACCTAAGGCAGGGGCCGCACTGGTACGCCGACAGCGACGCGACAGCGATTTCGTGAAAACAAACTCATATAAACATAAATGTTCGTGGCCGCACTGCAGAAGCGACAAGCGAAATTTATTTGTTCACGAAATCGCCGTCCCGTCGCTGTCGCCGTACCAGTGCGGCCACGGCCTAAGAGTCCTATCTTGTAAGATGAATTATGACATGCAGGCCTTACGCACATCGAAGTTAACCAATAAAACACAAAGAAACAAGATATTGTAATTAAACTGCTTTCTAAAACCGTCAAGTTAACAATATTGAAAGTTAAAACAAAAGCTTTCGCCGTCACGTAATTTGAAGTCACGTAAAATTCATTAAATGAAGCGTATGAGTAGAAGTTATTAGTTGGAAGTTTCCCCGACTTTATCGCGACGTTGCATCGATGGAAAACTTCAAACTTTAAGTACAAAACGGAGTGAGAGCAGTGAAGTCTTGAAAGTAATTGCAATCAAGATTTTGTGATAACGGGGATTGGTTGAACGTTGCCTTATTGCTGGATTTTGTTAGGCTTGTTCTTTGTGAAGTTTTGTAAGGTTTATTACGTGGTCTGGCATATAAGTTTTACTCGTATAAATTGTATCATGTCTGTTGGGGTCAGCTTCCAGTCTAACCAGATGCGGCTGAATACCAGTATTCTACAAGGAGCGACTGTCATCAGACCTCCGCACCTCAGTTACAGGGCAATGCCGATATCCTAATTCCTAAGGTTAGATTGGTTGTCAGACTTTCGGGCTTCTGACTTTCCGTAACGACTATCATAGGTCACCAAGATAAGGCGGTCTTTCATATACACATGTATGTTTGTGAGGAATAATACGAGTATGTTTAAGTTTTCTCAAATATCTAGTCAGCGTCGATGTGACAAATTACATTCAGTTAAATGTATAACTACACTACTTCAGAAAAGCATTTTTTCAATGGCTCCAAAAATATATGATAAGTTACCAAAACGTATAAGACGTATGGAAAATGTTAGTCAATTTAAGAAAAATCTGTTTTTATTTCTAGTAGAGAAGACACACTAATTGAAGATTTTCTAAATAATTAAACATTATTGTATGAAATATAAATTATAGAACTTATGATAGACAAACATTATTCTCCAATTGATATGCTTAATAGCTTAATTATTGACATTTTATTATTCATGGCTTTATTTTAGATTTTTAAACATTTAGTGACCCTTTAATTTTGGAATTGATATTTAGTAGATTTTCTTTTTTTGAGTTTTATTTTATTTTGCTCTTTTATAACTCAATAATGAATGCATTTTCCAATAAATATTTTAAAATTAACTTACGAACTATTTGTATACCAATTTTATTGGTAGAACATAAGATCACTAAATATTATATTTTAAGACCTGCATGTAAACCTATGTTCACAAATAAAGATGATTTGATTTGACACCCGGGACCGACTGTGTTACGTGCTGTTCGAGGCACGGAGGGGTCTCAATGTGTAATGAATGATCACCCATCCACAGACTGACCGCGGAAAGCGCAGCTTAACCTCGCAATTGTATGATCCGCGCGGTTGGTACTTAGCGACGAGCCCTTCATGAATTGTATCATGTAGGATGTAATAAATTACGAGAAGAGATTATTACATAACACCACAGATGTATAAAAAACGTATATGTTATACGTACGGAATATTCCGTGGTCATACGTTTATGCAGGTATGTTTTGATGTTTACGTTATGAGTCAGATTTATGCTACTTACTGACGCTCCTCGGCAGTGGAACAAGTGTTTTTTATTTTTTATTCTAGACATGGTCGGTTTTGGCCATAGTCTCACCATATTTTTTTATTGTTTGGTAATATTTATGGATGTCCCTCGCCAGGGGAAGGCGAAGGGTATGCCGGGCTCTTACCGGCTAATAACCAACGGTGTTCCTCCTCCTGACCGTTCAGCCAGGGTCGCAGGATTCGCAAAAGCATGCATCGCAACCCCGGCAGGTCCCGGTCCGCCAAACCTCGGCGGACCTCTCCTCTGTGGGGCCTTGCCCCACATCCTCCTGAAAAGCGGGCACGGAACACAACGCGCCGCCTTCTCGGGCTTATCACTGGTCGGGTGGCGGGTCGCCTAACCCGTCGCCCGCAGGCGCCCTAATCTCACCTGATGGTAAGTGCAGACAGGATCTACGATGGAGCACACGAATCCAAGGAACAGAGATATAGAGGGATTTCCCTATACCCCTCTGGCTCTCACATACACACGACGGAACACAGTAAACTGCTTGGTGCCGGATTTTAATGTGAGGGTGGTAGATAGCCAGTGTTGTAGTATAACTTGGATAAGGCTTATATCTAGCAGTGTAGCAGTGACTACTAACAGTTACGTTGATTGTAAGATTTATTGCTCATAACATATTTCTATGTTGACCCCGTTAATTGGAGGTAGTTAAGCGAAAAGGATCCAACCCACAAAATTATCGAAAATGAGTTATTTATTTCAAAATACTCCTTAAATTTCTTAAGCCAAACCACACATAATAACATTTTAGCAAGTAAAATATTATTGTCCTTATATATTTGTCCCTTAATTACAATAAAACCAAGAAATTTAAATCAAAGTACCAATGAAGAAATACAGTCTAAACTTAATAATTTAATAACTCATAACTGTGTGGGTTGGATCCTTTTCGCTAAACTACGTCCAATTGCTGGACAGAAGAATTTTATATGTTTTATTCGATTTCCAAATCATAATATGTGATATTTAGAATGTATCATTGAGTCATTATTGTATTATAAACAAGAATACAACTGTTTACTTTGCCTTGCAGCATATCTAACAACATGAAAGGACAATTATATTGAAAATTTTCTACGTAATAAGCGAAAAATAAAATCATAATTAATGAGCAAGGATAAAACATCTACTCGCGTAAGTAGCTTCGACACTGACTTCCTTTAATAATAAATATCCTCAAGAAATTCGAGATAAAGGTATCAAATTAATTTTTAACAAAGCACCATCTCGCGTTTTTCTTTTGTGGCACATTACAATGAAAATTCGTTTTGAAATTCGACTATGACGCTATAAGGCAAGCGGGAGGAAAATAATGATTTATTTATGTCAATGGACTATATCCGAGAGCGGTGTTTTCTTTCCCAAATTGGTTATTGTTCGGCATAAACTTCTTTTATTAAGGTTTGTTAGTAAAAGGAGCAGGTAAGGGAGTTTTTAGAATACAATACGGATGTTTTTATGAAAACAATTTCATGTCAAAATGGCCGTAGGTACGCTGAATTTCTTGTGTTTATTTTTTGTAGCAATAAACGTGAGGAGAGTTTTCTTAATACAAAGACATTGGCAGCGTCTAGACTTGGCCATGTGTGAAATAACCTGCGAATTGTACACCCACTAATAAACCTTAAACGTAGAACATAAAACTAATAGTGTACGTCACTCGGTCGTAAAGCGTGTTATTAACGAATAAGAGCCTTGGTGTTCGTTTCCAATGCTACATGTGTAATTATTTATATTATTTTGTGAGAATTTTTTAAATTTCTGCCAAACAGATTTGAATATTATTTCTATTCAGAAGTTTTATAATAATTATTTTCTTAAGTTATCATTATTATTTTATCCTGTTTCTCTGTCATAGTATACCGAATAACATCTTTAATTTGAACCAATTGTTAGAGACAGCACACCTTACAATTTTACACACAAAAAATATCCAAAATAGTTTATGGGTACTTAAGTACAACACGTTTAGTGCAGTAGCTGAGCGATTGGCTTCAGCGCTACGGGTCGAGGGTTCGATTCCCACACGGATTAAATATTTGTATGGCCTACAGATAGTTGTTCCGGGTCTGGGTGTTTGTGCATGTGAAGATTTGTGTGTGTAAACGCACCCACAAAACAGGAGATTCCATGTGTGCGGGGGGGCAATGCATTTTCGAAAAAAAAGTTCCGATTATATTTTTATACTTATCTGCCAGCACCCTAATCACCCGACAGTCACACAAATGGGCGATTCTTTTAAACAACGCAACAATACTAAAGCAGCACGATTAATAACAGCACCGTAAGTACAATGGACACAGACAGCTCATTTGTTCTCAAAAGAGACCAAAGATGAACTCCAAACTTCTTTAATGCATCACATACTAGGTATCTAATTTCACGTATTTATGCTTTAACTCAACTTAAAACCATCAAACTTAAAGAGAAACTATTCGATTCAAAAAGTTATTATGCAGTTGCAAATTGCTAGAGAAATTAATTTTATTCGGCATTTGATACGGAGAAAACGTTAAATGGAAGGTATTCAGATAACGTTGCAAACGATTTTCCTGTAGTATGAATATTAATGAACGTACTAGACAAGTTACTATTCCATGAGCAGAGCTGGAGACCAATATTAGAAATAGTAATATAGAAAACACATACAACAGAAACTTGCAGGGGTGAATATATCATTACAGTTATAGCTAATATCGGTATGTCAGGATTGGGAGCATGGTAAATAAAGTAAGTGAAATCAACAGACTCTCCACCACTGAGAGTACTTTTAATTAGGTTAGTGATTAGTTACAGAAGCTAGTTCACAATATATCACAATATAATAATTAACACAAGATCAGAATATGAGGACAAGCAAACCAAAAAGGTCAGACTTCTTCGGCTGTTCCACATGGAATCCTCTGCTCCGTCGAATTACCACTGCTTTTATAACTTCGGGTACGTTGATTAATCTTGACTTTACCCTCCTATGTCAACATTGTCCAGTGTTACCAGTTACCGATAACTAAGATACAGACGAAATAAGAAATCTTGCGGCAAATAAGCAATCAAGAAGAGAGAACTTGTGTGTATGTATTTGGGAGGGACGAGGTATGGTGTTACTCCAACGAAAAAGGAGGTTCCTCCGACCAGGGTTCATTTTTTTTCTATTCGACTGCTTGTAGATGGTCTTGCGGACCGTTTCTACGTAACCGGGCAGTTATTAGCGAGACCTGAAGGGTCTCCAACCAAAACCCCGACCAGGTTTGTCTTTTTTTTCTATTCGACTGCAGCTTGTATATGGTCTTGCGGACCGTTTCTACGTAACCGGGCAGTTCTTGGCGAGACCTGAAGGGTCTCCAACCAACGCCAGGGTTGATGTTGCGAAGTTGAATATATACTATCTGCGTGTAAATGATGTGATATGAAAATAAGATGATGTGATAATGTTGATATCGTGATGCAGGATTTGTGACGTCATTTTTGAGAGTTGTTATTATTGTCGCTGTAGTCTGCTAGACATTCGTCGTGCTGCGTAGTTCGCATGTGGCGTGATAGATGCCACCACATATTAATGAATAAAACGGGTTAGTAAACGTTATGATAATTTTCTAAAGACTACAGATGCGCATCATCACTGTGCTTATAACTTAGCATCAGCCTTAACTGCAAATGCCTTTTTGGTCTAGTGGTGGCAAGCGCGACTGCTTATCGTGAGGTCCTGGGTTCGATCCCCAGATCGGGCAAAGTGTTGCTGGGTTTTTCCATGTGGAATTCCTCAGTAGCAGCCTGGTATTTGGATTTGTGGCCAGTTGATGGCAATAGGCTCGCCCCCTACTACATGAGACTTAAACATTACGGCAATATGAGAGTGTTACTGTACACCTCTGCCCAGCCCTTCAGGGAATACAGGCGTGATGTTATGTCCTTAACGTAAGGAAGAAGAAGATTTTGAGATTTTAAATAAGTAATTTAATCCGGGACTCTTAAGCAGCATAATCCGCCCATCATCTGTCCCACTGCTGGACATGGAACTTTACTCAGAATGAGAACGGTTTAGGCCTTAGTCCACAACGCTGGCCTGGTACGGATAAGCAGACTACACATCGCCGCTATTTGCGCCGATTCAAGTGTGCAGGTTTCCTCACGATGTATTTCCTTCACCGTTAACGCAAGTGATAATCAAATTTTGATACTTACACCCATGTTCTAAGACGTTCCTCCAAAATTTACTCGACTCAACTCCACCTCGACTAACTACCATCGGTAGTTATAGTTGACATAAACGTCCTCGAGTCGAGATTTTTCCTCAGTCGACGTAAGGAATCATCTGTCAAACTCAAGGTACCTCGGAACCTACCATGAGGAAGGAAGTGTCAAAGTTCGTATGTAATAAAAATTAATTTTGAAGACTTTATCGAATATGCTTACGGTAATCCTTACAATTATTTACCGCGGCGTTATTTGCGCGATGCAGTAATTCAAATTATGACGTAATGACTCCGTCGAGGAACCTTAAAGTTCACTCAAAATGGCGACTAAGAATACAATTTTGAAGGTGTTTTCGAAGCCGTTCTGAGTCGAGTATGTTTTGGAGGAACGTCTTAGAATGTGGGTGTTAGAGTCTTAAAAAAATAATGCAATTTATTAAAAACTTAAACAATAACATTAATCGCTGCGATCATCACTACGATTCAAATCTCACATAAAAATTACCCCGAAAGGTAAACTCAAATCTAAAGGTAACCTGCAACAACGTACTTTGTTTACCCAATAACACTTCTAAAACAAGATATTGCGCTTATTACTCTTAGGGGGACCGTGAACGATAGAACCTCTCATCTTAGCGCAGAACAATCCCGGCAGTAAGGCTTTGCAAGCTTTACTTGTGTAATGGTCAACTAAGCAGGATATTAATGAGTTCTCCGTGACTGGCAAATGGCAGTAGTGTAACAAAAACCAAAGTTACAGTGATGAATCGTAGTGTTATTAGTTTTTGGAGTCGGTTAAAGACGTGAGTTGTGAGGGTCGTTGAGTTTATTAGAATATGCGGTGAAGTTTTATAATGATAAGTCGTCTGACGTTGTGTGGGCTCCACTCAGTCTCCACTCACTCCGCTCACTCCACTCACTCCACTCAATCACCACAAACAACAGATTTATTTACAGGATTAAAAATCATTTATCATTTACTTGTTTGATAACTTGAAGTAGTAATATTGAAATTGATTCTAATAGCCTGATAGAGCATCTATGCTTTTTATTAAAGCATGAGCGATTTAAACGAACAACTACCCATTTTTTCAATAACTCCTTTGTAAGGACGTGCCAATTACATAAAACACAAATTGTAATCTTAAGACTATTACATTTTAGGACCATTTTTCGATGCGAAATTATTCGACCTGGCATTGACATTTATGAATCTGAGAATATCAAAATCCATTTTTCTTTTAGCGATATTGAAAAGTGCTCATAAATCCTAACAATAATGGACAGGTCAGCTTCTGCATTTATGTTTGAAATAAATGCAAAAGTCAGTTACTAAACTTATGAATAAATGATTGGCTTAAAGTTAAGACACAACTTTTCTTTTATCGATGAATGAAAACTGTACTTTAAAATTTCCAATTAACAGTACCTATAATAATAACTACATAACATAATTAGCCCATTACTGTCCCACTGGTGGGCACGGGCCTTTTTTCAGAATGAGAAGGGTTTATTTAGGCCTTAGTCCACCACGCTGGCCTGATGCGGGTTGGCGGACTACACACACCATCGAGAACTTTATGCAGCCCTCTCAGGTGTGCAGGTTTCCTCACGATATTTTTCCTTCACCGTTAACGCAAGTGATAATCAAATTCTAATCCGCACATGAATTCGTAAAGTCAGAGGTACGGGCTAGGATCGAACTCAGACTCTCCTGCATGGAAGGCAAGCGTTCAACCGCTTATCACTGCTTTAATTATAACTCCAGTTTTAATTAAATTTTCACCAATAATGATTGCCTAACAATAACTAAACAAAATACTCATATGGTTTATAAACACAACATAACATCACGCCTTGTATTCCCCGAAGGGATAGGCAGAGGTGTTTTTAGTAAACTCTTGTTTCGCCAGTATGTTTTTTAAGTCCCATGTAATAGAGGGCGAGCGTATTGCCATTAACCGGGCACAAATCCAGACTCCGGGTTACTACTGAGAAATCCCTAATGGAAAAACCCAATAACACTTTGCCCGACCTGGGGATCGAACCCAGGACCTCACGATTAGCAGTCACGCTTTCCACCACTAGACCAACGAGGCAGTCAATGGTATTTATTTTATGTAAAAACGATGTTTGATATGAAACATTTTTTCTCAAAAAACCTATTGTTTTCAGCACATAAAATACTGAAACAAATTCCTGGGAGGTTACAGCTAAAATATAAACATGTCCTGAATAGAAACACGCGCAGTGTAGAGGTATTTTCAGTCGGTCTATGTTTTTTTGTGGCTACGCCAACGTACGGAACACTGTTGGTTTAGACACATCTTTTTGTTACCCCTACCACGAATATAGCGGAAAAAAGTTCAGTATTTTTAGAATTCCGTGGAACGTAGGTAGGTACTGTGGGATGCAGCGAGCTAAATAGTAGTCCACAGTAAAGAACATAGATGTAGGTACTTTGTCTTTACATAAAATAACATAACATCACGCCTGTATTCCCCGAAGAGCTGGGCAGAGATGTAAATACCCTCATTTCACCGTTATATTTAAGTCCCATGTAACAGGGGGCGAGACTATTGCCACCAACCGGGCACAAATACAAACTCCGGGCTGCCACTGAGGAATTCCACATGGAAAAACCTAATAACACTTTGCCCGACCCGGGGATCGAACCACTGACCTCACGATCAGCAGTCGCGCTTGCTACCACTATACCAACGAGGTAGTTTGACTTTAATGTATAATAATAGCAAAGTAAATTATACTAAAGTAAACACATACATAATTATTAAATTATTATAATGTAAGAATGACATAACCCTGTTTTCTCTTACATAACAAATGTTATCTATCTGCTTGTGATTAGGCAGTGAGGTAATTTAAAACCCAGAAAATGACAGAACGTAATTTCCACACCGGAAAACTAAGTTTCATAAAAGCAGAGCCGTAACTTTCACAGCGGGAAACTAAGTTTCATAAAAGCAGAGCCGTAACTTTCATAGCGGGTAACTTAGTTTCATAAAAGCAGAGCCGTTACTTTCACAGCGGGAAACTAAGTTTCATAAAAGCAGAGCCGTAATTTTCACACCGGAAAACTAAGTTTCATAAAAGCAGAGCCGCGCGCATCACTAGTTTTAAGGGGTTTAGTACACAGCCAAATAGCGAAATCTGTGCGGAACAGTCGAAACAAACGACAGTTTTAATCCGTCCACTGTTGAATATGGACTTTATTGGAAACAGTACGAATTTAGAGTACCTACAGAGGTTTTTTTTAGAAACTGCTCTATTTCATATACGTCGAACAAATGAAAGGGTTTTTATAACGTTATTTCTGATTTGAGAAGGCGCGGCCGCGGGTTGCTACTGCCACCTTATCTTCGTGAAAAGTAAACGGGGTCTTCATAATACTATTTTATCATTCTTCAGTCTACAGGTGAAGAAGTTGATGCCCGTCCTCAAATAATACCTTGTTCGCCTCTTTCGACACCCTCTGTTGGCACTGGCGGTAAGACACAATCCAGACAAAATCAAACTGGTTGCTATTTTAATTGTATAATTTATTATTTTAATATCATTTATTTTAGATTCTGTGAGTACCTTAACTCACGACCTTATTACTTTAAAATGTTTGGGAAAACGTATACTTTTACAATGTTTGTAAATATGTGAGCACCATGTATCTACCACATAATTAATTTGTCATTGCTTCATTTAAATTATTTTTACCTATTGTGGTATAGTAATTTTATTCTAGGTGCATCGTCTTCACATATAATTGTATAATTAATGTACCTATACAAAATATTGTAAGAGTTTTTAAAATAGTAACGGTGGAGTTTCTTGCCCATTCTTTTCCATACGAAACTACCTTTTGGAAGGGGCAACTAGAATCAATTCTATTTTTGTTTATGTAATTTTTTACGTTCAAAAGTGCCTATTATGTGCCTAATTGAAATAAATACTTTAATTTTTACATTAAAAACATAATATTATTATGTTGATATGAAGTCAGATACAATTTCAGTTCTGATACTTTATAAATATTTGTCGAGTGGTGTTGCATCACCATGTGGAATATGCGTTGATGCATTTAATTGAAAATTATTAACCTCGCCGCACTTCATAGTGTATTATCGATCGAATGGAATGCAGACTTCTATAGGTAGGTACTAATAGCTCACCAAAAAGAGCAAATTCAAGCACTTTTTAGGGTTCCGTACCCAAAGGGTAAAACGGGACCCTATTACTAAGACTCCGCTGTCCGTCCGTCCGTCTGTCACTAGGCTGTATCTCATGAACCGTGATAGTTACAGTTGAAATTTTCACAGATGATGTAATACTAAAAAATAGAATAAAATAAATATTTAAGGGGGCTCCCATACAACAAACGTGATTTTTATAGATAATGGTACGGAACCCTTCGTGCGCGAGTCCGACTCACACTTGGCCGGTTTTTATAATTTCGTGTATGCTTTTGGCCAGTTATCGTATATAGTGTTTTTTACCCTGGACTTCCCTGTCTCTTTGAAAGGAAAAGCTACAATTCCTAATTCACTCGTCTGACACCCAATTAAGCATCTCTACTTACCCAATTAGGGAACAAAGCGAGGTTTAGAAAGAACATGAATAAATAAGGGAAAAGGGTTTTTATACATAGTTTTGTATAAAAACTTTGCTATCATAGATGTTATCATCTTCGCTAAATAATAATCACAACAGTGTTATAACTTGGCGTGTGTTTAGAGTGCATTAGAGACCGTCGCCGGCAGATGGCGTCGGCGTCGACTAACGCTAATGACGTCGCTCGCACTAAATTATTTTTACGACTACCCGCGAGACGCGATCTACCACAAGCGCAGATTGTCCGCACTATTTATAATGTTTTTAATACCGTCATAGAATGCAACTGACATTTTTAGATTTTATTTATTAATATTGGTTGTGCTTGAGTGTTTTAGTGGGTGAAATAAATATGTAAGATTATCGTTGAACTGGATATGAAATTGATTGAATCATTGCATGTCAAAGACAGACGGTGAATGTAAATATATTTTTTTGTACCTATGTTTATCAAGCATGTAAAATTCGATTAGTTCCGAATTAATAGTGAATAAGTGATGAATCATTTGCTGCGTTTTCTTTCAGGTGTGTAAAATAAAGAAATCCTATTATAATTACCGTGAAATATTGTTTTCTTATAGTTAATTTTAAACTTTTATTGCAATTGTGGTGGATGGAAAAAAAAATTCTATCAACATTCAACGTCACGTCCTATTTCAGTTAATTGTGTGTTTGTGTTATGAGTAAAATCAATAAATATATTTGGTACTTAGGTACTATCTAGAAAAAAATATTTATTGTCACAAACAATTAAATAGGCCAACTAAAAACACAATAACAGTAGAACAGAAGTGCCAGAAGGGCCATCAGCTCAGCATGACGTCAGGAGGTAGTACCAGGTACAACTACCTAACGCTGATTTTCAGCTGCAACCCATGAGCGCCATACGCTCGAAATAAACTACACTAGAGAGAAATGAATCCGAGTCACCAACATAAACTTTAATATGTCAGAAATTGTTTTGTTCATGTTGGTGACCCGGATTCATTGCTCCCGAGTGTAGTATTAAAAGTAGGTACAGTTAAATATACAACATGTAACGTAAATAACGCACACCCTCAAACACCCCAAATAGAATATTATGTTATAATCATAATACATACAGTGAAATTTTAGTTTAACATGTATATGCATTGTTATTTACTAAATTAACGTTCTTGAAATAAGGTCGTTTTTTCTTCATTTTGTATTAAATGACGGAATTTATATTAATACAAACAAAAATGCACTTTTAAAATTCTTTTTGCCTTGATTTACAGTCCATTTCAGTTTGTTTTGACTATACAGGGGTAATGTGACTAATTTACGTAGTTTTAATTATTTTTGGGAGAATAAATTACCTATATTAAAAATTATAGAAATCGATTCAGTATACGATTCTGAACAAACTACTTTCAGGATGTGCGTTAATTATGTTACATATTGTATAATACAGGTAATAATATATGTATGTGTGTACCTACCACATTAAATACCTACATCTGCAAATAGAATCATGAACTACAATATACTAGCTACTTTGTTTACTTCAGTACGAACTTTAGGTATGATATTAAAATATTGTAATCGTCTCTTCTCCCAGGTGTAATAGAAGTGCAAATTAAGGGCGAGCGAACTACTAGTCTGACGCAACACAGTCATAAACTGTGTTAATAAGTGCAAAACAGCTGGGTCTGACGCATCTACATTACTATGTAAGTGTTATCTATTTCTATCATCATCATAACTAACATCATCAAAACTGCCTAGTTGGTCTAGTGGTGGCAAGCGCGGCTGATAGTGAGGGCCTGGGTTCCATCCCCCGGTCCAACAAAGTGTTATTGGGTTTTTCCGTGAAGAATTCCTCAGCAGCCCGGGGTTTGGATTTGTGCCCGGTTGATGGCAATTGGCTCGCCCCCTATTATAGGACTTAAACATAACGGCGAATTGAGGGTGTTACTATACACCTCTGCCCAACCCTTCGGGGAATACAGGCGTGATGTTATGTTATCATCATCATTCAATCCCTCAATATCCTTTACTGGGTAAAGGTCTCTTTTGAATTATGTCATTCGCTTCGGTCTTGTTCCTATCACATCCAGGTTCAACCCGCGCATTTTACAACATCAGAATTTAACATTAAAATTCGTCAGAGAAATGAAAATACTTTTCGACACTATTAATCCTATTGTTTTTATGTTTACTCACACAAACGTGAACATCATGTTTCGTTGTAAGAACTGTACGTATTCTTTATTTTTTTTTTTTATTGAAACTATTCTAATATTTAAGGAAAGACGAGCAGTTTTTTTTTGCAACAAAAAAGTCGTCTACGGGTACGACGCAGATAGGTTTGTCGTGTGTTCCTCAATATTACGCAGCCGACATGCCAGTAATGGAAGTAGAAATTCTTAAAATGAATATTTGAACTACCTAATAATAAAACATCTCGCAAATAAAAGAAATGGAGGTAATAACATCATATTTAGTGAACCATATTTCCTTTACGGTCTGCAAAAGAAGACTGCGACAGTTATGATCACGAATATTTGACGTGACGTTTGGTGGAGTGGCTGAGCGATTGGCTTCTGTGCTACGGGTCGTGGGTTGGCTCCCGCACGGAACAAATATTTGTACGGCCTATAGATAGTTGTTCCGGGTCTGGGCGTTTATACATGTGAAGATTTATGTCTGTAAACGTACCCACGATATATGAGAAATCCTAGTGTGGGACAAAGTTTTTATTTAAAAAGAAAAAAAAAATATGGAAAGAAATACGATTCACCAAATGTGACGTTATTACCCCAGCCGGCCTAACATGTGCAGCGCGACATAATTTTGCTGTCGCATTATCTCGCGCTGAGACGAGATAACTCATACATTATTTCGTCTCAGCTTTTGCTGAATTAGGTACATCGACATTTAAAATAGGTTCGATATACTACAACAGGGATACACAGACTTATTAAGACTTCGGCAATCGGGCAGATAATCAGCTATAAGCGGGCCACCACAATTAAAAACCACCAAATAAGTTTAAATAAAATTTGTTGAAAAAAATAAAAATAGTTTGGTTACATACCTAATTTTCATAAAAAAGTATTGAGGTATCTTAAGCTGGTCGCTATTGTTAAAAAAACATAACATCACGCCTTGTATTCCCCGAAGGGCAAGGCAGAGGTGTCTTAATAACACCCTCGTTTCGCCAGTTATGTTTTTTTTAAGTCCCATGTAAAAAGGGGCGAGCCTATTGACACTAACCAGGCACAAATCCAAACTCCGGGCTGCTACTAAAAAATTCCTAATGCAAAAACCCAATATCACTTTACCCGACCGATAAAAATGTTAAAATATTGCAGTATTGTCATACAAACGCATAAAAGAATTTAATTTGCTGGCGGGCCGCACGTGTATTGAAAAAGGCCGCATGCGGCACGCGGGCCGCGGTCTTTGCATCTCTGCACTACAAGAATAACCCAATAACTGAACAGAATATGTCACCAATATAATACGTCGTTGCTCTTTCGTTTGTCACCTATTCGTAGCCTCGTAGCACCGTAGATAAAGTTTAACGATAATTAGAATAGCCATCACTGAACGGACAGTATGAGTACCTAACAGATTGCAACACGTTTTTGTCGTTAACTGTGTGTAAGACGTTTTCGTGAGTGATTGGGTTTTATTTTACTGTTATATAAGGGAGATAACCGTTTGTTCAATGTTTTTAGGTATGTGTTATTTGTAATAGCCTAGCGGTTGAACGCTTGCCTTCCATGCAGAAGGGTCTGAGTTTGATCCCGGTCCATACCTGTGACTTTTCAAATTCATATGCGGATCAGAATTTGATTATCACTTGCGTTAACGGTGAAGGAAAAACATCGTGAGGAAACCTGCACACCTGAGAGAGCAACATAAAGTTCTCGATGGTGTCTGTAGTCTGCCAATCCGCACCAGGTCAGCGTGGTGGACTACGGCCTAAGCTCTTCTCATTTTGAGAAGAGGCTTGTGCCCAGCAGTGGTACAGTAATGGGCTAGTTATGTTTAAATGTTATTTGTTTTATAGTATAGGGTCCCAGTATAGAACGACCTTCACCGAGCTGGTTAATGGATGAAAAGTATTTTATATCAAATTAAATATGTCAATAAATATATTGCAAATGGGTTGACTAAAAAATGTCAGTCCAGAATATGATAAATTTTTTTTTTGACAAATTCCTTACCAATCGAAAGTATGAAGCCTATAGAATATGCAAAAGTTAGGTTGACTATTTATTTCCCGTCACAACTCTTGGGTAGGCAGGTATAAACACCCGGGGTCGCGGTGCATGCAACAGCGAATCCCGTGACCCCGGCCTTAGGTCAGAAGGAGGGACACCGCGGGGTTTTAGCCGGTAAAAGTCCGGCACACCCCCCCGTCTTCCCCAGACGGGGGACAGCCCATGAGGATTTCCCCACGTAAAAAATAAACTTAAAAAAAAAAAAAAAAAACGCAGGTATAAACACAGCATTAAAAAAAAAACAAAACATTTTGGTCTGAAATTTTTTAGTCAACCCATTTGCATTATATTTATTGACATATTTAATTTGATATAAAATACTTTTCACCCATTAACCAGCTCGGTGAAGGTCGTTCTATACTGGGATCTTAGACTATTAGTTGTCATGTAGAAAATAATAATTCATTAATTGAGATAATTAGGTATGGACGTTTCTTTGATAACACCTTAATAAAGCTGTAGGTAAAGCAGCCTTAAGGTGTACCACGACTCCTTTCCTTTTTTTCTCCAATAAAAAGACCAATTTGACTGTATAGGACTAGATTTATAATCCCAGTCTCGATATTTTATGCCCCCACACAACCATTTCCCAAATAAAAGGAGGAACATTCAGCAAAATCAAGAAGCTTTGTTTCAATTTAATTCGGTACTCTGGCTTACTGGCGCAATGAAAATGTAATTAAAGGAATAATATCGTGTCGGAGTCGCCTCGAGCGCCATAGAATTGTGCACACAGGAGCTACTGCAGTAAGAAGCCTGGCGCTGTCACTGAGGAGAAGATAAATGGATTGCTAATACACATGTATTAGAAAAATTAAAACGATGGCATAGAAATGACATATTCTATCATATTAATAACAAATTCTTTCAAAATATCTACTAAATGACATGATGAACTTCATACCACCTAATTTATTTTTTAATTTTACTCTCTTTTCTTTTTTCCTAAACCAGCAATGAAGCGAAAAAAAAAATTCAAATTGGTCGAGCCATTTTCGAGTTTTTACGAGACTAACACAAGGCAATTGATTTTTATATCTGTATAGGTATAATATAGGCAATTGGCATTCGCTATGTGTTGTTATTAAATAATACATCGCGATTGCCAATCTGCTTGACAAACGTGTTAATTAACCACAATATGTATCACATACGAGCAGTTTATTATAACATTAGAGGCTACAAGATGGTACGTCACCAAAATTTGGAAGAGTGCAGGGTGTTGTCATTGGGCAATCGTTGACGTCGGACATTCCCATCGGCTGTGTCCGCGGTATACCTACTCATGTTTCTTCAGATGCCAATCGTGCCGCTTACCTACACCTTATAATTCCATTTACTATCTTCTTCTTGGCAACAGTGCAGTTTCAAGATAATCGTTGCAATAACAACAATTCTTGCCATCTAATTGCAGTGAATCCGAATGCCGAGCCACCATACACTAGTATTTAAGTCGTTTAGCCAAATTGCATGTTCAGTTTTGGAACTTTGTGCTAAGATGGCGTTTGCAAATGGGTATTATCTTTTTGATTCCATGGATCAAAGATAGTTGTTATGTGCATTAATAATTGAGAAATTTGATTTAAGTACAGCATTATCTAACAAAGTATAATCTGTTAAAAAACTTTTAAGTTGAACGGTTTTATCTTGCAGTACACCTGTAGCATCCAGATTTGAGAATTGAAGGTTGAAATTATTATAATGTTGTATTTTCATGGGAATTTAATTTGTGTGCGAAGTTTCAGGATAATCGGTTAAGCAGAAGTAGTTGAAAAATATGTAATCTGTATGATTTTAATCTAACAAATATACGAAATGAAGCTAATTCAAACCATTTAAAAATGCTACTTTACACTTGTAGATCCTTAAAGAGCTCTTAATAATATCGGGTGTAAACATATCCATAACAAAGCCGAGAGCCACGTATTCTTCCCATCATTGCGAAGATTTTTGGTATTGGGCCATACCTGGCAACCGACTGGTTATGGAGATATTGAAGGTCAAAGTCACCATATTTTTGAACGTTTTTCAAGTAAACTAACTTTAAATGTTATTACTAAACATTCTTCTATACAAACATTATCAACATTTTCGAAATGTACTTATGCATAGTCTGATGCGCACGCGCTTATATTGCACGCTACAAATAAAAGATGTTTTTTAATACCAAAAAATAAAAGTCGTTTCACAGCAATTATTTTTGCTGTATGTTACTGAGTTTTATGTACAATATGCGTAAACTTCGGCTTCGTTAAGGCTATTTTTACACCCAGTATGATCAATGATAGCTACAATTAACCTATCGAATGCTTATTAATGCAAAGATTAGAGGTTTCAGCACATCATTACTCATAATTTTTTGTACCACATAATTCGGCTAATGTTAACACCTAAAAAAACGTTCTACTTCTAATGACGTTACGTAACAAAACAAATTAACTATGAATCAGTTACCCTTGAACCCGTCAGTCAGCTTGCCTGTCTGCAGTTAACCTATCATTAACTATAACTAGTTTACGACACAGTAATTATTGCTAACAGCGACCTGTGAAATAACGAAGATTAGTTTTAGGGATCAGCTTTTTAAATGGGTAAACGATTAAGTCAGATTTTTACAGATTAACTGCAAGTATACTCCATCAAGAAGAACATAGTCTGTTTAGTTGTTGGCAATAAGATTGACATGCATACCATTATGGAACCCAATGCATAATATCAGCAAGCACATTAGGTCAACCGCGCGACGGGCGCAACGAGTATTCCCAAGGAGGGTTGATGTCAGGCAGGCGGCCGGTCATAAAACAATAAGCCAAAACCTCTAACAACATGGATTTATGAAATACATGTTGTGCCGACCCTACCTAGTGTGGGATAAGGGCAGGAAGAAGAAGAAGAAGAATTAGTCAGATTTTTATTATCTATTTGTGATGTGTCTGATCTATGCGTTAAATACATTATGAATGACATAAGACAATGGATTTTTTAATTACATGGAGCAAAAAAGCTTCGCTTACTACTCCAATGGTTCCCAGGATATGTGGTCAATCGCTTAGCTACTATCATAAACTTCGTCAATGAGTTGGCTATGTGCTTGCATAATTGTTCTGCCTAGCTTTTTCCCAATTATGTTGGGGTCAGCTTCCAGTCTAACCAGATGCGGTTGAATACCAGTATTTTACACGGAGCTACTACAATCAGACCTCCGCAACCCAATTACTGGGCAATGCTGATATCCTAAGGTTAAACCGGTTGTCAGACTTTCGGGCTCCAAAACAAAAATATCTGTTATGGGACATAACAGATATTTTTCACATACAACAACACCCAAATACGTAGATCTTATGGTGCGTCCAGACCTGATGGTGCGTCCAGACCTGACGAACGCGCCGCGAATGCGCCGCTCGCGCGCAAGCTACGCGCCGTACGCGAGCGGCGCAGGCGGTGAGCGCGTGCCGCTCGTGGAACCTGCCACCAACGTCTTCTGTTTTCCTTTTAGTTTTTGTCAGTAATAAAATAGCCGATGCTGCAGCAATTATGCTAACGGCAGTCGTATGGTCCGACATCTTCGGAAGCAAATTCACAACTGAGACTCATAGTTCATACGCAAAAGAAGCTATGTGCGCACGAGCGGCGCGCGAGCCGCTCGCGCGCTGCACACGCGCCCTACTCGAGCCTTACCGGAGTTGCACTAAAGCGGCGCACTAAACGTTCGCTGTAATTGCACGCGAGCAGCTCGCGCGCAGCTCGCGAGCAGCTCGCGAGCGGCTCGCGAGCGACGCATTCGCGGCGCGTTCGTCAGGTCTGGATGCACCATTATAATATTCTTATTCTTTATTGTACACAAGAAAAATTAAAGCAATATAACTACAATTTAGTAAAGTTATGTACAAAGGCGAGCTTAACTCAAAAATGAGTTTTCTACCAGCAAACCTTTGAGTGATAGAGAGAGATTGATTATGTGGTTGAAGGCAAATTCCAGTGTACAATTGTCTATAGTGTCAATATCAACCTTATGCCTAAAAAAGATTAAACCTTCTTCAATTTTCTTCAAGAAAAGTAATCTGTACACACCCGGAAACTGTTCAGACTATTCGCCTTAATTTTCGCTTAACTTCTTAAGGAGACGGCGCCGGTGCGGCGTATACAGAAGAAAATGAAACGGGTACAGAACCATTTACCTCCGCGCGGATTCTAGCATAGTTATTCGAAACGTGTGTCAAAATTCCACGCCTTTCAGCTCATAACTAGTTTAACAGGCAATTAACTTATTAATATATTCTATATATTATTTTCTATACTTAATATTATATCGCTCTAGTCGTAAATTATTACCTTTTAATGAATACCCCCGAGCGTCTACCAAGTTTTTATCGGTTCATCCGCACCCGCACGCAAGGATTGTGCCTTATGATTACACTAAGTTATTTCAAGTTAAAAGTACCATTAAGGAAGTCAGAATCACTTGGTTCATTGGCTTTGATTATACGCTATTTTTGGGGACGACGTTTACGTGTATATTAAAGTGATTTTAATAACTTTTATTGACAATTGATTAAGAACTGCCTCGTTGGTTTAGTGGTGGCAAGTGTGGCGGCATCTATCACGCCACATGTGAACTATCCTGCATCGCGATATCAGAGTTTGACACGCAGATAGTATATATACAAGTTCCCAACATCAACCGTTGGGCAGTAGCCCGCCAGGCACAAGACTTCGCTTGGTAGGAGGATCCTCCTTTTCGTAGGCGGAACACAATATCTCGTTCCCCTACAGCAAGCACGACTGCTGATCGTGAGGTCCTGGGTTCGATCCCCAGGTTAGCCAAAGTGTTAGTGGGTTTTTCCATGTGGAATTCCTCAGTAGCAGCCTGGAGTTTAGATTTGTGCCGATTGATGGCAATAATTATGCTCGCACCCTATTAAGTGGGACTTAAATATAACGGCGAAATGAGGGTGTGACTATACACTTCTGCCCCACCTTTCGGGGAATACAGGCGTGATGGATATGAAAAGAAACTTATGCCCAGCAGTGGGACAGTAATGGGCTGATTATGCTTATGCATACGGATAGAGACGCGTTACGTTCTGTTATGTTATGATTATGAATTCGTAACATATTAAAGCGCGTGTGCGCTGCTCCGAATCCGAAACCGAAAAAATACAATCCGAACTAGCTACAGCACTATTTCTATGAACAGGTATGCACTGCATCCGATCCGATTTTCATAGAATTGCAGCCGTGTTTCCTCGGATCGTGGTTTCTCAAACGCCGATCGGACACAGAAGTGAAGTTAATAATACTTGCTAGAATTTAAGTGTACTTTTTTAAAGAATTTTTATATTGGGAGATTTAGGATGTTCCTATCTGTACATCTGTTTACTAAACAATCTAAATAATTCGTGATAAAAAAACTGGTATTTTGCAATTGCATTATAGTGCACTATATTTTATTATACACTACGGACAGTACGTAGGTACCAGTTTATTGTCAAAGAAAATTAACAACATTCTTAGAAGTCAATGATTCTCATTAAAAGGTGCTATTGTGAAAAAAAGCAAAATACTTAATACTTAACTTTATCATGAGAAACTTTTTTATAGCTAATTTAAATACAAAATACTTGAACCTATCATGCTCCTTCTTCATTCATCACCAACATTTTTAATTTAAAATTATATTAATAAACTCAAACTATAAAATGTCCATTTTAATGGCCATATCATAGACTAAAAACTACTGTCTGGACATTTTCAATTCAATGATGGAGGTTGTTTGAAAAGAACTAATTTGGTCTGCAAGTTGATCCAGCCGGGGCCATTAGAATGATTGCCGGCCCAACGGTCGGACGCTGATGCAAACTGAAGTATAACAGGCACTCTTAACAGATTGAATTTTATATACGAGTCATAGACATGTAAGGGTGTAACCAAGTAAGCTGACTGTTGTCCATCCCGTTAGACGTGTTGTGGAAGAAAGGAAAGTCTGTCAATGATTGATGGATTGAAAGTGGAGTATAATATTGTAAAAAATAATCTATACTAATATTATAAAGCTAAAGAGTTTGTTTGTTTGTTTGAACGCGTTAATCTCAGGAACTACTGGTTGGAATTGAAAAAATATTTTTGTGTTGGATAGTCCATTTATCGAGGAAGGTTATAGGCTATATACCATCACGCTACGACCAATATGAGCGGAGCATACATGAAAAATGTTGCAAAAACAGGAAAAATGTCCAACCATGCGAAGCCGGGACGGGCCGCTAGTATGATAATATTAAGCGTTTGAAAGCTAAGCAAACATGGATATTGGACTAGGTAGTTGTCAGCCCTATCATTTAGATAGAACCATTGTTCTTGATAGTTAATGTTATAGCATCTCAATTTATAATCCTCTAGTAGTCGAAAATCTCTTCGCTTCCATTGTCCTCTTTTGATTCTTATAGGTCAACGATTAGCACTCTACCTACATTTGTATTGAAGGTGTAAAAAAAACTAGTTTATTTAAAAAAAAATCTTTAGCCTCTACGCTACACCCGATATGTTTGTTCTGCCTAGCCTTTTCCCAACTAAGTTGTGGTCAGCTTCCAGTCTAACCAGATGCAGCTAAATATCAGTATTTTACACGGAGTGACTGCCAGCAGTACTCCGTAAACCAGTTACTGGGGATTGCCGATGTTCTAAAGTTAGACCGGTCGTCGGACTTTTGGGCTTCTGACTACCCGTAACGACTGTCATAGGTATTAGTACGACACCCGGGGCCGACGGTTTAACGTTCTCTCCGAGGCACACAACACCCGATATGGTGGGGATCAAAACGAATTTAATTTTGTAGTCATAATAAACCAAAATATTAAACCAGTAATATTAGGCAATTCAGACTTTTACGCAACCAATTCCCGCTACAAACGAAAAGCAAACTAGCACATTTTATACAACGTAAATAAAATTACAATTTTCAATTCAGAGACGTCATAACGCGATGCAATACGTAGGTACGTCTAAATTTGTGAAGAGAGCAGTCGACAACATTCGGTCCCCAAGCACTCGGCAAAATAGGTGTTTACATGCATTTTATACCGCGGGGCCCTTATCAAGTCGCTTCGTTCGCGCCGCAGGCGTCGTCAACCTTCTAGAAATATTTACTTGTGAATGTGAAAGCCCGCTCTCAACTTTACGCGGCCATATTCCACGTGAAAATTGAAAAAGTTTATTTTACGACTTTTTTTAGCGTCTCTAAACGGAATGCTGACTTTAATTGATGTACCAGAGACTGTTACAGGTTGAGCCCCAAGTGAGGCGCATTCATGAAAAAGTATAAAATGCTCGTCCGTAATTACGCTCTATGAATTTAATTATTAGTATTCTAATTATGAGTTTAACTGAAGGGGGTTTCTTTTTGTGTTTCGTTCTGCGTTGCCTTTTTACTGTGTAGATAGAATTTTAAGCACACTACTTATTGTGACGGGAATAACGTCGGCGATGAGACAGTATAAAATTAATTAAAGTTTTATTTATCTATACTAATATTATAAAGCTGAAGAGTTTGTTTGTTTGTTTGAACGCGCTAATTCAGGAACTACTTACTGGTTGGAATTGAAAAATCTTTTTGTGTTGGATAGTCCATTTATCGAGGAAGGTTACAGGCTATAAAACATCACGCTACGACTAATAGGAGCCGAGCATAAATGAAAAATGTTGCAAAAACGGGAAAAATGTACACCCGTGCGAAGCTGGAAGAGGCCGCTAGTAGATCATAATTATACAAAGTAGATATGACTTTGGGTCGTCTATTTCTTATCACGCGTGTACATTCTATCCGTATGCATAAGCATAATCAGCCCATTACTGTCCCACTACTGGGCATAAGTTTCTTTTCATAATGAGAAGGGTTTAGGCATCAGTCCATCACCCTGGCCTGGTGTGGGTTGACGGGCTACACACACCATTGACAACTTTATGGGGTCTATTTAGATAGGCTTCATAAAGTCCTCTGTGTGCAGCTTTCCTTATGATGTTTTCCTTCACAGTTAACGCAACTGATAATCAAACTAAGATCCGGAAATAGATTAAGAAAAAAATAGTGCGAGCCCGGTTCGATCTCGGACCCTCTTGCATGGAAGGCAAGCGATCAACCGCTACGCTATCACAGATTTGGTTAAGGCAATCCGTATGCCGAGCGACCAATCATGCTCTTGGTTGCCCAAAACACGTTTATACCGTGGTATTTGGTGATGCTTTGTACTATAACATTATGTTGTTAGTCTAGAATCAAAAAGTCCTATTATTAAACAAAAACGTGGCGACTGCATGCGAACTATTGCCACAAAAGATGGCGAAAGATAATGCGGCCATTACAACGATTTCCAGGGCGGAGCGCAAACGCACCTCCCAGACGCGCTCGCTCGTAAAAATGAAATATTATAACAGCGTTCACTGAATTTAAAAAATCGTCTTTGCTTCATACTACAGAATATGAGCTCTAAATCATATAGGAAACCGTCTGTCTTTTATTTTGAATGCTTGACTTCAGATTTGCCAATTGTGGGTATAAGAAACGATGAGAGGCATTGTTTTGTGTAACCGCAAAAGCGTGGTCATATTTGGTGGGCAATTATTTCTCCTGATATTTACCGGTTATAAAAAAACGCGTTAAACACTATAGTTAAGTATGTATCTTGTTTCTGAACGACACGTTTCCGTTTCGAGTGATGTAAGCGCTATCGATATTTATTAATCGACATAAAACCGGTATTCTTTACGCTACGCTATGATATTTATTTGCACTGCTACGTGTGTTTAAAAACACACATGTGAATATTTCGTAGCCTGCGATCGCTACGGTGCTACGAAAGATTATCAGTGCCAAATCATAAAAGCTGTATCCGGATAAATTGTTATTAAATTAACCATCTAATAAAATAACCAATATATTAACCATTTAATATAAAATGCGAAAAAGAAAAGCGTTCTTTTTGTCACGCTACAAATAATTTATCCCTTCACTACCAAGGCGACTACTATTTTAAAATAATATAATTTGTATTTTATCATAACATCTGACAACAAACTCGCCAAATTTTAACACGAAAGAAAACTTTCAAATCCTTTGTAAGTAAAGGCATTTTCGACTTGTACGCGCGAAAGCGGAACCACTCGACAGCCGGAACAAGCGAACAAGGTGTAAAAGGCGCAATTAAGGACTCTTCACTCTTAGCAGACTCAAGTTATCTTAGCTCTCATCTCTTGTTTACGCCCGCTCTGTCTTTAAACTCTTCCCCAATTAAGGTGTCGAATAGGTACCTGAACATATTGAAAATTATTTAAGGACGCACACGTAGTAGGTATTTAAAAGTGCATTTATTTATGAAATAAGTAGGCTGAAAGGTATTATATTATCAATTTTACAATTAACTCTGCATACAGCTTACTATGTGGGTGAGTGTACATTGACATTTCGTTATGACGTTATCATCATGGCGGTGCTCAGAAGTGCCCCATTTTTTATCCGTACATCTATTGTTCCGAGTTAGTATATTGTGTAAATTGTAAGTAAAAATACCGTCCATTCTGGGAAGACATTTTATTTATCTTGATTAAAGTAAACTTGACTAACAAATTGCTCTGTCTTTACATTATTGTACATTCAAACGATAATTGAAAAGGAAAATAATCTTTTTCCTCTATTGTGCAAAAAAACATCCATTCCTTCCTAAATTAATCAACGTGGAATTGCCTGACGACTAAAATAAACGTAATTAAAACTTTTGGGATTAACTTTCGCCTGATTTCTTTTTTAATTTGCCCCTGACTTGCCTAATTTTGCCGCGCAACGGGGGTTTGACACACCCCCTAATCTAAATCTGACCCTTTGTCATAGAAAAAAGATTTTTTAAAGATTCGCAAAGAAAGGAAGTTCGTCCCTAATTCACTTGGCTAATTTTGTTTTGATAAAGGTAAATTGTAAAGTGTTCGAATTCAGTTGAAGTTATTAAATATTTTAAATGAATGGGGTAAGGTTAATTTGTTTTGTGTTTTGTTCTTTTTTAAACAGTAGCGAAAAATGTTAATAGTTACGTAGAAAAAGGACAACATTTTATTTTAAAATGGGTAATTTTTTTATTTTATTAAATTTTTTTTTTGAAATTTTCTATTTAATTCGAACTACTACTTAATACTCAAAAATTATAATGTTTGCTACGGACCTTGTAGATATCAAATCTGCTATAAAGCTTAATCAATAATTATGTCTGCCAACAATCTAACATGTTTGGTTGTAAATGTTTTAGGAAACAATTGAAACATCATCATTCATGTCCATTTCAGCATTACAACTTATGCCTACTGTCCTACGCAAAGCTATACACGCGTAGAAACGACGTTATAACTATAGCTTACAGAGGTCCTTTACCTGTACCCGTCTATTTTACACCGTTCAGTAGCTTTACGAGTCATTACTTTCGCTGACCAAGCGGACGTGCCGATCAAAGTTGTTGTCTACCCGCTGTCTGACGTGGCCGATGCTATGCTATGGTAAAGGTCAGGTGATAAATCAATATTCAGAAGTGCAATGTATAATTGTGTGTGTATTTGATTTATTATTTAGAGACATGAATTTTGGGTTGATTGGATTTGTGTCTTCCTCTTAGCCTTTTCCCAATTATCTTGGGGTCAGCTTCCAGTCTAACCAGATGCGGCTGAATACCAGTATTTTACACGGAGCGACTGCCATCAGACCTCCGCAACCCAGTAACTGGGCAATGCCGATATCCTAAGGTTAAACCGTTTGTCAGACTTTCGGGCTTCTGACTACCCGTAACGACTGTCATAAGTATTCGTATGACACCCGGGACCGACGGCTTAACGTACTCTCCGAGGCACGGAGGGGTCTCGATGTGTAACAAATGGTCACCCATCCACGGACTGACCGCGGCAAGCGCAGCTTAACCTCGCAAATCAGAATTGGATTTGTGTGTGTGTGCGAAATTGTGAGTAGTTTTGTTAAAACGATCGATGTAGGTAAGTACTTAAACATATTTAGGTCGACCTATGTATGTTCTAAAAGATAACTTTAAAAATGAGTAGGTACAGCTTTTTTATGACGGTTGTTTTCAGTCTTATTTAGATTTACACTGTACCTATATCACGTGTATTTAGAAACTAGGTTTCAGGAAATTTATACGTACCAAAATTGAGTAAACCACACACCAAAATATTTTAAGCTATACTTCATAGCGTAGCACTCGCTTTCGCCTAGGACAAAGTGCTCCGAGACGTGTGTACGACATAAAAACATTTTATAGACAAATATAAAGTCTTAGGGAGTTCATCAAGAGACAGGAGGCCGTCAGGGAGATTGCAAAACGATGGAGCCCCAATTTTTATTACTTGTTACGCGCCATAAACACGAGGTGGCGGTTACAGATAATGTAGGCTGGATGGCTTTTTTTATGCAAAGGCATAAAATGTATTTAATGGGATAGTGGGTGACGTATCAGATAACTACTTCGTTTCACGTTAGAATTATGCGAATTGTAAAGAAAAAGAATTAGGTACATGGCAACCTCAAACTAAATATGTTATGGCCGAGCAACATCTGACGGAAGATACGTCGCTGATCTTCCGTTTCGTAATTTACTCGGGAATTTTAGTAACGCATCTTCGGTCACATGTGTTTTTTTTTTTTTTTTTCCTATTCGACTATTGTAGATGGTCTTGCGGACCTCTTCTACGTAACCTGACTATTATTGGCGAGACCAGAAGGGTCTCCGAACCAATACCTACTATTCTAACTACCTAGCTAACTACGCAAAGCTAACTACTGTAACATCATGGCTATGACTATAGCAGCGACACCTCTGAGAGTGTCCCCAAGGGGGGACTCGAACTCTTAGGGTGTCGCATGCAAGAGGACTGGGAGGGATACGACAGCTTGATGAGGGCTGTATTCTCGCGTCATGGTGACTGCGCGGAGTCAGAAGGGACGACCGGCTCCGCGGCTGCGGCGGGTGAGCACGGTGGATCGGGGGCGGCGGCGGTGGGACGTCGCGAGGGGCTCGTCGGCGAGGGCGATACGCCGGTCGGCGGCGGCGGTGTTTGTGTATAGTACTAGTCGATTTATTCGCCTCCTGGAGGAGGGTGATCTCATCATCGGGCTCTAGTAGCGCATGCCGGGGACGGCGGACTATGCTAATCTGGGAGGGTGTATAATCGGACGCGGGTCACATGTGTACGGGTGTGAGATGTTTATATGGAACTAGCGACCCGCCCCGGCTTCACACGGGTGCAATGTAGATACTAATGTGGGGCATATAAACCTTCCTCTTGAATCACTCTATCTATTGCTGAAAACTGCATTAAAATCCGTTGCGTAGTTTAAAAGATCTAAGCGTACAGACAGCGGGAGCGACTTAATTTTATACTGTGTAAAGATTATGTGTACCGGCGGAAGATCGGCAACGTATCTTCCGTCAGATGTGGCTTGGCCCTTATTCTAAAACATTCCAGTTTTCTAGAAAATTAAACGTTTTTACGAGCTAACCACTAAGCAGTTCGCAGGTCGTGTAAGTTACGCGTAGACTTATGCAGACAAATCGTAAAACTGAAACTAGTCGTTAACTTAACGTGTTATTTAGTGCAGACATGTTGCCACTAAGTTATGTAAAATATTACACATGGTAACTCCACTTTGATATTATAATGTACGGAATTACATACGTTTGAGTTGTAAAGTTGTACAATGGAAGGTAATGTAAGTTATTTAAGTTCAGACATTAAGTTTTGTGTTGTTATGTTCTGTAAAAGGTACAACTACCTTGACTGCCTTGTTGGTCTAGTGGTCGCAAGCGTGACTGCTAAGCATAAGGTCCTGGGTTCGATCCCCAGGTCGGGAAAAGTGATATTGGGTTTTTCCATTAGAAATTTCTCAGTAGCAGCCCGGAGCCCTATAACATGGGACTAAAACATAACTGGCGAAACGAGGGTGTTACTAAAACACCTCTGCCTAACCCTTCGGGGAATACAAGGCGTGATGTTATGTTATGTTTATGTAGTAGGTACAACTGTAAATAAACCTACTGATAATCAGCCGAAATGTCACTAAAAACCATAAATATATCTACTTCATACTGAAAATCTCTAGGTATGCAGAAAGGCTTGTGAATCATGATACCTAATCATATTATCAAATGATTATTGTAATTTTTCTTTTTTTTCCTATTCGACTCTTGTAGATGGTCTTGCGGACCTTTTCTACGTAACCGGGCTATTATTGGCGAGACCAGAAGAGTCTCCAATCCAATATCTAAACTAACTACCTAGCTAACTACGCTAACTACTGTAACATCATGACTATTATAGCAGCAACACCTCTAAGGGTGTCCCCAAGGGGGGACTCGAACCTCTTAGGGTGTTGAATGCGAGAGGACTGGGAGGGATACGACAGCTTGATGAGGGCTGCATTAACAACGGTGTGACTGCGCGGAGTCAGATGGGACGACCGGCTCCGCGGCTGCGGCGGGTGAGCACGGTGGATCGGGGGATTATTGTAATACAGCACCTGACGTTTATATTATTGACGTTTATAACTAGCGGCCCGTCCCGGCTTCGCACGGGTGGACATTTTACCCGTTTTTGCAACATTTTTCATGTATACTCCGCTCATATTGGTCGTAGCGTGATGTTATATAGCCGATTACCTTCCTCGATAAATGGACTATCCAACACAAAAATATTTTTTCAATTCCAACCAATAGTTCCTGAGATTAGCGCGTTCAATCAAACAAATAAACAAACAAACTCTTCAGCTTTATAGATTATTCGTTCTGCCTAGCCTTTTCCTAATTATGATGGGGTCAGCTTCCATTCTAACCAGATGCAATTGAATACCAGTATTTTACACGGAGTGACTGTCAACAGACCTCCCCAACTAAGTTACTGTACAATGCCGATATCCTAAGGTTAGACCGGTTGTCAGACTTTTAGACTTCTGGCTACCCGTAACGTCTGTCATAAGGTATTCATATGACACCCGGGGCCGACGGTTTAACGTGTTCTCCGAGGCACGGAGGGGTCTTGATGTGTAACGAATGGTCACCCATCCACGGACTGACCGCGGCAAGTGCAGCTTAACCTTGCAAATCACATGATCCGCGTGGTTATTAATTAGCTAAGAGAATTATCTATATAGATAATTATTATTATTGGAAAAGTGTAGGTACCTACATAAAGTGTGTCCTAAAACCAATTTCAAAATTCAAATGTTTTTATTTTACAAACCACCAATTTGAAGCTTGTCTTTTAATAACACATAACATCACGCCTGTATTCCCCGAAGGGTAAGAAAAAGGTGTATAGTAATACCCTAATTTCGTCGTAAGTCCCTTGTAATAAGGGACGGGCCTATTGCCATCTACCGGGCACAAAGCCAAAATCCAAGCTGCTACCACAAAACAGATAGGTACAGAAGTCAATCTACATACAAGTGCGCTCGAGCAACGCACACATAGACACTGCTCACGGACTCGATATCTCGGACTGTTTGGGACTAGAGTGCGAGTGAGTGCGAACGCGAGTGCCATGCGCTTGAGAGAAATAGATATATAGATAGAGCGACCGCCGAGCGTAGGTATGAAAAGTGAAGTACATACATGTGATTGACTTCTGTACCTATCTGTTTTGTGCTGCTACTGAGAAATTCCAAACGGAAAAACCCAACAACACTTTGCCCGACCCGGGGATCGCTCCGGGACCTCACAAATAACTACCAAATCCAATTATCATATTCTCCAAAACAGTTTTGGAATCAAAAAGTTTTAAAAGACTCAAGGTACTTGAAATCTAAGCAAGCTTAAACACCGTCTCACAATTTACTCCATGCACGATTGCACTAATACCTACTTTCTTTCATACGATAGATTGCTAATAGCAGTCGCACGAACGACTCTGTACTATTCTACTAACTTAAAATAACTATGCTTTAAGTAAATAAAAAAGGCACGAATCCAATCAAGTCTGTAAACAGAGGAGGCGCGGGCAGAGTGGACATCTATATAAAATGGTTATACGACATGTGATAGAATTGTTAGTGTATGTTACAAAATATTGGTTTATGTACGCTTACATTTTATTTGGGAAGTTTGGAAAGTGTTTTTGGGGGACAAGGACTAACGTACTCTTCTAATAAATGCGCCTACTGTTATGAGTCTTCCACAAACTATTATTAGGCCGCTCAAGTGTTCGATCTCCGGGTCGGGCAAAGTGTTATTGGATTTTCTGTGTGGAATTCCTCAGTAGCAGCCCCGAATTTGGATTTGTGCCCGCTTGATTGCGATAGGCTCTCCCTCTATTACATGGGACTTAAACATAATGGCGAAATGAGGGTTTAATATACACCTCTGCCCAACCCTTCAGGGGAATACGGGCGTGATGTTATGTTATTTTACAAGTACATATATCGGTGATCGTATGCACAATGCACAGTAATGTTATTTTTTATAATATCCTCCTAATAATTCAGTCAGTCACCATTAAAGGTTTCTAAGAAAAGTTTGAGTAATCAAATAGAAAAATATAAACTAGAACGTATGTTATTAGTCACAAAATTGAAACAAATTAAAGCAAGCAAAACCTGAACGCCATATAAAATGTTTCTTGGAAAAGTAGAGCTAACAAGATGCCATCAAATAAAATAAGTAAGTAGGTACTAATAAAGATTGTGCCTGTCGATACGATACATAACGTATCACCAAGTAATATTATCCATTCTGTGTTATCACGACACAATCTTTATAAATAATGTAATAGGAAATTCTTTAGTATCGACATTCAATAAGTAAAACATAGAGGAAATGCACCCAAACTAGATTAGTGAACATAAAAAATGTATTACATGGACGCAACACGCAAAATGCGATAAAAATTTTATGGTGCATGTAAGCCCGGATAAAACACCCCGAGGTCTTGCCCAGCGCCCACTTTATTGCTCAGCACTTATGACTATCAAATTTCTGTAAACTCATGGTAAAACTTATCTTGACATAAAAGTAATGACTGACACATGGCGGTCATACACGCACAAACATTTTACCTCGTAAGTACCTACGGGGAACATGTAGGCAGTTTTGCGCCCCTTGTAGTTGAACTAGCAAAAAATATCAAGATTATAAGGGAGGGTTGCTAATTGCTAACAGAGTGTGTTAATATCGTAGTTGACCACTCGCGTATTGTAAGCAATGGTTGTAATAATCGTTGCTTACAAGCTTATTTTTTCATAATTATGCTTTTTTCTTCATCCCTTGATGTAGACATCAATATAAATGACTACACGAGGTAAGCTCATCCAATTTCAAAAATTCGGTTTTTACAATATTTGAAACTGATAACAAAATAGGCTTTCATAGCCAAATCCTAAAAAAAACTGTTATTTAAGTTAGTTTTGATCTAACATCATCATCATCCTCCTGCCCTTATTAAATCCCAACTTATTGGTCGGCGCAGTATGTCTTCTTCCATTATTTATTTATTTATTTTATTTATTATATTTTTTAAGAGGTACATGATAGGCCTTAAGATCTAATAAAGTGTCCCACAAAACTGTATAAACAGTTTGACTGTGGAATCAAGTAATCTTGTATCATATGATATATTATTACAATTAGATTTATGGAGTGCACTTATATTAAGGTAAGGTATTTAGAAGATATTTTTTTAACATTTTTTTAAACTTATTTTTATTAGCTTCACGTCTGATTACCTCGGGCAAACTGTTGAGTATATATGGAATACGTTTCCTCAGTGTTCTATCACCATACATGTTTGTGACTTTGGGAACAACGAATTTACCCGAGGTTATCATCCTAGTGCTATACTTATTAACTATATTAATTTTGAATGACGAGTTATGTTCTTGATTGCCATAGTTATTAGTAGCTAGTAGCCATACATCTCTATCAGTTTTCATCTCAGTAATCACCCTCTTTCTAGCCATATCATCTTTCACACTGCATCCATGGTTTCTTTGGTCTTCCTATACTCCTATAACCATCCACATTCATACTCAAAACTTTCCCCACGACATGTACCTCATTTCCCCGCATCACACATCGAATAATTACAGCAAAACTCAACTTTTATATAACAAACTATTATAATAGACACGATCGGAACTAAAGTACAAAATACTCAATACACTTACAACATACCACATACGACCTCTGCCTCCTCTTAATTCTAAACCGAATCGCAACAGCACAGCTCCATTTGCTAATTATAATCGCAGATAACTAAGTGCTATAATTTATAGATAAAGTAAAGAGCCCTGTTTAGTCAGACACTAAGCTCTCTTGTTAATAGCGAGTAGCCATAAACAGATTAAGTAGGATAACATTTATCACGTTCGACCAGTTTGGGTCAGTGAGATAGCCTATAGGGTTTTGTAAGAGCCGTTTAAGATGACTATAACCTATACCTACGTTATAATTATTAAGACGTGAGATTATAACGGATATATGCCCCGCCTGAGACTGGTATCTAATGTTCTTAGATAATGTGAAGTAAAGCGATCCAATAATGGAGAATTCAAATGGATCCTATAGGTAAGTGTTTTGACGTGGACCAAGTTAGCAAATTATCATTTAGGTACCTACCTTAAATTTTTTGACGCTGTAGTGCGGTTTCTTGTCATCCGGTCAACCCCTCGATGAAAAACAAAGAGACATTTAAATGTTGACAGTTCCCACACCCGACAAAGCCAAAGTTATACACCCATATTATTCTAAGACGTTCCTCCAAAACTTAGGTACTCGACTCGACTCCACCTCACTACCATCGGTAGTTATAGTTGACATAAACGTCTTCGACTCGAAATTTTTCCTCAGTCGAGGTAAGGAATTATCTGTAAAACTCAAGGTACTTCGGAACCTACTTACCTTAAGGAAGGAAGTGACAAAGTTCATATGTAACAATAATGAATTTTGAAGACTTTATCGAATATGTTACGATAATCTTTACAACTATTTATCGCGGCGTTATTTGCGCGATGCAGGTAATTCAAGTTATGACGTAATGACTCCGTCGAGGAACCTCAAAGTTCACTCGAAATTGCGACTAAGAATACAATTTTGAAGGTGTTTTCGAGGCCGTCCTGAGTCGAGTAACTTTTGAAGGAACGTCTTAGAATATGGGTGCTAATCTACAAAAAGAAGCCAATTGGCGATTTCTAGATCAGTCTAAAATCAGTTTTACCCGTGACAAATCGCATTTGTGAGCGATCTGTCACGCAGAACTGGATCAGACTTTATATGATTTTTTCCTAATAACACCTTTATAGGTACCTATTATTATTAAACCTCTTTGACTAAAAATCCCCGTCAGAGTCGTAAAATCCGACTAAAGAATTACGTCAAGACGTTGCTGTCAAGCCTGGTCGCTATGATGGTCTGTAATGCTGGCCATGTTCACAGTTTAACAATAGACATTTACGGGTTGATGTGCGTGTTTAAAACATTGTAATTAAAGTCATTACACTTGATATATATTCTACGTATTACCTACTTTATATAAATCCATTGTTTATGCAAACAACTCCTGCGATACCTCCAATCAGATAGTCTCAGTCTCATCAAGTGATTACGCGCTTACCAAAATCCTTCGTTACATTTTACACTTAGATGCAAATTAAATCACCCTAACACCGTTCGTAACGTATGTTAGCAAGAAATTCGGTATCGTTATCTCAGAATTAGTAACTTGGATTAGGAGTACCGAGACGCTGATACTCGTAACGGTTCCTGTTAATCCTTCACGAGGGTGTGTGAGATATTGCTATGGTATTTTCGAGATATTATTTACTTTGGCGAAAGATTGATGTTTATTGACCAAGAGGACATGAACGAACCATACTTAGTTAATACTCGTCGAGATTACTTAAGATGTGAAGATTCTTCTTCTTCTTTTTCCTGCCCGTATCCCACACTAGGTAGGGTCGGCACAACGAGTATTTCATAAATCCATGTTGTTAGAGGTTTTGGCTTATTGTTTTATGACCGGCCGCCTGCCTGACATCAACC
Source organism: Amphipyra berbera (assembly GCA_910594945.2). Lineage (NCBI taxonomy): Eukaryota > Metazoa > Arthropoda > Insecta > Lepidoptera > Noctuidae > Amphipyra > Amphipyra berbera. The sequence goes on along the minus strand of OU343126.1, from coordinate 14,131,524 downwards.
CTCCTTGGGAACACTCGTTGCGCCGTCGCGCGGGAGACCCAATGTGCTTGCTGATATTTTGCCCCAAAATGATATGCTTGTCAAAATTATTGCCGACAACTAAGCAGACTAAGTATATTCTTCTTGTTGGATTATACTTGATGTTCCTCGACCCACTCATTAAGTTTTGCTTGGAACTTCGGTTCTGACACATCGTAAACTGATATAGCACCGTGAGCGTCTCTGTAAAAAGTTGATTCAATGTTGTGAAGATTATTGTTAGAAAAAATTAAGTACGAAGGTAGGTAGGTACCTACCTACCTACCTACTACTTTTGTTTGTGGAGCCAGGTTAACAATTTTAAAAGGAAGAGTCCTATGGGCCATCGCAATGTTTCTACGTAGGTACTGATTTAACATCTGTCAAATTAATCTATGCAGCTATCTACTATAGGTATTTCATACACTCAGTTATCGTTATAAGTATTTATTATGATCATATTTGTGCACTATCCGATTCCCTGATATCTTATGTTAATTAATACAGCCTGTAGCCAGTCTCCTTTCCTACTTTGATTATATACCTACTTAAATAATTATTTACGCAATTGTCTCAGTACATACTAGGGTTGCAAACCGTACTGTTAAAAACAGTATTATAGTTTTTCGCTACATTATACTTTTTACTGTTGAACAAAAATAAAGTATGCAAAATACTGTTTTGAGCATCAAAATCCCTAACACTAGTCTTTTTTGAAGCATTTAAAAATTACACGAAATTGATAAGTTGTGCGAGAAGCACTAAAAAATATGTCTTAAAAACATTAAAAAAAACTGTTCATTTTTCTAAAATACTGTTTATTTTCCTTCTCAGACTTAAATATACTTTATTTCTTGTAAAAAAGTTGGCAACCCTAGTGCATACGTACTGCGTTGGCTTAGTAATCTCGTACGTAAAGAAAAAGGCTAATTCTTAAACTTTAATAACATCAGTATCTATGTACCTATTCTCTCAGAATATTTTATTAAAACACGTTGCCCACACGAGGAATACTCCTGTCGTGTAACGTGGGTGCATAAACAGAGACACAATCTTCACGTGCACAAATATTTTTATTTCAGGTATAAAAAATCATTACTGGACAGTGTAAATAAAACACAGATTATATTTTTTATAGATTTTATTTTTATAAAGGTTTCATTGTATTTATCGTAGGTATAGTGTCATTTGAATATTTCATAGCTAAATCAGCTTTCCAATCCAATTTATGTGTAGTAGGCGATTACGTATTAACTAAAAACAGTGGTAAATTAATTAAAAAAAAAGATGTTGACAATCGAACACGAGTTTAAATGGCTTACAAATTCACTGAAAATTGTCTACAGTACAATTAGTAGAAATGAAAGTAACTTATTGGGTTATTAATTGTGCATTAACTTAATAGGGTAAATTATTAAAATTATTCTAACTTAAGTTAAAAGCTGCTAAACATAAATTGTAATAACGTGCCTAACGCAGCACGGTAAATTAACGATTTAAAGTAATATGGTTTTATTTTAACTATTTTTGTTTATATGTTTACTACAACATTTACGCCCTTTGCCGGCGGCTAGATATAATGTCTGACGAGTCGTTAGATTACCAATAAAGTATTGGCAGGTATTACCAAGATGCAGGCAGGGTTAATTTACAGAATGAGGTGACGTCCGCGCCGGCCGGCCGCGCCCTTCATGTCGAAATGTTCGACGACGCTCGCCAACGAACGCTCGCTAAAATAATTTCCATTCAATAACAGTCAAACAAAATTGGACTAAACAACAAGGAATTTGTACTTTGGGAGATGTGATATATAGAGAATCGACTAGGTCCTCATCAAAATGAATATTAAATACTTAATAAACATTGTATCCATAATATATAATATAAGCAATATAAAACGTAACATAATCGGAATACTAGACAATAATATAATTCTGCTAAATAACTGAAATAAATCAGGTCAGTCGCCAATTTGTATTGGGACGGCTTGTGAGGATAGTTTGAACCGCGGGCAAGTAAAGATGGTGGAAGCCGACGGTACCGACTAGAATCGGCTTTCGAAGAGATCGCGCGATCCGCAAGCCATCCACTACAACACTACTGACAAAACAGAATTGTCTAACAATATATTATAAATCGAATACAATTAAAACTTTGCTAAGATTTTGTACCGAAAAATGTATCTAGCGTCGTATTAAAATGATATGCTTGCGAACAGCAACACTTTGGTAAAGATCACAACTGCAGGAATGCTGCCCGCTCGTAGTCCACGTAAAGGAAAACAACATAATGCACCCCCCACCAGTACCCACTACACATTCTGTTATTGATCAGTGTTTGCTGCTTGTTCGGTAGTACTGCGGTTTATCGATATCATAGGTAGGTAATAATAAATGTCACAACATCAAGCCAGTATAAAAAACACTAAGCCTACTAAACCTACTACCTCAAAAACTCTTTTAAAGAGTAAACTTACACCTATCCTCGTAAAGTAACACAAAGTCCGCCCGAGCGACGGCACAATATCAGAATCCGTATAAAATATAACATGTTTTTTTTCGCCATCTCGGTTTTATTACAATTTTCTGAAACAACCTTACAACTAACTTCTCGTTTTCCCAACGTTTACAATAAAGACAATACAACGCTCACTATCGTTACAAAAATTAATAGCTTTTCATCAATATTTGAAATCGTTACAAAATGGAACTTTTCATCTTAACTTTAATCAGAATAATCTTATTTACTCTTATACTTTTACTTGTGCCAATTCCTTACGCATCGACTTCGAATATACAAAAATATACGTTGAGACGTATCGAAGATTTAAATAATATCAATTTTCAATGGTATAGATAGACGTATTTTATATAGCATATTTTTAAAACGACCCTTACAATAATTCAAGCACTTATACTTTACTTAAAATTAATCAATTGGCGTTTCCATCTGAGCATCTCAGCATCGTTCCACGACTGTTCCTCTCCAACCTTATTTCAGTTAAAATTGTAAGTAAACAAGAGATCATTATAGAAAAGAACACTTACAACACTCAATATTATATTACGCAAAGATATAAATTGTACCTACACAGGACAACGGAAATGTTATAAAATATATCAAAGTTATTCATTCATTCAAACATACTTTATCGATATACATAGTTATGAAAAAATGCTTCATTAGTGTTGAGATGCTTTCAAAAGACAATTATGTTTAGTACATTTGCCATTTATTCTTGCCGAGAAGCGCCATTATATTTTTTTCCTATTAGACAAGCGATCGATCATTCGCTACGGTAATTACTTTGATACGGTCAATACGACTGAAATATTGCACTTACATTTCTCCGTAACTAGGATCAACGAAGCGGATAGGCTGCGGTTACATTAAAATGCATCGATTTCATGTTGTCTTTTTTACATTCCGATAAACGAAAATGTATCTGCAATTAGGGTGAATTTTGCAAAGCATCCAATCAAATAGAAAATGCACAGATAGTTAAAGACTTACTAGCCTAGTTACACACAATGACCTTAGCGTTGTGCGTCAAAAGTCAAGAAACAATCATGAACACTACTTTTTCGTGAAATCTTTCAAAAATATATCGAAGATGTTCCGTCAAGATTATTTCTTAAAATTGGACACACAATCGGTCTTACACAATACCTATTATCGCTGTGATACACGTACGAGATCGAGTCTCGTTTTGTCTTACAAAAATACTACATCTACAATTCCAGTAAAAAAAGTATATTACTTGATGTTTAATTTATGCATTATACATATTAATAGAAAAAGTTTATCACTAAATTACTTGTTACGAAAGTACAAAAGTTTTTTTTTTAAGTTATTACAAATTATGACACTCATACCCTGATGCACCCCGCGCATTACGTAGTATAAATCGTTTAGTCTAATTGCTACGCAATAACTTAGTTATTATCATTAACCAATTCGTCAGTTTATCACCAATTTTATAAACGTGCGTACAAAATTTATCGGTTTTTACGTCGGAGCCCGATCCACGAGATTTGTGTATCAGTACACTCACCTATATCGACTTACACCTTACATGGGGTCGGCCTCGCGGCCTCGTCCGCGACTGCAGCTAATGACTGTTATGTAATATCACCTTTCACAATCGTACCGCATTTGATAGTTCGAGAGCTATATTAGCTTGATCTGATGATACGGTTCAGTCTAAAAATAAACCGAACGATGACTGCAGTTACACTTACTGGTCCGTCTAAACTACTAAATGCGAACGAGCGCGACTTTAACCCTACCTATTCAAGTTAATACAAAAGATTAATACCACCTTACAACATTAGTGTAGAAAACATCGAGTATCAAAATATAATTAACATGTTTTTGATTTGCATCTTTTTCACTAACCAATGACAGCCGTATACTAGAATCAGCCAATGCGTTTGGGAAATTTTTGAGCTTATGGACGCCGGGTATCATTTGGATGTTGAATGTCACATTGATAACCTGCCTCGGATCTGGGTCCGCCTCCAGCTTCACGTAACGCGCGATATAAAAGCGACATCCTATAAAAAAATCATGTGATCCTACATGAGTCTACTCATAAAGTTCTGTTGGAAATTGCTGCGATGAACATGAACAGACTTTTTGTTGTTGAAGTCATAACCTTTTGTTTTATGCTTTGGAACAGCATATTATTGGCATTATAGAGACATAAACATGCCATCACCAAATTTGCAATTTAATTCCAGTTTTACTTGGATCGTACAACAGAACGTTATATAATGTACACGCGACGTTGGTCTACCGTTGAACATTTAATGTCAAAAGCCGGCAGTGACGAGGAAGGCATAACATTGAGTGCGTTAAACTACGTTACATATCACGGGAAGATTTTAAGTTAATTTCACATACTTAGGTGTGGCGCGAGCGCACCGCCTATGACCAGAATGTACACGATTCATAATAACAATACTCGCTTGGCACGAGATTACCTTTACCGATAATCATTATAATGAAGAGAACGAGACGATGACTAACTTAGTGTTAAGTGTGACCACATACATACATCCACATACACACGAATTATTATTAAAGAAAACTCTACGATCCTAAATAAGAACTACAGTGGAAATAAGATTTAATTAACCTATGGTCAAAAGCGAGTCATAATACCTATAGATCAACGAATATTATGCCGATGATGTAGTTCTACTTACAGAGTGCTAGAGGTACAATGATTCCTAATATAGCATTCGATAAAATACGTGTCATTCAGTAATGAAGATCAAATTAATATAAGACATATAGTTTATTTTTTATAATACGTAACAATTTTGCTCCTAAATTTTAACGAACGTAAAACAAAATACCTTTAAACCAATAAAACTGTTATTAATTTTGTCAAACAAAAACAATCGCGGTTATATATTAGGATTACAGCAACTATTTCATAAAGATTATCTAAGATGAGGGTTACTTTTAATATGTATTTGATTTATTTTATAAAATTTGCAAAAGTAACAGATTGTTTCTTTGTACTTTTAAGCAATTCACTAAATTAGGTACACCACATTAAAATTCAACATGAAGAAATTCAAATGTCGGTGTCTAAATAAATTGTTATTAATTACAAAATTTAACAAATATGTGCAAATAAACTAAGAAAGTTGGCAACGTTTGTGTTAATTACATTTATTATTTAAAATGAACAAGTAACTAAGTGACTAAAATATGAATAATCAAACACATATTCAGATTATGTATTATTTGTGTACTAGAGTTGGGAAGAACCGAACTATTGTACAGATGTACCTGTTTACTATTTACCTATACAACCTTTGAAGTGTCGATAAAATCTTCAAAATAATAAACACACTCTAAAAGAGCTCAAATTTGTAGGAGCTTTAAATGAGGATATATTTTAAATAAAATGGGACAAATACTGTAAAATGTTCAACTTTTCCCCGTAATGGGGTCCCGTTCGACTGAGTTGAATCCCGGGATATTTTTCTTTAGTGGCTACGATATACATTTACTCTGGATTGTATATTTTAGCAGAGTCTCGAGTACACAACTTTGTCACCGTGCATACTCTACGACTCATAACTATAAATATTCTCTAAACACAATTCAATTTATGGAGCCATACTGGTTGACACTATAATTTTACTATTTTTTTTGTATCTAAAGAGGTAATGTTTGTCAAAGATTAATATTGAAATATCTATAAAATATGAAACAAACAGCCTTATTATTGAATCAGAGGACTTTGATATAAACGTCTTATTGGATTTTGTTTTCAATATAGCGTTTCAAAATACTTTGATTTTGTACCGGATAGAGGGGGGAGTTAATGACTTGATACATTCGATGAGTCATCATAAACACGTACCTACTATGATTATACATCTACATAGATGGCTCTGTATTTGACTATTAAACAATATGATTTCATAATTTGTATCGACCACTACGCGAGCTCGCGACCCGAACACACTTCACTTACTTTATTTGTACATGGCCACCATCAGATGATCTGGTTCATTTTTAATATTTTTCTAAATATACCAACAACAGCTCGTCTCTAATCTTTTTTTTTCAAATACTTTATTGGATACATACATTTATTTAAAATGTATATTAAACTTTTAAATATAATTCTATATTCGAACGAGCAAACTTCGATAAAATTAAAATTGAATAACATATGAAGTGTGATCGCTTCGCGGCCGGAACACTTTTAAACTAAGTAGGGATCTTTTGATATTATTGAAATTATGTACTATCGATTTACTGCTAAACTAGAAATATGCAATAATATCTCATTAAATACTTTTTTGTAAGCATCTGCGTGTAGTAGAATAAACGGCATATTTACAAATATTACGCCATGCTATGATAAAATGTTTTGTCTCAGATAGAATATTTCAAATCTTAGAGTAACTTTTAAGCAGAGGATACTAATTTAAAAATATTTATGAGGTATTACAACCACACAAGGCGACTGGCGACTATGGTCCGGCGGGATGTGCGCAAGCGACGCTTTAATAATAACATCGTTAAATATTTTATGAAAGCTCAAATTACTGTCAGAATAATTATTTTCTGTCGGCGTGTAATTACTTATGTTCGGAGATTTTTAAAGCGTTAAAGCAGCTGCCAAAATTGTTTTAGCGAGTTCCATAAAAGAGCCCGATTGATTCTACTTATGGAAGCGACATTTCCCTTACTGGGAGTTCAAATATTTTTAGCTATCTTTGGATCTCGACCAGACTCTTACGTACCCAAAAACTATCGAATAAATGCTAAACATTATGATTATAAGCTACATGTCTTTTCTAAAGCTTTCAATAAATACTCAAGCAGATGATCATGTTTCGCGTTACCTAAATCTATCTCTTATTGCGAAGGACATAGAGGCCAGTCTGCCGTCCACTCAAACCGTGCCGTGATGACGATGACGTAATGAGGTGCAGTGATGCGGATGATGGCGTGATGTGCTATGACAGTGACCTATAACTACGCAACAGTACCAACTAGAAGTCAGTCCAAAATAAGAACGAAGACAACGCCCAGCCTCTTTCGATTATGTACGTCAAATTTATGGTCTGACTAACGGTATGTATTGACTCTAGGCTGGCATTTCGTTTGAACAATATTTTAAAAAAAATGATTAAAGTATAATGTAATATTAGGTTCCATGTATAACGGCTTAGACGCAAGAAATTTTATGATTTCACAAGTTTTTTTTTAGCTTAAAAGTACTGTAACATATAGAAGACATGGGACTTTTGGTCATCAGTGGGATGACACAGGCTGCCAGCAATAGTAACCTTAAAATAATTATATAAATAATAATATTATGCATATATATTATGCAGAATTTAATTAAATTTTTCCAATATTGGATTGCTTGCCAAGCAACGCCGAATTAGACAATACGGTACTGCCAATTTTCAAGGAAAGCTAAAGTTAAATTATATAGTAAGTAATTCAAAATCCTTGATGACAGTGGTACTCAATGTGGATCTTGTTTCGAGTGAGGAAATTTATGCTATAGTCGCAAACAGCCAATGTCAGACCATTTAAAGTCGACATATGAAATCGAATCAAAACTAGGCAATGTCTCGATTAGATTAGTAAAATGTAAATGGCAGTATCAATTTAAGAAGGATAATGCAAAAATTTTTTACCTATAAAAGTGTCAAGTCTTCATTACAATTATTGCCTAACGTTGCGGATATCCCGCGGATATTATCACTTTTTCTGTATACGCCCCTATCGCCTAGCTATCCGCACCACTTTTTAGTTGTTATTATTTTTTCATTAATCACTAAACACGCATTATTACTAAGAATTATCACTTGTAATCACGTTGCGAGTAATAAGTATCAAATGTATAAAAACCTTACCTAAAACGTTAACGTTAAACAGTTACGGGGTAAATTCCCACATCATACGCTTAGTAAATGTTGAAGCGCTACTCACTTACAAATAAATAGACATTCATGATAATAGAAAAAACCCTTAATACTAAACTATTCAGATAGCCAAACGTTTAGTCGATAATGATTAAAAAAAAACATAAAACCTTGAAAAAAATAATTAAAATCAATTCTCAATGATTAGCGGCATTCACTTTTTCTTTATTTCAAAGGATTATTTCACCTTTTTTTCAACTGATATGGCACTATTCCAAAAATTAATATTTGATTTTTTTTTTTCGTAATTTTCCATGCAGTCCGTTAATCACTGAGATATAAATATATATGGAAACATAAGTAAAACAACAATTCGACATTACATAACCCTACAATTAATATAATAGATATAGACAGGCTAATCATATTATTGGTGACACAGCAATTAGGTACTTACAATTAAAATCCTCTACCATTACTGTTTAAATTAGGTATGTATGTGAAAATATAGTAAGTAAACGAACTGATATTAAAGACGATAACCTAACATGGCATCTTTAGTAGAAGTAGACTTCCCTTACACTATTAAAGTGCCATTTGGTGGGAGGAAATAAAAGTTCACAATAAACCTACGAAAATATTGTATAACACTTAAGTTAGGTTTAAAATTTTGCTAAAATAAAACATAACTAATAAACTAAATTGAACTAAACAACACTCCACTCAAACGTCCCTATCAGATAGGGTCATCAGTATCACTGCAATACAAGGTAATCAATAATTTAAAAATTCACGCCTTTAACTCCTTCAAAAGGAAATATATTCCCCAATTTAAGATTGTTCCGAAACAAAAAATGCAATTTCTGGCATCACTACACCGCTAATTATTATTTTCGATAAAATCAACTCCTAATCAACAAAGTGCAGAATAAAATTAAAATAAAATCAATAGTACGATCTAAACTGACACATAAAATTATTTTCAATAATACCAACTTAATTTAACAGAAATTATTTCTAGCGTCATAAGACGCAATAAAAGTTCAAGAGAACAAACATCGCAACACAGAGAAGTCCAATAGTCGCTGCGTCATATCCGTCACACCGCACACCGCGAGATTATGCGATCTGGTTCAAGTAGTCGATGAAGTCGTTGGAGAACAGCTGCAGGGAGGGCTCGGCGAGTGGCGTGCGGCGCGGGATGCCGCAGCCGCCGATCGGTCGCTCCACTGGACGTTCCACTGGCTTGGGTCGCAGCTTGGCCAGGTAGCATTCGGCCAGAGTCTCACCCAGACTCATAGCCATCGACTCGGGGCTGATTCCAAGAAGAGATAACGACTCGGTGATGCTCGTGAGGGCAGGTGCGAGGTATTTATTAGCGGTATCGTCAGCGGGCGGGTCGGGAACTCGAGCGGTCATGCTAGTGTTGATGACGGGACGCAGCGCAGGCGGGGAGGCGCGACGCGGTGGCGACGGCGCCAAGCCCCACGTGTCGGAAGCAGGGGGGGTGCCGGGAGAGCCTCCCGGCACCGCCGACTGTTATGGCCACTGCTGGTACAGCGGAAAGGCCCGTTTTGTGAAGCAGTAGCTGAGCGGCTTGACGAAGTGGGTGTCGAGCACGCGGCAGTGCGGGCACGTTACCGGGTGTGAGTAATCAGAGTAATTGAGCCGCTGCTGTGGGTGGAGCAGTGCCTTGAAGCAGTTGTTGCACTGTAGACAATGAAAAAACAGCTTCAGTATTGCGATAAATTCATGAAAGAAGAAAGGAGTGTATCAGTTGTTCGTTTTGCATAAAGAACAAGTTATCTGCTTCGTTAATGGAAGAAAAGCTACTCCAGAACTGACTACTACACCTCACCTTCAGTCTCTCAGCGCAGCACGGCGTAGCCATGAAAATGTCGTAGGAGTACATGGTGCCGAGCACGAGCGACGAGCCGTCCCATTTCTGGCCGCAGAACCGGCAGCGGATGGTACGCTCGGGGTCATATCGCTCCAGGCAGCCCATGCAGACGCACGTCAAGTACTGCGTGCGGCCTTCCACTTTCACCTGCAGGACAATCGGAATTTTAAATCTGTATGAGTCTACCTTACAAGCGGGTCGTCGTAAGCGCAGGTACAGAAATTATGGTTCTAGTATGGTAAATATATACACCCAGTACAAGTGTTCTGGCGAAACTTGGGAATGACCTATCTTCAGCAGTTGACTGCGATAAACCGAGCTGCAGTATAGGCCGGATGAAGTACTGTCCAGCACTCTGTCACATTGGACCCAATACCGACACCAGCCAACTCTGATGAGGGAAATGTCAAGGTCGACTGAATATTATCTACGAACAGTTCTATACTATTATTAGGTACGTCTAGCTTGGATTATAAAACCGGTCAAGTACGAGTCGGACTCGCGCACTAAGGGTTCCGTACCATTATCTATAAAAACGGCTAAAAAAATCACGTTTGTTCTATGGGAGCCCCCCTTAAATATTTGTTTTATTTTAATTTAATTATTTATTTTTAAAGTGAATATATAACTAAATATTCTGTGAATATTTCAGGCGTCTACCTGTTGCCGTTATCAATATCGAGCAAAAACGAGCAAAAAATCACGTTTGTTGTATGGGAGCCCACTTAAATATTTACTTTATTCTGTTTTTTAGTATTTGTTGTCATAGCGGCAACAGAAATACATCATCTGTGAAAATTTCAACTGTCACGGTTCATGAGATACAGCCTGGTGACAGACGGACGGACGGACAGCGGAGTCTTAGTAATAGGTTCCCGTTTTACCGTTTGGGTACGGAACCCTAAAAATGATATTCTTTATATCCTCTTCACCTACGACGGTATCTAGACCTGGTCTGATAAAAGGTGAACCTGAGGTGATATTTTTGTTTTCATATTTTCATTACCTACACAAGTTATCAGTAATTTATATATGCGCTAATGAGCTAATTACATAAGTTTCGTTCATTAAACTTATGTCATACATCAAGATGTAAGTAGTTACAGGTTTAAAGTATTTTTTTGCATAATATCTGACAAAATTTCCTACAATTGGGTTAATTGTGCGAGCTATCAAACTGTACGGAAAGGCGTGCAAATTTTAGAAAATTACTGTCAAAATATTGTTAAGGAAGAAATCCTTATGCACCTAAGTAAAATAATAGTTAAACATCGTAGGTATTTTGAGTAGGTACCTTTATACTACTTACTACCTATGTGGTTAACTAGATGTCCTATAAAACCCTTTAGCGATAGATGGTTATCGATGTTTGTATCGCTATAATTTATGTTTGTGTCGGGTGAGCGGAAGAAAACAGTTTTTAGGACTCACGGATATGTATTGTCCACACAAACAGAGAAAGTCAGAAGAAGAAGAGAACACAAGAGTAAAGTCACATCACAGTAGATATAAACAGCATAGCACATACAGATAGTTTATAGAGATAAGGCGCAGAAGGATGCGCGTAAAATAAGCGGTATAAGTACATACGGCGCGATTACATAATGTAAGCAATACGAATAAATAGTAGCGAATTTTAGCATCAAAAATCATAGGCCAATAATCCAAAGACTACAACAGACAACGACAGAGACCTGCTGCCACAGTAAATAAATATTGTAGTTTTTATATGTAAATATGGAATATCTGAAAGTAGTGTTTAATACAGTCTAGGAATTAGGAATAATTTGGGTAGGGAATGTTTAACTAGCAATGTGGCTAATGGCTACAACCCCATCAGGTCACAGAATTACAGATAATATTTGCTGGTTCTAAAGTAATGCAATCTAGTCGGTCAGATTGTTTTTAAATTTTTATCAGAAAAATTGCTACTTCTTTGACTGCCTAGTTGGTCTAGTGGTCGCAAGCGCGACTGCTGAGCATGGGGTCCTGGTTCGATCCCCAGTCGGGCAGTGTTATTAGGTTTTTCCATTAGGAATTTAACTTCCAAAAGCTTGTATACTGACGCAAATACAAGAATTAGGATAAACAATTTAAAAGCTTCGTGTGAATGCTGCAGAAATACAGTATCGGAATGTTCCATGCTAATTCTAAGGCCAAACAAAAGCGAGAAGGCGTCTCGTCTCTAATCCGACGAACAAACAACTCGACAAGTCCTGTATGACTACGTTTGTCTGTTAAACAAACTCCAGGATCTTATTTAAGTTTTCTGTTTTGAATTCGTGCTTAAAAACGGCTAGCTTAATGCTGTTTTTATTTTAATCTGGCTAAGTTATGTCTTTAATGGAAGTGTTATTAATTTAAGTTTAGGTGAATGAAACCTTTTCTTATATGAAGGAATCAGGGGAAGAACCACTTTTGTCACCAAATGAACAAACTGAGATATTACTAAATAAAAGATAAGATCTTGATGATCTTACGGTTGTTTTTTTCCTGAACGGTCCGGACATTGGATATTTTTTCCCTTTATCGATATTTTAAAAGCATGAAAGCTCGGAGACTATGGATGTTATTGCCCTGTTGTTTTTGACAGAACATAGCGACAGGTATAACCATTCAGACTGCATGGCTAGTTGAAAAAAATTAAAAATGTGACAAAAGTTGTTCTTCCCCTGATCCCTTCATATCGAATCTAATTTATTTATTTTACTTTAATTAAAACGGTCTTAGACCAATTACAATAATTAAAGATAGAAAAAAGAACAGGAATGGAAGAAGATGCATACAAAACAATGAAACGAAAAATAATGATTTAAAATATATATATATATATAACAATATGAGACACCTCTTTCACCTCTTTCTAATAATGACTTATAGTTTGAACCAGGTCGTACTATACATCTGGTCTGGTGATGGCAAGCGCGACTGCTGATTGTGAGGTCCTGGGTTCGATCCCCAGGTCGGGCAGTGTTATTGGGTTTCCCCTTGTGGAATTCCTCAGTAGCAGTCCGGAGTTTGGATTTTTGCCCGGTTGATGGCATTAGGCTCACCCCCTATTACATGGGAGTTAAACATAACGGCGAAATGAGTGTGTTACTATACACCTCTGCCCAACCCTTCGGGGAATACAGGCGTGATGTTGTTATGTTACGTACTATATAACTTTTTAGTTTTTCATGTAGATCCTAGAGTATTTCCCAAATATAGGCTCTAGGCTGGTAGTTTAACTAAATAATGTTGAATCCATTTTGGGACCAACCGGAATGCTAAAGACCAATTTTGGTCCTTCGAGCAGAAGCTCAGAAGATTGTCCATGATGATTCTGATACACATTAGCCTGACAGCCCCTTTTTTAACTGTACTTATAATATAAAACTATTATATACCTCAACAGCGCTGCTGGTATGCTGGCGCGGGCTCAAGAAGAAGGTGCCATCGACGAGAGGATATCGGTCGAAGACATGCAGAGTGTCCTTGCAGAGTGCGCAGGATACCCGCGGCTTGTGTTGACCAGCCAACGTCGACAGGATGAATAGCCGCGTGTCGTCGTTGCCATGGTTACCCTCGTCCTCGATCTATAACAACAGAAACAACATTTATGAAAACGGTTCTCATACACAAATCTTTTGTCGTACACGATAAAATATCACCTATACTTTTATTATAAAAACGTAAATTCAAGTTTTTGGAGCGAAACAAACCTTTTCTTATAAGCATAACGCCCTAAATGATAATACCGCTAATAACCGTAATTTTCAACCGAAAACAATAGACAAGCACGACCCCATTCGCCCAGAGCGCAGACGTTATTGTAAATCCACGCTCGCAATTTCAATATTTCATATCCCTACATTTACATATTACGATTAATGCATCCACCCACGACACTTACCGCAGCAACTCTCCCTTCGTAATAACACAAGTAAATGACTGCATAAAGTTGAATAATGAAAGGCTGAAAGGCAATTACGCTGAATTCGGAGTCGAAGTCAAACAAAGGCTCACGAGCCACGGAGATCGATTGTGAAGCACAATTCGTTCACGTACGAGCAATATGTGAGAGCGAATAATAATGAAAGTTTAACGAGTTACTATTGCAGCGTAGGCACAGCGGTACGCCTTAATTAAACATAATATTATGAACTGTCAAACCGTAATACGTCCAAATCCATATTCTATCCGACGTATTGATTAACAAAGCATTGTTACCCGTTTGGATACAAGCTCAAGTCTGGTGTTAGCCAGCCAGACTCGTTTACCATCTAAAGTTAATAATATCGGCCAGTTAATTGTCTGCTTGCTGACTACACATGAAACAGAATGCGAGACGTATAAGTAAGGAACTCTTCTTACATTCCAGCATGCATATATTGATGCTAAGCATTCCTATCTATTATTAGAGTGACGTCGTGACACCAGGAACACATAAAACGTACCCGGCGAGAGCGTTGACCTACGCAAACAAACTCTGTATGATTTGCAGTATAGTGCAGTGCAGTTTGCCAAGAGACGAGCGGGCGGGGGCGGGCCATCCGGCATAGCAAACACCGCCGCGATATCTTGCTACCAAACTCCAACATGAGCGCCGTCTATTCCGGTCGTGTCGAACATTTTGTTATTTAACCGATGATCATAACATTCGGCACCGCATGTTAATGCTCCTCTCAATTTGTAAATTGCAATCGTCAGACTGGTGTTGTCGTTTGAACGTGATAAATAACTGGCCGCGAGTGCCGCCTGCGCGGGACTCGCGTGATTGATTCAACTGAGCAGCTGCTCACACGACACATAGGTACTTTATGATTGATAACACCGAATCGTAGGACCACTTTGTTGGGTGGGAGACGCGCGACACTACAGCACGTGGCTGATGAAACGTCTATGAATTACTGTGTTAATTAAAACGGCGCTAGACTCGTCGCCTTAGGACTAATGAGTGACAATTAAATTGTTAAGTGTCGCGCACACGACAGTTTAGTGAGGTTGCAGGTCTCGGGCGACGAACCCGCGGTGAGTGCTGCAAACTTGCACAATTTACTTTTGTTCTGCAAGATTGATGAGCACTCCGACGCAGACTATTTATTTACTCAATCCGATCACGCTTTGTCTCGCAATCGTCGCCTTTTATAGTTGTCTACGATGACTCGGCGTGGCAGTAAACCGGCACATAAAACTTTCAGCCGAGTTTAGGTAAGTGCATGTCTCCTAGGTAGGTAAAACCAGTCGTTGCAACCGCAAATATACGAACAGAGCAGAAAGCGATTTGGTCTAGTATGGAGTCAGTTAACAAGAGCGGGCCGAGCCATTCGACTGGCGTAGACGATCGTAGCTTCCTCTAATTACGTCTACTGAATTTACATAGTGCAGAGAAACTTGGCAGCCAGTAAACTTTGCGGTTTCAATGGTGTCGAAACGTCCCGACCGCTATATCCTCGGAGCTACTTCCGCAACAGAACAGTTTTAAAATAAAACGAAAACTGAAACAAAGAATTTAACGGTACCGGAATAATGCGTAAAGTAGGGATTCGTTGTCGCACAAATTTAATCGCGGTTCTGTTCGTTTGTTTCGATGTTCAAACAACAAGAGCGAGAAGAGCTCGTTTCGACGAAGAGACGAGAGCTATAGAGAGTGCTCGAAGCGTCGTTAGTACTCCACGTCCCGCAGAACGAATGTACACACATTAAAACTTTCCGAATTGAAGGTGACGCCATAATTAAAGAGCTATACGGGGTGCCACCCCACAGGCAGAGCGCTTTTAACGCGCACAGAAAATGAAAAACAACAACGGAAACAGATAAACAATTACATTGTTACAACAACTCATATTGAAAACGGACTCTCAACTTTAAAATGTTCCATCAAATATCAACATGTTTTCCATATTTGCGCAAAAGTAAAATAAAAATAGAGAACAAAGTAGATTCGCCTTCCATTTGTATTTTCTCTTAATAAACAGTTGCAAAGGTATTCACGCTACATTGTCAACATCGTTTCCCATTGTTCTTAGTATCTATGTACTCAGTAAAACGTTCGCAAACGAGCTTTTATTATAAAACAGCAGACATAGCCGACCTAAGGTTGAATAACGACGATAAATCTGGATTGTTCCCAGGGGTGGCTTATTTTTAATTAGCCAAATGAAACTTTTCCTATTACATTTCGCCGTCGTCGGCACTGAACACTTAAATATAGTAACGATAAAAATTAAATACAAAGCGAAACGAGAGAGCGCTGAAAGGCCGAAGAAAAATGTGAAACCTCGCCGCAATCCAATTAGCCGAACAAGATATCCAATACTAGATCAGATAGCAGTTAAATTATTTAATTGAATTTTTAAACGGCTCGATTCCATCCTGTGAAGTAATAACGGTTAGCGACTTTGAAGAAGCTATTCAGATGTTGAAATATTTGGAGTGATGGTAGAACTAGGAAAGCAATTTTTCACCAGTACCATCTCGAAACAATAAGTCTGGGAGCGGATGGCGGATGGCGGATGGTATTTGTGGTGCTCGATACATTTATCGTGACGGCTGCGTTGCGTTCCGCCTTGTTTGCCATTGTCTGAGAGCTTCACGTTAATACTTTGCTCTTTGTATCAGAAAATGCATTCTATAGTAATGCAATTGCTGGATTTTGTACGACTTTCCTGTGCATTCGTACAGCACTAACTAGGTTTTTGTTGAAGTAAATTTGTTTAGAAAATGTAGTTAGAGTAGGTACAGAAAGTTTTATCTCGTAAGATAAATGAGAATAACACAGTGAATGCTATCTGAATCACAGTTACCTAGCTCCGGTGCACAGGGCAACGCAGATTACAACTTTCTAAAGGAAATTATGGGTTTATTCCATCACGCCTGTTATTCTCAAGCGTAACTTGTCTGCTCATCAGTATTCGACTGTCAAAGGACGCAGCGGTTTATGTAAATCTCGAGCATTTATTACGCTTGCAACTCTGTAAACGTCGATACTCGAGGCGAGCGCGGGGGATTCATGAAGCGAACAATTTGTTAATCTTCGCAAAGAGAAATACCTCAAAAAGGAACGCAGCGGTCGGTATTGAGAGCATCTCGCGTACGGATATTCCTGAAATGTTGTCTATACATGCGTTATAAGTGTAAATATTTCACAAAAATTCAAATGTCTTGAGAGATATTTTCTCGCGTGAATTAGTCGCGTCCCGACATTCCACATTACGCGGTGATGTGCGCGCGATATGAATGCCGCAGATACTGTGAAGTGACAAAAGGCATCTTAACTCCACGCTAACTGGCGTCGAGAAAAGTCCTACGTGCAATACCTACCTGCATATATCTTAAGTTATATCTTGAAGGTGAACTATGCAACAAAGTCTGTATTATTTTATTACTCCGTCTCCGGGGGATACGAAGTGTCTGAAGGACCGCGTCTCAAAGTTAAGTAAAATTTAGATTCAAATGGGTGTTAAAAATGTTCGAACGAACCAAGTGGGTGTTCGGGGTGTTTTGATGCGATTTTGATGAGGTTCCCGTCGAATGTCGTCCGAGACTGAACGATGACATTTTTATTAAAATGTTGCCTGACAATAAAACGATGTTCGATGAACGAGATGTCGTAAATTCGTCTGAGGTAATTGATTGCGACCCTGTCCGAATTCACCAACATGTTTGGATGGTGCAATCAGAATGAAAAAAAAACGCCATATTGCTAAAAGAATGGGAACGTTCCGAATGTTGCGATGTTTGTGTTGAGCCGCAGACGAGACGTTTCGTTCTCGCTACATGGAAAACTACTTATCCTAACTTCGTTTTATCGTTAGCCGTATTGTTATGTCAGTTACTGCCCATTCAGCTAACGCGTCATTAGTGCCTCGTAGATAATGTGCCCTTGTCTTTTTAGTTAGCAATTTTATAAAGAAAACATCAAGTTTCAATTGTTGTTTACAACCTCCGATTTCCATTGTCTATCAGTGGTTAACCCTAATTAGAATGCGTGATATCTAATTGCGTTGTTGTATGGAATTCTAGCTCTTAATTTTTTCTTGGCTCATATTATAAGTATAGGTATTGTATGAATACCTACTGAACAATCCATGTTAATTAGCGATCTGCAAATGCAATTAATATAAGTATACTAAAATTGTGCCGTTTCTGTTTGGAAATCAGATTCGATCGCTGGTCTGTTGCTCATGTGTCAGAACCAAAATCATACCAGTTATGTTACAATGTCTATTGCTTTGTAAATTTTGCTTAGTTGTAAGGGGGGCATCCAGCTACGACTTAGCGCATTCAGCTATACTGGAGCTCCGTTTATACCGTAAGAAGAAATAAGCATGAAAGTAAACTAGACAGAAAAAATACACGACTGTATACCAACACTATCCATCATTTTAGATATTTCGACTAGCACCAAACTCATTCGCTTAGCAAACATCACTCGAGCGTTTGCTCTGTTAGTTTGTTCCAACATACGCGAACATGCAACGTTCATGAATACTCCATGAAGATGCATCATATCTATGTTTAACGAACTCAAAAAAACCGTCTAGCTACCTTTAAAATGAATGAAGCCATCGAATTCCCCGGTGATTTTAATATTGAAACTCGAATTCAGCTTTATATTTTTTGGTCCTTTGTCGACTAAATATTTAAGCTTCATTTTCATACAATACCCTTGATTATTTCTTAATCAGCAGCGCCGAATTCCCAATTCACGCTTAAACCGGGAGCTATCAGATCCCGATAGTCCGCTATCGCCAGCTGCCACGCATCGAATATTTGAACAAGAAGAAGTTGATTAAGTAAGATCGTTCGATAATCGGAATCGTTTCGCCATAAGGAAATATTTACATTGAGGCGAGTTGTAACTGTTGTTGCGATAATTCCATCAACGTGGTCGGCCACGTGCGCTTGCGACGACAGCTGAGTCAACACATTCATCACGTGTATGTAGAAATGGCTGGCTATGTTTGTCTGTCTGATTGAATATACATATAGTTAGATCTAATCTAACCTTATCTTTCAAGTGTGTGCCCGATATTGAAAACGAAACTCTACGGGACATTTTTGTTCATTTGAAGTTCTAGAAAACTACCATAGATTTAACTTAACATCAGATTTTTTTATTTTGATGTAACGATTACATTTAATCGTAATCTTCGATTATAGTCGCAAAACGATTATGCATTGACTGTATTTTTTTAAGCTAAAGATTCTATTAATTAATTCTAATTATGTTTGTGGCTTACCTACCCGCAGCAAAGTTTTTATTACAAGAGTGTCTTTTTGGTCAACTTCGACTTGTTTAGTATTCATTTGATTATCGTTTTACAAGATTTATTCTATTAATTCTTAAAAATGTCATACAAACGAGAGTTAACTAGTGATGGGACAGTAATTCGAAAATAATAAAATAACATTGATTATAGAGTAATTGTAATCGACGATTATTACGGGCAATATTCGTAGTCGCTAAGTAGGTAATAATTTTTGCAACAATACAGGTTTAACTTTGTAATGACAAAATGTCAATAGTTTAAGGTTGGCCTGATTAATTATTAACGATGAGTTGGTCGAAAATATTGTTTCAGCTTTTATTAGAGTTGAGACATACGGCAATTGGCAAAACTTTAGGCAAGTATTTAGATTTACAGCTTGCAGAGCGATACGTAGTATGAATCGTTAGCATTGCTAGTAAACATCTTTATTATTTCCAACTGCAATCGTATTACCCGTAAATTGTATTTTTACGATTCGTTTTAGGGTCTGACTCACGTTTTGACGGTCGACCGAACTGTAATCAGACGAAGAAAAATAGAGCACCGCTGTGGTGTACGTCAAAGCCGGGATTTGTAAATTTGATTCGTCCCAATAAAATGTATCAAAGTAAAAATTTATTTGACAACATTTTAAATTTTTATATATCGTGTTTATGATGCCACTGAGAAATATTATGAGTTATGACAGCTGAAAGTATCTAAAGTTATTACTTTACATATCTCAGATCATAACAAACACTAAAATCTTTACAGCAACTGCTTGTTCAACAATAAATTTGTTAAAAATGTTCAAAAAAAATTTGTTGTAATTTTGGTAAGTGTCCAAGCGTATTAGCGTACTTATACAGAAATTATTTGCATTTCTTATACATGCATTTCAGTTGCTCCATTACGCATTGGCACTGACTAACTCATCTAAACTTCAATTTAATACGTTCTCGAAATACTGTAATAAATTTAGTAACTAAATTCAAAACAGAGGTTACGATTACGACTCACAAGACACTCAAAACTTATGGTAGAGTAAAAATTTAAATGCGCGTAATAATCTGTATAATTAAATCTTTTCATTACAACACTAGGTAGTATCTTCATAAATTCGAATATTCATGTTCATTTTTACGAGAAATGCGTCAAAGAGACGCATCGGCCGCGTTCAAAGGGATGCAAAGTCGTTCGTGCGGCAATAACGTGTTGGATTCAAACATCACAATAGGAGAGATAGTCACAGGTTGGCAGCCATCGTACCATCAACACTGTGACTTTTGTATTGTAGTAGTGGAAATACGGAAATTCACACTTACGGTACTAAAAAGTAAACGGTGCTGAATAATAATATGTGCCAAACAGGCGCGGTCGCAGCCAGACTTTGGGGGGGGGAGTCCATAATAACAGTAAAATAAGTAGAGCACATTAAAATATATTATCTATTTGTAGGAGGTTTGACAATTTGACCTGTACGATTTTGGGGAAGGGGGGGGTGGGGGTCACGATCCCTAAGACCCCATAGCATCGATTAGGTAGGTGGGTTGACATAACATCACGCCTGTATTCCCCGAAGGGTTGTGCAGAGGTGTATAACACTCATTTCGTCGTTACGTTTAAGTCCCCGTAATAGGGGGCGAACCTATTGCTAGGTGGGTTAGTAATTGATAAATAACATTGCATAAGTAAGTGTACTATGCAATGACGCCAGGGACAGATTCAACGACCATGCTGCGTAATAGGCGACGATCTACGAGATTCGGTCAAGATATCTTCATCTTTATCGGCTTTTACAATTGCACAAGACAATTATCAGTTTAATATCAAATTCTTAGATTATTAATTAGTCGCCGCTGAACGCAGCATAGACCAATCATTAATCTAAGATAAAATAATACTATAAAAAGGAAAGATTTGTATTTTTATATTTTTGTATGTAACGAATAAACCTAAAAACTACTGGACTGATTTCAAAAATTCTTTTACCGTTAGAAAGCTACATTATCACTGAGTAACATAGGTTATGGGCGGAGCCGTGAGGACACAGCTGGTCTAAGATAAAATTATTACTTTTGCCTCTCATTTCAAACTGAAGTGTTTCCAAATTAATCTCATTCTGACGGATACACTCGAAGTAAACGGCTACATGAAGCTATTTATACAACCATATTAACCTAACTACGAATTATAATAAACATGTTACACTGAAGTAGTACATATTTCGCAGTGATTGTCATAAGCCGTTGTTTATAGCAACATAAATCCATCTAGATAACTATTCCTATTTATTGTATGAATAATTGTTATGAATAGACGCGTGTACATTCCTAGAGGCTAGTTACTAGCGCCACTGAACGGGACGAAGGCCCTTGCTAACGGTTCTACAGATCGTAGTTATTTTTTTTCTGCCATTCTGGTGTATACTACAGCTGGTTGTGTAGCTTAGATATAAGATAATCATATTATATTATATCAAAACGTTCTTTGGTCTCGAACGAAACGTTCTTTGAATATCGAGTCGCATCTGGTTAGAGTGGAGGCCTACCTCAACATAGTTTAGAAAAGGGTAGGTCGTAAATTACGTCGCTGTATCGGTGGCGTGCTTTTGTTGTTGTTCAGGTAAACAGTAACATCTGTTTCAAAATACAATTGTTTGTTAATTCTGTACTTGGGGTTTCCCATCACGCCGAATGCATTGCTCTTTTTTTATCCTTACTTATCTATACGTACAATGGTCAATATTATTAGAACAGATACGCACTGGTCTACAACTTAGGCTAGTGTGCACTACATTAACTCTCTAGTTAAATAACCGTTTAAGTACTCGAAAAATGTAGTAGAATTTTTGGTAAACAGTTGTTTAACTACAAAACTAATGCTGATGAACACCAGCTTAAATGAAGTAAACAATACCACATCTCGTCTGGAAGTACATTAAAGCGGCGTGCGTCACGCCTATTATTATCACAAGAAACAAGTGAAACTTATTATGACTACCTACTGTACTATGGGATATGATAAGGCAGTAACAAAGAATTTGTTAATCATAAGGGACATAGAAATAATGCGCCGAGTCTATCCCAATAAATACCTACAGAACCCGCAAGGTTTAAGTGGTTTAAGCGAGGATCCCGAGAAATGGGAATAAAAATAGAAAATCAAAGTGATTCCCTCTATTGTGTGGTGTTCATTTATGAAAAGTTCAGACCATTAAGTTTTTTAGGTACCCTGTGATTATGACTCATTCAAGATGTTCCTGCGTTTATAAACTTAGTTTTAAGGTTACGGGTCTAGGTATTTATTTTCATTATCAATTCTATCTTTCATTCTGCCTAGCCTTTTCCCAACTATGTTGGGGTCAGCTTCCAGTCTAATCTAATGCGGCTGAATACCAGTATTTTACATGGAGCGACTGTATCCTAAGGTTAGACTGGTTGTCAGACTGTCAGGCTTCTGACTACTTGTAACGACTGTCATAGGTATTCGTATGACACCCGGGACCGACGCGACGGTTTAGCGTGCTCTCCGAGACACGGGCTGGGTCTCGATGTGTAACGAATGGTCATTCGTCCACGGACTAATCGCGGCAAGCGCAGCAATATAAGATCCGCGCGGTTGTTAATTAGCCCCTCCATCAATTCTATTTTTATAAAGTGTTTTTGCTTATCACATTATCTAACATATCAGTCAAAACCAGATAGACAATTGAAGTAAAAATTGTGGTATAAAATACACACGACAATCTTAACATTGTACGTCGGATAAGAACCACCAGCAAACGGAGCACACATTTTGAAACTGATAAATTTCTACTGCACAAGTAATGTACCTAGGTACATTCCGACACGAACAAAAACAAACTACGATTACACTATCAGCTGTGTGATACGAGTATAACCAACCATTTGGCTTGCACTGATAACCCTGCACTTAGTCCTGTGTCACCTCGGAGCAGACCTTATCTGTTTTGCAAAGTTGCCAACAACAGCCTTGTAAGTGTTATCTTATGACGAGAATAAGAGTGACAATTATACAGATAAAGTGAAAATTAATAAATAACTCAACCAAATTACCATTTCAATGATATGGAGCTGAGAAAGTCGTAAATATAAGAAGTTAGTGCCGTGTACACGAGCCCCTGGATACATGAATTTGTATCGCTGATAACTTCACGTTTCAACTAATAATAATATACGATTACATACGTTCTCTTGTAAATATTGATACTGGAATTTAAACAGGAAAAATGCGTACGTATTTACTATTATCAAAGGAATTAAACAATGTTATCAATATGCAAATACAAATAATGAACAAACTTGCGTTATTATGCGATTTGTTAAGTGGTCTAATACATAATTAGATATAAATAGATGTAAAGAAACTTAATAGCTTTATCTTTATGACATTGTTGATAATTGTATTGAAATAAATATATCGGATAACATTAGTCATTCCCATGAATGCATCATGGCTAGGAGTTATTAGAATGGAATTTATGACAACCTTAGCTTGATTTAATTATATATCAATTATAGTTTTATTCTAAAGGTATTGCTTATTTACCGACACACAGATGTACTATTATTTACCTGAATAAAACACTGTGTAAGTATTTAGATTCTACTAATTAACAAGTAGGTATTTACTGAGCCATTATATTATAATCTATCGTATAACCCAAAATGCAAATCCTTAAAAACACTACAGTATTCTTAAAATTTTAGAGAAAATAGCTCAGTGAAATAAAGTTCCGAATAACAATTCTCAAGCTTGTACTTACTTTATTCGTGGGTTCAACGAAGCAAACTGAAAGAAAGAAGAAACAACTGCAACCGTCACGTCATGCGTCGCTATTTGCATCGCATGAACTGAATCTTATCCGCTTACTTGTATTTGTAGTACCGTCGGCGACAGCCTTTATAATGTTGATAAAACTGCCACATGATAAATTCAGTTTCTCTGTTGCGAGATTATAAAGTTAAAATTATTGGTTCTATTTTAATATATTTGTATATTGAAATCAATTCAGTTGCATGTAAAACAGTACTAGCAACTTACAATGTTTCTGATATGGCTTTGAAAACTCAGAATAAAAGATGACAAACATTAATTGATAAGACTAGTGCTTTATGAACCTCATTATTATGATAAATACCTCAAAGATAATGAAGTAATTAAATTAAAGAATTTAAATATCTTAAGAATTATTATTATTTAATTACAGTAATTGCGTTAGCGACGCACGTAACGTAATTATTACGAGTTCAATGCAAACAATGCATATTATAATAAAGGTAATTAATTATTAACAGGAACAAAATGTGGCGTGCACGCTAATTGTAGTCGTTGTTATCGAAAAATAAATAGTTTTGTTTTGTAAACAGTGTTATGTAAGGTCTCTATTTACTTATCGTATCATTAGCAACACTGTTAAGAAGAAATGTAGGTACTTATAGGTTATCTTGAGATGTATTTACTATCTATTTTTATACCATGAACATTGGCCATTACAGGTTTATTAAGTACTGGCTGTGCCCTCGCGGCTCCGCCCGCGCTCGCGTAAGAAGTATTTTTTGCATAAATATTCTATCGCCTATGTTCATCAGGGATAACGTAGAATTCTAATGGTGAAAGATTTTTTTTAAATCGGTCCCGTAGTTTCAGAGCCTATTTAATGCAAACAATCAAATCTTTCCTCTTTATAATATTAGTTTAGTAATTCACTTTACTTTTATTAAATTAATATTAATGATACTAAACTCGACTTTTTTGTGATGCAAGTATTTCAGGACCAGGACTAACGAGGTCCTGCTCCCAGCAGTGGACATCTTCATCATGTCAGTCCACTAGCAGTGCCCGTGCGGTTTCTAACATAACCCTGTTGCACTCCATTTAGGGATAAACTTGGGAAATCGACTATCGAGTATTTTGCAAAGTTTTAAGTTCATAAACAGAAAGAATAACATTTTTCATTTTAATATCTCCACGCCTTTTCACCCGCTTAGGGGCTGATTTTCTTTAGGAATTAAATCCTTTAAGAAAAATATCTTCCGGATTCCATATTTATATTATCCGTGATTTAGGTTTTGCGTTGTCTGTCAGTCAGTCACGTTTTAATACATAGAAAATATATAAGGAGAAGATAAAGACTTAGTATCGTAAAAACATATCAGGAAAGTGTTTACAAGCATCATACCGTGGGTTATCATCAGTCAAGCGATGTCTACAAATAAAAAAATATTATTAATAGAATACTTATTTCATTATTAAATTATTTTGTTGGTAGAGGCTATGAGCTCTTCAATTAATGTTGTCTCCGAATCTCACAAAAAAATACCTATCTATCTACACTACAGTTCCGTGACAAACTGACTGACAGACAACGCAGAGCCCAAACCACAGAGGTGAGGTTACTGATTTAGGCTAGCACTAAGGATTTAAAAAAATTCAATCACTAAGAGTGTGAAATGGAGAGTAATCGTTTGTATGGAATATCGTTTTCCCGTGTAGGTATCAACTTGAAACTTGTCATTAATCAATACTCTTCCACATAAATAATAAAACACTTAGATATTTTAGGATTTTCTATACAACTCTTATGCATCAGAGGGTGCAACGGGATATTGAAGTTTGTATGGCAAAATTGGATCCATATATTTGTCGACTTGAAACTTGATATAAATATTCTTCAAATAAAATGATTAAATACGTTGAAATTTCACCCTCTCCGTTCAGAGTCAACTAAAGTTTATATCCACACGGACGAAGTCACGGGCAAAAGCTAGAGTGTATGATAAACTAATTTAAGTAAATATCAACTTATATTATTAAATGTATGTATGTAGGTAGGTACCTAGAAATTTCTAGAGACTGCTTTTGACTCCGATAAAAATAAAATAGTAGGTATGTGTTAAGCGTTTGAAATAGGCTTTTTATCGCAGTTACTGAATGCACACAAATGCATTTAAGTAAACAGGCGTAAGGGTATGAACACAGTGACGACTGATAAGCAACTATGTCCGGCCAACGTGTACAAAAGATAGCCACACTGTAAGCATAAAAAAACTTAATGTTTTATAAATAAAGGTGTCATCAAGATAAACTTTATATAAATACAACAAGTTATTATTTATGTTTCGAGTACTTATGTATATATAGATACGAGATAATAGTTATCTTCGTCAATTAGATAATAGCCAGATAATTGTTGTAGGTTCATTCAATTTTATCCACAATCAGTTATCTAGAGTAGAAAGGACGAAGCGCTTATGAGTGTTTGTTTGGCCAAAAACCGCTTAGTTGTTTGATATGAAATCTTATCTATAACAAAAATCAAATTTGTAGTATCAAGATTGTGCCTAGACTATGATAGAATGAAATCATAAGCGTCCGCGATCCGCTGCCCCAGCCGCGTATTTCCATACTATGCACTGAGCTATGCGTGTCGTACCATCATACCTATTGCGTCGCGATAAGCCGCGGCCCAGTATCGCGGTCGCAGAGGATAACGCCCGCGCCAAGGCGAACGTATACCAACAATAAACATGTCCGCTCGACCCTTACATAACATGCTAAATGTTGTGCTACGCTAGCCAACTACAAATTGTCTATATTGTTACGGAGAACTATTGTCGCGTGAGTGATGGCAAACGCGCGATAGCGGCATTTGGTGATATGCTTCTTGCAGTTAAGAAGTTGAACGATTTAAGGTGGTATGTTTTTGGTGAGAAAATCTATCTAACATAACATCACGCCTTGTATTCCCCAAAGGGTTCGACAGAGGTGTTTTAGTACCTAACCCCTCGTTTCGCCAGCTATATTTAAGTCCGATGTAATAGGGGGCCAGTCTATTGCCATTAACGGGCACAAATCCAGACTCCGGGCTGCTACTGAGACATTCCTAATGGAAAATCCAATAACACTGCCCGACCTGGGGATCGAACTCAGAACCTCACGATCAGCAGTCACGCTTAACGTTTACTGTCACAAGCAATATGAGGAAATTAGGTGCAATCGAGTTTAATGTGATCATTTTGTACTACCTACATATTGACAAGAAATTAAGCAATTACAGCCTCATTCTGAAGCTTATTAAGTACAATTTAACAGTTATTTCAAATAATAAATAAAGACATTTATACACTCTGCGACCAAAATGTCACATATTGTCTTATATGGCACGCTTCTCTCGCAACATTTACTTTAATTAACATCCTTATATGGACAAGTACATGGTTCAATTTCGTTTAAGTGTAACATTAAGACTAAAATGAGCATACAGACCCATTAAAAGGCCCGACACCTCAATCCTACCATTCAAATGTGTTCCAGTTAGCATAAATTCATCCGGCGACCTTAATAACTAAATCTATACTAACATTTTATAGAGGAAAGATTTGTATTTTTGTATGTAACGAATAAACTTAAAAACTACTGAACCGATTTCAAAAATTATTTTGCCGTTAGAAAGCTACATTACCACTGAGTAACATAGGGTATATTTATTACTGGAATAAAACTTCTTACGCGGGCGGAGCCGTGATGACACTGCTAGTCTATACTAATATTATAAAGAGGAAATATTTGTATTTTTGTATTTTTAGATTTTTGTATGTAACGAATAAACTTAAAAACTACTGGACCGATTTCAAAAATTCTTTTGCCGTTAGAAAGCTACATTATCACTGAGTAACATAGGCTACGGGCGGAGCCGTGAGGACACAGCTAGTAATAAATCATTCTGTAATATAAGCACTCTGTTAACACTGTTAGACAACTAGACTATCTGTCTATCGGTCATTGTACTTCAGAGCTCTTATGTAACTGTATTATTATCGGAGCACTCATCAAAATGTATAATTTCGTGATATCACATCAATGGCTATTCATTTGAGTATTAGCGGCGTACTTATCAATTATTACTACATTATTAATAGTATATTAGTGATGGAACGATCGCGAACAATGATATCAGACGATGCCCACGCATAGATTGGTTTTATTTATCACAACATAGCGCGACTGCTGAGCGTGAGGTCCTGGGTTCGATCTTCAGGTCGGGCAGTGTTATTGGGTTTTACAGTGTGGAATTACGTTGGATTTTTACCCGTTTGATGGCAATAGGCTCGCCCTCTATTATATGGGATTTAAACATAACTGCGAAATGAGGGTGTTACTATACACCTCTGCCGAACCCTTCGGGGAATATAGGCGTGATGTTATGTATGTTACGACATAGAAAATATCACTTGCATGCTCATTTTGGACGAAAAGAAAAAGTTAGAATGTGTCCATTATTCCTTTTCATTCCATGTTATAAAACTTGATTGAGACATAGGGTTTATAAAATTGGTTTGTATCATCTTCCTAGCCTTTTCCAATTATCTTAAGGTCAGCTTCCAGTCTAACCAGATGCTGCTGAATACCAGTATTTTACACAGAGCGACTGCCATCAGACCTCCGCAACCCAGTATCAAGGCAATGCCGATATCCTAAGGTAAGACCGATTGTGAGACATTCGGGCTTCTGTGTTCCCGTAACGACTGTCATAGGTATTCGTATGACACCCTGGACCGATGGTTTAACGTGCTCTCCGGCTGAGGGGGTATCGATATGTAAAATAACTTTTAATACAGGGTGTAAACGAAATCATGTAATTCCTTCAAACCTCGTGATGTACTGCTGACATAGATTAACTTTGAAAGGGATCCATATAGATTCAATAAAAAAAAATTACAAGTTGTAAACACGTGTTCTTAACGTGAGGCATTTTAGCGCCGCGAGATTGCGCGAATACCGCTTGCCGCGCGGGTATTTAACTCGGGGCGCTAAAATGCCTCACGTTAAGAACACATGTTTCCTTCTTGTAATTTTTTTTATTGAATTCAATTGTATCTCCTTCATGGTTAATCTATGTCAGCAGTACATCACGAGGTTCGAAGGAATTACATGATTTCGATAAATATTTTGGCACTAATTAACTTCATAACTCTGTTTATCTGACTACATTAACGTGATTTCTGAGTTTTGTTTAATGTAGAATGCGTAGGAGTTGTTTATTATCTTTTACATTAAGGATGATTGATGCGTCATTGTCTGCACTGACTTGCCTTATAAGTTATACATTAGTTTTTATGCTTAGGTAATTCGAATGCTTGACACGCGTTTTTTATTTTTAGTTCCAAGGGCAACAGCGGAGCCGCACGATGCGTTTTATTGCATGTAAGTTTCAAAGCACTTGCCAAACCAGTAACTAGGCTAAATTCAGGTATTTTTTGGAGCTGGAAACACGCAGGCAACGTGCAGGCCGTACGGTCAGTAGCCGGTAAGAGCCCGGCAGACACCCTCGCCTCCCCCGGGTGAGGGACATCCATGAGGATTTTCCAGCGAGAAAAAAAAAGGCACCGTGCAGGCTTTTTGTGTTTGGTTTTGTTTTTATTGTCAAACAATTTGACAGGTATTGCAAACGAAAACTGTACTATTTAAGAAATCTAAACAATACTTAACTGCACGTTTCCTGCTTCAAGAAATACCGGAATAAGGCTACTGAACAGAATACAAAAAATACAAATACATAATGGAACATAATTTTAAGATCAAAAAAGAAAATTAAACCCTATCAGCACATGTAAAGAGTCGAAACGATATAACATCAATTCTAAACACATTTATCCCGAAGTAGTTAGCCTTCGAATTAGAGAGAATATTAGCATTCCGTTCCCATAATAACGAATCCATTATTACATTGATATGCAAATAGATGCAACAAATTGTGCTCCTAAAGGATTTAGGATACTGTTTAATAGAGTTATCGTCGTATGCGCACGAATAGTTATACAGACAGTTGATAATACGCTTCTTTTCTTTTTTTAAATTGTAAAGTATCTGTGATTCATAAACGTAAATGGAATCTTAATAGATTCACACTCCTACGCAGGCATCGGTTTTTATAAATAAACCAAACAATACAAATGCTTTTATCATACACAATGCAATAAAAATATATTAACTTACAATAACAAGTGGAAGGTCACCCTATATTATTTATCAATTCATAATATGTATTTCATACTGATGCGACCGCATTTGGCATCCACCAACACAGTAAAATACAATAATAAATGCGGTATCGCCAGATGACTAAAAGGTATATATAAAGAGGTTTCACCTCATTCATAAAATCAACATTACTCTAGAAATTATTAGAATTTATACACAGGATAAATTAGAAACGGTCGAAAGTTCTGTAGGAGATCAGAGTAAGCCGTAAAACACGGAATGCATATTACTGTAGACCGTAACAAATCAATTCGAAATAAGTCTGTACACTTTCGTGAAAAGGAAATAGAGAATGTGTAACGGGGCGTGTCGCTTGCAATAAAACTATGGAGCTGTCATTAACTCTAGAATTGGATTCGCAGTTATTAATTCATACTATTAATATAATATAGGTGTGGTGGAGAGGCGAAGCGTGTACCGGGATGATGTATATCTCAGTTTACGGCGATGCTCGACGCTCTTAATCCCAAGTATTAACCGGAGGCACCGACCCGGCACGATTTATCGTCCCGAGCCACGACTAGGCGGGGCCAAGTAACAACTAACACTGTTGTACCTCGCAACATGATAGCTCGTTTAGTATTTTTCTACAACAACTCATGATGTATTACAGTAATACTTTGTACGAAACCAGTCACGTAGCTTGAATTATGTGAAGCGAACACATGAATTATCCTCTGCTTGTAAATGTCACGACACGCCAGACAAACCTACTACACAGTTAAATCTTTCACTAAACTGTAAAACAAAACGCAAAACGATGCTCAACGATCAAGTATTTCACAGTAAAAGACGTAAGCTTCGAAGTAGTTAAGAGTTAACCCAGTTTAAAATTTCATCCGAGGGTGTTGGTACAGTCTTTCACGAGAACACTCGCAGCGTTTAAGCAGTCAATTCCCGTTTTATCCGCAGCCGCCAGCTCCTCGGGGATGTTGAAGGATTTGGCGCGTTTACAGACGAACAAAAAAAGTCAGGAAACGAACTGAAACTGTGGGCTCCGAAAGAAATGCTAAGATTTCCGCCGGAAGATTTCAGCGAAGATAACAGCGTCTCATACACTATTTATTTTGTCTTACAAACTCTCGAATGAAACGAACAGTTCAAAGGATTCGAACGAGATATCGAGTACTTTACAAAATTACAAACATGCTTGTTGCACTCAGTTGCAGAAACACAAATCAATGATCGATACGACAGTGTGCAGGGCAGAATTAAATAATGGATGAGGTCTATGACCTATAAGTAATTCATAGAATGAGCGAGTGAACGTGAGGTGCGGTGCTTGGCCCGATATGGCAGGTGCGTTATGTAAGCGGCCTGCACCGCAGGCGCAAGCTTGTGATACCAAATGCCACTGCGCTATTCCTATGCTGGCCGACTAGCGGCGAGCTCGTGCCAAGGCCCCGCAACAATTGAAAGTAGATGGCCAATACTTAACCTTTCGAAACAATACTGGAGTAATAGAAATAAAATAATTGATAGAAAACAAAATACAAGATTAAAGGTCGAGCTGTTCAAAGGGCGAAATTGCGCCACATTCATAACAGGTGCCGTCTAAAACGAACGAAACTTGAAGCCAGACAAATTTGTAATGATATTGCCCATTACCTCTCGGAAAGTCATAACGATAACCATAGATATAGTCGTTACCGTCGTATGCCCGAAGGACTTAAAAGCGGACAATTTAAAACATAAATTAGATAGTGGTGTCTAAATACGGGAGAACACCGGGAGGCAGCCGACTACCGGGTGGTTAGGGACGATGAATAACGAAGCGACAAGGATGGTGTATCGGGAATCGTAGCGGAATGGAGCGAGACAAATGATCGGCCGCGGGTGCAGCAGCCAGAAGCAGTGCACACAGACATCGATCGATTAGCGGCCGACCCGCCCGCTCCGCCACAGCCAATCTATCGACCTTTATGTTCTATTTAAAATTTATTATAACTGCCAAATTGTATCGATCATAATTGGTAATCAAATAAGCATTAATTATGCTGCTGCCGTTATTGTTTCCGTAGTGATAAATATATTTCGGCTGTAAGTACAGGCTGACTGGGCGCGAAATTTATTGAAAGGAAAATACACTGCATGATATTTATCATGCCCAGCAAATACATGTAGATTTTTATGCTCTGACGAATAACAATTTCGTGCGATTCGTCGAAAACAAAATGGCAAGAAATCTTTTTAATATAGGCAAGTCTATTGCTAATATAATCTAAACTTAGGTACAAAGCTATCGAGGTTCAGCTCACGTCGTCGTCGACCGGTGATCACTTATTTAACTTGGAGGTGCCGTGATTCCATAGAATCGCACCGGAGCAGACACCGCGCGCATTTTTTATTTATGAAATTTTCTATTGGAACAGCTGCGGTAATGGAATAATTTCGAAGGAACTGATCTGTATTCAGCAAAAACATCTCGGTGTGTCTTCAACTTTCTGCGCTCCGATCGGCTTTGCCGACCGTCCCGCAGATTAGAGCTAGATTGAATTTAAAATTATCGCTCCCTCAGAACAAATTGGAAGTCCTACAATCAAAGGCGGGTCTGCTTTCGAGCTGTCTTGTTTTTTAATTTTGTAAATTCATTCACTACTAGTCTAATTTCAATAGCGAGATTAACTACTTTCGTTTTTAATTTTTTACCAAAGCTTTTACGTAGATGCCTTTCAAAGATTAACAGTGACTTACAGAGTTCTGGAATTTGTACGGTCCATTGAATTTAGAAGAACAATAGTGTCTGAGTCTTTTATGAAAAATTTCACCTTCCTAATATATCCAACACCTAAGCAGCATATAAAAATTGCTATCAGTTAAAACGGGTGGCCGAGGTGGTAATGGTGTAGAAACTAGGAAAAAACTCGCAATTAGCTTGTTATCAGAAAAGAAAGTTTAATGTCGCTGTCAACGACTGTATAAGTGTTGCTTAGCAAGATACCTTGTTGCAGGAAACGAAGGCGGTGGAACTTGTTGGTTGTCGCCCAGGAAGTGCGTGAACATATTATGTGAATGATAAAAAAACACCAGAGGATAACATAAACGTCTAAAGTAGACATATTCTTATGCATTTCAAACGATAAAGCTATGTTTAGATACATTGTAATGGAAAACTACGACTTACGTGACAAAATACCTACCGATAACACCAAAGGTACGTTTTAATCTTATCCAGCCAATTGTTAACAAACATGGCCGTGCATTTAATAAAGTTACAATAAAACATGCACTATTTATTTTCCTGTATAACATAGACGCAAATACACAATATTATAACTTATTTCTGCGACTGAAAACTTTGTGAACTTTACAGTCTCACAAGTTTGAGGATTCATTTTGCGTACGGATAACTACAGGATCGCAGAACCGTCGTCGGAGAACAAAGCTTTGGCTAACTCAACAATGTGTTTAGTTTCCAGATTAGAGCAATCCCAACCAACACCTAAACACGGATTTTAGATAACATTCAAACTCCGACCGCACTGAATATAAATGAGATTTTAGAACACCACAGCGACCGTCTTAGGGCTCTCGTGCATATTATTAGAAATTACAAACGCTCAACTACATTTGAACGCCGATGAATAACTTTAATGGACATTTAAATACTTAAAAACACTGAACTTCGTCAAGGGATTTTCCTTTTTTGTTTACAGAAAAAAGTTGAAGGTCTATCGGAAAAGGTCGGCTGGGTGGAGCGCGGGGGGCAAGACGGGCTTGCGTGAGGAGGGGCCGGGGTCCCGGCACGCACCCTCACTTCCCAGCTGTTTGCGTCTATTACAATTTCAATGTCAAGACCGATCAATACGGCCGGGGATGTAAAATTTCGGCTGGTTTCGGCGCGTTCCGGGAGCTACGAACGACGCGAGCCGCGGGCTTACTAACCTACCGTAATACACTGGGGTGCGTGCTCTCTGCACGATCAATAGGCGCCAAGTAAGGCTCGGCTCGTTTTATAAATAGTCTTGAACTTCACCTCGGCCGCCGCCGTCGAGATTCGTGGGCGAAAGTGTGGAAATATCTTTCGTTACGTCACGAGGGCGGCGGTGTTTTATGTACCTATCAAAGAGCGCACTTTTCCCTTGTCTGTAATGAATAATCTCAATAGCAGCGATGATAAGCCATAGCAGCTGTAACACAATGCCGGGCATCTCATTATGCAGATGAGATGCACAATCCCCGACGGAGAGAAAGTTTGAATATCTCAATATAACGTGACAATCGGCAGCTGATGTGAATATTTTACTAAGTTTCCATGTAAATCGCCCTTCGTCGAGTACGTACTGGCGTCGATGGCGCGAGGAAACCGCTGGGAAAATATCAGGGAGCTGGAATTGGAAAAACAACTGCGGTGAATTTCTCTACCTAGACTGTAAAGGCTCTCGAAAAGCCAATATCACCGAGCTTTATACCTCATCAGCATGCATACAGACACAACAGAAACTCGTAATATTTAAGGATTGTAAATTGAAATCTCTAAAAAAAACGATGCGCTCGAAAAATAAAGGAATTAATTAGAGGGATACAAAACCGATGAGATGAAGTGAAATCAAGCTGGAGGACTATTACAGTGAGTAAGAGGAGTAAAAGCGGTGATATTAAAGGATGAAAACGAGCGGTTCATTACTGGGAATGTTGGCAATAACAATACGGCTAATGGTGCTGGCGCGATCCTCTCAATTCCCACTTCTACTTGAAAATCTCCCGTCGCAACAAATCCCTGGCAATTGCAACTTATGTATTTTGATAGTACGAGTGTCCTGTTCTACATTAAGAGCTTAATATTCTTTGCATGAAATTATAGCTGCTATTTTCAAGCGTATAATGGGAGCAGTATCAATTATGTCGCATTGTTGGGTAATAACGTACCATTGTAATCGTTGAAGTAGATATACAAGTATGGTAATTATCGTGTCTAATTATTGTTTAGGTATTGTGTTGTGTCTTTGATAGCTGCTACGTCTTACGTATTCGTAGAAATGAATCGTGACCTAACTATGGAGAGCCTGTCATAACTTGGGCGACGTGTTCCTAGGTCACGTAAGCCATTCATGTTTCACTTGTTTTTATATTTTTATACTGTTGTACTCTACAAACGGCGCGTTGCAGTAGATAAGCCACAAAGTTGCTGATAACAAAAATAGTTTTTATTTTTATGTGTTATTCTCTGTTTTATGCTTAACAACTTCATGCAGTCGCAATATTTTATTTATTAAGGTTACCGCAAGGATAAAATATAGTAATAAAATTATGAGTTACGACTATTATGTTTGACATTAAAATATTGATTATTATTTGTATAAATTATGAAGTTATTATTATTTTCGAGGTTAATTTATTCAAAATTCGTAGTGCATCATTAGACGTTACGTCTATATTGGGCTGTTATTACATTAACGTAGGCCGAAGTAGCTATAATCAAATAACAGCGCGATTAAATCAAGCGCCTCTCAATTTAAATACGACTATAATTATAGAACATTTAGTAGACGTAGATTGAAGACAGATAGACACAATTATACAACATGGCGTGCAATTTATAGACGCAGTGAAACATTTAATCGCAAGAAAACTGGTATAAATACACAATATCCAAAAAACCTTTGTTGCGCAAATGGTCCCATTTATAAAGTACACTACGAACTTTTTTTTCATTCTGCCTAGCCTTTTCCCATTTATGTTGGGGTCAGCTTCCAGTCTAACCAGATGCAGCTGAATACCAGTATTTTACACGGATCGACTGCCATCAGACCTCCGCAAGCCAGTTAAAGGGCAATGCCGATATCCTAAGGTTAGACCGGTTGACAGATTTTCGGGCTTCTTGCTACCCGTAACGACTGTCATAAGAATTCTTATGACATCCAGGACCGATGGTTTAACGTGCTCTTCGAGGGACGGAGGGGTCTCGATGTGTAGCGAATGGTCGGACTGTCCGTGGTAAACGCAGGTTAACCTTGCAAATCATATGATCCCGTGGTTGTTAATTAGCCACGAGCCCCTTATTTATAAGAAAAAAGTATTAAGTAATTGTATTTAAAATATTATGATCTTAAACAAAGTAAAGAAAATGCCAGCCAGTACTTCGCTACCATATTTCCGAATCATATGATCCGCGTGGTTGTTAATTAACCACGAGCCCCTCTAGTTCGTGTAGTACACAACGCGAACTACGCCGTACATTAACACCAAAATATTCCGAAAATGTACTTTCAAAAGGCCAACGCGTAAGGGCCAGTTGCTCCACTTTTCTACACTCGCTTCGTGAAACTAAGAACATTATCGCACGATAAATCGCTAGTTCGTAATGTTCGTATGTCTGGCAATCACTTTATCCATAAAACTAGTATCATAAGATTGTAGTTGGTCGAGCGTGACCATTCGCAGTACGCGCGATCACGCAAGTCTATCTCGAGTTATAATAATTAGTTAGAGCAATAACGTATCCAGACCACACCTCGCAATTAGGTCTTGATTATATGAATAGTTTATGTAGTGGAGTTATTAAAGCAACACATAGGTAAAACATTCTTTATAAGGAAACTCGGAGATAAATACGTTGTTGATGTGAGCACACGTTATGTAACAAATCTTGAATCTTAATGTAGGTACGTCTATTATTAGTATTTTGCTGTGTGGCCTCTTAGACGTGTAGACCATCTCCTTAAGAGGCCAAGAACAGATAAGATCAGGAGCATGGACGGCAGCATACGCTGATGTCTTAAAAGCATGAAACTGAAAGTAGAGCTGAATATGCAGGTAGGCAGCTTGGACATACCTACTTCAAATTAGCAATATATACATTTCTGATAAAAGTGCTATTATTATCAGGGTAGGTATAATATCGATTATTATCATTAGTTGTTCTCTCTTAAAAAAATGAATCAATGATAAGCCATCGCCGCTGGTTGTCAATTAACACAAATAAATAATGAAGATGCATCAAATTGTTATGAAAATTGACGCTCAATTTATCGATGCATTACCAGGACCTCATAATTTGAACAGAGGTTGGCATAAACAAAAGCATTTGAGCCGAAGCCAACAGGTACGCGTATGAAACGTACGTAACAAATCAAATCACACAATATGGCGGCATTAGTCGTTGCGATTCTATGCGCTAGAGATTTGCAAGCGGCGCGGCGACGTGCACTGTAAGTAGGTCGTGCGCGTGCGTCGACCCCACGCCCGACTTCAGGGTTAACGCCAAGTGCTTGTAAGTAGGGTTGCCACTGTTGCCAGCTGTGCAGGGGATAAAAATCTTGGCGTTAAATAGCAGAGTTTGACACGCAAGGACAAACTGGAGGCTTGCATGAAAAATCAATAGACATTGTCGACATAGCAAAAAGAAAATTTGAGGAATATGTGGAAATGAAGAAAAAGAAACTACACTTATCATACTAGCCTTGAAGACGAATTAGAGCAGTTGATAAAAATTGCAGTTTTTTTTTTTAATTCTTTTGGAACAAATCTAGGCATAGTAACAGTGGGCTTTAGCTTCTAAAGAACCACAAATCTTTAGGGGCGTGCTAATAAAAATGGGCGAGGTTAAAGAAACCATAAATAAAAATACTTAATGTCTTTAAAACGGGTCTCTACTTTTCAGGACAGTAGTTTACCATATTTTACATCACTGAGCTATATTTAGGCATTACCTGAAGATCAATGTCGGTAATAAACAATAATTTATTATCAATCTCAAATCATTCATTATGTAGAAGTATTGATGCAGCTGAAGCTGATGAATCACTGAAATCCAACGCATTAGATCGACGTTTTATTTCAATGTGTAATCATTTTTGGCATTTAAAACACTGGTACAAACAAATTATTTGTAATTGCCGTTGTATCAATTGTAGAAGTTAAATCAATCGAACTAAAAATATTACCCAACTTTATCCAAGTGTGCTGGACATAATTCTCACTAAGTCAACATTAAATAACTAAGAACAGCAGGCGGTACAAATATTACTGTCAGGACTTAATTAAGAGTCCTGGTCCGAGCGTTGACAGAGCCACAACCTACTCACGACTCGATCTTACGACTGTCATCAATCTCTGGGCGCCTAGTACTTGCATGTTATGTAACATACTTATCTACGAGCTTGTAAATCTACGATATTTGATTATGATTACAAATACTATTAATTTGCTAATAAGCCAGCAATTTTCGTCTGAAATCTAGTAGAGTTTTCCAAACATTATTGCTGTGGTTATCTCGATAATAATAGCAGCGCGGGTTCATTGACCGCTCCAGTTCTATTCTAGTTACATACAACTAGTGTTACAACTTTGTTTCTATGAAATTTCATACACTGAAATGTTCGAATTTTTTACGCAAAATATGCAATTTGAATAAATAGGTACCTATCACAAGAAAGAAAACTTACGTAGATAGCTTTTACAAGTAGGTACCTAATTTTATTTATAAGGTTACTGTTTGATTAATTTTCTTTTGTTCAGTTTTTCTTGCTTGGCGTTTTCCTTTGGGATCAGAAAAACGCTCAGTTTTTATAACAAACTACTGTCGTCGAGGTTTTACGGATTATGAAAAAAGCCGGTTAATAATTCAGGAGTTTCTAGGGATGTGTGCATAAATTTGTGTGTGTGTAAAAATGTGTTAAATGTTTGTAGTTACTGACTGATAGATGGTAAAGTAAACTTGTACGAGTTCATAATAATCGTTAGTTTACATAAAAATAATTTACAAGTGAATATGCAATACATAACATACGCATGTTTATTTTTATGAATAAGTGGTAGAACTATGTATTCTATCCAAACTTAGATTTGTTTGAACTAAAGTAAACTTGACCTGAATCATATTTTATTTCAACAAAACGTTTAATGTTTGTATATCATTCTCATACTAAAATGAAATTAAGGATGTTTTGTGCACGTAGACTTCATAGTGTAGTTCATCTATCATATTATATCTCGGTGCGCACGCGTCAAACCGCGACGAGTAAGGCGTGGACGAGGCGAGGCGACGCGGACGCGAGGCATGCTGCGCGCAAGAAACCGCGTGGGCTACGTGCGTTATCCACGGATATTCAGCTCTCGGCGATACGCATTCTGTTTACTACCCAGCAGATTACTCACGCATTTCATTATTAAACTATTTTACCGTTAAAGTAATCAATTACAAACTTTTATACCACAAAAGTTTATGGTAAAACACGATGTTGAAAATCGGAGCTAAATTATGGGCGCTACCGAGAAATATTATACCAAACGACTCCTAAATGTACGCAAACAAGGCGCATGTTTATCAAGATTGAATTCAACAGTACGATGCCAACAAAAACCGGCTCCAAAGCCCTACCGTATATGGCAATAGTGTCCTGCAAGTGGATACTTGCGATAACTTTATAAAAACTTGATCAGAACTACACGAAACGGTCTCGCAAGTCGCAGGTTGGCTAAAGTTCGCACGGTTGCTGCCTTTTATAGCTCCGCTAGCCTATCCGAGTTGTGTCGAAAGCTAAACACGAAGAAAATGCAAGATACACACTATCTGTTGCACCATACCATCACTGCGTGTTCGTAAATTCCTTCTGATTTAAAGAGATTCGTTCGTCATACTTAAATAGCAATTATTTATCAAGCATCTATGTAATGGAGTAATTACGTTTATTGACTTCTTACGAAACGACCGATATCTGAACTAGTAAGAACTTATTGCACGTCGTGCTATCATTCTACAACTTTTTGCAACGAAGGAAAGTTGCACCACGAGACCTATCCAGCCCTATTGTATCTATTAACCAGCTACTTTCTCATTTCTTGCCATTTACGGTCCGTTGAGAAAATCGAGATGCATTTTGCAGTATATCAGCGCATGATGAAGAGACGGAATGACAGCATAACTTAGGCCCACTCACGGTCGGGCTGAGTCATTTATCGTTTCGCGTATAAATTATTTTTCAAAGGCTATAATAGGAGCATTTATCTTACAATAGTTAGGCAAAAAACATATAACAGGGAGGCAAAAAAGGTTAAGCGACTGTTGCGCTCGCTGAGCAAGACGATTTAAAGAAAAACGCGGTGTTAATCCACATGGGAAGCCTTGAGCGCGGTGTCGGGTTGCGGCCGCGGCTGTGTCGGCTTTAGTTACATGGACGACCGCGCGCCCGCCACATCTTCCGACGTGCTCTTGGAATAACACACATTACTTCTTATAATTACGTCCTAAATTTCACCAGCTCCCTTTTGATCTAAGCGATAATAGTCATCTATCACACTTGAGGAGTCGCAAACAAATTAAAAACTGCAAAACATTTTATGAAGTCGTTCAGCTCGTTAGGCCATGTTTGATCATGAGATGCGATATACGTACGTATATGCACGGTGGACGTGAAAATTACCGCTGCGATAAATTCATAAACCTGGCTTTAGGTCTTACGAGCAACGCAACCGGTCGGCGCAATCAATATGCTGGCAGACAGCGGGCCACCATAAATAGAAGAAGTGGACTCGGATTTAATGATGCCGCTCTGCGAAACCGTGCCTCGCTTGTCGCTGTTATCAATCATGCTTACAGCTTAAACCCAGTATCACCGTATCGTTTCACTTGGTTATTAGATTCCAGTAGGAAGAAATCGATATTTATTTTATAGCGTACCTATTGAAGTTTATTACACGACTCGAACGGACGCGATTTATTTTTTAGATATACCTATGAGCGAACGAGCTGGAGATAATTTAAAAGATCATGTAAACGGTGTTGGTCGGTGCCGTAGATACACTGGGGGTACTAAAGCGGGGTGCGGAGAATTATGAAGTTTCCCCCGTCGAGTAAACGGGGTGTTCTCACGCGAAACGAGTCGGCTACAAGACAATACCGGTCGCGTTATTTACGCGATAGATAAGTGAAGAAAATGTTTTAAATTATCTCGCGTGCTTCAGTCGGTGCACGAGCGGACGTTAGCAGCAACCATAGTAGCACTTCGCGCGTCAGAATAGCACGAAATAGCATTTAAATTACCGTGGTTGATTATCTATGTTAAAATACTATCTAAATTACGTTGAGTATCTGTCTGGTTGGGTACGAAAATCGTGACCGACGAATTAAGTTTTTATTTAAAGAAAAGAATCTGTGAACAGATAACATGTTAATTATTACAGAATTGCATTACCGATAATAGAATTCAAGTTTAATTATAGTTTCACTACATTACCATATAAGCAAATTGCTTAATTAGATGTTCAGTGTTTTCTCGGCCGTAACCGCTTACTGAACTAAATTAATAATACGATTATAGATCCATAAAATGTGAAAGACATGAATGAACTTTCAGGTAATATTTTACCATGTTATGGTAAACCTAATTAGCAAGAGAAAGTCTATAATATCTAAGCAATGGCTGACAAGGTGTAATTTGAAATCCATCTACCTACTTGCTGCCGTAATAACTCAGCCATAGTGGTTCATCACTATTGATATTTTCACAGGCCCTCACACAAATTAAACAAACAATAAATTAAAAATCAAGAAATAATAATCAAGAAATTCTAAATCATTATGATTCAAAATCGGAACGCACAAGACCCGTAAATGTCACATCCCGAACTGCAGTATTACAGCTCGGGACAAAACCCGCAAGATTGCTAAGAAAAAGCAAACGCTCGCTTTGTCCAACTATATGGTTAGTTAGATGCAGATAGACTGCAGTTAAATTATAGATGTCTACTCGTTGTATACCTAACTCGGTAACTGCGTACAGTCAAGCGTATGTGTTGAGTGTTGTAATAAATAACAAACAAACGTCGAGCAAAAATAGCAGCGGGCACGCCGGGCAGGGGAATGACCGTCGGTTGACACACAACTGGCTCAAGGCCTGAGGAGATTAGATACCAGAGTCGCATAACAAATACACATAACGACTGACAATTGCAAAATAATCCGTGGCGAGAACAATTCAGAAAGGAATGGTTTGGAAAAGTATATAATTTGAGGTATGGAGCAGACTATATGCTCGTCTGAGGTCTCTAGATTTATTCCTAGTTCTGAAAAAGTGATATTTGATTTTTCTGTCATGAAATTCCTAGTAAAAGACCGAAATTTGGATTTGTTCCTGGTAAAATGGCTAGAAGCTTGCCTTCTCATTGCCTAAATGGAACTAAACATCATTATCACGGGTAAAATCGGCATGCAACACTCGCGCTTATCTCCTTGAGGAAAACAGGTGTGATGTAAAATAAATGTATATGCTCGCAGATGCCTCGCCTGAGTAAATACGACAGAGTAAGTAAATACCGTCGCTAAGAAAGGCTAAGTGGCCCTAGATATGTGTAAGAATGTGTACTTAATGTTTTTACCCTTTAGGGTAATGAGATCAAAAGGGTAAGCTCAAAGTAAGTACCTAGTTACGTATTATAGAACAAAGTTCTCGCGTACGACAAACTGAATGTTCAGGCTACTTCTGACAATTATTCTTTAGTGTTCTTGAATTAGAATGTTTCAGATTTTATTCAGATTTTTTTAACAACACTCGTAGTTTTTTAAGTTGGCCAAAAGGCCTCTGAATGGAGGATTTGCAGCCTTTGTCTTTTCCCAACTACATTTTTTTTTTATTTGAAATGGGTTTGCTCTTGACTCTAGTCTAGGTCAGAGTAGACAGAGACAAAGTCTACGATGGAGTGAGCTTACCCAGAAGAAGCCTGTTAACTCTATATGTGTTTAGGTAGACTTCCAGTCTAACCAGAATGGCTGAATATTAGTTACACGCGGATAGACTCGTCCTAATGGTGGATAAATCTGGTGAAATGCATTGGTAGGCACGCTACTACATCTCATTCCGATAAACGGTCGTTCAAATTAAGCAAGAGAGTTTTAAAAATGTATACAGCAGTCTCTTGTATTAATTTAATACAC
Source organism: Amphipyra berbera (assembly GCA_910594945.2). Classification (NCBI taxonomy): domain Eukaryota; kingdom Metazoa; phylum Arthropoda; class Insecta; order Lepidoptera; family Noctuidae; genus Amphipyra; species Amphipyra berbera. The sequence goes on along the minus strand of OU343126.1, from coordinate 14,088,015 downwards.
GTGCATTCACAGTGGTACGCTATTCGGATTTATAAGTGTAAATAATGACAGGCAGATAGCAAGACAACTTCAGATGAACATCAATTTCTCTTACTTCACTGTTACAAACTGCAACACGACATTCAATTGATACTTCAACTTTTTTCTTTTCTATCTTTTTCTGATCTAAAATACAAGCCAGCTCTCCATGTCAGTCTTTACTGATATATTGTGAGAAATTGCCATCAGTTAATGTTAATTAGAAATGTATACAGCGTTCCATACAATAAGACAATAAAGTTGATAGCGCGAAGAAATTAGATGCATTGAGATAAGTTTGGCTTGTTAGGTAGATAAAATGTCTTTTGTAAATTTTGTATTTTAATAGATATACATGTATACATATGTATTTTAAATTATATTAAAAAGTTAGATATGGAGTTTGAATGAAACTTTATTTATTTAAATATTTTATATTGTTAGTTCTGTTAGATCAGAACAGCTTCATAGAAACTAGCATGAGGCAAGCAGTAAGTGTTGAGCTTATCGAATATGTGTACTAAATAATTTGTAAAATTATTAAACTGCCTCGTTGGTCTAGTGGTAGCAAGTGCAACTGCTGACCATGAGGTCCTGGGCTCAATCCCCAGGTCGGGCAAAGTGTTATTGAGTTTTTCTGTGTAGAATTCCAGTAGCAGCAAGGATTTTGGATTTGTGCCCGGTTGATGGCAATAGGCTCGCTAACATGGGACGTAAAAATAACGGCGAAATGAGGGTGTTACTATGCACCTCTGCTCAACCCTTCGGGGAATACAGGCGTGATGTTATGTTGAATTTGTAAAACAAAAAAATATGCAGATTCTTCAATAATACGAAGTAATACAAACTACGTTCCGACGATAATGTCTGCATACAATTAAGTGCCAAAATAATAATAAAACCATTAAACGGAATCCGTAGAACAATGTCTGATCTTAGCGATTCAAATAGCGTTCAAAATGTTCAAATGCGAAGGAATGTTTGCAAAATCACATCCATTTTATCCAAGCTACTTATCCACTTTTTGCATAGGTACTGAAAAACCATTTTTTTTGTTTGTGGGCGTGCTAATCGATTCCGTTCTGATTCTGTAAATGCTTATGAATATTTCACTAATACCAGCTAGCAACAAATTTAACAACATTACGCTGTATTATATATGGTTTATGCAATACATTAGCACACAAGCACTAATAACAATTTCATTAATTTTGAGCAGACAGTTGAGTAGGTGCAAAGTTATGCGAAGTCAAAATATGGTAGCGAAGTACTGGCTTGTATTTTCTTCACTTTGTTTGGAACGAGGCGATATTTTAAATACAATTAATACTTTTTTCTTATAAGTGAGGGGCTCGTGGTTAATCACCAACCGTACGGATCATACGATTCGCAAGGTTAAGCTGCACTTGCCGCAGCCAGTCTGTGGATGGGCAACTGTTCGTTACACATCGAAACCACTCCGTGCATCGGAGAGCACGTTAAACAGTTGGTCCCGAGTACAGTCGTTACGGGAAGTCCGAAGCCCGAAAGTCTGACAAACGGTCTGACCTTAGAATATCGGCATTGCCCTGTAACTGGGTTGCGGAGGTCTGATGGCAGTCGTTCCATGTAAAATATTGGTATTCAGCCGCAGCTGGTTAGACTTGAAGCTGACCCCAACATAATTGGGAAAAGGTTAGGCAGAACGAACGATTTTTTTAAATAAATATCATAATTTAAAAAAGGTTGGTAGTTGAAATACTTTATAGTGTCTTTAATAAAATGCACATATAAATTCCCTGTCTTTTCTATTCTTCAATTTACCTGTTATAAAGCCACATTAAACCGAAATAAAGTTTATTTAAAACACTAAAAAAACGACGTTTTACTTTCGTCTGGCGGTTACAGGCGTGTCGCATAAAACACCCTGTGGTACGATTAAATTACAGAAAAGTTACCTTTATTCGGTAGAAAATGTACCGACCACCCCCGGCGCCACCCGTGACAGCGTTTTATCGCGAAAAGTGTCACCCTGTGTTTTTATGGCGGCGACAACAAAAGCAAACTTTCACCTCGCGAACCTTTTGTGCAATAAAAATATTTTATTGGCTACCTCTACGTCCAGTTAGGAGATACGAGTGGATCTTGTTGGAAAAAAGATTAATGACGTAAAGGCTAAAGTTCGACGACAATTATGCACTTAATTAGAAAATTCTTTGCATATTTTGGATGCTACTTTTGACGCCAATGTTCTTGGCAGCCAGAGAGATTTTTTTATTCATGAGAAGCGCTTCACGGGTGTGAATAATCGAGTTATTTTTGCAGTACTTAATCGATTTTCAGTGTTAACAGTAGTTTCATGTTCGGTTTTATACGATGGAAAATACATAAAAATCCTATTTGAAAAGACTGTTTAAGTGTTTACGCTTGATGTTACAGCTCCCTGAGGAATCGATCCTGTGTCGTTAAATTGTTATTTTCTCTTTTCTATTGTGAACTTTCTAAGTAAAAGACTAGTATTAGATACCTTGATTTGATATGAGTTCACTTTGTGCTTCGGTAGAAGATTGAAAGTAGAAAAGTCCAGTCTTCGGGAGAATATTCCATTAGCGCCAGCGCCAGCCCTGCGAAAAACAAAACATTATTTAAAAAATAAATACTAAAGAGTATCTGTGAATCTTCTTGTAAAATATTTCAACGTAGCCTGCAGGTAAAGCCATTACCGTTCTTAACAATATGTAATCTCGGATATTACAACGTCAGACATCACGTTTACTCCATTCCGATTTGCTGTATGAGCAACTAATATCTTTTCCATTCCTCCAATCTCGATGTCTTCCAACTTTTAACCCTTTCACCGCAGTGATGAATCGAAATCCAATTTTCTGTGTACTGCCCTTTGCGACGAGCACATTTCGTGCAGTATTGAAATGGTTTATGCCTAATCGCGTTACACGGATTTACAGCGAACACGCAGACTGGCGGATTTAATGCAGACAGGGACTCACCGCCATTTTTAATTAAATGACGTTTTATCAGCTTTTTTAGGTTTACCGCGAGAACGGCAAAATTATGTTTTATCTTTATCTTAACTACAACATCATCGACTTTCGTAAATAGGAAGCCCTTGAAACAGATCATTACAATACAAAACGACATTTTGTTAAGGAAATCGCAAACAACAAAGATACTTAAGCAAAAAATCACAATCTCGTTTGGCGCTTAAAAGCCTCTTAACATATTTTTAATATCATCAAGATATTTAAAGTCCGTAAAAATCTACATAAAAACCTTTAGATCAGACCCGTAATGCGTATAAAACAATTGAATAAAATCGTTGAAAAAATATTTTGCGTCTGAGTTAATAAACTGTAAACTATATAGTAGGTACAAATATGCATCGTTTTTTGCCATCCACGCGAAGCAAAAAGCTGTCTCAAGGTAGCGCAAAAAAACTTGTTTTTTCATTGTCAAGGCCAACAGAATTAGATACCGGCTTTCGTATCTCGGCGGGGCGTGTCAATACAACGTATATTTACATTCGCGTATAGATAAAAAACCGGCGATTATAATATTGACGCGGTTGTTTTGTAATTCATTTAGAGGACTATTTGAAACGATGCGGATGATTCGATATTATATTTTTTTATGATTAATTGAATATTCTGACAGAATACTAATGTTATCAATCTCGTTTATGCAGTCACGAAGCGTATTTAATGACTGAAGCCGTGAAGTTTAAATATTTTAGTAAGTACCAACAAAGACCCTGTATGCGCGATGCATTTTAAATACGTATCCCTTTATTGTAAGAACTGTAGGTAGTCATTTTGATTCAAAGACGAAGTTAGCAGTCGACTTGCGTCTCAACGGAAGTGCGCTCGACTTAATATGGGTGACCTTGGGCGTACAATGGGTTAGTTTAATTTCATGAACAAAAAACGCCGACAACATAGTCTGCCCCAGTTTCGTAACGTGATCGCTTTAGTGCCCCTTGATGCTTGCACGTGTAAATTAGCACATAAAATGATAACGCGTTCCGAAATTGTAAACAGCAACGGGAAATGTTGGAGGCATTTCGGCTGATAAGAGTGGTGCTTATAGCTTATTAGAATAAGTATTAAATTTTTTTGCATTACTCATTACTAGTACTGAGTCAAGCCGCACAATATGACAGGTAGAGAAGCGTTGGGAGAGCTACCTACATTGTGGTTAAAGGTTGCGTCGAGTGGAAGAACTTGGTTGCTTGCAACCTCAAGAAAGAATATTAAAAGAAGCGGAAGACTGAGAAGACTGGTAGAAGAAGAACTAGATACGTACGATCAAGCCTGGTCAGCAAATTATCTGTAAAAGACGACGACTATAATGATAATGACGATGAACACAAATACAATTGAGTCGCAAAACTTGCACTCTCAAAAAGTTTTAGAATCATGTCTAAATATTTTAGCACCCCCATCAAAAAAGTTTTACCATGACCAGACCACTGTAAACAAGGGTTTTCTCGATAAAACCCTTGTGTACGGTGATCATGCTATGCCTGCTGGTGGAGATTGACCAAATAGGCTTCTTCCTTTGGTAGAAAGGCACAAAATACTTAAAAGAGATTGATTGAATACCCAAAGACCTAATCTTTTGTCCTAAATTCTGGAATGCGGAGTTTGACGAACGCAAAATCGAGGCAATTACGTTTGACAGGTGAACGAATACAAAACGATCTAAAATCTGCATGATTGTTACAAAAACATGGATTGTAACGTATTTTGCTCTACCCAAAACACGTGTTGACCGGCGTGAATCCGATTAGATTTGGCGCCTCGTATAATGATGTTGTTTTGAGAGGAAAACTAAAATTTGCCGAATTTACGTTCTGTTTTGTTAAGATTTCGTAGCTCTGTATATTTTTTAAACGAAGTGAATAATAAAACGGATAATCTGGTGATGACTGGTCTGTATAGTAACGAATACTTTGAAAAACAAACTTCTTTCATTATACATATTGTTATACGAACTGCTACAGCTCGCTTGCGATGGAACAAACCTCTATAAACTATTGTACTTGAGTGCACCATCTTGATATTAGAATGATAATCATATAAAAGACCTTGTTTATAGGACCAACTCTGTCGAGCTGATATATAGCGAATGCAATATGGCGGTTCGGCCTTGGCTGTTGAATAAAAATAACGATGTTTTTGTCGAGTTGATTTTATATCAGAAGTGCGGGCGGACGCGAGCGGCTTCGTGTGTGTGCATTCGACCAAAATACCCGACACGCCTGCGCCCGCGCAACTTCATACACAATGTTTACTTAGGATTAGGATCCGTAGTCTTAAAACTTTAAAAAGCAATGGCATTCACTATAATAGATAATTTTAGTCTACCAAGACTATTACAAAAGTGCAAAGACAGCTATTTTATGCCATTGTGTTTTGTTTATCAAGACGTCTTATATTAACATTTGTGTTAAACAAACATTGCCGTCGCAAGGCTAACCGGTGCACAAAGATATTCGGTGTTTTCATTACATACACTTTAGCTGCGAAAATATGAGGTGATGCCATCCCAAGCTGCTTGATAAATGATAGATATTCAATTGTTTATTGTTAAGTCACGATTACAGTGATAAAATTAATTAAAACAATCTTCATAACCTTACTCCATTTAAAATTTAATTTGAGTCAATTTATACGGGGTATTTTAAGGCACGAACACCAGTTTTATGGTACAGAAGCTGTTTGTTCGGTTTAGTACTGAGATAAGTCGAATGTCTATTGTGATTTGAAAGTAGACACCTCAGTGGAAGCTGGCTGTGAACCGGTTCAAGACTTTCTCATTCATGCGGCCCACGTACACCGACCGGCTTTACTGACACGAACCAAAATGTAATGAAACATTTTCTTGTACCTACCCACCTTATTATAAGATTAGAATCACGTAAGTACAAGCTAGCATTGTCTGGTGCAAATTGATGTGCCTCACCATGAAGTTTTTTGTACGTGCATGAAGAAACACAATGATTTAACCCTGCCAATACAGGCCCATAAAAAGTGTAACAAAGAATGAATATTGGAACTGACTGAATATCATAAAAAGGACTGAGGATTGGAATTAAATTTTTAAATCATTACCGCCTACCGACATTCACTGCTGCTATGAATAATAAAGAATATTGCATAGGCACCTTCCAAATTTAAAATTATATGATTTCGCTACGTCGCACAGTGTGTCAAAAAGCACTTTTTAGGGACAAAAATCAGCCTCGCCTCAAAGCTAATCAAAGACCTCAAAGCTAGTCATCTCCTGAGCATGTAAAAAAAAATCATTAAAATCGATCAAAATTTGTGGGCGAGGCTAATTTTTGTGCCTAAAAAGTGCTTTTTGACACACTGTGCATCGTGTGCGCTATGAAATGCTGTAAAATTCATCACTCGCTAATGCAGTTCTCGTCGAAGCTACTCACTTATTTGGCGTTTGCGACACAAAATTGAGTTCCTAATTTAAATAACAACTACATTAAATAAAATAGTACATACCAACGCATATTGGGCTTTAAGTTGTGACATAAATTGAGCATTGTGCTCTATCTGATACAATCAAATAGTTTATATGGTAGAGCGCTACAATTTACATTAGATGACCTCTACTAGTACTGGCTCCGAATGTTGATATGCTTATTTTGTCCAACAACAATACCTTCACACATTACTTAATAAAATTCTTAAAATATTTACTAAAATTACTTTAGGACCATGCGTGTACCAGCGATCCATTTAAACACCATTTATTTTGGTCACGGTCCAGATATTTTCACCCTAAACGGACTCCCACAGTTAGCAGACCTTGAGACGGAACAATTAACGCACCGTATGACAAAGGAAACTGACGCTTAAAAACAAAGACACGCCAAGGTGCCATTGGGCGCCATTCAAACATGCGTGAAGCGAACGTGTTTCGAAATTTCTTGCGATGACCGTCGCTTACGTAATTATTGGTACCCATAGAACATTTAACATGCAATGTGCAAGCAATTACGCCTATTGATTTATCGGCGTGTTGCTAAGCGAACAGACATGCTCACAGTCAAGATAACCAGTATTCAACGTCAAAGAAATATTTGAACGCATCTCTGGCACGACGACGTACCGCTTACACGGTTTCTAGGTAGGCTTTAACGATTCACTGAGTTGCAATAAGTACTTGTTTACGCGCCGGCGACCAATAAGACGCTTGGTACTATTCTAATCTTTGCGACGAGCGTGGGTCGGCTACTGAAACCAGTCGAAACGCCGGACAGACGCGGACGGTCTGACAAACTGTCCGACCAAATCTTTGTTGTATCTCGTAGTGGAACATGGACATTACAATGCTTTATGTGTATATTTGCGGGCCCGCAGTACTATAACGTAATACATCACTTACGTATCTACGTAACAACAACTATATTAATCTTCAGCTCAAGCCCATAACATCGTGGGAGTTATTGTCCATAATATGTTACATAATTTACCGAAACGCTTTAATTATACTAACAAAATGTTAATTCAAGTTTATACTAACATTTATTAACAAGTTCCACAACAATAACATTGTGCTAAAATGTAAATCGTTGTAAATAAGAGATCGTAATCGCACTTTACAGCTGTATACACTAAAGTAATGTAATGAGTCTTACGGCTGCTTCGAACAATTGTTATTATGAATTCGCTAACCAAGGTCAATGGCAATACTTAACACAATATCGTTCTGCATAGCTTTTTCTCAAATATCTTGGGGTCAGCTTCCAGTCTAACCAGATGCGGTTGAATAACAGTATTTTACACGGAGCGACTGCCATCAGACCTCCGCAACCCAGTAACTGGGCAAATGCCGATATCCTAAGGTTAGACCGGTTATCAGACTTTCGGGCTTCTGACTTCCCGTAACGACTGCCATAGGTATACGTATGACACCCGGGACCGACTGTTTAACGTGCTCTCCGAGGCACAGAGGGTCTCGATGTGTAACGAACGGTCATCCATCCGCAGACTGACCGTGGCAAGCGCAGCTTAACCTCGCAAATCTGGTTGGTAATTAGCCACGAGCCCCTCCTAACACAATATCTAGATTATTAAAACTTGATTGTTTCCGTTCAGTTTTTGAAATAATATGCAGTAGAGTCGGGTATCAGTGTATGACATTTTGTCTATTCTTCCATCGACAAAACCCTTGACTACAGTCATGCTGCACCTGCTGTAAGGCTAAGGTTCTAAATTAAGCACTTGCTTTCGCTGGGAGCAGCAAACACTACGTTAACGTGCTTCGAGTGACAGACCTCGGCGATAAGCGTCAGTCCAGGAATGTATGGAGTGTAAATGTGGTGCTGTTCCACAAACGATGGGACACCTGACATCATGCCCTGCGTGCACTGATACCTACACATTACGTGAACTAATGGACGCTAGTGACAACGCTGAACTCTTAGCTAAGTTCTGGGCCAACTCAATAAGAAGAAGAAGACTAAGGTTTTCTATAAACGGGACGGATAGCGACGAATAAAGTGATAATAGATCTTTTTTTTTTCCAAGGAGGGTTGATTTCAGGCAGGCGGCCGATCGTAAAACAATAACCCAAAACCGCTAACAACATGGATTTATGAAATACATGTTGTGCCGACCCCACCTCGTGTGGGATAAGGCAGGAAGAAGAAGAAGAGATCATTTTTAAATAACTGAAACATGCATTACATTACATACGCCATTTAGTCTAAAACGCTGCGTTGTTTACATCGTAACCCGTAACCTAAGCTCAGTAGACACACCTACTCGGTATTGACACGTCTCGTTTTTTTAACGTTATACCTACCATTAAGGTGTTAGTTTTAGCAGTTGTAATGATGCATCATCATCGAAACGTGCGATGTAAACACCGAGGACCTTGGCCTCGACTGAACAATGGGACCCGACGGCCCCACTAAATTCGATTACCTAATAGTCTCGGCTATTTCGCTCACGATTTTTGCCATAAAAGCAAACTACGCCGCGCCTTTGACTTCATAATTATAATGTGTATAGGCAATTTGATTCGATTTTACTCAACAAAAACTCGTAAGTAGATCGATACATTTACAAAAAATACTAAAATATAATGCGCACGATCTGATATAATAGAAATCAAGGCCAACCTAAAACAACCGATGAGAAAAGTATGATAATTATGACCGGTTTGTATGGCTATTGTTTGTTTATAGCTTATCGGATGATTTAAGAAAAATATTCGAGAAGCTCAAGATATTTTAAATTCATTATTATTCCGGGAAGCATTCCGTTTACGAACAAAGAATAAGATACCGTTTCCCAACACTAACTGTTTAAATCACCAAACGATTCCAATTAAATCAAATACTTATCTCTTAACAAAGGTGAAAATTCCGTGGGCGGAGAATTTTTAAAGAATGGGCTCTAATTGACAATCGAATAGAATGTTTATCGGTCAACAGCTTGTGGATTATTTTTCCATTTATAAGATTCTCGTACGTTGAAGAGTTTAATTGAAAAATTGGATGAGTAATGTGCTGGGCCAAACAAATGGGTAATAAAAATAATTAGGCAATTAGTTCAATTGCTAGCGGGGGCGAGGGGGCGTGGCGATCGATCTATAGCTATCTTCATTACGTGCAGGGCTGCCTAATTTGATCACGAATTATTTTCATGATATTAAAAGTAATTATCTCGTAGGTTGATCACATAATAAAGAATTAACGATGCACTAAATGGAATTAAATCTTTAAATAAAGTTGGATTGAGATAGTCATATTAATATTCAATTTAACCAAGATATATTTTAACAATTTTTATTTATTGTCGTTAAAGGCAAAACAATACATGATTATTTAAAAAAAAATCATGTTACACATTACCTGTATTGCCAGGAATCACACAAATTGAGCTCCAACAATAAAAATAACAAGATCGTTTCAATTTCATTCGATTGTAAACAGAGAACAAACGCGAAATAATTTCCAACGAAATGGCGATAACACGGTCCTGTTAGTATGTAAAAAAGTTAGCTGACTCACTCAATCGGGAGTAACGACGACCAACAGTTTTATTTTAGAACTGTTTGATTCATTCCATTGTAAATAAAAGTAAATACGATAAAGCATGGAAGAGAATATATATATTGGTACGTCATTTATTTTGTCCGCCATGTTATCATTATCAATGTACTTCGAATAAATATGTTTACGCTGTGCATACGAGGGATAATTAGACGATCTTTAATTAGAAAAGTCTATTTTAAATCGTAAGAGGATGTAAATACAATGTAATGTATAGTTAGTTAATTAATTTAATAAAGTGTCAACTGTTTTGAATTGACTTTGAGTCTACCTGTATTTTTCTGTTGTTGTTCAAAAAAGCTGGATTTTACAATTTTTTTAAGAAAAATATTTTACAATTTAAAGAACTTAATTCAACGATTTTACTGCATTTAACGACATGCAACACAATGCTTATTAAGGAATTAGCATACTATACCTTATTTAACTGGTTTGTTATTTTATACATAAGTAAGTAGGTAGTTTAGGTTGACAATGTATCGATTAGTTTCTATAATGACAAAACCGGTTTGCGGTGATTAATCGTTATATTGTTATAAGACATCGTATGACACGAAATGATTAGGTACAGGAAAATCTACAGTAGATTAAAATAAACGTCTAACTATCTTTATAACTTTTAAGTGATTAAAACCCGGCCGGGCCTCTAACACTACTATTTATTATAGCTTATTTAAATCAACTTTATTATTGGCCAGCCCTGCTTGTGGTATAATTATGTACTTACTTAAATTATTTAAGAGCACTCGTAAACAAATGTGGCGTAGGTATATTTATCATCTATACAATACTAATATTATAAAGAGGAAAGATTTGGATTTTTGTATGTAACGTATAAACCTCTACTGGACCAATTTCAAAAATTCTTTTGCCGTTAGAAAGCTACATTATCACTGAGTAACATATGCTACGGGCGGAGCCGTGAGGACAAAGCTAGTTATGTATAATTATACAGGGTGTTAACGAAATCGTGTAATTCCTTCAAATCTCGTGATGTACTGCTGACTGCAAAAGATACTATTGGATTCAATAAAAAAAAATTGTGCAAATGAGGCATTTTAGCGCCCCGAGTTAATTGACCGCGCTGCGAGCGATAGCCGCGCAATTCACTCGGGGCGCTAAAATGCCTCATTAGCACATTTTTTTCTATTGAATCCAATAGTGTCTTGTGCAGTGTTAATCTATGTCAGCAGTACATCACGAGGTTTAAAGGAATTATTAAATGCTTTTAACAAAAGCTGTCATATCTATATAAATTGATAATTATTTCATTTAGGACAGGTAACGATTTTATCAAATAAAATTACATAGTGTAAAACGAGGGGTAAATGGCTAATTAACAACCACGCGGATCATAAGATTTGCGAGGTTAAGCTGCGCTTGCCGCGGTCAGTCCGTGGAGACACATAGAGACCCCTGCGTGCCTCGGAGAGCACGTTAATATCTATGACAGTCGATACGGGTGGCCAGAAGCCCGAAAGTATGACAACCGGTCTAACCTTAAGATGTCGGCATTGCCTCGTAACTGGGTTGCGGAGGTCTGATGGCAGTCGTTTCGTGTAAAATACCGGTCATTCAGCCGCATCAGGTTAGATTGGAAGCTGACTCCAAAACATAGTTGGGAAAAAGTCTAGGAGGAATCTGAGTGTAAAACGAATTATTGCAATAAATTAAATTCTACATCTACCCTAGAATCCTTTTACATTGCCAATATTCAAATTAACTACAATGTTTCTCAGTTAACAAAGGAATATAATTAACTTTTTGCATTAAACACGACATTTTTTTATATTCAGAAGTCGTGTTTGCAACCATCTTGATGTCAAAAAAACCAACAATGATAGCATGAATATTTATTCGAAAACGTCGAGAAATCCTTACGATTCGAGACAGGTAGTCTTTATATATATAGCCTACTTTGCAAGCTAAATGTCATAATAATAAGGATGTGGAATGTTCTTGGAAACAGAGTGTTGGTATACCTACTCATCTGTTTACGTTAAATGAGTAGCTCGTTGTACACGAAGTGGATCCTAAAATGCCAAAGGTCCCCCAGTGCCAACATTATAAGATAATGAGAATCTCCTCCTTTGAAGTTGGTTAAAAAGTTATTTGCGTAGCGAAAATTGTGCAAGGTTGTAGATTGTAGGATCGAACAAGTATTGCGAGGTGTTATTATTTCCGCGAATGTCTTATTATGTAAATTCTTTTAAACAATAACACCTCTTTAAGACTACTTAATTTTTATATCTGCAATAATAACACCTGTCTCTACTTAAGTATTTTTTGTCAATAGTAAATATTTATACAACGCGTAACAGATAGAAGTATCTAGATAATTCATCAGAATTTAAAATCCAAACAATAAGAGTCACAAATTAAAAACACAATACAATATTTAACTTTAATTAACTAAATATGTTTTCCTAGTTTTATTGCTGACTACCTACATTTTAAATTCAGTCTAATTGCCTTGATATAAGGCTTAATTTTCTATATCTCGATTGACTGACTGATTTATAATAAGCCTCATTAAAACCTGCTGAAATCGATAACGTAATCGATTCTAAACAAACTACTCTCTGGTTTCTGGTTGATTATGTTGCATCTTGTGTATTTTTTCTAAAGGTTTTTTGAAAACACCACAAATACTTAACTTCATAGTTTGTGCATTAAAATCTAGATTTAAAATATGAAGAAAACATCTCGCCCCTTTAGTTATAACATAACATCACGCCTGTATTCCCCGAAGAGATGGGCAGAGGTGTATAGTAAGACCTCATTTCGCCGTTTTGTTTGAGTTCAATGTAATAGGGGGCGAGCCTATTGCCATTAACTGAGCGCATATTCAGACTTTGGGCTGCTACCGAGGAATTCCATACAGAAGAACCCAATAACACTGCCCGACCTGGGGATCAGACCCAGGTTCTCACGTTCAGCAGTCGCGCTTGCCACGTCTAGACCATCAACGGAGTTAGCCTCGTTACTTTGTTGGTTATGTAGTTTGGTCTTTAGTTACATTAAGATATAAAATGTAAACAAACAGGCACTTAGTTATTCTATTAGCGAACAAGACACAAATCAACAACAATAATTTTCATATTACGACTGCGCAAACGCAAACGTTTAAATCACAAAACCTGTTGCAGTGTGGGTAACATTACGTAATTATCACAAATTCACGACACAGCACAGCACAAATGCAACAGTGGGTTCACTACATTTCTTTTTCTCAGAATCACGGTCACTGCGAATGTTTAGGCGCCCCGTACACAGTCAATCTCGATCACGATCCGCAATCAAAATCAATGATCGCGATCGAGATTGACTGTGTACGGGGCGCCTTACGTCAGTTTAGAATAAAACTCTTCACACCTTATATTGTAGGCAGACGGAAATAGCTTGTGGGGTTCGTGGCTTTTTACCAACCGTGCGGATCATACGATTTGCAAGATTAAGTTGCGCTTGCTGCGGTCAGTTTGTGGATGGGTGACCGTTCGTTACACATCGAGACCCCTCCGTGCCTCGGAGAGCACGTTAAAACAGTCGGTCCCGGGTATCATACGAATATCTATGACAGTCGTTACGGGAAGTCAGAAGCCTGAAAGTCTGACAACCGGTCTAGTCTAACTTTAGGATATCGACATTGCCTAGTGATTGGGTTGCGGTGATATGATAGCAGTTGCTCCGTGTAAACTACTGGTATTCAGCCGTGTGTGGTTAGATTGGAAGCTGCACCCAACATAGTTGGGAAAAGGCTAGGCAGAACAAGATGGAAATAGCCTTTCCCTCTGACGTGAAATTAATTGTAAGTTTTTATTTTCTGTCTACTTTATTTGAATTTATGTTACTATAAATAGAGATTTTGTTAGTCAATGATGCGTAATGCTGCGCATCAGACTCCGGTAGGTATTCAAACTTAACTTCAATAGATCTGAAGCATCGTCGCGAAACTACGAAGGAATCTACCAAGTTATGTCTATCCAACGTAGTCCGATTAGTCGTATTCAGAATGTTCAGTCGAGTGTAAAATTGATAAATTGAAGGAATGGTTACAATTGTGAATTTTGCTTTCAACTTTCATGCTAGATATATTATGAATTCATACTCAAAATATAGTATTTACCTTTAAAATTGATTTGTTCACTTGGCTTCGGAAGCTTGTGAATATTTTTTATCTGCTCTACTACTTTATAACATAACATCACAGCTGTTTTCTCCGAAGGGTTCGGCAGAGGTGTATAGTAACACCCTCATTTCGCCATTATATGTAAGTCCAATGTAATAGAGGACGAGCCTATTGCCATCGACAGGGACCAAATCCAAATTCAGGGCTGCTTCTGAGGAATTCCACACGGATAAACCCAATAACACTGCCCGACCTGGCGATCGGATCCAGGACCTCACGATCAGTCGCGCTTGCCACTATTAGAATCAACGAGGCAGTTGCTATTTTACAGTCGAGTAAAATCCTATTTAAAAAAAACTCATAAAACAGCGCAGTTATGTAGTCTGTAATTCCTACTAGATACCGCATACCGTGCGGCGCGGCGTGCCGTTACAGATGGTCATATTATTAAGTTTACTGGCAATTGCTGATTATTAGCGAGTAATTATTATTGATTACAAATTACATGCAACGACAATCGTTGGCGTTAACTTTATCTAAGCCATTAAAGAACTTAGCTCGTTTCCGAATGAATTGCGAGAACCGGTCTCGTAATTATTAACATATTATTGTACCTAACTTATTCTTGAGTTTTAATATTGTATGTGAGAAAATTGTAACAAAAATACACATTTATTTGTCACATAGAGTACGTTTAATTGACGGCATGTTTCATAATCGTCAGTTAATTCTTAACTGAGAGATAAATATGATGATTTGACAGTTTCTCGGAAAATGTACTAAACCGGCATATTTATTTCACAGATAAGAGTTACCTGACGATTGTGGAACAGGCCCTAAGAATACTAAAATAAAAATATTACAAGTTTTACGAAGACGTGCGAAGAGCGTATTGTCTAAATTTTATATGACAACAAATGTTTCATTTTTTGCGCCGTTGGGTTGGTATGTCCTTGTTGTTTTGTCATCTGTTCTGACTTTTTTAGCCATGTATAATTTAATAAATGCACAAGCTGGTAAAGCTTTATCTTTATTTAGAGTAGGTAAGCATATTTTTAAATCTTTATGAACTTTAATAATACCGATTTTTCAAGAATATCAATGATCTGGTCTGACGAGAAGACGGGCAGAAAATGGAGCAAATAATATGTAAATGCAGTGGTCACGAACCGTTTATAGATGTCAAAGATTCAACTAGATAGTGCAGATTTAAAATAATAGGTCTAGCGGTGGTAAATATTATTCGAGAGAGCGAAGTTGCAGTGCTACACATTTTAACTTTGTTTTTAATCAACATGACTAGGTTTTGCAAAAACACGGCTTGGAATTTTTTTTATTTAAAAAAAAGTGTTTTCCTTTTCTCTAACCCGTGCCGAATGACATGATCAAATATTGGCATATCAGCTGTCAAGATCGCAACCCAAAATACCCCAAAGTAATCAGAAACTCGCAACTCATGAGTCGGATTATATTATGTTACTTAAAAAACACTCCAGTATACTCGTCATCAGTAACTGCGTATTATTCCTACTCGTACATAATCACGTTTATGGCAGGAAATAAAAGTGTACTGTTTTAACAATGTAACGACGATTGTTCTATGAACAAATGCTTTTATGTGTAACACATTGACCTTCCACACTATGTATTTGTTGAGTATGGTTAGGTTGACACACATAAAATACTATTTTATGGCATTTCAAACGTGCTGCAAACTGCGCTTTGGATTATTCAAAGTACCTATTGGTATGTTTACGTGCGTGGTTTCTGAAGGATTTTTTAAATATTTAGTATGGTAATTATTACTTGGTAACTGCATATTACAACTAGCGGCTCACGCGTGGAAATGTATTCAAAAATATTCTTGAAAAACTTAGGTACACGGAATGTCACATAGCATCATAATTACTGTTATAAAGTAACCAGTCCCTCCATGAAAATGTAAATAAAATTTCTAGACTGTACTGTATTCCACAATGTTTTCATGATTTTACTCCTGTGCGATACAAAACCTAACATGTCACGCACTTATGCACACAAAGTTGGCAACTCACAACGCATTTTTAACCAGATATCAAATGAATTGAATACAATGATATTAAAATGTCTGGTGAAACAAAAACCCAGACTATTCGATTGCACTTAATACAAACAGTCAACATAGCTGTTAATAATAGCTGTGTAATACTTGATACGATATCAAGTTAACGAGTCGACGCAACTATAAATCTGCTGCGGACGTCATTCTCGTGGTGCAGCGAGCAATTTGCTGCGAATATATTGCAAACAATCATGGCACGACCAACTGACTAGGCAATGAGACAGGGAACAAACTTAGAATTTATTACACGCTGCGTTTGTCATTCAGTATTACATGTGTGTTGTCACGCCCCATCTCTTACTGAAATCTCTGTGCTGTGGCACTGTTTGTTCTTAACTTAAAATTTTAAATAATATCATAACATTTTTTTAGGCATTCCATTTAGGGCACCAATTTGAATCACATCGATGGTAATAGGAATACTACTGGTGATATTCGAGTTGGTGCTATTCAAAATGGTGCGCTATATGGAACGCCTCGGTTTTTTTTTGTTCTCTTCTTACAGTTAACTTGAAATTTACGGGTTGTTTCGTTATGTAATTTTAAAAGGTATCGCTACGTTCTCAACAGAACAGACTAAACAGTCTTCAACAAAAATGTTCTCGATACCACCAACCATAAATTATAGAGATAAATCTATTTTTCTATTAGTAGAAGAATTCGTGTTGCCTATTCTTGTTACATTAATAAAGTAAATTATATCATAATGTGAAGGGAAACTTATTATTTATGTGGACAAGTTTTTGATAGAGCGATATACAACAGATAAACCGTTGCGTAATTAAGTTTTACAAGACATTTCTGTAGGTAATTAATTTTATCTATGATCATAATTATGGTAAAACAAAGCCACTTTCAGAGTCAAAAGTCAGGCGGGATCGCAAGGTGGATCATGAAATATTATTACGACTAGAACCTCTCTGGGCGAAACCTAATAAACCAAGAAACAAGGTATTGTTTACCGAGGAACTAACAAACACAATATTATTACCGCTGTACATAAAAAAGCAGTTTTTTATATAAATAAATGGTATAATAATATGAATATAAAAATGTTCTGATTAAAATGGAAGAAAATACCAGTTACGAATAGCAAAATAAACTTGTTTCAAAATATAATGGAACTGATTCGTGTTCTAATTTTATAATGACACGAATTTCCATATTTAAAAGAAAATAGTATAACTAATTCTATTTTTTTTTAATAATATAATAGCATGTGAAAACATAATATTTGCATTTTAATGAGGTTGAATAGTGTTATGTTTTGTTTGCCAGCTCATCTGGTAATTAATTAATTAAAATGGAGGAAATATTATTACGTTAAAGAAGAGAGATTGCTGGTAGTTTTTATTTACATCATGAGTTCATTGCTCGATGGTATTTCTTAAGTTTATTTTAGAAAGGAAGGTTTAGTTTCTGTTCCCGAAATTCTCGAGCCTCAAAATTACTAAATGGGTGGTAAAAAACCTATGGTCGATGTAACTTCATGCTCAGTAATCAATTATAATCATTTCTGCCTAGTGCAGTTCACTAATAGCTCGTATTTGGCGTTGTAGGTTCTAAATATGTTTTAAAAGCCCTAACCTACGCCTAGCCAGTTTATTGTTTTATTAGTAAAGCTCACGGCACACAAGATAGGCGACTGCAACAGTAGATTTGACCTTTGCGAAGGGACAATGAACGCGATAGGTGTTCGAGCGCATTGAACTACTGAACTTTGCGTAGTGCCGCCGATTGCTCCATCCAACTCACGCTCCCTTCTTAATGACATTCTCTTGTATACCTACAGTAGCAATTTCAATTTAGTCCAATATTTAAATACAATATTTGAATATTTTAATGACAGGCACATAATTAACTTACATTAATCATCGAAATATAAATTGCCTTTCAATGTGTTTCCTAACCCGCAATTCATTGCAAAATGTGAAATTCGATTTTCAATGGCAATTTTACGAATATGTTTAAAGTTAATTTGAATGAAAATGTGTTTTCCAAGCAAACAATGCGTATTTAAATATTTATGTATGCAGTTCTGTGTGTTTAGCCAAACTACAAGCCGGAAACTGCTCACAAAGCAAGTTGCAGTCGTGGAACAATTG
Source organism: Amphipyra berbera (assembly GCA_910594945.2). Classification (NCBI taxonomy): domain Eukaryota; kingdom Metazoa; phylum Arthropoda; class Insecta; order Lepidoptera; family Noctuidae; genus Amphipyra; species Amphipyra berbera. The sequence goes on along the minus strand of OU343126.1, from coordinate 14,069,584 downwards.
GATGCAGGGTCTCCGAAGCGGGAATGCAACGAAAGTGATTGCCTTTGCAGTCGGTCGGCACGGCAACGTCGCGCGATCGTCTTATATTTAGCCCCGGGAACATAAAGCTTCGTTTACAAATTTAATTGCATCGACGATGGCCCGCCACGAGACTTAAATAGCCACAACTCGTCCCTGAACCTACCCGAACTTTCTCCCGCTCACTGCACAGCGAACGCTGTGAAAATGTTTGTTAGTTTGTTTTTAAACGCTCAGACTCGCAGCGCACGACTATCCCACTAAGTGCACAGATGCACTACAAGAAAAGGACCACCATACTTTTGTCTCGTTTCTTTCGCGCATTTTGTTCTTAAATTATTTTTATTGCACTCACAATCCGAACTTTCAAAGTTTCATGCAAAGCTGTCGCTTACATTATTACGAGGATGGTCATCCACGTCTGGCGAGAGCAGAACTTCAAAGAGTCATTTTGAGAATTAATGGGTAAATTATGCATAGTTCGCTCTGAATTGTCGCGAGTCCGCCGCTCGACTGCGTAATGAACTTAACTGGTATACTGACCATGTACGACAGGCGACGATAAAATACTACATTTCATAAACGTTTTCCAATGAAATCGAAGCAGAAACCAGTCGTAGAGTACAAATTGGTAATGAACGCTATAGACGAAAGCGTCGTCGCACCTCGGTTCAATTTAAATAAAATTGTTAAATAGAATGAAAGCAGGACGACTTAAAACGGCAACACGCCACACTTTAGGAGCCATTAATAATTTTCGAGCAGCGAAGTGCATCCTAGGGTTGCATCGATCATTTGACTCAACAGACGTAGTCGCATGAAACAGTATGCCGAGGGGAACTTATGCCTGTGTATGTATGTACCTACTAAATGTTGTGTTGTGAGTGGGGCATATAGGTGCGTGCCCACACGCGTACTCACCACACAATGCATACAATGCACACGTAAATACATCTTCGCCCGACTCCACTATGCATAATCACGTGAATTTGCAAGTAAAATGACGAGACACGGCACTTTTTAAGCTTTGCAAATGTAAAAACGCAGCATTGTCTCGGCAAAACCGAGTTTCAGTCGGCGAAGGTGAGTATCGTGTTCCAAAAATTTGATACAAGGTCGACCACAATGGGTACGTGACAGAGTTGAATATTAGAGATGCACGCGGAAGGGGTTCGGGTGGGTTTTGTATTTGGATGCAATTTATGCAGGCATGCGCCGTTGCGTCGATCACGCCCTAAAAACGGCGCTAACGAGCCGTGCCGACTACCGGCGCACCGCGCCGCCGGCATGGGAACGGAAACCACCGCCTCTTACTGGCGGGAAATCCAGACACACTTCAGACAATTGACCACGACGACGACCAACAGAAAAACATTGTTTAATCTTAGAAAATTACACCAGACACGATTGTTACTGGTAAAAGACCGTTTTATAACAAATTGGTCCACTAACAATCTGAATGCATTATAGCTCGTACTTTGGAAAGTTTGGCGGTATGAAATGGAAGACAAAAACTGCAAATACGTATTTATATTTCTCACATAATCTGACGAAAAATTCTCAATAGATTGAATTGAGTATCGAATAAGAATGCATTAGAAAATAATGTTTTCGCCTCTGTTAAACATTAACTGTACATAAAAAATAAAGGTATTATTTATTCATTGCGGCGCGGCGTAGCAAATCATGCGCATTTATGTAAGAGCCTAGCTTGAAATAAACACAAGTGTGTCGAGAATGCATTGACTCATTAGATAAATGCAATTTAAAACTGCAAGATATAAAATGTACAATGAGGTTAGTTGTGTGTATAATGCAAATGTTTTATTCAGCTGACACGCCTCACTATGTTTATTTTTATTGACGTGTTTATTCAGTATTAAATGCCTAATGGAAATTGGCCACAATTCTCGTGCCAGCCTCAAATTGTAGCGATTCTATTTTTAAATGCAAGTCAAATTAGTAGCAGACAGATGATTAAATTTAAAACAATCATGCCATTAATTTAGTACTCGTAAAAAATGTAAATGTTGGATATTATGATTTTTTTCACGCCTCTGGTTACGCGGTTTTTAGTCTTAGTCCTCACTGAATTCAGTTGTAAAGCGTCGAACAACACGTCTGTAAATTGGCTATAGAACTTTCAATAAAACCTGACACACACTTCAAGACGTGTTCAATGTGGTGCAGTGATATCCTTTAAAGGCCTCCCCTCCTCCAGTTTGCTTCACGCCTGACTGGCGACTGACTCACTGTGGTCGCGCCTCAGACATACTAAGGATTGCACTTAAATGTAATTTAAATAAGTACACACACCAGCTTTAGTTTGACAAGCATTAGCCAATGTTTGCTATTTACATCGCTAATTATTTCAAGTAACCGAAAATGGAATTTTATCGCAACTGGATTTTTGTAATTTCAAATCAGGAAAAAATACAAATGGCGGCTGGCGGGCAATGGAAATGGGATATTATAGTGCTTTAAAGTGTGTTAAATTTTTGATCAATTTAGTTTTATGCCCTAATGAGATTTTATAATCTAAAACTAGTCACAGCCTATTTAATTAGCTTTAACATGAATTTTATGTACAATAATAAGTTAGATATTGCACAAAAAGAGTCAATACAAAAGTAAGAATAAGATGTGTACAGTCGAGTGCGCAATTTTATTGTCATTTGTGCCATTAAAAAAAATTGTTTCTTCGTTGCAAACAAGTACCTATTTTTAATAATTATGGTTATTTTTTTTTTTTCTGATCGAGAATATTTGTAAACAGCCATAATATTTTAAAATATGAATGAAAATTTACGATACTAACAAGGTCTTAACTCGTGTTTAGGTCGAGCTTGGCTCTCAAGGCTACGACGTGATTCTAGCTAAAGCTTTTTATGTAACCAAAACATATCGCGATATTTATCAAATAAATATTCATAAGATTATTCACTACTGTAATTATATGTATTCAGACCTACTATAAGAAATGAATGATCGTAGAAACTAGTAAGTAAATCATATTGCATTGGCATGATTTGATTTACCGAAGTAGGTACCTTTTTTTCATACTAAGTAGGTCGTTTTCATAAAATCGTAGTAGGTATGTACCTATACTAATCTACAAAACTTTACACATAAGCTTCATGCTGTGTGCATAAAAGAAAATTGTTATAGCAATGATCTCACAAAACTTCATTGATAACATGATTGTTATCAATGAAGTTTTGTGAGATTATTGCTATAAATTAGTATATGTATTATGATTCATATTACAATTATTCACGCATAATATTACGTGATCCTTAGATAATAACTACATTATACTATAAACACTTAATAACACGGTGCCAAAAATCTAAACAGTCGAGTTTTTTTTAAACAAGTCACGCCTTCTCATTAAGTAATAATAAATAATATGAAACCAGTTTATTAGCAACTTTTTATCATAAAAATGTTGACGACTGATGTAAACTGCATTAAGTATAAATAATTATAATATTATAAATGTATTACCTTATTTTTATTTATTAGGTCTATAAGGATATTAATTAGCGTCACTTTGGTTCGTCGAGGTAATAAATAATACATAGGTACCTACTTAGGTACTGTTATTAAAAGTTGTGTAACCTTATTTTAAAAAAATACTGTAGGTAAATATTACTGTAAAAAATTACAAAAAAGATAATTGTGGCCGGTCCGTCTACAGGTTAAGTTTTTATTATAACTATATTTTACACAGTAGTAATTAACTTTGAAATTATAGCGCCTACTAAACACAATAATTATTACTTTAGTATAACACGCTGTCAAAAATAATCCTAAATATTTTTTGTGCAGTTTCTTATAAAACAAAGTCGCTCCCGCTGTCTGTCTGTCCCTATGTATGCTTAGATTTTTAAAACTACGCAACGGATTTTGATGCGGTTTTTTTTAATAGATAGTGATTCAAGAGGATGGTTTATATGCCCCACATTAGTATCTACATTGCACCCGTGCGAAGCAGGGGCGGGACGCTAGTATTCTTATATAAAAAAAGTTGCCCCACACTAGGATTTCCCCTGTATCGTGGGTGCGTTTACAGACACAAATCTTCACACGCACAAACATCCAGACCCGGAACAACTAACTCTCAACTAAATATTTGTACCGTGCGGGAATCGAACCCACGACCCGTAGCGCACAAGCCGATCGCTCAGCCACTGCACCAAACGTGTCGACTAATTTAAGTACTGCTATAATTTTGCATTATTAGTATTTAGTTTTCTTTGCCAGTTTAACTGCCTAAAGAACTGTACTAATATCCATCCGGAATTAAAAAAATACCTGTCTTCAATAACAACTAAAAATAATAATTACTACTTATTACCGGAATCAAATAACAGGTTTTTTTTAATACCGAAAATGCTAAGCGTTTAACTTAAAATATGAACTACTGAGGCTGCATAGTCAATATGCTAATAACAGGTCGCTGATCTAAGTAAAATAAGCAACTTAGAGCAATTGCTTTCGTTCCTGCCCGCGAAATTCAATATTATTCGAATAATATTTAACGTAAATATTATAAATTAGCGTTGTGCATCGAAAAAAAAATCTAATTAAAGTAAATTATTCAAATTTCTAGACGACGTATGTTATTATAGTAGGTATACGACAGCTGAATTTCTTACTCAATAAATTCACGCAAGATGTCCTGTGTGTACGTACACACAAGACCAGCGACGCACCTAAGACGGGCGAGGAATGCAAATGGTTTTATTTTAACAGTAATTTCTTCCAGTGTTATTTAGTAACAAGAATACGCCATCAGTTAAACATAATGTTGTAAACATAGTTACTAACATGGGGCGCCTATCCTGGCAAAAGTAGGCTAGTGGAAAAACATTATTCCATTTCAAAAAAAAAACATCTCACTTTTTCTAAAAAATAAAGGGAGTACTCAATAGGTACTCTCCCTTTATTTGTCTATTGTATTTTTAATGATTATATAAAAATAATAGAAATCTGAAGAAATAAGTAAAAACATCTATTTAAAAATTATGGATGTCCAAACTAACGTCCCCCCGTCCTCCCACATAAATAACCGTAAAATTAAAACTTTAAAAGATAGAATATAAAATTGATGTCTGATATAAAGACTCGAGACATAATAGACTGTATTTATGCGTTAGTAACATAAATGAAAACAAAACGATGCGCCAGCGCATACTAACTGCTTCATTTGTTCTGTTTGGAATCGATTTGAAACATCTTATTGGTAGTTGGTGCCTCGCCTAATGACGTAAGATTTATAATGACGGGTTTATCTGTTTGTGTGATTTACATTTTTTATGTTATTAGATGTTGTTGAAGGTAAAGTTAAAACTAGTCTACTACCGACATGAACTTTGGGGAACATAACGTGAATTAGTCACCTATTCTTATTTACTGAAGTTCCATTTGAATCCCAGTCTCATAAAAATATGAAATTAAATTATCCACTGGTTTAGTATCCTACCTCCCATTAAATGTGTGATGAAACCGAATTATTCTATACTTATCCTTTCAAAATAAAAATAACAAAATTACTTAAAATACTATTTAAATGTTGCCATCCAAAAAATACCTGAATAAAATTATTTCATTTTTACAGACAGTTTCTTAAAAAAGAAACCTGTGAAGATGTGGATTACACATATAAAATTACCGAGGTTATTACGAATCATCTTTATTAGGTCAAGTTAAAATAACGAATGAATAAAGTGTGGCCGGACGTGTCGGGGTTCGCCCACGATTCCATAAAGCAAATACCTACGATCACCTACACTCGATTAGTCTACACACGGAGTGCATGTGCTCTTTAAATCTAAGCAAAATATATCTCTATCTTGGTATCATTCTCCTATCTGTTTTGCTTTTTAATTTATTTTTAATTTTAAGCCTAGATATCCAAATCACGCATCATACCTATATATATAGTCAAAGCGTAATTAGTGGGATATCATGATATTCTCAAATGCGTACCATTTTATTTATTTTTAAATAGAATTGTAAACTGAATGTTAGTGGGGATATACGTTCTCATTTCAATATTGTTTCGCACTTGCAGTACGGATTGTAATTCACTGATTCGCGTATTTACATTTCATTCATAAATAAAAAATGCAATTTATTGTGTAAAATTGCATTATGGAGAATATAAATATTATTTTCTCTTTTGTATGGTCCTGCACATTACACAATATTTTGAATACAAAACACAGAACGTTATCATTGTGCTTTAAAAAGTTAAATAACTACAGACGCATATAATTTATTAGGGAAACCGGTTACAAAATAAATAAGTGTTCTGTTTTGCCAATTTTGGAACAAGAAAAAACCTACCTAGTCTTTTATAAAAATATGTCCCAAATTTATGTGTGCTTATTTAAAATGCATATCAGTAATATACCTACAACTTATCTCAGCAAGATAAGATTACCACCATGACACACGGATACAGAACATTATCATTATGTTGCATAATCTGTCAGCGTCGAATATTTTTGGACGATCGAATTTTGTAAACACTTAGCGCTGAACAAAATAAAATACACAGTAAAATAGTTTTACTAATGAGTAGAATTTGATAATTATGAAGATCCAATAAAATTGAATATCAACGCAGGATAATGTTGTTCATTCATGTGTTTTGCTATTAATAGACTAAATGCTTACAACCAGTGAGGATAATGACGACGTTTCTATCGGTTAGTTAATGGTTTCAACAATTATTATTATGTTTACCCATTCCATAATATGATAGGAATATTTTTGTGCGCGACTGTACAAAATGTATTATTGTTAATGAGCTGTAATTCTTTTTAAATTATGGCAATACCGCACATAGGGAAGGGTTTTAGGCCTTTATTGACAACAAAATGCATCATTGAAATTAGATATCATGCTTTGAAATTTATTAATAAACAAACCTATATTTGTTTAGATAATAAGTACTTGTGTATTATCAAAATAGAAAATAGTTCACGAATACGAAATCATGTGAGTCAGGCATTTAAATACATACATATTTGAATATGAAATGTACGATGTTACTTAATACAAAAGAGTGCGGTTAGCGGGGTAATGACTAGCAACGTCAGGTGTTTCCCTTTTTTTTTTTAGCGAAGACAACACAGCAACAATAATTTGGGCAAGGGACAGCTGCCGTAATTTCGGGAAAAACGCACTTTTGCCAGGAAACGGAAACCAGCTGTGCAGCGAACCACGATTAATGTATTAAGCCGGCGAAATTGCATTTTTAAGGCTCCATCAATTTGGGCGCGAATTAAAACTCGACATTTACTCAACAAAAACTGCTGTGACAGTTGAAAGCTCACTTAACCAAATTGTTGTTTGTAGATTGCTTGCGCTCAGAATGTTGCCTTCGCATATTTAATTCCTATATGACAATAACAATTTAGTTAAAACACGTTTTTTTAGATAGCATAATTTATCGAGTGATAAAGATTTTACTAATAATACATTCTAATTATTGTAAATTTGTTTGTTTACATGTGGCCTTAATTTAAATGGTATTATTAACTGTTATAGGTTTATAAATGGATCTATTGTTATAAAAGGTAGGTATCGTAAGTTTTTATAGACATTACCCACACATAAAAAAATGTGCAAGGTTGTATTATAACAATAGCACACAAATATCAATCATGGGGATCAGGAAGTAAGTAGATGTTTTATGCGGTATGATAACTTAATGTTTAGTTTGTTTACTAATTTAATAGACGTTTTTTATCAATGAGTCATAGTATCTATAACGTTTTTATTTATAGTAAATCGGTACCTATGTAAACGTACCTACATGATTTTTTGTACCTAATATAATTATTGTAAGTATCAATATTTGAATTAGAGTCGATAAAAATTACAATAGGCACTCAATGCCAGTGCTTTTGTTTTGATTCTCAAATGTGCATCTTACCAGCTTTCTATATTTTTCTGTTTCTCAATATAAACCACACAAAATTATTATTAGAAATTCAGGTAAGTGAGTATAGGTGCTTATTACCTACCCCATAAGGTTTCTTTTAAGCTATGATGTGAGGTTTTTATCCCCATAGAGTTAACCGAACGCAGGTAAGCGTACCATGGAGTGCAACTTGAATCTTATCTAAATTCAATAGCGGGGTGTAGGGCCGCGCCGCGCCAGCCGGTTTCCGTCCCGCGTTCAGCCGCCTCCAACACCGCTCCAACCAGTTCTACGCCAATTATGTGGGGCTGCTATTCGATACGATATAAACAACTGACAAGAAATGCATTCAATGCACACACAACGCTTAGATACGACGCTGTAGGTGTACCAACCTACACAAATAAAATTCAATGCACTCAGAGTCCGTAGCCTTATTTAAGTGTTTATAATTTGTAACTCTATGGTACCTATTTACGATTTATAAATATTTCTCTCGTGTGTAGTTTCACTGACAAGCTTCAGATACTGGTGTAGTAACGACTACTGGTGATTGCTCAAGTTGTGTACGCGTAAACTGCATACATTTCGTACATATCTTCATAAGGTTTAAGATGTGTGTGTAAGCGAATTACAGAAAGCCAATATTTAAGAAAGTTTTAAGAAACAAGCTTATAAATGAAGTTTCTTACCTGATCCTGTCGGAAACAATTTCAGGTTTTGATAACTTCTTCGCGGGCGTGACGGCGTGCGTCGGAGCGTGAGTAGGACTCGCTGACGGTTCGGAGGGGGCCGAAGGCGGCGAGCACGAGCCCGAGCTGGACAGGCTGAAGGCGCGCGAGCGGCCGTCCGGAGCCGCCGGCGTGCGGCCCGACCTCGTGCGCCGACGACGCTTCTTCTCCTCCTCAGCACGAATTGCGGCCCCCGGAGGCGCCCAGTCCAGATCTTTCTTTAAATGCCCTCGACCGCACCGGCAACCGCAAGCCTTGAACGCCAGATCGTACCCTTTCTTAGTCCATAGATTCTGATGCCTCTGGCGTTCGGACCAGGAACGCGCCCGACCGCAAGACTTGAGATAAGCGAGCACCCCGGCCTCCCATTGCTCAAAGCACTCTCGGTGCATGTACCGGCCGGCGGCGCACGTGTCGTTGTTGCATAGCAAGCGCACGGCATCTTCGATGCGTACCGGTTCCCGGGGGCGAAGGCACTCGCCGGGGACGCAGCACCCGCGAGCCTCCTCTGCCTCGCGCTCGCCGGTGGCGCCTTGCCGTCGCGGAGCCATACCACGATCGACTTGCCAACGAAATCGAACGTGCCGCGCGGAAGTAGTGGAGCGCGTCACGCGAAACACATGCTTGCCGGAGCGCGCGCGGCCGACTAATAACCACGAGTGAACGAAAGCGAAATTTCAAGAGCGCAGCGCGTCGCCGCGCCGCCGCGCCACCCGCCTGCACGCGGGGCTGACCTTGCGGCGCGCGGAGGGACGCACGGCGGTGCAGCGAGGGGCGGGCCGATGCGGCCGACACGCTGGCGGTGGGGAGAAAGTGCCTAGCGAATTTTCACTTTCGCGCGGTAGCGAGCGCGGGAGCGGCGAGCGGCTACTGATGCAGCGAACGATGCCAGCCTCCGCTGCGTTCTCTTGATGTCCGATGTTGACATCGTCAATATGATCATAAACTACAGCAAAATTACCTATCATGTCTTTAGTTGCCATTTTTAATCCACGCGACATGAAGCGTTATTCGAATCATCGTTATTCCTATTACTATTGGTGTGATTCGAATTAATGCTATTCGCGATCGCTAAGGGATTGCTTTTTAACCGATTTCAAAAAAGGAGGACCTTTTTTATATGTGTACACATTGTACCTACCCCCGTAGATTTCTCCGCTGAGTCGATTAGGAAGGTACCTCTACGTGATTTTTTATGGGACCGTCTTAATAATTTACTTACTTGTATTATAAGTAAGATTTGTAGCACTCAGGTGGACGGTAAGTACCTAACCAGCGCGGGAGCGACTGCTGATGACATGGTGGCTGGTCTACGTAGGTACGACACGCTGCTTGTTGATGTTGACCCGGCCGTTGATTGTTGCAATATTATTGTGTCTAACTGCCATACAAAAGGGGCAAGCAAAAAATAGACACTTTTGCAGTCCATAGTAGAAATGATAGCTATAAAACAATGCTGAGCTGTTAGTTTTTACACGTAAATTACAATTACAGTCAATTAAGTAATCAGTCGAAGAGCAATCACCTACCTACTAGTACAAGAACAACATCATGTCTGTATTCCCCGAAGGGTTGGGCAGAGGTGTATAGTAACACCCTCATTTCGTCATTATGTTTCAGTCCCATGTAAGTAATAAGTGGCGAACCTATTGTCATCAACCGGGCACAAATCCAAACTCCGGGCTGCTACTTAGGAATTCCACACAGAAAAACCCAAACACATTGCCTGACCTGGGGATCGAACCCAGGACCTCACAATCAGCAGTCGCGCTTGCCACCACCAGACCAACGAGGCAGTACTTAGTACCTATAAGAAATGCGTACAAATTATGTTTACGAAGAACTTTTACAATCTTGTAGAATAAATTATTTGTTGCCGACTTTACGAATGTAACCTCAAACGTCCATAAAAATATGTTCTATAATCAGACTCTCATAACACAGTAATGGATTATCGTAGGTCACTCTAGACACAGCTCTAGTCTAATGCAAAACAAATTGAGAGTTGTTTTCACTGAAAGGCTTTATAGGTAGATTAGATAACACCTGTTTTCATAGGTATAGAGAGATTATGTACTTACCTAAGTTTCTCAGACGTTATTTAATCTGAATGTCTCCTTATCTACAGTAGGTAGGTACCTTGCTACTGCATCATAAATAACGATAACAACGCATTAGAGAGAAAACAGAGGCTTTCGATTTAGCGCACAAATTTGAATAGTATCGATTCAAATCACACCAATAGTAATCGGAATAGGAATACTGTTGGTGCGATTCGAATTGTTGCGCTAAATGGAATGCCTCAAAAAACACTGTAAGGTCAATGTGGGCAAATCCGCCTGCAGGACAATTCCGTACACATGCATTCATTCCAGAAACAGTTATGCTGTTGTCGACTCGGACGATACAACAGGATCACTTTTTAGTTATTAACTAAACTTAAATATTCACTAACTAACTATACTGGAATGAATAAAAATGCATGTGTATGGAATTGCCCCGCAGACGGATTTGCCCACATTGACCTTACAGCAATAATTACCGATCTACAAAGACAAGTGAATTTCAAAATTTACAAATGCATAGGTACACACTATTATGTATTAACGTACCTAATAGAGTAATCCTGCGCTTGAAAAATGATATTCGAGGCAGGGTATAATCTGCAAAAGAAGCTTATTAGTTAAGCTCATTTGTTGTTGCAAAAGAAGTTTATAGTTACCTTGACAGCGACGAAATCTATAGAAATAAATAAAATTGAAGCGTCTGTTTGTAATGTCAAAATAACAGCTTTTTACTAAATGCATATGAAAGTATACAAGGTTAGTCGGAAAGGGGGTACTAAGCCGCGGGCCACTTAACGTATCACTGATGACTATTTTAAAGCAAGTGTTAAAATTTCAAAATTCGATCATTTTTATTTGCATGCAAGAACATTTTTATTTTAGTTTATTCAAAAAAAAATCATACCTGCTTTAGTTATGAATTCAGAAAATTAAGTTTCTAATCCGTGACCCCAAATATGATCTAAATAGTAAACACAGCTGATCATAGCTATGGATAGATAGATTTTAGCATATATTTTACGAAATCTTTAAAATGCTATTTCTCTTAAACTATCGAGTTTTGGGAAAAGTTCTAGAACAAACGTTATCTCTTATTATGAGTACTTTAACACCCCTTCGGCTTAGTATTCCCTTTCCGACTAACCTTGTATATGGTACCGACAACAATTTTTTTTTCCAGTTGCCTGTCTGTCTGTCTGTTTGTTTCGGCTAATCTCCGAAACGCCTGGGCCGATTTTGACGGGACTTTCACTGGCATAGCTGATGTTAAGTCGCGGGCACAGCTAGTTTCCAATAAATCTACAGTTGTTTACGAATTAATATCAACTACCCACATATTTAAATAGGTAGGTATCACGTGCGAACAAAAATAAAATAAGTAAGTAAGATAAAAGAATTCATTGGACAGAGGGAATCTGTAAAAAGAGTTCATTGTTAGCACCCTAATTCATAGTGTTGTTATGTTCTAAGAAACTAAGCACGTGAGTCAGAATCCGTCATTCAAGTGAATCGATGTGACGATTCTCAAAGCGCGCACGTGTTTAATAGGGGAAGCGAATGAAAGGTTGAAAGGAACAAAATCGCCTTGTTCCGACAAACCGGTCCAAGGCTGAGGGCCCGAGTGCTTCACTCAGAGGGAATAAAGAAACTAGTGGCGTAACGTGTGACCCAATTTTATTCCAACTTACGTTCCTTAGAGCCAGGTGATAGGTGCATTTCATTGGGAGGGGAACTCGCGGGAACACGTGTATCGAAACACCAGCCGAATTGTGCCTTTACAAATATATTTCTGCGTATTCGTAACACAATTTAATCGGGAAAAGGAACCTTATACCCACCAAATAAGGAATGAGGGACGAAAAATAATTATATCTTATAAGAATAAATACATTTGCAAAGGAACTGCGTCTCAAACAAACGAGTTTCAGCAATATTATTACGAAGCTTTTGTCTGTAAGACCCGCCATCTGTGTGACCTCTGAATAGCCATTCAATATTATTTATTCATAAATAAGTACGTAAATAAGGATAAGTATTGTGCATCTGGCTTTTTATATATTGAATGGACACCATCTAAATGCATGTATTCTAATTATGGACCACAAATTTTACCAGAAAAATGTCAAATAAAAGCCAATATCAAAATTCTTCGGCGTCTGAATGGTGCATTTTTTGGTTATATATTTTATATATATGTAGTAGCATTTAAAAGATATATTATTTCAGTATTGTTAGGTCTTGCAGCGCGCGTCATAAAAAATAAATAGTGATCATCGTGGTGTTTGCACGGGTAAATAATTAATGTTACAATAATAATAAATTTGGTATTACGAAGAAATGATCGCTGGCCATAATAACCATATTTTATTGGCAAACTCGATCAAAATATGTACAAAATGATTAAACTCATGCATTATGTTGATGTTGTTGTAATAAATATTGACCTTTTCATTTTATAATGTTAGTGTTACAGATGCATACAAAGTTTAATACATGCTAATAGGTATGTAGGTGTAAAAACGACAGCAGTTGTAAAATTTTACATAGAGCCCCCATTTCCTTTCGTGCAGTCAAGCGGACGTGCAGTGGAACATAAAAAAATACGTGGGTATGTTGGTCAAGTACTTACGTTGTAGCTTTGGGGAGCGTGATGGGTTCCGTACGCATTTTTATTCATTACAGATAATATTCTGAACACTTTGGAGTGAGAGCAACTTACCTGTATTCTACACTGTCTTCGTACATTTGATGAGTGTTGCACCTCATTTTTGGCACAGACAAATACAATAGTAAGGGCTAGGGCAAGGAAGTATTAGCAAGGGTGCACTTTAGTCGAAGGGCTGGTATTACATCATTATTCTTAATAAAACTAGTTTGCATTTTGCGCGGAGCGAGTGCCTTTTGACCTTCGCAACATTAGAATTTTGTCGCAGGTGCCGTATGGAGTTATGATAATTTAAGATTTTCCGACAACACCTTAGTATCCAAGGACCACATCTTTTTTATCTTATTTCGATGATATTGATGCTTTTATCGGAATAAAGATTAAATTAATGTATGTTATCTAATATTTTTCCCCAAAATTCATTATAAAGGTCATCATGGTTCTGTTATATACTTTGACAAAAATACGCCAACCTACTATTCTTAGCAAATATAATTGAATTAAACCCATTGTTTTATCACACTGATCCTTAAAGTTCCCTTTTTATTTGACCCACATCTAAGGGATAATTGTCGGGGAATAAATTATTTAATTATTGCTTTTATAGGTCAGTGCATAATGCAGGCAGGTGCATGGTTGGATGCACCTGCAGGGGCAGTTCAAGGTCTTGGCAAAATGCGTCTTAAGTACGTACTTACGTGGTTCGCAAACGTACATACCTGGTTATTGTTAGCTCTCGAGTTTGTAATGAAAATTTACTAATTTTGTTTCAGAAATAACACCGTTGTTTTGTTTCGGTGGTCGGAAGATGTGGGTAGGTAAGTGCTGCTACTAAAGGCCGAAAATAATATACAACGTGTTACATAATTCCACATGAAAAAGAAAATATTTATTAAACCGAAAACCGGTTGTTGTCATTTACCTCTCAGAGGAAATTAGGTAAGAATGTAAATAACTTTCTGGGTAGTCTACTCTTTAGTTTTATGTTTTCAGGATTGCGTTTCTATGATGATTATTTTATGTTTTATCCAAATGATTATTTTTTGGGTCATAAGTACTACAATTTTCAAATATTGCCAATAGACTCTTTACAAGGGGCCTTTTAACCCCCTTTCGGCTATAGGGGTATTTTTGTAACACATTGTATATCGACGGCTTGCCCTACTAGAGATAGCAATTTGATATTACTTCTATGAAGCTTATGTCAACTTTCTATCTCTAGTACGGAAATACGCCGGTAGATAGGTTAATAGTTTCAGCCGTAAATTGTTGAGGTTGGTAAAATATAAACTTTGTGTAAGCTATTTATCAACCGAAACATGAAATCACATGGCCCCTTGAGCGCTATTGAAACCGAATACTTTGATACTTTGAAACTTTAGACAGATTTACAATGGATTTCATTTACCACAGCATAATTAATCCTGTTGCTAACTTCATGCCACGATTGTAGATCGTAGATTTCTAGTGTTATCTACTTTAAACCTGATAACATAAAGGAAAGGTAAAAGTCCAACCGGAGCTTTATAATAAAGCGCTCAACAGCATTTTAATGTACCTATATTAGGTGTTAAATGACTCAATTAAATAAATATTTTGAAATACCATGTCTCCATTAGCTCAGGTGTTTATAGCAAATTGTTTGTTTAAGTGCATTTCTGTGCTACAATAAAAACAATTAAACGAGTTTTTGTTCAAGTTCCGCTAGTTTCGTTAGGCTGATCAACCAAAAAATTAAGTAATTAGCTGTTTTATGTCATGTCAACAGCAGTGATAGGCTAGGGGTGTGACCGTCGGACTGACAAGTCATAGGTTTCGAGTTCCAACCCAAGGCGCGCACCTCTGACTTTTCGGATTCATGTGCGTATTGTACACGGTATTGTATAACAATCACTTGCTTAAAAACGGTGAAGGAGAACGTCATGAGGAAACCGGCACGTTGAGAGATATTTCTCGATGACGTGTGAAGCCAAGTCAGAGGCCCATGGGCGGCATAAACTCTGACACCAGGTTTGGTACTAGCCACACGAAAAGAAGATGTCATGTCAAGTGATGTTGTTATTGGTTGTTAGTATTCTGGTCAACCAATAATAGCAGATGGAATGAGATTTGACAGCTGAAAACCCAATAACACTTAATTGAAGTTTGAAGTATTATTGGGTATTTCCGTGTGGGATTTCTCAGTAGCAGCCCGGTGTTTGGATTTGTATCTGGTTGATGGGAATAGGCTCGCCCCCTATTACTTGGAACTAAAACATAACGGCGAAATGAGGGTGTTACTATACACCTCTATCCAACCCTTCGGGAAATACAGGCGTGATGTTATGTTTGACAGCAGATTAAATTGGTCAGCCTTTTAGAAACTGAGGGTTCATATTCACATCAACTTTCTCACAAGGCAGAAGAAATCAATTCAATTCATATTGGCCCAAGTTACCTTTACAGATTATGTTGCGACAAAATAAAGATGTTTACTTATAATTTATAATGCATCATCATTATCTCCCTGCCCTTATCTCATACTAGGTGGGGTCGACGTAACACGTATTCCTCTTCCATTCTCCTCTATCAGCCGTCATCTCAGTACTCATTCCTTTCTTACCCATATCATCTTCACACAATCCATCCATATATCGATGCTCCGCAGTGAAAACCACGTAAATAAAATTTTCTTCTATAAACGTTTTACTTGTTCTTTAGATTGATAAATTCGTCATACTCGTACTAATTCAACAAACTTTCAATTCAAATACTTCTAAGTTATCTATGACGTACGATGACAAACTTGTATTAACATTTGATCGGCCATTTTTTTTGCAGGAGATAGTTTTTCTATCTCTTTTAAAAAAAAGGTATTTTACACATACGTGGTTTTCACTGCCGACTGACGATATACACATTAAGATTGCCGAATCATTCATTATCTACATATACTTACTGTTAATGTATGGAATTTAAGAGGTAGGTAGGTAGGCTATATGCAGAAGACTCTAACCACCAGGGACGGGGGTCGAGTGTATTGTTAATAACAAAATTAAGAAGTCGTTAGTTAGGTCTTTTCTTGCTGATCTTATGAATGTCTGGAAGAAAACGCTTTTAGTGATAAGAACGCCGGTTGAACTTATTGTTTTATATATTTTTTGTTTTTGTGTTACTTACCATACATTATTATACTAACTAAACAGCTCAACTCCATGCGAAGATAATAAATATAAAAACATGCATCTTTAATGGTAGTAATCGTACTACCTACTTGCAAAAAACAATTAATATAAACAAAAAGACGCCGCAACAGCCGTTGATAATCAATTAACCATAATTTATTGTTCAGCACAACTGATTAATTCCATTCAAAGTCAAACCAAGTAATTTATTAAATCGTCAATTAAATTCAGCCCTTTATTGGTCACGTATTTAAATATTTTACAACATTGTGTGCAAGAATTTCTCGGATGAACACAACCTACGCGTCGTGTCGATTCACAAACAAATATGTGTTGGTTATAGGCATCCTGCAGAACCGGTGGACCTTGATATCACAAAGGGACCCCTCGATCTGCGAGCTAACCTTGAGTTATTTTTAAACCACGCTGGCTGCATACGAATCCCGTCCGACGACTCCTTCCGAGTATTACATAATGCGAAATTATAGTTTTTTCTTTTTGTATATCGTCTCCTTGAAAAGCGTGTGGCCCTGTCATTTCGGTTTTATACCCTTTGTTTTGGCTCGCACATATTTTATTTCTTTTCTTTGAATCGTAAAAGGAAGAGGCAATGAAGGGTTAGCGTTTTTGTGTAGTGGATTATTTATGGTGCGGAATAATGGGCGTTCGAGTTCGCCGCGAAATATTGGCTACAGCTGCGGTGTTTTCGAAAATTTGTAATCGTTCGTTTTCAGTCACCCAGAAAGTTACTGTTGTTACAGTTCACTTCAGTACTCGCTCAACTACATGCACACAGCTATTCACACAATTGACATCTGTTATTGCTACCTTTGTGTGTTCGCATTTTATTGTATTGTTTGTTCACTGAAAGAAATTGGATACCATATAAAAAAGATACTTCGGTAATACCTGGACCTGTATAACTTGTTTCGCTTAATACATTCGTTGTTTCATTCTTGGTGGTCATTTTGCAAGGAAACTGGAGATACGAGTATGATTGTTTTATTATTTTGTAAGTGCTTGCACATTGTGCAGTTGCATCTGCATCATGTAAGTTTTAAAATAAAATAAAACCAACCATTTAGTATTTTGATGTCATATCATAAATTAATTGTATCCAGGTTACGACATGTGCTTCCTATTTATCAAACGAACAAAGCAAAATTAATAGTTTAGTCATGTCATTGTCAATAGCATTATTAATTCGTCCTCTATAAATAATAGAACTATCTAAAGCACTTGAACTCAACGAACACAATAAGTAAATTGTTAATCATGCGCATGATTCATCTATTGTAGCAAACCTAATAGAAAGCGTAGCCCTACCAATGTCAATAAACTCCGTGCCACGGAATGCAAAATCAAATTATAATCAAGATTAATCAGCGAATTAAATCCTCTAAACGTTGGAAGCTATGCTCCGAATCCCGCCTATGTTCCCATATCGTGTTCGAATCAATAAAACCTCCGATGTTTTTCTACAAAGCACGTTTCTCGGAACAATCTCACTGCTAAAGTTTCAACGTGATTACATAACCGTGGGTCTAACAACGCCGCACATTGTAGACGATTATTGACCTGACCTTAATACATTTCTTCGAAACGATAGAACTATTTAGTTATCTCTTTATTAGCCATTATATTTTAATTTATTTATGTTATCAACAAAGGAGACTGGATCAGAAACCTAAAGGCACTTTGTCGCGCCTCGCGGTACAATATGTGTAGCAAATTAGGTGCCATACGCAGGACGTGAGCGGCATGTTGAGCGCCATCGATACTGCATCGGCTTTGTTTATGTGCCCGATCAAGTGTTCGCGCCATGTTCTTTATTAAAAAAGAGTACAGCAAACGTAGGTCCAGTTAAATTGACAATAAAGGACCACTTGTTGAAGCGGTTTGCAGAAACATGTTATCGATTGCATCGAAATACCAATTTGTTTTATTCCATTAACGTTATTTAATTAAAGAGAGTTGCTGATTTTATAAATAAGGGTTTGTTAAAGTTTATGGTGACGGTTCGCTGAAACAAGCGGGTTGGTAGGTTTTGCACCTGTTTGAGATCATAAATACCGGCTTGTGATAATAACAGGAGAATTATAAAGTGTTACATCGGTAATTAAAGCGAGTCTGTATTTGCTGAGGCCTCCTTATAACCTTAAGAAATTCTGGGGAAAAAATGGAGCGAGCCAATATTTAATCTTTCATTATTACTGATGCTGTTGCACGACCGAAGATACACATGGGCTTAAAGACCAATCCAAAAGGACCAAAATATTTCTTTCGTAACTGTACAACATTGTCAGAATTACGTTAAAATTATTAAGTTAAACGTTTTTAATTATGGATACTACGTGATTTGTTAGTACAGTGATGGAGCATTCGGTCTTTAGGGTCTCGGATTTGCGTTCGCGGTTATAGTCAGGCCAAGCTAACTCTGCATTAGAATTATATTGGCAGCACTGCTAAGAACAACTAAAATCTTTAGAAAAATCGACATTTTCCAATGAAAAGTTTGCTCTGCCAGGCTAGGTAAGTAGGTATGGATATGGCAAAGCCAACTGTGATTGGAATAATGACGACACTGCAAAGATTTTTACAGTAATTGATTGCAGTGTTGCCATAATTCCTCTGCAGAGTTAGCTTGGCCTGAATCTATCAGCATCGGGGTATTATTTGTCCAGATGCTATTCGTGTGCAACCTACGGTCTACACTGGTAATAGATTAGTGTCCATTTGGTTGGTATAACATGGGGTCTACTCAGGGAATTTACTTCGTAAAACTTTTATTTTTAAAACGATTAACGGTTTGTTTGAATACAGAAACAAGTTCGATATTTAAAGGACTGCTTACAAGGCTATTCTGCGTTTTGTTATTTGACATAATTATCAAAGTGATACTATAATTGGTACAAAAAATGAAACAAATAAAGCTTCTTTGTCTCTTTTATCGGATTGGTTTGATATTCTCACGGTACCAAGCCACATGTTTTTCATTGCGTATATTTTTGTTCTTATTGGACAGTCCTCTTTATGACATCATGTGAATATAAATTGGAGCAATTTTTGAATCAACTCGTGTTGGCAATAAAATTATATTTGTTTATTTTGTTTTTTAAACTCATTATAGTGATCTGTTGTAATGAGTGCAGTAATTTTACTATATCTTATCTTACATTTTTGTTCCGAGTAAACAAGACTACAAAAATTTCAACGCTTCAAATGTCACACGATGTATATGGCTGGATAAAAAAAGTAATGTAATCTACTCGTGCGCGAATAAGGATATAAAAATGTCTACTAAATATCTTTGCCAAAATCAACATAGGCAGTTTCATAATGCAAATGAGATTTTTATAGCGGTACGGTGAATAACATTAAAGGTACCTCAAGTAGAGCAATAAAAATAGGAAGTGATTAAAAAGATATAACATTTTTTTATTAAAAATCCCTTTGATACACCGTTCATAATCACTACGACAGGAAGAAATATGACATCAGTAAAATTATAATGGGCCGCCTCGTAAAGCGCGCATTTGAATAGCAGAGTTACATATCAAAAATTTTCAGTGATCCGTGTTTTACGAGTTTGTCGTAAACGTGTACTTAACAGAAAGAATAAAAGGACCCCTTCAGTTTGCCTCTGTTTAAAAATCTATGTGAGCATACGAGGGGTTCGCTCGTAATCAGTTCGCGAACAGCTAACGTTTACGATGTTTCCACATTTTAATATCTACATAATATGTTATGGATTTAACCAGGCCTTTCAAAAGCACCCATAAAAATAACTTGAATCGTTTCATACAAAAACCGGACGGTTTTGTTGTGTGCAATCAGAAAGAAAATGATGGATTTGTACGTAACTTCCGGTGGGCTAAGATTATATTATAAATCAAATAAAATCGTTCAAGCTATTAAAAATGATTGATTGTGTATTCGTTATTACGCATTTAACAAATGAGCATAGTTAGAACCGTATAAATGTTTATTTCTTAGTAAATGCGTAGATTTATTTAATGCAAAATAGGAGCGTGATTTACGTTTTAGCCATACTGGCATTGAACGAATAGAGCCTTAAAACATCCATTGTATAACAGTCATAAATATAAAATTAACTCAGTCCCTCAAGTAACCAGATGCCTATTCAGAAACATAATAAGATTTACTTATTTTGAACTTACCTAAAGGAAATAGGTATACTAACAATACGATAGGGTCCCTTGAGGCTTCCCTCTTTGACTATTTTAATAAGAAAAAAATTCTATTGCCTCCCGAGCGAATTACTTTGAAACGAATAAATAAATGAACTGAAGGATCACGAGATTGAATTAGAAAAAGAATTCGTGTGTAATAAAGAAATTCATTCATTCATAAAAGTTATGAGGGTTGATCACAATGAGGAAGTCAAAGTGTACGATGATCTAAAGCGATGACAATGACGACAGGTATCGAACCGGAAAAGGAATCAGTTTTCCTTTTGATGTTACATCAAAAAGGACCTTAAAAGGAGAAGCCAATATCGGACTTAGTGAACTTTCTGAACTCTCAGAAATTAGGTTACATACATATAATTAATAAAAGTTTTTCATATAAGAAATGTTTCTGTAATTTTCATCTAGAATTTCTCCATATAAATGCTCAGTATTCGCATTTGACTATTTAATTTTTGCTAGACGTTTTTCATTGTAGATTTAATGCGTTTCTTCCCTTCTTCAAGCATCAAGCTTTACAAACCCAGAGGTGTATTTTTTTACATGCAGACATTACTTTTGAGGAACCAACCCACAAAAATCATATTTTCGCCTCAGCACTCTCCCTTGTTTTACGGTTTTTTCATTGCAGCCACTTTACGAGCATTGGTGATGGGAGCCACTCTTCTTTTATACCCGAGTAACAGTATTCCGAGACCTCGAAGATCGCGTGTTTGGTACTAATTAAACGTCTTCATGGCAGTTCGGATACGTGATTCGTCTGGCTGCGATGAATAATGTGTTTCTTACGCCGGTTTTATAGAGGTTTACCGTCGCAAAAGTTTCGTCACTTCAGTTTTCAGCAAACAAAAAGTGTATTATATATTGCATTAACGTGGTGGTATCGAGGGGATTCAAATGAGATTGCTGAATATAGATCCTTACGTCATCAGAAATGTTTTTAAATTAATACCGATTGTAAATCTTGTCGCGCATTAGAGATGTCGTCGTCTGTAAATTGGAAACACCTCGGCTTCACGCTCAGTCGGGGTCTCCTCCCGTTCTATTCCTGTTCCTGACACAACCGCCCCAGGACACGACGCGTCTTTGTTACAGACAACGCAACGCGTTGTAATTATTTCCACTTGTACTTTAACGTCATCGTCTCGATTAGTTTGAGCGTTATAATTTGGACTTGAATTTATAATATAAACATGACACAAACAAAGTCTTGTGTGTTGTTTTTTGTCACGGTTCAGTTTTGATTTCTCTACTCATGAATGGATTTGAAATATGACCCCTATACTGCGTTGTAACAATCGTCTCATATTTCACTGTAATTACGTTGATTGACGACGAAATTTCAATAGCTGTAAATATCATTACAAGTAAGCGAGTGATCAACATTTATGTTCCTTTTAATCAAACCGCCTTTCGAGCGGCTCTCACGAGTGGATATTTATCTTTAGTCTGTACAAACAAATGTAGCCGTGAAACCATTTCATCATTCAGCACATTGTCGTCAGCGGCATGCGAGATGGGCACTGACGCAACAACACGCCACCGCTCCTTGAGGACAAAGAGTAACACCAACTTGAAAAAATAATATTTTCTCAGATTTGTGTTGCCATGGCTGTCACTGGTCGTGATTTACGCCGTATCTGTCAAGTTTGGAGACAAAGGAGTCTTGTCGAAAATTGCGGGAGCATGATGTCATATGTTCAGGAACCGCCTCATCCGCGGCCCCTAATTAATAGAGCGACTTTTACGGCTCGCTAGGGTAATATCATTCCGAGATGTTTCAAAGAAAAATAAGAAATATGCGTGTCAGCCAGCGTAGTTTATGGGCCGTTGTTTATTGTGAACGCTCCAAACCAAAGCTGAACTCAGAACCGATTCTTTGTTTTGTTCACACAATTTATTACGAGTAGGTAAAGTTCGTGAAATCAATTCAAAGGCATGGCTCGTTAGGAGAGTGCACCTTTCTATTTTCTGATTCTTTGTATCTTATTTCTACTATCTTGCTAGATATTTTTATTTGCATTGTTGAGAAGTTACTTTGTATCACTGGGTTCTAATAGTTTATTATAGAAGTAAAGAATAAGTCTGTATAAAGAAATAATGTAAAAGGAATTTCTATATTGTATGTTTAGTTTAACTATGCTGGGGAATTTCAAAGATGAATTGAACGGGATTCATGAAAGCATTCATACACCCACGTGTATAATCCTGGAACAGAAAGGCAAACATTTATAAATGAGGTACTTTCAAAATCTAAAACGCAAATTACCTTACCAGTGGGGCTTGTCTAGACAATATTTACAATAAACAGGCTTGATCAAAGTACGTTGTTCTGAGCAACAAATCGTAGCGCCAGTGACAAAATGGTATAACATGTTCCAGTATAAGTCTCGAAGCGAGCCAAGCTTTATCTTTTAGATCTGTAAGTCGAGATCGTGCAGGAAAATCCGTAGTCACAGCTTTGTGCGAGTATCAAGATTGTGAGCCGCCGAAATCGTGTGTTGGGTATTAAAAAATGACAATCCGTAACAAAATGCCTACGAGTGGTTCGGATTGAACTGACGTCGACGACAAGGTAGATATGTATACTGTTTATTTATGTGCAGTTGAGTGTTAATGGTCTTGATTGTTCGTAGATGGATCTAATAATATGATATGAAAGCTTTAAGTGTATGACAGCAACAGGAAAAAAATGAAACAGTTGTGCTTGAAGTGTAATGTAAAATATAGTTAGTTGGATAGCAAATTTAATAAGCAATTGCTGTAGGGTCTACAAATAATAGAAACGACTGTTTTAAATGAAAACTCATGCCAAACAAAGTATAAAATAAAAGATAAAGAAGGAGACCTAAGAAAATATATAACAAAGCTTCTGTGTGAAGCAGTAGAGCAATATTTTCATTTAACTGAATCTTACCTTACCAACGTAAAATATTGTGCTTTTGTTAGCCGTCGTTCTTATTTTGTGTCTTTTAAGATTACTGCAACAGACAGAATTAACTAAACTCCCACTCACTGGCAAACAGTCTCAAAAAAGCCTAAAGCTATGGCGTGATAGTGCTTCCCTACCGATCCCATTCTACTCGTCCCACCTGCTGAAAATCTCCCACCTGGACATGAGTTGCCTTGGCTAACATGGGAATCTTTAAACAGACTCCGGACCCAGGTTGGTCGAAGCAAGGAAACCTGCTCCGGTGGACATTCATAAACGATTCCAGCCTGGAGTATAAATGTGGTGCTGTTCCACAAACGATGAGACACCTAACATCATGCCCTGCGTGCCCTGATATCTGCATGTTACAGGAACTAATGGACGCTACTGATAACGCTAAACTCGTAGCTAAGTTTTGGGCCGACTTAATTTAGATTGCCATCGACACGCTAAGAAGAAGACCTAAAAGAATAGATACAATCATAGACATTGAGCTTTGCAGGTGCATAAGTAGTGATAGCAATACAAAGAGATTATACTATTGAATGTCTTTGTCGCAATAGGATTTTATAAGTTACTATTAAAAATGTTGCTTCTTCGTTTAAACAGTCCGTCATACGAGATCAACAAAAAGTCATGGGGTCTACCGTAGCCGAGACGCGACGAACTTTACCATTAGCGAATTAAAATCTTCCACCTCAGTCGCAAATTCTTATTTTTTTTCTTTACGAGACATTTTATTTCCTTTGACACAACTAATACAGATACTAATAAATTAAATCCATTCAATGCTTTTGCGATGTCTAGACGTTAATTGACATAATGTTAAAAGCCCAGCTTTATGATTTTGTACGTTTATCCGATTTGGGTACTCAGATCACTTTACCGCCAGACAATGAAGAGGTTTCAGAAGGATTTCGTATTATTTGCTTTTACCACTGTTATTAAAGGTATATCCTTTAATAACAGTGGTATCCTTTAATAACCTTTAATAACAATGGAGAATGACAAGTTATTCCTTCTCACTCATATCATATTGTATTTCTATTTTTATTTCGCCTCGTTCGGTGTGGAAAAAATTGGCTTCAAATTGTTTATTTAAATCTAAACTTTCTAAATTAGAACTCTTTGAACCTTCAACATTACCAAGGACTTAATGGTGACCTCTCAGTTGTGTAGTTGATGTTTTCGTGATGTTTTCTCCTTCACCGTTAACGCAAATGATAATCAAATTCTGATCCTATGTAACTGGCGTCTGT
Source organism: Amphipyra berbera (assembly GCA_910594945.2). Taxonomy (NCBI): domain Eukaryota; kingdom Metazoa; phylum Arthropoda; class Insecta; order Lepidoptera; family Noctuidae; genus Amphipyra; species Amphipyra berbera. The sequence goes on along the minus strand of OU343126.1, from coordinate 14,044,599 downwards.
AAAATATTTTTAAGTGATTCTACCTTTATACCGTGGAAGACCTGTCAAACTTAGTTCCAACAGCATAGTAAATTAATAACTCCTTATACCTCTCAACACTAACTACTCTGTAAAGTTCGGATATTAAGGAACTAAAATCCGTTTAAGGGATGTTGAGGGAAAATAAATCAGAGGCGGCGCCTGGTCGTTCGTCGAACTCTAGAGTTGGGAACAATTGGTGCGGAGATGTAAATTAAATCGAGTGGCTGTCGCAAGCCGGGCTTGGGTCTCGAACGGACACTGACTCGACAGAAGTACAACTTTATGTACAGGTGCTAAAATTGTTAAGCCGTGTTACTCTATTGTCGGAGAAATATTTTAGGAGAGGAACTAGGTACTCTATTACTTAGCGAATGGGTTGTAAATTAATATCTGAAGCGCCATATTTATTAGCATATACTGCGCAAGTTATTGCCCACCACTTTCTTTTCTTTTTCTTTTTAGTTAAAAACGTTGCCCCACACTAGGATTTCTCCTGTATCGTGGGTGCGTTTACAGACACGAATCTTCACATGCACAAACATCCAGTCCCGGAACAATTATCTGTAGGCCATACAAATATTTGTTCCGTGCGGGAATCGAACCCACGACCCGCAGCGCAGAAGCCAACCGCTTAGCCACTGCACCAAATGTGTCATCATGTCGTCTTCTAACCATTGCTCGATTAGTTTGTAAAACATGCATAAGAACACTTGCTGCAGGTGTGTCCACAGTGTTGCGGTGTATGCATCAGCAAATCCTGTTAGGGAACGTAGGTACCCATACTACGTGACCCATTTTTTACTATTTTTTACCTCCCTCCCCCCCCTCGGTGACCACCCGTAGTATATGCCAATACCCCCCCTCCCGCTCTAGTTTTCACGTGGTAATATATAAATATGGTTTTAAATCATTTTTTGCAAACAGAAAGTTAAAAAAATAAATATTTGACTCCTGTGCGAGTGTTGCCACCTGTGAGTTCAAAAAGCTCTAAACTCTGCGCGCCATATTTGAATATAGCTCGAAAAAACTTGAGATTTCCCTAGAGGATATTGACTACGTGACGAAAACCTAAGCCCCCCCCCCCCGCCCCTGTGACCAAGCCTGGTATTTTGAAGACCCCCCTCTCCCCCCTGAACGGGTCACGTAGTATGGGTACGTTCCCTTACCCTGGCCAATGGTTAGGAGGAGGAACACCGTGGGTTTATGAACACCTGGGCGAAGGGTTTCCATGAAGATTTAAACAGGATAAAAAAAAGTGCCTCCACAGTGTGAAAGTCGGTTATACAAGACAACTTGCGCAGTAAAACTTGCTAGATGGTATAGAACTTAAGGACCAGATTTAAAAAAAATCGGCCAGGTGCGAGACGGACTCGCGCACGAAGGGTTCAGTACCATTATCTATAAAAACGGCAAAAAAATCATGTCTGTTGTATGGGAGCCCCCACTAAATATTTGTTTTATTTTAAATTAATTATTTATTTTTAAAGTGAATATATAAATAAATATTCTGTGAATATTTCAAGCGTCTACCTGTTGCCGTTATCAATATCGAGCAAAACGAGCAAAAAAATCACGTTTGTTGTATGGGAGTCCCCTTAAATATTTATTTAATTCAATTTTTTTGTATTTTTGTTATAGCGGCAATAGAAATACATCATCTGTGAAAATTTCAACTGTCTAACAATCACGGTTCATGAAATACAGTCTGGTGACAGACGGACGGGCGGACAGCGGAGTCTTAGTAATGGGGTCCCGTTTTACCCTTTGGGTACGGAACCCTAAAAATTGCGGATATTCCTTACACTTAATAAGTTAATATAGCATTGATATATTTGTAAACTTCAGTGCTTTTTTCAATCACAAAATAATCATTCTAACTTGGACCACCTAGTTGGTCCTAGACTTAAAACCTGCTTATTCTGACAAGCTTTGGCTAGTTTAGTTCGGGTTTGGTCTGTTATATATTTACATACATTACATACGTAAGTTTTTTATAGGCTCGTATCTTTTAATCATCGGCATAGTGGCGAAAGGCACATTAATATTGAATTTACGTTGAGATAAGTACATAATAAGGTACGTACAGCATGATTTACATTGCTGCTGTAATTTGGCCACTGGGCCAACTACTAATTAACAAATTGGACGATTATACCATACATGCTACTAAATTCTTGAAGTCTCACTAAACACGCACTCTACTCAAGACTAAAGACTTGTACCGAAGCGAGCATTACATCTATGTAACACTAGCTGTACTGTCGCGGCTGTACCCATGTCTTTTTTAATTTATACTTTACGCCTGCATACCGTGAACCATGTCATTGATGATTTACTTTGAAGATTATTTATACCAGCAATAAGATTCACCCCAGTGGCATGCATTGGTTTTCGGACTAGGTAGGCAGGCATAGCGATGTCGCCTTTCAATTGTACGTTTAAGCCCATTAAAATACCAAAAGAAATCATAGCCATACACGCTTATTTTATTTATAGTTATAGTTGAAGATGGAGTAGTTAATTAAATCTTATGAGGTAGGCACTGCTTAATTGCCTACATGCAATGCACGCCACTGATTCACTCATACCAAATTTGACTACGCTTTTTAATCCTTTACGGGTTGAATTTCATAAAATCCCTTCTTAGTGCGTGCCTACAGAACCTTTGTGCAAATTTCAAAGTTTCTAGACCCAACGGTTTCGGCTCGGCGTTGAAGAATTAGTCACTCTGGACATGACATATCCTTTTATAATATGAAGGGGTCTAAAAACTTTTCCGTGGACGCTACCGAATTGGTTTACTACCGAAAACATTTTTCTATCCCCGGTACTCTCTTAACATCTTCGCAACGAGTTCTTTTTAGTTTTCTAACAAGTTTCTCGGAGTCTCAAACGTTTGTCAGTCGGAGAGGACGTGGAAATCTCCAGTTACCAACTTTTAGATACGTGTTCACATACTGCGTGAGAATACTATTTATTTGCACTATGAATATAATTTTTAATGAAGTTTCGGAAACTTTTTTTGTAGAATTTTGAAAATATTTCATAGTGATATTCGGTATCTACATAAAGTATTATTTTAAGAAATTTTGTTGCTGAGTTTGGGCGATATTGTTAAATACATTATAGCGGCAAAAACAGTGTGTTGTTTTAAACGTAGGAGGTCGATCTTCTGGACACCTGTATAACCCACGGAAAGAGAGGAATTGGACCACAAGGATACTATAAAATCCATTTGTTCATTGACATTACGGGTAGAGCAAGGCTGTGTCAAGGTTGGTTTATTTTCTGCGATTACTCATAATTCGGTAGTTACCTAATTAAAAATCACTTATGGAAAACTTGGATGCAATTAAATAACGATTAGCAACTAGTTAATTCAGTACAAAATATTATAAAAATCACAAAATGTGTTTCGAATCTTTAAGATCATTAACACTCTGATTAGTGCGAGTCACAAAAAGTGTGGATTGGCCATTGCGTATGACAAATTCAGTAAATCTATAGCTAAAATATATAGCTTGTAAGAGCCCAAGCACACAGCGGATCCGTTTTAAAGGATCCGTTGGTACTGGATGTGTTGTTCACATCTGTACCGAAGGATCAGTTAAACAAATGGCAGCTGCGTCGTATCTGACAGGCAGCATACGATAAAAACAACGGATCCAGTATTTTTTATAATAAGAATACTGTCGTGTATGTGAACTCGCTCATACAACTACAGGCGCCATCACCAAAATGAAAACGGGTCCTGTAAACAGTTTCTATGTAAAATAGCTGTTAGATCAATGCACTGTTCGGTGGAACTTAAGTACTGAGTACTTATACACTTTAATCAAAGTGTAAACTGGCATCAAGCTTTAACGCGAGAACGAAACCTTACCTGTTAAAATTAATTCGTCTGTCATATGCTGGGAGATTCTGGCTAATGATCTATAATCACCATAATAATAATTAGTGTCTATGCTAATCTATGGTAAGGGCGATGTAGGCTCGATACGTAGAGTAAGCACCGATCGGTAGATTATAGTAATTACTATGTAAGAGGCAATAAGACTAGCACAGGTTCAACTTGAACTGAGATAGGCCGAGTTGATTCATAGATTAATTTAACATTACTAGCACTTTGCTCACGACTTTGTCCACGTGAATTGTGTAACAAACTTCCATCCCCTATTTATAATTCTATAATAATATATTATATTTTATAATAATATTTCCTTTATTCATTGAATATACATTTTTAAAAACATATTTCAATAAAAAATATAAAAAACATTTAAAAATATAAAAAGTACCGGCATCGGGAACAGGGTCCAAAATACCGGTGGTCATGGCCTCAGAGAGTGGAACTTCCTAATAATACGCGCCGTGTCCAGAAGTACTGCTTTCTGTATCAGGCCCTTGACCCTGCCGCTCAATGAGAGCTTCATCAGATTTTGGTCGAGGCTCTTGGCTATTAAGCCACTGGCCGTAACGACTACCGGCACAACTGCTTTTTTCTTTTTTTTTTAACGTGGTGAAATCCTCATGGACTATCCCCCGTCTGGGGAAGACGGGGGGGGGGGGGGGGGGTGCCGGACTCTTACCGGCTAAAACCACCACGGTGTCCCTCTGACCTAAGGCCGGGGTGATGGGATTCGCTATTGCATGCACCGCGACCCCGGCAGGTCTCGGTCCACCAGCTTCTTCTGGTGGACCTCTCCTGTGGTGGGGCAATTGTTTCCCTGTCCCACTTCCTTCGAGAGACGCGCGCGGAACACGGCGCGCCGTCCTCCCTGGGCCTGTTACTGGTCGGGCGACGGGTTCCCCAACCCGCCGCCCGCAGGCCACTCACTAGGGTGGCCGGAGATCGTCACGCGCCCTCCGGCACCCGGTGCGTCTAGCTCGAGAAGGGAGAGAAGAAGCGGCCTCCCTCTCCCTCTCCGCTACCTCCTTGGTCACCATCACCTCCTCGCAAAAAGAGGCGATGGCTGCCCACGCAGTCTCGCTCCCGACCATGGACAGAACCACGGCCGGGAGCGAGAGGTCACCGCCGATCGCCGCGACTAGTTCGCGGCGCTGCGACCCCCATGCTGGACACGCCTGCAAAGTGTGCAGCGCCGTGTCCTCGGGGCAGTCGCAGTGGTGACAACCGGGCGTCTGCTCCCGGCCTATACGATACAGGTACTTCCCGAAACAGCCATGTCCCGAGAGTACCTGCGTCAGCCGGAAGCTGAGGGCGCCGTGACGCCTCTCCAGCCACTCCTCTATCACGGGTCTTACCGGCACAACAACTGCTGAGTCAACCTTCCCACATGTCGACAACCTCGTGTGTCAAGTCTAGTACAAGTACTTAATTTCTTTATAATCAGTATATATTTAAATATTACTCCTAAATATGTTCTTGTTCATTTCTTAAAATTTTACTCATAAATTAAAATGTCTATCTGTGTAGTGCTGGAGGCGAATCTAAATCGAATGTTAACACTATTGATATTCGCGACCCCATAGTGGCATGCCTAGTATGAAGACCACAGCAAATACTGATTTTGATTTTACCCCTTTCGTGGTAGAATTTCCAAAAATCCTTTCTTAGTGGATGCCTGTCACAAAAGGAACCTACTATTCAAATTTCATGTTACCAGCTTCAGTGGTAGGATGAATCAGTCTGTCAGTCAGGACATTTTTCTGTATAAGTATAGATAGATATATCAATTTTTATCAATAAACACACGCTTCTCAGTAGGGAAGTATAAAATCTAAATCTTCGTAACTTGGAGTTCTTTCATAACAGTGGTGGCATCAAAGCCAATATTTACATATGAGAACAGGCTTACCTCGGAATATCCTCCGCAATCCGTGTAGTCAGAATTTCTCGAAAACATGAAATGTGAAGTATGAACTCAAGGTGTTGTTCCGTTTCGTACATTTTTGATTTGATTTATATTTATTTCGGATTCCCAATATGCCTGGTCCTTCGATCCTCGATTTGTGCTTTGGGACTGGCAAAGAGCTCCAGTACTTCTTTGATATCATGTTTTCGGTTTAACTGCATTCCGTTATGAGGTGTTTCAGTCACGCTGATTTTAGCTTCCTCATGTGGCCATGTGATTCAATCTTCTCAACTTGTTTCAATTTTTATATCAACTGCTTTATTTATATGGGAGGTTACAATTTTTTTATCAAAGAAATAAAAAAAAATCATTATTCAGCTTTTCTTTTGATTTTTAGTATCGTTTCTTAAGCTTTATTATGTTAATTTTAGCTAAAAGCACTCGTGAAAATCTTAGAAATATTGTTAAAATTGGTGGTGTTGGAATTAATTATGTATATTTAAAGTATCGTTTTTTTTCGATTACCGTAGTTAGCGAAGTTTAGCGTGCGCAGGAGTGGTTTGCTTCCTGCCGGGGTTGCGGTGCATGCTTTTGCGACACCCGCAACCCGCAACTCTGGCCGAGCGGTCAAGAGGAGGAACATCGTTGGTTTTTAGCCGGTTAGAGTTCGGCAGACCCCCTCGCCTTCCCCGGGCGAGGGACATCCATGAGGAATTTCCAACGATAAAAAAAAGAGTTGTTTGTGACGGCGAGCTATGCCGCCGACATCGCGCTGTTGGCTGTTGCAATATTGTCGTGCCTTTGATTGACATTTTTGTTATCAACTTAGCACACAAAAGTGGCAAGCAAGGAATAGACACTATTGTGGTCCATAAGTAATAGAACAGGTAGGTACCTTAAATATAGAAAAAAAGTTTTACACGAACTTTTGTTAACTTAATCAATTTACATTTTATGTTAATTAAAATTTGGTTTAATGGTGTTTATATGTGCTGGACATAAAATTACTAAGGTAGCTAAACAACCGATTAGCATAGGCAGCGAACGTTGGCGGGTGCAGGCGCGACTGCTGGTGAGACAACAGGCTATGCAGGGTCTGCCCGGGGTTGAGGTGCATGCTTTTGCGAATCCCGCGACCCCGGCCGAACAGTCAGGAGGAGGAACACTGTTGTTTTTTAGCCGGTAAGAGTCCGGCAGACCCCCTCGCCTTCCCCGGGCGAGGGACATCCAAGAGGATATTTCAATAATAACAATACTAAAAAATTGTCTATGCTGGCGCCGTGCTGCTGTTGACATTGACATGGCCGTTGACTAAGTATTGCAATATCAGCGCTTCTTTGATTGCCATTTTTGTTATCAAGTTGGCACACAAAAGTGGCGAGCACAAAATAGACACATTGTGGGCCATAGGTAGTGGAATAGGTAAACGCTATAAAAAGTGGTTAGGTTTTACACGTACCTATGATAATAGCTGTATCAATTTCTATTATAATTCAATCATGTTTTCAATCCTGAGAGACATATAATCAGCGTAAGTTTTAACTGCTGAACATGCCTATGTTCAGTTACCTTCCAATGGCCGCGCCAATTAACGGTCAAAGGGGAAATTACCATAATCACCACACTTGACTAAGGATTCCTAATTGCAGTTTATTGTTATTAGCGTTCATTACTAGATGTAGGATGACTCTGGTACCCAAACTCTTGTGTAATTTCTAGTCACCTATTATGATGCCCACGTGTGGCGAGTGTGTTGCCTGTTCTTTGCCACACCACACGGAACAAAATCCGTTAAAATATATGAAACAATCATACCAGATGCAAGGGATGGGATGGTGTACTGAAAACTGAAACAGCGAATTTAGTTTATTATTATGATTTTTTTTAAATGAAAATCAGTGGAAATTATTTCCAAAGTGTTCCGAAATTTTCTATAAAAAAATGTTTATACAGGGTGTAAACGAAATCACTGTAATTTCTTCAAATCTCGTGATGTACTGCTGACATAGATTAAACCTGCACGGGATACTTTAGCTTTTTTTTATTTTTACAAAAATTAAACATGGTTTCTTAACGTGAGGCATTTTAGCGCCCCGAGCGAAGCGTGCGGCTACCACTCGCCGCGTGGTCATTTAAATTGCGGTGCTTTTTAGCCTCACGTTAAAAACACATGTTTACTTTTTGTAACTATTATTTTATTGAATCCAAAAGTATCCCGTGCAGTTTTAATCTATGTCAGCAGTATATCACGAGGTTTGAAGGAATTACATGTTTTCGTTTACACCCTCTATTGTTGAAAATGCGGTGTACCCTAATAAAGTAAGTTATTTTACATCAGAAAAATGTTAAATAATTGAAATAACAAACCGGAAACGTTGGAAAATTCCGAGAAGAGTAGATATTAGCTTATTTTCAATTCCTAGAAAACCATGACCTACATTATTATGATGACATCTAGAAGTATCCTTCAGTTGATCATTTTATTACCAGTCGTAGCCATGAGCACACGGCAAACGCCCACATACTAAAACGATCTGTATTTCGCAATAATTTGCAATTAGCGAGAAATAGCCACACAACTATCGTTATGACCATTTTAGTATCTCTATTTTTTTTCCATGACTTTATTTGTAAGTACTTTATTTATTTAATTCCAATACTTAAATTACAACCGGTTGCGATATAACTTTAACATAAAATAGGTAGGTACCTACTCAGTTTTAATTTATATAGAATCATACTTAAGCTATACTATGGTACTATGTACCTACTTGGAAATTTTTCAAACAAACAGCAAAAAAATCTAATTTTATTTTTATTTTATTCAAATGGTAATTCTACGTACATAAGTACCTAACAAATACAATCTATCAAGTCGCAATTCATTTTTCCACAAACAAAAATTTATTCAATACTAAAATAAATAAATAAAGAAAGAAAGAACTGCCTCGTTGGTCTAGTGGTGGCAAGCGCAACTGTTGATTGTGAGGTCCTGGGTTCGATCCCCAGGTCGGGCAAAGTGTTATTGGGTTTTTGGTTGATGGCAATAGGCTCGCCCCTATTACATGGAACTTAAACATAATGTCGAAACGAGGGTGTTGCTATACACCTCTGCCAACCCTTCGGGGAATATAGGCGTGATGTTGATGAAAGAAAGAAATAAATAGATAAAGAAAGAAATTAATTAAAAAAGAAATAAATAAAGGAACTTAAATAACCAATGAACGAAATAGGAAGAACCCGAAACATGTGTTCATACGAGCAAAGAAGTTTCGAAGCGCCATCCTATTTGGCGGAATTGGCTACCAACAGCACAAGGCTAGACTGAAAGTCAAATATACTAGAAAGATCTTACTGAAATTAAAGCGCCGCGTCTGGCAATAGGAAAGTCAGCAGTATTACGGTATCACCGATGGGGGTGGGTAAATATTGGTTCCTTCCTTTTAATATCTAACCTTTTTAGTATCATTCGGGATTAGATATTGGTTTAGCACATAGAAGTTTGTTGAATTATTGTCCCCTACTGGGCTAGGCCTGTTCCCAGAAAGCGAAGCGTTTAGGCCTTAGTCTACCACGCTGGCCTGGTGCGGGTTAAATGATAAATGATTAATTATTTCTGTAAATAAATCCGTTACAGACACTTTTATAAGTCAACTAGCGACCCGCCCCAGCTTCGCACGGTTGCAATGTAGATACTAATGTGGGGCATATAAAGCTTCCTTTTGAATCACTCTATTAAAAAAAACCGCATCAAAATCCGTTGCGTAGTTTTAAAGATCTAAGCATACATAGAGATAGACAGCGGGGGCGACTTTGTTTTATAATATGTAAAGAAGATCCTACCAAAAACATTCTGTAAAAAACTAGCCAAGTCTCGATGGAGCTGCTTGTTTATCTCTAAAAAGTAATGAAATCTAGACAAAGTCGTGCCAAGTCTAAGGTTCCTTACTGCGATTTCTTTATTATTATAGTTAATGTTGTGTGACTTGGCCGTTGAACATTCTTTATACGTTAGTGGGTACAAGTCAACGGGACAGGTACAGACGGACTTCTATCAATGATTAGAAGTCCGTCTGTACTGGAAACATTTTTTAAGTATTATTGAAATACGCAGTTTTATCAAGCCTACAATTGACTGGTTATTGAATCAACGTTTTCCAAGTGGCAATTTTCCATCGTCAATGGGTAACGGTTCTGGCGACAAATTGGTGCAATGGTGTCATGGAGTTCCTGGTTTTGTACCCTTGTGTACCCTTCAACGGGCAAGTCACACAACATTAACTATAATAATAAAGAAATCGCATAAGGAACCTTAGACTTGGCACGACTTTGTCTAGATTTCATTACTTTTTAGAGATAAACAAGCAGCTCCATCGAGACTTGGCTAGTTTTTTACAGAATGTTTTTGGTGGCATTTCACTTCTTTTTGTAGAAACGTGGGCATATTTATTTATTTTATTAGATTTTCTTATTTGACACAGTTTTTTTCTTTTTAGGAGTAGTTTTTTTATTATTACAAATCTTTCTTTTCTTTTTTTTCTTTTTATTTTTGACATCAAATGAAGCGGACTACCAAGTTGAATATTTTTTGTAAAGGCGGTATGTCGATCTCTAATAATTTGGTTGGGCTCTTGTGTTTTCTAATCAGGGTCACCAGGTACTCCAGATCTTCGATTATCCTAGTTTTTATAGTTTTCCCTTTATGTGGCCATTAAACCCTAACTCTGTACCAAATTTCAGCTCTCTGAGTTTATGGGAAGTACTAGTTCTATTCTGATGATCATGAGTGAGTGAGTGTCATAAATGCGAAACTTTGCTTTCGCTTAACTTCGGAACTAAATGACCTACAGACTTGAAATTTTGGATTTTAAGTATGTGATTATAGCTTACTGGATGACGGAAATTTCTGCATTCTGGTCTTATCCAGAGGTTCTCAAATAGGGGCCTGAAAATGCGGCGAAATGGTTCCAGTAAAGGATGGTACGGCAGTGTTTGCTTCGCGCTCGACTTGTCGGGGGCACTACCGTGCCCCCCGATAGTGTTTTTTTTAAGACTAGGTAGATGGCGCCGGCATTTCCTTTCTGACTAGCTCTGAGAAGAAAAGCCGAAACAAACTCAGAGATCAAGGTCTCTTTTCTGGACTTTAGTCCAGACATTACAATTGATGGTTGGCGGACTTCACACACCATCAAGAACTTTTTGGAGCTCTTTCAGGTGTGCAGGTTACCTCACGACGTTTTCCTTCACCGTTAACGCAAGTGATAATCAAAATCTGATCTGCACATGAATTAGAAAAGTCAGAGATACGGGTCGGATTCCTACACAGACCCTACTGTGAAAGGCAAGCATTCAACCAGTGCTTCCGTTCTATCCATATTTAGAAATGGGCGCTCGCGGCCTAAAATACAATAATGATAATAATATCCGTTGTTCTATAGTAAAATCTAGAATCTAGAACAATAATGGCTACTATACGACTCTAAGATGTGTACGCGACTCATAAATGATTCTATTTTTACATTCGGCGTAGTATCGACACGGCTGTACCTAAGTACCTAGTACATAAACATAGTTCAATTTTACGTAACATCGCAGTTGGCAGTCCTACCTCAATGTAATCAACGTTATCGCTTGACGGGCATATACAATTGTGGGGTAGGTATAATTGTTTACCTAGACTCAACAGGTATGATGAAGTAGGTACTTTATTACATAACATCAATGCTACGGCGCAAAAGAAAACGTCCGAAACGCTATTTCTCCGTATCGAAATCGTATACATAATATTTTCAGTCGTATATTTACCAATGTACCTAATTCAATTTATTACGGTGTAGTACCTATTTCAGGAATTACAATATCGTCGCTTAAAACTGATAACTTTTTATGTTAAATTATTATGATAAAATTAAAATCGCGTTTCTCGATAGTACAATGTTATTTAATAACGTAATTCTATTCACTGCCTGTAAAATCGTTCCAATGGAGTTATCAGTTTAACACTTATAGCTGATAATATTTGTTTTTTTTATTAACTTAAGCAGTGAGAACCCAGATGTTTAACGCTTTGCCTTCTATGCAAGAGGATCCGAGCTAGGACCCGGCCCACAACTCTGACTTTCCGAATTCATGTGTGGATCAGATTAATAATCACTTGTATCGAGAGTGAGGGAAAAAACAACGTGAGGAAACCCGCACATCTCATTCTGAGAAAAGACCCGTGGCCCGTTATGTTTTTATGTTTTATGAACTCGTTAATATATCACCTTTTCACGTGAAGATAAAGCTACTCTTGTCCCATCCGTGGTTTTCATATAAGATGATGGAATTACGTCAAGACTATGGGAGAAGTGGAATGTTAATAACAACAATTTGCGATCATCTATCCATTTACCATGCGCGATGATAATGGCAATTTCCCGTTTGTCCGTTCATTGTAGTGATCAAAATACTTATCTTTATATAGGTATATATAATTCGACTGTACGTGTGTATGTCACTGAACTCCTCCTAAACGGCTGGACCGATTTGAATGAATTTTTTGTATGCGTTTGGGTGGCGTCCTGGATAGTTTAGATTCACAATTGGACCCGGTAGGTGGCGCTGCTTTCCCGGACAGGACGACGTCGTCCGGGTCCGCTAGTTTATGTATATAAAAATCAATTGCCGTGCGTTGTCTCGCAAAAACTCGAAAATGGCTCGACCGATTTGTTTTTTTTTGTTGTTCGCTTCAATACTGAGCAGGTTTAGGAAAAAAAAATGTACTACGAAGTTCACCGGGTCATTTAGTAAAAAATAATAAATTTATAACAAATCAGTCACTCAATCGAGATGAAAAAAATGACAAATTGTCGAGGCAATTAGACTGAAATCTTAATGCAGCAATGCGTGAAGATAAAACTACTGATTTCTTTAAAAAAACATAAAATGAATTAAAGTAATATTTTTCTATTGTTATGTGCTTCTAATTAAAACCTAAGACGATCATCTTAAGTTTCTGGTAATTTCTGTTCCACGTTGTATAATGGACGGGTTCGTGATGACCATATTAATAAACACGATAATATTGATTTTATTAATTATTAATTAATAGGTAAACTCGATAACATCTCGTTTATTAATTAATATTTAATATTATTTGTGTGTATGTAATTCCAAAACCATCTGAACAGTTTCATTTTAAAGGGTATTGAAATTAAATCCTCATTATCCTTTTACGTAATAATTACAGTTTTTTTAATTAATAAAATACCTACGTGTTTTTCAACTTCTGAAATTTAAATATGGTATCACTAGTAATTCTCGTTATTTTTAAAAAACAAGTATCTACTGTGCCTGTTTGAAATAAAATTTTTAGAACTTTGAAAATATTTAAATGTAAAAGTTTTTACTTTGTGTGTGATAATTTTTTTTGATAATTTTTTTGGTACCTATTAGTATTCTGTTCTAGTTGTAAATTTGACATTCTTCGTGTTGTTGATAAAATTGAAGTTCTATGAAAACGTCACAGGAATTGTGACGTTCGGACATTCATTTTTCGTCTAGGAAGCGTCCTAGACGAAAATATAATCGACGTACTATACATACTTACGAAGTTTGAGTTGAGTACAGTAATGAAATCTATTTCTAATTTCAGCCTGACTGTAAATATTCCTAGCACAGAAAATCCAATAGGTACTTAGGTACCTACCAACATCTCTAAAAACATACAACATATCAACACACACATTTACAAGTCTAATAGTTGTTTAATGGTAATGGCAAACTTATCAGATGCTCTCAAAGAACCTTTAATCTGTCTGATTGAGCTCCCCCCACAGAACATTGGAGATATTTTTCAAAGCGTCGCCAACGCCTTTAGATTTGTTCATAGCAGACTTTTATTTATACAACATGTAACTTTTGTTGGTGCAATCCATTGAATGTTTCTTTGATGGTTATTCAATGAATACATTTTTACATGTAAGTGTAAATAGATATTTCGATAGTCTCTTTAAAAAAATATCATCTCAACCCACAAACGCCCGCAGTAACAAAGCTTCTGTTATGGACGATACAAGAAGCGGTCATCAGGGACTATAACCATAATCGTTTATCGTATAAAGGCTTGATAAACAGACTGATGGTTTATCGTAGTATGTTGCTAATTGCTATTAGGATGTTACTGCTCATTAAACATAATACTTTAATAAGGTATCTTATACGAGGGTCAAATAACACTAACTCACATAAGTTTTACTGGAAAATTACAAATAGCGTCTTTTATTTGCATTTTTATCTTACATATTTGCCGGACATAGAGAACAACTAATCTAAAAAAAATATTGAATAGGTAAATAATAAAACCTTTTTAACAAAAATAAAACCGACTTCAAATTGTCTATCTCCGAAGTTCTTCATCAGATCTTCACCAAATTTAAATGGGACCACGTCAAAAGAATACTTTTTCAAACAAAAAAAGAATCATTAAAATCGGTTTACAATAATTGTAGGAAATTGGATAGGACGTAATAAGCGAAAAGGATCCAACCCACAAAATTATCGAAAATGAGTTATTTATATCAAAATACTCCTTAAACTTCTTAAGCCAAACTACACATAATAACATTTTAACAAGTAAAATATTATACATTTGTCCCTTAATTACAATAAAACCAAGAAATTTAAATCCAAGAACCAATGAAGAAATACAGTCTAAACTTAAAAAAATAATATCTCTTATCTGTGTGGGTTGTATCCTTTTCGCTAAACTACGTCCAATTAGCAAAGATGTCGCGGAACAAACATACGAAAAAAAAACATACAGTCGAATTGAGCACCTCCTCCTTTTTTTGGAAGTCGGTTAAAAATATCTACATTTATAGGTCCCACTATAAAATTGATAACAAAATTACACAACAATTTCGCAACAAAATATTTTAATTATTTGTAGGGCGTGACCCGCTAGCTTACTACCCTCCTCGGCAGGGGATGAAAATGACGTCATCTCAGAACCCCTGCAGTATGACATCATCCGACGCACGGTGGCTGCGTGCTACGCAATAACTGGCAGGCGCAACCGAATTACTCACTTTTGCTATGACAAATAGAATATCCGTATTGAATTACGTTTTGAATTGTAACTTTTGACTCATTAAGGACTTGGTTGAAGGTTTGTGGGATAAATAGGTATATGTATCACCTTGAGATGAATTCTTTATTGATGAATATTGTATTGGAAATGTGACGCGGGTGAACTATGAATTAATAATGTTAAGGATCCAACCTTACCTACAGAATACGAATGTAATCATAATTAGCTAGTATAATTACATCATATTTTTTTTCTTTTTTTTTTAATATTGCCCCACATTCAGGGCCGGGCTAGGACCTGAAATTGGCCCGGGCATTTGAGAGACGGTCGGCCAGTGCTGGCAAAAAAAATTCATTCCCAAGCGATTAGACGGACGACGATTTTTTTTTAGATGCTGCCCTCACTCTTTCTCCTGTATCTTGGGTGCATTTAGAAACACAAACAATTTGCGGCTTCTTTTTCAAGCGATAGGCGATAATTGGACTACCTTTTTTTTTGACGTTTCCCTCACTCTTTCGATTTCTCCGACTGTTTGACCAGCCCATCAGGTCGCCGGAGTAGGTAGGGCTGCATTTAGGAACTGTAGACCGATAGGCTAACTTGTGGTTGAGCCCTACTGAACGGGGGGACGGTGATTATTAACATTCATAGTAAATAACATGATTAATTAAAATTGTTATGAAACAACTGTTTGATATAATAAAAACTTTTTAACAAAAATAAAACCGACTTCAAATTGTCTATCTCCGAAGTTCTTCATCAGATCTTCACCAAATTTAAATGGGACCACTTCGAAAGAATACTCTTTCAAACAAAAAAATATTCATTAAAATCGGTTCACAATTAGCAAAGATATCGCGGAACAAACATACAAAAAAAACACATTCGAATTGAGAACCTCCTCTTTTTTTGGAAGTCGGTTAAAAATCGAAACATTAATGTAATTTTACACAAAATTATTTAGTGTCCCCTTTGTGTTGCGGTCCCCCCTAGGCTGCAGCCTATGTAGCCTATGATTAAATACACGACCCAGATACCTAATAGATTCAAAAAAATATTTTTTTACATGAAATCAATAACCTTAAAATCAAAATTCTTGTTACCGTATTGTAGTAGCTAAACTTTAGGTAGATTTTAGACATTACAATGTTAGCAAACGAACATTAACGTGAATGCAAACAAGATTCTACGCAGAACATTAATTTCATGTTTTGATCCCCACCCCGTCGCGAACATAACCAAAATGAAATTATTATTGCAACTGTAAACGGTTACGACAAGCGATTAAAACTAACCACAAAGCAGTTATATGAGGAATATGAGAATTACAGAGACTTTATACAATAACACTGCTTTATAGCTAATATCCTTAAAGTTGAAGTTGATATTGGAACGTAACCCTTAAGCGCAGGCCACACCGCCAGCTAGCGAGCGAGCGAGCGAGCAACGTTTCACCGAGCCTAGCTACTTCAGCGACGCAAACGATGTGAACCGAAGTATGAAAAAAAAATACGAAGATAAGAATAAAATAATTACCATTTATGAAATTAACAGTTTCAGAAGTCGGTGTTAATCCATGCTGAACCAAATTGAAGGCACCGACTTCTGAAACTGTTAATTTTATAATATGGTAATTATTTTATTCTATTCTTCGTTTTTTTGAAGTCGGTTTTATTTTTGTTAAAATGTTTTTTTTTTTCTTTTTAGTGGCCTTAATTAAAACATGGTTGGACCTACTAAAGACGCTGCTCGTAACATAATCACATCATCCATCACATTATGCGTCATCGAGGATTCCATTGTCTATCTCGGAAGTTCTTCATCAGATCTTCACCAAATTTAAATGGGACCATTGCGAACGAATATTCTTTCATACAAAAAAATAATTTTCCAAATCGGTTTATAAATGACGGTGTAGTGAGTAAACAAACATTAAAAAAAAACATATAGGGGAATTGATAACCTCCTCCTTTTTTTGGAAGTCGGTTAAAAAGCCAGCTCGCGGTGTGGCCTGCGCTTTACTCCTGGTCGTAATACTAATGCCACCTTAGATTTTAACTGCGATAAACGCTATCCGTTGATAATATTGATGTATAAACGCACCCTTTCGGAATGGCCAATTCTCTTATGTACTCGCCCAGACCGTAAGGGCGCGGACATATTGTGCGACAAAGCCCAGTGTGGTGCAGCGTTCAATTTAATGCAATTTCGTCCTGTTACATGTTAAACTGCACAAGCACTGTTCTGTGTACGTTCATTGAAGTTAAAATTGCGTACGTTTAGGTATTAAACGGACACTTTATGATTATGTCAGTTAGGTGTCTTTTGTAGGCCAATTTTACTAACAAAATTGACGCCAAACGAACTATAAACGTCAGTCAAAATGTTTGGTTTTTCCAACTTACGCCTCCCCCCCCCATATGGGTAAATAAGTGGGATGGGATTTTTTTAGACGCTTTATATTTTTAGGGACTTTGAGGTTTTGTTTTTGTTGACAAATAATTTGACAGCCTATGTAAACGAAAACTGTCATAAGCCCGGTTCCTATAAACAAAAACGGATCGTTTTGCTTACCAATGATATAACTTTTTATTGCCAAACTGGGCATACCTATACTTAAATAGAATTGTAAGCTAATTTTACCTGTGATATCTATTTCCATATGGGAAGTTCTACTATGCAAAACAATGAGGTCTTTACTTCATTATTGGTTAAAAATAGAAGTCTCAACTTTAACCTATAGCGATCCGTAAATTATAGGAATCAGTCATTAATTAATAGTTCGGCTTTCGTCGATTGCTCAACGTTTCTCTTAGTAATATTGGCCCAGGTCTCATACACATGGGCATGCATCATGTGTATAATATGAAGTCACCTAACAACAAACATTACTAATTTGAAAATTTAATACCTACCTACCTAATGCATTTTGTATGTATATTTTGGCAGCTGTATTGGTGATCGCAATGAATAATATAATCGATCTGTATGTATGTAATACAATACTAAACATATTTGTGTACATAAATAATTGTTATTGATTGATTTATATCTCGTATCTAGTAATAAATAATAGTATCTACTATCTACTTACTAACTAAGGTGATACAACGCACAGCGATTGCTGAACGACCGTTTTTTTAACATGGAATTATGACAATATTTACCTAAAAGCAAGATAACATAACATCACGCCTGTATTCCCCGAAGGGTAAGGCAGACGTGTGTAGTAACACCCTCATTTCGCCGTTATATTTAAGTCCCATGTAATAGGGAGCGACCCTATTGCCATCAACCGGGCACAAATTCAAACACCGGGCTGCTATTGAGGAATT
Organism: Amphipyra berbera; assembly: GCA_910594945.2. Lineage (NCBI taxonomy): Eukaryota > Metazoa > Arthropoda > Insecta > Lepidoptera > Noctuidae > Amphipyra > Amphipyra berbera. The sequence goes on along the minus strand of OU343126.1, from coordinate 14,026,354 downwards.
CTACACGGAAAAACCGCAATAACATTTTGCCCGACCTGGGGATCGAATCCAGGACCTCACGATCAGCAGTCGCGCTTGCCACCACTAGACCAACGGGACTAACTGATCATTATCACGGGCTTAAACCACAGAGTAATAAATAGTACTAGGTACTACCTACATGTGAACAAAGTGAAGCTAGAACAATGTGCTCACTCGCTAACATTTGGTTCAGTTTTCTGTTGTCTTTCACTCCGGAGGTGAAACACTGCATGCATGTTTTCATACCTAAACCACGGAGAGACACAAGCCTGGTTATACCAAGGAAGTAAGATGGGCTCAGCAGTTTCATAACATAATCTGTAGGGTGAATAATTCTAGTTAATATATGTTTTTAATTAAATAAGACAATATGCAGCTTTTATACATTAAATAATGTGCCAAAGCCCTACGATATAAAATGTGTATATTTCAAATGGATTTTTGAGTACCCCAAAACTTTGATGGGCAAATCTAAGTGTCTGTATTTACTGAGCTCTGAAAGAGGGTGGGTTTTTACTTTCTTTTTATAGTTAGTACCAATAAAAGAGCACATTTGAATTTTCGCCTTCCTAAGAACATTTTCACCTCGGCGATAACGCCTTACAATTTACTTTAGCAATCAGACTTAGGTTTACGGCTAGTAAATTGGTTTTGCAAGTATCAAGTTTATTAATATTTCATTCTAATAAGCGTTAAGGTAACTTTAGACTAACTTCGAGATTATTAACCTTTGATATTGTATTGGATTTGTTTACAAATAAACGTTAAGCTTGATAGTTAAATGTTAGGATTTATATAATGAATTAAAATTGGTATAAACGGGGCACATAAATAATAAAGCTCGCATAACGTACCTACACATACAGAAATATACATAAAACATATACCTATTCCCAAACACAAAACAACACAGACAATTCCAATCATGTAACTTAATTAATATAACTGTACTATGATTTATTATCTAGACAGTAACTATGTAATCAGTATGCTTAACTATGTGACTTATAACTGGAACCTTGTGGCAATCTGTTGATTTAAGGTTGAGGAAGACTATCCGCTTGTGATACAGTTTTATACTAGTACGAGGGGATAGGGCGAATCAGTCCAAAGACAACCAAACCATTTCTTTTTTTTTTTTTTTTACAGTCCACCATGTCACATTCTCCAACTGTTGACTGCCTAAATGTTATTGTCAAAATTACTTTAAACGATTTTTGTCTATCCTGGGTTTATTATTAATTTACTATGTATGGTTGTCTCATATTCATGAAAAAAGATTATGATTATTAAAAAAAAATAAAAAAAAAACTAGCGGCCCGTCCCGGCTTCGCACGGGTAGACATTTTTCCCGTTTTCGCAACATTTTTCATTTATGCTCCGCTCCTACTGGTCGTAGCGTGATGTTATATAGCCTATAACCTTTCTCGATAAATGGACTATCCAACACAAAAATAATTTTAAAATTCCAACCAGTAGCTCCTGAGATTAGCGCGTTCAAACAAACAAACAAACTCTTCAGCTTTATAATATTAGTAAAGATAACTACAATTATTATTATACTTGCATCTACTTAGTCCTACTTTGATATAGGTACGTAAAACTTTACCATGGTGAATAACGTGAATGGGTGCTGCTTGACGTCTAAGTGCTTTATTTAAGCTAGGAAGCTAGAAAGGCTAGACTGTGTGCTAACGTAAGCCTTCCTAGCGTTTCAGATATTTTCTTCTATTTTCTTTCTAGCTTTGAAAACAATAAGAATGTCCTAAATGACGATAAAAAATATTGGTTCTTTTTTTTAGTAAGTAATAATATTTAGGGGAGTTAGTGACTAATTACCAACCGCGCGGATCATACGATTTGCGAGGTTAAGCTGCGCTTGCCGTGGTCATTTCGTGGATAGGTGACCGTTCGTTACACATTGAGACCCCTCCTTGTTTCGGAGAGCACGTTAAACAGTCGGTTCCGGGTGTCATACGAATACCTATGACAGTCGTTACGGAAACTCAGAAAAGTCAGTCGTTACGAGAAGCCCGAAAGTATGAGACCTAAAAAAAAAATACTGGTATTCAGCCACATCTGGTTAGACTGGAAGCTGACCCAACAAAGTTGGGAATAAGCTAGGCAGAACAATTATATTTAGCGTGGCCTATGGCCAGCAGTGGACTGCGATAGGTTGAGTTGATAGATTGAATTATATTTATAGAAATTCATCATCATCTTCTCCCTGCCCTTATCCCACACTAGGTGGAGTCACCACTACACGTATTCCTCTTCTATTCTCCTCTATCAGCCGTCATCTTAGTACTCATATATGTACCTATTTATAGAAACTAATGTGACCAAATAAAATTACAAGCCAGAGAGACTCACAACGAAATCGTATCGATATAAAACGTATAAATTCCTATTTACATCTAAGAACTGAAAAATAAAACCTCCCATTCAATACTGTTTTCAATAAAACTTAAATGGAACTACAGAAACCGGAGTTTTAAAATCGATAACTTTCAATATCTCCGTATATATCTCGGGAGCTTTATTCTAGTATGAGATCGGGTATCTGTCTGCTGAATCGCTCTCCGAAATGGCCTTATTAATTCCCTTTTATGTCTGGGAGCACACACGACCGTATAAGCGATTTACGTTGCAGTTTAAGCGTTAGCTTTCTTTATGTTACCATAAAGTAAAGAAGACGTACTCGTAGGTGGTAAAGGCGACCCCTGAATGCGATATTTTGGTTTAATTGCACACGACTTGCCACCTGAGGCCGGCAGTAATTGGGGAGACTTTGTTTTTAGAGTGTAAATTGGACGTTTTGCAAGATTAGCAGCGGATAGGAATATGTGAGTCTTAAGAATAGCGAAGTAGGGTAAAACAAATATTTATAAGTTGCTAGTAACTTAGACCTCATATGCGCAGCGCGACACAATTTTGTCGTCGCATTATCTCGTGCCGAGACGAGATAAGTAATACTATTATCTGTTTTTGAATCGAGATAATGCGACAATAAAATAAAGTCGCGTCGCGCTGTATATGTTAGGCCTGCTGAATTCTCATTTTTTGGGGATAATGATAGAGGTTTTGGATAAAATACTTTCCATTGAAATAATTTTCGATTTCAGTTTATACGTTGAAGGCTCTCTCTCTCTCTCGCTCTCTTTTTATAAAAAATATTTTTCGCTTTTTATATTGGTATAATTTGTGAATTATTTTATCGGTGAGTGCGGTGTGGGTAAATCCTAGCGTTCACAACGGGAGACTACAATCCATAATTCTCAATTACAATCGGAGTTGACTACAAATGTAAAGTCATGGACGTAAACGGTGGTAAAGTCAAGCTTGTTAGTTGTCGGCAATAAGACTGACGAGCATATCATTTTGGGACCCAGTGCATTATATCAGCAAGCACATTGGATCAACCGCGCGACGGCGCAACGAGTATTCCAAAGGAGGGTTGACGTCAGGCAGGCGGCCGGTCATAAAACAATAAGCCAAAACCTCTAACAACATGGATTTATGAAATACATGTTGTGCCGACTCCACCTAGTGTGGGATAAGGGCAGGAAGAAGAAGATGTTGAAGGCTCTCGAAACAAAATTAGTATAGATATTTGTATTACAAATGCCAAGCAAAAGGCTACTCCAATAATTTACAAGATAATAGATTAGAATAACATTCTCGAATTAATTAATTTTAGATTACTTACTCAACTGAACTGTAATTTAACTGCAGACAACCAGTTATTGGATAAAGATAATTGATTAGGCCTGCCAAAGATTAATTGAATCTAGTCAATTGTTCAACATCAAATCTATTTGTAATGCTGGCTATAATTAAAACATTTCTAAATCAGTCTTATTCTAAATAGTATCTACCTTAAGTGTTGCCATAATATGTTAAAGAATCAATTTAAATCTGGTAGTATGAGTCTGTCATGCTTACTGGTGGCGTTGTTTATCCGGTCGTTGAGTTCCCTATAATATGGTTGAGCTGACCGATGCGGATGTGCACGTCATGCTCGTGAACGGGTGCCGTCTGTCGGGACTGGTCAGCCCTTAACTGCTATGGCAATCCTAGAAGGCATATTTTTCTATTTGTTACTCTTATGTGAGTTTATTTGTTACATTAACCTGCATTATTCTCATTCTATTTCTCACACTACTGTAATGGAATTGTAATGAACTACTATTTTGAAAAGAGTATTCATGGAGTTTCTTGCCGGCTCTTCTCCATAGAACCTACCTTTTGGAACCGTGCATCTAGTTTTGACGTTTTAAAAGTGCCTGAAATCTGGTCTATTTGAAATAAAAAACTTTGACTTTGAAAAATCTCTTTTAGTTTAAAAGTTGGTCTTGCGGTGACAAGCGCCATTACTGATCGAGAGGTCCTGGGTTCGATGACCATGTCGGGCAGTATTTTTATGGTTTTCCGTGTGGAATTCTTCAGTAGTAGCCCTGAATTTAGATTAGAGCCCAGTTGATGGCAATAGGCTCGCCCCCTATTATATGGGACTTAAACGTAACGGTGAAATGAGAATGAATACGGTGCGAGAGTGCCGATCTGCAGTGTGCCCGACCTTTTATAGGCCCAGACCCCCGCCAGTCAGCCACCACCCGTCATAGTTGTTGTCACACCTCTGCCCATCCCTGCGGGGAATACAGGCTTGATGTTATGCTGATCTTTATCAGTATCGTGTCAATGGCTATCATTCGAAGTATTTAAACGGTTGGCTAAATATTGAGGTTTTGGTTAGCAAAAATGTAAGATTGATTTGCGATGTATGATTAGCGGAGAAAATTGTATCTGGCTTTTCTGCATTAAATAATCCCTCAAAAAAACTTTTAAGTTAAACGGTTTTATTTTGCAGTACCTGTGCAGCATCAGAATTTGAGGATTGAAGGTTGAAATTATTATAGTATTTGTATTGTCATGAAGTTTTAGGACAATCGGTTAAGCAGAAGTAGTTGAAAAATCTGCTGCAAGTAGAACCCTACTTGCAGCAGATTTTCGCCAGGCCCAAAAATAGAAAAGCCGGACACAGACTCATATTTAGCCGGACATTTTGCCCGGAAAGCCTGACACATTGGTTTTTAAAGAAAAAAAAATCACTCGCCCGCTTTCGTTCGGTAGCTTTTGGCGGGGCGAGGTTGACCAAAAGCCTAACAAAAGCCGGATACCGGACTTGTATATATTTGGCCGGACACAACTGTAATAAGCCTGACATGTCCGGCTAAAGCCGGACACCTGGCAATACTACCCAAGATTTGAATCAAACAAACAAATATACGCAGTGAAGCTAATTAAAACCACTTAAAAACAGAAAAATCACGGAATGGAAAGTGCTTAACCGAGCCCGGGTGCTCAGAAGATTATTTTTGCTGACGAAATATTTATATCATGAATCATAATTGTTTCCCTACATGTACCCTACCAACTATCTTTTAGGGACGTTGGGTTTTAACTCATTGGAGGTGAGAAGAGGCCTTGATCAACTCACTGTAGCCTGTAAGACTTTACGGGGACGTATCGACTGCCCAGAGCTCCATGGTCTTTTCTGCCAACTATTTGTGCCCGACAAATACATCGGACTCCGTCAGAGCCGTTGGCACAATCTGTTTGCGCAACTTCCAGCCAAAACTGTAGCCAGAGCCGAATCCCCAGTCTGTCGCACTTTTAAGGTGCTGAATACCCTTCTGGCTGCCAACCCTGAATGTGATCTGTTTGTGGATGAATGGATTAAAATTATGCGTATATGTCTGGTGTTCTGTGAGAGAACGGATGCAAGGGAGTCCACTGTTCCATGTTAGTTTTAAATTATATTGTACTAGCTGTGTCATCACGGCTCCGCCCGCGGCAGAAGTTTTATTCCAGTAATAAATATAGCCTATGTTACTCAGTGATAATGTAGCTTTCTAACGGCAAAATATTTTTTGAAATCGGTCCAATAGTTTTTAAGTTTATTCGTTACATACAAAATTCCAAAAATACAAATCAGTCCTCTTTATAATATTAGTATAGATATAGATTATTGTAAACGTAATTATTGTTTCTATGTTAATTAATTTAATTGGTGTTGTACCGTTTTAATTAACTATAAATTAATAAATTTCTTTTTTACATTCACATCTCCTATCTAATATCATGCAAAGTTGCATACAGCTGTCTTCATTTTATCATCGGTATTTTGCGGTCTAGGGACTTTCGTCATCCATTCTTTCCTGTTTTCTTTTTTTAAGGAAACGTTCTTGATTTACCGGAAAAATAGGTACTAGAAGAGTAAACTACAACGCAGTTTTTTCTATAAGAAAATCCATTGACGGTGTATCTTTTCCTAATACGTCAAGCATCACAGATGTGTCGTATGTAATCACCACCAGTAGGTATCGAACCAGTGTAGTCTGCACTTACTAGTTATCTAACTGGGGATTAATTTCGCTAATTTGAATAATATGACATACTAGCGACCCGCCCCGGCTTCGTATGGGTACAATGTAGCTACCTACTAATGTGGCGCATATAAACCTTCCTCTTGAATCCATCCATCTATTGCTGAAAACTGCATTAAAATCCGTTGCGTAGTTTAAAAGATCTAAGCGTAGGTACAGACAGCGGGAGCGACTTTGTTTTATACTATGTAAAGATAAAAGATAATTGTCATCCCACCAACACTCTATTGAGATTCCATTACGATTGTGACAGATTAGATATTCTGCTAAAATGTCAATGTTTTCTATTGAAGTAATAGTTCAACTGCCTCATTGGTCTAGAGGTGGCAAGCGCGACTGCTGATCGTGAGGTCCTGTGTTCGATTCCCAGGTTGGGCAAAGTGTTAATGGGTTTTACAATGTGGAATTCCTTAGTAGCAGCCCGGAGTTTGGATTTGTACCTGATTGATGACAATATGCTCGCCGCCTATTACATGGGACTTAAACATGACAGCGAGATGGGGGTGTTACTTTACACCTCTGCCCAACCCTTCGGGGAATACAGCCGTGATGTTATGTTAATAGCTCAATGCCAGTTGAATGAAAATTCAGTAGAAAACCTATGGTCTAAAATAACGAACAGAATACTAAATGTCTAAAACTATTCTATCAAGTACCTATCAATACACTATCGACATCACTCTATCGAAGCGTTCGTAAATTAGTAAACTTGGGCCCCTGGTAATGAGTTTCTCCACCAAAAAGTTGACAGTGTGCTAAAGTCCTAAAATCAAATCCAGCGATTCAATAATACAGTTATTATGATAATAAATCTACATATTGCAAACGTTCAAAGGTTATAAAGGTTCAGACAGACATTACGTTTTTATTCGTTGCGGAGACTACGTCCACAAATTACGAACTGGAAAATGAATTGTTATTGATCAGCGAAAGCGATTGAAAATGTTAAAATCTCTCATTAGTTGCCATTGGAAATTGCAATTTCGGATAATTAATAAACGTTTTCATTATTTGAATGGATGTTATGCAGTTGGAAATGTATTTGCGTTATTCACTTTGTGCCTATTGACAGTCTATTAAGCTCTTTTGAATAGTGATGTAGGTATGGTCAGTTGAATACGTTGCTACGTGTTTGGTTTGAACACGTCGTTACACATACAATTGCAATAACTGATCGCAACTGCGCACGCCACCGCGGCCGCAAGCTGAACGCATTGGTTCGAGCCCACCCTGCAACTATACTTGTAGCGACGTGTTCAAACCAAACAGAACACGTTTGGTTTGAACACGTCGCTACAAGTACAATTGCAATAACTGATCGCAACTGCTCACGCTACTGTGGCCGCAGGCTGAACGCATTGGTTCGAGCGCACCCTGCAATTGTACTTGTAGCGACGTGTTCAAACCAAACAGGACACGTTTGGTTTGAACACGTCTCAACAAGTACTATTGCAATAACTGATCACAAACATGCACACCAGCGCGGTCGCAAGCTGAACGCATTGGTTCGAGCGCACCCTGCAATTGTACTTGTAGCGACATGTTCAAACCAAACAGGACACGTTTGGTTTGAACACGTCGCTACAAGTACAATTGCAATAACTGATCTCAACTGCGTACGCCACTGCGGCCGCAGACTGAACGCATTGGTTCGAGCGCACCCTGCAATTGTACTTGTAGCGACGTGTTCAAACTAAACAGGACACGTTTGGTTTGAACACGTCGCTACAAGTACAATTGCAATAACTGATCTCAACTGCGTACGCCACTGCGGCCGCAGACTGAACGCATTGGTTCGAGCGCACCCTGCAATTGTACTTGTAGCGACGTGTTCAAACTAAACCGGACACGTTTGGTTTGAACACGTCGCTACAAGTACAATAGTTATATACATATTATAGTAATAATATATATATTCATATATATGTATTTATAACCTAGGTCCTATATTTATAGTTGTTTAGTTATCCATATAGTTAATTAAGTCGCAAATGTCCATAATTTATTTTTATTTTTTTGTACCTCTCTTTTCTATGCTTTTCTCTTTGACCCAAAGGTTGACTGGTAGAGAATGCCTTGTGGCATTAAGTCCGCCTTATGTACCACCATTGTGCATTGAAGTATTAAATAAATAAATAAATAATAGCAATAGCTGATCGCAATCGTGGACGCCACTGGGGCCGCAAGGAACGCGTTGGTTCGAGCGTCGCCTAAAACATAAAAGAAAATAAAACAAGTTTCAACGATAAAATCGAATAGCTCTCAAAGTTAATTTACTTGTTAGCGCTACATTGCGGGCTGCAATCGGCGGGAATCATTACCGGGCCATTTGCGAGAGGCAATCTAGTTAAATATTGACGTTAAATAATGATTCCTATTTCCTTTGGTTCCGTTTGCTGCGAGACACGGAGCTAAGTGATTCGACGCAGTTTGTGGATGTAAAATATTTTATTTATTACCGGAGAATATTAGTTTCGAATCTTTTTTTAACTTTTTGTTTTTTTTTATTTTAATTCACTTTCCTTCGCGAATTTATAGTAGACGGGATAAAGGTCCTCACATACGGTGCAGATACCTACTATATTTTTTAACTGCGAGTATCTGCGCATAAAAACTTATAGTAGAAAGAAAGAAAGAAAGAAAAAATATTTATTTTTTCGCCCAAGCGGACGCACACGAATGCTTAAAAATAAAAAATATAAAAATTCTTAAAATTAAAATCATAAAACTACAACAAAAATGTGTACTTAAATTTAACATATCATTATAATTAACTGGTAACCCATACACAAAATATCTATAAATCTAGATAAAATATCTATTTATCTTAGTAGGTATCTAGTAAGTTATTACACACAGAAAAGATAAGATAAAATATTGTTCGGCCTATCCTTTTCCCAACTATGTTGGGGTCAGTTTCCAGTCTAACCAGATGCGGCTGAATATCAGTATTTTACACGGAGCGACTGCCATCAGACCTCCGCAACCCAGTTACTGGGCAATGCCGATATCCTAAGGTTAGACCGGTTGTCAGACTTTCAGGCTTAACGACTGTCATAGATATTTGTTTGACACCCGGGATGAGTTCTCCGAGGCACGCAGAGGTCTCGATGTGTAAAGAACGATTACCCATCAAATACGATAAAATATATATTTTATGTATAATTTATCTGCGCCGCCGCCGCCGTGTGTTAGTACATTGATTTCGTTTATTGGTCTTAAGATAACACAACATCACGCCTTCAATCCCCGAAGGGTAGGGCAGAGGTGTATTGTAATACCCTCATTTCGCTGTTATGTTTAAGTTCCATGTAATAGGGGGCGAGCCTATTGCCATCAACCGGGCACAAATCCAAACACCGGGCTGCTACTGAGGAATTCCACACGGTAAAACCCTATAACACTGTGCCCGACCAGGGGATCGATCCCACGACCTCACGAAACCTCTTAAGAGATATCAAAAAATATATTCCAACGACTTGATTCCCTCGTATTATGATGTTTTTCTTAGAATATGAGTGAGTAATACACGTTCACGGTCTGTCGCATTCTCCTACCAATGATTATGATCACGGTCATTGAACGAGATACGAGCTGGGCGATTGCCCACGTCAGTTTTCCTGTAACTGACCTCCGTTTTAATGCGTTTACTCTAGACCTTTGTCTAATGACTTTGACTTTGACCAAACGTTAGGTGCAGTGGCTGAGCGATTGACTTCTGCGCTAAAGGTTGTGGGTTCGATTCCCGCACGGATCAAATATTTGTATGGCCTACAAATAGTTGTTCCGGGTCTGGGCGTTTGTGCATGTGAAGATTTGTGTCTGTAAACGCACCCACGATACAGGAGAAATCCAAGTGTAGGGCAACGTTTTATACAAAAAAAATGGCTGCAGATTTATTTATTCTTCTATCTGATTTTTAATTAAGGTTATCTGGATAATATTAATTTATCAAAGTGAAATACTTAGTATGTATTAAATCAGTACCACTCGTTATATATATGACAGTCGTTATGAATTCTGACAGCTGGTTTAACCTTAGGATATCAATATTGTCTAGTAACTGGGTTGCGGGCGTCTGATGCCAGTTGCTTCGTGTAAAATACTGATATTCAGCCGTGTCTGGTTGGACTGGAAGCCAACCTTAACATACGTTGGAAAAGGCTAAGAGAATGAGCTATTGCTAGGCTACCATTGCTATTAACGTGGTTAAAGCTCAAGAACAAAATGTTTAAAACTCTTTACTCAAAAATGCTTGTAATGTGGTCCTTATTTTGACAACCTTCTTTGAGCAAAGTCGACGTTTCCGCGCTACTTGAATAGGCGCCAGCAAAGTTTTATGGAATTTCATTGCTGGTGAGTTTTAGCCACCAGCAATTTCCTTTGAAAATCCATTATTGTTGAGTTTGGTTTCAAAAATTGTCTGGTGCAGGCAGCACAATCATTAAAGACTTATTAAAAAAAAAGCTAAAGCCCGGGGAAGAAACAAATCGTTAATTTAAATAAATTCTTACTATACTAAGCTGGTTTTATTTAAATTACTCGCATTGTTTGAGTAAAGCACTATACAAGCCTTGGTCCGCAATGACTGCGCTGTTGGCCACGCTATGATGGCCTCGAGCTTAGGTTAGCTACGCTCTCGGCCTTCAAGCTTGGTCATCATTGCAGCCCTTGCTGTTCGCGCTATAAAGGCTTCGACCTTCGGCCTCGGCTTTTATTCCAGCTTGTCCATCAAGAGCTGCAATGCTGACCGCGCTGGGATGGCCTGGAGCTGCGCTACGCTGCGCTTTCGGCCATCATCCGTGCTGCCAGCAACGCAGTCATTATAGATCGCGGTAGTAATGTAGGTACCTACTATTATCATAAAAGTAATAATGTTTCTCGCTTATCTAAATCTCATATTTGCGTATGTTTCTGAGACACGTTTGTAGGTACTAAGAAGTCTCTCAGCTTTTTCCCAATTGTGTTGGTGTCAGCTTCCAGTCCAACCAGACGCGGTTGAATACCAGTATTTTACACGGATTGACTGTTATCAGACCTCCGCATCCCGGTTACTAGGTAATGCCGATATCCTAAAGTTAGACCAGTTGTCAGACTTACGGGCTTCTGACTCCGTAACGACTGTCTGTGTATTCGTATGACACCAGGGACCGACGGTTTATCGTGCTCTCCGAGGCACGGAGGGGTCTCGATGCGTAACGAATTGTCACCCATCCAAGGATTGACCGCGGCAAGCGTTGCTTAACCTCGCAAAGTTTATTGTATACAAATTAATATTATCATATAAAATAGGTACAGTACGTAACAGCGTAGAGCAAACCTTGTAACTGGTTGATGGGTAGGTTAAGTGTAATACAATCGTACACTTTTTGTCAATATCTACGCTATCCACTTAAGTAGGTTTCCCGTTTCCCGTTACCGGGTGTCCTTCTCTAGTTAAGTATTACTACTTCACCGCTATTTGTGTTTACCACATTATAAGTATCACACAGTGTGAAAACGCGAGCCTAGTTCAGGCTATGATAATCAGGATTTTGAGATATTGTTGATTTCTTACTTGTTTACACTGTGCCGCTAACCTTCTAGGCTGGTGTTAGTTATGATAACTGAATACAATTTTTCTAATTGTTTTAACCAAATTTTCCTGAGTGATTTTTCTTCTTCCTATTCGACTGCTTGTAGATGGTCTTGCGGATCGTTTCTACGTAACCGGGGAGTTATTGGTGAGACCTGAAGGGTCTCCAACCAATTCTCTGTGCTAATTACTAATACTACGTACTAACATCATGACTAGGTACTTAGCAGCAACACCTCTAAGGGCGTCCCCTAGGGGGGACTCGAACCATGGCTTAGGGCGTTGTGTGCTAGAGTACTGGGAGGGAGACAGCTTGATGAGGGTGTGACTCCGGAGTCAGAAGGGACGACCGGCTCGGCGCGTCGGGGTGGCGGCGCGGCGTTGGGACGTCGCGATGGGCCTCGTCGGCGAGGATGATATGCCGGGCGGCGGGTTTTGTGTATTGTACTAGTTAATTTACTCGCCTCCTGGAGGAGGGTAATTTCGTCATCGGGCTCTTTCCTGAATGATGTTATGAAAAATAAGAAAAATAAAAATTGCTGAATAGCGTGAATAGTGATAAAAAGTGTATGGTTGTGTTATAATTAACCTACCAATCAACCAGTTACAAGGTTTGCTCTTCGTTGTGTTACGTACTGTATATAAAAGTACTAGCGGACCCGGCAGACGTCGTCCTGCCCGGAAAATTTGGTGAAATACCGACAGCAGCGCCACCAACCGGGTCCAATTGTATTTTCAAACCATCCAGGAACCCATTGAAATATACACACAAAATTTAATCCAAATCAGTCCAGCCGTTAAGGAGGAGCTAGGTGACAAACACATGTACAGAAGAATTTATATTAAGATTACCTACCTACCCTACCTACCTACCTACCCTACCTATCTACCCTACCTACCTACCCTACCTACCTACCCTACCTACCTACCCTACCTACCTACCCTACCTACCTACCCTACCTACCTACCCTACCTACCTACCCTACCTACCTACCCTACCTACCTACCCTACCTACCTACCCTACCTACCTACCCTACCTACCTACCCTACCTACCTACCCTACCTACCTACCCTACCTACCTACCCTACCTACCTACCCTACCTACCTACCCTACCTACCTACCCTACCTACCTACCCTACCTACCTACCCTACCTACCTACCCTACCTACCTACCCTACCTACCTACCCTACCTACCTACCCTACCTACCTACCCTACCTACCTACCCTACCTACCTACCCTACCTACCTACCCTACCTACCTACCCTACCTACCTACCCTACCTACCTACCCTACCTACCTACCCTACCTACCTACCCTACCTACCTACCCTACCTACCTACCCTACCTACCTACCCTACCTACCTACCCTACCTACCTACCCTACCTACCTACCCTACCTACCTACCCTACCTACCTACCCTACCTACCTACCCTACCTACCTACCCTACCTACCCTACCTACCTACCCTACCTACCTACCCTACCTACCTACCCTACCTACCTACCCTACCTACCTACCCTACCTACCTACCCTACCTACCTACCCTACCTACCTACCCTACCTACATACCCTACCTACGTACCCTACCTACCTACCCTTTCACAATAAATGGACTTTCCAACACAGAAAGAATTTTTCAATTCCAACCAGTAGTTCCTTAGATTAGCGCGTTCAAACAATATTTTCCCGTTTTTGCAACATTTTTCGTTTATGCTCCGCTCCTATTGGTCGTAGCGTGATGTTCTATAGCCTTCCTCAATAAATGGACTATCCAACACAAAAATAAGTTTTCAATTCCAACAAGTAGTTCCTGAGATTAGCGCGTTCAAACAAACAAACAAACAAACAATCAAACAAACTCTTCAGCTTTATATATTAGTATAGATATGCATTAAGAACAGTAATTAGGGATCCTGCTATCAACGTTAAGCTTCGTGAAACTGCTGTGCAGCTAAACAATACAAGTTTCGCCTTTATCCCAGATGGACTTGATCGAGATGACCCATCGTTTATTAGACCGGACGTTCAACAAACGATGCATGCCATTTCCACCCTTGATTTATGTCCAATGCTCAATGCGCAGACGACTCTCATTTATATCAATGTGGAGAAAAAAGCTTTTAACGAAAATGTTATTCAAAGTAAACGCAGTAATAATGAATGTGACCATGCAAAGTACTAATGACAGTTTGGAGTTGTAGGTACCGTGAACGTGATTCAGAAGTTTGTTGCGGTTTGAGAAATGTTGTGGTTTTTTTTTGGGTGTTGATGAAAGTGTGATTTATTTATTGGTTTTTAGTTAAATGTTTAACTTATACGTAGTGTGGAAATGCTTTGATTGAATTTTTTTAATTTAAAAAAACGTTGCCCCACACTAGGATGTCTCCAGTATCGTGGGTGCGTTTACAGACACAAATCTTCACATGCACAAATACCCAGACCCGGAACAACTATCTTTAGGCCATACTAATATTTGTTCCGTGCGGGAATCGAACCCACGACCCGCAGCGCAGAAGCCAATCGCTTAGCTACTACACCAAACGTGTCGTCGATTATTGATTGATGGTCGATTAGTCGTGAGGAAACCGGCATGCCTGAGAGATATTTCTCGACGGCATGTGAAGCCAAGTCAGAGGTCCATGGGCGGCATGAACTCTGACATCAGGTTAGTCACTAACCACACGAAAAGAAGAAGAATGGTTAATTCCTATAATTTACGGAACGTTATTGGTTAAAATTGAGACTCTTGTGTCTTTATCACTAATGAAGCAAAGACATGCAAAGTCTACCATGGTAGACCCTCCCATATGGAAGTAGTTGTCATAGGTAAAATTAGCTTACGAATCTTTTTATTATATGCCTAGTTTGGTAATAAAAATGCTACCATTGGTAAGCAAAATGATTCGTTTTTGTTTATAGGAACGGGGCATAAATACGTACTAGAATTAGCAGATGTAGATAAAAGTAAAAGTTAAGAGTCCAGACCACGAAGCAAATGCTGCTTCGCTGTCCAGACCGTACAGACGACAGATAAACAAAAAAAAATGTCTTAGTGCAGAGAAACAAAAAAAAACAAGATTTTTGCAAGATTTTTGTCTAAAAACTGCAAACAATCCTCGCAAAAACTACCAAGGCTCCATAAATCTGGTATGGCCGTAAGTGTTTGCGCAAATAGAAGGAGCGTCAGTACTAGGAACGTAGCCGGCTGAGACGTCCATAAATAATATTTAGGAGCCATCGATAACACGTCTGATACTGGCCGTTGATGCTGAGGCATGGCTGCAATCCCTTTATACATATTTCAATATTTTCTCCGTTTATTTGAGGAATCCGGATTTACCACAGATGATTTTTGAACTATTTACAGGATGGAAAGAAATATTAAGAATTTGGCTCCATATTGTAGTATTTTTATTTATGATAATTGAGCGAGGGGCTCGTGGCTAATAACTAACAGCTCGGAGGTTAAGCTGCGCTTGCCGCCGTCAGTCTATGGATGGGTGACCGTTTGTTACACATCGAGACCCCTCCAGTCCTCCCCGAATGTCATACGAATATCTATGACAGTCGTTACGGGACCACCCGTGACTACCAAGTCAGAAGCCCGAAAGTTTGACAACCGGTCTAGTTTTAGGATATCGGCTTTGCCTTGTAACTGGGTAGCGGAAGTTTGATGGCAGTCGCTCCGTGTAAAATACTGGTATTCAGCCGCTTCTGGTTAGACCGGACGCTGACCTCAACATAATTGGGAAAATGCTAGGTAGAACAAACGAGTATTTTGATTTAGTACCTACAGTGGAGTCCGCTTATAACGACAGTAAAGGGACGGCGATATTTGGTCGTACCAAACGGACGTCGTTATAAGCGTCAGTAAGTACCAGATAAGAAAACCTGACTAAAGGGTGTTCTTAAGTCACTATAAGCGGCTGGTCGTCATAAGCGAAGTCGTATTAAACGGATTCGTCTGTATTTGTTTTTGTAGCATAACTAAATAGTTTGTTTACCTATTTTGTAAAGGCAAACAGGTAAATATAAAAAACCCGAAGGCGGGCATAACAAAATCACTAATATTTGTGGTAATAAATCCATTTGACAACGCCATTTACTAAACTTTTTTAGTCAGATAGGTAGGTTAAAATATTTAGGCCGGACAGAGCAACATTGTTTAGCCCAGTGCTAAAGGGATAACCCAGGGCTTCCCAAATAAAACCATATCAACGGGCAAACAAACTTCAATAGCCCAGGCGTACGTCAATGTTGCGCAATGTTGCTAGTGGACGTTACATGCTAACATTTTTCGAAACCACAAATACATATCGACAACCTCATTTATATTTAAATCGGTTGAAGTGTTTAGGCTAGGGATAAACAGAGACGCGCTAAAACAAAGGTTCTGCTTTTGTTTCTATATTCAGGAACACAGTTTTTTATAGCGTGGACAAAGGAGAGAATGTTGTTTGCTCCTTACAGCAACGCGGTCGATTACTCTGTATCGGTGGCCGCGTTGCTCTATGGTTTGTTCATATCTGATGCCAGATTCACTCTAGACTTACGTACCTATCGTAACGGTCGTAACGATATAACTTACGTATCGACACGACATGTGTCTAGTGTGCACGCCTTCAAACAAAATATATGAATCCGATAGCGTCAGATGCACCTACTAATGCGTCACGACACAACACGAAAGTCTAGAGTACGAACCCAGCATTACTGTAATATTTTTACAAATTAAAAAACATAAGATATAATAAATATTACATATAGGTACTTAACATATGAATATACCAACATTAAAAATATAAAATTGGTGTGGATATTTATTGGTATTTGATTAACTATCGGTTAATCCAAATCTCAAGGAAAGTATTGAGGGCATTTTTTCCCCATCCTTTCTCAAATTTGGGAAATCCTTTGATTCATTTAGATAACCTTTACGTAAAATTCTTGGAAATTGTAAAAAAATATTATATTGCATAAAACCGTACCTAGGTTCCACCTATATTTTTATTATTAAAACGACACGTTTGGTGCAGTGGCTAAGCGATTGGCTTTTGCGCTGCGGGTCGTGGGTTCAATTCCCGCACGGAACAAATATTTGTATGGCCTACAGATAGTTGTTCCGGGTCTGGATGTTTGTGCGTGTGAAGATTTGTGTCTGTAAACGCACCCACGATACAGGAGAAATCTTAGTGTGGGGCAACGTTTTTTTAAGAAAAAAAAAAAAAAAGCGAATGTTCAAAAGTTAAAAATATCGAAAATTTTGTTCAATGATTATTTATATAAATGCAATAATAATTTATTGAACTACAAAGAGCATTGACAGAAAATTACCTGGATGTTGATAGGGAACAATGTATAGGTACCTACTCGATGAATAATTATTAAATTTTACGGTATACGGGAAAGAACGGTCGTAAATGTAATGTCTGTTTTAAATTGATTCTGCATATCGTGATGTATTAATTTGTCATTTCTACATACTCATTACTGTGATGGGGAATACTACAACCATGTAACTTCTCGAAATTATAGTTAGGGCCAAGTCACATCTGACGGAAGATACATCGCTGATCTTCCGGTACACATAATTCCATATAAACATCTCGCACCGTACACATTTGACCGAAGCTGCGTTACTAAAATTCCTCGAGTAAATTACGCAACGGAAGACCGGCGACGTATTTTCTGTCAGATGTGGCTTGGCCCTTAAGCGTCAACGAATTGCCGCCATTGGTTATCAATGTATCAATAAGTTATAGTAGGGGAGCCCATGCGGGGATTTCGGGATTTACTTGAGCGTGGCAGAATAACATATGGGGGAATCCTTGCACCCTATTAAGTACCCCCACCATACATGAACCCTTCATATAGGGTCGCGCGTTCAGGGCAGCCGATCAGAATAGTAAAAAAAAATCGATCATAAAAAATACTCAAGCGCGTCAGATTAAGATAAGGTGGGTTAATTACATGCAGAAAAGTCTACATTTCAATAATCTGACAATTTGCGCGTGACCTAAGGAAACAGGAGAGTCACAAAGTTGCAAAAAAAGAAACGTCACCTGGATTTTGTCGAGCGCGGTCAATTTTTTTTTATTTTGTAGGAAATCATTCATGGATTACGGGAATAACATAACCTGCCGATTTCCACAAGCCGAAGTAGTTAAATCATCAATAAAGTGTGGTGCGTGCAGCTGCTGAGAACTATGTATTTCCCACTCCGCACCTTTCTTCCCTTCTCATTATTTCTCTATCTCTCACTCTCTCGCACCGTTCCCGTACTACTTTCCGTCACCATGATGCCATCACAGCTGATCACAGCAACGCGTTCGTGTTCGTATGTAATGTTGACCCACTTACGTCCTGTAAGCCATTATTTATAAAATTAAGAGTTCTAACATTAACTGGACTATATATTGAAGAAGTCTGTAAATTCACTAAATTGCATCAAAATCTCTTCGAAAAAGTTGGTGACAATTGCTCTTTTACAACTAGATTTTCGAATAAGTTGACTATCCCTAGAATGATGACTGAATTGTACAAGCGCAGCTGTTATCCAATGTGCATTAAAATATATAGGTAATAAGCTTCCACCACATATGAGGGAGTTACCAATAACACGCTTTAAGCGAACTTTATGTAATAGGCTTATTGAAAAAGCCAATGATGATTATTTTATGTTTTATCCAAATTCTTTTTTTTTGGATCAAACTACGGTTTTCAAATATTGGCAATAGACTCTTTACAAGGGACCTTTTAACCCCCTTTCGGCTTTAGGGGTATTTTTGTAACACCCTGTATATATATATATATATATATATATATATACGAAAATATATTATATTATTTTCTGCTAATTGTATTTTTTATATTCAGAAATAAAAAACAAGATTTTTTTTCAAACTGTCAGATTAAGGAAATTCCTCCACATAATTGTCAGATTATGGGTCAGAACGACAAGGACATCAAGCTGAACCGTCTGTATATTAATCTGACGCGCTCGAGTATTTCAATGTTACGATTTTTTTTTGCATTTTCAAAAATCTGCCATGACTTGTGGTCGCGTCCAAATCGTCAGTCTTTTGAATAGGAGTTCCTTTAGGGTATACTTAACATGGGGATGTTAAGTATACCCTAAAGGAACTCCGAATATTTACTCGAGCGAAATAATTTACTCGAGCGCGTCAGATATTCAGAGGGGTCTGAATATCTGACGCGCTCGAGTAAATTATTTTTTATCCCATTTTGAACCACTTCGTACGGTCACCCCCACCATGCAAACCGGCAGATTAATCTTTCTCCGTTATCAGAAATACATGGGGTGCATACATTATTAATATCTGACGCGCTCGAGTATGTCAGTGTGACTGTTTTTTTTTTTACATATTTGAAAACCTGTACACGCTCCCCCCACCACTGAAGGGGCATACATCATATAACCTTTTTTTCTTTTTAGCATCTAATCTTCACAATCAAAAAGGTCCCCGCGACGCTCGAGTAACTCCCCATTTAGCATCTTGGGCTCCCCTACTATTATAATTATGACATGATTCCTTCAAAACCATGACGTCATACGAAACTTACGTAGAGGACAGTCAACAACACAAACGTCAAATCGATTTAGTTACGTCACACAAGAAATAAAAACTGCTGAGATTTATTTTCAAAATCAAAGTCTCAAAAATAACCACCAATACAAATTTTTGAACAAACAACAAATATCCCAGCTTACTCGTACTAGCAAAAACCACGATATCGCTAAGACTAGCAGTCTAGTCTTCGGAATTATTTACGTAAGCTTTTGAGACAGTCGAAGAGGCTACAATCTTTGGGAGCCACGATCGCCAATTTATCATGGCATCTCCGAACTCCGATGCTTGAGGGGATATTCTTAAAAATATTGCGATTTTCGCTACTTACTTGGCAAAAGAATTGTGTTACTTCTTGAGTGTAATTTCATGTTCTGTTTAAAGTAAGAATGAACAAAACAAAAAATGGGCAATGGGGATTACTTATTGTACTTGTTTTTTTTCAGTATTTTTTTATATATGATAGGTTCTTTACCTACGAACACTACCTATATGGTAACGATAAAAAACTAATAATTTTATAACTTTTTGTGTAACTTACTAACTCGAAAGGTGGTCTTTAAAAACTATAATTATTATGGTTATAAATACTTATTAACTTTTTTATGATCAGGTATAAGAATTTTCGTGATCATGATTTTTTTTTGACATAGTCACTGCTTGCAGTCAGTCATTAATTAAATGCAATGCGCAATTTAGCTGCTGTATACATAATGCCGGAATATAGATGCTTTCTAAAGACATATTTCCTAAAATGTATATTTTTAAACCACCTCCGCGGAGCTCGGATAAAAGTTTCCTTTGGTTTCCAAATCACTGTGTGGTGTATAATTGTGGAGAAATCACTTTGTTTATACATACATTTCTAAGGACATTGTTGACCGATCTAAATAAAAGCTATTGCGATTGCGATTGCAAGTTGGTTGCGTAATTTGAGTTTTGATATAAAATAATGACTCCCAAAGAAATATTTCCCAAAAAGTATATTTTTAAACCAGGCTATAAATATAAATGAGAGACCAAAAAATACATGCTGCCCGTGATTCGAGGATACACCCCGGTCCACCACGCTCAGTCAGACCGTTCAATTGAATACGTGCCTCACTTACAATACTACGATTTGTTGTCCACTACATAATATACGAATGTTATGTATTAAAAACATGAACTGCATTTTAATGTTTTTAAAATCTATACTAATATTATAAAGCTGAAGAGTTTGTTTGTTTGTTTGAACGCGCTAATCTCAGGAACTACTGGTTGGAATTGAAAAAATATTTTTGTGTTGGATAGTCCATTTATCGAGAAAGGTTATAGGCTATATAACATCACGCTACGACCAATAGGAGCGGAGCATAAATGAAAAAAGTTGCAATAACGGGAAAAATGTCCACCCGTGCGAAGCCGGGACGGGGCGCTAGTATAAGTATAAAAGATTTTGTTGTCGGTAAAAACAGTTTGTTTGTGTAAATATTATCCATCATTATAATTGTAGGCGTTGCCTGAAGAACATTGACTTCAATTGTCAATAGTCACAAAAAACGGCTTATAACATCACGCCTGTGTTCTCCGGAGGGTTGGGCAGAGGTGTAGATATAGTCACACCCTCAGTTCGCCGTTATGTTTAAGTCCCATGTAATAGGGGACAAGCCTATTACCATCGACGGGGCACAAATCCAAACCTCGGGCTGCTATTGAGGAATTACACACGCAAAACCCCATTAACACTTTGCCCAACCTGAGGATCGAACCCAGGACCTCACGTTCAGCAGCTGCGCTTGCCACCACTAAGCCAACGAGGTAGTCCATAAGAGTATTGCCATAGTGATTGCGGCTTGTAAACAGATCGCAGAAAGTAATTTATTTTTATTTTCTATTCGACTGCTTGTAGGTGGTCTTGTGGACCGTTTCTACGTAACCGGGCAATTATTGGCGAGACCTGAAGGGTCTCCATCTCCAACCAATGGGAACGAGAGTTAAATACTTAACCTAAGCTAACTATTACTACTAACATCATGACTAGCAATAACAGCACTAAGGGCGACCCCTAATGGGACTCGGAATTCGGCCTAGGGCGTTGCTGGCGAGAGGAAAAAAAGTTAATACGCAACGTGTTATTTAAATAACGAAAAACCTAAGACACCTCAACATTTTTTTTGTATCGTTGTAGATTGATCCATCTATACATTTTTTATTTTCATAAATTATTGTAGAAAATATTTGTATTTTTTGCTAACCGAAATATTCTGATTTGAATTTTCTGATCTGATTATTCTGATTGGACGACTATCCCCGCATGACCCTGCCCTGCCTTTATTTACCTAAGTATTGAATTTTAGTCTAAGTAAATGGTGCGCGTGGTTTGCGATAATTTAGAATGGCATTTTGAAAAACTATTTATTTTGAAAACCTACATAACATAACATCACGCCTTGTATTCCCCGAAGAGTTCAGCAGAGGTGTTTTTAGTACACCCTCGTTTCGCCAGTTATATTTAAGTCCCATGTAATAGGGGGCGAGTCTTTTGTCATTAACCGGGCACACATCCAGACTCCGGGCTGCTACTGAGAAATTCCTAATGGAAAAACCCAATAACACTTTGCCCGACCTGGGGATCGAACCCAGGACCCCATGCTCAGCAGTCGCTCTTGCGACCACTACACCAACAAGGTAGTCCAGTCGAAAAAGTGTAACCAACAAAAATAATTGTTGAATCGATTCTACTCTCAAATCTGAACATACTACTTTCAGGTTTTGCGATATTTCAAATTACACGTTGTATTTACAGACGTTTCAGTTTCAGTAACAACATATTTGTACAAAAATATCTGGCTATGTTAACTCCAATATTAATCGTGAAATTATTTTTATTTTCAACACCCTTCAGGGCAATTATAATCTTGTTCTAAAGAAAGTTACGAAGTCAAAATTAAAATCCCACTTATTAATCCCATTCATTCATTTCAATCAATGTCTGCTACCATATATTTAGCAAATAATGAACTATTTCGCCGACTTAGGCGTATAATCAAATGCTGTAGGCCGGAACTGGGGACCCAACGCGATTAGCAGACGAGACCTGAAAGTTAATGCTGTTAATCGGTAAGCGAATTGCGAGGAGGAAATTGCGTCCCACTTGCGTTAGAATTTGGTTGATTGGGCACTGGGTTAGTCTTTCGTTTATATTTTTCTTAGATGGAGAGGAATGAACCTACGTAGCTTGTAATAACTTTGGTGAAACTGATTAGGTAAAGAAGTCTTTTTTTGTAACTTTTCCTAAAGAACGTCGGCCACGATCCATACATGCTATGACCTGACTATAAAGTATCACGATCTTTGATGGGATATGATTTAATTGGTTCACCTACTTATAATAATCCATGCTTTAATGAAAATATTTTTTTAGGAAGCGGTAGAAAATGTATTTTTGCATTTATTTGTTCTCTTGGAGGTTAGAATTTGACAAGTCGGAAACTCGACAACCACCACTTCAATCATGCTAATCATTGTTAGTTACGTGTTCCGTGTCACCCACAGTCCCACTTCTGTGCGAAAATAACAATTATTGACAGTTTTTCTTGATAATAATAATTATTTCAGACTTAGTGTTTGGCCATACCTATTCTATTTACTGCGCGGGAGAAGCTTTGACAGCTACCGGGATGTCACTATGTCATACGTTTCGTTCCATCTATTGGAAGCATTAAATGTATTTGATAATTTGGCCCCTTAGTTGATCTAATTGTTATTAACCATCTCATAACAATATTGTAAGAATAAAAATGACACAATTAACATAATCTATAATATTAAAAAAAAAACTGGTATTTTAAAAATCATAAACGCTTGAATGCTGGTGCTCAAACTAAACGTGTACCCAGTACATGATAAAACGTAGGTGCGTTCAAAATTAATAAAAATGTCGTAAAAAAAAAAGGTTTTTTTCGAAATACCTATCATTTATTTTATTGCGGCTTTTAATAAATAATTGAATAGTTGTAAATTAATGCTCCTTCAATTGTCTATTTTTTGACGTATAACTCGTTACGGGTCTCATCCGAATTTGGTCAGGTCAATTATGGCCATTGTTCTTTATGATTTCTCCTGTAGCTTGGGTATGTTTACAGACACAAATCTGAACATGCACGAACACCCAGTCTCAGAGAAACTATATATTGTAGACCATACAAATATTTGTTTTGTGCTGGAATTATAACCATAAATAAATATAGCCATAGATTGCGGACCGCGGTCCGCATCCGCACCGCCGCGCCGACCCATTTTGTGCGGACCGCGAGAACACAGCAACTTGCACTACAGAGTACGTAATTTGATAAAAATGTATCCCCCACATTATCTTTATTAATAAATATTTTTTCTATAAAATGTTGTGCGGACCGCGATGGTGATTTCATTTCTTAAAACGGACCCCGAGCGAAACTAATTGGTGACCCCTGCCATAGATTGTGTGGATTGTTTTTTTTTTGTGTTTTGGTTACCAGGTTATTATACCTAATGTTTAAATTTAAGTGAAAATTTTTGTTGTAGTAATAAGTATTTAATTTTAAGAAATATTATATTTTTAATTTTAAGTATGCGTGTGCGTCCTCTTGGGCGAAAAAACAATTTTTTTTTTCTTTCTTTTATTCCTAACCACGACCAGTAACGCAGAAAGCCGTCGAGGAAGCGCGTGTCGTCACAATTGAATAATTGTCGAAGTTGATAAAATTATCTGAGAAATAGGCAGATCATGTCCATTTTCTGGCTCAACGTGTACTGGAGTCTTACCAACAATGTTGGGGTCAGCATTCAGTTTAATCAGATACTGTTAGGTTTCAATAATATGTGTGTGTGTTTGTTTAGTTATTATTACTTGTGATGGTAATTACTTGATTCCTGTTGGTTTTGCTGCTTAGATCAGACTCTTATCAGATCCTGTACTTACCATGATGTAGGTTTAACTCTGTTTGCCTCATATGGTTTTAACACTTCAAGGAAATTGCGCTCCACTTTTGTTAGAATTTGGTTAGAAAGTTTGCTTGGCAGGTAGATACTACTTATTTAAAAAAAAAACCGGCCATTTGCGAGTCGGACTCGATCACGACGGGTTTCGTACCATCTTTGCATAGTATATACCTTTATAAATATACTTTCATGTAATTAGAGCCCTCAAATATTGCAACACCTGGAAAAGGTTGCTAAGCTGTACCTACTCTATATAATAAGATCTGTATTATTTTACCTTAGTGTGCAAATAAATATTTTGAGTTTGAGTTTATAAAACAAAGTCACTCCCGCTATCTGTCTGTTCCTATGTATGTTTAGATCTTTAAAACTACGCAACGGATTTTGATGCGGTTTTTTTAATAGATAGAGTGATTCAAAAGGAAGGTTTATATGCCCCACATTAGTATCGACATTGCACCCGTGCGAAGCCGGGGCGGGTCGCTAGTTATCTATAAAAACGGCAAAAAAATCATGTCTGTTGTATGGGTGCCCCCTTAAATATTTAGTACCTGGATGACCGAGCTTTGCTCGGTTTTTTTTTTTGGTAAATCGTGTTTTTTGGAAAGAAAAAAAGGGAGAAAAAAAAGGGAAAAAGAAGGAACTTGAAAAAAAAGGGAAAAAAATAATCACCTAGGCTCGAACCGAGTCTTCTAATTTCGGAACTGCCCGATTTCCCACCTGAGCTATTTTAACATTATACATTGTGGCGAAATTTACCTTCATATTCTAGTGTTATTGTAGCAGTTTTTCACTGCCTGAAAACACGGATAAAACGATGTTTTCTAAAAATGAAACCTAGCTAGATCGATTTATCGCCCCCGAAACCCCCTGCATACTAAATTTTATGAAAATCGTTGGAGCCGTTTCCGAGATTCAGATTATATATATACAAGAATTGCTCGTTTAAAGGTATTACATTTTATTCTGGTTTTTAGTATTTGTTGTTATAGCGGCAACTGAAATACATCGTCTGTGAAAATTTCAACTGTCTAACTATCACGGTTCCTGAGATACAGCCTGGTGACAGACTGACGGATGGACAGCGGAGTCTTAGTAATAGGGTCCCGTTTTACCCTTTGAGTACGGAACCCTAAAAAAGATCGGGGGCTTTGAAGAGAAGCTTCAAGAACACAAAACTGTACAGCCTTACTAACTGATCAACAGTTTGTATCAAATTCCTTTCTCGTTTACATAACTTAGAGCGGAACTGTTGACGCATGTCACGGCGATAAGAATCTTATTGATTCAAGATGTAATCGGATCGAATTGAAATAAATACCGATTAAGTAAAATACGTAGATTTTAATACAAAATAATGTTGAAAAGTACCTACTTCATTATTCAATATACAGGGTGTAAACGATATCATGTAATTCATTTAAACCTCGTGATGTACTGCTGACATAGATTAACCCTGCACGGGATACATTTGGATTCAATAAAAAAATAATTACTAAAAGTAAACAAGTGTTCTTAACGTGAGGCATTTTAGCGCCCGGAACGAAGTGCGTGTCTATCGCTCACCGCCCGGTCATTTAACTCGGGGCGCTAAAATGCCTCAGGTCAAGAACACATGTTTACTTTTTGTAATTATTTTTTTATTGAATCCAAAAGTATCCCGTGCAGGATTAATCTATGTCAGCAGTACATCACGAGGTTTGAAGGAATTACATGATTTCGTTTACACCCTGTAGTTTTCGAGTTCTTGGTGGTTTGGGGTAGGTCTTGAAAAAATATTTATCTGCCTAGCCTTTACCCAACTATGTTGGGGTCAGCTTCCAGTTTAACCAGATGCGGCTAAATTCCAGTATTTTACATGGAGCGACTGCCATCAGATCTCCGCAACCCAGTTACTAGGCAACGCCGATATTGTAAGGTTTGACCGGTTGTCAGGCTTTTGGGCTTATGACTACCCGTAACGACTGTCATAGGTGTTCGTATGACATCCGGGACCAACTGTTTAACGTGCTTTCCGAGGCACGGAGGGGTCTCGATGTGTAACGAACAGTCCCCCATTCACGGACTGACCGCGGCAAGCTCAGTTTAACCTCGCAAGTCGTATGATCCGCGCGGTTCGTCCGAGGTCTCGGATAAATAATAATTATGATCAAGCAATGACAATGTATAATTCTTTATCTCGTTTTTCAGAAACTAGCTTTAATTCGATATTTTGGGTTTCTTTCCCTTATAGTTGAAACTGAATTTTTATATTTATATAACGATATTGAACATGCATATTTGTACATACGTGCGCAAACTCGAGTCGAACATGGCAAAATCATTAAAATGGTCTTCTTCTTTCTTCTTTCCGTGTGGTTAGTGACCAATCTGGTGTTAGAGTTTATGCCGCCCATGGGCCTCTGACTTGGCTTCATATGCCGTCGAGAAATATCTCTCAGGCATGCCGGTTTCCTCACGATGTTTACCTTCACCGTTTTTAAGCAATTGATAATCATAAAATACGCACATGAATCCGAAAAGTCAGAGGTGCGTTCGAACTCGAGACCTATGACTTAGCAAAATAATAAAATAAAATGGTCAAAATATCAGATCACAGAATCTGAGACCAAAATAGTTTAATACAGTGTGGTAGGAAAATTACTATTGGTGGCTTGTCATAAAACATTCCTAACAGAAAAGAACCTAAATCCGACATCTTTTTTGTGTGTATTTTATACTGTAACGTCGGCAGTTAAGCACTATGTTATTTTAGAGGCACGGGTAAATCCGTGAGTCACTCACTATCGGATCTTGAGAAATGTTGATATGTGTGTACGTGTGTACTGGTAAACAAGTATATCCAGTTATATATGTAGGGTTGGCAAGACAAGTGTTCATTTTATGTACGCTTATATACTTTTAGGGTCAAAAATTTGGTTGGTCGTCATAACACATATAACGTTGACGGTCTCTTGTGATTTCTGAAAGGTTGCTATATAACAACATTTCGTCGATGACGTCGGTCTTGTACGGTAAAAGCCTGTTTACCGTAGTTTACGAGGTTATAATTTCGTAAAAAAAAAACTTACCAACAGGAATTTCCCTGACTGCGTCATCAAAACCAGGACGTTAGGGTGTAAATATGATGTAATCTATACTAACATTATAAAGCTGAAGAGTTTGTTTGTTTGTTTGAACGCGCTAATCTTAGGCAGTAGTTCCTCAGTTGGAATTGAAAAATTATTTTTGTGTTGGATAGTCCATTTATCGAAGAAGGTTATAAGCTATATAACATCATGCTACGATCAATAGGAGCGGAGCATAAATGAAAAATGTTGCAAAAACGGGAAAAATGTCCACCCGTGCGAAGCCGGGACTTGCCGCTAGTGCAATAATAAAATAAATAACCATATCTACCCGTTTAGTTGAATCATAATTATTCACCTGTTAATTTTCTAGCATTGATTTTTATATGTCAAGGAATATCGAATGGGTTTTTTTAATATTGGAATTTGTTGACTTATCAGCTAAATATGATACCTAAAAACTACAGGAAAACCGGCGAAAATGTTCAAATCAGAATAAAATTTAATGGTTAATAATAACGTCATACATTTAATAACTCCAATGACGTAACATTGTTATTAATAAAACGAATTAATGATTAATATTCTGCCATGCGAACGGTACTAGGAACAACAAAACTACGTATTCGTTAGTATTTAATGTACGAACTTGACCTCCAAGAACCAGTTGACGAAGCCGACCACAGCGATCTGGTCGCATCACTATTACTAATTTATTTATTTAAAAAAATCAAAATATTTATTTAAACAAACTTATTTATGAAATAATCCGAGTTTCGAGTGATGCCAGTGTTTTATTTGTTATAAAAAAAGTGTTAATTTATCAACAAAATGTGGAAAAGTTCTGTGTTTTTTGTGTCTACTCTTATTTGGAGTTATGTCCGTAAGTATCTAAACATCTGACAAAAATATGCATGCGAATTTAGACCTAAAGGTCATTGTGCGAAGGTTAGATTAACATAAATCAGTTTGGTAGTTGAAAACTACTGTTTTGATCAATCATTCTGTATGCAACAAGAATCCGAGAGTCGAATGAAGTCACGTTGTTTTGTGATTTTAGAACGTGATCTAATAATACGGATAGAAAAGGAACATTATTATGATATATCTACGGTATATGATAATAAGACGGATTGATTACATTTAATTAAGCGTGATTATCATGCGCTTCATCTGTTTGCATTATGAGGACAATAGTTGAGGAAGTGAGGACCGTCTTCTCAAGACAATGCGGCGACACCGTAATTTTTCCGTTTACCTTAAAAATGAACTAGTATAACAGCACAGTTCCATTCTTGTACCAAATATTCGTAGCAGCACTATTCTGATCTATTATTGTCAGGGTCCATAAAAGAACTACTTCTTTAACTATAGATATTTGTTAGTGATGTTTGTTATTTAATAACAACTAATATCCTAGTTTATTTTTTGGAAATCCTTAGTCTATTCTAAGTTACACATAGGTACAAAACAGTACAATTTATTGAAACCACATTTTTCGGTTGGTATGACCACAATATTTGGTTTTAGTAATTTGTACCATAGCCACTTGATAATAATTAGGATGAATACAAATGGAAGTAGGCATGTATAAAATCTTTGTTTCTCACAATTTGCTATAACCATAACACAAGTTTACACGCACAAATACATATGAGACAAATCTATACTAACATTATAAAGCTGAAGAGTTTGTTTGTTTGAACGCGCTAATCTCAGGAACTACTGGTTGGAATTGAAAAATTATTTTTGTGTTGGATAGTCCATTTATCGAGGAAGGTTATAGGCTATATAACATCACGCTACGAACAATAGGAGCGGAGCACAAATGAAAAATGTTGCAAAAACGGGAAAAATGTCCACCCGTGCGAAGCTGGGACGGGCCGCTAGTCATGTAAAAAAGTAGTCTAATATCACTTATAACTCAACTAGACCAACGAATGAATGTCTGAATACTGTTGTGAAATAAGAAGAAAATATCGGTCAATGGTGACGATTCTGATGCACATTTTGACAGTACTAAACTAGACTAAACGCAACTGTCACTTTCTTTTTCTATTGAAACAGAAAGAGACAAACACCCTTAGTTTAGTTTAGTCCTGTCAAAGTGCGCAACAGAATCGTTACCATTATTTCTACAATCCGATTAAATAATGGGATCGAAAATGGCGGCGCTAGTTCTTTGTGTATGATCGAAAGGCAAATAATGAAACCGCCATTTGTAATCCCGTTCTATAATCGGATTGTATCCAGGCGCGGACGCAGCCAAAGATTGGGGGGGAGGTCATATTAAAAGTAAAATAAGTTGAGCACATTAGAATTAAATGCACATTGTTTTTGTTAGTTAATTATCTATTTTTAGGAGGTTTGTCAATTTGACGTGTACGATTTTGGGAGGGGGTCATGACCCCTATGACCCCCCCCACTCGGACCTCCACTGGTTGTACCACACTTAGGGCTGCCAACTTTTTTTACAATAAATAAAGTATATAGGTGTTTAGATCTGAGAAGGAAAATAAACAACAGTATTGAACACAACAACATAGAGAAATGAACAGTATTTTTTTATGTTTTAAAGACATAATATTTTTTAATGCTTCTCGCACAACTTATCAATTTTGTGTAATTTGTAAAAGCTTCACAAAAGTCACGTATTGTCAGGCATTTTGATGCTGAAATCAATATTTTTAATACTTTATTTTTGTTTAACAGTAAAAAGTATGATGTAGTGAAAAACAGTATAATACTGTTTTTAACAGTATACCTAGTTGGGAACCCTAACCACACTGTCCCTATCCTGCTCTGGTATTTTTTGCCCTCTGGTATCCTAAACCAGTCTTTGGCTTCTCTATTTATGCAATTTGTTGGTACACCGGTGAAACCAGTTCTGAAAAGTCGTGACCAATCATTTTTATCATTATTGGTTCGTTCGTGGGTCGAGGAACTTCAAGTATATTCCACCAAGAATAGTCTGCTTAGTTGTCGGCAATAAGATTGGCATATCATTTTGGGACCCAGTAGCCCAGCACATTGGGTCACCCGCGCGACGGCGGAATTACTATTCCCAAGGCGTCCGGTCATAAAACAATAAGCCAAAACCTCTAACAACATGGATTTATGAAATACATGTTTTGCCGACCCCACTAGTGTGGGATAAGGGTAGGAAGAAGAAGAAGGTTCGGTTACATATGCAAGAACACGAATGTTAGGTTAACTGCGATGCCTTTAAAACTAAGTTTTAACAAATATTCTTTGGATAGCCTTTAGATATCTTTATAATTCAATTTTGTGTCGTGTCGCGTCCTTGCCGACGACATAACATAATTTACCTACATAGTCAGCTAAGAATTATAAGTTGGTTTTGTTAATGAACAAATAACGTTATAGTGAATAGAATACGAATAGCAATGATAGCAACCACCGCAAAATAATAATGGTACTGGAATCAGTTCTGAACCGATGCCAATAATGGAACATTGGCATAAAATATTAGGCTTTTACTTGCTGCCAAGAAGAAACTAGTGCCAATAAATTAGGGGCTTATTGCACACGAAGGGCACACTGTTCATTGAAAACTAGGAGCCTCCGCAAACTACAGACTTTCTATAAGCCGAAGTTTACTCGGTTTCTTAATCAGTATGATGATGAACTGCCTCGTTGGTCTAGTGGTGGCAAGCGCGGCTGCTGGTCGTAAGGTCCTGGGTTCGATCCCCAGGTCGGGCAGTGATATTGGGTTTTTCCGTGTGGAATTCCTCAGTAGCAGCCCGGAGTTTAGATTTGTGCCCGGTTGACGGCAATAGGCTCGCCCCCTATTACATGGGACTTAAACATAATGGCGAAATGAGGGTGTTACTATACACCTCTGCCTAACCCTTCGGGGAATACAGGCGTGATGTTATGTTATGAAGATGTATACAAGTGCGCACATTATAACGATTCAATTTCCCTTATAAAAAGATAATCGGCCACCTATCGGACGATAGTCTGCGGGGGCTCTAAAGCTTACTAAGAGGTCCCAAAAGTCTACATCATAGTTTAAACTGTCAAACTGGGACAATGATATCAGAAACTATGCCGATTCAAAACCATTGGATCTGTGACGTTAAACCACGATACGGCTTGTGTCACTTCCACGGTTTGGTATGAAAACATGCCTGTGCCGCTGCGACTCCGGAGTGGAATACGAAGGAAAACTGAAATCGAAAGTTAGCGATAGACCGAACTGTAATACAATAAGAACGCGAACGCACAGCCCATTGGGAACTCTATGGTCTCACACTAAAGTTCAAATTCGCATGCGTTTTTCTAGATACTTGACGGATTAGTTCGGGAGTTATGTTTCTATACGTAGTTATAGTCTGCCTAGTAATGGCCAATTCCTATGATTTACTGGGCGTTATTGGTTAAAATAAAGATTCTTGTATATTTAGCAATAATTAAGCAAAGACCCCATAGCGTTGCATAGTAGACCCTACCATATGTAGCTATCACAGGTAGAATTAACTAACGGGTCTATTTATATGCCCAGTTTGTCAATAACACATGCTACCATTAGTAAGCAAAACGATTCGTTTTTATTTATGGGAACCGGGCAAAAGGCGTCGTTAAAATCCTAAGGATTATCCAACGTAAGAAAAGTTCACAAGGGAATTCCAATATCTAACACGCGTAAACTCGTTAATTACTATGTTATGAGATATAAATGTTAATAACATTCATCAGTTTCATAAATGCATATTGTTGGATACACTGTATTTATGTTTTTCTATTAACAATTGATTAATAGGTCTGCAAGAAATAGGTGCCTGTTCGTCTGTTATACTAGACTACGTTTTGCCCGCAGTTTCGCTTTGATAAATTTTTTTCACCCACTTTGGGACGGAATTTTGAAAAATTATTCCTTAGAGGATACTCATGTTATAAAAAACACCTGCTTTAGTTTCTAACCCCAGCGGTGTAGGCTGTGCGTTGAAAGATCAGTCAGTCAGTCAGTTACTGCTTTTATACAGGGTTACTGGTAACTCGACGTATTCCTTGCAGGAAATTATAGTAGGGTTGCAATGCAACAAATTAAGCCACCAAATGTTCTACCGAAGTTCAGTAGTTTTTGAGATATTAATTATTTTAGGTTTTTATTGAAAAATTCCAGATTCAACCATATTTATTTGCAGATGTGTTTGGTATATTAACGTAGATCTGCTATGGCATCAGCTATGATAAAAACTTGAACAATACATTCGCGCCGTACATTATTTTTAAATAGGCTTCAAATGGTTGAAAATGGGATATTTCAATAAATATAAAAAACTCAAAAACTACTGAATTTCGGTAGAACATTTGGTGGCTTAATTTGTTGCATTTTAACCCTACTATGACGTCCTGCAAGGAATACGTCAAGGTACCAGTAATCCTGTATATACAGAAGAAGAAGAAGATATATTATTGAATAGATTTTGATGTAGAGTTAATACGCGTATGTATTACTTACACTCCGAACGTACCTAATTTAGATTTTGAGCAAATTTTAGTAAGCAATGAAGAAAATGTTTTTGGAAATGTGGAATAGTAGTATTACTTTGCCGTTTGTTTCGAATTTCCTATCGTAAAAAGTCATTCATGTATAAGAATAAATAAGAATTTCAAAGATCTCTTTTTATCTCTATTAAAATTAAGAAAAAAATAGCCAATATTCTAATGAGTTGATATTGAATTTTAATTGATAAAGGCGTAAGCGTCAACCTTTCACACTACGATAAAACAGTCATAACACATATTACTCATTTCCTTATGATGTGGTCCTCATAAGGTTATCGTTTTAATTTAATGAAGTTATTATGTGTTTGAAAAATTATTTATATTAATATAATTATTCGATTTTGAATATAAAGCTAAATTATAAATTATTATTTTTTCACATATTGTTGTCACATAACTCTTAAACTATGGCTTCTGCTGGCTTCTGCTATACAAGGTTAGTCGGAAAGGGGGTACTAAGCCGCGGGCCACTTAATGTATCACTGATGATTGTTTTAAAGAAAGTGTTAAAATTTAAACATTCGATTAATTTTTTTCCATTGAAAAATGATTTTTATTTTAGTTTTTTCTAAAAATCTTCATCTCTGCTTTAGTTATGAATTCACCGTGACCCCAAATATGACGTAAAATTTAAACACGTCTGATCATAGCTGAGGATAGATTGAATTTAGCGTATTCTATAGGAAATCTTTGAACAGCTTTTTCTCTTGAATTATTGACTTTTGGGGAAGATGTAGAACAAAAGTTATCCATTATTATGGGTACTTTAACACCTTTTCGGCTTAGTACCCCCTTTCCGACTAACCTTGTATAGTGAATTTTTATTTTCCGTAATAGACCATTAATGCGTGTATTAACGGTATATTATGACAAATGAATATTGTGTAGAACTATACCGTGTTTTATAGAAGTGAGGCGTGGCGTTTAGCGCTGCATAGATGGTGTACTCCGCAAATCGGTGTAATAAAAAAATAAAATATTTGTATTTGTAGCTTCAGAAGATAAAGTATCAAACGCGCCACAGTCAGGAATTACGGCTTTAGAAATCCATGAAATAAATCACTTTATTTAACATATTTCCTTCTTTAACAGTTACAGAAGACTGCACAACTCCAGCGGGAGCGACAAGTAACTGCGTCTCCCTCTACGACTGTGAACCCTTGCGGACTGCCCTTGAACAACGGCCACTACCTAACCATGTCGTCAGTTACTTGAGAAAATCACAGTGTGGCTTCGAAGGCTATGTGCCGAGGGTGTGCTGCGGGCAACTGCCTCAGGAACAGGCGAATCAACAGACGCCTAGACCAACGGTAATGAAAACAGACCTATTAACATAACATTACGCATGTATTCCCCGAAGGGTTGGGTAGAGGTGTATAGTAACACCCTCATTTCGCCGTTATGTTAAAGTCGCATGTAATAGGGGCGAGCCTATTGCCATCAACCAGCCCAAATCAAAATTCCGGGCTGCTACTGAGGAATTCCACATGGAAATACTCAATAACACTTTGCTCGACCTGAGCATCAAACCCAAGACCTCACGATCAGCAGTTGCGCTTGCCACCACTAGACCAATGACGCAGTTAGACTTATTAATTAGATTAAAATATTGTGTAGATAAAGAATATTAGTTGTTTGCGATTCTGTGCAAGTATTAAAAGAATCGCTTTATATTCTTAACTTGGTCGCGTTTCATCCCTGTCGCACCTGATGGTAAGCGCAAACAGGGTTGAAGATTGAGCACTCTTATTCAAGTAGGAAGGATAAAGAGGGACACCCCTCTGGCTGTCACATACTCACGACGGAACACAATAAACGGATGTTACCTATACCTACGTGTTGGTGCCGAACTTTAATTTAAGGTGGTACTTAGCCAGTCGGATCGTAACGATCCTTCCACCAAGCTTGTCATGAAGGATAAGACCTGTCATTAATCCAAATCTAACTGACAAAAATTTACAAAATACTTATTTAATATATAGGTAATATCAGTCTCGTATCAATGAATTTCCAATCATTAAATCTAGCAATTATGACCGATTTTCTGATTAACTTAAGCGGGGTAGCTAGTATGATTAGTGTGTCCCACAAAAAAAAGATTTTTGGAGAATAACCATGGGAAACCAGGAGCTCGTGGCTAATTACCAACCGCGCGGATGATACGATTTGCAAGGTTCAACTGCGCTTGCTGCGGTCAGTCTGAGGATGGATGACCGTTCGTTGCACATCGAGACCCCTCCATGCCTCGGAGAGCACGTTGAATAGTCTGTTCCGGGTGCTAGACGAATATCTATGACAGTCGTTACGGGAAATCTGAAGCCCGAAAATCTGACAACCGGTCTAACCTTAGGATATCGACATTGCCCTGTAACTAGGTTGCGGAGGTCTGATGGCAGTCACTCCGTGTAAAATACTGGTATACAGCCGCATCTGGTTAGACTAGAATCTGACCATAATATAGGAAAAGGCTAGGCAGAACCATGGGAAAATCATAGTAATTCCTTATCTTCAATAGGAAACCTGAGTA
This sequence comes from Amphipyra berbera, assembly GCA_910594945.2. NCBI lineage: Eukaryota > Metazoa > Arthropoda > Insecta > Lepidoptera > Noctuidae > Amphipyra > Amphipyra berbera. The sequence continues at coordinate 13,990,619 of OU343126.1, read as the reverse complement.
ATGAGTAATATATTTTACCAGAAGGAAATAATACCGAGGGTATAATAAGCTTGGCGACCTTTGCGTTTAAAGGCGTCGAGAGCAGTTAATCCTGTTGCTATGACCAACGGAACCGGACTTAGCGTTAAGCTTTGACATATCATATTATTTATTATACCAGAACACCTTTCGAGTATACGGGTAAACTTTGTATTAGTAATAATAATATTAGAATGGTAGGTGGTAAACATCTCACGCAAGGTGTAAGGATCAGAATAAATTGGAGTACTGAAGGTGGACTGCTATTATTTTCTTCACAATTATGCAAATAACTGACTTTTGAGCTAGTTTTGCATTTTGTTGATCAGAAACTGCAATCAATGTTGATCAAACAAAAGACTCCATATAAGCAACCTAATGAGAGAAAAGTTATTAACATGTAGTCCAAAATTATGGATAGGAACAGCTGGGAACGTTATGATGTGATAAGCAAGGACAATTTTGCTAAGAAGGCTTAACCAGTCAAGGACAGATAAATTTACTTCGTTAAAAAAATGATGTGCATATATCTAATTCCTTTTCGTGCTTCTTTGCTAGAATTGTACAGAAAATGAGCATATTTTGTTCTGTCAATGCCAGAAATTCATTAGTATAATACTAAAAATATTCAACAGCAATATCCAACTTCAAGCACAACCGCAAGGAGTGGCAACACGGAGGTTTTCCAGGAGGACTCGTCACCAGCTCCAAGGGACCAATGTGGTGCCGACACCAATGGAGACAGGATATTCGGAGGAACCTTTACCGACCTGGATGAGTTCCCCTGGATGGCGCTTTTGGGGTATAGAACTCGTAAGTATTTTATGATTTTGATTCTTTGTTCAGTTAATTGATTACGTTTGGTCTGTTTCATCCTTGGCAAAGAGACCATTTAGTTTTACAAAAGAGTGATTGGTATTAGAGGCAGTTTTGGGATTTAATGAGGTGCATTGGCGGCAGCTACTGCTTGGTCAATTAAGGGAACATCAGTAGGGTGGGCGTGGTCTACACCAGCCTGACTTTTGATGCCAAACTATTCGAGACCCCGTAAAAGGCTTGCAATATCCATTCCTCTCAGACAGAAAGGGTCAAAACAAAACAGTAAACGATACAGTAATTCCCAATCTTTATTAAGTGTTCTTGAATTAACTGTTCAGTGTACTCGCACATATGTTTAAAGTACATTTAGTTCAGAAAGTCGAATGTCTCGATGGAACAACTTTTCCCAAAAGGGCCATTTAAGTAATTGATGTCTACTTGTTCACCTTGTAACAGAACAACTTTTAAGACCTGTTTAAAGTTAAAGATTAAAGTACCTGCATCAATGAATATTTGTGTAAATGCACGTTAATTTTCCGGTTCAAGGCGATTATATAAGGTCCAACCAAAATACCTGGACAAACTTTTACACAGCGTTCAGTAAGTGTAACTGAATATATCTATACAAAAAAAAACGAGATCCAAGTGTTTTTTATCTAACCAAAATTTTTTTTTTCTAACCAATATTTTTTTTTCAACAAAATTTTTTTTTTTTTACTTTTTTCACTTCGCTGTTTAGGTAAAACATGGCACGGAATTAGCACGCACCCCAATGGCGGTCGATGCATAAGAAATGGATGAGTTTATTCTTAGAGAGTACAGGCAATTTAAAACATTATTATTTTTTTGTTAGAAAAAAACACTTGGATCTCGTTTTTTTTTACATAGATGTGATTAGTTAAACGTATTGAACACTGTGTAAAAGTTTATCCAGGTATTTTGGTTGGACCTTATATAACATCAATATGAAGTAATCATGTTGAACAAGAGTCGTAATTTATATTCAATTCTAAATTACTGTCAATATTTTTTATTAATACTTATACTTGAGTTGACCTTTAAATATAAGGTTCAATTTAAAAATAACAATTTTAATTTAATTTTATCGAAGGTGCGACCTACCGACGCTAAATTTAAATGCTTGAAACCAGTTTATAAAATCAACCAGACATATGAATATACATAATTAAAAGTTGTTGTCCATATAGATTTCCAATTACATTTTATTGATCGGCATGATCACATAGGTACCTACTTGAAATTCTGACGTACGTTTGTATATATTCTTATGCCGCCATTACACTTGTACGTTGCTTCCGTAAAACTTATGTAAGTGACTTATCACGTATAAACTTAAAAACTACTGGACCGATTTAAAAAAATCTTTTGCCGTTAGAAAGCTACATTATCACTGAATAACATAGGCTATATTTATTACTGGAATAAAACTTCTTACACGGGCGACAATTAATGCAAAAATAAAGGCGTGACAATTAATTTCGACTTTACAAATCAGTCGATAAGCTACTTACAAGAGAGTTTACATTTGTAAATTTATCGTAAGCTAATTACTTAAGGTATTTACAGGTGTATAGCCGGCCTCACAATATACGAAAAGACGTGCTTGCATGCTTGCCAACATTCTCATTCTGAAAAGAGGCCCACCACTGCTAAATTTGGCTGATTATGCATGTTATGTATCTTCTTGATAATGACACATTTTTTAAAAATATCTACGGGAACTTCCCCTTGTCCTCTTTTTCCGATCGCCTATACGCCTAGAGGCTAATTACTTATGTTTCTATACAGGTAAAGGAACCACTACATACCAGTGTGGAGGTGTTCTGGTCAACCATCGCTACGTACTAACTGCTGGTCACTGTATCACAGGAGCGATAGAAAGAGAAGTGGGAACATTGTGAGTAGTTTTTCAAATTATTTAAATGGCATCGACTGCCTCGTTGGTCTAGTGATGGCAAGCACGACTGCTGATCGTGAGGTCCCGGGTTCGATCCTCTGGTCCGGCAAAGTGTTATTAGGTTTTTCTGTGTGGAATTCCTCAGCAGCAGCCCAGATTTGTGTCCGCTTCATTGCCCCCCTAGTACAACGGCGAAATGAGGGTGTTACTATACACCTCTGCTTAACCCTTCAGGGTATACAGGCGCTATGTTATGTTATGTCGGACACATTTTTTTAATGTCTCTCTAGTAGTCTGCACCCGACTTTCATTTTTACTCCAATGGGGGCAGCGCAAGATTCTTGAGTTCAGCAAGCGAGGCAATGTAGTAGAGTGTATAAAATATATTTTATGGAGTGGAAGAAGGAAGAGATTTGTTTTCTTGTTGTATAAACACGTCTAGTTGAAGACGATGAAGACTGAAGTGTTGGCCTTTATTGTGCGTTTGCGCAGGCTACATTTTTTACCAACTTCTTACGTAAAATGTTTTATGATTGATTAAAACATACTTTCCAAGCGTTGGTTTTAATAGTTCGTAATACTTAATTAACTATATTACTGTAGTTATAAATCTTATTGATTTTTTTCTTTAATGCCAAATCAATAACAGTTACGGTCTTTTTAATTATACCTAAATCTTGGACACAAATAAAACTTAATCAAAATTTAATTAACTGCGATAGAAAAAAATACCTTGACCATACAAAATATTTATCCAATACATATAGCTATTACCTTTTTTATTAAGATAATAATATTATTATTTACATAGAGGAGGGATAGGCCAATCGGAGAACCAATTATATGCCGACGTAAACAAAAATGACGCACACCACAAAATAACTGATTTTAATATGCCTCCAACGTAAGGTAGAACTGGCAATGTTGTATTAAAAATACGTATAAGGAAAATAGTAAAGGACTGTTTGTATACGTGCGCGGGCGCTGTATTTATAGCATATCTACAAATATGTAATTACTAAGGTTTTTAGCACAATCATAGGTACACAATTTTGAAACCACAAGATACTTTATTCTGTATCTTTACATATTATAAAACAAAGTTGCTCCCGCTGTCTGTACGCTGAAATCTTTTAAACTACGCAACGGATTTTAATGCAGTTTTCAGCAAAAGGTAGGTTTATTCAAGAGGAAGGTTTATATGCTCCACATTAGTATCTACATTGCACCGGTGCGAAGCCGGGGCGGGTCGCTAGTTAAAACTAATTAATGTGCGAAGCCGGGGCGGGTCGCTAGTTAACTAATTTGTACTAAAATAGGCTTAGAGCGTTGTGATTTTTTTAGTTTACCAGGATTTAAAGTAACCTGTATGACTAATTCAGGATACATAATAGTGCTAATAATGTCGAATAAAAAAGAGGTTGAAATTATAGTAAATATTGTAGGTATTTATAATCTTTCGTTCAGCTATAAGATCCTTGTCGCAGCGCTGTGGTAGCGCTGCGTCCGTAGATGAGTCCACGGCACAGCGCTGTCGCAGCGACGTGTTTTTAAGAGAGAACACGGAGGCGGCATGATTAGGTTCTAAACACAAACACCCAAACTGATCCATTTATTATTATGGTGAGACCCTTTATTAGTTGATCAAAGATTAAAATTCTATTTCCTATTGTTTTTAGAGCAATGGTCCGCCTAGGCGAATATGATACCCAGCAAGATGTGGACTGCGTGGATTCTGTTTGCGCTGACCGTCCCCAAGAGATCCCGGTGGCATCTGCGTATCCTCACCCTGGGTACACCGATAAAAACAAGAATAAAAGAGACGATATTGGTATCGTGAGGATGGCTGGACGGGCTGCTTATACATGTAAGATTTGTATACTTTATTCACTGATATACTTAATATGAACTTACGTATTAGATGTGCTGTTTAGAAGGAAAAAATGGTATGAACGAGTTGAGGTTCCGGAACCACAGTGCCATTGAACATGACAGTTGTCTAGCGGTAGTTTGAAACTTATTGCGTCAATGCATTTGGCACATGTTGCCTATACGAGAGTGCATGTCTATTTATTTCAACGTCGTTGACTTCATTCCGTTTTTTTTAAAGATTTTTTTTTGTAGGATAGTTAAGGAAAATCTTTAAACATGTAGGGCAGTCCTACAAAAATTTTAGACCCTTGTGAAGCAGTGCCAAAAAAATAAATTATAGGTATAGGGTGTAAACAAAATCATGTAATTCCTTCAAACCTCGTGATGTACCTGAAAGGGATACATAATTATGGATTCAATAAAAAAAAAAAAAACAACCCGTAAACATGTGTTCTTAACGTGAGGCATTTTAGTGCCCCGAGCGAATTGCGCGACTATCGCTCGCCGCGCGGTCATTTAACTCTGGGCGCTAAAATGCCTCACATTAAGAACACATGTTCACTTCTTGTATTTTTTTTATTGCATTCTAATTTATGCCGTTTAGGGTTAATCTACGTCAGCAGTACATTACGAGGTCTGAAGGAATTGTATGATTTCGTTTACACCATGTTTATTTCGATGCCTTCTTTAATTTTATAGTTTTAAATTAGGATTTAATTTTCTTTATTTCTATATAATTATAAGACCTAAACCCTTCTTATTCTGAGAAGAGGCGCATGCCCAGCAGTGGGACAGTAATGGGCTAATTATGTTATTTATATGTATACAATTACATAAACAAATATTAAAAAGGGTTCCATAGTAAAAGAAAGAAGTACTTTCTGTGTGTGTATGTGAGAGCCAGAGGGGTATAGGGGAATCCCTCTATATCTCTATTCCTTGGATTCGTGTGCTCCATCTTAGACCCTGTCTGCGCTTACCATCAGGTGAGACGAACGCGACCAATACAAGAATAAAAAATCTCAAAATTATTGTTTCTTTTTTTACATAGATTACGTTCAGCCCATCTGCTTAGTGGACAGCAGGGAGCGCCTGTTAACCGGCAACGACGTTTACGTGGCTGGATGGGGTAAAACCCTCAACGGTACGTACACTATACAATTACTATCGATTTTGTACAGCCCTGCTCTGACTAATTCTACAAATAAGGACATTACAATCGATTGATAGTATCGGGTTTTACGTACCATTTATATGCAAGTATGATAAATGTCAGACATTTTTGGTTTTATTTTGTTGTTATTTTAATGACCAATAGAACTGCCTCTTGGTCCAGAGTTAGCAAGCGTGTCGAATCGAGTTGAGTGTTAGGTACTAGGTTCGAGAGAAGAGTCAGTTAAAAAATTAAAAAGTAGGTATTGTGCTCATTGTTGTAGACACTGAGTAAATGTGTATGCATAACATTATAATCCAGCCAATCTGTACATAGTATAAAACAAAGTTGCTCCCGCCACAAAATAGATAGGTACAGAAGTCAATCACATGTATGTACTTCACTTTTCATACCTACGCTCGGCGGTCGCTCTATCTATATATCTATCTCTCTCAAGCGCATGGCACTCGCGCTCGCACTCACTCGCACACTAGTCCCAAACAGTCCGAGATATCGTGTCCGTGAGCAGTGTCTATGTGTGCGTTGCTCGAGCGCACTTGTATGTAGATTGACTTCTGTACCTATCTGTTTTGTGCTCCCGCTGTCTGTACACTTAGATCTTTTAAACTACGCAACGGATTTTAATGCAGTTTTCAGCAATAGATAGAGATTCAAGAGGAAGGTTTATATGCCAGACATTAGTATTTCCATTGCACCCGTGCGAGGCCGGGGCGGGTCGCTAGTTTTGTATAAAAGGCAAATTAATATTTCATCATTTTAAATAATGTACATTTTTAGAAAACCGTAATACTTATTTTACCATTTTTTTTTGTTTTTTTTATTAAAGTGTACGTTTTTATGAATTCTTAAAAAACACTGAATGTCTTTCACGATCAAAGGTTTGTTTACCTTTTATACAAGATTTAAGTAGCTGGACTATACCCCTTTACTTTAGAGGCATACACGGGCATTATGAGTGATGTTATTATGAAGAGTAGCACGAAGAATATAAATATTCTCTAAGAAATAACGACGGGAAAACACATAGTAAACAAGTTTTCTCTGTCGTCTCTTATCAATCACGTGTATCTAGAGAATCGAGGTTAGAGGTCCGTACGGATCATTGGATAAATAATTCATTAAAGATATCTGATTGTGCTAAGAAATTTAATGTGTTGAGAGTACAAAGGATGTGAAGATAGAATCTTTGCGATGTTCTTTTAAGGTGTTGGCCAGCAAAGATAAACATTACAGAATACGTTGTGGTAAAGTAAATAATGACACTTCATATTAGGTTGTGTGAAGGAACATTATCCCTCTTATTAGAAGAGATGATCGACTTTTAAATAGCCCTGTCTCTTTTTATTATATGACGTTAGAAAGTGATGGATATATTTTAAATCTGGGTAAATGGTTTTGGTTTAAACCATCTCCCGTAATAAAAGTAGGTGCCTATAAGTTTTTTTTACAATATATTTTCGATATCACATTTTCTATACCTAGTTACATTCTCGTCTTGATACAATTTAAGAAATTGAATTTGAACTCAAATTTCGGGAAGCAGGCTCTTGTCCATGAGTTGGGATAGCGTAGACTGAACAATAAAGAAAAATGAAAATGAAAATGACTGGCTTGGTACTCGTAGTTGGTAGAGTGTTCTCTATAAGTTCATTGCTTTTTCTTTTATTTATATTATCAACGCAACAACATACCAAACACTACAGTGTAAATTAACCTTCTGGTCGGTATTTATTCTGACGTCACTTAATACTCATTTTCGCTTTATGTAGATACATGCGTCGAATTAACGAGCATTTTTTAAATTAAATTTGTTGTTAAAAAATTAACAATAAAACGTGTTAACAAATAAAACTATAGTAAAAGTTATCATAAGGTTATTGATTAAAATTTTTAGACATGTATGTATGTAGTGTGACTTTATCAATGTCATATCTGTCTAATTGCGGATTCACGGGTGAATATTCGAAATTTTTTAACATTATTTTAACAAATCATTCTTCTCCCGGGTTGTTAACGTTATAGTATTGTCAGATTGTTTTTATTCTTGTCTTATTGCTTGACGGCAGCGGTATAGTTTGAGTTTTCATTATCATAATTATAGTATTAAACATCTGCATTCTTAACTTTGGGATGATGCTAATGACGTTCTCACTTTTTGTTAATATTTTTCGAAGAATGCCCCTCACACTGGACGCATCAGTAGGTGCATCTGACGCTATCGGATTCATATATTTGTATGAAGGCGTGCACACTTTTGACGTGATGCGTAGGACGCGATTCGTGAAGACTGATTTAAACGAGGATAGTTTCTCGAAGCGAGGCTCGTTCTGCCTTTGTCTTTCTCAATGATGAAAAACGAGATAGCATGAGACTCGCTTCGAGAAACTATCTCCGTGTAAATGAGCCTTAAGTTTAGTGTGAATCCGGCATAAGACACCACTGACTTACGGCAATGGTTAACATTGTGAGGAAACCTGGTGGGCTAATAATGTTACATTTGGTGAATCACATTTCTTTCATTGATACTGCATAGTAATTGCAAGTGGACTGCACATTCAGTCGGCAGTTACACTGACTGCATTTTAACTATCTGCAAACTGTATTTGACGGTTGCAGTTGCGGTCGGAATGCTGCCCGTTTGTCTGGGCCCTTAAAATCAATTTCTTTTATGAATTAAATATGATGTGACATTATCTAATACCCTACCTGGACTTAACCAGTACTCCTTCCTTCTTTCTATGGATAAGATACCATAGACCTACAGTGAGACAATTGCAGGCCGGTAGAGATAGAAAAGTAATCATGGATTTTATTTACAGGACGCAACAGCCCTATAAAACTGAAGCTTGGTCTTCCGATATTCGATAAAGAAGAATGCGTCAACAAATACAAAACTCTTGGAGCAGTCCTTAGTGAAAACCAGCTATGTGCCGGTGGAGTGTTCGCCGAAGATGCCTGCAGAGGAGACTCGGGTGGACCCCTCATGAAACGGAGACCTGAAGGTATCTGGGAGGCTGTTGGAGTGGTTTCGTTTGGCTACGGCTGCGGAAGAGACGGATGGCCAGGAGTCTACACTTCAGTAGTGAAGTATTTAGACTGGATAAAAACTACGATTGAAACTTCTAATGTTTAATGCTATATTACTAGTCTTCCAATTGGATTGTCGCCAAATTATTTTAACTTCTCACTCATACAAAAGAATTTTGGTCAAATGTGATGTAAAATTTAATGAAATACATTTAATATAAGAAAATATTATAAAATATTTTGTTTATTTTTATTTATTTTGGGTTTTCCCTCGGATATGCTAATCTGTTAATAGATCAAGGGCATTCAATTTTATTATTAAGAGATTGTTATATAAAATCGATACAGTATTATTTATTATGAATAACTTGTTTATTATGTGCCGTGTTCAATCGGTTATGACTACGTAAGTATGTGGTCCAAAGTTATTTACAGTAAGGGCCCGTTCACACAGCGGATCCGTTTTATCGGATCCGTCGGTACTGGATGTGTTTTTCACACATGTACCGACGGATCAGTTAAACAAATGGCAGCTACGTCGCATCTGGCAGACAGGATACGATAAAAATAACGGATCCAGTATTTTTTACTGGATTCGGAATAATGTCGTATATGTGGACTCGCTCATTCAACTACAGGCGCCATCACCAGAATAAAAACGGATCCGCTAAAACGGATCTTGTAAACAGTTTCTGTGTGAACCAGCTGTAAAATGCTGTTTTTTCAATGATCACAGGAGACTTGGAACCAACTAGGTTGTCTAGCGGGGTGCTTTTGGGCTCTGCTTTCTTGGGAGAGACTTATCTCCAGCAGTGGGCTGCGATGTCAGTGTGTCTGAGTAGTGACATTCTGTGACACTCTGGGACTAAATAAATAATATCTGGATATTCAAATAAAGCTTAAGTCTTTATGCAATAGGAGATGTTTCATGTTAATCGCATAAGGTGTTGTTACGAGAATTACTATCAAAATTAATTTTGTTGTTTGATGATATAACAAGTCTTCAGAATACTTATTTTTAACAATTTATTTTGATTTAAAAATATACATTAATGTCAACGCCGTAACAATGCTTTTTGAATAAAAAAATTGCCTGCCACTTACAAGAAAATAAAAATTGAAAAATATAAAACTCATTTAGTTGGTAAAGGTAGAAAAATACTTTTTTATAAGAATTTCTATCAGTAATTATTTGTGATGCATTTCCAGTGTTTCTGTCAGCCTCTCCAATTAAGCCGACCGTACTCTTAGAACGGGTTCACCGCAATAGTTCAATCATTCCGGTTTTGAACCCGCGACCTTCTGATCGATAGTTCAAATACACACCTACGTCAATAATTTTACACTAAAAAGACAGGTAGGTATGTATTTTATCAGTAGGTTTTGGGCAAATTACATAGCACTACTACTCGTGTCCCTTCAGCAAAGCCATGAGCTCTAAGATTTTTGGATGTTTTGAATTTGATAACAGTGAAAGAAAACATCGTGAGGAAACCTCCACACCTGACAGGGCTCCATTAAGTTCCCAATGGTATGTGTAACCCGCTAACCCTAACCAAGCCGGCGTGGTAGACTAACGGGGTGTCCTACGTAAGCGACAAACGCGACGCGATGCGACGCGACGCGACACGACGTGGAACAATTACGCGTTACGTCGCGTCTCGCTACATAGGCCGCTAGTAGGGAATGCCGTTGTCTTGATCGCGTTTGTCGCGTTCGTCGCTTACGGGGTGTCCTGCGTAAGCGACTAACGCGACGCGAAGAACGCGACAAACGCTATCAAGACAACGGCATTCCCTACTAGCGGTCTATGTAGCGAGACGCGACGTAAGGCATAAACCATTCTCATCCTGAGACCCGAGCCTAGCAGTGGGATAGTATTGGACTGAATATGAATTAAGCTAAATGTAAAATAAAACTTATGTTACAAACAAGTTATAGATATCTCAAACAAGTTTTTTTTATGTTTGCCTCTTGACTTATATGTTAACATTCAAAAAGAAATAACAATATCCTTGGTCGTTATTGCTATCGAGTTTATCGATAATTACTGTAGTTAGGTATGTGTTGAAATAACCTGGCAATGACGGGCTTGTTTGTTCTGTTTTAATATAATTTTATAGGATTTGCTTATAGGATTCCAATGTCTTAGTCAAATCGTTCCTAGTACATTACTTATGCTTAGCCTTTCCCCAACTATGGGTCAGCTTCCAGTCTAACCAGATGCGGTTGAGTACCAGTATTTTACACGGAGCGACTGCCATCTGACCTCCGCAACTCAGTTACAGGGCAATCCCGATATCGTAAGGTTAGACCGGTTGTCAGACTTTCGGGCATCTGACTGTCATAGGTATTCGTATGGCACCCGGGACCGACTGTTTAACGTGCTCTCCGAGGTACGGAGGGGTCTCGGTGTGTAACGAACAACATAATTATGTATGATTGTGTGAAGCACTGATTAAATATTTAACTAAGAAAATATTTTATGAAAGTAGGTAAATGTTGGTGAGACTGGAGCCAAAATCCTCCAAAGATATTATGTTTTTGAGCATGATAAGGCATCAGAACGAAAGGACTGCATTAGATAATGCTGCAGAAAAAATCTTCATGACCACTAGATAAGCTAATCATGAGTGTATCGAAACTGAAGAGAAGGAGACCTAAGAAAAGATGGATGGATTGTGTGAGGGAGGATATGAAAGATAAGGGAGTAAATGATAATGAGACGGCTGACAGGCAAGAGTGGAAGAGAAAAACATATTGCGCCGACCCCAAGTAACTTGGGACTAGGGGCAGGAAGATGATGATGATCAAAACTTCGAACACCGACAGGATCCTGGTAACCGATGCGTGGATTTCGAATACAAAGCAAATAAGTTACGATCCAGCCGGAAGATGGACCCTAGCAAAGACCGTCATATTGTCTTTACTTAGATGTAACGACTACGAAGATACTATAAACGTCACATTCTAATGCAAAAGTGACAATTTTAACACACCACAAACTATTTTGTGGTTTGTAGTGATGTCACACTTAGCTACCACATCAATTCTTATTCCCAAGAGATAAAATGATGATTCTATACATCCGCCATCACTATAGAGCTGATGTCGAATAAGTTAAATTACATTTGAATGTTTTAAGTAATAGAGAAGGGGTCCAAAAGTCATCGAGCAGTCCCCAAACATTTTGGAACAAAGATATTCAATTAGTCGTAACGTATCATTTGCATATAGGTGTCGCCAGCTATCAAATTAAGTGGCGCGCTAACACTTTGGCTCGCATAATTAAATCATTTACCCTTTTCAAAGTTATGCGCTCCTGGTAGCCCGTAAGGGTAGTATGCAAATTTTTGTTGACGATAAAATCGATATTTAGTTGAGGATGGTTTTTCTGGTCGTTGAGTTTTACATTTTTTTATGTACTCTGTAGATGTGTATTTAAAATACAGGTTAATTTTATTAATATGGGCAACTTTTCGTAAAATATTTTAAGATTATACAACGTGTTACAAAAATACCCCTAAAGCTGTTAGGGGGTTAAAAGGTACCTTGTAAAGAGTCTATTGGCATTATTTGAAAACCTTAGTATGACCCAAAAAAAAGAATTTAGATATAACATAAAATAATCATCAATGAAACGCAACCCTGAAAACATAAAACTAAAGAGTAGACTACCCAGAAAGCTATTTACATTCTTACCTAATTTCCTCTGAGAGGTAGATGACAGCAACCATAAAAGACTACTTGATTATTTACATTTTTTCATGGGGAATCATGTAACACGTATATACGTTCCAGAAAAAATATTTTATATTCGTTATACAATGTTTTACGTACAGTCAACAGCAAAAGTTGGAATTTCAAAAATGAATAATGAAAAATGAATACATAATGTTGGAATTTCAAAATTAAATCTTTCAAGGAATTTAGAAACTTTTAGCAATCGTCACTTTTAATGTTCTAAATATTTTTTTTATTTTTATAGATTAGTTTTAATACCAATCTACCGCAATGCATTTTTTATGAGCAAGAACGAAACAGTGCAACTTAGATATCCTTAAAATCGTTAAGGTGTTAATATTTGCTAGATTTCTTTGCATTAACATGACGTTGGTCACATTTGACATTGATCGATCGATGACTTCATAAGAAATTCAAGAACGTGTAATGTGGCATGTCGGATTTCTTAACACGTGATTTTCTTCGGGAGTTCCCGTTTGAAGGAATTCATAGCACACTCTTATTAGCACTACAGGTATAATTAAGGGAAAAATAAATCGATGTGAAAACGTGAATGACGCGTACAAATGTTCATACAAAATACACGTTGCCCCACATTAGGATTTCTCTTGTATCGTGGGTGCGTTTACAGACACAAATCTTCACATGCACAAATGCCCAGACCAGGAACAACTATCTATAGGCCATACTAATATTTTGTTCCGTGCGGGAATCGAACTCTCGACCCGTAGCGCAGAAGCCAATCGCTCAGCCACTGCAACAAACGTGTCGAAATGACTACAACTAAGTAATGACTCGGTAACACGGAAAGATCAGTCATTAGTATTCACAATAGTTTTATTGCATGCAGCGATAAATGAATGGCAACCATTGATATGGAGAAATGTCATTAATTCAGTTTCACACATACATAGAACTGTATTTATGTTTTGAAAACGGCTATGGCCGTATATTCAGTGGGCAGCGGGGCGACCCGACATTGAAAACGCGGCAGAGATAACTTTGAACACTGTTTTGATTTAAATGTTTTTAAATGGGGAGCGGAAATCGCGGCGGTGCAGCTGAAGGAGCCGCTGCGTATTCCGCTCCGCTCCCGCTCCCCGCTGGCGCCGGGGTTTCCCCATAGTTCTCAACTCAATATGATCATCAAATATGTATGGCAGAGTAGTAAATTACACGAGGAGCTCGTGGCTGATTATCAACCGCGCAGTCAGGCCGTGGATGGGTGACCATTCGTTACATTTCGAGACCCCTCCGTGTCTCAGACAGCACTTTGAACAGTAGGTCCCGGGTGTCATACGAATACCTATACATGTCGTTAGAAACCCAAAGGTCTGAGAACCGGTCTAATCCTAGGATATCGGCATTGCCCAGTAACTGGGTTGCGGAGGTCTGATGGCAGTCGCTCCGTGTAAAATACGGATATTCAGCTGCATCTGGTTAGACTGGAAGCTGACCCTAACATAGTTGGGAAAAAGCTGGGCAGAACGGACGGTAGTAAATTACTTCTTTTTCGTTTTTCTGTTCTATAGGTCTAGTTCTTCGGGAATTATAATACGAGTAGGTATACTTGACTACGTTTACTTTACCTATAATAAATAATCATAAGTCAATGCTGACATTTTTATGTGTTTGTCATATTTCGCATAGTCATGATAATTTCGTACAGTCTGCTGTATTATTGTAGAGCTGTATCTGAAATAAATGTTTTTCCCTATAATGTGCTAAACTTTACCAGTAGGTATTTGTATGCATCAAAACGAACTAACATGCAAAACCATAAATGTACTGATGATTACAATTTTTTTACGTTATTTTTATTAATAATTTCATTAAGGAAAATAAATATGATACTCTTACAGCTAGTTCACACAGAAACTGTTTCCAGGAACCGTTTTAGCTGATCCGTTTTTATTTTGGTGATGGCGCGCCTGTAGTTGTATGAGCGAGTTCACATACACGACAGTATTACGAATCCAGTAAAAATACTTATCTGACATTTTTTCACATTCCGTTTTGTCATCGATGCCGGAACAGTATAAAAAGCGGATCCGTACATGAAGATGTATGGAGAAGTATGGGTGCTTTCACACACGGTCCTTTATTTTTATCGTATCCTGCTTGCCAGGTGCGACGCAGCTGCCATTTGTTTAACTGAACTGTCAGTACAGATGTGAACAACACATTCAGTACCGACGGATCCGTTAAAAACGGATGTGTGAAGGGCTCTTAGATTTAATTGGTAGTTGTAACTAAGTCACCCGTTTTGAGAAAAAAAAACTCGTGATTATATTAAAAGAAGAGATAAAATATTATGTATGTAATACTCGTCGAGCCGTCGAGTGGTAGCCCAGTGGTAACGGCCCCGACTTACGAGTTGTATGTCGTGGGTTTGAACCCAGCCAGGCGCATTATTTTGTGTAATTTATTTCATAACCACTGCTCTCAAAACGGCGAAGGAAAACATCGTGAGGAAACTGGCATGTCCTAGAACCAAAAATACGATGACATGTGACATCTACCAACCCGCACTGGGCCCGCGTGGTGGATTACGGCCCATTCCCTCTCACAGAGAGGAGGCCTGTGTCCCAGCAGTGGGAACATTATAGGCTGAAGATGATGACTCGTCGATACTAAATAACCAAATTCCAAACGCAACAATATTTTTTTTTTAAATTCATATCCAGTCTTAGAAATATATCGTTTCGCAACAAACGGTCTGTTTTCCCCATTTACACAAAGGCGAGTGTATATTTTTATGCTTCAGAAGCATGCAATATGAATTCCTACAAGACATTCAGTTTTCACGCGAGATATCAAACTCGGGCTCCGTCCCGCTGGGAACGTTTCGAGCGAATATGAATCATTTCTTCCTGCTACATGTGTGCTACGGTTAAATAAATAAGGAAAAATATTTATTTTACATACGTTTTATCAAGCTTATAACCGCTAAGAGGGTGTAGTAGTTACAATGAGAGGCAAGAGATAAGTAATCAACCAATCAATCATCTCAATCGGCGGCACGTTGGATGCAGTGGCTGAGCAATTGGTTTCTGCGCTACGGGTCGCGGGTTCGATCCCCGCACTGAACAAAAATTTGTATGGCTTACAGATAGTTGTTTCGGGTCTGGGCGTTTGTGCATGTGAGATTTGTGTCTGTAAGCACATCCACGATACAGGAGAAATACCAGTGCGAAGCAAAAAAAAGATAAGATAGAAAATAATCCACCCAAGTTCACTACTGATCAAGGTATGTTTCAATCAAATCAATCAAATCAAAAAAAAAAATCACATAAACCAATACAGGTGCTTATGAAACGTCGAATTTAGGTGCACGGTTCCAATTAGTTGTTTCCTATGGAGAAGAGCCGGCAAGAAACTCCATGGTTACTCTTTTAAAAATAATACCTTTAACAATTTCAGTGGATACAGTACAATGATTTAGGATAGTGAGAGAACAATGAGGTCCTGACCACAGACCAATGAGTAATATAGTACTAAAAGACTTGAGTACAAAAACTAACAAACAAAAATAAAATTTAAAAAAAAGTAATATGAATAATATTGTAGTAATTTACAAATTTATAGATGCAGGTCCACAAAGTTCTCACATTTACAAAAGTGAAAAGGAAGCTAAACTATATAAAACAATTGACATAATTAAATGTCATCAAAATTCAAGTTGTACTACGTACAATACTTGACCTCCGCCTAGGGTTGCCAATTTTTTAAACCAAATTCCTATAGTATTTCGTTACCCATAAGAATATAGTAGACCGGGAAATAAAAACAAGTCTGTTTCACATCACAATCGGTCGAACATTTTGTATTTCTTGTTTGTTCGAAACATGAACTTCAAAGCGTACTAATTCGCGTTAGAAGAAAATATAGAAGCTTTGCCTATTATATAATAATAAAATACTAGGTATGTAGTAATCTAGGTATCTAGTATGTAAAATACTCGTTATATAGTAGAATATTATATTATACAAGGTGTTAACGAAATCATGTAATTCCTTCAAACCTCGTGATGTACTGCTGACATAGATTAAAAATGCACGGAAAAAGTTTGGATTAAATAAAATAAAAATGACAAGAAGTAAACATGTGTTCTTAACGTGAAGCATTTTAGCGCCCCGAGCGAATTGCGTGGCTAACGATCGCTGCGCGGTTATTTAACTCGGGGCGCTAAAATGCCTCATGTTAATAACACATGTTTACTTTTTGTATTTTTTTTTATTTAATCCAAAAGTATCCCGTTCAGGGTTAATCTATGTCAGCAGTACATCACGATGTTTGAAGGAATTACATAATTTCGTTTACACCCTGTATAATAGGGTTGGCAAAAATTGCTCCGCCCGTCGCACCCAGTCTACCCAGATACCTTATTCAGGACGTCTCCTTCCTTATGGTATCTGACTTGGAGGGTGACCCATATTCCGTTTGCTATATAATAAATATAATCTTTGCAAATTATATACATACATACATAAACTCACGCCTTTTTCGCATGGGGGTAGGCAGAAACTATAGAACGCCACATGCTACGACTCTTACATACCCCTTTCGCTTCATCCACGTTCATACATCTTGTCATACACGCACGCCGGTTGAGAGTACTACGCACCTGACCTTTGTGAAGAACATCACCAATGCAAATTATATCTTTATTTGAATTGGCATGTATAGACGACGGAGACATATTTATAAAGTAAACGCACTTACAAATTCACCGATAAAACAAACCGAATAGAAACAGAAAAGTTCCAGTGATAAAAAAAATACTAACAAAGTTGTATAAAAATAAGCAGTAAATCAAATCCGTGAATACATTAATTCATTTCCCTGTTAGATAACAAACACTCGGAGGGGAAACTGCAATCGGAATATAAAAATTACGACAGTTTAAAAGTAGGCGCCATTTACATAAAACTACTATATTGGAAATGATATACAATGTGTAGGCCGCCCCATTTGTTCATCTCATGAAATATAAATGTGTTTTGGATGTTATTTATACCCACACTTATAACACGGTTACATTGTTTTATCAACACATTTTTTGTTAGAATATCATTGTTCGTTCTACCTAGCCTTTTCCCAACTATATTGGGGTCAGCTTCCTGTGTAACCTGATGCGGCTGAATACCAGTATTTTACACGGGGTGACTGTCATCAGACCTCCGCAACGCAGTAACAGGGCAATGCCGATATCCTAAGGTTAGACTGGTTGTCAGACTTTCGGGTTTCTGACTTCACGTAACGACTGTTGTAGGTATTTAAAATCATTGTATTGAATGAAAATATTTGTTCCGTGGTTGTGCTATTTCTAACTGAATCAAATCAGTTATGAATAAATTGCCTTGATATTTAAAATATTAGGTGGTAGGTTATTAAGGACATCATTATTTGAAACCAGATATAAGCATCCACGTCCACTGAAAACTTAGTCAAGTTTCACTTTTTTGATTACGAGAATAGACAAAATCATAAAATACTAATCTGACAACCAGTCTAACCTTAGGATATCGGCATTATTCAGTAACTCGATTGCGAATGTCTGATGGCAGTCGCTCCTTGTAAAATACTGGTATTCAACCGCTTCTGGTTAGACTGGAAACTTACCCATAGTTGGGAAAAGGCTAGACAGAACGAACGTACATAATGAAAATAGACCAAATGTTCAACGGACTTCCGATTTAAGACTTACGATCCCAGTCGACAGTCAAACCAAGAAAACTCATGAAAAGACAGCTCTTGAAAAAAGCTAGAAAAACTTCAAGATTAAAAAGGAACAAGACAAAGGAATCAAATAATGTGTTCATTGAGATAATGTTAAGTACAATACAGTTTCTAGTGAGCAATACGAGTAAATACAAATACGACAAACAGTAAAAAAACTGTCTGTACCGAACATTTCTGTATATTTCTTTTCTGGACCTTTGTTCCTAGTAGTCTTTTTATGACGGTCTCTAGAATTTGCTGTCTTTAGATACTTTGGAACAGCCACTTCGTTTTGTTTTTTGTAAGGATGAACATGTAACTTAGTTCTGTTGACTTCGAATTTTGTAGATTTCGTGCCTAGGAAAACAAACGCGTTCATCTATTTAAAATGACTCGTCTTTGTTCTAATGAACAATAATATTTATAAATACTAGACTCATGGTCTAGGTGTTCTAAGTAATGCCTCAAAAGAGCATATCACTGTTAGTATTCTCAGGGACTGGTACTACACATTATTTGTTATTCATCTCAATTCTAGGAAAGCTAAGTGGTAATTAAAATCTCAGAATTCGTTGCTGACAAACACGACGATTCCCGCAATTACAAATTAACCGGATTCAGCTCAAGCAAGACCGATAGCGTTTGTAAAAAAAAATGCACGTAAGTAAATCTGAGTGCCGTGATAATACGAAATTTTACCTTTGGATTTGCAAAATCTCTGAAGATGGTACCAGCCTCACGCACAAAGAGTATAGAGTGACGGAAAACCATCTGATAGAAGTAATAAAGCTCGCCAGACAAAAAAAGAGCGGGAAGCGGAAAGAGAGGTCATTATAGTTGTAGACTAAAAGCAAGGATGAAGATGATGTAATGTAAAATTGAAAAAATATGAGTACTAGACTGATTTCCGAGGCGCCTGACGTAAGATAAAGAGCAATCACTCGGCTCATATCTAAGACACTGATACACAGACGATATTGATGGTTTTGTAAGTAGTGGGTTAACTTTTTTGAAAATTTGCTTCATATTCTTTTCTCCATTTGAAGATCACTTACTACTTCATCTACGTGCTGGTAATACTTCTTTTCATTTGACAGCAAGGTCGATAATTTGCAAATTCAAAAATAAATTTCATAGTAAAAAAAACATGTACTACAGATTCATCAAAGTTACCAAAGCCAACGGCGTCCTTGACAATGACTAACAAGTATATAGCACGCAACATATCTGTTTACACCACATGCAATACTGGTACTACTGATAGTGATTATCATTTCCATCAGCTATGTTCCTCAACAATAGTGATTGCTATCATGCTTTATATAAAAACTATAACGATACGTTACACTGGCTATTCGTTTTTACTGTCCTGCATTTTCAATCGAACATGAGTTATGGCACGGTGGTAATGAAATTTCCAATATTATTCCTGATCAGTTCAGTGTTTTTGGGGACTGATGGCGAAGTGAGTATAAAAATATAATAGCTTTATCCTCTAGGGATCGCAAATTTTCGGCTGAGTTCATGAAAGTATTTGGCGCGTAATATTTTTTTCCTAAAATTCAAAAATATTGAATATCTTAGGAAAGCTATAAGATTTTTTTGACGCATCATAAGGGTACTACTATACCAATGTAACTTAATTTTTTTACTATTCATATTTTTACATCCAGGATATGAACTTATCTTGGACCATTTTGACCCAGGAATTATAGGCTAAGTTCACTTGAGGCAGCACGGTAAAAAATATAATTATTTTTGCCACGTTGATGTAGTCAAAAGAAGGAGCCAGAATACTGCTTCAAAATGTGCATTGTCGATGGAAAAAATAAAATAACTAATACAGTTTTTTTTTCCATTATTCTGAAGGTATACTATGTACCAAAAATAACCGACGACGTGTATGGTTGTGATGACTTTAATAATGAGCTCATTAATTGTGATGACCTCAAAGTTGGGTCAACGAAAGGGGATAATGGAGATGATGCCGCCAAACTGAGTGGGATGATTAGTACGCAGGAGGAAATTTCAGTGGATTATGATGTGAGTAACATTGACTTCCGTTTGAAGTACCAGTAAATAGAATGAAAAGGAGTGACAAAAAATGTAGCGATTTTATCAAAAGGGCATTCTGTGCAAAATAGATTTTGTGAAGTAGACCCGATGCACCCTGAGTATTGATGCATCAGGTCAAAAATAGTTTTCTAAATTCTTTGCAGATTTTTTCAAAAGAAAGGAGACGTTTTCAGTCGCGGAATAAAATGAAAGGATACTTGTGTGTAATTTCTCTACTATTAGTTAAATACAAAATATCAGATGGTAGAAATTAAATTCTTTCAGTGTAAATGTTATGTACCTATATAACAACAGACCAGGAAAAAGTACAACTACCATTTCCGGTTTTAAGTAAACCTACCTACGTTTGCACACCTCTGCCAAATCTTTCAGATATTACAAACATTTTGCGTCTAACATTTTTTTAAAGGATTTTGTATAATATTTTTAGATTGAAATAGACATATGGAAAGTTTTGGACTTGGCAAACGAATATATGTACACCACGCGAGTAAACTTTTGTGCTAGCCTGGAGAATACAGACGCGCCGTACTATCCGATTGTAGAGAAATTGAACATCACCGGATGTCCGGTCCCTGGCGTAAGTAGTTATTTTAAAATGTACTTATTAATTCAACAACAATTGTCACACTTTAAAATACAATACTGCATTTACGCATCAGCGTTCGGTATGACGTTGTATAGAAAATGTACAATCGTGAGTAGTTTTATTCACCGCCATGTTGCTGTCGTCTAATTGCAGACTGATAGATCATTCTATCAGGATTTTAATTGCCTCATTGGTTTATTGGTGGCAAGCACGACCACTGATCGTGAGGTCCTGAGTTTTAACCTCAGGTCGGGCAAAGTGTTATTGGGTTATTCCGTGTGGAATTTCTCAGTAGCAGCCCAGAGTCTGGATTTGTGCCGGGTTGATGGCAATAGGCTCGCCCCCTATTACATGGGACTTAAACATAACGGCGAAATGAGGGTGTTACTAGACACCCCTGCCCAACCCTTCGGGGAATACAGGTGTGGTGTTTTTTTATTTTTATGTAGATCATTCTTTAACCTATCTTCTTCAATATCAGCGTGAGAAAATTGACTGCTGAATTTTAGCCTTCATCTTGTAGACAAATTGATCCATGCGACAGCCACTCAACCATGGGGCGGGGCCCATATTGGCCTTGGCTATCATACGGTGACAGATACACTTATCTTTTTGTTTTAGAGCGTTTTCGAGGTTCATGGACTGACGATTTCTCTAGACTCATTAAAGGATGTCTTGTGCCACGACGTCTGCGGGGATTACCAAATACAGTTCTCGTTCATGGATGGCCTGGAGAAAAAATCATGTCATATCATTGAATTACGTATTGAAGAAGAGGATAGTGAAGATGAGTAAGCAATTATTATAATAAATGGATTTAAAATTGGAGTTTTTTTTATTTACAGTGTATAATACTGACTCAGCCGAATTGGGTTGGTTAGACTGGACTAGAAACCGACGTCAAAGCATTTAAAGTGTCGTAGTGTTCCGCGCGCGCCTTTCAGGAGGACGAGGGGCAAGGCCCCACAGAGGAGATGTCCGCCAGGGGCTAGTGGATCGAGACCTGCCGGGGTTGCGGTGCATGCTTATGCGAACCCGCGATCCCGGCCGACGGTCATGACTCAGGAAGAGGAACACCGTGAGTTTTTCGTTCGAGTCCGGCAGGCGCCCTCGCATTCTCCGGGCGAGGGAAATGCAAAACGATTTTCTCACGATAAAAAAATGGTTTTAAAGTGTAATGTTGTGTGATTTGGCATTTATGGGGTTACATCGTCGCTAAGCGACAAAGCCCTTAAAACGAAGAGAAAAAAACGATAACAGACAAATAGACGTCGAAAGTAAAATTATCAAAAGTATTTGTTTTAGATAATATTTATTTACTTAGTGTAAACTAAATAACATGAGTTTAGTTTCCTTTAAATCCCCGAAAACTAAACGTCGTTTTAAATACCAGAAATTATTACAAACATATAATAATTTCTGAAGAAGTCATTTATTTCGCTATTGTAAATTTCAAACTCTTTTATCGCCCGTACAAACAGGAATACAAATTAAAAGTATCCAGACTGCGCTAGAATACAGTAAGCGATTGTGTTGTACCCAATAATTAGAAAAATAAAGTAAGGGGGAACGTAGACGAATAAATTTATAATTGCCGGGGAGAGGCAACTTCAAGCGTTATTAACTTTTTCCTGTGCCCGCCGCGCCGCGAATGCCTCTCGTCCTTTGGTCAGCCTAAAAACTGTTCACCCTCATTAATTTTATGAACTCCTGTGGAATTTCTGAATAATTTCAACGGCATCGCCGAAATAAACACGTAGAGAATTAATTTGTATTTTGAACAACAATACTCATTAGATTACTTTATAAGTACTTCATAGTTATTAAATAATTAGGTAAGATGATTTTACGCTGATTTAATAAAATATTACAGTTTATACATTTGTCAAAATTCATGAATGTGATTTAGGAAAGGATTACTTCTAAGAACAATAAAATGGTATGGCTAGTAACCAGCAGTTACTATTATTCCTATTAATCCTGAGTTAGAAAAAAATGCATAATTATAGCAGTGATAGCCGAGTGAGGTCACCGTTGGATGACCAAGTCATAGGTCTCGAATTCGAACCCAAGGCACACACTTCTGACTTTTCGGATTCCTGTGTGTATTGTTTAATTACCACTTGCTTATAAACGGTGAAGGAAAACATCGTGTGGAAACCGGCATGCTTGAGAGATATTTCTCGACGGCATGTGAAACCCAGTTAGAGGCCCATGGGCGGAATAAGCAGCAGGTTAGTCACTAACCACACGAAAAGAAGAAGAAAATTTAGATTTGAAGAAAAAAAAGCTTTTGCTTCCTATTTAATAAAATAGAGGTTTATATTCTCTTGAAATGCAACAAAAAGCACCATACTGTTTTTGTTTTGGCATTTATCGTAATTCGATTGAAAAGACAACTTTCAAAGATTTTAAAGTCTGATTCAGTGCAGAGGTGCTGATATCAGTCTGAGACCAGCTTACCCATAATGCTAATCTTACAAAAACGAACATTATTCAAAACTAAAAGATTTAGCTCGAGTATTCGCTGTAAATTTTCCCTCTAACGTTCATAAACTTAGAAAAACATACGTGAAAACTGCATTATGAAGAGCTTCGTGGGTCACTAGCTGTTCGGGAGCGGGCTCCACAGCCAGCGGAATGTGAAGCGTCTGATATAAGTGAAAGTGTTGTATGAATCGCTTGATTCTATCGACACAAGTAAGAATTAATAAAAGTCCTTTGAGGGTTTTTATTAGCTTGTCAAGGTACATTATTTGTTTGTGAACAATTTTGTGGAAGTCTTAGGAATTATCCGAATATTCAATCATGATGTGATCCCGGATACAGTATACCTTAAATCAAATTAATTAAAAAAATCAAAACACAAACGTGGACGCAACATTTGCACGCGTGTGGGGACGGGTTAGAATATATAACTTCCTCACCGCACGCTGGGAATAGACGCGTGTTATAAGATTCAACAAAACCCAACACGCTTGGTGGTAGGATCTATACGGTTCGCCTGGATAGCTACCACCCTCAAATTAAAGTCCGGCGCCAAGCAGTTTACTGTGTTCCTTCGTGTGTGTGTGAGAGCTAGAGGGGTATAGGGGAATTCCTCTATATTACTGTCCCTTAGATTCGTGTGCTCCATCTTAGACCCTGTCTGCGCTTACCATTAGGTGAGACTAGGGCCAAAAGCGACCAAGCTAAGAATGAAAAAAAAAGAAACTCCGCTATAACCGAAATTCGTCGCTAATTTTGAGGCTCAATCCTATCCATATGCAAATGTGGGCCCCGCCTCACTCGACGTTTCAGCGATTCCAAATTGTAATATTATTCAAATAACACATTTATACGTCATTCAGATTTATGTACAGACGGTATTAAGAATTTAATTATGAGTCAAACTTATGATATTACTTATTACATTTTTTATCTGAAAATTTTACGTATATTAACAATTTATTCTAAATAGAGTCGTGATTAGCCATGTAATTGATGTTGACTTTAATTTTGTCTACAACGGGCTAGTTTTAACAAACTGTTTACAATATTTTCTTTGTGCGAGTAATTTCAAGAATTTTATTCGAATAGAAACTATTTTAGAGAGAGTTTTAAGTTCAAATCAGCAAGCAAACACGACTTAAATTAGTTTACAGTCGACGCGGAGTTCAAAGGTTTTGACAATCAAGTGATCTTGTCGTGTTTGAATATACCTATGAACTGAAGTGTATAAGGCGACTGATACAAATTTACCTATTTTTAAATTACTTTTCTTTGAATAACGTTTTTAAGTATATTTATTGGCCTGTATTTTTATTTATATTGCAAAAATAATAGTAAAGATCGATTTTCGACTCTTATTTATACTATAATATTATCTATACTAATATTATAAAGAGGAAAGATTTGTATTTTTGTATGTAACGAATAAACTTAAAAACTACTGGACCGATTACAAAAAATCTTTTGCCGTTAGTAAGCTACATTATCACTGAGTAACAGAGGCTATATTTATTACTGGAATAAAACTTCCTCCGCGGACGGAGCCGTGAGGACACAGCTAGTTTATTCTCCAATTGAAACCATTGTATTAATGTCCGTCACACCAAGAACAAACACATTTACAAAATTAATATTTTCACGATATGGCGAGGTTTTTATATATACTTGTCTTAATTTTCCTTTGTAAACTTCTACTTATTTTGTAAAACTTAAGTCAAAAGCCACGGTTGACAGGGACACTGATGTTGAACACCAATTTCAAGTTAATCATAGTGGTGAAAACAATGTCGGTGATGTCTGCTAAAGTCTTGGCGAAAAGGAAATGCTTTAATTTACGAAGAAAGGTTCACGGCTGAGGGAATTAGACTTGTGAATTTTGTTTTAGAAACTTCGTGTCTGTGTTTATTTTGATGTTATATACAAGATGTAAAAAGACCCTTCACGAAGCCGTCAACTATGCATTCAGTACATCAAACTAAGTAACCCTACGCAAAAATTGTCGCTGGGAAACGACTTTTTTTTTTATTCAAAAATTTCGTTTTACTGTAAAGCTCAATGCAACGCACTCAAAACATTGTGCTGATAGATGCAATGAGTAGTAAACGGGTAATGGAGGTATTTCAAGTACATTTGCAACCTTCAAACTAGTATTTAAAAAAAAAGTTGTGAAAAAGTCGAACTTTGACCTCCAATATCTCCGTAACTAGAAGGTTCCCAGGCATAGTCCAAAACAAAAAAAATATCGCAATGACGTGGAAAATAAGTGCCTTTCGGCTTCATTAAAGGTCTATTTACACCGTTTATATGTTAAATTTTTCTTGGTTTTCGAATTGTTAGATATTTAGAGAGTCTAGGAAAGCGTGTGTGTGAAACTAAGGAATGGCCTATCTTCAGCAGTGTACCGTGATAGGCTGATATGAGTAGGAGTTAAGTTCTTAATTTAAGGTTTCCCAAGTAAAATGTATGTAGTAGCTGTCATGTAAATTCAATGTTATTTTTTGGTAAGGATTTTGCTTACACATGGTTTCTGTTCACGTGGCGACTGAAAAGGCTATTCAAAATTGTTGAAATTAAACGAGATTATGGTTATTTGTATATGTAATATAAAATAATAATTAAAATACAGTGACAAAACATTAGACGCGAATATGGGCGACGGCGGCGAGCAAGAGAGAGAGCTAGAGGGTGTTTTACAGAACAAAAGGTTGACAAGGTGTCAAATTTAAATATATTCCAACAAATATGATTTTTTTGAATTGAATGTTTTTTTATTCTTTCATCTACTTCAATTACTCTCTACTTCATAAAAGAACTTCATAGAACGAACTTAAAATTAATTTCTCATTTCAACATTTGATACTTTAATTCTGTGACAAGTATCTGAGACGAGTCGGCACTTAATACGTCCGTCGTCAGAGAGTCGTGTTTGAGAACTATTTACTAAATTGAAAAAGCGTGTTCGTGGACGGCCCTCGAAATAGTCGAGAAGGAAAATCAAAGCGGCCACTCGAGAGCAGTTAGATGTACCTTTGGGTACAACTCTTGAAGACACGTGTCGAGTGTGTGGAGGTTTCTGACATTGATTTCTGAAAAGCGGACCTCAATTTCGTTCAAGTGTTGGTGACAGAAATTTTGATTTCGATTGTCCCCGTGGTAAAATATTTTGTTACACATACCTATTGATAGATGCAAAAGTCTTGCTATCCGTTGTTGGTCATAGTCATTATGTTTCTGAAGAAGGGAGAACACTTCTCGCCACTGAGACAGCCAAGCGAATTTAATACTACAAAATAAAAAAACATTCGTGATAATGTCGAGAACCCTTCTCATTCTGGTAAGAGGCCCATGCCCAACAGTGGGACAGTAATGGGCTGGTTATGTTTTTATGTATGATAATAGTGAGAGTAATAATATAAAGCGTAAGCAAAGTTGAAATTATTAACGAAACGTAATCATTTTCAGCAATTAGAAGATGAATTCCATAAAAAATAGGGGACTTCAATATATCATTACACAAAAAAGTTACAAAATAACTGGCAAAACCTTCCAATTCGACCACATCCAATATGACAGTAAGTAAACACCAAAAAGAACGCATGAAGTGGCCGGGAAGAGGCGTGCACATCAAAAAAACGTGATAACTAGCGTGAAGGGGTGCCAAGGACCCTCATACTCTTTCAATAATACCCCGGAGTTTGCAATAAAATTGTCAAGACGAGATCTGCTAACGACGCACTTTCTGATACCATAGAGTCCCGGATTGTGATAAACACCGTATTACGAACCGGATTTGGGCGGTATTAAGTCACGGTTTATTTCTTTGTACTGCCATTCTTTGAATAATAAAGATATCTTACAGCTTTAGTTGTTAACTTTTCAGAAATTATCAATTTTTGTCTCATTGTTGAAGAATGACGTCATAAGGTAAGAGTTGAATTATTAGCCAACCTTGTTGTGAGTTTCTTATTTTCCGCCTAAGCACAAAAGATAAGGGTTATCTATTGTCGTTTGAGTTGTTATTTTAAAAGATTATTATCGAGAATTAACGTTGTCACCTTGTCAAAGTACAAATGTACACCAAAGATTTATTTAGATCAATATATTCTGAAATATTGGATTATATTTTCAGAAAATATTAGATACGGAAAGTATTCCGTTCTCTATCAATTGATAGAGAACGGATAGTTAGATAGTTCTTTTATATAAGGTCCAACCAAAATACCTGGACAAACTTTTACACAGTGTTCAGTACGTGTAACTGAATATATCTAAGCAAAAAAAAACGAGATCCAAGTGTTTTTTTTTTCTAACCAAAAATTATTTTTCAAATTTAATTTTACCTTTTTTATTTTTTTTTAACATTTTTCACTTCGCTGTTTAGGTAAAACACGGCACGGAATTAGCGCGCGCCCCGATGGCGGTCGATGCATAAAAAATGAATGAGTTTATTCTTAAAGAGTACAGGCAATTTCAAACGTAATTATTTTTTGGTTAGAAAAAAACACTTGGATCTCGTTTTTTTTTGCATAGATGTGTTTAGTTAAACGTATTGAACACTGTGTAAAAGTTTGTCCAGGTATTTTGGTTAGACCTTATATATGTAAGTACTTCAAAGAGAGTATCCCCAATGTATGCATTGGTACAGTCGAAACTAATTTGAATTTGGACAATAAAATGTCCAATTTCATTTATATACAGAACCCCATACGACACAGACATTTAGGAAAAAAAGTTAATGGTGCTTAAAGCATGGACGCAGTCCTGTAATTACAAATTAAAAAGTTCGTCCGCCGGACCCCGGTTTTTTCTCTTTCATTTGGATGTAGAAGATAATATTGCACCCCAAATCTATTCTTTCTTTACACAATTTAGATTCCTATCTCTATACCTGTAAAGTTTAAAGTCGGTTGTCGTCATACGTAATTACTTTTAATGTTATCTTCTCATACGAGACATTTGTATGTATGCATCTATTTATAAAGAGACAGAAAATTAACTTTTACGAGTAGTCGGAAACTCGGGTTTTTCATATGTAAAATGTTATTGGTTTGCTAATATAACCTTTGCCTTTGATAAAATAAGAGGAAAAAACAATCTATAAGCAATTAGATTTAAAAATAAATGTGTATTAAGAGTCACCATAGAACATGTCTTCGTGGCTTATGTATCTATCTCTTTCGCATCGATTTCTAAAAGTAAAACTTTTATGCCAAAAGTTCTCACAAGATACAAAAAATTAAAAAAACATTCCAAAGATCAAATTGTCTCGCTTCTTCTTTTTCATAATAGATGCAAGTATTTCATACAACAATGTAGCCCAAAAACTACATAAAACATTATATCACATTACATTCGCCGTATCATTTTCATTTAGCAATAAAACAACCGCATGTAGCTATATAAAAATGATTCACAATGCGTCTATAATAAAACTGTCGCGCTGAGAATCCGTCGCGTCGAGATTAGAGGGTGCTCCCATTATTGTTACAGTATTATTTTGTTGTTTTACGACAGGAAAATAATAAGCACCACCGTTTATGATGGGACAATAAAATTCGTATTAAAAAGGGACGATTGTTTGCGGAACAGAATGTGGTGTTTTTTGGGGATGGAATCAATTAGTGATCTTCCTGTATTATTGAACATGTATTATTAAGCCGGGTCTCCTGCGACAAAAATCTATAATAACAAAATATAATATTATGTTTAGTAAACACTCGGACCAATCACAACATAGTAAGCAATTAGGCCACGCCCCAATTTTGTTAGAAAAACATGTGAGGAACTATTTGTTACGGGGTGTCCTGCGTAAGCGACGAATGCGACTGCGACGCGACGAACGCGATAAACGCGATCAAGACAACGCCATTCCCTACTAGCGGCCTAAGTAGCGAGACGCGACGTAACGCGTATTTGTTCCACGTCGTGTCGCGTCGCGTCGCACCGCGTCGCGTTTGTCGCTTACTCAGGACACCCCGTTACAAAAATATGGTCGCAGAAGATCTGCCTTTAGTCGGAGTACGTACATTTTTTTGTATTTTTCTTTTCTTAAGTACCCTAAAGAACAGAGAAATACATGTTACCACGAACAGGTGCGATTTCTGATTTGATGAAAGAGGCCGCATCCATTTTAATCTTTATGTTGTCGACTCATGATTTTCCTAAAGACTTGCAAAAAAGAAAATGCTCCAATGATGCAGTAGATAAATGTGTACATCGGACCGGAGTCTGGCATTTTTATTAATTCTCTATAGTAAACTATTATTGTCTGGCATCGTTTCTAACCTTTGGAATTCTAAGTATTTGATATTTTCAATCACTTTGATCAACAAACAGCAAACTTAGAATTTCTTTATTTAAAATTTAAATAAGCAAGCTTGCTTTATTTCAAAGCGAATAATTTGCTATCATAGATATATCAATATACAAATTGTCTTCGCAAGTTGTTGAACTCTGTAAACTTTAGCAACTCCTTTAGTCTTGATTGATGGATGGTCTAGCGGTAAAAAGGTTTTTTTTTACTTTTAAAAATACCGTGTGATGACGATGAGAGAACGTCCCTAAAAGACTTAAACTAGTAAAAATAGAACAGAATCGATGGGAGGATTTCATTGATTTTAAAGTACTTAATATTTTAGTGTGACTAAGAGTTACGTGGGAGCTTGAAGCCTGCTTACGTAAGTGCTTTGTTTGCTTCAATATAAACTTTAAAACTTGGAGAATACTTGATGCAGTTTTAAGAACTACACACTTACATACAATATTACCTATATGGAGCAATATTTTGCTAATGCTCTTGTATTTACATCTCTATACTATACATTATAATTACTTGTCCTGACTGACTGATTCATCAACGCAAAACCTAAACCGCTGGGGCTACAAATTTTATATTTGGACAGTAGGTTCCTTTTGTGACGTAGGCATCCACCAAGAAAGGATTTTTGGAAATTCTACCCCTAAGGGGGTTTACCCCCTTAGGGGTAGAATTTAATAGGGGATGGAAGTTTGCATGAAAATTCACGCGGACGAAATCGCGGACATAGTCTGTTAATATATTTTTCTTTACGATATTTTCTTGTAACTGACTCAAGAGAACTTAATTTTCTCAGGTGGTAAAGTGTCATTCCACCTAATATAATTCTTTAGTAGCTTTTACGACATGCTCAGAAAGGAAAGTAAGTGTAATCCATTTATAACCAATGACCACAAAAATACCTCCATAAAACCCCAATCGGGAACTAAAAACAAAATGACAAAAAAAAGTCTTTATCAGAATTTCCAGTTCGCTCGTAATTGTAGCGAAAACAAAGGGGGCATGGCTGTGGAGAGATCAATGGTGGCCGTTGGCTCTTGCGATGTATTTACGGCCTACTGCGCTGTAAATCTGCCGATATCTCGCAACGCCTAGAGCGTTCATTCATACACCATGCAATGAAGCACAATGTAGATCGAGAAGTTCTGTTTGGATTATCGCAATTTTATTAGCATTTTTCGGACCACAGTAGTAAACTTTTACCAATTTCTCCTCAAAAGTAAACTTTGAAAATAGTTTCTAGGACAGAATTAGAACACAGGTTTGAAAAATCAGTACTAAATAAAATAATAAGATTCATTCAATTCAACTTAATAACATTTTGTTGGTACTATATTCGTGGCTTTATAACATCAAAATGGTAAAAAATAATGTGTTTCTTTGTTTAACTGCCTCGTTGTTCTAGTGATGGCAAGCGTGACTACTGACCGTGAAGTCTTGGGTTCGATCCCCAGGTCGGGTAAGGTGTTATTCGGTTTTTCCGTGTGGCATTCCTCAGTAGTAGCCCAAAGTTTGGATTTGTTCCTGGTTGATGGCAATAAGCTCGCCCCTATTACATGGGACTTAAACATAACGGCGAAATGAGGGTGTTACTATTCACCTCTGCTCAACCTTTCGGGGAATACAGGCGTGATGTTACGTTAGTGATTTTTTTAAATATTTTAGACGTTCAAACATTTGTTCTTGGGATGCTTATCGTTCGTTTATTCTGTTCTATACTTATTGTACTTAAACTTCTGTTACAATATTTCTTGTATGGTAGTTCTTTGTAGGTACACGTTACATATTTTAAATCCTTTTGCATACTTTTTAAGTTCTCTTTGAGTTTCGTCTCACATGTTGCTTAGTTGAGACATTTTATTAAAATGCCTTACCTTATTAGAATTTCACTTTATTAAATTTAATAAACTATTAAGAATTATATTAACGATAAATATAACAGCAATATCGCAGTTAGAGATGTTTTATTTTAGATCGCGTCAACGTAATTTTTGTATGGGATTGAAATTTCTGGATCTCTAGAGTTTCGATAGCTAATATCAATTGTATACTTCAATGACTTTACTATGAGGAAATGGTCACAAAAGTAACTATTTTAGAGGGATACATTGACGGGCGAAACCAATAACCATTCTCAATCTAAAATGTCTGGATTGATGAAGGTCTTTGACAGAAGTTCAATATAAGTAATGTCAAAAACGTACATCATTCCAAATATTTTAGATTGAGATCAGTAATTGAAGTGCCTCGTTGGTGTAATGGTGGCTAGCGCGACTGCTGCTCGTGAGGTCCTGGGTTCGATCCCCAGGTCGGGCAAAGTGTTATTGGGTTTTTCCATTAGGAATTTCTCAGTAGCAGCCTGGAATCTGAATTTGTGCCCGGTTAATGACAATAGGCTCGCCCCCTATTACATAGGACTAACACATAACTGGCGAAATGAGGGTGTACTAAAGACACCTCTGCCGAACCCTTCGGGAATATAAGGCGTCGGGAATATAATGTTTTCTTTCATTTTGGTTTAAAACGTCTCTCGTAAATAAGAATACATATAAGTTTTATTTTTGCAATATTTTTCCGATATCACATTCCTCGGTAGCAGCCCGGTGTTTGGATTTGTGCCCGGTTGATGGCCATAGGCTCACCCCCTATTTCATGGGACTTAGAATAACGGCGAAATGAGGGTGTTACTATACACCTCTGCCCGACACTTCGGGGAATAAATGTGTGATGTTAGGTTATGTTATCGGTCCATTTCCTTTACATAGAAAAAAAAACATCAATACAAATCTAAAAACTATACCGTACATAGTCCGTAAAAAAAATGCAAAATCAGAAATAATACCACCGAAATATGATCTCATTATGCAACGGAGTACATTCGAAACAATCGTCTCGTCTAGTTAACGTCTAGACAAAAGCAAGCTATAAGGTTTGCTGCCAATTGCGCCGCAGAGACTAAAGCACTCCTCTATTTAAATATTTCCTTGCAATTAATTTAATTTAGTTAACAAAAGGGAACGGTGGCGAGTGTTCTTAGTCACAATTAGTGAGACATAGCTGCAATCCCAACAACCAGTGCATTGGTGCTTGGCGAACAAAGTATTTCGAGAGTTGCAATTCGCTTCGTCTTGTTGCCTTTGTTTTTTGAATTAATAGATCTTTGCTGTTTAATCTCGGTTGGTTTCTCTGTTGGATGTTTTGTGAGTAGAAAAGTGGGATAAGGTTGCTGTTGTTGTTGTGGGTTTGTGATCAGATTTATGTTTAGAATTATCGCAGTGATTTGGCATTTTTTCTGCCGGGTTGTTAATGATTGTTACACTAAATGGTTGCGTGGGGAAATTGGCTTATTAGTTTCCGGATTGAGTACATAATATAGAAAAGTTGATAAAGTATAATTAGGAGCGATATAAGTTATCAAAAATTCAAGATTGATGTCATAATTGCATCATAGGTTATTGTTAGCTTATAAAAAGTATCTACTTCAAACCGGGACCGTAACTTTATTAAGATTAGCTTTGATTTACGATGTTATTAGGCTGTCTTTATCTACAATATCTATATCCTTCAGTAATTCCCATAGCTAACGCTTAAATAATCCTTATTTTCATTCGTTGAAGCTTTATAATGATTTTATATTTTGATATGTACAAAATTCCAAGTTTTCATATTTCAAACTCAATTTCCTCCTACAACATTGCATAATGAAGTTCCTACACCTAAAGTATTCACCCACAACCTAGTGTGTATGTAGGTACACAGCCTTCAAGTTAGTAAGTTCACAAAGGCCAATTATAAGGCCCATACAAACTTGGCGTCGGATCGAATCTGCACAGTTTGCGTCCAGTCCAATATTAATAGATTAAAGTGGTTTCGGAAGCGGACGGAGAAATTTCGTTATTTTGAGCTTACTTCGGATAAATTCTCCGATTAATACCCGGTTTTGGTTTGTTGGTAGGGGAAGCAGAGTAGGAAAGTAGTTTTAAAGTAATTGGTGGTCATTATGAGTTTTGGAGATTTTCTGTTACATCATGTTTATTAGGAGGTCCAAATAGCCGTGCTAGCCTAGTGGTGTGACCGTCGGACAGCCAAGGTCACACCACTAGGCTATCGCGGCTATTTCATAGGTCACGAAATGGCACGGTATGTCATAGGTCTCGAGTTCGAACTCAAGGCACGCATCTCTGAGTTTTCGGATTCATGTGCGTATTGTATAATTATCACTTGCTTAAAGCCGGTGAAGGAAAACATCGTGAGGAAACCGGCATGCCTGAGAGATATTTCTCGACGGCATGTGAAGCCAAGTCAGAGGCCTATGGGCGGCATACACTCTGACACCAGGTTAGTCATTAACCACACGAAAAAAAAGAAGGAGGTCCAAAAACAACAGTGGCCGTTTACCGACTGTTGTTGATGTTATACAGATAATAGTCCTTGTTCACTAAATGTTGGCTCAGACTGTTTAAAGTTCTCTAATGTAGAGTGTAGCTCGCTTATTGCCTTTTAATGAAAATAACTTTTCCGACTTCTGGGTGCTACAAACAACACGTTGACAAGTGGAAAAAAGTTTAACATAGCGTAAATTAATTCTCAAAACAAATTTATGTTAGAAGTGTTACCGTAATTGCTTTAATTGTAATAACAAACTCAGTCGATAAAATAGTTGCTTCTGAGATAGTCATTATTATATTAGAAGATTATCAATCATCTTGATGGAACTTACAAATATTAATGGAGTATAGACAATGACAGATTCGACTATATTGATACGATACGTTAGACGCATGTTATAATAGACTTCTAAAGTATCAAGACGTCCAATAAATACAAAATGCCAATCTATGTATAATTGTATTACAATTTAGTCTACTTAAATATTTTATCGTTATTCTGAAATAAGAAAACACAGAATCAAACAATAAACATTGAACCAGACAACTTAAGATAATATTGCGAAAAAGACAAATAAAAATGACCGAACAAAAAAACTATAGTGAAGTTATTGAACCTAAAAGTTTTAAAAATAAACAAAGAATACCATGTGATTAGGCTTGGCTGTCTGCTTATCTGATTGCACCTGGACAAATACTGTCTTCACCTGCAGCCAAGTTTTACAGCCACTACTGGACGCGAATACAAATTGTTTGGCTGGAATCGTAAAATGCTAACATAGTACCCGCCCATTTGTTTACCGTAAATAAATATTGCTTTACTTAAGTTCTGCTTGTTTCATGACGTGAAAGGTAAAACAATGTCGTTGCTTCAGATACAAATGTAGAGAATTTATCGGGAATTCAGTAGTATTGTTTAGTTGTACGTATGATGCCGATTTGACGACGAACAATCTTTGCGGTTAAATAGATTGCCTCCAGATCGATCTTGATCACGCCTGTATTCCCTGAAGGGTTGGGCAGAGGTGTCTAGTACCACCCTCATTTCGCCGTCATGTTTAAGTCCCATGTAATAGGAGGCGAGCCTATTGCCATCAACCGGGACAAATCTAAACTCCGGGCTGCTACTGAGGAATTCCACACGAAACTAGATACTACTACTGAAATCAGAATGAATCCCTCGTTTAGCTAGAGGGATACTATTGCCTACAATTACACACCTTCACAAAAAAAACATCAAAAAATTCATGCCAGAACCAAGACCAGTCTTACTATACGTTTTTGGGATCGCTGAAACCAAAACCGAGGTCCAAATCGTTCCATCACGTCAGGATTTTTCATAACCTCAAAAATAAAGCCCAAAAATCACATAACTCGGAAAAACATTAACATTCGGGCATTAAATTCTCAAAAACCCCATAACTTGATAACTACGTAACCCCATAACTACTTGTCCTAAATACCAGATAAACCCATAACCCTACGACCCCATAACCTCAATAAATAAAGCCTAAAAAAACATATAACTCGGGAAATATTAACTTTTGGTCATTACAGTCTCAAAAATTCTGACGTGATGGAGCGATTTGGAACTCGGTTGTGGCTTCAGCGACCCCAAAAACGTATAGTAAGACTGGTCTTGGTTCTGGTATAATTATTAGATTTTTTTCGTGGAGCTGTGTTATTATACCCCTAAAATCAGATTTCATAGACTATTATTTGGCAAAGTCAGAAAACGCGGCGGATGAGGGCAAAGGTGAGTTGTTAGATCATGCAAGCTGTCTGGACAGTTAATAATTTGGGAAATCAATAAGATGTGTCTGTATGAAATGAGTAGTAGTATAGCTTCTTGTGAAAGATTTTATCCGGGGAGGGAAGTACTAATACCACCATACGGATTTCTGTTGCCAAGCAGCATTGATGTGTTCCGGTTTGAAGGAGGTGGTGCCGGCAAATTAAATCCACATGAGACTTTTCAACTTTATCTCTAGGTTGTAGGTAATCTATATAATAATAGGTGACGTCATCAGGTGGGCCATCGGCCTGTTTGCGAACCTAAAAAAACCCACATAGACTCCCATTTATAATGCTCAAAGAGGTACCAAAATACTCTGTGCTTTAAAATACTATCAAACTTATGATAAAGTTTTTAATTCAAAACACAACCGAGAAAAAAAGTACGTGATCTACGAAATTGTATAGACTAGCATAAAAGAGAGGAAATAAACTAGAACTTTGTAAGAACTTTTTAAATTACTTCAAAGAAAAGATTTATACATTCTAACTTTAGCTGCAGGCGAACGTAAACTACTGCTATAAATATAAACGGAAGCTGAAAATATTGAAGAGGATTTATACCATGAATAATAAAATACATAATATTATTATATTATAATAATTTTTGTTTTCTCATCATCACATTACAGAGTCACAGTAATTATAACATCTTAAATAGAGACTGGTGTCTGAGATAGGTAAAACCTGTGTTACTGATCACCAGGCTTCCCTCTGAAGAGACGAATTACACTACCAATACTAAGATTCTTGACATTGTATAGTTATTTATTAACCGACTTCCAAAAAAGGAGGAGGCTCTCAATTCTACTTATGTTTTTTTTTGTACCGTAAAAAATGGGGCTATTTAAAATTCATGGGGTTAATTGGAACGAACAAGATACAGGAGATTTTTCGATATAATTATATTTTAACTAACTATGAATAATTTCAATTTTAATATTTATTTTTATAATAATAAATATACAATTTCATTGAAATAATAAATACGTATAAGAAGTACGTTTCATAACTGAATTCCAATTAACCTCGTGGTTCTCAAATAGTCTCATTTTACCGGTATGTTTGTTCCCTCACTACACCGTTATTTATAAAACGATTTGAAAAGTTCTTTTTTATATGAAAGAGTATTCTTTCAAAGTGGTCCCATTTACATTTGGTGAAGATCTGATGAAGAACTTCGGAGATAGACAATTTGAAGTCGGTTTTATTTTTGTTAAAAAGTGATTGTAATTTTTATAGAAATATTTTAAAATGTAATTTACATGTTTATTAAGGGAATAAAGGAAATAGATTGTCTAAGGAATAAGAAGATAAAACATACTAGAGTTACTATTTATACAGTGTTCACGCCACCCGTCACGCTTAGCGTTACGTACAACATAACGTTGATACATCGTATGCCAAGTATTCGCCACAACCGCTGACATTTGATTAATTATCCGCGCTTGCCTCCCAGTTCAAATACGCAAGTAGATGTTTTATATGTATACGTAACAATTCTCACGCTTGATCCCTGGGGATGTATATAAGAAATTACAGTATTAAGTATCTCTCATACAGGAACAGACATAATCCAAAACGAAAAAAACTTTTTTACAAAAAATTGAAACCGACTTCAAAAAAGAATAAAATAATTACCATATAAAATTAACAGTTTCAGAAGTCGGTGCTGATCCACGCTGATATGGTAATTATTTTATTCTTTTTTGAAGTCGGTTTCAATTTTTTGTAAAAAAGTTTTTATTTTTTTCATTTTAGTGGCCTTAATTAAAACTTGGTTGGACCTACTAAAGACGCTGCTCGTAACATAATCACATCATCACAATATGCGTACTGTTCGTTCGTCTATCTGCGAAGTTCTTCATCAGATCTTCACCAAATTTAAATGGGACTAACTTCAAAGTATACCCTATCCATTAAAAAAATAATCATTAAAATCGGTTCACAATTGACGAAAAAATCGATGAACATACACAAAAAAAAAAGCATACATACAGACGAACATAGTAACCTCTTCCTTTTTGGAAGTCGGTTAATAATTTCTAAAGGAAACTCATAGTCGTGATCTAGCCTCAAAAGTGGTAGTAGGTGAAGGCGATGATAATTAAACAATCAACTTCACTTGAATATAAACTATAATTCTATAAAAAATACAAAGAGTAAAAAG